>JACCHV010002921.1:0-1285438 GCA_018907245.1 Eupristina koningsbergeri
CTTTTCTCCTTTTTGACATAATTTTAATTTGAAACAGTGGGTTTGGATGTAAAACAATATTATTACTATAATCTTTTACTCTTTTTCTGTAAAATATTTCTTCCGTAAATTATTTTATTTCTTGAACAAAAAGACACAGTTTAGATTAAATCTAACAATTTTTTTAATTGTCATTTAATTATTAGAATCATTAAAAAAGTAACAGCTTAGCCAAGGTAAACACAGATTTATATTATACATATTAAGTTTTGTTATAAAATTTAATGAATCATAAAAATTGTCCTTTGTATTGTGAAACAAAAAATTAAATGAAATTTAATAGATTAAATTTTTATCAATGTATTGACACAATAATATCAAAAGTACTGTATGGAAGGATATGCACTTGTATATCAGTTTTTAATTCATGTCGGAGAAGTCTTTATCGCCATTATAACTAGGATATAATCAACATAAGTTTGCTATGGTGTTTTATGGGTAACTGTAATCTGACCCCTTTAGGTTGATGCGATTGTTTAGATCGCAAATGGTTTCGACTTTGAGGATATGGACGATGTGGGTGGAGTATCGCTTCTCAGATTTAGTTCTGGGATTTTTGCTCAATTCCGATGAGATTTACTCCCAAAAAATGTTTCTCTATACAATCAAAAAACTTTTTAAGTATTTATAAGTTCATATACATGTACATATTATTATAAAATTTTATTGATTTTGTTAGTACAACTAGTGAAAGTATTGAATTAAGAAAATAATGATATACTTGATAATTAAAAAAAATTTATCTTGTTTAGTATTTATTTGAATAAAAAAACTTCTCAGAAAATGCTTTATGTATTTGAAAGAAATTATTATAGAATCTATTAAGACTAAATCTGTAGGCTAGTGTACAATTTACAAAGTCAAAGTAATTAAACGAAGTGTGAATAAAAGTTATTATATTGTAAGTATTTGATAGAACTACTGTATTATATTTAAAAGAGAACAAAAGAAATTTAATTAGTTTAAATAACATTCAAATAATATGTTCAAATCATTGAAATCAATATTATAAATAAAACTCTTATTATTTATGTAAAAGAGCATATAGATAAGAAAATTAAAATTGAGGAAAATTTAAATAATTTCTTGGTATTTATTTTTCTTTATAACTTTTCGATTTTCATCATATTTAATTTAATTGAAAGAAACAATTATTTTTCAAAAGAATATAGTTGACGTGTAGAATTTTATTTTGAAATATTTTCATTCATTTTTGCAAATCAATATGTATGTTTTCATGTTAAGAGGAAATAATATAAAACTTAAATAATTTTGACGACATGAATGTGATATTACATTAATGTTATGTGCTACCTAATATGATCCCATTACACATTATTTTAGTTTCATAATCTCTGCAATGTGGTTTATAAAAATGGCGATCGATGATTTGATATTATACATACTTGATAGGCTAATGTATTGAATTTAAAGTGATTAAAAAAAAATTATATTAGTTTATTAGATTAATAGAAAATTTATAAAAATGTTTTAAGTAAATTTTTATTTGAAGTATATTTTATTTTGATTAATTACTTTTCTTTTAATCTTTAGTCATCCAGAATTAAATGTCGGTTATAGCAATTCATACCCTCTTTCATATAACATGTATAATCTATATTTTTCGACATAATCGTATATGTACAGATATAATATTTATTTTGAATTATGAGAGTTTTAAATTTAAAAAAAAACCATACCATTTATAGAAATGCAAATATAATTTATTTCAATATACATTAGTGTATTGGTCTTTTTTAGTGAAGTTATCGTGTTTAAACATATTTACAAAATGGCGCCCGAACAGGGACTTGGTTGCTAAATTACCTCGTTGTAATTTTAATCTTAATTCAAAATTTTTTTGAGTAGTGTTGATTACGAAGTGAAGTGCAGTGTAAAATAATTAATTAATTATATTAAATTATAATTGGTGTAATTATAATTATTATTTTTTTATTATATTGTTTAAAAATCTGTTTTGAAATAATTGAATTTTTCGTTGATAACAATTAATTACTGATTGAGGAACAAGAAGTTTATTTATTTTATGAGAATTCGTCCTTGTTGTGGTAGTGTTGACCTTCAGAGAACGGGGGAAAATATAAATTAGATTAGGTTATTATTTAATATCATTATTTTAATTTTTTTTCTTCATATCTCTCTTATTTTTTTTTATTATTATTATTTAACAATTTTTATATATATATATTTTGTAATTTATCCCCTATTTAGGTATTTTCTGTGGAAGGTAATCGCCAGATTAAATATTGATAAATTTATTTCAATTTATTATATTCTTTTATATATATGTAATATTAACATTTTATTTTAATTTGTTTATATATATAATTATAGTTGAATTTATTTCTTTTTATTTATGAATATCACATATATATATTTATATTTATATTTTATATATTCTTCTTTATTTATATTTGTTATTTTTTCTTTTATCTTAATAGTTATTTTATCTTTCTCTTATATATTTATATTTGTTTATATAGGTATTTGTATTTATATTTATTATTTTTATATATATTTTTTTTAATTTATTATTATTTATATTCATTCATATTTATTATATTTTTTTCCTTTTTTAATATATTTATATATTATATTTATTTTACATTTATATTTATATTTATATTTATTTTGATATTGTTGTTTCTTTATTGTCTCGTGCGATTATTTGTACATTCAATCGGGTAGTGTTGTCTAGCTAGGAATTGAGTTGAGTTGGAATTTCCTGTTCTCCCAGAATTAAAAAGAAGTGAATGAAATAGGCGACACATCAATTATTCAATTAATATTGGCGTTAAAAATAAATGGTAGTGGTGACTGGGTTGTTTTAAGGAATAGATGGCTTTACTATAGGTTAAGGTGTTCATTACCAAGGAGTAATATTCCTTGGGATTATAAGATTGATGGCAAAGCTATTGATAAGTCGAAGATTATAATTTCATGGTAGTGAAAGTGAAAAGAAAAGGGAATCGATAGAGGAGGTGAAGAAACCGGACACTTTCAAAGATTCAGTTGTACCATCGACTGGTTCCATTGAAGAAAATATTACGGGTATTTCCGATGTCGGTGAGGGAAATAATATTAAATTTATGGATCCAATGTCTGGTAATCTGATTACCATGCCCATGGATGTTATCGAACAAATGTTCGATAAATATTAGACAGAGAGTGAAGAAAGAGAAGAAGGAAGTATTTAAGACCGATAGGATAATTATAATTAAGGAAAGCCATTGTAAAAGGAAAAACAGGTCCAGGAAAGAAAGTAGTGATGAAGATTTTAATTCAGATTTTGAACTAAATGATACCTGCGAAAGATTGATGAAATCTATAGGGATAATTCGAGGAAAGGGCCTGATAATAGAAATTTCAGAAGGAGACAAGGAAAGCAAAGGTTGACTCGAACAAAATATGAAACAATTTATAGTAGAGATGAAGAAAGTGTTTGTAGTGTAGAACGAGGAGTAAAAAGAAGTAATAAGAATAAGAGAGGAGAAGATGAAGAATCTCGAGCGATCCGTTATTTGCATTGGTGGAAACTAGAGTTCTCCGGGGATAAAAAACAAGACAAAATTTTTTAGAAAGGTTAAGTGAATGTACGAGAACAAGTAATATATCGGATCGGATTTTATTGTTGACGCTGCCCTGTATACTTCGATCTGAGGCCAGCAACTGGTTCAGATCATGTTATAGGTATATAAAAATATGGAGGAAATTTCAGCGAGCATTTAGGGAAGAGTTTGGCCAAAAATACGACAGGCAAGATTTATTAGACGATACGAGACGTCGAACTCAACAGTATCAGAAACTATTGCTGAGTTTATTAAATGCTTTAGGTGTATAATTTCTCTCATTGATCGCCCGCCCTTGATAGAGGATCAAGTAGCAATAATGTATCGAAACCTTTTGCCCAAATACCGGGAATATATTTGGGAAAGGAAAATAGAAACTTTCGAGGATATGAAGTATTATGGGCAAAGGTTCGAGAAATTAAAAGGTCTTAGGGAAAAATATTCACCCCCACCTCTACCAGAACAAATGCAGCACCAAAGGAATCATTGGCTAAAACTAAGAAAGTAGTGAAAGTGGATGAGGTGGAAGAGATAAAAGATAAGGTAGTGGAGAAGAAGAATAAAAGTAAGAAAAAAGATAAAAGCAGTGAAGTGGCTGCTTTGACACCACAGGTTGTGCAGGTTACGATAGGAGTTCCTCAGGGAACTCCAAGTCAAAATAACTATCCGGCGATGATTATTCAACCCAACAATTTTAATAATAACTTTAAGCAGAAGAAGCCATTTGGATATTCAGTGGGAGCACAGAATCCACAATATTATGGTAGTGGTTGGACTTATCAGAGGCCAGTGGTGGGAAACAGAAGTGTTGTGAACAATAATAATCCAAATCCACCAGTCAATGAGGTGTTTTATGGGGCTTGTGCGAATTGGCAGGCGGTGGGATATAAGGCAAGAGATTTTCCAAATCGAATTTGTTTTAGGTGTCGCAAAACTGGACATATGGCATGGAAATGCTCTAATAATACCTTAGATACTGGGCCTAAGTGTCAATTATGTGGCAGGCCCAATTGCGAATTGAGGACCTGCCCAAATTATTAAGGTTACGTACAGCGGTGGGGAAATTAATTGAAGGGCCCGAATTATCCTGCGCATCCTCAGTAAATAATAAAGGGATAAATAAACAATTAGAATTGTTGGAGAGTGTCGTAAAGGGTAAGTGTAGTGGCTTACCTTCTCAAAATCCTGGAAAATTAATAGGAGAAATTGAGGAGTTAGCAAACTTTTTAAAAATTAAAATTTTTAAAGAGAAAGAAGTGTTGAATGATCTACCCAAAACATTTGAGATTTTTGATGAAGGGAAGATAGCCGGAAATCCAGAGGAGATGTTTAAGGAGTTGATTGAAGTAGAAATGAAGTTAGGGAAGGAAACAATATCAGAAAAGATAATTCTTGAACCTGAGAAATCTTTGGTTAAATTGGGTAGTGAAGTGAATTGTCGTGAGAGAAGTGTACGAGAGAAGTGAGAATGGGGAAAACTGCTTTTCTTGGTAATGATGACCCATCTGAAATTAAAGATAGTGATGTGATGTGTCGGAACGATAATGATTTGTTTAACATTGATAAAACATTATCCTTGGGTAATAATGATCATTTAAAAATGAATGATTATCCGGTAGTGAAGGAAATCTTTAAAATCGCAAGTCCTTCATTAGAAAATCGTAATTTCTTTGATGTTGATATTGCAGGGGTATATATAAAGCGTTGTGTGACCCAGGAGCGATGGTATCTCTGGGCGAAAGTAGAATCGCTGATCAGCTGAAGGATAATCTGACACCAACGTCGACGGAAGTGAAATGTGCGACAGGAATGATAAGCCGAGCTTTAGGAATTCTGTCCCTAAACATGAACATGAACGGGAATAGAGCCATAATAAAAGTAAAGGCAGTAAAGCAAGTGGACCTAGATATTATACTGGGAATGGACTTTTGCAAGATTTTTGACCTCGATACGGGCTTAGGGAGGGGGAATGGAGAGAATTCTCCAGGAATAATAACTCAGAAGATATTTTCATTCAAGCAGAATGTGCAGGGATCTTAGAGTTAAGTAGCGTTGAGAAAAATAAAATTAATAAGTTAGTGAAAGCGATTTTGTCTGAGGCCACAGAAAGGTCCGGCGATACAACCCTAACTGAACTTTTTTTAATGTACAAGGAGCCGATCCAGTAAAGCATAAATTTAGGAAAATGTTACCTAAAATGCTGGAAGTGGCTCATGAAGAAGTGAATGAAATGCTGGAGGAAGGCACAATAGAAAAATCAGCCAGCGATTGAAGTAGTGTACTGGTGATGGTAAAGAACTCAGCGGCATTTACCGCTTTTGTGTGGACTACTGGGATTTGAACAAGGTACCAAAGAAAGATGCTTATCCATTGCCATCAATAGACAGAATCTTGGATAAGCTAAGAAAGGAATACTTATCCAAGATTGACCTTAAGCAAGCATATTTCCAGGTACCTTTGGAGGAGGCTAGTAAAAAGTATACTGCGTTCGCCATCCCAGATTCAGGATTGTGGAAATTTCGAAGGATGCCATTCGGGCTTACTAATGCTCCGATGATATTTCAAAAATTGATTGATGCTCTATTCGGACCGGAGTTTGAACCCTATATTTTCGCGTATCTAGACGACGTTTAATTGCGACTGAAACATTCGAGGAACACATGAAATGATTGAAGGTAGTGTTGAAAAAGGTAGTGAAGGGGGCCCTAACAATAAACAAGAAGAAATACGAATTCGGCTGTACTTCAGTAACATATTTGGGGTTCATATTAGACAAAAATAGTTTAAGACCGGATGAGTTGATTTTTTTTTTTTTTTTTTTTGGATGAGATTTTTGTGGATGATAATTTGGTATTTCAGATTCATTCCGCAGGATTCTGAACTCAAAATTCCTTTGGTGAAGCTGTTGAGGAAAGGACAACATTGGAAATGGACGGAAGAGCAACAAGAGTCCATCGAAAAATTGAAATAGGTGTTGACAAAAGCTTCGGTACTCAGTAGACCGGACTTTAGCAAGCCTTTTGTAGTGCAGTGTGATGTGAGTCGTTATGAGATTGGGGCGGTTCTCACTCAAGAACTAGAGGATAGAGAATACCCAATCTTATATATAAGTAGTGTCGATCGCGGCGGAATGGAATTATACCACCAGCGAGTGAGAGTATTTAGCATTATTGTGGGCAATAAAAAAAACCCGACCGTATATAGAAGAATACAAGTTCAAGACAGTGACGGACCACAGTGCTCTAAGATGGCTGAGGAATCTAAAAGATCCAATGGGAAGATTGGCTCGTTGGTTCTTAGAAATGCGACAGTGGGAGTTTGAAATAGTGCATCGTAGGGGAGCGAACCGTCATGTTCCAGATGCCCTGTCTAGAATGTTTGAGGATGGGGAGGTTTTATCCTTCACAAATATTCAGGATAAGTGGTACCTACAAAGAATGAGAGAGATTGGTGAGCCTCCACATAAGTATCCGAAGTGGAAAGTGGAACAGGGTAAGATTTATTGCTACTGGAAGGATGCATTGTTAGATCCTACCTTGTTCAGAGAATAACAATGGAGATTAGTAGTGTAGCAGGAATTAAGAGTGAGAGTGATGACTGAGGCTCATTGTGAGGCAAGCTCGGGATATTTGGGAATAGATAAGACGTACGATCGAATATCCCAAGAATATTATTGGCCTGGCATCTGGTACAATGTATATATAGATTCGTACAGAGATGCTTAGAATGCCAGAAATATAAAGTGTCACAATTGGAGCCAAAGGGACTGTTTGGAACAAGAGTAGTGGAGAAACCTTGGGCAGTGGTGGCAGCGGACCTTACGTAGTTCCCTCCAAGTAAAAATAGATTTAAATACAAAGTAAAGGTACAGCCATTGAGGTCCACAGAAGAAAAGGCGGTGGCAAGAGCTTTTGAGGAGCTCATACTCTTCCGATAGGAAAAACCCAGTTACATATTGACTGATAATGGCAAGGAGTTCATTAATAAGTGGCTGAAGGAAACTCTGAATGAGTATGAAATAAAACATGTGACTACCCCCACCATACCATCCTCAAGCTAACCCCGTGGAACAAAGTAATCGGACATTGAAAATCATGATTTCTACATTTGTGAAAGAAGACCATCGAGACTGGGATCAACATATTCATGAGTTTAGACACGCCGTGAACATTGCTCTGCAGCCTACCACTTAGGTATCTCCGGCATTTCTGAATTTTGGAAGATATTCCAGACTGGTGAAGAGCCTCTGACGTGAAGTGGAAGGAGAGCTAGTGCTGATCAAGATGAATCCAGTCTTGTAGGTAGATCGGATAAAAAAGCCGCATAAAGGGATTTAGTAGTGAGATAATTTCAGAGAGAGAACGAGAAAAGAAACGTTATAATGAGGGGAGAGTGAATTTGAGGTTTCAAGCAGGCGAATTAGTGATGAAGTGAATTCACGAATTATCGCCAGCGATTAATAAATTCTCTGCATAACTAGTTCTCAAATATTAAGGTCCTTATGAGGTATTAGAAGCGTTATCTTCGGTAGTTTACGTGATTACCAATCAGGGCCGACGAATATCTAAGGCCCATATTTCAAAGTTTGTACCTCTTAGGGTAGGATAAGTAGTGGAAGTCCTTTTTCTCCCAATTAGTAGTGGAGTTGGGGTACAATAATATATTGTTTTTCTGTTTCAGATGGAGTCAAACAGTATGAACCCGAGAAGACATCTGGAATTAAGAGATGTATTTTCGACGGTGGAGTTGCCGAAGACAAGGAAGGTGCTGCCCATCCCTGTATCGACCCTCGTTCGCCGAAGTGTAGGAGATATTAGGAACTCGGCTCCCAGTAAAGTAGGGAAAATGATGACCAAGAGGGTGATGCGTTTGAAGAGACCGATCCCCGTTAGGGTTTGGTGTGATAATACACACCTTTCTGTAAGGAAGACTGGGACCATGTTCGGGAGGCTTAAGAGGATACCGACGAGGCCGGAAGTGGACCCGCCAGCAGATGTATATTTTATTTGTTGGAGGCGTGGGCACCTGAGGAGGGATTTCCTTCAACCGGCGGCCCACGCATTTTGCTATAACTGTGGGGGAGGGGGGTTGTCTTATCTGATTGCCCGCGGTGTAGTACGGATTATTGGGCACGGGTGAGGAGGAGGAAAATGGCTCTCCTCGCCCGCCGGTAGTGAGACAGTTACCCGGGGGCTGTAGCGAGGCCCCCACCTTTTCTGATTTCCCGCGAAATACCCCGGGTGACTTCGGCCCGGAGACTGGGCGTGGGCCTGGACACGGTACTTCGGGTATTGGACCAAATAAGAGGTATGCCACCGGACCTCCAATCGATTGTTGTCAGGGTAGTGTTTCGGGGAAACTCTCTATTAAGGTACAGGTTCCCCGGAGCTCCCGTGGCAATAACACCCTCTTCTCCTAACCCTTATCCTTATCCCTATTCCTTCCCAGTACCTTGAAGGTACCCCAAACTAAGGCTCAAGGATTTAAAGGAAAAATTAAAAGTGAGTCTGTGGTATAAATGCGTGATTTCGGGGAATTCACGATTTAGGGGGGGGGATTTGTGATGAATAATTTTAAATAGATCTATTCTGTTATCTTGTTATTCATCACTAGTAACCTAAAAATTAATAAAATGGTTATTATATGGAAATTAATAAATAAATAAAGAACAGCTAATGAGATTGCACAGTTTCAAAAAGCACAGAACGAAGGGAAACTTGAAGTTGTGTGACGAATCAGGAGACAGGTTACACACGTAAGTTAAGTTAAGTTAAGTTAAGTTAAGTTAAGTTACATGCAACAATTTAAAAAAATTTAAAGTAGTGTTGTTCTTGAAATTTGGCTTCTTTTCGACAAGAAAGGAAAGCCATTTTTCAGTTTGAAGATAGCCTTTGGTTATTGCTGAGTGTCTGGTGAATTAATTAAAGTGAATCCGAAATATTGAATTATAAGTTAAGTTAAGTTATAATTAAGTTGATGATCTCAGCGGGTTGATGTTGGCATTATTCGGGGATCACAAATCGAGTAGACAGAATACTCTAGTAAAACAGTGGGAGCACATATCCTCCCGCTATATATACTCCTACTTCTCCTAATATATTTACTCATAATTTAAACAATTTAACATAATTTGTACAGAAATATTTGTAAAAAAAATCGAGCAATTTCAATTACATTAAATTGACAAATCCACTCGATTTCTAAATTCAAAATTTTTTCTTTTCTACCGTTGTTTCTCTAAATTTTACCTCCTCATGGATTCCGCGGGATATATATCAAAATCACTTGCGAAATTTAAATATTGAATGATTTTCTTTAATTTACACTTAATTCATGCTTTAATTATATGCGCATTATATATATTATGTTTTAATTGCTTGCATATTATAAATTATTTACATGGCATAAAAAATCTTTCGCTAAAAATAGAAACAAAAAGTATTTGCTTTTTAAACTTATGTAATTTTATATTTATTTTTATTTACATTCAATAGAGTCATACTATTACGTGCAGTCCACTTGATTTCACTTTATAATTGATATACATATATATATATATATATATATATATATATATATATTGTAACGCGTGTCGCGTTAATACCCGATTCGGGAGAGTAAGGGCCCGAATCAGGAAGTTTCGGTCATCGGTCGGAAGAGGGGGAACTCGCGGATTGTGACCCGTGAGCTTTTATTACTCTTATTACTCAGATTGATTTCGAGACTCACTCGAGCTTGACCGAGCTTTCCATTTTTTCGTACTTTTTCGAAAGGAAGTCCTTTGCGAAAGCGCGAGTTTTGACGGGAGATTACTACACGAGAGTGATTGTTCTTGTGGGTGATTTGTGGAGGTGTGAAGCAGTGTGATCAACGAAAGACCAGGGTGAAGCAGAGGGACAGGCGTACCTTGTAAGGGAACAGCGAGCTGTAAGAGAGGAAGGGCTGGGAATCTCGTACGCATCCTGCGACTCATCCTATCTTCGAGACATTCAGGGCGAGAAGAATAATAGAATAAGAGCGTAACCTTATTGTAAGTAGATTTAAGTTCTTTTTGTAACCAGTAGCGAGCGTTCTGTATTACGAGGTGTGAATGTAATAAACGCGCTAATATCTCGCAATTTGTAGTGCATTAATTATACGCCCTAGAATTCGTTTCCCGATCCCCTCGTAAAAACAAAGTTTCGCGTACGTTTGCAGGGATAGCACAGGAGAATCCAGATAGCCCGAGCCCCGACGCCTCCGCGGGCAAAGTTGATAGATTTTGCGATCTGAGCGGCCGTCACAGGTAAGGGTACCTGTGAGGAAGGTGAGCGGGTGGTTTTAGTATAAAAAGTAAAAATTATTGTAACGGGAAAGCCCGTTACAATATATATATATATATATATAAATCTTTATGGTTTTTACAATTATATTTCTTATATTTCTTATTTAATTTCTATTTTATTTTATCTATTTCATACTCTATCATGCGCGATCTATATTTTTCTTCTCTTTTCTCAAAACCGCAAACTGTAAAAATGAAAATTAGAAAAAAAACCCTGATATATCAATTTAAATAAAAATAGAATAAAAATTTGGGTCTAGACGCGAGATATATACAGATTCATGCTTAGAACAGAAAGATTGACTGAGAGAGAGAGAGAGAGAGAGAGAGAGAGAGAGAGAGAGAGAGTGAGTGAGAGACAAAGAGAGAGAGAATAGAAAAAAAGGATAATCTAAGCAAGCAAGTAAATAATAATATCATGTTTTGACCCGTCAGACTTATACGTACATACGATCATTTCATTATCAAACTATAATAAATTATTTTATACTTAATATGTTCATAATAGAAGGCACATTTCTGTGAAAGAATTATTAGAGTGTAATTTATGAAAAAGAGGGTAAAATATTGTCACATTAGCAACATATGGCCAAATTGTTCAAACGCTATAAGTTTACTTTTTTGCTGTAAGTTACTCATCGAATATGTAAGGAAAATAAGACTACCGTGGTTATTTATAGTTTTATAATACCAGGAATGCGAGAGCGTTTAGTATTAAAAATTTGTAGTATGGAAAACTTATCATATGTGACATGAAACTCCATTAGCATAGCTGTATGTCTTGTGGATAATTTGGTACTATTTTTTAAATATAAACATATGTTCGGCTTTTGCATTCTGATACCGTGCTAATATATATTTATTAAGCTCATATTAATAAAATCCATTATGAAAATTTAAAAATAATAATATTCGAAGTCATATTATAAAAGAAAAATGAATTCATATGTTGCAAAAAAAATTATGTTATATATTATTATTAATATACTAAAATAAATTATTATTAAAAAATGAAATTAAATTAAATACAATTTAGCGAAAAATAATTAGTATATATATTATTAGATGTTAAATGACTCTAATTGATTCAAATTAACCCACGGTACTAGTTAGAAATAGTTGAAAAAGCTTAAAACTTTCGAAATAAAAAATAAATATTATTAATTGACTATTATTCTGAACATGAGTGTTACAGTGAGAAATACAAAAAAAACAATTAATTTAAAGATACATTTTTCATTACATATGGTTTAAAGATTTTCTTGAAATTTGTTTACAGTACTTTTATTTACATTCTTTTCAAAAAATAATGTATTTCAAATAAACAAGGTACAATGAAATTTACAGTGGAAGTAGACCTGAACTTTTAATAATTATTCTATTCCTTATGATTATTAAATATCTATAAATATTTATATTGGATATATATAAAGTCATCCATGATATTTAATCCGTCATTAACTTCGTATATCCTTGCCAATATTAGAATTTTCAAACATTGTCAGTATAGTTATAATATTTAGTTTTGAGATACAATGTGTATATATATATACTATAAATAATTACAATATATAATTTATATATTATTTTATATTTATTAGATGAAGCGTCCTGATTTCTTATGAACTGTTCGTATTTTAAAGATATTTATGAAGTAGCATCTGTATCGATAAAATTAATGTAAATAATAGTAGTATGAAAAGATTTTTTTTTAATACGTGTTAAACTAAATAATAAACGATAATTTTAATATGATTTATTTATTTAATTCTATTTACAATTAAATTAAGTACGCATTTCTTAAATTTAAATTAATTAAGAATTATTTATGATTTTATTTATTTGGAGTTAAATAAAATATTATGGTTGATATTATTTGATTTTTAATTACTTTAAATTGCCGTGTATTGATGTAATAAATAAAATATAAATTACATTAAATATATGCGTAATTCTAAAGCGTATAAATTACTAAAAAATTAATACATATTTTCAATATTATTGAACATTTTAATAAGTTCTCCTATTATTTTATTATTTAATGATTTATTTATCTGTTTTCATGATTTATTTTTTAAGATAGAAACGTCAAAATGGTATAAGAGGAAATTATCAGAGATTTAAATTGTTATATGATTTCATGATTTAACAGCAATATTATATTTTAACAAAATTATTTGTTTTTAAAATATTATAATTATTTTGAATTAATTTTAAAACAAAAATTGGAAAAATATGTGCAATAGCTTCCTTGTCGCATAAAAGTTGAGCAAACTGGGAATTTAAATGTTTTATATGCGTATCATAAGACAATATATCAGTTTTTAAATACAAGTTAAATCAGTGTAATGAGATTGAGTATTAAAAGAAAACACGTGAATTTAGAAAAAAAAATAGTAAATTGTTGATAAATCCTTGAACAGATTATATAGTAGTTGTTTATCTGTACAATCAAATCAGCACAATTATTTCAATGTTTTGGTAATGGCCGTGTGAGTGGAATTGATGTATGAATGAAATATCTGTTCGTGTAAAAGGTAAGTAAATAGTAAAAACGGATATTGGTAAGGTGGCGGATAATGTAGGTCAACGGTAGCAAGCTCTTGAAATTCGGAAGAGTCTTACTCTCACGAGCAGCTATTTTCTCCTTCCCTTCCGCACAAAACTATATAGGTGTATCTTTACATTATCGGAAATTCCTGTAAAGGATTGAAAAAGAGAGCGGAGTGGAGATAGAAGAGAAGGCACGTCGAGGAACAGAAGATCCAAGAGGGAGAGGGAAACGGAGAGAAGAGAGAGAGGGAAACTCCGAGGCACTGGCTGCAGTGAATGTAGGTCCACAGGTCGACACCTAACGTACTTGCTGGTGTCTGCTTTACATCTCCGATCCACCGTTGACCTGCTGATGACCTACTGGTGAATTATTGGCGACCCACTAATCCTTGCTTGTTGATTTTCACGCCAAGACACGTTTGCACTTACTCATTTTTATCTCAATTTACGCTCGAATCATCAATTGCTTATTCTTATTCTCAAACTTTTTGCAGGCACTGGCTAGAGGCACTCTTGAACAAATATTTATTATATATTGTACTTTGTGATGTTTACGAGAAAGGTACTACAGCAAAAAAAACTTATGAATACATTAATAATTTGACGATCAAAATTTTTTTATTTTGAATGAAATATACGTCGTTAATGACAAAATATGTTTTTAACTCGAATGATACAATTCATTGAAATTTAAATACCCTGCTTAAGTATTTACTGCATATTATTAAACAATGTTATTTATAAATCAAAAATATTTTTTAAGGATAAAAAATTATGAATTACAAAAACAAAATATTAATTTAGATAATTAAATAAACAATAATAAAATGAATATTAGAATGGTTCATAAGAATTAATATTTCTAATATATTAATTAAATGAATCAATCTTAAATACTTTTTAAAAATAATTTTGTTTGTTTTATCGCATTTTTACGGATCAATATATTATCACAATAAATATCAGTTTGATTAGATTTCATTGGAATTCAAATATTTTATTTTAATCCCATTGATTTATACTTCAGCGAATTTCTATAATTTAAATTTTTTTTAATTTCTAATATTTTATTCTTAATATTGAAATACTTTTAATCTCTATTATTTATTAATTTTTTTTTTTAACATATTTTAACAATGTATAATAAAAAGTAAATATTAATTGTAGTCAATGCTGTAGTCCGGTAAATATAGTATGTATTAAATATTTTCACTAAATCATTTATAATATTTATAATTTATAAAGTTTTATGAACATTTTATTAACACACAAAGGTTTATATTTTAAAAAAATTGACCAAAGAAAAGTTTCAAAAATAAGTTAAATATTTAATTTATTAATAATAGGTTTTGTTATGAAATTTTAAAATGTTATAATTATTCAAATTATTATTTAAGGTTAATTTAAAAGCTGAATATTCTTTATTTTATTTTATTTTAATTCTTCTTTAACTTACTACTATTAATACTTTTTTTTTATATTTTCCTTGCATCTGTTTTTCATCTATAACGCAGATTGGCATATTATTTGCACCGGGTTTTCTGTTTACTTCTTCTATTTAGCATAATATTAAACATTAAATAGCATTCCATAAATCTTATTAATTTTTTAACATTAGTTTATAACCCTTCCCACGTTTGTTATATATATTTGATCACATCCTTACTTTTATTTTATATTTTCAAATTTGTTCTCTTTCTAATAATTTTTTTTTTCGTTATTCATTTTTTTACTTTATTATTTATTTTAAATATTCATAAAATACTAATTAGCAGTATTTTTTTCCTTTTATTTTTATATATCTTTAACTTTTATTGTATTGTTTTAATGCATTCAAATTTTTTTGCGTTTTTTTATTATTTCAACTTCTTTTCTTTTCTATTATATCTACTTTCGTCCGTATTATTTTTCATTGATTAATTTTCTTTTTAATAAATATTCCAACATTCAATACTCGTCTAAAATTTAATTCGTCTATTTACATAATTAAATATTTTAATCGTACATCCTTTTCTTTTTTTTTAAGATTATCTATTTATTATTCTTATTCTATATATTTTTAATAACTTCGTATAGTAATTTTCGATATTAATTTAAAATTTTATGTCTTTTGTTACTTTGATATTTATTTTGTTTTCAGCATAATCATTTATGTACTCCAATGATTGTAGTCAGATCTTAAATTCATTTTCTATATTTTCATTATATTTTTTCTTAATTTTTTCACCCACATATTTCCATTCTATGTAAAAACACACTTTTCAGGAACCCATCAAATATTTTTATATTTTTTCGTCACATTTTCTTTGCAGTATTTCTTTTCTACACTCTAAATACAAGCAATTCTCAGCAATACAATTACTTTTTTTACTCTTTTATATATATTTTTATTTTATATGTTCCTCATCTATGTTATTTTTCTGAAGTTTAAAACCTATGTAATTTTTATTAATAATTCCAGGCTATACTTTTTTCATAGAAATTTCATGATTTTCTTCCTTAGAGTTATACTAAATTTAATTGCCTTCATCTTTTCCGTAATCAATTCTATTTAAATTTTCAAAAAAAATTTAAGAGTATTTTAATATATTAAGCAAAACTTATAATTTTTAGATTGATTTCATTTTTCACTTTTTATTTTTGAAATTATATTAAGTTTAATTATTTGATAAAAAGTATACTACAAAAATTAAAACTTAATTTATAATAGTTCATTCGTAAAAGATCAATCATTAAAAAAATATAATTATTCATAAACTTTAGAAGAAGTTTTATTTACAATTAAAGTTCTAAATAAAAGATATTAATGTACTTTTTTGTTAAAATTTTATCTTTAGTATAACATCAATATGATATTTTTAATAGTAATAAATTGCTCTTCTCAACAAATATACATTAAATTTTATTGAAGAGATAATTTTATTTCATCAAATTTATGTTGTTTAATAATTATGAATACAAAACAACTTCTATAAAATAACTAATAGTTAAGTTAATTGAAATATAGTGTAGTATTTGGATCTTACAGATCTATACTGAATACAGATAATAAAAAAAAGTTATTATTAATATGTAAAATTTTTTTAATAATTTTCTAATGATTTTTTAACTAAGCATTAAAGTCGGTTTTTTTAATTATATACGCATAAATAAAAAATAATAAATATTATTTGCTACATGAAATAATATAATTAATTTTTAATAAATAAGTATTACAATGAAAATTTTAAATAATTTAAGATTGTGTAAAAAATTTTGTAATTATAATTTTTAAAGTAACCTAATCAGGTAATAATTTCATTGCATAATATTTATATAAATGCAATGTTAATGAAAGTAATTTAATGCAAATATGCAAAGTTAATGTTATATTTAAATGTTACTATTTATAAAAAATTTTAAATAATAATTAAAAATTAATATATTCTTCTATTTTATTTTACTAAATGATAAGTTACTTTTACCGTAATTAAATAATTGTTTTAATTAAATAGAAATTTAGAATAAGTATTTAATGAGAATTTTAATTATACATTTATATATTCACTACGAGTGGAATTTAGTTATAAATTCATAAAATTTTTATTTATAATTGGTAAATAAATATTATAATTTTTTTTATTTTTATCGATTTTTTTTTAAACTTTAAATCCATTATAAATACTGGATTATATATTTATATATAAAATACTTAATTATAATTAAAAATATATTGTTTTGATGTACAATATTTTAAATGACTAAAATGATGTAATATTTTACATTAATATATGGTTTAATTTTTCTGTAAATAATATGTTTTAGAGTATATACATATTTTTTAGTAATATTACTTATATATGAATTAAAATAATTAATTTCTAAATTTGTTATATAAGTGTAGATTGTACAATTAATATATTAATTCTCATCATAGTATCAGATGCAGCTATAATTCAGTTGTCAGTAATACATTTATCATTATATAATTGTATCGACATATATTGATAAAGAGCATACAATCTTTCTTCAGATAAAACTTAAGATTATCTACATTTCACATTATAGAATATTTCTGTTTTGACCAAAAAAAGAATGTAGCATTTCTTATGAATTAAAAATACTTAAAATCTTTCAAAATATATGTATTAACATAATCAATTAAAATTGATTGATTTTGAAAATTCTTCTGTTAATAATAAACTAACATATATTATTTAAAAATAGCTTAATAATTATTAATTAAAAAAGTCAGTATTTAAAGTAGTAGAAATTATAAATGAAAGATAATAATTTCATTTTGTTAGTAAATTTATATACATGTACATGCTTATATATAACATAAACTTATATATATCATTACGAATGAAATATTTTAATGATAAACTTTATTGACTGATTTATAAATATTCTTATTCAATAATAAATTATTTTTTAATAATTCTAAAAACATATTATATAATTAGTTTCAATATATTTATTCAAAGAAATAACTTTATTACGAAAAAATAAAAGCTAAAATATATGAAAAAAATACTATTAACTGAATATTATTAAACGTCTTCATTATGTTTAACAATGGAAGAATGCTTCGAATGATTTTGAAGTATAAATCTATTATGTAGTTATGAAAACTTATATTATAGAATTATTTGTATTATTTTTTCGTTATTTTTTTACAATTTGTTATAAGTTTTTTTAAGAAATATTCAAATCATTATAATTTGTTAAAAGTAAGTGAAAACAAGATAACAATGAAGAAAGTATTAATATTAGAAAATCTATTAGATAAATGTATAAAATAAAAAATATTAAATCATGGTATACAAAAGTATACAATATTAAATATTATATTAAATATATCAAATAAGCATAATTTAATAAAAAATTTGTAATATGATATATAAAAAATTTTATGAAAGAAAAATAAACACTTAATGTTAGATTAAATAAATAGAGAAATGATAAATACAGAATTTGTTGTAAGATCTTCTTAACTCCTAATAATCTTTAGACGAAAACGGGACACGATGAAAGTTATAATGAAAGCTGGAATTTATATTAAAGAGTGTACTTAAGAATTATTTACTTTCATTATAAAATTAAAGTTTTCTTAAGCAAGAAATTTACATAGTGATAGTAAATTTAATTAAGTACAAAATCGAATTTTTCATAAGTTTAACAAATTTAGTATAAATAATAAAAAATAATATTTAAGAAACAGAGAAAGTTAACTATTATTTCATTTTGATATTGAAAAAGGAGCAGAGAAAATTACAATAATTATAGAAAATTCAACTTAATTTTTTAATCATATTATAAAAAAATCATCTTCAATATTTATTATGTAATATTATTAAAAAAATTTTTAATATTCGTATTAGCTTCTAATTTGTTAACAATTAAAGGAATTTTTTTAATACATAAAAAATGCTTTATATATTTCAAATTTTATTTATACTAAAAAAATTTAATCAAATTTACAATTTTTCAATAATAATTTATAAAAACTTTGCCATAGAAAATATTAATAAAAATTTTTTAATTTTTAGAAGAAAAGAATAGTATTACTAATTACGATTGTCATTTAACTTAGCATTAAATATCTCAGAATGTTATATATATATTTAATTAAAGTTATATATATATATAATAATTATTTAGTATATGAAAATAACAATTTAAAAAATACGAAGTAATAATTTCATTTCAAATTATATTTTTTTTTTTATTTGACTTGTACACCATAAATTATTCATTAATGTATTATTATTACTTAATTTGGATTATTTATTTAATTGACATGGAATATATCATATTAAATTAATCTGTACAAATACTAATATTCTGAATATCAAAATATTTTAATCTGGAAAGTCTGCACACCTAGGGTAATAAAAATTACGAAAATTTTACATATGGCTTTATATTTTTTATTTTTATCATTTTACCAATTCATATGAAAGTTATATATTCTAACAGTGCAAATTTTATGAAGAATGCTTTTAAAATAAATGTATAAAAAATTAAAAATTATATATTATTGTGAATAAAATGATAAAAACTATTAAATAAAGTTTTAGTTTTATTTGATATAAAAATTTCAGTTTCAAAATAAATATTTATGCAATTAATCGTATATTTCAGAAGAATGAATTTTATATAGTAAAATTTTTATCTAGTTATAATAATTGTTGCATTTATTTTTATTTAATGTTATTATTATATTATCTAAGTAAATATTAAATATAAAGGATAAAATAAATAGCGTTTTATTTAAGTGATTAACACGTAATTATATTTGCAGTTTACACATGATTTCTATTTTTATTAAGACATATTCTTTTACATAAATTATTTATTATGTTGTTTAATAAGCTATTAAATTTTAAAATAATTAGGATATAAGTTTAAGAATATATAAAATAATTTCTTTTGAAATATTGTTAAAATTTTGAATCAAACCATGAAATGTATTTAATTAACTTACGGTATTTTACTAATTGCTAGTTAATCTAGTTACACTAGGATAGTTGAAATTCATATAAGGAGTTACATTTTTAAGTTTTTAGTTTAAATGTAATTTTATTGTTTTTTAAAGTTTCTAAGAGTTCAAATTTTTTGTTTTCACAGATGAGGTTATATTGAATTAAGTTGATTTGAGATGAGTCCATTGAATTAATTAAAATCAGGTTATTAAATTTTTTGTAGTTGTGTTTTATTTTTAAATAATTAAGAGTACAAATTTGATCGATTATTTTGGTTTTATTTGTGCGTGTATGTATTAAATACAGAGAGAAAGAGAGAGAGAGAGAGAGAGAGAGAGAGAGAGAGGGAGAGAGAGAGAGAGAGAGGGAGGGAGAGACAGAGGGGGGGAAGAGAGAGAGATCTTATTGAGAAAAGCAATGAGAAAGATATAGGAGAGGGTAAGTGGAAAGAGAAAGAGAAGGAAGAAATAGTCAGGAGAGGGACTCCTTTATGAACAAACCTTTCTCCCGATCCTGAAAGAGGCTCACCGGATTCAAGACTCAGGTAACCCGTCAGTTCTCACCGAAACACCAGCGCAACCAAGTCAAGATACCGCGAGAAGAAAGTTCTGATTTCTTCATATTTTGACATTTTTTTAATACACTTTATGCGGCTTTTTGACTTATAAACACGTAAATATTTATAAAACACATTAAGAATACACTTGTACACTACATAAATATAGATATAGATATATAATACATATATATATACATACCATCTATATATTCTATATATAGATATTATATATATTATATATACATACACACACATACACATATATACATATATACACATATATACATATGTGGGGGGTACATGAATATATTCTCTGACGTGCGCACCCACGCGCATAAACTGTTACATAGTTCTTACAGCTTTAAAAAAAAAACTACACAAAAGTCGTAGAAAGGTTTATTTATATTTTTTTTTCAAAGATTAAATAAAGCGAATGTTTTTGTTTTTGTTTTAAATAATAAAGGCTAAGATACTAATTCGTGTTGTTCTTCGTGAAAAACAGGTGAGGCGGTACATTTGAATCGACCGTACTTTAAGATAATCGAAAAGGAAGAACACAACACATGGTGTTTACACTGGATAGCCACCAATTTTACATTTCATGACAGTGTGCAGTTGTTTTGTTATTACCCGTGAGATTTTCAAGTGCCGAGTATAAGGTACGAGATGGGAGCCGAGATGCGCTGGCTCAGACTGACGAAACTTCTGCTGTGCACTCTCCTGACATTCATAATTGGAGCAACCTGTAGTGGTGTGTATACTTTAAATGTTAAATTGTATCATACTTTACATATTTTATATGCAAGTTTTCATTTGGAATTTTATACAATTTTCAAAATCCGAATTCTCAATTTTTGGCGTGTCGAGAAACTATTCAATCCTTATTTTACACAGAATATTGCTTATTCAATATCAATTTATTCGTTGTGTAATTTTAAAATATAAGCTTGGAATAAGAATTAGTAATAAAAAAGCATGACATTACTGAACTTTCACAAAAACGTTAAAGGTTAAAAATAAAATATGAAAAATTTTTATTGTTAAAATTAAAGCTCAATTCCTATGAAATTTCACTGCAAAACTTAATTTAATTATTCTAATAGAGAAATTAATAAGTAATTATTAGACATTTATATTTTTTGGTTTCTACTAAATATTGAAATATATAATTTAAATATCGTAACATGACCATGATGAATAATTACAAGAAATATGTTTTTCAAATTATTGATATTTCTATCAAGAAGTTGAATGATCTAGTAATCAATTAATTAGAAATGGAATATTAATATACATGTATATCAGGCATAATCTTATCAAATATTCAATCTTTTTTCCAAAAACAATTAATACAAGTATTCTAAGAAAGACTTTTTAATATTTCGAAAAATATTTTTATACATTATAAATATATTTATATTTATAAATAATGTATTAATATAAATGTATTATTTATTCATATTTTAATTATAGTTTATAATAAAATAAAATATAATGCTGAAAAAATAAATTAAAGAAGGATAAGAAAAATGAATGATTTTATGAAATCAATCAATAAATTCAAGAGATATTTATTCAAAAAATGATACAAAATTTTATGTTTTAATAGTAATTATGAATATATATATATATATTGTTAAAAGATATATCGAAATTTTTTACCAATACAATTAAAGAATTATGATACGAATCATACGAATCTTATTTGTAAAAAAATATAGTAAATATACAAGTAACAAAGCAAAATTATTTTTAAATAACAACTATTTGGCCGTCAATCTACTTTTGTTTTTAAAAAAGTTATAAGCTTGAATAAATATGAATAAAATATCGAAAAATAACAATGATTCATTTATAGTCAACTTATATATGTTAATACAGAATATATTATTGGATATCATTAAATTATTCGTGCATGATTATCCGAACGTTTAACGTTCTATATTTGCAGTTATTAATTAAATTAACAATTATTAGTAATTATTAATTAGTGAAATTAAAAAAAACTTAAGCATATTGAGAGTTTTTTTAAATGTTAAGGTTAATATATAATCATAAATATAATCATATAATTAATATATAATTTTAAGATGATCAATGCTCAATTAAGGTAAAATAAATATTTTCAAATAATGCTTCGTGTACTTTCCTTAATTAACCATCAATTAATTTATACAATTTATTTATGAATTATTTATTATACAAAATTATTTGCATTGAGGTGAAAATTATACGACCGTTTATGTGCATCATTTATTTTCGAATCAATGTCAGAGAAAGATATTTCAAATATTTACATGATATGCAATTTGATAAGTTTTTCTTTAGTGGTTAGTTTCACCAAGGGAATTTTTAATAATGCTAGAAAGTTGTTGTGCAATGTACGAGGAAAAACATAAAAATGAACAATTTACATGTTTTAAACATTAGATACTAATAATTGTACATCAATTCGATAAATAATAAATAAATGTAGAAAACTAGATTTAAAAAATTGATGAATTTTAAAAGCTTACTTGATGAAATAAGTAAGAAAATCGACATTCTTATTTGTGTACTTTACGTGATGTATAAAAATAATTTTATTTGTCTAAATATAACCAAATTAAAATGATGTATTATAAATAGATAATAAAATCATACGAATAGATGAATGAATTAAAAATTGTAGGAAAAATGAAAGAAAGTTGAAAACAAGAAGCGACTAAATGAAAAATAAATATAAGGAAAGGAGTGTGCCGAAGCAGAGCGCGAGTGCAGTGTAGGCTCGGCAGGTGTCCTAGGCGCGACCGTATGCGCGACTTCAAATTGACTGTGTGCATTCACATATAATATTGCTGGTACGCGCAGCCTGCCTTACCGGAAACTAAGTCTCTGCACACAAATTTGCGCTCCTCCGTGCGTGATGTGTCACTACATATCTACGCCTACAGTTACTTGTTCTTTCACTTTAATCTTTTTTTGTTTTGAATTTGCTTTGTAAAAATAAACAGTAAGTTGATTATTATTATTATTATTATTATTATTATTATTATTATTGTTATTGTTATTATTGTTATTATTGTTATTATTGTTATTATTGTTATTATTGTTATTATTATTATTACTATTATTACTATTACTATTGTTATTATTTATTACAATTTTTAATTATATAATATCGCCTGAAACACGGTTGAATTGCTTTACATACATTTAATACAACTTCAATAAATAAAATTGAAGCTATATTTTACATTTAATAAGAGCATTATAAGACTTTATATTAATATTGTTGTCGTTGTCGTTGTTATTATTATTATTACTATTACTATTGCTATTACTACTAATATTTTTATTATATTTTTAATTAAATATTCGATTAATGCTGTTCAATTAATTAACTTTCTTTTTATCTTCAATCATCAGTAGTCATACACGCGCCAAACGTAAACATTACACGTGTGAACACTCGCATTGATACACAGCATTTAACTTGGTATTATATGAATCCGATGTTTAAAAAATTAACATAGTTCATTATAAAAATCAATAAAATAAAACTAATTTAAATTTATCCAATTATTCAATATTGATTTGTAATTAATTCAATTCGATAATTATATTAAATTTTATGGTAGTAACAAATGATTTAAAGTAAATAAATTGGAATAAAATCTTGTCATAGAAAAATAATAAAATTTTTGCTTTACTTTTCAAACAAGATTCGTATTGTTTTATGCTTAGTTATTTTTATTTTGCAATAAACGTTTCTATGAATTGATAACTTTAGGTAATAATATTTCATTTCTACATAAATAAACAATCATTTTTAAAATATTAATTATAGTACAACACTTGTAAAATTGTAAAGAAAAACTTTTATGCATAAACATTTAATTAATAATAATTGATAATCAGTTAATCATCAAATTAATCTTAAAATAAAAATTATGGTAGAGCACTTCAGATTAGTACTTTTTTATGTCTTTAAATAAAAATATATAAACTCTTAGTAATTTTAATAATTCATTAAAACAAATTAAAAAAATTATACAATTAAATTGGATTGATTAATTAAAATAGAAATCACAGATCGATCGCATTAAAAATTTTGTATTATTGGTAAAACAAACAACATAATCTACAACAAAAGACATTAATATGCATGACTTTAAATAGAGGTTTTTTGTTTTGCAAATATTATTTATTTTATATATTACAATATTAAATTTTATTTTAGTAAATATAATTATGCTTACTTTTATTATTAAATTAACCAATTATAATAACCTATAATTATTTAATATATTATACAATTTTTTATTGAAAAAATATAAAATCGTATTTTAATTATCTTTAGTATTTCATTTAAAATAGAAAAAGATTTTTATAGTTTAAATAAATTTAATAATATAAATATTTACAGTAAAATTCTATCTTAAAGCTTAACAAATAAATTCAATTTGAATTAATTATATTATATTATTATCATAATTGAATTATTAATTTAATATGAATATATAAATTTTTATTTTGAATATACACTATACGACGATTTAATTTGTATTTAATTGCTCATTTGATGCAGGACAAAATATTACTGTGGCAAAAAGTTATACATGTTCATCTTTTGATTTTATTACCTTGAAAATACATGTTTTACTAAGGTGCATTGGTATATTCTCTGATTATTCTCTTTCTCTTGACTACCGAATGCTAAATTTAAGCTCATATGATTTATTTTATTTAATTTATTTATTTCATTTACTCAACACTTCAACTTTTATGTATAAAATTTATGTAAAACGCGTAATTCATCTGTATTCATAAATAAATGATAATAAATGTAAGTATTTTCACGTACTAAATTGAATATTATATTTATTTGACAACATAAAAAATTTTTTTATTTATTTTTTAATAATAATTATTTATAATTGTAACTCTAAAAGTATGACAAAATTACATATCGTAAAAAAATATATATTTTTTAATTTGGAAAATTATTAATATAAAAAAAAATATGAAACAAATTATGTTTAAAAAATAAAAAATTGTTAAGTTTAATATATATTTTTAAAAGACATATGAAAATAAAAGTTAAATTTTTCTATAAAATATACTCCAGGAACGTATAAATTAAATTATCTTTTATACCGTGCAAAATGTTATCATTCTTTAAAATTCGTGTAAATTAATATTTTTTACATTGATCAATATGAAAATAATTTATTTTATTTTTGTATTCAGTTTTTGTAAATAAAATTATTATTTTAAAAACCAATAATAACTTTAGCTTTTAATAAAACGCAATTGGTTTTTTACTAACTGAATATCTTTATCTTTTATATGTACATGTATTAAAATATATTTTTAATTGTTAAAATTAGTACATGAGAAAGAAGTAAGTTTTTTTATGAATCAATAAATAAAATTTTTATGTAATGAACATAAAATAAAAATAATATATAAAATTAGAACAATAAAAATTATTATTTATATATAAATCATATTTATATGCTACACATGAGATTGAATATGGATGTTTAGTGATAATAATTGTAATATGAAAAATACATTTAATAAGAAAAGAATACAAAATATGAAGTTTAATTTATAGAAAAAGTAAATCGCAGTCCTTAAAAGTAAAATTCTAAAGTAAATTATTGTAATTACACTGGAGTGTAAACAGAAATTCACGCTTACGCATTTATTATTTTGGGTACTTAAACTTAGTAGGACTATCCTTGTCAATTATATTGCTATTTGTGCCCTGGAAACTTGATGGGCATACATGTAAATGATGTTTAAGTATTAATTGAGCTTACATACTCAAGTCCGGTATAATATATCCTTTAATAGAAAGTTGATTAACAATTTGTAATCATAAGAATTTAGTTACTTGTAAATTTCTTTTCTAATTTGCTGTAAAATCATATAAATACATTGTTAATTAAAATTATTTAATTATTCAATTAAAAATTATTTTAGAATAGTTTTATATTTATAATATTTTCGAGAAAAATTAAGTTTAATAAAGACAAGCGAGTGCGATAGTATTATCATTCTCTCATACTAAATATACATTATAAATATAAATATATGAGCAGTTGTAATTCTAATTAAAATTAGAAAAAGAAAGAAGAATATAAAATTAATTAAAGTTTTCCTACTTTTTTTTATTTCTCAGTATTTTAATAATATTCAACGCAATAAGTAAGCTAATACTGGTACGTAGAATTTGTCACATAATGCTATAAATACGTGTTTTTAGCTAAAAATTTAATTAGAAAGCTAGTTACAAGAAACATAATAGTTGTAATATAATATTTAAAAGAACTGAATTTAAAACATATGTATATATTTAAATACTCATCACATTCTTTTCAAAATTGTTATAAAAAATTTTCAAAAAAATATTAATCGCGGGAAATAAATTATGTCAATCATAAATATTTAGCGATAATGCTCAGTGTCATTGTGATAGATATTATTTTTACATTTGATATGCATTAAATATAGTAAATATAGAGACCAATAAAAATCAATAGAAAAAAAAGAAAATAATTGTGTACGATAACCTCTGAAATAATTAATGGAATTGCGTAAAAAAGGAAAAAATATAAAGATAATTCTAATGAAAATTAGATAGCTTTGATATGTAATGTAGTACATAAGGTATAAGTGGTTAAAAATATTGCAAAAGTAATTAAAAAAGGTATAAATCAGTATTCGTTCAATTACACCACACTTGCCGATGGGAGAAAATGAAAGACCTTGCAGGTGCGCGGAATTTCGAATCACGCGCCACTTTTAATTTAACGGCGTACATTATGTACAACCAACTCTTTTGTCACTGATGGATGGAACTTGAAAAGAGAGTACGATTTTATTGTAGCAATTGTTCTTCACAAACAAAAAACATTTCATTAAAATTTTATTCATTTTTGTTTAAAAAAGCGTTCATTCTAACATTTTCTTTTTCTGCTGTTTTTTACTGATATTTATCGTATTTTCTTCTACGCAGTCTCTTCCAGCAACTTTACATTTTAAATACAATTAAATATATATTTATAAATACACATATACTTTATAACTATATGCAATCAAAAAAAAAAAAAATAAAAAAATAAATAAATACATTAAAATTATATCAATTTCTATAATGTACTATAACAAAGGAAATATTTTTTAATTAATATATATAACTTTGTAGATATACTTCATATAATAATTTTTAGAATTATTTATCAATAAATAATTGTTCGATAAAAAATTTTTTTAATAATATTTTTTCATTTTTAAAAAACAAAATAAATTTAACATAAATTTCAATACTTATTATTGCATATTAATATAATTGATATTAATATAATTGTAAAACTTTTATTTTTATTATAATATTATGAATTTGTGATCAATTAATTGCAACATTATAAATATAATTAAAAAATTCTACTTATTTTGTACATTGACCTTGAAAATATATCCTAAATATTTTGTATAGCTTAATAATTAGTAATAAAGTTTATACTAATGTAAAAAAGTTTGAATATAACTAAAATAAAAGTGTGGAATATAGTATAATTTTAATATTATAAAGAGTTCTTACTAGCCATCTAATCGTATTAAATAATGAATTTTATGAAATGATAGCAGACTTTTGACAATATTTTTTTTTGATAATTTTTAGGAAAAAAAATTAAAAACTTTCAAAACCGTAAATAATTTTTATATTAATTGAAAGCAGTAAAAAATGTATAGAGTTTTTATTATATTTATGTGATAAATGAAGCAATTCTTTATGACACGTAAAATGAGAGCAAAGAATTGCACTTTTACACAGTTTATATGAAGAAGTGTATTTTTTAATGCTAGATTTGTCTTGACTAAACTTTAAATTCTGTAAACGAAATGTTACTTTTGCGAAATATTCGCGGTCGTGTAATTGAAGAACCGAGTTGCCAGTTCATTATGATTCATTGCGAAAGGTGCGTACAATTGCATCTGAAACAAAAAAAAGGTTAAATATATTCAGAACAAAATCCGAAAATACCTTTATTTATTTCACCATAAAAATACGTAAACTCATTGCATTAAAATTTTTTTTTAAGCTGACCTCATTACTATTAATTATATGAATGATTGTAAATTATTGAATCGAGACTGTAATGTGGTTTTAAATTACAAATATTTCAAGTATATTGAATTCGAAAATTTAAACTTTTCAACTGTTTTTAATTTTAATTAAAAGAAGATCTACAATGTGGTTATAATATCTTAATTCTCTCTATATTTTTTATTAAATTTATACTTTGAGTAACGTTAAAAAATGTTGGATGTTAACATGTTTATTCTGAAAATACTTTTATTATGGAAAATATAATTCCAGAGTTGTGATTGAGATGTAGTGTTAAGGTCAATAAAATGCAAGTCCACGGATTTTAGTTGATCTCTATATTTCAGCCTGAACCCGATTTCTCTCAATGATGCCACTTCCCTTCTAGTCTCTTTCTTTATCACTCTGTTTCTCTCTCTCTCTCTCTCTCTCTCTCTCTCTCTCTCTCTTTAAAAATTCACACTTACATGCCGATATATGTACTTTTTGCCAATGTATAAGCTAGAGATAAATATTTTTTTATAAGAGATAGATACTTGACATGATAATATTATTGAAAAACATGAAGCCAATAGATTTTATATATTATTACCTAAAAAATAGTTATAACTTAAAAGGATGGAATTAAAATCCGAATGCTCTCGATATGTATTAGGTGAAATTCGAGTGGATAGTGATCGGAGTACTGCGTGCATCTTGGAAAGTTTTGGCAAGATCATCGATTATTCAAGTGAGGTTCTCGGCTTCCAGTAGTATGGAATAATTATGATTCTCGATAAAACTCGACTAAAAAGCGGTAAAGCTGCAAAGACAGGTTATTTTCAAAATCATTGGAATTTAATGAGATTAGCATAATCATTAGCTCATAATAATCCCCTTTATTATACTAATACCTTTATTTCGAGTTATTTATCGTTAGCCGATCATTTGGCTAAGAATGCGGAGAAATGTTTAATGATATCATTTTCCACGGGGACACTTGCTAAAAAAGGAGGACTATTGCATATTTCTAGTATGGAAAATAAAAAGGGAGAACGAAGTACATAAAGCGAAGTTGTGGTCGACTTAAGCGATTGTTTGAAAATAAACTCCAAGGATAGGCAGAGGAAAACCGCTAGACATTTTCTGATGTATATCGGGGACGTTGCTTGGGCTAGTAGCCGTTAATGTGGTTGAATGATATTCATACTGGTGATTGGCTAGCTCGAGACTCGGAAATCGAAGTCACAGCGACTATGTGAGCCAGAAGAACTTTCTCGCGACCTACCGAAGAACCTTGAGAAAGGAGTTGTGATGTTGGCAATCCGGTCTCTTACTCTCTGTATACCAACTTTTCTCCAATCGACTTAATTAGACTTGTACAAGACCTGTAAAGTACAGAGAACGAGTCCGAAAATATACAAAATACCTCTTTATTTTATTTTTATTTCCTCATCAATAAATAATTTAAATACACTTGATGGTTTTTTTTTATTTTTTTTTATCTTGCCTCCTTTCAAATTAAATTTATTTATTTCAGTGGTGACTTTATATTATGGTTTTATAAATAAGATCCAATTAGTCTTTATTACATTTGATGTAATAATTAGCAAAGTAACATCATTAGAAAAAGAATCGAAATTTAACTTACACATAGAATTTCTTAATGCATTTTCAGTTAATTCTTTTCAAATATTTGTCATTATTTAAGAGTCAATTTTTCTTTGCAACTTTTAAAATAATAGCATTAATAATAAATTTTTAAAACTTTTCCTTTTTTGATTACTTTGGAAAACTTGGCAATATTCTTTAATCAATGGTTTCATTTAAATTGAAATTATTATTAACGTCCGACAACGCTATACATGTGTAAATTTTCAATAAATTTTTTTTTATTTTAAAACTGTCTTTGAAAATTACAACAATATTTTTAATATTATTTACATTTAAAATTAAAAATTCAAATTTTCAAGTTATGTGCAAAACAATATTATTCTATCAAAGATGAAATAATTACAATCCAAAGTAAATTTTAAAAATACTATGCTAAGAATTTTGTTAAGCATATGTAATGTCTTGTATTTTATCTACAATGACAACTATATAAATTCCTGCCCTAAGAATAAAAAAAGCAAGCATCCAAAAAAACACTGGGAAAAGCAATTAAAGAAAATTATCAGTTTCTGCATCATGTACATTACGAATCCATTCCCTATATTTCATTGATTAATTGAATTATGTACCGGTTAATAAAATTATATATTTTTATAAAAATTTTTCTTTATATCACTTTTATCTTGAATTTTTCAAGAATAATTTATCAAATAAATAATGTTGTTATTATATCTAAATAAAATTTTTACTTTACAATAAATTTGAATTATAGTATCTATATACATTATACAAATCGCGTAATTCATCGTCAAAAATCAAAACTATTATACATTTAATTTTTAAATATCAGTTTATTAACATCATTAATATTTTTTTTATATTTATATTGTTTTAAATTACAGATATATATATATCTATATATATGTATATATATATAAATGTTAAGTAAAATTTACCGTTATTAACTGAAATTTTTTGAAGATTTTAATGATACGCGTAAGATATTGTCACATTATAATAATAAATCATTAAAATATTTATTTCATATACAAATGTTAAAATAAAATATATAAAGGAATTTGATGAATAATTTTGTTTTTATTTATGTTTTTTTTTTAAATTTTTTAATTTTTCTTTGTTTGTAATTATTAAAAAAAATTTATTTAAATTAGACTTTATATCTTTTATTACATATAATAGACTTAATTTCTTGGTTTTACTTATTATAAAATAAATATAAATATGTACCAATTATGATTATTTTATTGCAAGATAATTATTTTATAAAACTGGTAATATAAAAGTAAATTATAAATTTTATTTTAAACATTAATATAAAACAGAGCCAAGAAAAAATAAATTTAAAGAGTAGTGAAGGGAATCTAAAATATTTATGCCTGTATAAATAGTTGCAGTAAATATATTATTCTCACTTACTTCTTTCCTATATATTCACGTAAGTCTGAAATCTATGAGTACCAACTTTCACTTTACTCAACGAGAGAAAGAGTAAGAGGACAAAAGAGTGGGAGACCTTCTTATTGGCAGGTTTATTTCATCGAGAATCAGGTTATGAAACAACTAAACTTAGTAGAATTTTGTTAAATATAGTCTATAAAAGACTTATGTTTTTCAATTGCATGTAAAGTAAAGATAATAAAGTTTTTTGTATCATGGTATCTTTGGTTGAAATTGAAAAAAACTCAAAAACACGAAAGAAAGTTTCTACATTCTTTAAGTGAATTCCAGTATTATAAAAACACAACTACTGCTAGATATTCTTGTTATATGTTCTTTTAATTTAATATTATTTTAAAATTATTAAGATACAAATTTTTATTGAAAACGATTTGTAATCTAAACTAAATGATCTAAATTTAACATTATACCTATTTCAAAATATCGAGTAAAATCGCATTTTTTACACAACAAATGAATGTTTGAAATTAAATATAATGAGGTAATTTTTAATGGATTAAAACAAATGGAATAATTTATTCTATATTGTTGTAAAATTGTTCATACAATATCCATATATTAATTGAAAATAATAGTTTGCACATATGATGCAGTTTTTACATATAGATTCGTGTGTGTACTTTTACTCATTACTACGACATTCGAAAATTTCAATTAATATATCTAACAAGAATTTACGTTGAAAAATACGTATCTTTATTAATGTCATCAATATATAATATTTATGTACGAGTTCAAAAAACCATGCATTTATATTTTTATTTTAACTATTCAATAATTTTTAAATATTTCTATACTAAGTTGTATTAGTTGTTAAATAATTATTTTTGAGCAAATTAGCAAAAAATGTTATTTAATTTTATATTTTATAGTTTTCTGTCTATTTGTTCATAATCTCTCTTGGCTTTCACGTTATTATTTAAATAAAAGTTTAAATATACTATCGATTTAAGTATAAGAAACTATATAAATTTAAAACCATAAATATTTGTAATTTAATCATTTTATCATTTAAATATATTATAATATTTTTGACCTCCGAAAAATATGAATAAAAAGTCGAAATTTTTTGAAAATTCAATTTATTAATTAAAATTTAATAATTATGTGTGATAATATTTTATAAAAATTATGTGAAATTATTTTTTTTACACAAAATTATTTATACGAAGGTTTCTTCATATATAGTTAAAAATTATGATTGACAGTGTAAAATTACTTTAAATACGATAAACAAATTTTTAAATATGTATACGATTAATTAAAAATTATTTTGATGAACATATTATCCGTAAAAAGATAAGAATGCGAGAAAGAATAATTTAGATGTATACATAATAAAATTTCTTTTAGAGATATTTGTCTTCATTTGTGATATGCCCTATTTTCTATTTCTATTATCTTTGATTTCCATTATACTTATTTCTGACATATCTTTATTCTATTTACAATCTTTAATTTTTAATATTAAATAATCAAACCTAATTTCTTAACATATTTTAATTCTTTTCAAATTCTGATAATTATAATTTGTTATTTTTGGATAATGTTTGTTTCATTTTCACAATTTAATATAATAGTTAGCTTTAATCAAAAGTTTTATCTAATAATGATGTTTCATTACTAAATCATTTATTTAGTTTTTTGACACGTAGAGTTTCTTACTATTCTTTTAAATATATGCATAACCAATATTTTTATTTACCATTTCGTACTGTTCATTTTAAATACACCACGAATTCAATCAATAATGATCTAAATTTAAAGAAATTACAAGGTGCATTTATGTAATAAATAATCATTAATTTAATTTTAAAATTTATATTAAAAAATATAAATTTTTGAAAAATAAAATATTAAAAAGAATATAATTTGGTTAAATTGCGTTAAAATTTTTTTTTCATTCTTTTGTACATCTACTTAACATAATAAGTTTTCTTCACATTTTTTGTTTCATAACCAATGTAATAAAATTTTTAGCAGAAAATGCATATCTAGATTTTAAACAACATATGTAATACTTTAAGATACAAGATATTTGATAATATACAAGAATTTATGTGATAAATGACGACAATAAAAAAATATATTTTTGCATAGATTAAAGAACGTGTACCATCATATTTTCCCTATAATATAATTTAATATTTAAAAATTATTAAAATAGATACCCTCAATATTGTTTTCCTTAATTTTACCCTCAATATTAATAAAAAATAACTCTTACTGTTTTCTACTGGAAACGTTTCTAAATATATTTAAATTTTGCGATCATAACAACAACGTTGTATGTTAGTTCAAAGATTAACAATTTCTTTACTTAGATTCAATACAGATAGGAAATCTGGTCGCCGACACAAAAACAAGAGTTGTTTTATATGATTTTATTACACCTACAAGGAATTATTATTATAATAAATAAATAGTATTTTTTTACATTAATCAAATTCTTCCCAAGGATAATACAGTCAAATCATAAATTTTTTTGAATGTAATATGAAACTGCTATTAATTATTCAGATTCTCATAGTTATAATGTATAAACCAATAATTAGAATTCCACAATTCATAAAATATAATGTATTAAATTCAAATATAATATAATAGAAAATATTAATGACGTAAAAAAAAAGTAAAATTTATTTGATTAAGAAATATAAAAAAAGTATTGATATGTGATATAAGGATGTATTATAAAACACTATGTAAAAATATTGTTTCTCTCTATCTTTGACATGTATTTATATGCCTAAAAAATGAAAAATACTTCACAATATAAATAAAAATATAAAAATAAATAAAGAAAAAGATAATTAAATTTTTAGAGACAATATAAGGAAATTATAAAATTAATGAAACAATTGTTTATATTATTTTTTTATTTTTCGAAATATTTTTTAAGAAGAAAATACATAATTATACTATATTTACAGTGCTCTTGTTTTCGGAAACTTACTAAAAAAAATTTTTTTATATTAGTAATAGTTTTATTGAAATTATATGTTAAAGAAAAGGTAATCTAAAATATTAATTATATTAACAATAATATTTCGTACATTATTGACAATCTAATGAATAAATTATACTTACAAATATTATCCAATCGAGAAATAAATTTCGAAAATAAAAATCCATTGTTATTATGTATGAGTACTATTAATAATATTATTTATTTGTATACTTTTCTATTAAACTGAGAAGTAGTAAATACAAACTTACAAGATAATAATATCAAGATAAAATAACATAAAATAATATATAACGCAGCGCATGTATCATTGCATATAATTTTTGTTTAATTCATAAATTTTTTTAAATACTGTAATGTGCATGATTATTTATATTTCAAAATTAATTATTCAAATAATATATATAAAGTTTAAATGATGTTTTGATTTAATTATATTAAATTGAATAGGTTTTTAATTTTTTAAATTACAAAATATGAAAAAATACTTTTTTCCTACATATTATATTATACAAAATTTATAATTATTTTTATCAAAACTGTTATATAAATTGTTAAAAAATTATTATTAATAATGATTTTGTAATTGTATTGAATAATATAATTATGTTAGATGACTTAGCAAAATAAATCAATAAATTTTATTTTAATTATATTACAAAGTTACATTTTTTGCCATTACTATTATTTATTGGACAGTACTCAACTAGTTTTTTATTAATTAATTATGAATGAGATTTTTAAATTAAAATTTTAATTTGTATTTTAATTTAAATACATTTCATATAAAACTATTTCTTTAATTTCTTAATGATTTTTTAATGAATAATAGAATAATAAGTATCTACAGTTAAAAACTTTAATATTTAAATTGACGATAAAATTAATTAAAAATGATTTAAAATTTTTTCATTTTTAATTAGGAAAAAACATAATATTTTGTATTTCATTTAAAAATTATAATATACAAATATATAAACGTATATTTTCTCCCAAATACATATGATAATTTATAATTTAGATCATTAATTGGCATTAATGTATGAAAATGAAACGGTACAAAAAATGTAGAATTATAAATTACATTAAAGGAGCGTATCATTTTAGATTTAAGAGATAAAAAGTTGAATAGTGGGAATAAAATTAATTTTATAATTGAGTCTTAATATTTTTAATCCTAATATAATTCTATTAAATTTATGAGCTTTATTTCGATATGAATGGCCTTTTTCATGGATCGTACAAAATAATGGAATTATACGTGTACACATATATTATTTATATGATATATGAATATTAAGATTTGTTTCTTAATAAAATTTTAAAGTGGTATATTTTTTATCAGCCTTGGTAAAATTAGTTGAAATAGCAAATAAAAAATTCTGTAAATTTGTATTTTTTACTTATATGCCCAACAGTATTTTCAAATGAATTTATTTGGTATGGAAAAAAATCGCATCTCGATTATGTTTTTTCAAAAGTAATACGAAGGATAGGGTGAAATCAAGAGGATATGACAATGTGATAGTCATGTAACGTTCTAATGGGTGTGTCGGCATAGATATGCGATCAGTGCATAACATAAAATCCGCATCTTCCGTTAAATCTAGCTGTTGTAAAACGATTATATATATAAGTTTGCATACGTTCTGATTACTGCTGTATTCCACTGGAAATTACATGTTGCTCGTTAAAAGAAATTTCAAAATATATATTTTAATTTCGATTGGTCTTAGGTTTGTCATGATTTTTATCTGTCACTAGATCCAGGGATCTGATGCCTCTATTATCTATCTTTAGCAACAAAGAATGCAAAGTCGCGATTATTTATTTGTCAATTACTTTTTTACATGAAAACTTGAAACATCATAAACCATTATTTCCCTGAACCTGGATTTTAATACATGTACACTTTGATATTCTCGTTTCTCCTTCTACCTTTTACATTTCACGTTTCGAAAGCGAAGTGTTTGCTGGACTTTCATTTGATTTTCGATGGGATATACAGTATACTTCAAGGTAATTTAACAATTACTTGTTTTGCTGGTCAAGATGCTGCAGGAACTTTTCTTCCGATACTAGATAAATCTAAAGCAATGCAGGCATTTGAAGACGTAAAAATACGGAATACGTAAATATTGAATATTTGTAATTTAAAATTTGAAGAGTACCTATGCTTCTGAAATGCGTCGACATAGAAAATATTTATTCATTTATTTCAATAAATATCAATTTATATCATAATTTTTAATTTATTCTTGTTTATGAACATTTAATGTACGTAATAAAATACTCAAAGCAATCATTGATATTACACGAATGGTGTAATATTGCTCGATGAGAAGAATCAATACTATACTTTACGAGAAATAGCTCAAATTTTTTTTACGCTGGAATTAAAGAAATTAAAAATATAATAATACTTATTATTCGTGATAATAAATATATATTAAAAATATCCATGTAGAATACGAATACATGTTTCTTACAAATAATATAATTATCATGGTAAAATTATAATATAATATGACATGTACAGTTTATAATATCTATTACAACGATATTATTATGTTTAGGACTAAAGGAAACACATTGATGTTTCATAAGTAGCAGTTAATGAATTGTTGGGTTTTGGCGTTATTGTCATGAAAGTATCATTATCTATCAAAATACAAAATGAATTTTCACGGAAAATTTCATTAAATGATTTCAATATTGACTCAGCTTCATAGGAAATGGCAAGTGGTTTTGTACGTTTGTGTGTTCATGCGTAAGTACAGATAAGTTTGTATGGGTATGCGTTTGGGTTTACATTTGTTTGTGTATAACAGCATTTCTTACATGGTGCAAGTCTCTTGCATTTCAGATACCTACCAGTCTATGATGTGTAACCAAGAGAAAACAGCAAGGGAGCATACGCGTACAGTTTCCTCATGATGTAATATTAGAAAGTTGTCTTTTTCTTCTTCGTGAAGTTCATATCTTCTTTTTCTCATAAGGCTTATATCAGATTCACTATGATTATCAGTCTATACAGCGTTATATGTCCACACGGCCCAGTAACAAGCACCAAAAACTCAATGTTTTTAAGGTTATCATTTCAGAAAATGTATGCAATCTTATAAAATTGCTACAATTATCCATTTTGATAATAATTCTTGCATTTATTTCTTTTTTTTAGCCTATTTTTTTTTATTTTATTATTTTTTATCTTACTTTCTTTTCCCATTATTGCTTATGAAAAATGTTATGTATTGGTATAGTTTAAAAAAATTTCATAATTGAGGAATCATTTAAAAAATTTATCGATTAAGAAAGCTTTCACTTTTATATTTTTATAATTATTTAATAAATATAAAATAGATTTCGAACAAAAGGTAGAAAAAATCTCTTAATACTTTATACTTTTAGAAATTGTTCAATTTAAGAATTTTTATATCAATTTCAACTTTAATACATATTTTCACTTTTATAAATACATTTAATTCAATGAAAATTTGGTTACATGTAAAATAGTTTGATCTTATTATAAGTTATATAATTCTTATGTTAAATCTTTGTTACAAGTAGTTATTCAAATCGTAAAAGGTATAACGATTAAATACATGGTTTTCCTTATAATTATTTCTATTGTATTAAAAAAACATTATGCATCTAAGAAAAAGGATATGGATTAAAAATAGATCTTATGATATTTGTGATTCTATATATGCAAAAAATTGAATTTTGAAAATTAAATATTAAATTAAGGGGTTTCCCTAATTTTTCTAAAAGATTCTAATTTTTTAAACATCGAAAATATTTTAGTTGAGAATATATGATAAAATGTTCTTAGGAGTACTAAAAAATTCAAATTGATCAGTTCGTTTATCTTCAATGTTGAATAGCAACTATTTTTGAAAATATAGTTTTGAAGAAAAAACGCTTGCAGTTTTCATAATCTTAATTTTTTTATTACGTTACTATTTTATGAATATTTATCACTAAAACCTGGTATTTTAGAATATTATTATTCGAACGGTATAGTATGGATGAACGTAAAAATGAATTGATTTTTTGAAAAGGAAAGTATAGGAAGCCGTTTAAAAAGCAGATGATTTGATACTTGAAATTCACCTTCTTAGTTTAGTTGCCTTATACACCACTGTAATAGCAAATGTGCAAGCAATTTTATTTTTTTAATGTGGTATATGATATTCCTGAATTTGGTGTAAATTGTAAATTTAAAGCGGTAAATTATTAACATCATCTTTTATGCATAGAAAATGTTTTTTTCAAGTGCGCTGATATAAAATTGGATAGCAATGCTGCCGATGGGTATAGAGGAAGTAACATAGACAGTAGTTCAGTTCAGGAATCAGGATCACGAAAACAAGCGCTAAACGGTATAAGAAAAAAAGTCGAGATGACAAGTTTTTTTTCGAGCCTAGGCGACAAGTGAAGAAAAAGATCGGCTAGTCTTTGGGTGCACAACTCGAACTCGAACTCGAACTCGAACTCGAACTCAATGCTGAGCTGAGCTAAGCTTAGCTAGTCGAATACGTCAAGTGTTCTAGAACTCGACCTGTTCGAGTTTAATCTAACTGTACCTCCGCGTCACTGGTAGTGTCTAGTGTCGGCACCTTCTCAGCAGCCTAATCCAATCCACTTGTCTCTATTTCTCGCGCTTATACACTCTTATACAAAATGTTTCTCTGATTATTGAAAAATGATTGAGGTTTATGAATATGTGCCTCCTGTTCAAACATTTAACTTTAATGAACGAATCTATTTTTTGCGACAAATCGATGCAATCGTGTACTGTGCCAACTTAAATTATCCTTACTTTTCTTTTATATTGAATAATCAATCTTCGAGTTAATTATATTGCCAAGTAAATTAATAGCTATTAGTGCTTCCTTGATAGAAAGTATAAAGTCCAATACTGTAAAACAAGCATACGATCAATTACATAAAAAAACGAGGATTTTTAGGATGAAATATTTTGACCTTCTAATATTGTAGCAATTTTGTAAACTATCTACACTTTTTAATAAAGAATTTTTAATTATTATATTCATTTATACAAAATAATAATATAAAATGAAAAGTTTCATTTGTTTTTCAGAAGTAATGGATTTACGTAAAATAAATACTACATAGAAGCAAATATAGTACATTATAACAGTAAAATTGAAAAAGGTAATAGCAATAATTATTTTAAAGTAATTAGTTGATCTATTAAAATTTAAAAAGGCTTTATATAATTAAACAAATTGGGAAATTTTTTCGTTTTTTCTTAATTTTACAAAGTCTGTTATTTTTAAATTACTTTTAAAAATAATAGGATAAAATATTACAAAAAGGTGGATAAAATCGATTTAAAATTCAATAGTTTTAAGAGTTAAGATGTGCTCCGATGAACCTAATTCTCTTTTGCGCTCGAGTTTGTTCACAATTTGACGACAGTTTTGCCATTGAATATTTTACAGCAATTAGGTTAGTGCAATTAGACTTCATTTTTTTGTAAGTCTCATTGCTTCACGCTCAGTTTTTAATAGACTTAACTTCTGCAACGATGAGATTATTGGAATTACCTAAGTATTGTTTTAACTGCTGAGAAAAATAAAAAAAAGTTATCTTAAAAATTTGATCTAATTTATAATTTAAATAATGCTTTTTAATAGACTTACGAAAAATATGTTTCGTAAAACATTATTAAGTTTTAAGTACAGTAAAGAATCATTACTATTGAAAGAACAGTAAATATATTCTCTACATATTGGAAGGAATATTTGAAACAATAATATTTATATTTTTTATTATAAAAGTAATCAAAATTTATTACATGAAATTATTAAGTAATGAGAGTTTTTCATAAATTAATAAATTTTCGAAAATAAAAGTTAAAATAAGACAGTTCCTTAATCATGGATGAAATGTCGATCAATCGCGAATCGATTATTAATATATTGTAAAATATATAAAATTGTGTACTGATAATTTAATATTAATTTTTTCCCCTTCATTGTTGAAATATAAATCAATTACATGAATTTAACAATTCCAGAAATATGAATAATACACAATAAGATGAAAAAGTAACGAAAAGCGTTTCAAAAATTTAAAAAAATATGAAAAAATTTAATCATTTCTTTTCATTATTATTGTGTGCTTAACTTTCTAATATTTATATAAACTGTAAATTTTAGTTTTGTGTGCTGTTAAATCAAGATATCATAAATAATTAAACGTCATTGTTACAAGATCACGGAGACAAAACTATTATTTTTACTTCTTATTTTAAATCTTAATCCATTAGATTTTTATAAAATCTTTAATTTTATAATACATTAAAATTTATTGATCTAATTGGAGTAATTTATATAAACAAGAATTGAATCATTTCAAATATTCAATATTAGTTTTTTATTAAATATTACCCTTGGATTATGTACATTTTTTATTTATTTTTTAGTTATATTTAATACTAAAATTAGATATTGCAAGAAACACTTTAAATAAAGTATTGTGAATAATTTAGAAATAAAAAAATGGTAATATAAAAATTACATGGAAATTAAATATTTAAAAATCATTCAAAAACATTGCAACTGAAAATAAAACTAAAATAACTGAGAGATGAATAGAGTTATAATTATAAAATCGATCTCATAAATGACAATATTGATAATTTATTTAGAACGTCGAAAAATATCAAATAATTATAATTGAAAGTGTCGTAAAATTTAAGTTATAACGAAATACTAAATACCATAACTATGCCTAATAACTTTTCCTTTCATTACTATTTGTTTATTTATTTTTAATGCAAGGTAAGACTTGTAATTACAATTATAGACGCGTTTATTTTTTTTTAGTTTTTTTTAGTTTAGTTTTGTAATTACAATTATTCACGGGATAGAAATCATACGCAAATGCTTGTCAAATAATTTTTGTGTGAGTGCCTGTATAAAGGTACTACGACAGCAATGAGAACTAGGCCAAAATGTTAACCATTTCCCATCTGAGTTTACGGGATCATCATTTCATCGCTCAGATGATTCCCAACAGAAGCATCAAAATTAATCAAAATTAATTCTTATAATTTTAATTTGTTTTGTCCTTAATAAATTCGACGAAATTTTTTTTAAAAGTATCAAGCATTTCATTATTTTATTAGGACATCGAATTGCACCTCAACATTAATGTACATTTTTTATTAATCATATTTTTATTAATGAATTATTTATTATTATAATTCATTGTTGTACTTTATATATCTTTAATGCATTAATTTGAATTATTCAATGTAAATTCTTAATTTTTTTTACAAAGGATTTATAGCGTTGAAAAACAATATACATATAGCACTTATAGTCGAAAAGAATAAAAGCTCCGTATAAAGTAAAAAAAAATTTCAAAAATTAAATCTAAGTATGATTCTACTTCAAAACTGCATATTAAGCACTGAAAGTATTTCCGATATATTTATATTAATAATAGTTAAGTGTAAATAAATAATAGTAACATACTTTTTTAAATTAAAAAAAAAAAAGATTTTTTTTCGTATAAATTTTAATAAAATGTTAAATATTTTAATTTAACAATGAATATTTATTAATAAATAATATTTACTTTAACAACTGTAAGGCTATATTTTATTTTACGTGTTTATATGTAGTAAGTCTGAAAAATTTATATCACAATTATTTAAAATAAATTTCGAATCTAAATATACATATTTTTTTTTATTTTTTTAAGTTACAAGAAATAAATATGAAAAGCAAAATTTAACACACCAATATTTCTCAGAAATATGCATATTAGATTTAATTAAAATTTTTTAATTATTACTTAAAAATTGATATAAAGACAATTTTGATAAATATATGAAAAATAATTTTCTCCAGTAAATAATTATTTACTGATATGAAGTAATATTTGTATTTTTATACAATAAAGTAAATAATTGTTTTTTTTACATTTTAAAATTATTTTTATGAAAATTTATGTAGATTATTTATTTAGATTGTGTAGATTAGAAAAATATTTATAAATATATTTTTAAAGCAACATTTGATAACAAATATAAAAATCTATTATAATTTCGGAAGAAATTCAATATATAAAATTATAAATTTTTTATGAAAGCATTAAGTGAATGCTTATTTTAGGAAACATTTTTTGAGGGTATTTACAAGCATGAATTCTTTAATTTTCATAATTAATACATTAAATAGAAGCAATATATGATTATATATAATTATATATGAGATCTATAATCAATGCTGCAAGATTTATCAATAACCTAGTATCAATAGCTATATACCATTCACTACAATATGAATTAATCATTTGTCAACATTTTATAATGAATTAAAATATATAATTAAAATGTCCAAAAAATGAAAAGTAAAATAATGAAATATTTTATATATTTTTTTATCCGATAAAATTTTAAATTATAATTTTTCTTTATAATTTCTTTATAATAATATAGTTTCTTCTAATTAAAATTTAAATCAAATATCTTTAAAATTTAATTGAGTTTTTATTATTAATATAAAGATTTTGAGTATCACAATACTAAAATATACATAAGATGAAAACAATATATGTTTTGACGAGTATTTTCATTAAAAAAATATCTCAATGTGTCCGATCAAGAATAAGAACCATAAAATAGATGGCCAGGCATAAAGAGATAATTACACAGAGTTCATGCGGTAAGACGCAGCAATCCGTGCGTAAATTGGAAGATCAAACCTATAATTGGCTATAATATCGTTGAGGCATACGAAGTGGTTGTTAGTGAAAGTATTGCAATAGCAATGAGAGCTTTATTTATAATTACTCTCGAGAGCATAGTTGAGAAACTTCAGACTTATACGAATAAAAAAAAAAAATAAATAAATAAATAAATAAATAAAACACTACTACTTCGTATTTAACTCAATGCAATAATGGTTGAAGTATATTGTAATAAAAAAAGAAGAAAAATGATTTTAATGGAGAGTCGTAATTGTATATTTACTGCCCAATCATTTTTTGACATAAAAAGTAAAAAATTTTGTAAATAAATAATTATAATTAATTTTTAAAAATTAAAGAAATTATAAATTTTATTTTTTAATGTTCATTAAGTAAATATATCGATACTGCGATGTTTTATTTGTTTGATATAAAATATATTACCTATTTAAATTATTATGAAGTTTAAAAAATATTTTAATAATTATATTTGGCTAAGATAATAACAGAAAAAAGTTTTTTTTATTATATTTTATATAATGTATAATTTTAATAAATAACAAAAATAACTCAATATAATTTTTTTTTATATTTTATAAAATACTGTGCTTTATTTTTTTACGTTCACAATATGAAAATTTGTTGTTATTTATGGTATATTTCATCTTGTGTTGTAATAAAATAATTGTTTTATATAATAAATTAATAAATAATAATAATAAAATAATAAAGTAATCTTTTACTATTTTTTTAAAAGTTACAAGAATAAATAATTGATATATTTTCTATTAAAAATACTATTTCTCATCGTTTCAGAAAAATTCCTATGTAAATATACATCTGTTGTTGAAATATAGTCTATTACACATATTTATTTTATTCGTCATTTTATGAAACATTCATTTATAAACCTACACAGTCAATAGAGTTCATTCAATCAAATAAATTTAAAAAAAAAATTATATATCTTTATGTACTTATTACTAGGAATAAAATTAAAAATTTTGAAATACATATATTTAAGTAAAAGTGATAGTTTACGCATTCTAGTTAACTAAAAATTGATTTCCATAATTCATAAAAGTATAATGATAATTATATAAGAGCATATTAATGCGTAATTATATAAACATAATATAAATTCTCAAGTAATACAAATATACGTAGTGTATTCATATGTACAAATAAATATATATATGCAGTGATAAGTAGTGTAAAGGTAGAGTCTGTGGTATCATTTAGTTATGTTGAAAGACACGAATTGAAATAACAAAAGATAATACAGTGGGTTAATGCATTCGTGCAAATTAGATTAAAAGAAAAAGTTGCAAATTTATGGAGGTGGGGAGTTGGTTCATGGGAACGATCGCGCGACTGTTCTTGTGAATTTCGCAAAGTAGCCTGAGAGCAATAGAAAGAGATAAAAAGATGATGAAGATGAAGAATAATGAAAGGAAGAAAAAGACAGACATCATCAGGAGCTTCGTTGCATAAGGATGAAAGTAGCTTGTAGCGACTGACTGAGTAAATAATAACGGTTACATAGACTAAGCCAGAAACAGACTGCACCTGCTTCATGATTTCATGCGTGAAGAAACGTGAGACATAGGCGCAACTCCCAGTAACAAGAAATCACGGTCTCTAAATTTGTTCAAAATTATAATTATTTCCTCCAACTTTTGGATGATATGACCTTAATAAGAAACTTATAATTTTTCCTTATAAAATAGGCTATTCGAAAGTTATCGAAAGTTATACATGACATTTGATTTAACTACTACAAAATTTTACGCATTTTAAATTTGTTGGATTTTAATTATATTGTAAATATAGCATTAGAATGATAGATCGAATATATAATAATCAATTGGAATCTGTTGATTTAGTAGTATTTATAAATTAAAATAAGCTCGCTGAGCTGAATTGTTTTTGTGTGGGTACCCTTTTAGTTAGGATGATTGGTGAGTTCAGTTCGGCTGAAATCAGGTGTGCCAGTCTTGAAGCCGTTTTACTATTATAGAGCATCGCCTTATTCTTCGAGCATCACGTTCTTCTGATTAGAAGCACATGTCTTGAACAACCGATCCAGAAAATCCGTCATTTGTCCTGTTAGATGGAGAATAAAACTGTTTTATACTCGCAAACACGTAAACAACTTCTGAGTAACCGAGAAACTAAACCGACAAACAAACGTACTGATTGATTATATTTGCACATCTATTTCTAAAACTTCACAAAAGTATTTACTCTAAATCGTTTTATTTAGATGTAGGAAGAATGTCATTTTATATTTCGCTTCCAATATATAGAATAGCAAACAAAGTAGATAGATGATTCGATAGCCCCAAGACCATTTATATAAAAAGTACACAAAATATTTATTATCATAAAAAAAAAAAAACTAAAATTTATTGCTATGAATTTAAAGGACATTTATAACAAATGCATAAATATTTTTTACCATATATCATATGTTAGTGAATTATAAAATGTATTTGAATAATAAATTTCAATGAAAGAGTGTAAGGATTAAATCAGAGTCACAAATAAAAACAGACTGATACAATATAGGGATTAAGAAATCATCCAATAATTATAATAATTTAATGTTATGTAATTGTAATAATCCCTCTCACTTGTTTCAATAAATAATCATTGTGATTTAATAAAGACAAAGTAAAGAAATGCCGCGTATCTCAAATTATAAAATTTCTTACCATGAATTCTCACGGTGTGCATTCACTTCTATGAATTCTACATTCATTCATGCAACAATTTATGCTGATTCTAAGGAAATGCTTATTTATTATAAAGATACGCTTTTTCCAGTAGTTTTTCACCCATGTAAACGTGAGTTTACACGCGAATTAAGTCATGCGTCGATGCATATTCATCGTACACAAAAAAATATTAAGTTATGATCTACATCTAATTTCATGTACATTACAATTAATGATTAGCACTGTCAATTGTTTTTTTCATTAATCATTTATAAACGATAATTTAACTATTCAATACTTCAAATTCATATGCTTATTTTAATTTTTAACTTTTATCGCAATTACTGTTATCGAATTTTCGTTTTTTACTAATGGATAATATTATTTCGGACTAAAACCAAAACTCTAAAAAATAATTCTATTATTTAAGTGTTCTATCAAAATGTACGATGTTATTGACGTATTTTTAATGAGCAGGATTAGATATCTAACACTCTAAAAAGTATTTTTGAATTAATTTAAAAATAATAATTAGTATTTTTATAAATAAATATAAAAAATATTTCAAGAATAATATAATTAAGAATAATAATAACAACGTTTAAATACAATTTTAAGAAAAGGTAAATAAATAATTGATCAAATTAAATAAGTGAAAATCTCTTTCGTTTTACATTATAAAATAAATTATAATTTTTTATGAATACATAATGATAAATTTTTAGTCGATCATAACTAAATACTGAAATATTTGTTTTCAATTTAATTTATATTGTAAATATTTTAAATGGAATAAAACAACCAATATATAAGTGCTTCATATTATAAATTAAATTAATTCAAATTATTAAATAAAATTAAATTAATTATATATTTTATCAATAATCTATTATTAATTTATATATAATATATTAAAAATACTTACAAGATATTCTAAAATATATCATCGAATAAATGATATTCTAATTAAAATCAATGTTAGTAAAATATTTATACTTTAGAATACTAACACATGTTTTTTAAATTAGCATATGCTAAGTGAAAATATATAATATAATTTCTGTATAATAATTGGATCAGTTTTAGAAAATTTATAATATCCATTTTTCTTTTTTTTATTTCTATCAAGAATCTGATCTTTACAAATTTATAATTTTTATTTTTTTTCGATTTATGTATTATTACTTCTATGTAATATATTAAATAATAAATTAGATATATTAAATATAATATTGAATACTTTAACTTCTTATCAATTATATTCAAATAAAATTTCAATTATATGAATTACTAAATAATAAAAAAAAATTATTGAATCAAGTAAATTTAATTATATATACGTAAATTATTTGATATATTATTAATATGATATAGAACTGTGTACTATTTCATATTTCTTTTACCACTCGAATTGTATATTAGTTTTACTAATTAAATACTAATAAATTAAATATATAGCATAAAAAAGTTAATTAGCATAATAATAAAAGATTCATATCGGAATATGATAAATTTATAAATGAATTCATCGACGGTATTTATTTCTAGAGTTCGTAGGTATGATTAAGTAAATTATATTAAAATAAAAGTCTGGTTTTAAAAGAATTTTTATGGATCTAAATTTTATTTATATAAAAATTTTGTAGATATGAAATGGAGTTCAAAAAATGTATGTTTTGCATTATATATTGATTGAGATAGTCAGTTCATTTTGATGTTTTCTCATTTTATATTTTGAGTTACAGTATTTAAGAGAAATATTATATAAAATGAAATCCTTCGTTTTTATTTACTTTATATGATGAAATAAAATTTAGTATATTTAATATTGAATTTGTCTTAATAAATTTAAACAAAAAGAATATTTAATTTGAAATGTGGGTATGAATTCAATGGCTTCTAAAAAATATATATATGGGTACCTTAATAATTAAAACAGATAGGTCTTTGGTAATATTTATTTTGCCAAAAATAAAGCAAAGAAAATAAATGTATATTAAAAAGAAAAAGAAGTTTCTTTTGAAAGAAATTTGACAAAATGTAGAAATCAAGTGCGTAGGAATACAACGTAATTCCCGGTCTTTCCTTCGATGCATCAAGATACAAGAGAATCATCTTGCATTGCTTGGGGTCACAAAGATGGCGAATAAGCCAATATTATCCTCTTTCTTAGCACGAGTACTTTGAGAGAGCAATACTATAGCGACCAATGGAAATTTGTTTCACTTTTATTACCGGAACTTTCATGCTCTAAACAGTTGATCGCGTGCGCATTTTGCTTCTCAATATAATTTTTTTTTTATCACCACAAATATTTCTCTTTGAAAATTCTTTTGGAGAAAGTAAACTTATTTGGAGGTTATATATTTTTATTTTTGCTCTTATTTCATTCTGAAATAAGTTTTTATGAAAAATTTTTTTGAAAGCTGAAATATAAATATATCCTTACAATCATGATAACATTTGAATTCTAATTTTACTGCATTACTGCAGTTGTGAATTTTTTAATTGTTTCTAAACTTTTGTAAAATGATAATTTAAACATCTTCATTTTTGTGTAAGAATGATACTTTCTTTAAATTTAATAAATTTTTACTGGTGAACAATGTGAAACGATAAAATATGTCAAATTATACATTGTATTTCGAGTATATTTTAATATTTAAAAATGCATATTATGTCGAGAATAACTGATAGAATTTTACAGATTTAATATTATAGCTTCATTATATTTGAACCCTGAATTTATATTTTTTGTGAAAGAAAATGTGAATTACTTTACACTACATACATTAACACTATTTTAATATTTATGTAAAAAATCATAAAAATTTAAATATCATAATTTAAATCAATAAAAATTAGCAAATTAAACTTGGTTGCATATTACTTACATTAATTTTTATGTCTATAATATAAGAGAAAATATGTAAAGTAAAAAATTTCAACACTTTTAATGTAATTTCTTAAATCAGAATAATTGATGTATGGAAGGATGTTTTGTTAATACCATTGCTTTCATTAGTATCAAAAACATGTATGTATATATCCAAACGCGTTACTTATTTTAAAAAGAATGATAGCTTGCAGGGTGATGTAGTGACAGGAGAAAGTAATTTTTCCCTCCAGTACAATTTTCAAGACTGCAATAAGCAGCTAAAGATTAAGAGTTGGGGTAGGAAAAAGGAACGAGAATATCAAATTATTAAATTGCAATAATAAAATTAAATCAAGTAGAAGAAATAGCATTTATTAAAATGAAAAATGTGGAGTTTTCGTCTTAGTGCAAGATATAAAGAAATATCATGGAAAACGGGTCAAATTGTTTGCCAAAGCTTACGGTAGTCGCTTGCGATTTTCCCTTTCTCGAAAAAAATTAGCGAAGAACCGAAAGCAAAGGATTAAACATAAATAAATAAGTGCAATACATTCGAGTAGGTAGACATTAACTCTTAAAGACTGTAAAAGGTTTGCAATCGCAGATAAGCTGGAAGAGAGTAAAGCGAAGAAACGCTGGGGAGCGTGTGGGTTTGGTCTATTGGACGACCTACTGGCACAAATACCATAGGTTCTGCAGACTTGCCAACCGTAAATGCTGCCTTTCTATATTATTTTATATTAACAACAAAATAGTACGAAATAACAAAAGACGAATATAAAAATAAAAAAATTATAAGTACACTTGCAATGTACACACGTGTATGTATATACATATCTAGGGTAGACGCACTCCCCATTAGGCTAAAGGAAATGCAGATTACTCATTTGACTTCTATTCATGTCTTTTCCTAAACTCAGCCTCGTCGTTATTTTCTTTGGAATTGTATCTTCAAAATAAAGAACAACAATCTTTTGATTTTAAAGATAATAATAATTAAATGTAAAACAGTCCACGTGGATACATTGATCAATTAAAAAAAATTTAGTTTCATAGGAAGAAGACATATTGTGTGTGTGGGTGTGGGTGTATGTGTATGTAATAAAAATTATTGTGTGTATAAAACGAACATCGTAAGATTTAAAGAAAGTTACAGCGACGAGGAATTTTAATTTATCCGTAAGTTAAAAACATGAATCGATGAGGACCCACTTGCCTTCATAATTCAGCAATTTTAGGCTACTTATAATATTAAATTATAGCTTTTTGAATATATTTATTTATGTTAAAATTTTACTTTAGATATGCATCTTATTTAAATTGGTGGTTATCTCATTTTTTTCAAATGTGCTGAAATTATAGAAAATTTTATAAAAAATTTTTTCTAAAAGTTGACTTGAATCGGAAATTTTAAAATATAATAAAACAAATTCTTTTTGATGCAAAAATTAAATATTAATTATTAAATATCAATGAATTTCAATAATTAATCATATATAAATTTATCCCAAAAAAATTAATACAATAAAATAAAATTAAATAGTGTAATATCTGAATTAATCAAAAATATCAGAAAGTTTAAAATAATAAAATCTAATAGCAGTCATTTCAGTTCATTGAAAACTTAAGCTATTTTTTTCATTAAAAAAGTTTTAATTGCTGTTAAAAATTTTTATCAATTTAAGAATTTATCAATTGTAATTAGATTTAGAATAGATTAATAGAAAAACGTTTAATTAAAATATTAAAAATCATAGATAATAGAAAATATTTAACCTTTAAAATAAATATTTTAAAATAAACTAGCACATGTTAGTATTTCATTAAATGTATAAAATATTTTTAAAAATATCAATATTCTTATACTAATTAATAAATTTTTTACAATTTTAATTAATAATAATAAATTATAATTTTTAATTCATTCACAAAACAGATATAAGTTTAAAATTTTAAACTAAGATAAGTGAATTTGTCATAATATTTATTAAATTAACAATATCGTACTATCATTTAAAATGTGAGTCGATAAATGTAAATACTATGTAAAACCACTAAGGAATACTAAATTAATTATATTATTACTTATTATATTATATATATTATATATTATATTATTATTATAGCATAAATTTAATATAATTATGAGAAAATGTGAATTGAATAAATAATTAATTTAATAAAAGTAAATATTCAAGTGCACTAATTACTCTATATTTTATCATTACAGATATATTTTTCTAAAGTAAATCTATCAGTAGTCTCCCATATTTTAAGCTTGACAAAGATGAACCGTAGTATAATAAAAGATCTAGCAGATGCTGGATAGCATATTATCTTTATTCAAATTCAAAATGTTTGGAGTGTGAACAGTATTTATATAAATAAAAATTTTCAAAAATAGCTAAGGAATGCATTTCTGGAAAAACCATTAGTCGAAGGATGGATCACTTCCATTAATAATCACATGAAATCTTATATTTATAATATTCAAAATAAGTAAATACTTATTTACCATATAGTGTATATACAAAAATTATTATTTGAAATTTATTCGGTATTAAGGTAGCTTTAATTTTAATTTATACATAATTGTTTGAGAGTATTAATGACTTGCCTCTATATTTCAAGTTATTTCTAGGTAACCTTTTAAAAATATATTCAAGTAATCCAAAATTATTGCTATAGTAGATATAATCAGATTCTGGTAGAGGGATAAAACAAATTTGTACTTCATTAATAATTACTTAGAAAATCATTGTATTCTTTTTTAAAGTTTAGTTATATATAAATGAAATTATCAATATCTCTAATCATATCCAAGAATTAAAAGAGATTGAAATAGTAGTTTTTTTATCAATATTTGGGGGAATGATATAAGAAGAATTACAAATATAGGGAAAGCATAATTTCATATCTTTTATAAAAAGTCATTAATATCAAGGCCATACAGGCTAAACTAGGCTTAGAGAGGACCAAACTAATAAAATTTTAGAAAAATTTTAAAATAAACTAGGGTATGTTAGAAAGAATTAAATCACAACTTTAAAGATTCTAGTTAAAAAGATCTTTAATATTTTTATAGTTACAGAAGCTAGATTAAAACGTACAAAAAATTGCCTCGATTTTCAACTTCATTACAAAATTAAAAAAAAAAAAAAACATGTTATGTACCTGAAAAGAAAAATAAACATAGTTATGAAAAAACTAAACGGATTAGTAAAACTTAAGTTAGTAAAACTTGTTGGATAGTAGATGTATTACCGAAACTGTCAATAAGCATGGATACTATTAATACGTGATCAAATGATATGTTAGAATCTTATTTAATGAAATAGATGAAATTAATATCCAAATATTTGTTCAATTAACAAAAGATGATGAATAACACTGCAATGACTTATAAATATAATAATTATTAAGGGAATATAGAAAGCAATAGATAATTGTACATATATTTGTGTAAATATAGATAATGACTTCATTCGCATATATAAAATAACAAAAATGGATTTTAGGCATAGCTTTTACGTTAAAATCTTTCAAAGCCACTTGAAAACTCAATGACAGAAATAGATATTCTTACAAGACCAATAACTTGTCCTTTTGGATGACATGTAAATTATTGAAAAATATTAGACAATAAATTAAAGAATTCAGTTGTATTGAAATTAAGATGTAGTGTTATTTTAATATATTGCGAATGAATCATACCGCACTAGTAAATGGGAAATATAATAAATAAATAAAACCGTCGAAATTTATCCCATATAAATAAATATTTTATTAGATTATTATTATGCGTTTATATTATTATAAAATATTAGTATGCGTCTGCTGCCTTTAAATTTAATACTACATTATCAATTCACAGCGGTTTTCCATTAAATAGTTATAAATGGTCATTTATTTCTTTTATAAAAATGAAAAATATTATTTTTAAATAATATTTATTATTTATTCAATATTAATTTTTAGTTTTAATATAATTTTGATTCTTTTAATTTTTATTTCGTATTGTAATTTGTTTGTTATAATTATTTTGATGTAAAAATTTCCCTTTATTATTTATTTTAATAGTTATACTGACTATTCACATACTTTGATAATGGCTTATAATTATAACTTTATTTTAAATGGATTAAACATGAAAAATATAAATATATAACGTTTATGGAAAATATTTTTTAGATTCTTAATTGAACTTATATTATTATGTTATTTTCAGTTACGACGTTCAATGTTTTAAATTTTTTCAAAACACTTTAAATGTTGAATTTATTTGATTATTTGGCGAAATTTTGTTTTCATTATTCAAAATTTATTTCTTGAATTATTCTTGTATAAAAAGAACTGTTCTTTTCAGCAATAACAAAGCTATTTTTAAATATAAAATTTCATGACTATATATTTGTATATGAACAGCTTTCACATATATTTATAGTTATAAAAAATGACAATTAAAAAGAAAGTAAAAACTTTTATTTAAATTAGCGAAGTATGTAGAAATTTTATTAACAAACAATGTGGTTTCATAATTCTGTGAGAAATATAATTTTTAATCACGAAACTTATACAATAGCAAATTATTAGCAAATTAAAAGAAAACATCTATAATTAATTAGATTATGTTTAATTAGCATAATTTAAATAAGTATTTTATATAAATAACAAAATTAAAATATAAAGAGTAAACTATAACGATAAGAAAGGTAAAAGTAAGACTCTTATTTAATTGTCTTTTCATTTTTCATGGATGACATCAAAGATAGTAATTCGAAAGAGAAATTGCAATAGTATTCAGGCATCCACGAACCGGAAACTGATCCAGGCTCTTGCGATACATAACCGTATTTGTAGTTATATATTTGTACTTAATATATTATATATAAGTATGTACACATTTGGGCGTAACAACAATATTCGAGCAGCAAAAGCCAGTCGGCAAACTTCTGTAGCATAAAATTTTCTTCCTTTACTCCAAAAATGTTCTTGTAACTGCTCGACTTATTTTTCACTTATAATTAATAAATATTGAGAATAAACTTAAAATTAAAATTGTTAAAGCATTAAATAAATCAATGTGAATACACAAGACAAAGAAATACGGCCTTTCCAAAGCTTGAAGCGTCGTTATACTTTAAATGAAATGTATTCAAATTCATAATTTCACTTTTGGAGGCTCTTAAAGTCAAACACTTGAATATACATGTATGTAGGTGAAAATTTACGAAATATTTATAAAGGCGTACATTATGAGCAAAATGTGAAAAACCGGTAATATTTTAATAAGCATTAATCTTTTAATCGCCGTCCACGAGGCAGCGCGTGCACGTAAGTACCATACAACAGTAGAATAATTGCACAGGTGTGCGTGCGGGTTGGTAAGATGCTGGCCGGTGCAGCAGTGACGGAGGTATAATGAGGCTTTATGCGGCAGTGTCTACTCGAGCCGAAAGTAGGTGAGAGTTAAGTCAGTGTGTCGATCCGTTATGAGCCCCGGGGCATTTGAAATTCGTCGGACCACTCGGCCCACATCGTGACATCTCCGGTGCGCAGGTGAATCCAATCCTTCCCATATTTACCTGCAAATCCTCCGTTCCCATCTTCATTTTCGGCTCAATACTTATTGCTATTGTTAATAATATTAAGTAATAAATCCCGATTATCGCGTTATTTATCCTTAATCCATTGGCGCTCCCCCCAAGCTATTATTAAATTAACAAACAACATTCCCTCGACAATTGTTTTTCATTATTGAAATACATTGGAAAATCTTTTATTCTCGTGTACCCAACGGCTCCTTAATTTTACATTTTTTACTCTTCAGTGTTCCGCTTTAATAACTAAAATTTAATTTTTAAATTGAAGGTTAAAATGAAATTAAATAGTTCTTCAAATACTTTAAAATTCCTTCATTCCGTCTAGCATTTAGAAAAACATATAAATCCATTAAAAATTTTGTCTCTTAGAAACCAACCTACTTTTAAAATTTTTTTTATAACTTTATTGATTACAAGTAAAAAAATATTTGTTACAATAAATATTGCTGATATTAGAATTTTTTCCGTGAGTTTGTGATCTTATAGAATTTTATTCACTAAATCATAGATACAAAGTGCAATTCATTAAAAAGCACAAAGTTAATTTTATATCAGTATTCAATAGCCGTAAAAATTTATATTTATACTTTGTTTTTACATAAACTTCATACCTTGTACTAGTGACATTATTTATATTTTGCAGTACAATCAGACAAATATCCTAACATCGTCTTCCTTCTGCACTTTATACTACATCTTTATTTTAAATATTTGAAATAACAACATTCAATTCAATTTTACAACCACTACTACTTAGTAATGATTATACGATCATAAAAATATATCTGCTTCGAAAATATTTAATAAATCTCTGTAAATATTTTTAGCTTGAATGCAATTAGTTTATTTTAGAACGCTGCTGTCTTCTTAGACAACAATTTATATTAATTATGGTATTTTTTTTTTTTTTATAATTCAAAAATATCATAAAATTTATTACATTTCAAAATTGATTGCAAGAATTCATCTTATACAAGATTAAATATGTTATTTATTGAAATAATTCGAATTATGGTGGTTATGATTTCAATAATAATCCAATTCAATTGAAATAATAATTAATGCTGATTTTTTCCAATTACCTACAAAGTTAATATTGAAAACAAATTATGCAGATATAACTTGTAGTGATAGTTGAAGTATAAGGAATTAAAAACCTTAAAATATTTGAAAATTGATTATTATAAATGTAAAATATTCAGTTTTCCTTCTCTCTTTTTTTTACATGAACATAAATACATGTATTTACGCACACATATAACGTAATTTCTGCCGATCTACCATTTAAGGAATTTCATTCGTAACAATTTTCCTTAGTGGAGCAACCACTCTATGTATAACTGAGATTTATGTCTACATTTCTCACAACGAACTCGAGAAAACAGTGAAATAACGAGACACATAACTATGCAACGTGAGATAGATACAATACTAGTAATTTTATTGCCATGATATATACTCTTTTCTATGTGAAATAAAAAATATTAAGATTTAAATATTACATACAAATATATTCAATCTCATAAAATTATAATATGTACATACTTAATCCACTTCATAAATTGTAAAAGAATTTTTGCACTTGCAATGAATGTAAATATGTGAAGTGTGAATGAGTGTAGCACAATATATATGAATGAATGTTTTGCAGCAAAATATACTTTCACATTTGAAAAATTAAATACTTAAACACAAAATTAATCTTTTTTATTTATTAAGATCAATTAAATAATTTTATAATTTTTTATAGGAATATAAATTATTATGAATAAATTAAAATTTATAAGGTAATCATAAACCTACATAGATATTTACTAATTTGCTTTTACAACATTTAATTATATAATTTTATTTCTCTTGTATTTAATATACTTTATTATTATTTATAAAAATAAATAATTACTGTACATTTTATTTAAAAATTTAAATAAAAATTTTTCTCGTATTTATTTTAACAAATAATAAAAGATTCATTATGAAGTCATAATTTTAAATACACGTTTGTAACTGTAAAAATATTCTAGATTTTATGAAAAATAAATTTATAAGTTAAGCATTAAGTCAGAAATATTATAAAAAACAACTATTAATAAAAACTCAACAAAGTTAAGTAACTAAAATATTAATATAAAACAATTATTTTATCGTATATGTATATCTCATTAATATGATGGATAAATATATGAAAATAAATATTTTTTATAAATTATTTTTTTTTTAATAAATATATATTTGGAATAGTTCTAAAGTATATAAATTTCTTTTGCCATCTTGATTTATTATATTTATCTATGTTTGTTCATGGCTTCTTTCTATTTCTAAATACAGTAAAATAGTACTTGGATACAAGATTTTAAATTATATTTATTTTACGCTCTTAATATTGAAAAAATGCGTAAAGCTATGTATGACGATCAAGTATTTATGCATGAGGGAGTAGATGTACCTGAAACTATGTACCCATACACAAATGTTTTTATTAGAGTTAAACTTTATTATTTATTACTGCAAAGTGTAAAATAAAAAGAATTTTTAGTACTATGATATATAATGCATATATTAAAATTAATTAAAAAGATAACGAAAGTACTATGTAAAATAATGCAATGCTTAAATTTAAATATTAAAACAGTTGAAATACATAGCTGTATAATTATATATTATAACATTTAGTAAATTAACAATTATCAATGAATTAATGCCCACAAAATTAAGTTATGTAAGATTATGATTTAATAATAAAATAATATGGTTATCGCTTAAAAGGTAGATTTTTGTAAATATAAAACTACTGTTGAAAAAAACTAACATTTTTACACGCCAACAAAACTTTCCAGATATAAAATGTTTTTCTGCTCGACAAAGTGGATTCCATCGGAATTTGTCCTCGATGCATACCATCTAAAATGCATATTCTCAACTTTATTTTTCGTAAACAGTATTTATCTGTGCTATTTTTGTATACATATTTTGAAGTTAATCCATAAGTTTTTTTAAAATGATTTTAAAATAAAGGAAGTATCTTATCTAATAACAAAATAATACAAATAAAATTGATAGTGCAATTGGAAGAAAGTTTTCCATAGTCGAATGAGCTTACTTTTTGCACTTATGAGCTTCATCTATACTTTGATAATATTTAAAAATTTCTATTTATTTAAATATTTCTATAATATTTAAAATTTTATAAAGATTTAAAAGTAGTTTTTTTTTTTTCATTTTTATGAGTTTAAAATTTATTTTGTATATAAAGCAGTATTCTGAAAGTTAATATACTTGTTCAAAAAAGCAGGAATCAGATTCATGTGAATAAATAAAATATTTTATTTAACTTTTCATGTAAATATGTATAAAAATTATTTTTGTATAAAGAAAATTAATCAAATCACATTTGTGTGTAAATAATCAGTAAATGAAACAGCTTAAACTTGCATTATACATTTAAAACTTATTGCGTAGAAATAATATTTGTTTGATTGTAATTTATTTGATTTATTACATTTAACTGTCATTTTATTGGTGTAATTTGTAAAAAAAAAAAAAAAAAAAAAAAATACATGAATTTTTGTCAAAGAACAATGGATATCAAGTGATTGTTTTATTATAGACGTATCACATATTCAACATGACACTGCGATATAAAAGTATTTCCCGAAGGTCGGTTTGCTCACAACTCAGATTTATTTAAATATTATTTTATATTTCTCGTATTAAACATTCAATTTTTTTTGTGCAAAAAGAGTGAATGGGTGAATGAGTTGGAGAAATGCAGAAAGAAATAGAGAAGAAAGACAGAGAGAAAGAGGTATTTTGCAGATTGCCATAAGCAAAAGTATTTTAAAGTTGGCTAGTAGAGCGTCGGAGCGTGGATATCTTGTCACGCAGATCAGTATTAGGCGAGCGTTTCCATTATTGGATTTTATTTACCTTTTTTCGCGCGTCATTTCTTTACTTATGGACTTGGAGCACATAAATATTCTCGGTGTCGAATGAAATCAATGCCTCGATATCTATCCTAGGATTGTTTTCGCGATTTTATGAATATTTTCTAGTTATTGACCCTCTGTTTCTGCTTCAGGAGATTGGTACACTCAAAATCGACAGTTTAGATATTTTCAATGTTCATTTGATCAATTAAGGCTTTTACATATAAATTCTCTGCTTCAATTACCATATAGATATTAAGTATTTATCGATAAACATTCATAATAATATATCCACAATTTTTTAATCTTATCATTTGTCAAAAATTTAAATTTGACTATTTATTTTTATAACTATTTTGTTCTGATCAAAAAAATAGTTATAAAAACCTGCTCAGCAAACAGTTACAAATACTTTGTGTCTTAAGTAAGAGTAAAAAATGGTATCAAAAACCTTTATAAAGTATCCGAATGTTTTATAAAAATGAAAGTTATTCTTCTGGGTATCATAAATTGAATAGATTATAAATATCAGTCAAAGGACCAGTTGGTTCATAAAAACATCATAAATTGGCTTGGAATAAAGTGTGTGTTCGTGTCAATACTAATTTAAAAATAAAAAAGTTGTAATTTTTATCCCATTTAGTTTGAAATATTACGGTTACAAGTTAACTTTCATTCTTTATTAAAAACAAAAAATAATAATAATAATAATAAATAAATAAATAAATAAATAAAGGAAAACAGAATGCCCTCACTTTTATATTTCACCTAGTACAGTTCGTCCCTAGTTTCGCAAATATCGTCTTTGTCTTCGGTTTTAGTAAAATTATACTATACTTACAAACAAAAACTTTCTCAAGCTATTATTTTCATGTGCTCTAAAACATCATGATCTATAGCTCGTCCTGCAGTTTACAAGAGAAGTCTACAGCAATTACAGAGCTCAACTGTTGGCGAGACGAACAAAATACAATAGGTTGCTAATATCTCGGTCAGCCATCGCAAAGTCCACACGAATGATGAACCAATAACTCTCTATCAATATACAAGCAGATGAAAAGCCCCACATATAAATTATGCTGATCTTTTTCCGAAACTTCTCACACATGCCTTTCATATTAGACTTGAGAAAAAAGTACACTATCGAACTAATATTCCATTTTTAACTAAACTGAGTTTTATATGCGCATTAGAACGTTATTGGAGAGCTCATTAAACAAAATTAAATGTGAAATAGAAAATTTTGAAATAAAAGTTAAGTAGCTGTTATAGGTATAAAAAAAAGTATTTATAATTTGTCAAAGAATTTAATTGTTTTTCAGCTTTTTAGTGTAAAAATGGTTACATTTCATGCTACAGCTAATAATTGTAATCGGTTTCGCATTCTATTATAGTTAAAATTTGAAATACAAAAAAAACTGATTATTCCCAATACATATTAATTTGAAATTTTTTGTACAAAAAAACAAAATTTTGTACAAAAAGCTCTAAAGCTTTTACGAGTCTTTTACTTGAATTCGCACAGCCATTTGTTCTCCATATATATAAACATATTTCGTTCTGCATACCGAACGCTCCTTGATTTCTCGATTTCTATTCATGTGCAAAGAAAGGTTTAATTAATTTTTCAAACTCTCACTTGCGGCGTGTTTAAGTGCAGGGTTACATCTACCAATGTAAGTAACTTTCTGATGACTAATTATCTAATGAATATTGACTTTGTAAAGAATAAATTTGTAAGAAGCATTTATACATTTGTTAGAGATATAATAGAACGTACATAGTAACATTTCTTTTAAAAAACACAAGCAATTACTTTAATAAATTAAAATAATATGATCTAGAGTAAATAAAATTATATTATTTTCTCGTAATAATAAAGCAAAATTAATAATATTCACAACTAATTCATATAATATAAATATTTAAAATAATTATTTGCAATTACTAAAGATTATCGGTTAATTATTTATAATTACAATAAATACATTATTTACCACAAGCATTATGAAATTCATATTGTATTAAAATAATTTAAGAATTAGTTTATTTCGTATTTTTATAAAAATTATACATTATAAAAAAAATTATTTCATTTAGTAAATAAAATTATATACTTGTAATTGTAATTATATTGTATACTCGTAAGATACAAAAATGAATGAATATAGTTATAATAAATGAATTATAAAAAAAAAAAAAAAAAAAAAAAAAAAAATATTTGACTGTATAAATGTCACATATTGTATTATCAAAAGTATTGAATAAAATTTTATAATCAAGATTTTTTTATTGTCGTTGATAACTCAGGTACAATTACATCCTGCGCTCTCGCATTAAACTTAATTACAGGTAAAATCTATTTATAAACGGTTTTTGCGAGTTTCAATACTTGAAACTCTCGATTGGCAGAATATAGAGAGGTGAGTGCAGTGTATTAAGATTTAGTAATCAGTCTTTCTCATATTAAATTAATTTCTTCATCTTTGAGATTTTCAGAGATCCTTGTAGGTAGTAGATATATTTGATAGAGTGCGCGGTGTTCAGGCTTTAGAGTCACTATTGCCAGTATGCAAGAACAGGATTAAATTAGAAGACAGACGGGTGTTTATCATTTGTTTTGTATTGGAATGAAAGTTGCCGACATAGTGTGAAAGCATTCGATCGTAATTTGAAATTCTAAATATTGGGTCACGTATACGAGTTTTATAAAGCCAGAATTAATATTTTTTCACGTATAACTTTGATATTATTTTCTACAGCAATTAACACAACTTTTGAAATTAATTAAAACAACTTTTGACTCCAAAATACTTGATATTATATCGTTATACTGATGTTAAAAAAAAAAAAAAAAAAATTCTGTTTTATATTCAAATATATTTATATTTACGTACTTTTCAGTGCACCAAATATGTACTTTAGCCAAGTGCCATTCTAGTTTTGTCATTGTTTTTAGGTTGAGGATTAATGAAACAACATATAAAAATGACCAAAAAATAATCCCATGAGAACACAAAGTGTGATGAATGCATTAGTCAATAGATTCTCAGAACTATTCTATTGAAATCATTCTTTCGCTTTGATGAAAACTTAATTTTTAGTCTCTTTGCGTAGTACTGAAGCTATATAGGTATATACTTCAATGTGAAAATATTAATGACTATTGCTATAAACTTAAAAAAAAAATTATTTGACATACTTAAATCAACTTTATAACCGTAAATAATATATCGTCTGCAAATATCACATTAAATGTTATAAGTCTTATAATGCATTGAGAGAAAAAACTTATTATTGTCGAAATAAGAAGTTTTATGATGACAATGAGAATAATGTTAAATGTGGTAATGAAATAAATGTATTGTAACAAAAATAATGTCAAAAAAATATTTAATTTATATGCGACAACTAAAATTAATATTAAATGTTAAATAATTTGCAATTATCAGATTAAAAATAAATTTATTACAACTTTATACAACAATCCTACTTGAATTTATTAAATAACTGAGTAAATTATTTTTTATTTTATTCCATGTACTTTTTAACATTGTTAAAATAAAATATTTTGTAATAATTTAAACGTAAATCATGCAATTATTGAACAAGTAAAATAAATTCAATATACTTTACTAAAAAATTTAATAAATAAAAATTATTTCAATTTAAAATTTAATGTACTTGTAAAATACAATATATTACGAATGAATTAGTTTAAACATTAAATATTGGTTCGATTATTATAAAATTCAAATAAAATAGCGCAACTTATCTTTCAATACCACACCTATATTTTGATAAATTTATATCCATTATATATTATTAAAACCTTTTAATAATGTCAATATAGAGTTTTGATCAAGTTTTTATAAGAAGAGTAGAACACTCGCAGGTCACCGGACGTGCGGAGGCTGTCATTCAAGATGAAAGAAATTCTTTGAATTTGATTAAAGGTTACGCACGTATAGACTACGTTGAATCAAGTTAAAGTAAATTCCAACAGGTTCACAGTAAATAAAAATGGATTACAAAGCTCTTAACATTCTACAGTCTCATCAAGTTTTTTTTCACCATCTAACGGTAGCAAATTATTTTTATTCCATCATCATTTTTTCTGGTCTACTTTTTTAATCTATAAATCTTTCATAAATTCGTTTATGAATTCTAAAACTATTTGAAAAGTTAGTTCTGTTACAACACAATGTGTAAATTTTTAATATTTGTTAAGTTTTTATATGGCTTGAGATATATATATATATACATGTATATAATTTTATATCATTGAAAAAATTATTTAAGCAAATTAGAAAATATTTGTACATTTTTAAAAAATTAAAAGAAAGTTATAAACATCACGTATAGTTATTTTTATGTAGTATTAATTATATTTTATTTTTCTATTATATAAAATAATTGTATGTATCAATATTATTTAAATAATTTTTAAATTTTAAATAATGTAAAAAGTATATTAATAAAAATAAAAATTGTTTGCATTTATATGTCCATTGGTAATGTATAAGTGTATTCGAATAACGTAGAAAACTCATCGATTTTATGATAAAATTATTAAAACCTTTCCTTGAACGTACAGCAGTTTTGATAAAAATATTTCTTCATATGCCTACACATGTAGTTTTAATATACTTAATCTAGCTTAAAAAGTACACTTGCATTTTTGCTATTTTATTCATTATGCATGATGTATAAGCCTATAAAATTATAATATGATAGAGGGCGATGGCAAGCCGATAAAAATGATTGCCTTTGCACTTTTTTATTTTTTAAAAATTCAATACGCCATTAGAATATTAATGAAAAAAGAAAGCTCTGTAATGGATAATTTAGAACTTGGGAAATGAAATTTTACGAGGAAATCGTCAAATTTTACCTCGAAGTACAATATTCGGTAAAAGATCGTTTATAAATTCGTGTGCACGCGTGAAGGGGAAGGCCAAGTCCTCGACACCCGTGACGACGGGAAGAACAACAAATGAGTTTTATCGAGATGATGGCCGATGATCAATTAACATCGCCACGTTAATCTCCACGAACGGGAAGTAAGTGCGTTTTAAAAGCTTAATGAACTCAATCAGATTTTTGTGACGATGTTTGGCCACGGGGAATAGACTTGTCCATTTGTGCAAGAAGTAGGAGCGAGTACGGGGAGTCGGTCAAGTAACTGTATGTCGCGGCCCGTGAACGACATCTTCAACTCGCGTCAGCGTCGCGCCATCAGATTTTCTATGCTCAGCCGATTCCCTTGACTTCCAGCATTCTCTCTCGTACTACCGTAATAATCCTATTCTTTATTCGGAACGACAATTATCTCGAGACCAAAGAGATGTGTGTTTAAGAGTCGACACTTTATCTTTCGTCGACTGAGCATCTTTCGGCTTAATGAACTTTCTAATTATAATAATTATTGTTCTTTCTTATTCTAGATACCTATTTACGGGATAAAATCAGTGCCTCGAGGATACAGAGGGATTTAGATGGTAAGTTTAAGAAAATAATTAATTTCCGTATGTTAATAGTAACACGACTAGTTCTTATGTCCATTCCTCGCAATGTAAAATTCTTCGACTCATATAGTACATAATATTTTCCGTGTAAATTTTTATTTCCTTTTTTTTTACTATACTATCAATTTTCAATGTAATATATTGTATTTTCTTATTCAATGTGCTATTATTTACTTTATACATCGTTGATGAAACTTAATACTGTATTATATATGTAATGCATGTTTACTATTTAGTAATTCACTATTCAATAACTAAATTACTAGTTAATTTCCTTTCCCATCCTTTCCATTATTTCGAAAGCTTACATTTTAATGCGTTAAACCGATTTGCATCCGTGTAAATAAAGTTTGAGTAGAAGCTTGCTTTTTATTATGTGCAGTCTTCCTTTATATGATTCACTTACATGTAAACTTTTGTCAGTGACTCATATTAAATTAAATTTTAATGTATAAATAGATAAAAACATATTTAAATCAGTGTGTATATTAATTGAAGGAAATAAATTTAACAGTAATTTTTATTGTATTGTACATAATAATAGTTATTTTATACAAAAGAAAACATAATGTCTACATTTTTGTAACTTCATTCATTAATATACGTGTATCTATAGTTGAAAGAAGAATAGATTATTGTAAATACAATGCTACTGATAAATCTTGCTATGAATATTCAATTTCTTACCAGTATTGCAAACATTATATTGAAGAAAATTATACTATTTTCAATTATGGATTATTTAATAAAGTCAGATTATATTAATTTTTTCATAAATATTTATTTTTTGAAAATAAAAAATATTTTATTACTTTTTTCAACAAGCGATACATTAAAAAATCTTTTTACTGTTATAAAAAGTATCTTTTATATAATATTACATGTAAATATAATACCACGTATTTTATTTTTCACATATAAATTCTATATATTTTATTTTTAATATATCTTTACATTTCTTTGAGTAACAAAATTTTCCTTGAAATTATTATAAATGATAAAATAAAATCATTAAGCGAATGAAATGTTTTGAAACATCAAGCAGAATTTCAGAGTGCAGCTAGGATCGAAAGGAATCTACTAATTTGTGAGTCTACTAACATTATCTATCTCTTTTTTCTGTTTCTGTTATTGCTCCCGTCTGCTCCCCGCCTTCAACTCTTCTCAACAACTGGATGCCGTTTGTCTCCAACGTCCGTTCGCCACTCCGTCTCTCTGACATCGACATTTTAAACTAAACTGACAATGAACTACAATTACACTGACAATAAAATATACTTATTACGTAACCATCACAACTTAATAAACCATTCTAATTATATGCCTACATTTTATTATATCATTTTTTAATTGTAATTATTTATTAATGCGTGTTATTGGTGATTTATTTATTTTTTTAAACATTTGTAATTAATTAAAAGGCGTTACCACTGTTCTTTTGGTACCTGCTCAGTCTGGTAAATCCGCTCCTCCTATTGGTATTTTATCGAAAACCGCAAGAACTTTTGTTCAAGATGGAGCAAGTACAGAGTATGCAACTCAAGTTTTGGGCACAACTTTGGATAATGGTCGTCTTTATGCTAAAATACTTTCAACATCAAGCAGAATTTATTATGACAAAGAACCATCACCCGATCCGTCAAGTCCTTATATTGTTTACCCCTCAACAAATCTGCAAAATAACTGGCCGTCACAATTTCCTTTTAATGATGAAAAAATGAAAACCGTTGAAAAAATCAACAATGAAAATGATAAAAATAAAAAAAATTCAACAATGAAAGAAGAATTAAATGAGTTAAAAGATAATGATATTTTTCGCAAACGTGAAAATCATGATTTGCTATTTAAACCTGCAAAAGTACGAACGGAGAATCTTCCAACGTATACTGTTAAACAAGATTATGTTCTTAAAGGCTCAGATATTATGGTCGAAGAAGAACAACCAAAATCATTTCGTTTTAGAGCTCCGAAAGTTTTTAGACCTCAACCAAAAGTTTCAATGAAAAAGCAAGAAATAAAACCATTGGCAACGGTTACATATCATGGTTTTGCAGATTTTGTCACTACAGTTGGTGATACTGTAATTGTTTTTTCTCCAAGTACATCACCCGTACCTATTGGTCGACCTCCCACAACAATTAAAGGTGATGCGACTCTTCGTCCGGATGACGGAATAGCTGTAGTAAAAATCAGACCAAGTGCTGTTCTTATTGGAAAGAAAAAAACAGAAAATATTCAAATTCGTAATCATAATCCTACAAATGAATTTTTATTAAAAAATTTAAAACAATCTAATAATACTAATATATTAGATTTACAGCCAAGTACAGTAGAGCAACAAGAAACTGAATTTTTAGGAGAAAAGACAAGTCCACTACTATTAGTACCAGATGTAAAAACAGGATTACAAAATCCTACTGGTTTACTTAAAGTTATAGATTCTACGGCAACGGTAAAAGGAATAACTACACATTACATGAGTTCTATTTATGGCACATATATTGGTTCTAATTATGCCCAGATTGTACATACATCTTCAAATGTTTATTTCCATCCTGATGATAGTACAAAAACCTATAATTTAGATGGTAATAGCGATGATTCAGAATCGAGTATCGTTCTATTAGATTCAAATACTTCACGTCAACCTAATATAGAAAATAATTCATTAAATACAATAAATGAAACTATTCTGAAAGAAGTAATGACTGAAAATTATCTTGGAAATGATATTGTACCAAGAAATCAAGGCCGAAGTATAAAAGATTCATCTCAAAAAAATCAATTTGCTATACTGAAAGGTCATAAGCAACGATATTCTGAAAATAAATTATCATTAGTTACAAATCTTTTACCATCTACAATTTATAAAACGTTCACTTATTTTACAACATTTTTTATACCAAGTAAAGGTCAAACAAGTACATCCATTAGATCAAGAGAAGTTACTTCATCAGAAATTACTCTTTTACCGGAAGTAATTTTACCAACAAATATACAAATTAAACCTATTGTTGCCACAACATTGCCTAAAATGACAACAAATAAAGTTGAAATTTCATCCAATATTGATTTAATTGAAAATACAAATAATCCAGAAAAACAAGAAATAGAAGAAATACAATTGATATTTAAAACAATATTTACGACGTTTACTTATCTAACTACATTTTATGATGATTCAACCACAAGTATTTCAAGTCGCAAAGTAACTGCTACTAATGTTATTACTCATACTGTAGATCCAGATAGTTCATCTGTAGAGGTGGATTTATTAAATAATAAGGATGAACCAACTTCAATAGTACCAACAAAAACCTTAGATATTAGTTTCAGTAGTTCAAAAGATAAAGAGATAGACTCTGAGAATATTAACAATAATAATAATTACTATTATGAAACTACAGAAGAAACTACTGAAAATATTTTAACAACTATATCCGATGAATTCCCAATTACAGAAAAACAATTAACAACAGAAATGATGAATGAATCAGAAAAAGATAAGAATGATAATTTAATCTTACTTGAACCAAGTCCAATTACAACAGCAAGTATGCAATTATTAAATGAACAATTAAAAACTTATTATACAACTTATACATATTTTACGACAATAATAGTTGATGATGAGTCTGAAATAGAAACAAGAACTGAAGTATTTAGTAATATTGTTACTGAAAATATACAACCTACAACTACACAGTCTTTGTCAAAGACTAGTTCTGCTGGATCGATTTCCAAACCAGCACCACCACCAGAAATATTAGCATATTTAGAAGCTTTAAATAAACAGAAGTCTCCTGAAGAAGCTCTATCTTTAGCTAAAATGGTTCAAGTGCAAATTCAAGTTACTACTGAAGAAATTAATGAAATTACAACTGAAAATCCATCCGTATTTACTACTACTGATGAAACAACTTTTCTGGATGATTTAGGAACTACTGATAAAATAATTAACGACAGGGAAATTATAAAGTCTATGAAAACAGATGTCATATTTACATCAAGTTCTGGTGGAAGGACTGTTCTTGATATAATCGATAAAAAAAATAATGTACCTGAAGATCAGGAATTATCTGAAACAAATCATCACGATGTAGAACCCGCACCTACACTTTTATTACAGACTTCCTATACAACTTATACATATTTTACCACTATGTATAATGGAGATGCAACTGATGTTGTTAGTCGTTTAAAAACAGTAACAAATATAGTAACTGAAACTATACGACCTACAGCAGTTATACAACCAGAATTAAAGACTTTTCAGCCATTAACATATTTTACTACGTTCACATATTGGACCACATTTATCAAAGGAGATGAAACTGCTACTACTAGCCGTGAAGAAACCGTTAGTAATATCATTAAATCTGAAGAAACTGAAAAACCATCAATTCAGTTAGATGTAATAAAAACATACAGACCATTCGTAGTAGCCACTCCAGTTCATAGTAGTACAGAATTGAAAGCTACATCAGATAATGAAGTTACAACAAGTCCTAATATTATATTAAAAGAAATTCCAACAATTAAAATAAACGAATTAAGTTCAACTATTTCACCTGAACCTATGACTCTTTACACGACATACACATATTTCACTACATCTTACACAGGAAATTCCACCATACTAAAAAGTAGATTGGAAACGATAACTAGTGTTTCATATCCAGATGACTTAATAGTTAAAGCTACGCCTCGTGTAATTGGTGGACTTACACCTTCGAGTCAAATATTAAATACTGAAGAAAAACCTATTCAGTCAAATAAAATTGTCGATTCTCCAAAAACTGGTTTATTATCTACTATTAGACTTAGTAACGTTAACCAAGGAACAACAACACATTTTATGACTGATATTTATGGTACATATATAGATGGTCTCTATGCACAAGTTCTTGAAACATCAACTAAAATTGAATTACCTGTACCAGTTTATACACCATCAGCTACACCCGTTTTATCTACTGGTATTTTATCTATAAATCAAGGTTCTATTATAGATGCTGATGAAATTACGACCATATATTACACTACAAAACAAATCGGTACATCAGTAAACGATATTTATGCTAAAGTTATTGAAAGTACTTCAACAACAAAAATAGATGAACAAAAGTTAGCAACACGTATTCCAATTCATGGCCATCGAACAGGACTTGTAAGATTAATTAAAGGTCTTATTGAAGCTAATGATACTACAACTTATTATCAATCAAGGGTTATTGGAACTAGTATAGATGGAAGATATGCTCAAATAATTGAAAGTACATCAAGCTTTTTAAGTTCAAAACCAACACCAATCATAAACATAGCACCATCATCAACATTAACACCTACATATAAAACTGGTATTCTGGAAACATTACCTTCTCCTGCAGTTATACAATCTTCAATTTCAGATGATCATTCAATGGATATTTTGAATAATGATTCTGATCTTGATGAAAATGAAAACGAAGATGATGATGATGATGATCAAAAATTAAAAAAAAAATCACGTTTAACATTTTCATCAAGAAAACGAACTTCTACTGCTCCTCCCATAAGACCATTTGCATCTAGAAGTAGACCAACATTTAATCCAAAAAGAAAACCACAAGGAGCAACTACAATTACAAGAAGTGATATTACTCCAACAATAACAGCCACACTAGCAGGAAAAGGAAATCGATTTGCATCATCTAGAGGAAGAATTATATCTCCATCTGTTTCTACAATAGTTAATGCATCAAGTTCTAGACGTTTTTCTGGAAGAAGAAGTTCTCTACCATCTACAAGTTTATTTTCGACTAATCATCCTTCTGGTAGCTCAAGAAATAGAGGAGTGATAAGAGTAACTCCATCTTCTTTATATTCGGGTAGTCGTCGAATATCTACATCTATCAGAGGAACATCTATAAGACCATCTAATCGTGGAAGCTCATTAATTTCATCTCTTGTAACTACAAGATATAGACCAGGAATTCGTCCATCGACAACTGTTACAAAATTCTCATCAACAATAAAACAAGATGATCAAGAAGATAATGCAAATGAATTTACTACTTCGACTTTTGTTACAGAAGAAATACCTTTAAGTGAAGAAACTGGTGAAGATCCAACGATTCCACCATATATTCAAACAACAACAGAATCACTAAAAAAAACCAATAATCCTCTATTAAGATTCCGAAGACCACCTGCATTTGGTAGTGGAGTTAGAACAACAACTCCAAAAGCCACAGCAATAACTAAAACACCGAAAAGAATAAATAATTTATCCAGACAAAATATAGGAAATCGTGGAATAAACAATAGAACGAGACCTACGATATCTACTTTAACGACAAGGACACGACAAAGTCAATCTAGTCTTTTCCCTCCAAGAAGTCTTTTTGGAAAAAAACCAGACACTACAGAAGCACCAATAGAAAATAAAAGTGAATCCGAAGTAGAAAATGAAGAACAACAAGAACAACAAAATTTGGAAGATAAACCAGTTGAAGAAATTATAGATAATGATTACGAAGGATCTGAACAAAAAGAATCAGCCCAATCTAAAATATCTAACATAAATAAAAAACCAAATTCAATTAAGAATCTAAATTTCGTATCACAAATTAAACCGTTTACAAAAATTGGAAGAAGTAGAAGAATTCGACGACAAACACGCCAATTAAATTCTAGATTTCGAAGACCTACTGCTCAAATACCTAATATAGAAGATAGAATTGATATTGATGTTAGTTCAAGTAAAGAAGATCTTTCAAAAATTATTATCAATAATTCTAGATATGGTACTCGCGGTCGATCTTTAAGTAGTAATTCTCGATTAAATTTAAATGGAAATAAAGAAGATAAATCATCTGAAGAGTATATCGATACTTCAAATATATCGCAGATAAGATCAAGAGCAAAATCAATTCCTAACAGAAATTCTATACGTGTCAAGCCGACAGTTGTTAATACTAATAGACAGTTTACTTTACGCGATAAAGAAAGTACAACAGCATTAAAATCAACTTATAAAAGACCTGCTTCGTCTTCCAGAACTTCTAATTTGAGATCTAGAAATAATTTGAGACCTAGAACGAGTTCGAGTAGGTATCAGGATGCAACAAATCTTCGTCGTACATCATCTAGAACTTTATCTAGAAATGGAGTCAGAACAAATAATCGTAGAATTGTACCTTCGCGAGGACGTATAAGTTCTCATGAAGACTATCGTGATTTTAATGATTTTGATGGAACTATAACAGTTACACATTATGTTCCAACTGAAATTACTATTCCGGTAGTCAATAATGGTATTACAGAAAAAAGAAATATCATTACAGCGCAAGCAAGCACAGAGATTATTGGACCCGATCGTTATAATACAATAACAAATAGTGATGGACAAGATATTGTTGTATTAGCTAGTGAAATGACTGGTACTAATTATCAAGGTCATATAGAAATTACTCGTTTTATAATTCATGAAACTCCGACAACAAAAGTTTCTCATATGTTAACATCTTCTGGTGTTCGTCGATTTTCACAAGCTGTTGTAGTTCCATCGACTATATATTCAATTGAAAACATAGTATCTACTTTGCGACCTCATTTACCAGATAATGCACCTAATGTAGCTAATATTTTACTTTCACAACTATTGCTTGGACAATTTGGACAACAAAATCAATTAGTATCTGGAGTACCAATTATTACTCCATCAACGAGATATGATACTCATGCAACTACATATCTGACGACTCTCACAAAGCATCAGAGTACTATTATTCCTTTGACTTTTCGTGGTAAAGAAATTTTAACTACACTTGTTGATTCAACAATCGATATTGTTACTGCTACTGAACTTATCACCGACACAGTCATTGTAACACCTACTGTTGCTTTACCAGCGGCAAACCTAAATTCACTCCTACTCCTTCTCCAGCAGCCACAAGCTCCACAACAATCAAATCCATTATTGGATCCATTTGCTGCTGCACCATTATTAACACAGAGTAATACATTACCTGGAGAAGTCGAAAGAAGAAATCAACCCGTAGATTTTGATTATAAACCAGAAAGCTACGAAGATTTATCAGAGGAAGATAATGAAAAATCATCAAAAACAAAAGGAAAATTAAATACTATAAAAATAAATGAGAAGGAAATGTCTGAATCAAGTATTATTACTTTATATGTATCGGGACGAAAACCTGGTGAATTTAGTACTGTTCTTAGTACTGTTAAAATTGGTGAGGAATCTTTAAGTACAAAAGTTAAGAGACATTTAAATGAAGAAACCGTTAATGCATCTCACTCCCCATCATTACAATTAGAATCTGAGCCTTCTTCATATATTTTGACGGGAAGTGAAGAGCCGATCGATACACATGCACCTACTCAGAGTCTCGAGAGCGTAGTGGGCGATGTCGGATGGCATATTTCCACGTCCATTTAAGCCCAACCTAGCCAAATGTCCATTCTAATTCCTTATTGTTATCTAATTTTTCAGTCTTTGTAAATTTTTATATTAAGAATTATTAAAAAAAACCCATGACAAGATGACATAAATATAAGTTGATTGTAATTATTTTCATATTAAGTACTAACTAGCTTAAGAATTTATCAAACAATTTAAATAGTTATGTTTAATTATACAAACTCAACAAATGTGAATTTATTAGAATTATTTTAATGATTTTAGTCAAATTATAAATTTATATATATAAAGTTAATTTGCTTAGAATTATTTAACAATTATTCTATTATACATATTTGAACCAAGTCTCAGAGTTTTGGGTGCTAGTCTTAACCAATTTACTTTTTATCAAGGTTCTTCCGATAAAATCAAGTGACATTTTTAGAAACATATTTCTTTTGATTGCTATCTTTACATCCTTACTTAATTTTCCATCCAAGTAATAATCTTCCATTTACCTCCACTAACAAATCTTCGGAAAAAGCCGAACGCCCGCCCTTATGCTGAAAATTACTCTGAATAATGATATTTGACTAGAGATGCATTACGTATGTAATCAGAAGTAATGGTCAACGATTAGCAAATAGTTTAAAATCAACAGAAAAAAAAGGAAATGGCCTTTCATGTTATTTTCTTCAAGATACAACTGATGAAACTGTTTTCAAAGGTCTTCAAGATTTTGGAAAAAAAACACGTGATGTTGACTATTATAATCCAGAAGAAGATGAATATATTTCTAAAAAAAGAGTTCGTGTAAGAGTTCCAGTTACACGACTACGAAGTACAAGAGAACATGCATTAACAGTTGTACGCCGACGTCCATTAGTCCTGTATACAAGATCATCATCTTCTCAATTTTCTGAAAATATTTTATCGCCAACACATCGAAGAATTATAACGCGAACAAAGATAAGAAATCCAGATGCAATAGATGTGGGTAATAAATTAAGTAATGACATCTCTAATGATATTTATACAAATACAAATAGACATAAATTTACTGTAACTCGTAGAAGAAAAATTAAACCATCAACAACTTTTTCGAGCTATCGAGAAAGAATAACTCGTAAAAAATTGGTAACTGTTAGACCAGTTCCTGAACCCACATCAACACTAGCTATTATTACTACTGGATTTTATACAGCTCCTTCTGTTGATGATAATGAAGAATATTATGAGGATATAGATAGCAGAATTTCAACTCCGGAGTTAAATACATTATTGTCCTTAGAGCATACACTAATTTCAACATTATCCAAGGAAATAAAACATTCACTCTTAAATTTGGAAAAAGAAAGTTCAACAAGTGATCCAATTATTATCACTGATAATTTTTTTTTCCCTGAAATTTATGAAGAAAGCACAAGCAATATGAATAAAGATAATTTTGAAAAAGAAACAACTACTATGATTAATGAATTCAACGAAGAAACAACTACATCTGATTTGAAAATAAAAAATTTAACTGAAAAATTCACAAATATTGATAGTACTACTGAAATAGATTTTGAAACAACAACCAATCTACCAGATATAACTGACACAACATTTACTTCGGTTCAAGATTTTGATTCTACAACTTTTATTGAAAATGATGAATCGACTAATAAATCATTAATCGAATACAATATTGATTTTATAAATACAACAAGTAAATACAATGAGAAAATATTAGATATAAATGTAACTGTAGGTATATTACCAACAACTCTAAAAATTATGGAAGATAACATAAATGATAATAATTTAAGAGTTATACCTATTACAAAAAATTTAGAAAAAATAGATAAGATTATTCCTAATATAACACAGAAGATAGAACAACTATCTAGTACATATAATTTTTATGAATCTAATCATGATTTATTTAGTAGTGATATCCCAACAGTTATACCACTTGAAGTTGTATCATCATTTCATATAGAATTGGAGGAAAAAAAGATTAAAGCAACTTCAATTTTAGATACACAATTAACTACAACATCGATATCTCTTTTAACACCAGAAGATATTGAAGCTGGCTTAACAGACGATCTTTATTTATCATTGTCACGTCCAGATTTCCCACAAATTATACCATCACAAATAGAATTGAATAAAAATAAACTGTTAACATCAGATTTAAATCAAAATATTACAGAATTACAAACGAGTGTTTATTATTCTGAAACTATAGTGACATCTACACGATTAAGAACTTACACATACGTTGTAACGAAACTTAATGGACAAGATACTGAAGTGAAATCATCAACAACAGTAAGACCAAGAGTAACAAGTTTAACACTGACAGTTCCAGTGACGGTGACAATAACACCGTCAATGATTTCATCTGAGGTTGCATTTAGTTCTTCTTTAGGTAAGTATTCTTCTAACCACAGATAAATCTTTCCGAACCCGTTAAAATATATTTCAATGTTCATAATTGGCTTTTGGTTTCTTTTATGTAAAATATTTATTAAAAACTTTAATATAAAATTGTAAAAATGTCTCTTATTGTATAACATGTAAATATATTTAAATATTCTAATTATTACTTATGTATATACTTTATAGTAAATATTTGCCTAAATAAAAATTATTTATATTTATTAAAAAATATTTAAAATTATAAATATGCGACTGGCTAATTTATTATGAAAAATTAAAAAATTTAATTTCTTTTTCAGATTTTAAAATTTGATAATGCATTAAATTTTAATGTATGTATATATAGTAATTTTTATTAACAATTTATATTTATTCAAGATAAAATCACCAATTACAATTCGAATTTATATAATTTTTAAAACGAAAGTTTTTTCTTATAGAATTAAAAATTTGATATTTTATATTTTTTATGAAGATAAATATTTTAATGTTATGTACAACTTCATAATGAAATTTGAATGTATTTAAAATAATTAATAATAATTCAATACTTTTGTTACAATTTAAGTTTATTATTATACTATTTAAAAAAATAATTGTTTAAAAATTTATAATTTAATACATTGTTTATAATTTTATATTTCTTATTATAAAAAAATAAGTGGTTATTATAAAAAATTGTTATTTGATTCAAATATTAATTATATTTTTTTCATTCATGAGAATAACTTTAAAATCAATGTACATAAAATTGTATACATAGTGTTTATACATAATACACACATATACGCACACACAAACACATATATTTGGCTATCAAGAATTAATTTTTTATGAATAAATTTATCTCAACTTTATTCTGATACTATTGAAATTTTAAAAAAATATAATAATAGAATCAAATAAAAACAAAATAATATATTTTTAAAAACTTCATTTATTGAATTTTTTTTATTATAAATATATTTTCATCATTTTTATATGATAAAACAAAAATTTAATATTGATATCACATATAAAATCAAAGTAATAATGTTTATGTTAAAAAGTATATATTAAAATAATTTTCCATATTAAATATTATTCAAGTATGCATAGAATTCTATATTATCATACATCTGCATTCGTGGGCCCTATTTATATTTTATTAATATATGTTAAATATGAGATTATATGTTTGATTTTTAATTATAAAAATTTGAAATTCTTAATTTAAAGTTGTCAGTTACAAAAAACATTATGAATAATATCGAATGATTTTAATCTATCGTTTAGTTTCATTTAAAGTTCTGTTAAATAACATAAATAAAAAATCAAATAACATTTCTTGAATATAATTTTACTTTAATTATATTAATTATAATATTTATCATTTTTGTATTTTAAATCTATAGTAGAACCTACAAAAAATAATGAAGAAATACAAGAAGAAGGAAGAAGATTTAATCTTGCAACAAGAGTAATGTCAAATGGGGTTGAAGTTATTGTCGCTGATACAACACCTGCATATAGGTGGGAAAACTCAAATCCGCAGCCGACACTAACATTATCAGAAGCAGTGAAAATGCTTTTACCACAAGATAAATTAAATGATTTTGTTACAAAAACTTGTTTAACAACCTTTACCTACCTCAACACTATTACACTCGATGGAACTATGATTGTATCAACTGATCAGCAGGTATTTTAAATTTTTTCTTTACATTATTTTAAAAAAAGCTAATATTATCATATAACTTAAATATAACCGTATATAAATTGCTAAAGTTTCAAACTATAAAAAAAAATAAGGTTACTGATATATATATAAAATTTTAAATATTAAATTTTATATTGTTTTTAATATAAACTCAATATCTTTTTAATGTATATATTTTATTATACTTTAAATCATTATTTTTCAGCTCAAATTTCTATATCTGCAATTACTTTTAAATATAATCTCAATTTTGTATTTAAAATATACAAATATACATTAAAATATTGATGTAACATAGATTATCATATATAGTTTTTAAATAAAATTTTCTAGGTGATCGCTAATACTGCGACCGAAGAAAGACATAGAAAACCAGCATCTGAAGCGGTCTCGTTTACACTTGAAGCTTCACCAACCTTACAGACTGAAGTTTTTAAAACAACATATACTTACTTAACATTAAACACTGATCATCCAAATGAAATAAATGCTTTAGGTAGCAGTATAAAAATAATTTCTAATACAATAACTGCTCCAAAATATTATCTTGACATGATTCTGGAGCCATCAGAAGTTCAAAGACCTGAAACAAATACATATTTTAGTACAAGTATTCTTGAAAAAACCTATATTGAAGACGGTAAAACAAGAGTTGGAACGACTAATGATATAGTTACTCAGGTAATGATTAAAACAGTAAAAAGACAATAGCATTAAGTTAATATTATTATGAAAAATTTATAAGTAATGTGCGTTTTAGTTAATAATAACAGAATCTGCACAACCATTTGGACCACCATCTATAAATATAGCACCATCACTTACAGCATCAGATGAAAATATTAATCCATCAACAGATGTTGCCAAGACTTACTACATTACTTATACATACTACAACACTTATTTAGAAAAAGATAAAACTATAGTAAAAACAAATGTTGCAACATCTTCAGATATTGTGTATGAAAAAGCTTCTATAATAAAAACAACTTCTAAATCTGCACCTATTGGTGCTACTCTTGAACCCATTCAAATTTTTGCAACTAAAACTTATTTAACTACATATACTTATTTTACAACTCTTTTGCAAGTAAGTCACTTTTATTTAATAATTAGAAGATAATGTATAAAAAATATTGAAAATTTATTTATAAACAACATATTTTATTTTAATTTAAAGGCAGGACCAGATGGTGAAACTTCAACTGCTATTTCATCGCACTCAAAAATTGTAGAGAATGTCGTAACAGAATCTATTGCTCCAAGTTTATTAGATGCTGATTATATGAATGCATTACTTACAAGTACACATCATTCTGATTCTTTGAAAAATGTAGTTACTGGATCTACAATTATTTTTTTTGATGATGAAGAACAAGTAACTCCCACGGCAGCTAGTATATTTGAAACAACTACAACATCATCTATTGATAAAATAGATAGTATTCAGAACTCATCTGTAACATCAGTACAAGATTCTAATGGATCAGAAACAAATGATGTCACTACACGGCCAATTGAGCGAAATAATTCTCATATTGAGGTGAAACAAAAAAAACTATATTTTATTATTAAAATATTTTAATATATTTTTTTTAAGTAAAATTTATTATAAATTATATAAATAGGAAGCGGTAGTAGAAGAATACACAGAACCTCCTCAGAAAAAGACACCTTCAGTAAGTAATCTTTTGAGTTTAGGATCTTTGGGTATAAACAGCTTGTCTGCTTTGGGTCCTGTCATTACAGCAATGGCTGGTTTACTTCAAGGAAAATCTTCAGCAACACATAGAAATGATACACAAATTATAACAGAACCTCCAGTAATAACAACTCAAAGATCTCCAATTTATATTCCGGTTGGTGAATTTATTGATGGTGACATCGAAACTGCAGAAAGTCAAAATATTGGTACTTATTTTTTTATTATATACAAACAAAATTCTTCTTTTTTTTTATTTAATTTAAATAGTATATATCCTTATAAATCATAAATATAGCACAACCATTTATTTTTTTAGTTTGATTTCTTGATTGAATATTAATTTCACTACTGTGAAAGTATTTTTACCGATAAGAATTGATTATTTATATTACAGTTATATTCATTATTTTATGCTCTACAATATCTTATTTCATATTATTTTGAAAATTTTTAATTATATATTCTTAGATAAATTAAAAGGTTTACTGGTTAAATAAAAAATATTTATAATAATAAATAAGTAAATAACTATGGTAACTAAATTTAATTTAATGGTATATTCAGTATTATTAATTTTAATTTTTAAATATTTGTAAGTATTATATTAGATTGATTTATAAATTTTTAACGAGATGGCTCCATTCACCCTTTTCGAGTGAAGGGCAGAGTCGAGCGCTCGTCGAAACTTAGAAACATCAACGCCGGGATAAGCAGAAGCCGGTCTGCCAGGAATTTGGAATGTTGCTCATAAGTTTAGTCAATAATAACAATAGATTTAAATAATTAAATGTCACTGTGGAGGTGTTACTTTTAATCAATAGCTCTCTTACACAGATACAAGAAAAAATAAATATCATTAACACCGGCCTTTTAATTCGATTTATTTATTTATTATAAATTACATTGGTCAGCTTTGAATATAATAATAAGAAAATTTCTTATTCGTCTACACGCTAGATCACCGCCGGGTGGGTCACCGACAACAATAATAACAATATGTGGGATGACAAAACTTTTGATCGCTAAGTGTTTGAAATTTTCAAGTTATTATATCGAAATAATTACTTTTCAACATTTTTAGTTCGAGATAATTTTAAACAAATTGACTTTTCGAACAATTTCCATGAAAGTTAATAATCTTTCCGTAACCTGAAATAAAATGACATATTTACAAAAAGCGATTTTGGTGGAATGCATCATTCACAAAAAATCAAATATGACACGTGATGAAGAGGAGCAGAAGGCGGTGCGCTAAGAAAGAAAAGCTAAAGTATAGTCTTTAATGTGAGGGATGCTCCTCACAAGCCAACGTTGCGGACAACGTATCGAATGATAAATTTGGAGCGGACGCAAATTCACACATTCGTCGCTGAATACTTCTAGCTACAGAAGGAATGGTTTGACTGCAAGCAGTTAAATCCTTAAGGATTGGGTCGTCAAGAAAACGCGAACGGTGCGAATGGATGCTGCCAAGGATGCGTGACAGCGGAGGCGGGTAGAAGTTCGCTGACACGGAATCGTGTGTAGCGTGGTAGGCGAAAAGGATCGTGCGGTCGGGATCGAGGTCAGAGGGATTCTGCACCCGAGTCGATTGCTACGAGGTGCGACATTTGCGCGTACGCTGATGCATGTTCGTCCGTGGGCGATAATTCGGCGCGAAGTAGTCGTCCACGCGGACTACTGCGGGGGTCTTGCGACGAAATTACCCGAACGGCCGTCTTCCCCTTTCCCTGGAGTCCTCAAGTGGCTCATCGTGTACCGTTACACGAGCCAACATGGTGGAATAAACGCGGAGGAAGCTTCAAAGGGGATAAGGGACTTTCTCAAAGCTTCTAGTATTGAGCACGTCTCATTGAAAATTCAATAAGCATTGAAAAACAGAAAAAAATTGAATCAGTATAATATGATAAAAAAGAATTATAATATTGAAATAATATATTAAACAAGCTAAATATATAATATTAAAAAATGATATGAAGGTTTATAAATATTTATAAAAAATAAAAAAAAATAATAAGAGAATTTTGAAGATTATTTTATAAACAGAATATTTTCTTTTACATTAAAAGTGTATGATAGAACATAGTTTGAAAAAACAATGGTTGTTACACATATTATTTACAAAAAATTCTGCATAAATTACTGAATTATAAATCATAAAAATTCTAATATTTAATTATTACTACAAGATATTCTAAATAAAAATCATAAAGAATTTTCTTTCGAAACATTTATATGGAAATTTAATTTTTTCAGAAAATATTTAAAAAAATTAATCACTATATATATATATATCTATATATATATACATTTAATAAAAATATATAATAATTTATGGATTACGTAAGACAATAATTTTAAAATCATAACATTAAATAATAAAAATCAATCAACACAAAATAGAAAAAAAGGAATTTTAATAAATTTTAATCTATATTTATAATTTATATCTACAGCACTGCAATTAGGTAACAATAATCATCTTCCTGAAACAAGGCATAAAGTAACTTCAAGCTTAGCCGATGGAATACCAATATCTCCTGGAGAAGTTATTACTGCAAACAGTGATGTTATTATTGGTAAACCTGGAAAATTGGCTCCTAGACCACCACAAACTTTTATAAATGATGAAAGTATAGGTATGAAACCACCACCAATGTCTGTACCAAATATATCTGTGCATCCAGTATTAGAAGTTCTTGATCAAGCACCTGCTGTGAGTTCAATCAACACTGAGAAAGATTCAGATCAATTGGAAATTATACCTGCTCATCAAATTTATGAAGAGCATATTAAAATTCCTATTAATTTAAATCAAGCTACAGTTGCTAAAAAAACCCAAAACTCACACCAAGTTGTATTAAATACGGCTCCTAAAACAATTAGTTCAAAAAAAGATATATTAGAAAATGATCCTCTTTTATTACCTCCTTCAATATCAGCAAATGTAAATAGTGATTTAAAAACTGATCATTTAGAAAAATATGAACATACGTGGAGTACAAAAGAGCATATTTCTTCTTCAAATATTTTAGTTGATGAAAGTAATCAACCAAAGTATCCTCAAAACCAGCATACAGATATCTTGAATGAATCAAATCTTAAACCACATATTCTAGAACCCATTGTTCATCAAGTACCTCATGTCATTGATAGGTCTACAGGTCAACCACTCTTGGTTAATATCCAACCTAGTCAAGTAGCAAATGTTGTTATCCCCCAGGGCGGAACACAAGCCTTAATTTTTGGAGATACCAGTGAACCGCATATTACTGGACAATATTTTGACGATCCTTCTCCTTATCCTGAACCTGAAGTTGGACCATCATTTATTGGAATAAATAAAGTATAAATCTTATTTTTATAACTACTAATATAAATATAATTTTATATTTTTAAAAATAATTTTTTTAGGTTGAAAATCTGTCACATTATTCAAAAAATGAAAATCCTGTGGATTATATGACACCACCATCAAAAAATCTTCAGGTATTTCAAGATTCTAATACTGAGAGTCAACTTCACAATCTTCCAGTTTCTCAAAATATTAATTCAAAACATTTCAACATAATATTAAAACCAGACAAAATAATACATCAACAATATGAAAATGTTAATTTATCAACTGGTAATAATCCTGTTCACAGTGAAATACTTGTTCGTCATGAAATTGAAGGTGGATATTTAAAGCCTCAGTCTCGACCTTCAATTTCAATGCATAATTATCAAAACTTCCAATCTCATCCTAATAAAGAATTTACAAAAATTCATGTTGCAATAGAAAAAGTTCCACCCAGAAGAGCTGAAATACAATTATCTACACAGAATCCATTTTATGATTTAATGAATATTCCTGTATTAAATTTAAACTGGAAAAATGAGAAAAAACCGTTAAGAAATTCTCCAATACATAGGCCAAGGCCTACGACTAGACCACAGCATACAATTAGAATATCAGGACGTCCTTACAATAGACCTATAAGCATCAAAAGGCCATTAAATTCAATTAGACAGCCTCAATCTACATATTTACAAAAATTACCAGCAAATTATTATCAAAATGAATTGAGTAATCAGAATCAGCAATTTGTATCCCCTAGTTCCTTAAAAGATTCAATACAACAAGTTTACACAGCTGAAATTTCAGAGAAGGTAGGAAATAATTTAATAATAATTTAATTTAAATTTTTATAATTTTATAATATTTATATTTAAATTTATATATTTTTTATTTTATTAAGGATGATATTAAAAATGGTGTGACTCAATATCATCAAACAAATTATGAAAATACTAATTTTCAAGAGAAAAAAAATCACTCTATTCAAAACAGTGATGATTATATGACCGAAGATTATCACTTAAATATAGATTTAAAATATAATAATCCACCTTCAAAAAATGATAATTATGACAGTATATCTAATATTGATAAAGCAATTGATTCAGAAGTTGATGCTTCAGAAAATATAAAAGTAACATCAAAACCTCAAAAAAGTGAAAATGAAGAAGATTATTTTACTAATTCTGAAATAAATAACTTTGAATCAACTACTAAATTTGAATATAATAATTATTTTTATAAAAATATAAGCATTAATGATGATCATGTTTCATTAATTGTAAAACCATTGCAAAATAATAGTACTCAAATAAAAACAATTGATAATGTATCAGATGGGGAAATAATAATTGGAAGCGAGAAAAAAGAAAATCAATATTTTTCTTATTCTACTTTAGATTCAATGCAGAACACTAATAAACAAACAAATGTTTATGGTACTGATTTCGAAAGTAGTCTTAAACAAAATTTTACTGATATATATGATATAGCAGATCTTAAACCTCCTGGAATAATTAAAGTATTTGAACCGAATGGGCATAGCCGGCCATATTCTAATTTTCATATATTTACATCGAATTCTAAAAATACACCAGAAATTATCACAGAATCTCCAGAGCAGAATAACAATATTCGTAAAGGCCACATACGACCAGGATTAGGTCAAATAGTGCACGTGCAATCTGAGCAAAATGAAGGAGACACGAAATTGAAAACGTATAGAAATGAATCACTTTTACATTCATTTAGAGAACGATACAAATCTGACTATGTAACACGTATTCATCCAAATCATCCACAAATTATTACGAAATCTAAGCCTCAAATACCAGCGCCAGTTATAGTTTCTAATGGAAATAATCTAAGACAAAATTTTAACCATAAAAGACCTTCTATTCAATTTTCATTGCCAATTGATTCAATTGGTGAAGAAAATGAAAGTAAAACGCAAACAGAACGTGCACCTAGTGTAAATGCAACCACAAATAATAAAATACCTAATTTAGATTTTATTTCTACTACCTTTGAAAATGATTTTGTAAATATTAAATCTAAACATGAGAAAAATTATAATAAAGACATTGGGCTAAATATATCTAATATAGAACAACAACAACAAACTCCAGATATGGTGCCACTATCTATTTCATTAACTGAAAATAAAAACATAAAAATTATAAAAAATCAGGTAATGGACGAAGTATTAAAACCACCACCATCACCAACTGACGTTGTTGGACTTTCACCACCACCTGTAGACATAACAACAACAAGGCCTCTTGAAAATCAACAAAATCAACCAAAATTATCATCAGATGTCTCAGGTTTAAAACCTCCACCATTATACATTCCATTAAAAGAAATAAGCAAAACACCTCCTCTGCCCAGTATGAACATGGTTCCACCAAATCCGAGACCTTCAGTGATTCGTCCATATTTAGCTGATATACTTTCAGAGGTACTAAAAAATCATATTAAAATTTGAATAAACAATTTAATAAACATTAATCATGTATATTATCATATATATATTTATCATACATTTTTAGGATATGGTATCAACTTCGCCAGATGTAACCACAACGAGACCTCTTGAAATGGCATCTGTTCTACCAGGTGTAGCAGTATCAGGATCAATTCAAATTGCGACTGCTGTTGCAACATCACATATTCCAGTGATACAAGATATGGAGTCAAAAATTCCAATTGTTCATGGAACTGTAGACTTACCAGTTTTAGTAAATGTACCAGAGTTTATAAAACCTATTGATGTTAAAACTTCAGATCGTGTTAGTATTTACACAGTTCGACCATTTGAAACGAGAGAAAGGTAAATTTTTACTGTAAATAATAAAAATTAAATGTATTTTAAATATATATAAATATTATATGTATATAATAAATTGACAGACATACTGTAAGACCAACTCCTTCACTGTCAACTCCTTCAATAGTTAAGCAGTCTCAAATTAATATTGAACAACAAAATGTTCAAAATTATAAAAAATACACACCTAATAGATTATCATCATCTCATGCATTAAAAAAATTAATTAAACAACCTGAAATTTCTATTATGTTGGAACCAAGTACTGATATTCAATTATCAACTACAAAAATTGAGCCTACTGTTTCATTATCCGTAGATAATGTAAATAATAAAAAGTTACAGCAGAGACCTACTAAAACTGAAATTTCAACGAAATTTATTAATATAGAAAATACAAAAATATCTACAAATTCAGTTTCTGCTAGTAGTACTCAAATTCAAAAAGATATAAAAACAGCTCTAAAAATAAAAGAATCAGCTTCAAAAATGATGGAAATTATTGGAACTGTAGTACATGAGTTTATTCAGAATTCTACTAATGAGAATTTGGATGTAAAACCAGAACATGTAATAAATACTTATCCACAAATTTTATAATTTTAAAAAATATGTAATATTCGACAAATAATAAATATAATTTATATATGTATATATACAGGTCACTCATTTTGAAACATTAACTGTTACAAGAACAGAAACTTCAATTTTAGGATCAACTCCTACAATTCGAACCTTATTAATCACACATACTTTAGCATCAACAAGAATCGAAACTGTTACAGAAATACTTCTACGACCTACGAGTGTTATTTCTACTATTACTTCTACAATACTTCAGTCTATTCCACGTGTTCCTAGTTATGAAAACGGGAACGATAATGAATCAATATTTGTTATAATGAGTGATCAAAAACCTCCTTCTCCAGGAGCTGAAGAGGTAAACTATTTTATTAATTTATTAAAAGTTCCATTAAGATTGAACGTAATTAATAAATCTTTTTTAAAAAAAAAATATTAAATTCATTTATATGGCATTTTTTTTAAATTCCCTTTTTTTATAAAATAATCATTATAATAATAATTTAATAAAAAAACAATGATAAATAATGAAATATATTTTGAAATGAATGAAAGTATTTTTTTTATGTTTTTATTTTTAGTTTGCAATAACTTATTTTTTAATTTAATTTTATGACTATATGTATGATTTTAATGAATAATTTTTACGATTCTAATTCATTTAAGCACTAATCTTTTTTTTATAATCTTAAATAAAATCTATCTAAAGAAATTTTGATTATATTCATTTTATTAAAAATACGTTTAATTATTTTTAATGAAAGATAAAAATTGGTAATATATTTAGTAGCTCTGATTTGAAATTAAAAAAAAAACTATATATATACTAAATTTTCATAATGTTATTTTTAATTAATATAAAATTATAAAAATATACTATTATAAGTTGTTTGATTTTATGTGTATATACATGTATTTATGTTTCATAAAAAATTTTCTAATTCATTGTAAAGGTTGAAGCTGAATATGGGGAAGATGATATTTCACGAGATGAACAAGATATAAGCACGAATGAAATTCATCGCGTTTTATCTGGTGGTATATTAGGAGCACCTTCGATTCCAATCAGACCTCCAAGAATACAATGTGTTCCCGAATGTAAAGCTTCAAAATCTGAAATATGTGCTGAATCTAATGGTGAAATGCGATGCATTTGTAGACATGGTTTTGCACGAATGTTCCCTGATCGTCCTTGCAAACGTAATTTTAATAAATTATTAAAAAATTGCATTATATACTGCAATGACTTTCTCGTAATGATGTATTTTAATAAATTTTAGCAACCTACACTTATACTGTTGGTATTGGTTTGGATAGATTTGGGCGAGAACAATTCAAATATGATTCCATCATGAATGACACAAACTCAGTTGCTTTTAGACGTTATGCGCATCCAATGAAAGATGCTCTTGATCGTACATTGATGCAAAGTGACTTGAGAGATATTTATCGAAACTTAAATATAGTTAAATTTTCTCCAAATCCACCAAAAGTTATATTCAATATTCAACTAACTTCAAATACAGATGAAACAAAATTGAAAGACATCATTCGTAAATATTTAGTAATGAGTAATTACAGTTTGGGTGGAACTGATGTATATGCTGCAAAAGATCTTGGACTGGTACATTTAGTTATTCTTTAAATATTCTATAATTATTTAAAATATTTTTTATTAAAATTATAACTAAAATTATTTATAGATCGAAGCAAATGACTTTGATGAGTGTACCGCAGAAGATGGAGGACCTTATCACGATTGTTCTCAAAATGCTGCTTGCTTTAATCTTAAGGGATCTTATCAGTGTTCATGTAAAGAAGGTTGGGCAGATTTGTCAGAAAATCCTACTTATCCCGGAAGAACTTGTTCACAGGCTCCCTTAGGATGTAGTATGTGCAATAATAAAGGACAATGCGTAATGAATACACATGGACAAGAAGTTTGTGAATGTTTCCCTTGGCATAGTGGTCAAAAATGTCAAATTAATTTAAAAGGTATAAATTATTATTTATTTCGGTGTTTAAAAAAATTACTTTAATAATATATGATTTTAGTATTACTGATTGCGCTTGTTACCACGGGAGCAATTCTGTTGGGTTTGTTAGCGATTTGTATGGGAATGGCATGTTTCCGAAGTCCAAATCACAGACATATATCAACAGATCGACGAGCAATGATTTCAAGAACAGGATGTGATACGAGTAGTGAGGGAAGTGCTGAATTGGCTATTCCTTATCATGTACCTCATGTTTTACCACCACCTCCACAAATGGTCGCACCTGCACCACCAATTAAAAAACCTGTTAGAAAAATTAGCGGAAAACCACGGCGTGCACTCAGAAAAGCTGCACCTACTATTTCTCAAGGTTTATTATTTACAAATTTGTTTTCATTATAAACAGTAAATTAAGATTTTGACTGAATATTTAATTTGTAATACCCATTTAAATATTTTAATAATTGAAAAATAGAATTAAAAAAGTAAAGTATAAAATGAGTTTTTTATTATTAATTTTAGTATTGACAACTAATAATTCTCCATCTAATGAACAACGAGATCGATCGTTAACAGTAATGATTCCACGAGCAAAATATCGTTCAGTACCACAGTGTACCACGCAGAATTACAAACCTATGAGTACATTTGCAGTAGATGAACATAAATTAATTGAATATCTCGATGGTGGATCCCATCCCGGTAATCGAAAGTCGAGTCTTATTAGTAATTCCGATTATAAAGAATCAGAACAGAGGATAAGTAGTAAAAAACATACTAATTTTACTGCTTCTTCAGGAGCTCTTGTTAGCGCTGGATTTCAAGTGAGTTTAAATTTATTTTATAATATTTTTTAAATACTAGCCTTAAATATCACTATGATTATTTCAAGGTTTCGGCAACGGTGTCAAGACCGGTAGATGCAGAATCAACTCTTGCCAGATCGTGTGGTGAAACGACGTTAGAGCCATTAACCAAAGTTATTCGAAATACTGATTTCCCACCGGATGGTGACTCGACCTTGGTACGCTCCTGTACTGAAACGACAATACAGGATACGGCAAAGCAGTTATTGCGACTTGATCTTACTGAAGCTGGTTCCACATTGGCCAGATCTTGTGGTGAAACGACTGTTCACGCGTCTACTAAGATAGCTGATCGTAAAGATTGCAATAGGGATACTAGGGACAGTGCAAGCGAATGTCACACAATGGCTGAACGAGACCTTGGTAGTACTTTAAGACTTCCGGCTCAGCACGCACCTATTTATAATCAAGATAGAGTAAGTTTGCTTTGCCATTTAAGTCCTTAACATTAATTTGTACATATGCTTTTTTATCTGCTATTCATCAACGTATTATATAATTCTGCATATGAAATAATGTTTTAATCATCAATATTTAATTTATAAGGTTACTAATAATTAAAAACATCTATGCTTTCAGACAAACAGTGATAGAGAATCAAATTTTGATTCTTTATAAAAAGTCATGTAAAAACCAGTTGCTGTTATAAGTGTTAATAGCTGTTAGGTCACAAGAGACTTTTAAGAAATTTTATTCAGGCGGTATCATCGAGGATACTAATAAAGAAAATGTCTGATTGCGAGGCATAATTTTATGCTGAATTGACATCTCTTGCACCTAAGGGAGTGTACAGCGTGATACTCAATCATCGTGCCAGATGTGTGGAAAATCCTCACTATCTTGCTTTTCGCTCAAGAAAGGAAGCGTTAACTTTCGCGTCATTTAACGTGCCAAAAGATAGCCAATGAAAAAAGCCTTTTAAGACTTTTTTCCTCCTAATATGAATTTTTATTCAATTTTGTGTGTATTCAACGTTTAAAAATTCAAATTACGGAAGCCATCTACTGATTTGAGATATACGCAAAACGAAAAAAGACAATAATCATGATAAACGAGAGAAATATATTATTATATTGATGAAATCGTGGTTATTTATTAACATTTATTATTATTATTATTATTATTATTATTATTATTATTATTATTATTATCATCATCATCATCATCATCATCATCATCATCATCATCATCATCATCATCATCATCATTATTATTTTCTATTATTGTTGTTGTTGTTTGTTTGTTTTTAGTTTATTATCAAGTGGGTCACGCGCCACCTTGCCCGGCTCCGTCGCGAGTTCATTTCGGTAGTAACTTAATATTTAAAAACTGAATAAATTTCACTACAAATGATTATCAGAAAGTAAGATATAAGTATATTAGTGACCTGTTCGAGTCAAAAAAATTGAATATGATTATTCACTTCGGAGCCGTGCAATGTCGTCAACTTTGAAACTCAAAGGTAAACGAAAAATAATACAAAGACGCGCTTATTATATCAACCGAGTTTAACTCATGAAACGTATTATAAATCATAATGATTGCAATAACTGGGCATCGTAACCGAGGACTGGTATTATTAACAGATCTATTATATTTTTTACAATAAAATACTTATATTGGTAACAGTAACCAAGCTGTATTTAATAACCAATAGGGCTTGTGGAGAAAGGAATGAAAATAAAGTCATTTATCAAATCCACAAATAATTATTACATGCTGAATATACTCAATAAATAAAATGAATATTTCTTTAATGGAGATTCCTTAATATAAAATTCATGATGCGTTTATGATGTATAAATATTATTTTATTTTGATGTACATATTGCCACCTCAAAAACCTCTTTAATGTACTTTGTAATACTAGAATATTTTTGTATACATATATGTTTGTCATAGTGCCTCTGTACTTATGTACTTTTAATAATATAATTGTTTATACCAAACATTTGTGTTTCAATCTGAGTTAATATTCGAATAATAAAATATTATCCCTCGTATTATCGCATTTTAAGATAAAATAAAATATTCTAATTAATTTATACATAATATTATTTTACAATAATTGTTTTACATATTATACTTGGTAATAATTTAATTAAAATGGGATCACACAATTATATATAAGTGGGCATTCATATTAATTATATTTAATTTATAAATTTAAAAAATTATTTTCGTATCTTTTCGGAAAGTAGAAGTTTTTTATAAAAGAATCTTTAAAAAATATATTTTTTTTCATTTTTTCTATAAAATCTTTTACATTTTAATACATGATAACAATAGTTCTTGTCAATATTACATTATTGTAAAGAACAAATAAGAATTTTATCTTGAATTTTTAATTTAACAACTAATTTTAATAAATTTTTTTAAATACATATTGATATTTTATTTATATTAGAAAGTGTTTTGTGATAGATACTATCTACATACATGTGCACACAACATTTACAAAAATACTAAAAATTTACAGATAAACTTCATTTTATTTTTAAAAAGAAATATTTATTCCTTTTCTTCAATATACATTTCTATGTAGTATATAAACTTAAAACACGGTTCTTAATTTTGTTATTATACATATACACATTTTTCATTAATAAACGAAAAAGAAATATATATATAAAATTACATAAAATTAATTTTTAATTTATTATAGTAATTCTTAGGAATTTTAGTATTTATTAAAAATAAGTATTTAACTTTTTTTAACATACATTTTGTATTGAAAGGTGAGAAGAAAAATAAATATTTATACAATTATATAACATAAATTTTAATATCTAATTACAATACTCATACATATTCATTCATAGATTAAAAGTATAATTGTGTTCTATTATTACCACATAATTACCTCTAACATTCTTCATTCTCTACTGGAACATCCTTCATTAAACATTTTCGATTAGAATATATAAAAAATTAATAATAATCAATATTAAATATTTAATTAAAATTTCAAATTCACTGCAAGTAAAAAGATTCAGAATTAAAAATAAGATGCTATAAATTTGTTAGTTTCGACTACATTGTATTAAAATATATAAGGCTATTTAATGTTTTGACCATTTTTTAATATTTTATTATTATATAGTGGATTTACACTTTATTTGTACAAATAAAATTATGTTTTATAATACAATCAATAAAAAATTAATATTTTTTTTAATATTTAAATAATAAAACTTAAATTTAACAATAAAAACTAGTAAGTTAAAATTTTTTTATAGAACTTTTTTGAATATAAAACATGTACTAATAATAATTATATTGTTATATTTATTTATTATAAATATATTTGTGTAATAAGAAATGTATTAATAAATTTGTTTTACTAACAAAAATTTATATTATTACTAATCTAATTTATCGATGGCTGAAAATGCATGGACTTTTATATTTTCTGTTCCTCGATGACAGATGGCAGTATTTATCTTTAATAGAAAATTAAAAAAAATGTTCCAAGGGTCTAAGAATTTTGTACAATAAATAAATATTAAAAATTTTTTTTAAAAAAAAATATTTTTATATTTAATAAAATATATTTTTAACTAGTGAAAAAAGATTTATTACTATTGTTTTGTTTGATAGATTTTTTATGAATAAATACAAATTTTGTTTCAACATATATTTCTCTTATTATTCAAAATGTTTCAATGTGTGAACAAGCCATGATATAAGTTTTCTATTAAATTATTATTCGTATGTAAAAGAATTAATTACTTTTTATATATATAATATTGAACAAAAATTTGTACATGCGGACTATTATTGCTGTAAACAGCTTCTTTCAGAAATTGATAATTATCATAATAATTACACATTATCCATGTTGTAGGTATAAAATTATATATACTAAAATTGTATTAGTATATGGTAACTATGAAAATTTTAGAATATTCGTGAAAAAAATTTTCTATTTTATGCACATTGTTAATATATTTGTAAATAATTAATATATGAAAAATAACAAAAAATAGTAATAAAGATACACATGTATATATATATATATATATATATATATATTTTTTTATTAACATAATGCACAAAAAAATATTGGAATAATTATTAGTTTAATAGAATATTTTGAAATTACAGACATAATTAATTTTTCATTATAATTTATTTAAATTATCTAATTATTTGAAAGACTTTTATGTGTCAGTGGATAGTCTCTTCGATTGATAGTGATAATCCAAATCTAATTTTGACTTTCAGGCATTAATTTTTTAAACATTGAAGTAGATGTAGATTTCATTTTGTAAACAGTAATAATATTATTTTGATAATAAAACTAACTAATATTAATTAAATTTTGCAATACTTAATAACATGAAAACAAAATGTTATATACAATCTTATGAATTCTTATGGGATATTTGTATTTTGTACAACAAACATCAGTAGGATAGGGGATCTCGTTATAAATAGGATTTTTACTTAGTTTTAATTCAAAATTGAATGCTAATAATAATAAAAATATTGTTTTTAGTCTAAAACATCATAAAAACATAAAAAGGGTAAAATAAAATAAAAATAAAATCTGTTTCTAAAAGTTTGGAAAACGTAATCGAGCCGTGACCAGTTACTTAGAGTACAGTTTTCAGTATCCAGGTATCAGAGCATCAATAATTGCTGCTTATTTTTATATATTTTATACAAATGAATAATAATTGATTAAATTTTTTAAAGATAAGTGAATTAAGGAAAGAGGTTGAAAAATATTATAATCGTAAAATTGGAGAATTCTTGAAGAGATAAATGTGAAATTGAGTAGATTATAAATTAAGCAAGCGCATCGGTTGCATCAGTTGGATTCTCAATTGAAATTAGTTGCGCCCTTGAGTTTCATGATTAAAAAATTGGCAATGAGAATTGAAAGTGAGGTGTAAAAAGTGCTGGGCATATAGATCGAGTTTGGATCGATGTAGATCATTTGGAAGTTGAGCGATGGGTTATGATCCCGTGGGCTCCTTCTCAGCGATGGACCGCGTCGCCACCATCGCAGCAGCTTCGGGTCTTTGGTTGCACCTCCGAGCACCAGCAGCAGGTGGATATAAAGTGCACCTCAACAGATATCAGGAGGAGTGTATGTGTGTGCACCGGGATACAAGGGCGCGGGGACCCCTTCTCGAGCGACGGTAGATAGAAACGCAATAGACTGAGAGAAAAGAGGCGCGAGGCCCCGCCTCTGGAGAGCTGCCACGTCGAGGTGGTCAGGAAGGAGGGAGACGAACCTCCGCGGAGAGGAAGAGGGCCAGAGAGTCTGAGGGAGAGCCGGGGCCAGGGCCAGAGCCGGAGCCGGCCGTGAAATTAAAACATGACGAGAAGGCCCGAGATTGAGACGCGAGTTGGGTCCAAGGTCCGGGGCTCGGGGTTCGAACGGCGCACCGTTGGTATCACCGAGCTGCTAACTTCGACCCGCCCAGGCCTCCACACCACCGCTGCCTTGTAAATGTGCATCAAACGCCAAATATTATACTTTATTTCAATCCCCGGTTCGCGGGTTAAGCTCTCGCCCATTATCATCGTGTTGTCTATTATTCCAGACTCACCAGCCGAGCCACTTTGAACACTTCCACCTAATTCGGGACTTTTAGAAAGAACTGCTATTATATTGCATGTTCCTCTGATATTTGACTTTCTTATAAAGCCTGTAATGATCGAACGTTGTTTGCCCAAAATCAGCCTTTGTTAACAAACACGAATGTTAGACCGCAATAAATGCATTTGCGAGCTAAATCCCATCATTGAATTGTATTGCATCCTAACAAGCTTCGTCTCGAGAACAAAATGAAACGGAAAATTTGTTTCCTGTTAATTGTCTGCCTTCTGCGGACTTCTACAAGCTCGAGGTAACAGAAAAATATCTGCAATAAACACTTTTGTTATATGAAAAAGTTAAACAATAAAAACGAATACCTTTTGTAACGATATACAGCTATAATCTAATTCATCACTGTCAACACCTTTACAAAAATACAATATAACTCTCATTAAAAAATATAGTTTTCTGTTAAAATAACATTATAGTCTCTCCAATTATCAAAAATTTTTGTGAAATGCTAAGATAAAACATATGAATTTTGTCCAAATATTAAATTAAAAAATTCATTAAAAAATTAACTTACAATATAATAAATTTAGAACTTTACATGTATTTAGATCCAATAATTTAAATGTACATTTGAAGAGGGTACTGAATTTATCCTCAAAATCAGGTAAATTAATTTTTTCAATTGTTAAATAATATTAAAATTATTTATAATTTATGCATAATTACACTGTACAAATATATAGTACATCCGGATAATTTTATTGTATGCTTTATGTAAATAATAACCATAACTAAAATAATAATATTAATAACATATTCCTCATTGTTATTTAAATAAATGTGTATATAAATAAATAAACGTTTTCATATTAATATTAGTTTTTTTATACATAAAGTTCAATTCTTTCTTCTCATCAAATAATTTTTTATTTAGCTCATATTTGAAGTTCATTTTATATAAAATTATTTTGTAAAAGTTATTTTTCAATAATATCTTTAACGTTAAGTAACTACATAATAAATATTCATTGCGTGCTTATAGCTTAAACCTAATTCTAATTATTTTAATACAATCCATATTTTTATTTAAAATGATAAATACAATTTTTTTTTTTTTTTTTATCGCAATTAATATAATTTTATTAATACTATTCATTACCTTATTAAAAAATTTCATTGACATTGGTCAAACTGTTCAATACTTATACAATTATAAAAACATATACCTTTTATTTTAATTACAAAAACTTTTTATCTTATACCTATATTTTTGCATTTTTTCCCTTAATAACTATTATTTAGAATAAATAAAATTTTTTTTATAATATTAAAGACTGTTTTTATAATTTGAATAAATTCTATAAAAAATAAAAAAAATTTTAATACTAATAAAAATTATTTTAAGTACAAATTAATATTCTAAAGTAATAGAAGTATGAAGAAAATTAAAATAATAATTATAAGAAAAACTAAAATTATTTTCTTTCGTAAAAAAAAAGTGACTAAAAGGGAAATTGCTTACAAACATTAATTATTAAAATTTTCCTTTTTTTTTAAGTTTGTAAGAATTCCAATGTATTCATTTTATCACTATCATTTTATTACTAAAATAAATATAAAAATTAATGATAATGTAATTCATGAATTATTAAAAATCTTATTTTTCTACTTTACTTTTAAATATCTGTATAATAATATACAGAAAAAGAATAAATAAAATATTTAAATTAATTTTTATTTGAATTATTTTTTATTTTATAAATATATAAAACAATTCTAATAATGATATGAATAATAAACTTTACTTAATAATTGATTCATAATTTATAAATTAATATGTGAATATGAAAAAATTCATGTTGGTATCATATTTATTGAGTAAATTATTACATTTTTCATTAAGTATTTTTATGAAATAATATGAAAATCATTTAATTGTATAATCTATTATGAATCATTATAAAATGTACATTAATTTTTAATCGAAAATTTAAAAAATTCAAACTATGGCAGATTATTTAATATTCATATTTAAATTGATATTAGAATAAAATTTATATTTATTTCCAACATGAAGTTTGAATTTAAGTTAAAAGTTTAATGTTTTAATTTGAATAAAATTATTTACGGAAGTAATATACGTAACCAAAATAATTCTAAAACGTAGATTCTAAATTTCAAATGTATACAAGAAATACTTGAAATATTAAAAATACAATTTAACAAATTTATATATAATATGCTTTAAAAATACTGTAAAAAATAAATTGAAATACAAATAAAGTATAAAGAATTTAAACATTAGCGTTTTTTAGTTGTATTGACAAACGATATTATAAATTAAATACTAATATTAAATATTAATGATAGATTTGATTAAATTTTTACATGATATTAAATTGTTATCTTATATTAAATATTTATAAATCACAGATTAATATACATTTACTTCAGGTAGATATAATAAGAATTTTTTAAAAAAATGTCTAACATTTAACATTGAAATTTTGATTTGAATGATGGACGATTATTTATTTATTAATTTGTGATTTGATTAAATTGAAAAATAATAGAATTATAAACTATTTAATTAAGTTTAAGTTTTTTGATAGGGATAATACAGAAAGTATGAAACAATGTAAATTAAAATTGAAGTTAAGGGGGATACGTGATAGAAAAAACGAAAATTACCGAATGTGAAATGTACCTAGAATCTAGATACTTTATGTATGCTTAAATCGAAAGAAAATAAAAAAAAACGAAAGATCGGTATAATCGTTGGTAAAGCAAATATGTTGTAATTTGAGGAAACTATGCAGAGTGAGGGACAGAGAGTAAGCGAGGGCGAGGCAAGAAAGTGTGTGTGTGTGTGTGAGTGAGAGAGAGAGAGAGAGAGAGAGAGAGTTACAAAGGAGGATAAAAGAGAGGTCGAAATGTGTATAAAAAAAGAATAATTTCACGGAATAATCTCGTGAAACGGGAGAAAAAGGATCATATAACACCGGCTAATCGCTCATTTCGCTCTGTCCTTATCTAATGACAAATGTGCCGCTTTCGTCGAGCGGTCGCGTGCGAATTTTGCCGAAGCCGTATAATAATAATCGGCAGTCGCGCGGCCGGTATAAGTTTCACAAGGGGAAATGAGTGAGAGTAAGAGAGAGAGAGAGAGAGAGAGAGCGCATGGAGTGACGGGGAGGGGGGAGAGAGAAAAAATAAGTCGTTGTTAGCTCGTTTCCTCGTTCACCCGAGCGCCAATCGGAGAAAACCAGCTGATTTATTACACCGTCGACGCCAACGACGCAACCGCCCTCAAAAAAGGTCGGCTAGCCTCTAGCCTCTGGCCTCTAGCCTCTAGCCTCCAGCATCTAGCATCCAGCATCTATCCTTCTCTAGACTCGTTAGAAAAGGTCGATGCTTTGCTATTCTCAAGGAGCTCCACTCGCCGTTGCGCCTTGCGCATTTCACTGGAATTTCAGTTTTGAATTGCATTTTTCAAAGAGACCCCTACCGTTTTGTGTTATACATGACAGGTCTCATCTCGTACTCCCTGTCTCTCTTTCTATTCTATCCATACCACCCCACTCTCTCTCTCTCTCTCTCTCTCTCTCTCTCTCTCTCTCTCTCTCTCTCTCTCTCTACCTTTCTCTACCTCTCTTTCTCGCCGATTTATTTGTTTTTAAATTAATGTTGTCTATTGTGATCTATTGTAACTCGTCGCACTTATCAATAGTCTAAAAATTAGGTTGGAATATTTACGCATATCTTTGAAATACTATACTAATTATTTGATGTTGCATGATTTTATTTTTCAAGACAAAATCTCCAACCTGCTCCTTTTTTACTACTTTCACTTTTTTTTTACAATACGATCTCTAGCTAATAAACTATTTAACCATTATATTTGTTTGCGTGTGAAGCTTTAAATTTTAATACATAAACCAGCATGATTTCTACGGTTAATCCTCAAAATTATTGCGTTGGTGTTACGAGGAGAGTGTCCTGGAACAAAGATACGAGCCCATTTGAGCTTTTGAATGACGTCTCTGCATACTTTATAAAATTAATTTGGAAAAATCCAACAGTACATCTTGAAATCAGAAAAGGTATCTTGTTGCGCAAAGCTCTTTGATAGATTGTGCAATCCTTATACATCTTACTCAGTAAGTCACTACGTGCTTTTAAATGATATTATCAATGATAATAAAAAAAAAATTGAAGCCTCAGTAATTATAAATGTTATACAATATTGACTTCATGGAATAAAAAATTAAACTTTTTACGAATTTGAGGTTTATTATTATATAAGTAAAGAGGCAATGCATAAAATAGTTTGAATAAATATTACCATATTCGTATATTATTGATTCAATATTGTTATATTTAAAAAGATATACGTGATTGTTTATAAAGTCTGTATAATAAAATGAATAAGTGAACATATGATTCATAATTTCACATTAAAAATTTTTTTTATTATTAATTCAAATGATTATAAAAATCAATAAATACTACAAAATTATTAAGAATGTAAAAACTATATTTCATTATTTCACCACTTTTGATTTATAATATATATGAAATATAATACTCGATTTCTATTTACGAAAATAATAATTCTATTAATATTATAAAATGAAAATTAATAGAAAAACAATAATTCAATTATTTTCAATTTTATAAATGGTATTCTTTAATAGCTACCACCTACGAATATAAAATCATTAAAATCATTAAGTATTAAATCTCAATTAAAGCTTTTAATAATTTTCTAAACCTAAGCATATTATAAATATTTAAGCGTATCAGATATTCAGATATTAAAAAAAATATTAAACAAACATTTAGAGTAAAATCTATTGTTTATTACACTTAAAATCTTAGTAGTGTACGCTTTTATTGTACATATCAACTTAAACAAGGATTTTATCTATGTTGAAAATTAACAACAACAAAGATTATTGGGACAAAAAATAACTAAAGATTGTCTATAAATTTTTATACTCAAATATAATTTCTAATATAAAAATAGCCCAGTTTTTTAAAGACTATTCATTTAAATTCATTTGGCCATCATTTTTTGTGATAAATTTATTAACAAAATTATTAATAAATTTTATATATGATTACAAATACAAACAAATTACACTGCAGTAGAAAAAATTACAAATAGCATTCTTGTATTTTTTTTTACTATCTGTAATGTATCGCATTGATTAACAAAATTAAATTGTTATTTACATTATTAGTTTATTTTTCAAAATATTTTTTATTGATAATCTTAAATATGTGTTGGAAATAAAGATGCATATTGATGAATACAATTAACTATATGAAGTAAATGAATGTATATAAATAAATATAAATATGAATGAAAACTGTTAATACTTAATGTAAAAATACATATAAACGTTTATTTGCATAAAGTAAGTTGCATAGTAATTTGCATAGTACATAAAGTAAGCAATTTTTTTATTATGCATATTCAATTTATTTAAATAATTTATTGCCATTAATAAAATATTAAAATTAGTTTTAATTAGAATAACATTGAGTATAATAGTAATAATTAGTAATAATACGAATAATCATGTTCTAATTTTAAATATAAATTGATTAAATTATTAAATATTTAAGCATTTATTTAAATCATTGTTAGGTTTACAAAAATTAAAGTTTTAAGAATATATAACTCAAAAAAAGTACTAAAAAAAGAATATAAATCAAAAAATATCTATAAAGTTAGTTGACACGAATACATGTATACACAGGCTCTCTAACACAGATTGAGGTTAGTACGCTAAGCTATAAGGAATTTATGGTCCAAGTGGTTTTAACACTTTTTCCCCAAAAAACTTGTAAAATAATAAAAACATATAAATTTAAGAATAAGCAGCAAAGTTATTAACGATCTCCGAAAAACCAAATTTTTCTTTTAGTCACATACATGTGAATATATTGAAAATGATCCCTATCTCCAAAATTATAAAATTATAACCGTTAAGAAGGAAGGTGAAGAAGATGTGAGGGATTAAGGCGAAAATGGTATGTAAAAGGAATGGGGATAGACAAATCCAATTAGAATTTCATGGAATATTTGACAAGTGGAAAGAGTGTTGTGTTGGGTTGTGAAGGCGGCGGAAAGGCAGATCAATAAAAAAATAGATTTCTTGTGTACTATTATTAATAATTATATTAAGTAGCTGAGGCCTGTGAAAACAAACGAAACAATTAGATTCTCTTGGTTGCATTCACATATATTCATATTTATTCCAGGTCCTGGTTGTGTACATGTTTCTATATAGCTAAAAAAAATCGGAAACCAGAGAAAATACACGTCAAGACGTATTTTCATCACTGATTATTATTATTATTATTATTATTATTATTACTATTATTATTATTATATACTGAACGACATGACTTCCCATCCGCAACTTATTCGCTTATGTTAATTAATAATTATTGAATAATTTGAGACTTTGAGCTTCAGTATCGCCATCTATTAAAATGTTAAATATAAACAGTAGTTCCTTGATCAATTACACCCTTAAGTATTGCTATATCAACAAAATAATTTTAAACATATACGTATATGTTTAAAGCTTATAATTTTATATAATTATATATAAAACTAATCCCAATTGCATTGAAGGAAAATTTTATCTGCATTTAAATGCCACAAAATATTTAAAAATATTATAGCGATTATTACTATCTTTAATATTTAAAAAAATTATAATAATAAATGAATACAAGAAACATCTTAATATATAATAAACTGAATTATAAAATGTTTTATACCGAAAATATAGAATAGATAATAATTAATACAGCCAACTATTGTACTATTATTAGCTGCGGATTCGAAAAATATTTCTTATTTTATATTTACTAATTATTAACACTTCCTATAACGATTCAAAATCAATCATTTTTTTTCTTCCAAAATCTTTAATTGTTAGATTAGTAAACTCAACTTTTTAATTAATATTATTAAGTATCAGTAATAAAAATATCAATCGTAAATAAAATTGTATTATAGAATATTTTTAATTCATATTTTTTATATAGAATGCATTTTTAATTTATTATACTAATAAATTATTTTATTAAATAATTTAAAGTTAAATAACAAATTATTTTATTAAATAATTTATGTAATTTATTATTATAAAAAAAAATTTTATTTAATTTTGCATAATTGTTTATATTCAATAGTGATCTTATGTTAAAAGAATAAACCGAATATTAACTTCATAAGCATAGATTAAATATTATGGTTTTTTAATATTAAACTATAAATAGCATAAAAAATTAGATAAGTAATTATCTGCATTTTTTATTTAATAATTTTTAAACTTTTTTATGCCTAAAAGATATATTTTTGTTTATTTAAAGTTATATTCTTATTATTATTTTAAAATATTTTTACTTTATACAAACTAGTTGTGATTATTTAACTCATTTTTAATGCAAATATAAATGCATTGTCTAAAATTAATTTAAATTTATATTATTACGAGTTAAATTTAATTGAATAAACATTTTGTAAAACAATAATTAAGAGCAAATGTATTAGTAAATTTTTTTAATAAAAATTTTTTGTAAATTCAATTTGTTAAGCATTAATTTGTAATTAATATTTAATATCTTTATTATTATTTAATATATTATTTAATATTTAATATTTAATAATTAATATCTAAATGAATAATATTTCAAAAAAAGTATTATAAACATGACACATATTATTAAATATGGAACAATCATTTTTTCAACATTTGATATTTTCAAACCTGTTAGCATCATTAATCTATTTTATCAAATTATTAAAATGATAGACACTTACAAAAGTACAAAAAGTACCGTATGTGACTTTTTTGTACTTAAATATATGCTATTACACAATTTTAAGCAATGTATTCATTAATGTTGATGTTATGCTTTCTCATTTAAAAATAAATAATTAAATCTTTGATGTTATTTATATCAGTAGCATTAGAGATTAAATATACTTAACTTATTAACATGCTCGTCGTAACATGCAAGTATGCATTTATATTTAATCATTGCCTTATATTATAAAAGATGAAATTTTATGAAAGTCGAAGTATATTACGATAATTATCATAATTGAATTTATAATTTTATAAAAATTAAAATTTTTATTCTTTACAAAAAATTAACCACTTTAATCCAAAATATTCTACTAAATAATATATTAGTTTTTTATAGATTAAAGATATGCTATGTATATTAAAAAATTTTTAATAAATTTTATTTACTAAAAGTTTATAATTTTAGGACATACAGATTATGAATTTTTAAGTAATTTAAAGGAATTAATTACTTTTAATGAACATACTTATATAGGAATTGAGAGTTATGTATTGTCATAAATATTATATTCATTTTCTACATTATTAACAAAAATTAATGAATTGTAATAAATAAAATATATTTTATTCGTTTAAATGTCTGTGCTGATTAATTTTTAAAACTAGAAATTACTTTTTTCTATATTTATGTTTAAATGATATCTTCACCTTTTTTTTTGTTAATATAATATTCGTATTTTTTACTTAATTTACATAAATAAATTGAAGAATAGAACTGATTTATTATGTATTAGTTAACTGAAAACTAAAGTAATAGTGCATAATAACAAAACAGTAATAATATATTATATTAATACAATAATTGAAAGCAGAGAATGATTACGACATATTTTTTATTATTTTTGTAAATAAAGTGCACAAAATTTTTCATAAAAACTCATATTTAAAAGAATAATTTTATTTGATTATAAAAAATCAAAACCTTTAAAACAATCGTAGATTGGGATCGAGTGTAGAGAAAATTCAAGGGTGAATTAATAGTGACTACTTTAATCGTAGATATTTTACTTCACTTATAACACAATATAATTTGAATCTAAGCAATATATTGTTATTAATACTGTTAAATAATTATAAAATTTTAAAAGATCAATGACAATTAGTGAAAGATAAAAAGATCTAAGCTATCACTCTCTCTTTTCTTTTTCTTAATATAAGTTTTAACTTTTTGACAAATTTTCATCGAATAATTTCACGATATAATTTTAAGATTTAAATTATATTGTGTTATAAGTGAAGTGAAAATATCTACGATTAAAGTACTTTGAAGTTAATGCTGATTCAATTAAAATTTGATTAGTTAAATTAAATTAAAGTAACAAAATAAAAGAATATTTAGCTTAAACCTGAAATAATATAATATTTATATTTTATATTTAAGCTCCAATAATTTTAATGTCTTAAAATCATTCACATAAATAATATTTGAAAAATTATAATCTTAATTAGTGATAATGTGAATGAAAATTGTTTTAAATTGGAATGAACTAAAAATAAAGAATTAAAAAAAAAATAAATCTTGTTGTGTTCTTCAGCATGTAAAATTTTATGCAAACCTTAAGAATAACAAATAATATAAATATAGAATAAAAAATTTTTATTTCTAGCATAGTTGATTTCACGAATATGGTGTGGAGTAAGTGTCAAATTTTATATATTATTATATGTGGAAGATTATGATATGTTATGATATGTTGCAATTATGATATGTGGAAGACTTGAGAAGAGAAATAATGTGTAGACATTAGTGACTCAGTTGGTATATCCGCTATGAAAGCGGAAGATTCCGAGCTCAGCTTCCGAGTAAAGCTATCTGGCAGTTTTTTTTTTTCTCTCTTCAGTATTTTTATCGTTGGTAATAACTCACACTAAAGTTATAATGCTTTGATTAAAATAATCAACGTGATTGAGGAAGTAATAAAGATGATAGCTTTATTTTGAAGATTTCTCTAGTGATAAACAAAATAAATTGATTAAAATCGATCGAAAAATGAAAAGAAGAAATCATTCAATGGATTGAGAAAGATATTGGAAAAAGGTCGTAGAATAAGTAAATATATGTATAAAAATTTTCAAAAAAGATTACACATGTGAGCGGATATCAGAATATTTAAGTGTACGGGTGAGTAGCCTTCGAAAAAAGGTAAAAATAAAACTGAAAGGTAGGATAAGTTGCAGAAGAGGATGAATGAAATTTCAATTCTTGGATAGCTGTACTCGGTAGCCGAGATTGAGCAGAGGTAATGTAAGAGTGGAAGTTCTTTATTCGCATGGACGATTTCATCCACGGATTGTACTGTATTTGAGAAGTTCTAATCGCTCTAGGCGAAGAGGATATTTGGATTGGAATAAACGTGTATGCGAGAGTGGAACAGGTAAAGGAGATCTACCTCATTGTCATCGGTAAGCAAGTTTGGATTCTAGCACAGTCTCCCAGCAAGTTCAGATTCCTTTTTGAGCGGGTACACAGGTAAGTTGTCCATCCGCATGTTAAATGGCCCGAAACCCATAAATGCTAACTCTCGCCCCCTCTCTCTCTCTCTCTCTCTCTCTCTCTCTCTCTCTCTCTATCTATCTATCTATCTGTCTATTTATCTATCTATCTATCTCTATCTCTATGTATCTCTACCTAGCCCTCTTCCTCCCCGATATTTTCTCTGAAATCCTTTTCACGCGCTCTGGTTCTATGACTGTCCTGCGCAGCATCTAATTTAGAAACTTAGAGCATATAGAGAAATGGAGGGGAAAAAGGGAAAATGAAAGAAGAAAAAGGGAGTAGTAGGCGTCGAACAAGGTCTTTCAATTTCGATCGTCGCTGAAGCAAAAGAAAAGGAGCAGCGGATGGAGATGGTGACGGAGGCCAGGAGACACGCCAAACCAAGTGAGAGAGATAGACAGAGAGTTACAAGATCTACGAGGCTGTTGGTCCTTTGAAGGGGCATAAAAGGACCCGCGCGACTGACTATTATTACGCGGTGCGCGGGAAGCCGACAATGGAGCGACTTTGAGGGGGGAGGGGGAGTGCACATTGTGCGAATGACTTGCCGAAGCACTCTTTCTCTCTCACTCTTACTTCTCTCATTCCCCCCCCCTCCTTCTATCTCTCTCTCACCTCCGACTGCCCGGTACTATCGTCGGCACCGGCTTCTTTTCGCTCCACTCTTCCTTCTTCCTTCTGGGGATTCGGCGGATAGATGTCTTCATTAGAGGCTTTCAAACGAATCACGTCGAATACCGCAGAACCGACCAACACCAACACCAAAAAACCCACGCACCCCTCCACTTTACAGCTTCATTCTTACCTTTATCACTTTATCTATCCATTTTCATTTTCTGAACGATGAGCTACATGTCCATAATTCAGGTATCTATAGTTCCCAAATTGATTTAAAAATCTTTTTTTGAGTTCAATAAACCCGATAAAAATTGTATAATCCATTCGTATTTATACTATTAAGATTAATTTTAATTGATGATTGAAAAACGATTCGATTAAAAATTTTTAAAATTTAAGCTTCAGCTTTTATGAATTTTGAAAATACAATTCTAAATTCATTCTATTTTACTAGGTGTATTTTTAATTATAACAAAACAATCTCTTATCCTAAAAAGTTTTTAAAAACTTCTTCTAAAAAAAATATTTCTATTTACTTTTATTACTTGATTAATAAAATTCTCATTTACCCAATGCAAAATATATTACGATGTATATACATGTATATATTTGTTCTTGTATTATATATTACTACGCAAAAAAAATGGCGCATACGGCGTTTATCCTTAAGCATTAGTTCTGACTAAGTCGTCGGACTTTAACCAAATTTGACTAGTCTTCCTCTGATCTGAGCGTCCTTCTACGAAGGATTCAGGATTCAGGACAGGATTCTTTTCCATAGACTTGACTTCGTCGGATAGTTTCAAATGACGCATTACGGTTTCAAAAGGAAAAAGGAAATGATGGCTTTCTCGTTTGACCAAAACGAATCAGGGGTAGTTATTCAGTGGTTTAGCGGCTAACGTGAAAAAGCTGACAGCTTTTCGAAAGTCAATGCCGTTGAAAAGTTCCACACTTATTGCCACTGATTTCATTCTGAGATTTCACGAGGTCATTCAAAACCCTGTAAATTCTTTCAAATTTCTGTATCTATTTGGGCAACAATGTTTCAAGCCTATTTCAAACGGTCAAATTTTAAAAATCATTTTACTAAACCAGAAAACTATCTTATAGTATTGTAATATTTTTCCCTTTTATACCATTGAATCCTACCATAAACAGGTTTTCGTAGAAAAAGCAGTATGATGGATTAAGATACACAATAATTTTCAGTAATCCAACAATCCCTTGAATTAATTTATTTTGTGAATCATTTTTAAATTAATTATTTTATACTTATTTCATTAAATAGAATTTTTAAATTTAATATTATAAATTATTAAGTTCTATTCTAAATATTATTAAGCTCCAAGTCATTCTACCTTATAAAACAATTTCCTATCTTTTAATCTACTTTCAGAAAATTTTAAGTAGTTATAATATTAGAAGTAATTTAAATTAAAAAAAAATTAATCATAGCATTCATTATTATTTGATAATTAAGTAACGTTATTCGATTGAATTAATTTAAGAGCTAACGAGATTATGAGATTTTTATTGTTATAAAAATATATTAAAAATATGAGTAACAAATGAAATATAATTCCTAATAAATTAAATAATAAAGAAATTAAAATCGTCCAAAAATAATTTTTTATTAAAGATATTTTCTTTATTTAAAATGGTGATTCATGAATTTCGGTTCTAAAAAAATTGTTTAGGTTTTAAATATTTTTTATTACAGTATATAGTTTTCTATTATAATAAAGATCATTCAAATTAAAAATAATTAAATTATTTTAAAAAAATATTTAATAGAACAATGTAAACACAATGATACAAAAGCCCTAAAACTTATTATGTATAAAAATGTTTTAGTTTTTTTTATGTTTCCTTGAAATTATATTAATAAATAATTCAATCATTTTGATATTTGTCAAATAAACTGAATATATAATAAATTTTTTTACTATACTAAAATATTTATGCATAAAATATGAAATACATCGTATATGTTCTATAAAGAATTTTGATGCATTTTTAATATTAAAAATTACTAGATACTGAATCTATAAAATACTATGGTGTAGTTTAAAAAAGTTTTGAAATAATATTTTATATGTTAATTATGCATATTAATGGATTATAATCAATTCAAAAGAATTTTTTCACATAAAATATAAAAATTAATTTTATTAAACAGATATGTTATTAACATTCCATATACATTTATTCGAATAAAAAGTAAATAAAATGAAAAATTAAAATTCCATCCATGCATTTGTAATTTAAAGCTATGGTTTTTTTATCACCGAATTTTGTAGATTGCATGTATTAAGTTAACCGAATTTTTTAATTTTATTTTTTAATTTTAATTTATTTTTTAATCATATTATAATAGAATTTATTATTAAATCTAAAAAAGAAGGATATAGTTACTAAGGAAAAAATTGGAAATTTAAATTCTACGTGTAGTTTAATGTTAGAATAATATAAATAGTGTAATATAACATAATATAAATAATTGCAGCACAAACTACGTTTTCCCAAACAAATTAATTTTATAGTTAAAATAAAATAATAAAAGATCGGAAATCTAATGCATAGACAAATGCAAGTGTAATTATTCATCAATGAGTTAAATATATCAAATAATCTTTAAGATAATTATTACGAATAAAGTTGTGCAAGAGCTTGACATCGTGTTTTTTCCAATTATCGTTAAGAGAAAAACAATTGCATAGCCGCGAATGCAAGTCACCAGTCACTTTACCTTTGTTTCTTATTTGTTCGAGCTGTTTCTGAGGCCTGTGTGTCGATGAGCGAAAAACACAATCGATTTTTCTTTGTAGTACAATCTTCGCATTCGCTCTTTCTCTCATTCTCACCCCTCCCCTCTCTCTCTCTCAGTCGCCTTCTTGACAATTCGTCTCGCTAATCCAGTGGAAAACTCGCTGTTTCGTCTTTTTCTTTTAATACGGGATTATGATGTCGATCGTGTTAATTCGTCATGACATTGCGATTTTTGACTGAGAAAAAAAAAGAACCAATCAAATGGAAATTAAGCAGTATTCTCCTTCTCTCACTTTCTCTTGCTTTATCTCTCTCTCCCTTTATCATCGGTACTTGTTTTTCATAACTTCAGGTGTATAGCTATAGTTTAAACTGCATTATAGTTGTAGGTTTCTTTTAATACTTTTATTCAGCTTTGACGTTTTTATTTACGAGATTAATTGATTTATGAATTTCGTATTTAAACATGAAATTTTATTTAAAGATCATTACTTTGTGGCAAGTAAGTTAATTATCTAGACGCACTTGAATTATTGTTACGGCACGTACGAATGCGTAACGAATTATGTGTGAATATCCATTAGATCACTAGAATATTTTGTAATCTTAGATCAAATTTATATACATGCAGATTTAATGGTTAAATTTTCGTTTTAATAAATATTGACTGATTATGAAATATTGGAAAGATCTTGTCTTATTAATGATTTTTATTTTGTTCTTTTTTTATTAATAATAACAAATAAGATATACATGTTTATACTCACATATTAAGGGATATAATATATGTATATATATATATATATAACGATTAATATATATTATAATTTTATATAAATAGGTATTCATAACTAGTAATATAAAAAAATACTATTTGCTTAATTTTTTTCTGTTAATCGGATCAGACATGGTATTATTAAGAAAAAAAAAATCCTTAAAATAAAAGAAATACATATGTTAAATTAATAAATTAAATAAAATATTTTTGTTTTAAAATGAATGTTCGAAAACGTCGTTACCTACGGGTATATAAAATAATTTAATTGAAATAAGAAATGCATAAATTTATACATGGCAATAATGTTTTTGAAGATTATACAATTGGAAAAAAAATTATATTCGTAGACTTTAAATATATAATACTAAATAAGCATGTTTTTAGCATATATAGTATAGTATGAATTCAGTAAACAGTTATATACATACGAAACAAAAAATTTTTAGAGTAAAATATGATTTTGTACTAAAATATAGTAATAAAAAATAGAATAATAATATAATAGTAAAAGATGTGCTCTGAATGTTTCGTCTTAATCAAAGCATAACTCAGAACATTTAAGTGAAAAGTTCTAAATTTATGGTAACCATTAAAATGTTCAAGAAATGAAAAAATAAATTGAAGAAAAAAAGATGAATGAAAATGCAAGTTTTTCTATTTAAGGTGTTTTCTAGAGCACCCTTCTAAAGAATGGTAGTTTTGATTACCCTTAAAAGTACCAACTTGATTCAACAAAATTCGTTAACACTGTAAAAAATAAGAAACTAGCATTCATAAAAAAAGCGACAGACAAAGAGAGAAAGAGAGAGAGAGAGAGAGAGAGAGAGAGAGAGAGAGAGATTGAGAAAGCAAGAGGAATAACTTGTAGAGATTCCGAGGATTGTTCGGCAGGTCCAGTATAGCTCGGACCACGCCTCGGTTTACCATTATACTCTTCATGTATGGAGTCTATGCTCGACTCAATTTTTCACTGTCGAAAATAGTAGTGATGGTACAAACGCAGGTTTAAAACATGGGCACCGAGGATGAAACTGAGAAAGAAACAAATTTTTCTATGGCGCACCTCGTAAGCATGACAGGTCATTTTCTCAGGTTCGATTCTGAGATGTTTGAACTGATTAGTTAACTGCTCGGATTTTCGTAGACGAATTTATGTTTGAGTTGCCGGTGTCTCCTCTTTGTTATTTACTTTGTCGGAGTCTGTGAGAATTCACGAACTAGAGTCCTGCTAGCGCACTATCAGCCAAATTTTCATAGAGAAGGTGTATGGAGAAATACGGATATAAAGCTGTCGTGCAGTCTCGCTGGTCGTAAACGAATTTGTTCCGTCGACGGGCTCTTAACAGGGCCCGAACAAGTCCATTTCGAAGGTCCGGACTCGCGCGCACTTTACGACCTGGTCTGCGTGCACCAGCTTATTACACTCGTGTGCACACACGCACGCGAGCCCGAGAAGGTGCGAGAGGCTCGTGTGCGATGCGATAGCGAGGGTAACCGATTACTCACTTACGGTACACACATGAGCTATGCCTACTTTTGGGCCCCTCGCCCCTCCTTGGTCCCTCCCAGGCCCTGAGAGGGAACACCGAGACTCGCTTTAATAACGTCCGAGCGCATTGGCATCTGCACAGCAATTAAGCCGCGATACATCTTTATTATTCCTCCTCGGCCACCCCCTTCCTCCTCACTCTTCTTCGCCTTCTCTCTCCTCCTCCTCCTCCTCCTCCTCGTCCTCCCCCCCGCCACGGACCCCCAGGAGACACATTGTATTCGGGACCAAAGTGACTGCGATGACGACGTCGGCGACGCTCTATTAGTCAATGAGTGGTCCTCAAGATTTATTTTACGAGGATCCCGAGTCCAGTTCGCTCCATACTCTGTTGGTTCGTTCTCACGCAGCCTCGCTCCTCTTAACAATGAAGCCCCAAATGGTCTTCAGCGGATTTGACCGGACCTCCTCAGACCTCGCCAGACTCCGCAGCCTTCATATGCATTACGTGCCTTTGCTACATCTTCGCCTCTCCAGCCTTTGTACTTTTCTCTTTTACTTTTTTAAGAAAAAACCTTTAAAGAATGCGTGTGATTAAAGGTTGTCGCGGTGTGTGTGCGCGTGTGTGACGTCGCCGATGGAAATCCCGTGTAAAGTGACGCTCTACCCGTGGTCTTACCTGTGATAAACATCGCGTTGATGACTTGATTACTTACGCCTTGCTTCATGTGTTTAACTTTACACGCTGATTAACATGTGTACGATCTTTAATACAAATTTTACATTTAATATTTGAATTATATTAATTTATGCATCTTTTCAGTTCGACCAAGGAAACGAGAAAGGAGACTAAGAATGTGCAAAAAATTATGTGAAGCCAAACTACCGAGTGATTCTTCATTTTTACCATACACTCTTTACTTTTTATAAATGCAATTTTACAATTTCAATAAAGCAACGCCGTTTAAAATGTCTTTACCTCACAATCTAAAATGTTTAAAAAATATAATAAACCGTTTATTTAGTTATATTTACACCGTAGGATCCATAATTCTTAAAATTAGACTAATACGAAAACAATTCAAGTTGTACATACTTAAATTTCAGTATTCAATGGTAAATAAACAATATTTCAAATTGAAACGTATTAAGCAAGCATTTAAACGCTATATTTATATTTTAAACAGTATTGTTGTATCGAGTTAAAAAAAAATTTTTAAGAAAAAAATGATATAGTCAAGTTAACCTGGATATAATCTAATACTAAACAAAAAAATCACAAACACACTTCAAAATTTTTCATAAGATAAGAGTAACTAAATTAAAGAAACATTCAACCGTATAACACGAGAATAAATCTAAGCATTAGACTTTCAAAAACACAGATTGAAGAAAAAAGTTTTAAAATAAGACATCAATGTAACTTTTGCATTGAAAATCAATACATTTTCGTTTTCGATGATATGATCGTGTTTATGCATAATGGATACCTAATTGAGCACGGTAAAAATATTTTTTACCAGTAGACATTACTTTCGCGCAAACTTTTCTAATAAATCTCACTATACTAACTAAACTCGGAGTATTAACATTTTCATTTCCATATTAAGTGTGCATGAATATTAATTTAAAAATCGGTTACATTATTAAAAGTAATATTTATATTTATTTATAAAATTCTAATACATTATTAATATAAGTTTGATACCACAATAATAATAATAAAGTAATCTTTTTGTAAAAATAAGTGTTTTCTATTTATTTAAAGAACAATCATGTTTCTTAAATTTTATAAAAAATGAAAAAAAATGTTAAACACAATATTTTTTTTATTAATTAATTGGTATATTTTTTTAATAAATGTATATTTATAAATAAAAAAATTCAAATAGTAAAATAACTAATCACTTAAGCTATTTAATAAAACATTTTCAAGAAACAGAAATGTATTTCTACAGAATAACATTTCTGAAAAATTATTTATTTTTAAACGAAATTTAGTGATCAATAAAACACAATGGTGCATGTTTTCTATGTATAAATTCGAAAATTATTTCCTGCATTTAAGCATGTATTCTGCGCAGTTAGTTTCGGTCTAAAAATTGAAATTGTTTTCTATACCTAAAAACCATGACTTATTTAGGCTTCCTCTCTTCGGAACCTTTTTCTCACTGATGTATATGTTACGTTAACATGGCGTTAAAAATCTCAATTCCGTTGTCGCACGACAAAGTATCAGATCTTTTTTCAAGTTAAGCAAAAGAAAATTTCTTTCAGTCCAACTTCCTTGGTAAAAGGCACGAACGACAACGTGCTGCGCGGCTCTTTTTCTCATCTTTTCTGGCTTTCTTTTGACGAAGACATAAGGGAATGTGCAGTCTCCCTTTATCGACTACAAAGCCAAGATAGAAGGAAGGGAGATCCATAGGTACCGCTAAAATGTGGAGACCTTAGATTTTCGGCTTTAGGTCTCAGTACCTGCTATTTATTTTTTGGCTTACTAATTAGAAATCATGTCACTTACAAACCTGCTCTTAATGGTACGCATTGATTGCTTTTTTATATACTACACAACAGAAAATCTTCAACAAAAAAATTAACGGTACTTTCTTGTCTAAATGTATTAAAAATTTAAGAAAAAAAAATAAAAATTTAGTTGTTATGGAATTGTATATTAATTTTAAATTGTACTTGTTAAAATTTAAAAATTTAAAAATTTAAAATATAAAAATTGGGTCCACGCTCTACACTTTACGGCTAGTCATAATTCTAATAAGTGTTTATGATATTCCTCCTAATTCTAATATATTTCTATTTTATATAATTATACCTCTAAATATTTTCTAGTTAGTTTAGTTTATATAGGGTTTATTTTGAAAATATAATTGTAATTATAGAGGTAGTAAAAAGTGGTTCCTAAATTAACGATACTCGAAAACTACAAAACTTCAAAACTTCAAAAAAAGGTACTGACACATTAATACAAATTAATTATACGGATAATTGGTGTATAGAACAAGGTGATGGAGAGAAGCCTTAGTTTGCGTCTTTTTCCCCATAAACACTTGGAATAGAAGTATCGGAGAAGCCGGAGATGAACAAAAGAACTATAATAATAAGACACTGCTGCTCATTATTTGGAGGTACTGTTTGCAATCTTGAAGGATCCCGGCGCTCCTTTCCTAGTTTCTTTCATCTTACAGATTAATTGAAAATCCCAGGAAACGTAAAATATATTACATGCCCGATGGATTTTTACAAATTTGAACTAATTGCCCAATCGAGTATTTCTGTAAAATTAACTTACAACCGTTAAATATTAAATAACTAACCTTAAATACTACTAAATAGCTACTTCTAATTAACATTTCAATTAATTTAAAAAAAAAAAAATCATCCTCTCTATACAAATATTCCCAATATAATTTCATCGATTTTATATTGCATTAATATATTATATTGAATTAATTTTTTCAAACATTTCTAAATATAACCGTAAGTTGCACGAGTTAAAATAATACTGTTTTTTAAAATAAAAATCAATATTTTATTTTATAAAATTTTAAAATAGTTTAAAGTTCAAAGAATTTATTTTGTCAGAAAAAAAATATACATTCTATAATATCTCACAAAAGTTTTAGATTTTAAAGAAAGTATATAAAAGTAACGATTTATACTAAGGCTTCGCATTGAATGAAAAATTAGCACAAATATTCGTACGTTTTAATATCCCATAGGTTTCATAAGAAAAATTTATGAATTTTTTTAGCATAAATTATTTATTTTAAAATATAACAATTCGCTAAATTTTTTTCAAAAAATTTTTTTATTTAACCTGAAAACCGTTGAAAATTTATGTCTCCTAATACTATACTTAAAAATTATTTTTATCTTTCAAATAAATGTAATAGAGTGGCCCGATTAATATTAACTCTCATAAATAATAAAAAAAAAATTATAAATTGTTAACATTTATAATAGAGTTAATAAAGTGACATTAATCATAGAGTTTTTTCTTTAACTGTTAGCTTATTGTACTTAATATTTGAATAAAATTTAATTAAAAGTACAATTAAAACAATTATAGTGTAATTGTTGTTATGTAAAATAATTTTTAATTTATTACGAAATGTAATTATGTATTAGTTAAGATTAGCTGTCGATTACTTTTGAACGTTAAATAAGATTTTTTTTAAAGTTGCACACTTGAAATTGAATCTCGTAATTATATTCTACTTATTAATTACTAGTTTAAAATACGATAAAAAAAGGTCTGATGATTGATGGTTGATACATACTTGATTGCAAGTGCAGTACACAAGATCTCAATTAGACGGATGTAATAAATACATCGGAGGAGCTGGTAGTTGATTTGAAGTTTTAAGCGGAATATTAAAGGCGAATTTATGAAGTAGAAAGAACAAATACCAGGAAAAATGGAAAGAACGTAGATATTAGTAAAAAGTGAGAAAAAGGCTTCTCTTTTGAAGCCGGTGACGAAGAAGTTTGACTTCTTGATCCAGTATCGAGCGTGGGCTCCCTCTCTTCCCACTCCCCAACCCTCTGCCCCTCTCACCAACTCATCTCATCACTTGGCGCGGTTAACGAAGTGAGCAACGCTGGCGTACAGGACTAGCGCCCTGCGTGTCGGTCCAGGCGGCTCATCTCTTACCTGATCATCGGGGAAAGAGGGAAAGAGAGAAAGAGAGAAAGAGGAAAAGAGGCAAAGAGAGGAAGGAGAGGAAAAAGAGGATAAGAGGAGATGAAGGAGGAAAGAAAGGAGGAGAGAAACAAGGCCGGCGGCAAGCACACACAATCGGCGCGCGTGTGCCCTCGCAGCAGGTCGACACACATCGAGCTGTTGAAGATAGCTGACCGAAGAGACTTTGGCGCAACACAACACTTTGGCCTGCCGAGATGAGGACGGGATGGTGCGAGTCGAGTGGTCCAGCGGTGGCCCGGGGGGAGATTCGAGGAGATCGGAGGAGAAAGCGGGGGAGAGAGAAGGAGAGGAGAGGAGAGACAGCCGCCATGGAAAGAGACCGAATGGATTAAGGCACTTAATGAGCGGACTCGGAGGCCGCGCCGGGGGGTCCACACAGCTATTCGCGGACACTATCTTTACCTCCTTGCGGCCTTCAACTTCTTATCCAAAGTAGCTAATCCGCCATTTCAAATTTTAACACGTCTTTCAACCTTTTCGGGTCCGAGCCCCAGTCCCAGTCCAGCCTCTCCGAGTCTGTCTCATCTATCTCGTGTATCTCTACATGATCGGTTCAAAACCACGACAATCTTTGAAGTTCCAGTAAACAGTCGCTGGCTTTCGGATAAAAAGTCTATTAAAATACAAACTCATTGAACTCGTTGTGACATCTACTTTAAATTATTCAATCAAATCAAATAAGTGCTGCATTCATTTATATTTGTTAATTCACTTGTATTACCCCTATATTGAGCACCATCCATATAATGATTAACATGGGATACAATTACTGCTTTCAATTTTACTCAAGCACTTATTTTTTAATTATTACAATACAAAAGAAATAAAGATATATTTTTAAAATCTTTGCATCAAAAATTAATCAGTCGTATAGCAACGATACTAATTATTTTAAATATTTTAATATATTTTATTAATAATTAAATCACTATGAATCGATTCTTTAAAATGATAGGCTAATATTTATTCTTCTCATTCTTCCCGTACATCTATACTTATTTGCTTATTATACTTAATAATGTCTAATAAAAAAGATGTGCGAAATTTATTATGTGATTCATCGTATACCAAAAGGGTTGTGAGAGTCTTTGATGAATATATTAGTTAAAATTTTCTATGTTCGTTCCCAGAAGAGGGATTGCATTGAATCCAATCAGGAATACTTAAGAAATCTTTTTTTTATTTACCGACTTTTAATTGTTCAAAATTTATGGGATTAAATAAATAAAGTGTATACATACATCTGCAAAAAGTGTATAATTAATTTTGTAAGATTTATATAATATTAATTGACAATTCCTTCCTAAATTAACAAAAATTCTCAATTACAAAAACAATGCTTACAAAAAAATGTTTACGTTAAAATTCGATTTATTTAAAAAAATATATTAAAAAATATCGATAAAAGTCATATAAAAGCATTAAGAAACCTCAAATAATTACTAAATTCTTTCTTAGAATAATTAAGTATTTTTAAATGAAAAAGAAATTTGCATCGCATTATATACATTAGCATCATAAAATTTTTTTAAAAAAAAATAAACATTAATAAATTTAAAGCTGTATGAACTACAAATTATACTGTAAATTTTGAAAGATATGACAACATTTCCAAGATTTTAGATAAAATTTAAATATGAGAAAGCAATATAGCCAAATGAGAAAACAAAAAATTGAAAAACCTTATGATTAATTTTATTTACTTAATTCTAATAAAAATAGACGTTTATAATTACATTTTTCTTAATTATTTATATGAGCTTGTTTAAAATGCTCTATTTTATTGCATTTTTTTATAAATTTTATACAATGTTTACTAATGTATTATAGAATGTAATTTTTTAAAGGCTACACTTTAAATTAATTATATTTTGAAACTATTACAAAAAAATTTATTTAATTATTCTTTTAACAAATAAAAAGAAACTGTAAGTAAGAAATTAAAAAAAATTTTTTAATGAACAAAATAATTTGTAGAGTTTAAGTTTAAACACCCTTTATGTTAATATGAGTATTGGGAAATTGGTTCCTTAAGGTCGAGTAAAACACAAGTCCAACGTTTAAAACTTGTGTTTTATTCAACCAACACCTTTAAGGAACCAATTTCCCAATATTCAAAAGAACAAAATATTTAAGAAAATTTAGTCAAACTGATAAATAATTATTTATACTTTAATATTAATCATTTAAAATTCAACAATTAAAAATAAATACGTCTGCTAAAAAATACAATCAAATATTTTTTTATTAATGCAAATAAATATTTATTATGTAAAGTACGTAAAAATTAAAAGAGCTTGATTTTGGTACATTTATTACATTCAAGTTTTATAATAAGTATACTATGTGTATATATAGTTTATTTTTAAATAAACAATTGATATTAAAAAAATATGAAGTAATTTTTATTACATAATTACAATTAATTCAAATTTTATAAATGAAACAATACAATTAATTTATTATTTTTATTATATTTAATTATTTTATAAGTGTATTTCATGAAGAAATTGAAATTTTTTGGTAAATTAAAAAATTTTTGCAAGATCATGTATTTAAATTTTTTTTTTCATTATATCGTTTTATATGCAGATCTATATACAATTTATTCTATATAATTAATTTTATAATATACGTTATATAATATATAATACATATATATATAATAACATATGTATATATGTTAATTCTTAAAATAATTTCAAGATAAAAATAATTTTATTTGTGCAATATTACAACGCTATAATTATGTAGTGTTTAATCATTATTTAAATTAATGTATAATGTTAGGTCATAATATTAAGTAAAAAAATTATAATGAATAAGTTTTTGATCATTTAAATTTAGATATAATCTTTTCCTTTTTGTGATTAATGTATACATAAATATCTATACATACATAATAACTATCATGAAATTTTATACATAATGCATTCGTTTTAAAGAGTCATGAATGTTTATATTTCAATACAATATTTTAAAATAAATTATTATTTTATATATGATATGTATTATTACTAATTTATTATTTAATTTTACTCTTTTGCGTTTAGTTCTATTTCTAAATCATCGGAAGATATTTGAAAAAAGAATCAATATATTTTAATAAATTATAATATTTCAAAGCTAATGCTAATCAAGTTATTCTACGTTGTAGAATAGAATAATATAGCAGTTAAAAAAATATATATAGCCATTAGTTATACTTTATATAAGTAATGGGTATAAATAGAAGTAATAATAAAAAAAAATAATAAATAATTTTATCCTTTTTTTATTACTACTGTCTATTAGGAATCTTTTATTTTAGTTTTATAGTAGTTCACTTATTATATTTAAAGTTCAAATTGTAGTACTATAAATTATAATTTCTAATTTGGTAATGAAAAGGTCATTATTATTATTTTTTTATTAATATACTACAAGTACTTAAAATAAATAGTTATATCTTATTGATCATTTATTTATATTCTTAAAATCTACATCATTGAAGAATATCATCTGATATTTTCTGTTATATAATATTATTCATTTAAGTAAAATTTTGATGAAAGTTTGAATAGAAGCTGCTTAAAAATATTCCAAAAATGAATAAATTAATTTTATAAATTTATAATAATTCACAAATCGTAAACAAATAAAAAAAGAATTTAATTTTTTGAATAGATTAATACCAAGTATATGTGATTTTCAGAATTATTATTTCTATGTGATAATTAAAATGAATTAAATGTAAAATAATTATTATACTTTTAAAATTAAAGAATAATCGATACCTTAAATATGATGTAATATATTTTAATTTTTTTTCGAATTAAACCTGTATTAGCTTGTTTAACTAGTAATATACATATGTTTTAAATAAAGTACATTTCTTATTAAATATTCTGAAAGTCTTAGTTTGAGGACATTTATTTAACATTCAATACTTATTTCTTGTAACGTTATTTCAATTTACATTTTGTTATTATACATAATAAAATTAAACTCATCAATTTTATACATATTGTGTCTAAAAATGGAAAATTTTTTTTTATATAGAACACACAGAACTATAAAGTAATATATTAACAAAAGGGCAATAACAATACCATCTAATGTTAAAACAATTTTTAAACAATTTTTTATCATCAGTTTTCAAATTAAGATTGTAAAAATAATATATATTTTAATACAAATATTATAATGTATGATTTATATAATTAATTATTAATGGAGTAGTTTATTATTTTTAAATTAATGATGTTCATTTTTTTAATATATGCATGAATTAATTTATTATATTAAAATTATTATGTTTGAAATATAAATTAAAGTTAAAGTACAGTATATGAGTGAAACAAATTTTATATTTTTTAATATTATATAATACATATTTAACCTTATTCTTAATTATGATAATCATAATTCTCTAATTATTATTATTATTTTTTCTTTTTAATGTAAAACCATGACTTAAATCAAGGAACATTGGATTATTTAAAATTAAATGAAATTCATATACGAAAAAATTATTTATCAACATGTAATGTAATACTAAGATAAAAAAAAAAAAAAAAAAAGAATATGAATATATTCTGCCTAACAAATGAGTCCAATATTTAAAAAAGTCCAATTTGAGAGATATGATTTTTCTTTTATTGTGTGAATGTGTGAATAGAATAGAAAATTAATAGTTGCGAATAGAGATGTATAATTGCTAGATAATTTGGAGAGAAAGAAAGAGAAAAAGCAAAATATAGGGAGTGGAAGTGAGAGGGGGGTGAGAGAGGAAGTAAGCGGTGAGGTAAGTGAGGTGCATGGTTGCAAAAAAAAAGTATAAAGGAGTGATAGAGAGAGTGGGGCGCACCTGACCAACGGCCAAGAGGAGAGAAGGTTCTTTGGTAAGGGCAGCCTTATTGGCTGGACCCCCACTGCAGGTGGTACGAAGAGAAAGGGTTCTTCTTACCTTTTTCATCTTTTTTGCTTCCCTTTTGCGTCCCGCGCAGTATCTGACTGGCCTCCCGGGACGCGACCAGTAAGCCGCCCTTTTCCTTGCCTTACTTGTTCTTCGCTTTCTCTCTCTCTCTCTCTCTCTCTCTCTCTCTTTCTCTCTGCCTCCTCCTCTTCCCTTGCCCCTCTTGTCTTATCGTTCTCTTTCTCTCTCCTGCTTCGAAGCTTATTCGATGAAAGATTTAGTCCTCTCTTCTTCTGCTCCTTCATTCTCAGCTTGTCGATGATGAGTCTATTTCGAAGAAATTGCTGGAACGCTATTGGTAGACTACTAATGTTTCACAGTATTTAGATAGAGAATCTGCATTGCTTCATAGTTTTGAAGTCTGATTCCTTGCTTTTTGATAATACGTTATTATTTGATTTATCCTAGTCTTATGTTTATGCAGAAAGTTTTTTCCTTTATTTTATCTCTAACCACTTATGACATTGGAAACATTTCCCTTTACCTGGTACAAAATTAAAATAATTGCATATGATATTTGGGTTTCTTCGTTATCTCAAAGCCAAATTTAATTTTAATCAATTATAAAAACTAATAATACTTTTAATATACAAATTTCCACGACAAAAATACTGTTTTAACAGGTAAAGTAAACGGAGGGATTATTTATTATTATAATAATTCGAGCATTTTCGAGGTTCCGGGAGAATAATCGAGAAACGCTGTTTATACATAAATTGTTATTTTTATTAAAGTCCGAAATTTCAAAGGGCCCCTAAGGTGACTGAAGAGGAAAATAATATTTGAGAAAAAATGAGACAGACAGAGAGAGAGAGAGAGAGAGAGAGAGAGAGAGAGAGAGAGAGAAAGAGAGACAGAGACAGAGGACACACGTAACGTGAAGGCGTTCGTTCGTCGAGCGCAACATTCCAGCAGCGAAGAATATCTAAATTAACAAGTCATCCGGGCTTTTTCTGTGTGTGTATCGAAAAGCTATAAAGTCATCCTGCCATCAATTATTTTTTCCACTCAAGGAGAGAAGGGAACAACTCGCCAACTCACTAGCGCGGCGGCAAATATAAATCCAATGTACCTCTTTTTTTCTCGCACACACATTAAGACCCAACGCAAATAGCGATAACACCAAGCGTACATGTAAACGGATAAAATAATGTATAAATATTCATAATGCATAAGAATTAGAGAAGTCAAAAGTCCGACGGTACGGGGGTGGGGCGGGATGTGGAAGGAGGAGTGGGAGAATTAACCGCAGTTGTGCCTCCAGTCGGTCGCGGGCCGTCGCACAGCCGATATAATGTCTTAATTTGCAAGCCGCGCAGAGAGAAAAGGAGAGATGGAGATGGCAAAAGAGAGAGAGAGAGAGAGAGAGAGAATGAGAGGAGGGTGGAGGGATTGAAGGAGAAATCATTTCCAAAATTCTCATCACCATGCGAACCTCACACCAATTTCGTTCTCAAAGTTAATTCTTCTTTCTAGTCATACATCGAAAAACAAATTCAAATTGTGCGCTTCTCCATAGAGTCAAGATTAAGGAAATATCGTCAAGTTAATGAGGTTCCATTAGAGTGCGAATATATAGAACATTTAGGGAAAGACAATGAAATAAACTATTAATAGCTGAATCCCATTGAGTCCATCCTACAAACCGATTACAACGTATTAATAATGATGCCATCAGAGTACCGTATGAAACATCGAGAAAATAACTTTATTTGAGATGTAATACTAATCAATCCTTTTTTTTCAATATAGCTATTAAATTTCTTATATTAATTACTATTATTTATCAGTACTATGGCACTCAATATAAAAAAATTAAATTTATTTTTAAATATTTTAATTTTAAATATAATAATGAATAAATAAAACGTAAAATATAATAAGGAAAAAATATAATTGGAAAAGTATAAAAACAATTTAATTATATTTATTAGCTTAACTGTTAAAGAAATTGAGTTACTTTCACTATATTTTTTTCAATACAACGGTACAAGAATTTCTTCATTATGTGTATTACTCAATTTTTATGGAATTTCATTTTATAATATTTTTTTTATAATCTACAAAAGAAATAATATTTGTTCCAAATTGTGTAATGGTGAGCTGCATGACTGGTGGTTGTAAATTTGTATGATAAAAACAATAATTAATTGTTATTAATTTTTAAAATATTTAAACATTATAATGATCATAATATAATTTGTTTTAATAATTTTAAATATATTTTTTTATTTATTGAATAAACATATTTTTCATACAAATATGAGAGAATTTAGATAATTAATTTATTAATAATAAATAAAAAATATTTAATAATATGAAAAAATAATTTGAAAATTTAATAATCATATGTATAAAATATTTTGAATTAAATATGTATCTGAACTCTCAACTACATAATAACATAAAATAGAAAATACTGCAATGATTTGTAAAGTAATTTATAATGTATATTTGGGAAAAATATTTTTACATGAGTTTTCAATGAAAAAAAAAAATTATTAAATATATTTTTCTACCGCCTTAATTGAAATATTAAAATTATTAATAAACTGAAACTGTATCTTATTTTGTCTAATAACTACAAAGTAAAAAATTATTTAATTTAATATTTTGCAACTTACATAAGTACAATTACATGCTATTAATAAGTGGAGTTCTTGAATTAATTATAATTTTAAATATTTAATGCTTTAATTTTACGATGAAATGTAAATCATTAGTTAATGTGCGTATTTGAAATTGTTTTGAAATTATTTTAAGGAGTTCTTAAGATCTCGAAATATTTATTATTTTATTGCATGGCAAAATTTTTTTTTTAAATATTGTTTTTTGAAGAAACAACCTAAAACGTGAACCTATCAGGCTGTTGAGGTTAATTGGATAGTATTAATGCATACATCAATATAGTTGGATGAATTTTAAAGTTCCTGTTATGGAATATTACTTAGAATATACAGATATTACTGCAGACGTTTTAAGAAAGAGGTTTCTTGTCTTTATCTAAATAAATTATACATTAATTAAAAAAAATATTGTTGTGGATTTTTTTATTGAACGTATACGGTTTATGTCTACAGAAAAATTCGTAATCACATAATTGCGGGGTGGAAATTTTGGAATAATAGGTTTAAAATTAATAGGGATGTTGTTGGAGGTCGGGGAAAGTATGATTGGCCATGAGAATACGGAATGATCAAATCCAAAGAATTATTTAAAAGAGTCTGTAAGGAAGTTGGTGGAAAAGAGATGCAGTAGGAAAGGAAAGAAGTGACGAAATCGAAAAGGCGCTAAACGATTAACGGAACGGAAGTGGGAGCATCGTGTCGTGTCGTTGAGTCTGTTCGAGCTGAAGATGAGAGATCGGAGGACGAGAGCAGGGCCCCAGCATCTCTCGCAAGGAGAATCGCGCGTACATACATGCGATTGAGGAGGAGAGTAGACTCTCTGGACCAGAGAGTGCGACGTTGCCAGCTCGGGCCTTCCTGTAAATATATACACTACACGTATTCAACGGTGGACGTGTAGGTACACTTTGGCTTTTTTGCCCCCCCCTGGACGGACATGGGATTACACAGCTACCACGAAGAGCGGCAACCGCTTTTTGCGAGCGAGAAGCCGAAGAACGAAAAATCTTATTTGCGTCCCCCTCTTCACTTCTTTCCTTGCCTCCAGCCTCCCTCCGCCCGCCGTCCTCTCTGGCGCATTCATCTCGATCATCATGGAGTTATCTTCGTGATTAGCTTTCAATTGTAAGAGATTTATGGACATCCGAACATCCAAAAGACAGCATCCAAGAGACGGCATCCTACCCCTCACCTCACCTCCACGCCACCCTCAGCTTATTCGTGACAGAATTTTTCATTTTGAATTATATCACTCATCCTCAAGATTTTCCAATTACTCGTTCGCAACCATTTTAAGAGTCCTCTTTTAATCTGGCATTTACTATCTAGTGTACAGGTAGAACCATTTTGTTTCTTAAACTAACATTATACCTAATCAAGACTCCAGTTCTCATGAAATAATTTTCTTACTACAATTTATCTGACTCTATTAGTAATTTAATATTTAATTTAATTTATGTTTTTAGATCTTGAGTACACAATTAGAATTGCTTATATTAAAAAAACAATTGCAATTTGTAACTATATAAATTTCAGTTGCGTTACTTGGCATTAGTACTATGAATGATAATTTATAAATTAATTTTATAAATTTTAATATACAATCGTAAAATATAATTAATTTTACATAAATACAATCAAATATGGTTCGTCATTGATGTAGACAAGATAAGGGAAGGTGATTTACATTTGAATTTATATATACCTGAAAGAAACATATTAGTTAATTAATTTTTTAAGAATATAATTTGTTTTAATTTAATGATTAAATATAAATAATAATATACTGTGATTGAAAAAAAAAATAATAAAAAGATGCAATTAAAAATATATTGTATAGTTCTGATTAACCTTCCGTTTGATGATGTTTCAGCTGTACCATTGTAAAAAGCAATTAGACTTTGTTAATAAGAATTTCTTGACTATATTAATGAAAATTGATGTATAAATGTTTAACGTATATTGAAGAAAATATTTAAAAATAAATGAAATTTTTGATAGTTCAATATAAATTTAAAAAAATTTTTTTATAATACCTAATTTAATATTAAACACCATTGTTATTTATGCATCGATGAATCATCTTAAATATTAAAAAAAAGTTTTAAAAATCAACAATTTCAATTTGTATTTTTTTGGTAATAATTATTTTTTTATTTACTACATTATAAAATCAATGTACGAATTTTTGTATTAATTACAGATTGAATAAGTAGTATATAAACAAAACTACCAGCGTGTAATGATTTCGTTGTACTTCTCTAGTTTCCAGTTGATAATATTTGGTAAAAAATTATATAAAAGATTTTACAATAAAAAAATTTCTAAATATTAAACATAATAAAAGCTGTTATCTAATTTTTTAGAAATAGAAATTAAACGTATACTATAGATTTACTATAGATACATTTAACATAAAAGTGAATCGCTTCCTTTTTTGTACTCGAGTATAAAGAATTATTGAACTATTTGTCCTCCACCCTTACTTCATAATTATGCTTAAAATTAATTGCATCATAAATATGTGGAATAAACACTAGCTAGGAAAACAGCTATGGGTCTTTGAAGTGAGCGGAGAAAATTCGAATTTGTAAATATGTATGTAGAAACCAGGAAAAGTGTCAACTTTGTTAGGGATACATCCATTAATATACTGCTTGTTCGCGCTCGTTAGCATTTCACAGTCATTAGTAGCCACTCGACCGTTTGTCCAAATCATCATTCATATTGTCGTCAAAGCGACACTTTTACAAATCAGGACCTTAAATTTATTCATGATCGTTGGAGAAGGGCTATCACACGATGGAAATAATAAATACATGAGTGCAAACAAGCTGGCGAGTGTAATATTACTTGTATTGCTAGAAGATTACAAAAATGATTGTACAATCGAGAATACATACTATAAAATAAGTCTTAAATATTCAACGTAATAAAATATATAGGAAATCACGAGAAGATGTTTGTCTTTTCTTTCGAAATGAACTATTACTGAGTTTAGAGAGAATAAAAAAATAATCAAAAAATTAGAACAAACGAATCTGACTAGACCACAAAATCAACTGGGTAAGGAGAAAACGCGAGTAATTAGTCAAAGGGACAAAGAGAGCGATAAGAAGAGGAATCTGCGAAGTGTGAGAGATACGCGATTGACTAAGACAGAGAGAAAGAGAAGAGAAAGAGAGAGAAAGAGAGATGAAGCACGAACCGAAGACAACCGCAACAAGCTACAGACCAGTTAATGGCTCTATAATGCATCTCACCACTCTTTTGCTTTCGAATTATCGGCTGCGTCTTCTTCGAATTTTTAGCTTTATACACCCATTTCTAACTCTCTTTAATTTATCTCATTTGCGAAAAGCAAAGTCTCTTTATCTTTCCAATTATATTTGCTTTTACTTAAGAAACTCACTTACTAAGCCTCAAGCGATCTTTATTTTTTTTTTTTTCTTTTTACTTGACTTTCTATTTCTGACAGACACATTTGTCTTGCATATTCAGTATTTCAAAATAAATTTTAATTCATTTTTACAATATTATTTGAGAGTAAATATTAACGAAAAGATCGATTTGCTTATAGATAGTTAATTATATAAAATGCAACTTCCATTATGCGCAAGAGCACTTTCACTTGTCTCGTAGAATAAAAGTGACTCAAATAACGTACTTTAGCTCTAAGAAAATAGAACTAAAATTGAGAAAGGAAGACGCAAGGAAAACTGTGGACGAATGCGACCTACGAGAACAAGGGGGAAGGAAACAGAGGAAGGAAAGGTTACTTGAGACGATCTTCGAAGAAAGCTCGAGGACAAACGGAAATCAGTACTTAAAAACTCTGAAAGTTTCGTATTGCTCCATCAGCGTCATCATCAGCATCAGCATCAGTAACGACATCAGCGGGAGCTGGACCAGTGACGGGGCGGCAACCAAGGCAACAGACATCAACTTCTGGCAAAGGACGGGTGACAGTTGTGCTCTGGTGAAAAAGGGCGACAAAGGTCAGCGGGGACGGACCCTCGGCGGCTTTCACGTTTTTCTCGAGCACATCGCGTCCGACACTCTCCCCTGCTGTTGTCTGTCCCTCGCATACCTTTTCACCTCTGTCTCTATACAGGCAATGGGCCCTCATACAATTTATCGCTTATTTGCGATCACCTCAGCGACCTTCGAACCTCACGGTAATTAGCTCAAAGGCCGTTTCGTGGTATTTCGATTATTCAAGTTTTTCTTTCTAGTGCTAGTACTGATCTTCTCTTTTCACTTGCTACGATCTTTATCTCCTTGTATATCGGTATGCAGTCATTCTCGAATTCATTGAAACATCACCGTAAAACCTTCAAAAGTTTATTGTAGTTTTTTTACTTGATTCTTCTTTCGCTTCGACGGTTATTACTTTCGAATTTTGCTTTTCACTTGGTTACTCATTCTAAAAACTAATTTGTCACTCCTACATCCATTGCAGTAGCTAAATTTTTTTTTTACTATTTATAAAAATAATGTTCATTTTAATACTTAATTGCACATTGTTCGATTTTCATATTCAAATTGATTATTTTCATTATTCAAATTTGATCCAAGCATTTTGGTTTTATATTTTAATTCATTACATTAATAAATATACGTATTTGATGCGCCGTTGAAATCATTTTTAGATTATAGTAGTTTAATTTTTACAACTATTCTTACAATAATTCATTTTGTAATTTCTTTGACAATGGGTATAATTAGTAATAAATTTTTAACATTTATGTATTTTTCTATGCTCTACTATAAATTAAGTAGTTTAAAATTGAGAGCTTCCGAACGTTATTAATGATTATGAATGATTCAATGCATTGAAGTTCATTAGAAATGATTTAAAAATTAAATACATTTATCGGAAAATATAATTATATATAAAACGCTTACATGTATTTTTTAAGTTTTGATATTAATCATATCATTCTAACTATTACACAATTTATCCGATCTAAATATCAAGTTACAAAAGGATGAGTTTTATAAATTAGTGGTAACCAAAATAATACTATATTCTTACAGTTGTTTATCAAAAAGGAGTAGGAAAGAAAGAGTATAGTAGGACGAGAGGCAAAAGTAGAAAAGAAGAGAAACACAACAAATTTTTAAGGCACTCCTTAATTCCCTATCGGGAGTGCGACTTATCTCAGAGTCAAGATCTCGTTTTCTGTCATTTCAAGTTTTACATCTGGCCACGCGACATTAGTTTGTTCAGTCAACAAAGAGAAAGTAAGAGAGGGTGAACGAAGACGTTTGAATTTGCTCTGACTCTGATTTCGATTAAATTGAGCGGATTTAAGAACCCTCATACAGTTTCATTATCTTAATTCACTTTCTTCATACTTTTTTTGTTTGATGAAAATATGTTTTGGTACCTTTTAATAATCAAGATACCAGTAATATCATTAGATATTTCCTGTCATCTTTACATTTGACAATCAACTGAGTTTTATCCAGCTTGATATTAATTTAGATAGAAGAAATTATGCAAAATTTCAAACTATTTCGATTGTTTAAAAACCACAGCTATTTATGAATTTTTATGTATGAAATATATCCTAACATATAACCTTATTATAAAATGAAGTTTTTCAAAAATATATTAATTTAATACTATTTCAAAACATACGAGCAACGAATGCATATTTTTATTTTTACTTTAATAAAAAAAAAAGTATATTTGAACAAATAATGTTTTAATAAACGAATTGTTTTGTATAAAAGTAATATACAATTAAATATAAAATTTTTTATACTCATATTTGTTAAAGCTATAAAAATAATGAAGTAATAGTGTACTGAATATTTAAAATTTTATAATAAATTACAGAGATAATGATATATACTTAATAATAATTTTTTTCTAAAACTTTTCCAAGTTTTTATAAAGATCTTTGTAGGTGTGTAGCCAACATAATTATGTTTAAAAAGATTGGTAATAAATTTATAGGAAAAATTTTTACAAATTATAAATTTTATTTAGTTTTTCTTTTATTTAAAATTTGGTTAAAATACTTATTGAAGTTTATCCTATTAAAAGAATTTTAATTAATAACTCAATATACTTCTACTTAAAAAATATATAAGAAAAATTATTGAAAAAATCAAAATTTACTGTTAAGTAGTAGTGAAAGAATGTTTTCCGTATAGGAGTGCACAAATGTATATATAAAAAGCTAAATCATATAATATTTACTATGTAATTAACCACGAATTTTAATTTCCATAATAATTTAAACAACGGATTCGGTAGATAGTGATATATTTTTTCTCCCTAAAGAATCAAAGATCCATCAAAATGATAGAGTAAAGTGCTTTTACATCGAATGGCGGACGTCTATAAAAGCTGTCAGAGATCTTAATGACGAGTTTACTTTGACAAGTTTCAAAAATATATTTGTAAAATGTATGCTCATTATTACCAAACTAAGGTATACACACACACACACACACGTATTCTATATATTATCTGGATACTATAGTGCGGGTTTTTCTCACTACAGCATTTGAATTATCGAATTTGTAATCCCTCAGTGTACATGTATGGGTGCACATGAGCATATGTGTCTTTATGTGTATACACTTGCGTGTTCATATGCGAAAAATATTCATATTCTTAAAAGAAAAATTATATGTGATCCGAAACATATAAGCAAGCAATTTTTCATTCCATTACTTAATTCCCGTCTTCCGTAAATTGATTGATAACAATAGGTGAGGGACATAAAAATGGAATATAATTCAGTGTTTTTCACGTGAAAACAACTTATATTTCTTCTATTTAAAATAACTTATCTGATTTTTATAAAATAAAGTTGTTCGCGCATATATAAACACATGAAACTTCTGTTTCCGTATCCAAGTTCACAGAAATAATTAGTACACCAATAGATGAGTACATAAAGTGCTCTTTTTATATACAATGGTATGAGAATTTATTTTATTATTTTAAAAACAATGCTGTAATACCGCTTTATATAAACATAATATGTTAAAAACTGATGATAACAGATAGACAATAATCGTAAGATGATATAATATATTCTATAAATAGTAACGAATCCGAGGAAAGTGTCCATACAATATGTTATAAAATATATCAATGCAACGATTGATGACACGTTCTGTTGTGTATAATCTTGAAACGTCATTTGTATCTAAGATGCTGTTTAACTATGCTTAACTTTATTGATTAACGAAAGAGTTAAAACTTATTCTCTATAACTAATAAAAAAAATAGATTCTTATCTTAAACACAAAATTCTTGACATGAATAATACCACAATTTAAATTGTATTTTTTTCATTTTCAGTTCCCTCATTTCAGAGTATTTTTTTGTACTATTATGCACAAAATATATGGATTTTTTTATGTTGAAAAATAAATTTTCTAAAAAAATATAAGAATTATACTAAATAAAATTTAGAGGATTCGAATAAAATAAGAATACAATTTGTTATATAAGTTTGTGGAAATAAAAAATTTGTTAAAATACATAAAATAATGCTGTTTTTTTTAGATTTTAGCATGTTCTAAGTGAGCGTTTTAATTAAATACAAATAAGCAAAAAATAATTGAGTACGCTGTAGCCAATTACAGAAAATATAAATTATTATAAAATATAAAGAGTACATTAAGTACATTTGATATCATTTCTTTACTAGAGCTGATAATAAATGTTAATAGTTATTGTATATAGCATAATAAATGAAATATCTTTATTACAAGCAAACAATTACAAGATGACTTAATTTTAGTTTTGTACAATATTAATATATTATATTAGTTATCTTATAAATGTATTGTTCTTTTCAAATAACAATGGAAAGTTGAGAATAGCAGAATGGGCTTATTCTACTTTGGCAATGAGAGCTTAGGTAAGAGATGAAAACGACCGAAGAAGGACCATTTGTCATGATTACGGAGTCGGTTGGATTTTAGAAAAACGCATGTTAAATGAGTAATTGATGGTGAATTGAAGAGTCTACTCTCAAACAGATATTTACGAGGTGTAACCCAATGAGCTTAACTACTCCAAGGGGTTTCGAGCAAAATGTGTCAAGTGGTATATTTGGGAATCTGCAGGAAGTTTGTTTCTATGATATTCAATTACTATTAGAATCTACAACAGCAGCGGAGAGCAGCTCTGCTAAACTCAATGCATCTATCAGTACACCATACACGAATCGGAGTTGGTTGCAAGTGAGCTCGAGAGTCCGTGGTATTCACGTCGGAGATTAAGAGGGAGAGAACAAAAAGTACAAGAGAAAGAGAAGGAGTGGGAAATGGAAGAAAGAGGAGAGTAGGGAGGCCCTCGACTGGTGCTAGTTGAGTTGTCGAACTGACACGCGCGTTCCCTTTCTCTCGTGCCCGTCCGCACCGCGAGATGGCCGCCCCCACCAATGAGATGTCTCTCCCCCCTCCCCGGCCGCCCCCCGCCAAGCCCTCCCCCGCCCCCCAAATCCCGCTCCCCCTACTCGGCGCTCTTATTTTGAGTTTTATCTCTCTAGGCCTGTCGTACGCCCACCGGTCAGAGAGAGCGAGAGAAACCGAGAGAGAGAGAGAGAGAGAGAGAGAGAAAGACAAAGAGCAAGTGAGAGAGCGACCGAGGGGAGAGAACCGTAGGAGAAAGAAAGCAAAAGAGCGGCCGGCATGCCACCCCTCTTGAGTGCCATGAGTGGTGGTAAAGGAGGGACGGGAGTGGCGAGAGTTGCGGAACTGCAGGACGATGTTCAGTACCGTCATATCCGCCACGGCAGGAGTGACGAGGAGTGGTGAACATTTTAAATGCTCGTCTATTAATTCGTGCAAGTGCAAGCCAGAGTGAGTTGTTTGACCTTGTGAACTAGTACTGAGTAGTGCGAGTCAGTGACAAGCTATGCGACGGCACAAAGCTCGGCTAGTCCCAACGAAGCTCACCAGTGCAGACTGATAAGAGCCGTGGACTGTTGCAAAAAAGAGTGAAAGGAAAAAGAGAGCAAGAGTTAGAGGGAGATAAAGATTAGACGAGCTTCGTGGTTGTGACCGCGAGTGCGACAAAAAATGCCGGAGAAGGAAGTGGCCTATCACCAGGAGGCCTTCTCCCTGCTGCCGCCCCCGCCGCCACCACACCTAAACCACCCGCATTCAGCGTTTCACGCGGCCTTCCACCCTCATCATCCGCACCATCCGCACCATCCGGCGGCGCCCTCGCCCTTCCACCCCCATCACTCGGGCCCTCACGGGGCTGGAGCAGCAGCAGCCGCCGCAGCAGCCGCAGCCGCCGCATGGGAGCACCACGCGGCTGCCGCCGCCGCCCTCGCCTTCCACGCGCCGCCCCCTCATCCGTAAGTCAACCCCTTCGTTTATCTTAATCACTTAACTTCTTCAATTTTCTCGGTAATTGAACATTCATCTTAAACTGCAATGCCCATTAGTTTTTCCACTTTGATATGAATTCGTCGTCATCCTTCAGCCGGAACTAGACAAATTTTTTTAACCTAGATAAATTATAAACGTATTAACTTTTTTTAATTCGTAGAAACATTATTCTGTAAAATTAACTTCACTTTTAAAGCAATGCCAATTATTTATTAACGCACTTTAAACTTTTAAATTATTTTTGAATATTGACGAAAATTTTTAAATTACCTCAAAAAATTTATTTTGATATATTACGTAAATTATTGAAGTGGGATTCAATACGAGTTCAACATTGTATGTTTATATGAGCGATATTTAAAATATATTTTATAATAACATAAATACAAAATTAATAATAAAGTGTTCAAATTAAATTTTAAAAAACTTGAATCTATCTCAAATGAAAATGTCCATACCTTGCACAAAACTAAAAAATATATGTTAATCGAAAAATTAGAATGATTAAAATTACAATTATATGTATTCACGTAAGTTTTATGAATTTATTAAAAATATTCAAAAACAAATTTTTATAAGGTATTATTAATTAAAACTCAATAATTTTTATGCAAAATATAAATTTTGAATAAAATTTATCGCAAATAATTGATTTATAAATTTAAAATTTTTTAAAATAAATTTAAAAAACCTTAAAAATTATATATGTTCAAAAAGATATGAACAGTTAAATTTGAAACCCAGAAATGAAAAGTGCAGCATATCATTTGTATAATTTTCTCAATTCTATTAGTTATATTTTTATAACTTTTTTCTTAAGCGTAATCCTTTAAAAAAATAATAATAGGATAGCATCTTCCCCAGGATTATAGATTGGTACAGCGATATACTAATCGGATGACAAGAAATTATTTGTTCTGGTGTCACATTGCAACTACGAGAAAAGTAACTGTGGTGTTTCCCTTGTATTTGTATTCTCTCACACATAAGATCGAAATAAATCTTATCAGATAATTTGAAAAAATATTTCTACCAACATACAAAAAATTAAATTTACCATATGAAACATACATTTTATGGTATCTAATAATTAATTAAAATATGTATGATCGAATGAAAGTTAACTTAATATTGTATTTAAAAATTAATTTGTAATGGTAATAAATATTCTTCTTTTTATAGTTAAAATTTTTTTTCCCCACATATTTTATTTACATGGAATAATTGTTAATAGAAGAATAAAATTAAAGAATAAACCAAAAATAATATAGAATAATATTGAAAAACATGCCTATCAAACCTCAGTATCAAATTATTCTAGATTGTTAATTGGAAAGAAAACAATAAATACATTGCGCGTGATTGGTATTATTAAATTATACTAAACAATATATAAAATGTAAAAATGTAAAAAAAGTAATGTAACATAACATGTAAATAAGCAAGCGCGCACAATTGTACAAGGAAGTGCATTCCTAGGCCTAAGGCCGGAATTTTTATTAATAAATAAATACTAAACAATATATATTTATTTTATTTATACAAATTTATATAATTTAAAAAATTACATTAATAATAATTAATACAATAAGAAAAAGAAAGAGAGTGAGAAGATAAAAACAAAAATAAGAAATCACGTCAATATGAAATAATGAAATTAATTCGTGTATATCTGCAGAATTGGTGATATACATTTATTGGTAACAACAAGTAGTTTGCCGAATGTAAAAATCATCAATTATTAAGATGAAGATAAATTTGTACATAGATCAATGTAAATAACAAGATAAATTTTTATCTTACAATTTACGAAATTAATAAATAACATAGTTCATTTATTTGATTTTAGTATTGAAGCCTTTATCATTCATTTTTCAATTTCATTGAATTTTCTTATTTTTTTTTCTTTTTAATAATTTTAAAATGTTTTTCCTCTTAACGAAGTTTTTTTTTATTGTGTCAAATATTTTGCACCAATCCAATTCTCGCAGCTATTTTTACTTTACTCTACTTTATGTTACTTTTTAATTGGAATATTTTTTATCTTGACTGGAATTTTCGTTTTAGTCAAAGAAAAAAAAATTTTATATACTATTTGGGCACAGTGTAAAATTTTACTTAATACAAATATACTAACAATTTTTTTAAATTTTTATCAATAAACATATGATTTTAGTTGAAAATAATTAATTGTAAAAAATAAATTTAAATATATATTTGCCTTTGGTTTCAGTAAATTAATAAACTTTGTATAAATAAAAACTAAATTCAGTGCAAAAATGGAAAAATGCATCTCATTAATGATACTACAAGGACTTTAGTCAAATAATTAAATCCATTAATTCGTAAAAATAAACATTATAATAATAGAGTTTGAAATATAAAATTTCTTAGGCTTTACTTCATCATGTGCGACTACCCAAACACACGTATGTCCATTGTTAATCTCTTTATCTCGCACGAATCTTCAAACTTCTTTGCAATCATTGAAAAGCTGGCATATTTATATTTTTTAATGTTTGTATGGATACTGTAGAGTCTATAGTTCAGTAATAAATGAGACGATACAATCCTCGCAATTTATCATCGATGCGCTATTCCATTGATAAATTGCGGACATTCACAAGCCATGAGTGCAAGTTAGAGTTTATTATGAGTGTGGGAGAGGGGGAATTCGAAGATAGAGAGGATATATTTGATACGAGATAAGTGAATTTGCGATAAATCCTACTCTAACTCACTCCAATGCTAACAAACACATTTTTTACATCGTTTTTTAGCTGATATCCACATTTTTTATATTTTCCATTATAAACACGAAGAATAGTAGTGAATTTAACTAGGCTAATTAATTTCTACATTCTAGAGTAATTCTAGAGGTTTTAATAAGCATATTAAAAAGGGTATTTTATCATTTGGGGGGTGCAATTTTCTAAATAAAAATTCCAAATCGGTTTATCTTCCATGATTTCAATGTATAAAAGTTTTGTTATAAAAAAATGTGAAACAAACATTAGATTAACTTTTGTGAATATCAATGGTTTCAGTTATTACGAGGTTGGCATGAAATGATGGGAGTAAATTCTTTCCTGTAGTTGTTATCACTTAGTTATGAGCTGCAGCAATACGATATGTCTATAATAAGTATTTTTGAGGATCATCTTGTTATGTTTGCAATATCTTAAAAATATCTTTTTAATTTCCTTCTTTATTGCGTGATTCAAGTGGTTTATAAAATTTTTATCGGTAAAAGCTGTTATTTAGAAAGTTATTAGTTAAGAAATTAGACATTTAATAGTAAATATTAAATTACCATTTATTTACGTATGATTTAATTATTTATTTATTTGAAGATAGTATTTTGTTTATATAAGTAGATGCACCAAAGTTAAAATTTAATAATTATAATGAAATGATTAACCGATTATTTTATATATATGTATATAGATCCTCTATGCAAATAGTTAAATTTTTTAAAGTATAGTTAAAATCGGTTGTAAATTTGCTGCCCTTCAGCTTCTTCCTACTACACATCCTAAAAATTTAAGTGTTGCTTGTAATTGTTGATTATTAGTGTTTAATAAAGTGGTTAATATGTTTTTTAGCTTTTTACGATTTACAGCGAATAATAAAAACTATACGTGAATAATTGAACTCGAAAAAACTCAGTTGTTTTACGATTATTAAGTCACCAACTTTTATTTCCGACAAGTCATTAAAGTTTGGATTATCGTGTTTGAGTTATGCTAGATTGGCGGTATAGAGTCATCGAATAAAGATGTATTTTTGTAGATTTAAAAGTCACAAAAACTATGTTATCAAAGATTTAGGGAAATGAAATCGAAAATAAAATTTGTTAATTGGTGCTTGGGTGTTTATGGTTAGGCACAAATAAAATTTGAAATATAGTTATGCTGAAAATTATAGTTACGGAAGGTCGGCCGGGAATGTGTACGTTTGAAAGGTGAGTAAGGGGAGGAATAGAGCTTGAGAACCGGATATATGCATCTGTAAAATCAAGGACCGCGTCCTGGGTAAACAGAGAGAAAGACGTTACGCGGCTGAGACGCGAATGTGTGCGCCATGTGGTGTCTGCACCACGTAACTACCTAATCTTCTATTTCTCTTGCTCCACACGTCACACACACACGCGTGAGCGCGCGCATGCACGCCCGCACACAAGTCCAACGCATACAAGAACGGATACACAAGCGGGCGTAAAGTAAAAAGCTTTGTGATCTTTTCGTGTCAAAGTATGGCCCATTCGTACTCCTACTCGTTATTTCGGGCTCCACTGCGACGAATCCCGTAAATAATCAACGTTGGAAAACTCGAAAACATTTGATCGTATACAGTATACAACTTTGAAATTAGTAGAACAATTATATTGTGATGCTGTGTCAAGCAAGACTCAGACTTTGGTTTCGTTTCCCGCATCCTTTTTCGCCTTTATTCGCTTGACTATTCGTCTTTCTTTTTATTTTGTCTTAATTTTATTCCATCTACCTATTTCACTATTTTACAGTAATTTCCTTTTTATTGCAACATTTTTTATTTTCGTATGCTCCTTTGTGTCTTGAATATATAGTTTCATCATATTTATAAATGAGGTATGACATTAATAATAACAAAGGCTCGTCCGTTGAAAATGACATCTTGTGAATCTAGTGAAATTAAAATGAAGTTGGGAAACGTTCGTAATTTTATTTATAACATAGCGCTTTGGTCGAAAACGGTAGCACGCGTTTCTCGCATAAAATCTCATAATACTCTTGTCAAAACAAACGGAAGCCGCGATGAGGTTACGTCTTTTACAAATTGTGCATCCTGGTTTAGTTGGAAAACGTTAAATCCTACTCACGATCGTAAAGGCCAAATGTTTTGAGTAGGCTTTATAACCGAATTTTTACTTTAATGACATGAGAACCGAGTTTCGTCATTCTTTTGCATTTTATATTTTATTGGTCCTTTAAAATGTCAATGATATAAATAAAGTAAAAATTTTAACACGTATAAGCGTCGGTACATAAAACGCCGTCATTTCTCGTAAAGGAGCAACGAGAATAAAAATCGGGGGTTATAATTGTATCGGATTTCCGCTAAGAGCATTAATAATTCGGCAGGCGAAAGGTTTATCGATTGGAATACTTTGCAATGCAAAGGGGAAAGCTCTGCAAATAGCCACGCGTTCGCGCTATTCGCTGCTGCGAAATGTGGGTATCGCAGAAGAATTTTCATACTTGGAAATTGGTGAAACGAAGAGAAGGAGAAGACGAGGAAGATGATGATGAAGAAGAGTGCAAGAAGGTAGGGGAAGGGTGAAAGGAAGGGTGTAAGGGGAAGGAAGCACACGCCGCGTAAAACAAGTGCCGGCCAGAGTCGCGCGATGTTGATCGAAGGCACTCGAAAGGCACACAATGCCACGTGGCTCCCTGTCTGGGTTTGCACCTGCATCTTTCCTCCTTTTTTGTTCTTCATCCCTCTTGCTCCCTCTATCCTTTTCCTGCTCACTTAAAACACTTCTCGTCGATTAGGGCAATGTTATTCACTGGCAAATAATCCACACTTCACTCGCCCTCTCCCCCTTCCACCAAATCACTAAATTCCGCCTAATTTACAATAATTAGCTATCGTTATTATTCTTTGGAGTTCTTTTATCAGCTTTGAGACTTCCTTCATGATCATTCTATTATTAAATTTTACTGTTTGCGTATTCTTGTAAAATATTATTGGCGATGAAGATAGAATAAATTTAAAAGGACCATCGTAGATTAGGATAATAAGCATTACCTTTCAGTAATGCTAGCACTGATACTTTAACAAAAAAGAATATTATTTTATCTTATTTATTATTGACTTAATTTAATTGATGGCGTTGATAAGATCGTTGACGATTCAATTATCAAACCAAATGTTTATCTCGCGCAAATAATGATGTAGTCTTTGCGCACCCCTTCCCTCGTCTCGTTACTTGTCTCGGAAATCACCGAAGCACTTGCTATTTACAATAGGAGATGAGACTGAGCATATTTGCACTTCAATTACGAGGATGTCATGAGCTTTTCGCTCGGGTGCGCTAAGAGCTTAGGGCTACCGCTAGTTTGATCATCAAATAAGCCGCTCGCTCGTCAAGTCAAATAAGATTGTTTGCACTCTCGTACGTTACAGGAAATGAGCCTCGCTTATTCTGATTCTCGCAACAATGACTTCTGTGCACTCACGTGCATTCACTCAATTGAATCAATTAATACATTCCGAGGAAGAATTTTGGAATGCCCGAGTTCAAGGGGAGGATAAGTCGAAGGTCGACGATTAAGCGAGCGAAAGTATGGAAGTGCACCCAAGCAAATACGTATCCGGCTCTTTAGGATGCGGCAGCATTCTTTGAGCAATATTTTTAAGCAAGAAAGAAGGCGCGTGCGAGCGATATATCGCTATATTTTCTCGAGTGCGAGGGACCTCGAAAGCTTCGTGGGCCCTACATCCACATCTCGAATCGGGGCACCATGCATCATCAGCACCGACAGCTCAATACTCGATCCTGCGAGTTCCAACTCCAACTGCATTTCGCTGACTCTTGGTTCCCCAGACTCTCCTTTATCTCCTTCGTCTTTTTTATTTTTTTCTACCTTTTCAGAACGCACCGTTCTCTCACTCTCTCTCTCTCTCTCTCTCTCTCTCTCTCTCTTTCTCTCGTTCTTCAGCTCTCTTTCTGCACCACACTGCATTGCATCTCTACAAACTTCTCTCCTTGTCCTAAAACTTTTCTAAATCCAGTCATTCGTTTTTAGTAAAAAATAGAGTAAACTACCAATTCTAATTTTTTTTTTTTATCTTTATTACTTTTAATTACTCCGTTGCGTTTTCTTCAAAGTATCATTCTCATATCCATTGAAAATATAAAATTTTTAAAAGTTATTCTTTTGTAGTTTTAATACAGTGAGCGAATTATACATAACTAGTTTGTTCAATTATTGTAATGAAATTTTATGGGGAATATTAAAAAATGATAGAAGAAATTTGATTTAATAATGTTAATTAAATTTATAAATTTTCATCTTTATAATAATTTATGCTACATTTTATACCTTGATTTTATAAATAATTCTCTTACTCGAATAAATACAAATTTTTTCTCAACGTTTTATAAAACATGTATTTTTGTGACTTTAATTATAATTTTGTTTAAAAATAAATTCATTTCAAATCATTTATATTCTTATATTACTCGAGATACCAGTACTTTCATTAAATGTCCCAATAAAAGAGCTAATTATAATAATTCGAAACACATTCACAAGTATTGCAATAAAATATCTCGGTCATAATCCAGGTTATTCAGATTTTTATCTAGAAAGAACATACAGTATATTGAATTTTCGTAAAAATATTTAAATATGTATCAACTAAATTTTATATTCTTGAAAACTAATAAATTGTTTTGTTACAAAAAACAATTTTGTTAATAGAAAAAAATCTCGTTGTTTTTCTATAGAAAATTGAAAAATATTACGAAGAAGATTGAGTTAATTCTATTTCTTTTATTTTATACAATGTTGAATAAACGTAATTTTAAACCTAAGATTCGTTATTGAGTACTTTCGTTTGAATTATAATAAAATCATGTGCGTTCAATAAATCGAATACTTTCGCGAGAAATACGAGAGGAAGATTTTGCGATGAGTATAACGAAAATGAAAGAGCGGAGAGGATAAACGGCAATTATTTGCCAATGCACAAGAGCTTGGGGAACCCTGGAACCCTGAATAAACGAAGGTATGAATAACCGAAGGGCTCTGAGGTTTCCTCTTCCCATTCTCGTTCTCCTGCATCACCACCCCCTCGTGGATGAAATCTCGATCTCTTTATCTCTTTTCCTCTCACGGGTCCAACTCGAGAAGATAATTTAGTAATTATGGGCAGATGCTCACCTCACATTTTTTTCATTCTGTGATAGCACCAGTACTATTCGTACGCGCAAGTGTACGTAATTGCGCCCTTAGAGCTCTCTCTCTCCTCTCTCTCGCGCGCGCGCGCGTTCTCTCTGTTCTAGTCCTTAAAGTGTTTTCCTATCTTTATTTACATCTAATATTTTACTGTTACTCACAACATCTAATTTGGAACCATTACATTGTTGTCCCTTTAAAAGATATTGTGCATTATGCATGGAGGTTTCCATATTGTGCGTGGATGAGTGACGCTTATATCTCTATATTGGATTAATTTTACTCTTCGTAATCGAATTACGTTATATAACGCTATTGTATGTATTAAAATAACTCAATTTCGTGAAAATGTGTTAATTTAATCTTTACAGCCTGCAATAATGTACTTGTATATTGATAATCGTTTCAATTATTTTTAATTTTAAAATATTATGTAAAGTTGATCCATGTAGAGTCTATCATACGGGATGGATTTATTTTGGTCGTTGAATACCGTACCTTTCGTAATTAAAGAAGGCGTGTAATTAGGAATCCATGTATAACTCAGTATAATCAATCTTTATAAATTTAATCAGAGTTTGAATTGATATCATCAATTACTTACAAAAAAGAAGATAAATAAACGATAAATAATATAAGAAAAGTGCGTTGAAATGTATCGTATACTTTTCAATCTTGGAAACTTTTATTTCTTAATTTGTATTGCCGATTAATACCGACAGTTATTATATTAAAAGAATTAATAACCAGTGAAATAATTATTGAATATCTCATATATTCTTAAAATATTAAGGAAATATAAAAATATTAATTAAGAATATTCTTAAAAATTTTATGGAAATAATATTGGTTAAAATATCAGTAGAATGATGAAATTTAACAATGTGTATAGTACGAATACATATTGTAATATTTAAAATTTTTCAGAATTTTGAATTTAATGAATTGACTTGATACAATAAGAAATTAAAGTATGGTAACTAATATAAGAATATTATTTAACATGCGAAAAAATAAATAAATACTTTTATTAAAAATCACAAAATCATTGAATGTACAGCAAGCAATCGGTTCACAAGATTTTAGTTGTGCTTCTTAAAATTCGAGATTTTTTTTATAATCATATTTTATTAATGTATGTACAGAATTTCTCTTTGTTACATTTTTTATATCGCTTGAAATTTGAGGTTTTACGGTTGAGTAGTAAATAGTGAAGAATTATATGTTTTTAGTAAAATACCTACAATATAATAGATATATTAGATGATATACTATATACACGAAAATCAGGGTAAACTGATTATTATTAAAATTGCGATAATAGAAAATTCATTACAATGAGAAACGAATGAGGTAAAGGGAAGCTGATGAATAATCACATGAAAGAATGGCCTTAAGTCGTCTTAAATGAAATATTCAGATCAGAATGAAAAAAAAGAAAAAAGGAATAAGAAAAAACGAAAATATTCAATGAAGATTGTGTCACGGAGCAGAGATTTACCAATGTATAAACCAAAGTACAGTCGGTCTGGTTAATGCTGTCTATTTCTCTAGGCTGAGGTTGCGTGTGGCGTATTTGGATGACAATTGAACATCGTCTTCTGGTGCGGATTAAGTGGATGTAACGTGCTGCTGCGTGTAGTACAGAGTATTAGCATTAGCTTGTGCTGCCTTCCTTCGACGGGCATTAATCAGCATTAAACGCATGCAGCGCAGCCCAAATCTTCTTTTTATACTTCTTTTTTACTTTCTTCTTCTGTCTGTACCTTGATTCGACTCGATTTTTTCTTTATGTATTGTTTTTTATCCACTCTTACTTTATCTCTCTCTCTCTCTCTCTCTCTCTCTCTCTCTCTCTCTCTCTCTCTCTCTCTTTCTCTCTCTCTCTCTCTCGCTTTAACTTATTTTACCTTTTTGTATGGAAAGCAGTTCTGATAAACGTGGATTTTTTTTATTTTAGTCGCCATTTTTTAATCCTTACTTTGGTTCTGGTCGGAGCATCACTGGAATAAAATGAAGAATTAAGAAAAACAATGTAAGCTAACGAAAGCCATTGTTAAATAGTACAAAAAATATTTTAAGCTTTATCCTACTGACTTTATTTATTTACAATATTTAAAAATTTATTAGAAATAAAAAATTACAAATTGTCGTAAAATACTATAAAAAATAGTTACATTTTATACATAGAAATCAATTGCTTAAATTGTCTAGTTACAAGTTCTATGAAATTATCCATTATATTTACGAATGGGTATATAATTGCAGGATTGAGAAAATAATCCAGTTTAGGAATCCAGATTGTAAACTCATACACAGATAAACTCACGCATGTGGCTTGGTGTCGATACTAATGAGTTTATAATGCCATAGTTACTAGATCTCATTCATTATATATATCTAATTTATAGAACTTTAACGTTTTAAAATTCTTTACTTTTATATCCATATAAAATATATATAAATAAATTGGTAGTTATAAAAAGTTTAGAATAATAATGAATAGTAAAAGAAGTTATACTTTATTTCATAAAATACACGTTAGGGTCTGACATGAAAGTTTAATTGTACAATGATTCTATGGCACTGGCGATAAGACTAGGGTCAGGTGCTATTTCATGGAATAATGAAATTTTAATTCAATGTTGTTCTAAATTTCTTGTGTTTTTCATATTCCGTTTGAAGTTTTGATTCAAATTTTCTATTATTTGTTCCCTTTCACGTGGTAAAAAGGGAGACAAGATGAGAGTATACGTATTCAATTACACATGTTAAATATATAATTACCCTTCGCTAAATAAGATTGACTATGTAATTCCATTGCTTATCGCTCCATACTATTGACTGTATGCGTGGAAATATCTGGCTAAACATCTAATTAATAGTATTTAATTACATTCTACTTGATATAAAAACGTACTCTCTAGAATTATTTATTCTTTTGTGATAATTTATAATTTTTTTTTCTTTATGTTTGTATGTAATTGCAATAATTCACCAATATCATTCCTTATTTGACACTCTCGTCATAAATAATACCAACCATTAGTTTAATAGTGGATAATTAAGATTTATTATTCCAGGATTTACCTAAATGTGTACCTAAAAGTGGTTGAATAAAACTATTGTTTTATTCAACCACACCCTTAAGGAACTATTTTTTCAATACTTATATTAATATGTAGGGTGTTCTCTTAAATTCTACTTTTTCATATTAATCATATTTTTATTTTCGATGATACTTATCTTTTATATATTTAAACAATGTTCCAATTGAGTTTTTTAATGATAGTTTTCTATACAATAAATATTTGTGAAAACTTTACGATATTTATAATAAAGTTGGCATCGATTGTCTTTTATGACGAAAATAAACATTGCGAATAATAGGTCTGCTCATTAATACGTTTCCCCAAATATTTATATTTCACGAAGAAATATAAGTTTTTAAAATACGTCAAAGATATAAGAAAGAGTTGATTCTAGTATACGTATGTATACACATGTAAATGCGTTGTGCATACATGTATAATAGCTAATCTTAACGATGCGAATTAACATATAACGAAGCCAATGATACCGCGATTTTCGAACGTCTTATGCTCGGTCACAATTAAAGCACATGAAGCTTTAATGGAGACTAATTATTTGAAGGCAATCGTATTTCTCAGAATTCATTGGTGATACTATGCGAACACCACTCAATATCGCCGAATTAAAATAACTCGGCGCACTCGCTGCTCTTCAAATTCCCAGCCTCTTTTAGTGTTTCTCCTTCTCTCAGTTTTTTTTTCGAGGTTTTTTGCTCGCGTACTCGAGTTTAAAACGCCTGGTGCGCTCGCGGGATGCACTGAAATTATAGCGTCGGCTTTTCCATCAGGATGATGGGCCGGACCGGCGCTACTTCCGAGTTCAGTTATGAGTAATAAAGAGTCCAAAGAGAAGCGAGATAAAGCAATTAAAAAAGACCTCGGAAAAAGAAGGAGCGCAAATAATGAATATGAAGAAATGCTCGGTCGGAGTGAGAGAAAGCTGTATCTTAAGCGTTAAATAAAGCAAAGTGAGATGGCAGAGATGGGCATGGGGGCAAAGAGGGGAGCGAGATGAAGAATAAAAAGAGGAGTGAGGCGCAATCACAGGCTGGGTCGTGCGTGCGTAGGACGCGTCCCGTTTAATCGGATTGAGGCGTCGCGTCGGGAGCATCGTTCCTCGAACTCGAGTAATAATTACGATGGCGTGTTGACAGCCCGCAATGAACTCGCATCAGTCCGAGGAGCTCAGCCTCCTTCTCCCGGTCCAGCTCGGTGCTTTTGTGCCCGCCATCGCCCAGCTCGCGATGACCGTCTTGCCTCGCCTCGCCTCACCTCACCAGGCCGCGGCCCGTTTCGAAAGTGCCCTGCTGCGAATGCGTTCACTCTTTGCTCTTCACTCTTCACTCTTCAGTCCTGTCTCTTTGTCTCCCATTCGCCTCCTACCCTACCCAGCCGAATAAAAAAGGCTCCGCAGCTCGACTCTCGCAGTCTCGCAAATCATCGACCGACGGCTCTTGAGTCCCGATGGGCTTGAGTTTCAAAATGGACTGCGCTTCCCCGCTGGAACCCGAACCTGAACCGGGTGGTGGCTAGGAAAGCACAGGAGCAGAGGACAGAAAAAGTGGAACGACCAACCAAGCCACCGTTGAAAATATGGAACACGTGAAAGGGTATGGACTGCAGGATCCTGCCTCGCATCGGTCCACACTCGCGTTCCAATTATACAGTGTAGCGAGCGAGAGTGCACTCGAAAACAGGTTCGGTCGGGTCGGAATGCACGCGTAATTTCCCGCGAGAGCTATGACGCCGAGCCTATTGTGACCCGCTCGAAGATGCCACTCCCGAGTCCTGTCAATTAAGAAAATCCACCATCCGAGCCATCTACGTCCATCCACCCCACACCACACCACACCATACCACACCATCCATGTCCATCCCGGGCTTACCAGTTCACCCTCTGCCTTCACTCCCGTCCTTTTCTTTTACGACACGTTATCGTGGAGGAGTGATCGAGGGAGAAAATTTGACTCGACTGGCACTGACTTGGCGTCGCGCATTTTCGGGCATAATTAAACTGTACTAATTTCCCCTCGAAAATTCCCCCCCCCCCGATTGATCCGCGACACACAATTTTAACGACCTCCACGCGCATTTGCCCTCTGCAATTCTTCTTTCTAGTTTCACAATCGGAAAGGGTCAGAGACGGACTCGCGTGCTTCTTCACACTCTGTGCCCCGTCAAAACTTTGAGTTTACGGTCGTGCCTTTTTTCCACGTTTATCAACTTGTTTTCAACGTGCGCAAGTGGTGCACTTTACCTCCAAACTGATCACTGACGATCAATCATCTTCAAATGCTCCGACACAGTAGCAGGTGGACATTCTCAGTTTTCAAGTTCGCAATTGTGGAATTAGAAATAATCTAATTAAGTTGAGTAGAGTGGCGCGTTATATAAAGTGTACCGAGTCGCTGACAAATATAAGCCAGGCGCGTATGATGATTAATAATTACTGGACTAAAGCAGAAATTACAAAAATCGTGCTCCTATTGCAAGTCGTATCGCGAAAAGTTTAATAAACCGTGGGACGTAATATTTTCCAGACGATAAGATTTACAATTGACGCGCAAGTTGTCCTTCGGGTACAACGTTTTACGTTCACACACGTCGTTTAATTAGGGAAAGTAGGGAGGGGCGGCTGAAAAAAGCTGGCGCGCACTCTCATCATCCTCCTTAAATAGAACGATTATTCGTGCGGAGAGAGAGAGAGAGAGAGAGAGAGAGAGAGAGAGAGAGAGAGAGAGAGAGAAGGAGAGAGAGGAGTTGTAAAAGCGCGAGTTATCGCGTGTTCTACAGACAGAGACCAAGACGACCTCGCGCTCGTGCGCAAATGCTTGGACGCCGAGCTGTAAAAGCTGGGCGCACCACCGGGTTTATGGGCCGGCTTTTTCGTCAAAGATTCTCAGCTATTCCCAATGCCGACGCTTGCTCGCATTCTAATGAACTGCACGGAAAACTTGGGTGTGTGTGTGGGGATTGTGCGCGTAATAACTTACCTGTGGAAAAATTTAGAGAGCGAATACATTATCCCACGACATTCTACGTTATTGGATATCGTCAGATATCATTCCCCCATCTAATAAAGCTTCGAGTTTCTTTCTCACCTTTTTGCTCTTTTTTCCGTCCACTCTTTGTCTTATTTCTGTAGAACCTTAAGAGGTGCATCTTAAGAACTATTCCAAAAGGATGAAGTGGATGCGATTTCCAGAGTAATTAAGAAAGTAAGATGATTGTGTAATCAGCTTTATGTTTTCATCGTCGTTGTTGAAAGCCGGTGCTTCCTCCCGTTTTCTATCTTTGTCGGTTCACTGAATTTACAATATGCTCCTTCTGGTCCAGACTGCAGCGCGCGCGCGGTCATCTAAGGTATTTTTGAACCGGTCCACGACGGCAAGGGTAAGCTGCATGGGCAACCATTTCTCCATCTCTTTCTCTCTCTCTTTCGCGCGCGCGCGCGCGCTTTCTCTTCCCCGAAAAATCTCCCGTCGACGACGAGTAGATTGCTGCCGCTGCCGTTTCGCCAAGTCGTGAAAAATATATACAGAGACAGGGGGGCAGGAAAGAGAGATCAGAAGGCGATAAAGATAGAAATTGAGAGAGAAGAGGTGGGGTAGAGAGTGAAGATGCGAGATAAGGAATGAAAGATGAAGGTATACGAGGGTCCCGATGTCCGATTATATAAAGTTAGAAGATAAACGAATGGTATGTATGCGCGTTCCCCTTTGTGTGTTTACGTGCCTGCCTCGTCCATGTGTTTGTGTCGCTGAGCGAAGGATGAAGAGGGAATCGATTCTCGGATTCGCGTCTCGCGATGTTGCGATCCTTATCATTATCTGAACTACACAATGGATTATTGATTCCCCGGCCTTCCTTCGCTCATAAAACCCCGGATGTGCACACTTGCGCCGTATTAATCACTTTATTAGACTCTAAAGAAATTTGTATTCAGAGCTTCCCGTATTTCTTTTTCCTCTCCATACCCTGCGCTTTTAATTAAAAGCCTTTTTAAATCTGCCCAGCGATGCTGCATCGGTAATTTTGAGGAAACAATTAGACGCCCGTACACAAACTCAAATCTTTTTGGGGTTCTGGCGGGTAATCCGATATCCATACGTTCCGTTATCTAGACGGATGAGAGAAGTAAAAAACGGATGAGCGATATCACACCTCGTGAATTTGGAGCGACGAGATGAAAAGAAGCGCAGAGAAAATGTCCACTTGACACGAGCATACGTATCGAGTGTCACCGCGATGCTCTGACGAACTCATAAACAACATAGCACACCACACTAGTCTGCAACTCCCCTTTGTTTACCTGCTTCAATTTCTTCATTTGCTTACACATTTATCAGGCTCTCCTTTCTTTTTCTCTTTCATTTCGCGTCGTATTCATTAATAAATGAATTCTCAGAATTTATGCTTTTATTATCTTCATCATAAAAGGTTGTGTGTGTAAGAGTTGGCTGGATGTAGTTATTCAGTCACCTGTGAAATTAGGGATTTCGCAGGTATTGCATTTCACTGTTTTTGAAGAAAAAAAAATTACTCTCAAAACGGCTTTGATAAATTTAATTAATTTTATTTAATTAAAGCCATTAAACATGATTTATCGAACAAATAATTATGCAAGGATGAATGTATTTTTAAAATGATTTTGGAAAATTATAAGAAATATAATTTATACCAATAATCGTTATATTTATTAGTTTCACCAAATCTATCAGTAATATTATTTTAATAAAATGATAATATTTTTCCAGTAAAAATTTCCACTCTTTAGAATAGGAAAATTTATAAAAAAAAACATGGAACAATTGTTTTGGTAAAATAAAGAACCAAAGGCATATTTTATATTGAATAAAAAAAAGATTGCAAAATTGTTTTACATATAAAGGCACAAATTTTTTGTCCAATAGAATAGTAGAAATATCCAACGAATAGTGTTGCGGATGCATAGAGAAATTCTTATTTAAAATAAGTAGCAATAACTTATTCACAAAATTGAAAGACACATATTTTCAAAAAGTAATAACAATTAGGACATAGCTAGGTAATGGTAAGTATTGTTTCTGGAGATACTACTTGTAGTAAAATTTGCTCCAAAGTTATAGCTAGGAGATTATTAATGTTTCAAAGAGAAATTTCTGTACTGTCAATACATGAGTGTGTGTGCAGTGTGTATTATTGTGCTGGTTGTGCGTAATAAATGTCCTACAAGGGCATCGTCTAACTGCACGCTGCACTTGTCTTTCCAGTTTAACTCCTTTACCTATGCAACATTGCTGCTACGAGAATACATAGACCCTATTATCTTTCTTCTCCCTTCAGTAATATTGTCTGGTGCCTTCGAATGAATGAGCTATTCACGTGATCTCGATAAATACTTTAAATATCAGCTTTTATTCTTATTTTAAATGTCCAATATTGTCATTGTTTCAATTTTTTAATGCGGAAGCGATGATTGACCAAGCTGATGATTGTGCGATCGAATCGTAGGATTATTGTTTATTATAAAAAATTATTGTTTATAAAATATGGTTTTTCGTTTAAAAAAACGTAAACGATTGGAGAATTATATTAAAGAAAATAGCGAACAAATGTAACTAATAATAATTGCATTTCGCATATGAATATTGCGTGCAGCAAAACCGATGATTCATAATACATTGTTAAAAGACATAATCCAAACAAATGATTGTTCGCATTCTTAATGGGAGGAAATTCTTGGAATCCGGTTCTGGGTATAACTAGAAGACGAAAGAAAGATGTCAGAAAATACATGGTTAATCGCGCCAAAGTGTAGAAGAAAAGGGCTTGGCAATGCGCTGCGCAGTAGCGGGTAATTTTCGCGATCGTCGCGTCGAACGACGAGAAACAACAAGGATGAGGATAATAAAAGAAAGAGGAGCAATAAAAAGAAGAAGGGCATCGGAGATAAAAAAAGAGTGAATGAGAAAAAATTGGAAGGAAGGCATGGGAGAAAGGGGAAGAAGGATAGGAAGGAGTGAGAAACCCGAAGGAGAGAAGCGCGTGAAAGACTACATGCCATCGATTGGTGGTAAAGCGAGTTGGGCGCCACTGAGTATAATTATGACATCTAATTAGGTTTTTAGCGGTTGGCGACTGGTTCCACTTGCAACAGTCGCCATCTTAAGGATTGACCAAGCTATCCACGGTCAAGGTCTTTTTTCTCACTTCTGAGCTACTCTTCTTCTGTTTCGCTTCTTCGCGAATGTTTTCCTTGACTTATTATCTATTACCTTCTTCATCCTTGCTGCTCTCATCCTAAAACTTTTTTTTCATTTGTAGAATTTTTTTTTTATTTAGTCTTAATGATTCCAAAAAGATTTTATTATTATTATTCGGCTAGATGCTCAAGTATTAATAATATAATAAAAATTAATGTGTCTTAATTATATCGGGAACGATGAAAGAATAACTCGTGAAGTATAAATGGTAGTCTTGTGAGATATAAAACATTTTTTACGACGATTCTCCTTAAAAATAACTGGTAGAGCACGTTATAGCTATTATTAAAGTTAAGCTTCTCTAAACACCAAAGGTGCAAAAAAACAACATTTAACTGATTATTTCCAGGTGAGTAAGAAGAAATTAAAAAAAAAACTGTAAGAAGGAAAAAGGAGTGCGGATGCGAAGTTCATGGTTGCAAGGCACATGGATCAGCATTGGAACGTAAAAAGAAGAGTCTCTCGTTAGATGCTCTCTTACTCTTTTCTTGCATCGTGAACTCATCGGAAAGAGTGGAGAGTTCGAGGAGACGTCATTAGGGTACGCCACATGAAGCAGAGACTTGGAGATCATAAGGAGATAAAAGTTGCCCAGAGCCTGTTCAAACTCACATGGATTGTATGTAGCATTCAGGGTAGAAAGGACGAAGGAGAGACATTGGTTGCCAAAGAAGACTAAGAAGAAAAATGAGAATGAGAATCAGAATGAGGATGAGAATAAGAAGTAAGAAGAATGCAAAGAAGAAGAAACATAAAATAGAGAAGGGGAAAGTCAAGTGGAGAAAGAGCAGAGTCCTGGGAGAACAGAAGTAAGAAAGAAAGAAAGAATAAAAAGAAAGAGATTGGGAAAAGAAAACGGGCCAAGAATGATTGAGCTGTAGTAGATGCTACTGCGGTTGTATTGTACCAAGATCTTTTTCCTTGTGACTATTGACAGCAACAGTACTGGAACATAAAACAGCACATAATTTTTTCGTTTGACATTCGCGAATTAGAATACAAAAAAATATCCACATTTTCTGATGAATCCGAACACGCAATTTTTATTTTAAAAATCCTTCGTATTTGTACTGCTATTATTCGTACGTGCTATTTTCATCAATGTCAACCAATAGACAATTATTTTTTCTTTTTTTTTTTACAATATACTTGAACTTAACTTTTTTTGAATGATTTTGAAAATTTGATGATCATATAATATTATTAGTAAATTTTAAAATAGTTTGTACTATTACAAATAATAAATATTGCATATTTAGAAATAAAAATTAGTCACTTAAAGATAGATTGCTAACAAAAATTATTGTTAAATACTTTAGCAGTCCATAAATATTTAGTATACTCAGTACATAAAAATACATAAAATACTCATAAGTTCATAGCAATAAACAACTGATGTCACTTATAAATGTGATTCCTAAGATACAATAGATTCAATTCTTCTATATTAAGTGCATTACGAGTAATGACATCGGTATTTATGGATTTTTTTGTAAATCTCTCTTCCACATCTGTTTTAAACATCAAATTCATATCTAATCATTCATCATTTTGTTTTATTTTAAAAATATAATATGCTTCACTAGTAATATTAACCACGCAATAGAATATATTAGGTTTTTTGCAATTTTGGATTCTATACAACAGTGAAAGCAATTTAAAAAGTATTTTTCTGTAATTATTAAATATTTATTGTATCATGCAATATATGTAAATTACTCAAAAATAATAATAAACCATTTTAGAATACAATTTTTATTATATTTATAAATTGTATTAATTGTTATAAGTAATATGTAATTAATTAATTAATTAATTAATTGTTATAAATAATAAGTAATATGCAGACCAACTAAATAAAGTCTGATATTAATTGCAATTTTGCGAAAATCATGGTTAAGACTAACTGCTATGAATTTTTAAGTTAAAAATTGATTATCATAATAAAATTATTATTTATTTTTATTTACGTAATTATTAAATTATTATAAATTATTAATTTATAATGATTTTTTAGGACATTAATTATTTTATAATTATAAAAAAAAAAAAAAAAAATTATTGATTTAGTAGTCAAAAATAAATAAAAAGTTAATAATATGTAGATAAAAATAGTAAATGAAGATTTTGATATAGATTGTGATTAAGAAATTTTAATTTTTTGTTTTTTTGGAATTGTTTGTATATAATGATGAAATTAAATCGCTTTTAAAAGCAAGTAAATATGGTAGTGAAATCCACAGTACGTAAAAAATTGAGGTGTTACACGAAAAAAATGTTTATTAAATACCAACACAATCAATATCGTCTTATTAAGTGTAAATCTGTTGATGAGGTATATGAGCAAGAAAGAAGAAGCGAAAAGGCAAAGTGTAATAAAATGTGTGCAGGACTCGGTTCGTACAGTTGCTATTGACATTGGAAAAGGGAACAATTGTGAATGCCAGAGGTGTCGGATACCAAAGAAGCTGCAAATTGTGTCTGTGTCTGATGCAGAGGCATTTAAGTTGGGAAGCTTCAGCATAAGCTGCTTCAAAATCCAACGTATAAACAGGTATTGGTCATGCGCTTTCCCCTTCCCATCCTTTAACACCTTCATTTTTCTTTTGCTTTTCTTTTTCTCCTCATTTCTTTCTGCTAATGATATCTCCGTGATTGATAGGGTGGACATTCTTGGATAAAATCATAATTATTATATTTTGCGAATTGGATATTTCTTTGTGCAGAATTTTTTAAATAACATTTATGAAAAAAATTTTGATGCATTTGAAGTTGCTGAGTTTATAGTTGTACAAACAATACTAATATAAAAATTTAAAAATTCGTGCACTGGATTTGTATATCGACATCAGCATGAAATTAATTTAAAAGTTATATGCAGTAAATATTGAGGCATGAATCAATAAAGTTAATAGGTAAGAAATCAGTATTGTAGAAGCTATGTGTGAGTCTAATTTGTGGAATAATATCGAATAAAGTTGTTTCTGACTCTAGTTGATTGGCACACCAACTCATTAAGATTTCGCTGCAATGATATCACGTAATACTTTTTTTAAAACTCGTTTATTAAAAAAGCATCCGAATTTTTTTTCTACAGATCGAATACCGAAGAGCGGTCCTTTTGGATCAGTTTGCAAGGATACGAAATAGAGTGTGCGTGTAAGAGTTTAATGTGAGGCTTTTTATCTTTTTTCCTACCTCATTCTCAGACTGTGATATCAAGGCTTCTTTCCATTAGGTCGAGAACGGCCATGCATTTATTTCTCTCATTCTGCTCAAAGTCTAATTCTTTTTTAGTTTTGTTCCTTGTGGAAGCTCCGGCATTATGCACAAATGAGATTGTCGCATCCGAATTAGTTTGGTTTTGCGTAAAATTTCTGTTATTTTAGTGCTACATCTCTTTTAAAGATGTAATTTACAATATTTATTTATCGCTTACTTCACAGATACTTTAGGTTTACTGTTGGATTTGAAGACTTTCTCGCAGGCACGTACGTCTTCTCTATTCAAAGAGTGTGCAGTTACACCCTTGCAATAAAAGTAAAATGAAATAACGTAAAATTTAAAGAGACGATGAAAATAAGTTTAAAGGCTTGTGTAATAGTCGAGACGACATCCCCGAAACAAATTTGAATGTGTTTTGTGCAAGTTTAAGAGCAGAAAGCGGGAGTAAGAGCGAAGAGAGAAGGCGAAATGAGGGATTAGGACTTTTTCGTGTGGACTTGAAGGAGTGCGGTTGTGTGCATGTGACGGTGATCGGAGATTCGAGTGTAGAGGTGAAGACTGGTAATGCCACACTGTTTCTTGCGCCTCTTTCTTCCTCCCATTTTTCGGTGCCAGTCGGGGACAGTCTGACAACGGACTGCGAGCGGGCCCATTGTTCTTGGAAAGCTTGTGTACGAGCTCTTCTTTAGTTTGGGCCGCCCCCCCCCCGCCCTCGGCACACGTACTCGTTAGCAAAAGGATCGAGTGCGCGCATGTGTGTGTGCGAGCGACCGGTCCGATGATGACGATGTCACTCGAGAGAGAGAGAGCCTACAGACCGAGCGCCAGTCCCGTACGTGCGTGTGCGTGTACGTGCAAGCGCCGATGGCCAATGACCCGAAAAGGACGAAACTCGCGTGCGGACTTCAATCGTTCTTTATTGGGCACCAGGCGAACAACGAACATTCGAGAGGACGTGTCACGATAGTGTTCATCTACTTATTTCGCACATGCGCATTACTATTGCTTATCGGATTATCATCCGATCGAGGCTTAGCCTGCATTCTGACTAAAAAAATTATCTGCATTCGGACTAAAAAAATTTCATGTTATTGAGATGTCAATTCACGTTATTACACTTATTTATTACACTTTTTTAATCTCATTTTTTAATAATAATTTACAAATAAATTTACAACATTTTTATCTTGCAAATCTTTATCGATTAATCAAACATTATCCATTGTAATGTAGAATAATCACATCATATATATGTGCTGTATTTTCTTTTAAACGTTGTTATTTTTTTTCAGGTGAGTATATATCTTTCAATTCACGAGCATGCATCTTGTATTCGTAAGTAAAAACAATATCTCGATTATGATTTTTTAGAAAGATCAATAGGTCCAATATATTTCCAACCGCTATTCATAATATTCTATTTATTTAATTAATATTTCTTAATATTAAATTATTATGGTATAACGTAATCAATTTAATTTTTTATTTTTTTTAATTTTCGCAGTATTTGTGTATTTATTACACTCAAAATATGCAGACACCACTGCACTTTACAAAAGTACTCGTAAATAAATATCCGAAAAACATTATCATGTATTACAAAAAAAAAAAATAAAAGAATAACATTTTAACCGAGCTAATTATTTATTTATGAATTATTTTCTCATTTTAATATTATTATGTAAATTAGATTAATATGTAAATTTTTTAAAAACTTTAGTTCGGATAAATATAAATTTCTTTTAAATTTTAATTTTATTCAAAGTAAAAAAGTAATTTATTTGCACTGTTTAAAAATATTTTTAAATAATTGTAGTTAAAATTGTAAATATTTTTTTTAAATTCAGTTAAAAGTAACAGTTGCGCTGTACTGAAAATATAGTTTTTATTTATGAGTTGGCAAAATTTATAGCATTGCACTAATAAAGTCGAATGATATTTACTTTTATTTCATTTTTACGAGTTTATTCAAAAGCTCTAATTGAGGCTAGCCATCGTCATATTTTGAATTTGCGATACAATTTTAAGCAACTGATCGTATGATTGCTTTAGCAAATGTGCTGTGTTTCAATATGCGACAGCTAAAGTAAAAGCCGGGGTGCAAATTAACTGTCAATAAATATACATGACAATGATGATTTGTATTAAGATTTCCAGCCCTAGAGTACTAGAGCTCATAATACATTATTAAGATTGTCAGTTGTTTTTTATTTATAATGTAGTATAAATTTGCAATCTGCGTCTTAATGGCTAATAACTTCAGTCTTTATCAAAAGAAAAATCGAAATCGAAAATGGAATGAAATGTATATCGCTATCCTTTATTCAATAATATCCGTATAAAATATTTTATGTAAAATATTGTTCAGAACATTAAATTTAACTTTGAATTAGTTAAGAAAAATTTTAAAAAGTTTACGGAAATCAAATATTTTACAACTAAATTATTGTTGCGAATGTAAAATAAGAAGCAGAAAAATTTTTCAAAAATAAATTACAAAATTTAAAAAGAATTTAATCGAATGAGATATCATTTTTATTATAGGAGTAAAACTTGGTGCAGTTGAGGGACTTCCTGAATAAATGAAAGTCCAATATACCATACACTTAATAACAGGTCGAGAGTTGCTAATATCTAACACTAAATGTAACATGAATTTTCATTTGTAAAGTGGTGGTATTAAAGCCGGATAAGCTCAGTTGTCATCAGTTGGTACTACAAAGTTAAATTTCTATCGCGAAGCGAGGATAAGTTTCAAAGAAAAATGCAGGAAATAAAGCAATGATAAAGGGTCGGAGAATGGAGGGGCAAGGGAGGAAAGGGAAGAGGTTTGCCGAGCCAGAGAATCTGTGCTAGAAGAGGACTGGAAGTAAGTGGGTAGTTAGGTTGTTTACGTGGAGTGACTTTGTCTGCTCTGCTTTCGCAGCATCCGCGCAGAGGCCAATCACGCACTCATTCCCATGAGTGCAGGAGACGCACGGGAGAAGACGAGCACAAGGAATGTGCGTCTTCATACGAGAGGCTTTTCGGTACGAGGCAGATTTCGAAAAAGAAAGACGTTAAGGGAAGGACGAAGGAGGCAAAAGTGAAGGAGATGAAGAGGAACAGGAGCGGGAGCGACGGTGGGAGGGGGAGCGGGAGGTTGTTAGAGCCGCGGGCCTTATTATCGGCACGCAGCTGCTCTCAGGGGCTAATAGCCCGTCACGGCTTCTGTGCAAACGCCATTTTTGTTTTTGCTTACATTTTCATTTCTAGCATTTTATTTTCATTTATAAGATTCATTTTCATTTTATTATCCTTTGGAGTCCCGCTCTCGGTTTTGTTATCATTCTTCCTCTTATTTTCATTTTCATCACCAGACACCGACACGGGCGTCCTGCTTTCCTGCAATTTCGATGCTTCATTCGTATTTGCTTCTTTGTGCCCGGCTTCCGAATCGCTTGGATTACTCTTGGGCCAGTCTTGGGAAAAACAACAAAAGTAAGATACCTTTTGTGAAACGCATTATCGTCCAAGTACAAGCATAATGTACTCGAATTCCGGACGATTCCGTTATGTCGAAAAAAAAAGGTAAACTCAATCTGAAAAGTATGATGTTGAAACAAAAGAAAGTTATATTTCCAAGGGTTTACGATTTCTGACAATAATGGCCGCTCTTGCGAAAGACCGGCAAAAAATCGGTGAAAAGGACATCCGTGAAGAAAGGCAATGGAAATAGTTGGAGAGAAGTAGCTTCGGTAAAAACAAAGCCATGGCGAAATTACGTAGAGTCATTACGCTCGCGAAATCGAAGATGCTCGGGTTACTTTGGTCTGTTCATCCCCTTTCAGCCCCTCGCCCCTTCATAGGCGGTTTTTCATTCAATCAATTGCGACCACCAGTGCTCATTTCTCAGCCCCTCGCTTAACTTCCTCCTGTTTCGTCCCTGTAATCAGCGGAACTTGGCGGCACGCATAACCGTCTGCTATGCGTGCCAACTTGAAAAAACGAGAAAACAAGAAAACAAAAAAACGAGTAAACGAAATAATCGAGGCGAGTGTTTGAGGAGAAGGCCAGTTTTTGAGGAGAAATTATGAAAAATAACTCAATCGGTCCAATCAATGCGTCGGCCAATCCTTCCTTTTATCGATTTCTTAATTACATTCATCAAAAAACTACCATTACTTTGATTACTGTCATCAATGCTCATCCACGTGGACTTTTCCTTGCTTGGTAACGACTTTATCTCTAGCGAAACCACAGGAGACTAGACGAAACAGGGAAGAGGCTCGAGATGAAAGTTGGACTCGAGTGCACATGTAGTCAAGGTGTAGAGGAAGTCAGATCGAGTATCAACGCGCCGCGTTCCCTCGAGGGTGTGAGTGGGAATGCAAAAGAAAGGCACGGAGGGAAAAATACTCGGGATGGGTGATCGTGTACAATTATACCTGTGTGTGCGAGGGAAGAGAGCGTGGGAGGTGGATTATCTGAAAGTTTAGATGGGAGTACGAGGGAGGGGAGAGATTAACAGGGGCTGTAGCAAAGAAACCGGTAGTAAAGTTATTCGAAAGAGCTGGGCATTCGAGTACCGATCTTTACGGATAAGAGCGCGTGAGGTGTAACTTACTAGCTCTTTCCTCTCGCTCTCGGTCCAGCTCTCGGTCCAGCTCTCGGTCCAGCTTTCGGTCTGGGTTTCGTTCTCCCCTCTGCTCGAGATAGCCAGTCTTTTTACGTGTGCGAGTATGGATACACTCGGGAATACACGCAAAGCCATATATGTACACAAGTGTATATTTATGTATAACTGTGGCTTGGATGCGCAAATATGTGCGCCGTGCCTTTATGCATATTGAATCCGAGGAGAACACATAACCTACACGCGAGCAGCATCTTCGTATAACTCGTTCTCTCTCTCTATCTCTATCTCTCTTTCTCTCTCACGGCAAATTCTACCTCTTAGCGACTTTTGCTTATGCGGGGATACCTTTATATGCACGTGTGTAAGCTCTCGAATTAACGACGCCGATTGTATCTCTACGATTTCTATGGTGAGAAATGGGCGATGCGAATATCGGTACACCGATTCCTGCGCTAAACTTTATTCGCCTGTGTTCCCTCGCCTTGACATTCCCCACATCGGAATATGTAACGGAGTCCAAGTGCGTCGCCAATCTGGAGTCACTTGCCAATATTTTTTTGCATTCGGATTCTGTGCGTAGGGGATAATGGACCATCGCGGAATTCGAAATCGATTGAGGGATCGAGTAATATGGTGTAAAGATGAGGCCTGAACAACGGTGAAAAGGGCGACGGATGAAGCGAGCGTGCCAGCCACCTGCCGAAATAACGACTTAATTCGCGAAAGGCCCCGAAGCAAGAGCAGACGAAGAAAGAGAAAGAGAGAGAAAAATGCACTTGGGCTCTCAATTCTGGGAATTCGAGGCGAGCGCATCGACGAGACCAAGGAACAAAAACAGACATCGAGAGAAAGAGAGAAAGAGAGAAAGAGAGAAAGAGAGAGAGAGAGAGAGAGAGAGAGAGAGAGAGAGAAAGACAGACAGACAGAGACAGAGAGAGGGAGGTTGGTAGAGGTAAAGAGATAGATAGATAGATAGATAAATAGATAGATATATAGATAGACAGGTAAATAGATAGACAGGTAAATAGATAGATAGGTAGATAGATACAGAAAAAGTGAGATAGAGAGAGAGAGAGAGAGAGAGAGAAATCGCAGATGCAACAACGCGCTTGATCCCGATCTCTTTTTATCCCTTTCTTTCTCTTTTACTCTCGGAACGATGGAGGCTGGAAGGGGAAGGAAGGAGAGCTGTGTACGCATGCTGTCCTTGGAGGACTCGTTTTCTGATGCTGGACCCGCACGACCTTGAAACGAGAGCATCATCGGGGGTCTAGGGTGTTGGCGAATGAAATAATTATCGAGCCACGCACGCGTCCCTTATTATGACTCTATTACGCAGCCACTTTCATAGAATAAACACTTTTTCCGGCAACAATATTTTCTCTATCTCTGTTATTTAGACGCCATCTCAGTTGTTTGTTACTCACCTCTTAAATTCATAAAGTAATCTTGTACTTTAAACTTTCACGTTTATTCCCAATTGTATTTTTAAATATTATCACCATCTTAATTTCGTCCTTTAATTTAAAAGGAATTTTTTGTTGTTTTAAATTGGCATCAGAATAATTTTCGAAAGAAGATTTAAATCCTGAAACTTTAAAGGTACTCTCAGATTCACATGTTTCATATTTATTATTTGTGCACATGTGAATTAGATTCAATTTGAATTTATGATCCGATGAGTTTGTAATCAATGATTAACTCATTACGTTCTCGCCTAAAGGCTTGTTTCTGTTCCCTCAGCTCCATTACGTGAGCGACCTTTAATTTTATCCAACATAAAGTCATTATGCTTGAGTACAGCAACCACAAAACTTAATCAATTCGACGTTTCAGGGATGAAGAATTATTAAGCGTAAGCTTTTGTAAATACTAATAAATTTTAATTTTATCATTACTGTATAATTTAGAAAAATTTCTGAAATAATTAAAAATTAATATATTAATTCAAATGACAAATCTTTTTATATAGTATTCTCCAATCACACAATATGCATAAATTTAACTCTTAAATAAACGTTCATGGCATAAAAAGTAAAATTATTACCAACACGAAGAAAGCTAAGATTTTTTACTGTGTAATGCACAATTAGTTCTTTGGAAAAAAAATTTCTTGGACAATTCTGCGCGATTTTCAAGGAGATTGTCATTTTTAAATGCTTCAAATGACAAATAACCAAGATAATTCTATGATCTCTGTTCGTTTCTTAATTTCGCTAGAATCGAGTGAATAACATAACAGATGAGTGAGCTATAAAGGAAATAGACAAAGAAAGAAAAAATATTTAATCAAAAGTCGTAGGTAGCAAGTTGTTTATATGTCTACTCAACGTATAACCTAATCCACGTTTATGATAATTCGTTATCGCTAAAGAGCTCGAGGAAACCTTATAGTGAGGGGGAGGGGTAGGCAGAGAAAGAGGAGTAAAAGCAGCAGATACGCATGTGATTTTTAAAAAACCTGTTATGGTCTTGGCCGGATTCAGGATTGGAGACTGGGACCAGTGAGCCCTCCAAGGTGGTCTACAATTGCAGTAATAACTCAATTATCCTCTCTGGTCGGGGGTACACAAGGGTATTCCGGGGTACAACGGGATACGCGGACTGCCCACCTCCTATCTGTCTCCTTTGCTCTCAAATCTTTCACTCACCATCCTTTTCTCCACTCTTCATTTTCCGTCTACCTCAATCTACTTCCCCCTTCTAAACTGCATATCTTTTACATTTCTCTTTGCCTTCTCTCACACGCGCCTTCTCTTCTGCTCTATCTCAATTCATCTCTTGCTATCTCCCCACCTTCTCTCCTCCCTCTCACGCTCTCCCCCTCTCACTATCTATCTATCTATCTATCTATCTATCTATCTATCTATCTATCTATCTATCTATCTATCTATCTATCTATCTATCATCTATCTTTCTCACAGGATATACTAATAGTAATCTCTGATCCTTCCACGCCGGTTAAAGTAGGTATTATTGGGCCCTCACTTTTGGCATCACGAACGCATGCCATGTCGGGCTCTTTTTACCAATCCAAGTCCCGGCTCCAATTAATTCAACTTCTTTTATACGAGTATCATTTCATCTCTTTTGTTTACAATACAAAGAATCATTCGGCAGTGTTCTTTGGCTCGAATCTTTCGAATCTTTCGAATTTTTTCATAATCATTATTTATATTACCAATCGTGAAATGAACTCACTAGGGAAAAATAAGATTTCCTAAAATTTTCCGCCTCTAAAGCACAGCCAGGTATTGACATTCTGGCAAAAATCTAGGAGTAGAAGTTACACTGACTACACCAGTGGAGGGACAGCTTCTGATTTTTCTCTCCCACGGATCCCCGGGCTTTGTAAGTCATCGGCGGGGAGGTATAGGGGTGTCCACGGGTCTGTGGGTGTGTGTTTGTATAGGAGGGTCAGTCGTATACAAAGAGGACTATCGGCGTCCGAACAAACAGCATAATAGCGCCGGGATTTTAACACGCTCCTCGTTAGACATTTCGTCGAAGCATGTCGTCCTGCCCTTCTACGATATGCATCTCAAACTCTGTAAGCCTTGTACCTTGTACTCGACTTTACACATTTATGCATATGCATGCAATCGGACAAGTATTTTAAAAATTTCACCCACCGTCGAGCGTGATTAGTAATTGCCGTAATGTGCTTGTATTTGCATTTTGCACCTTTTTGTTCCTTCGAGTGTGTATATATATTTATTTATATACGTGTATATATATACAGCTTTAGTCCTCTGATACAAGCTTCAATTACTTTAACTTTTAATTAAAAACGTATAAATTATAAAATAAGATATTGCGGTAATTAAAGCAGTATCAAATTGACATTGAAGCATATTCTGCAGAGTTTCATCGCGTGTACATTGTCTCATAAAAATAACTTTTAATTATTGTAAATTAAAGAATTTTAAAAAGTTTATTTGTATGAGAAAATTATTTAACTTAAATGCCTTAAATTTATTTAACTTAAATCTTTGGATCATACGACGATGATTTATAATATCTATGAATTATAATATCTGGATCTCAGCAATTCGCAACACCTAATGAGATTTAATCCTTGAAAATCAAGAGTCACCTCAATCATGTTATATTAATACAACCGTATAATTAATATTAAAAATGAGATTAATATTATTATTACTCAATCTTCAACTGAAAATTTTAATATTCCTCTTTCAAATGCATTTCGATCATAAAATTATACATTTTAGGATTGTTTACTAATTATTTATGTAAAAATGTTTACATTTATCTGAATCTTAATAAGTTTGAATATAAAGCCTAATATTTAAAAGTGAAAATTTTTCATTTACAACAAAGTTTATAGTTGTAAAATTTTCTAAGCAGAAAAATATGTAAAATTTCTATTGAATAATATTATTTAAAGATATTTTACTACTGCCCTTCTTACATTAAAAATTACAGTACAACAAAGAAATATTTAAATATTTCAATAAGTTAAAGTTATAAATATTATACTTTCCTCATGAATTTTGATATTAATATTGATTTAGGCTTTGTTTTTTTATTTCTTTTTTTTATTTAATGAATTGTACACTGTCAACGTATATTGAATTTAAGAAATAAAATGTAACAAAGATCCTTTATTGTTTTTTTTAAAAATACTAATATAGTCCAAGTTACCTAGAATTACGTACGAGTAAAATTTTATGTTATAAAATTTATGTCTTGAGATTTTTGCCGTAAGATTGTTCAAGTTGAAAAAGAGATTCGAAAGCTGAATTTCGTAATGGGCAGCGCATTGATTTACACTACCGCATTCCGAGCAGTACACGCACACAAGAAATTAATACAGTTTAACGACATTATTCATCGTCGAGCAAACATCTCTTAATACCCCACCATCTCAGGTTCCATGGAGATGCATAAATGCCACAAAGAGATCTCCACCTAAGGCAAGAAACAATCCTAAAGAATGCCCCAAAAAAATTCGAACATTGCGCGCCAATGCCTCCACTTCGTTACGTATACAACTCTGCTGGTTCACGCACACGTTAATCTCTCTCTTTCTCTCTCTCTCTCTCTCTCTCTCTCTCTCTCTCTCTCTTTCTCTCCCGGTCTTTATCTTTCTTAGTTCGTTTAGCTGCCGTTGCCAAAGTGATCTTCCAGCGCGTATTGCGTGCGCCTCCTTGCCGAAGAGAGTAAGACATTGAGAGAGAAGGCACCTGCTAAGTCCAGTCGGTACCCCACTCTTCTCGAGTATTGGTGTATACATGCATGCTCACGTATAATCCGCAGCCTACGCAAACATACGCGTGCTTCTGACGCTCACGACGTTCAAATCTTGCATCCTTTTTCTGATCCGTGCAGGCGCGCTGAGACTGAGAGAGTGAGAGAGTGAGAGAGTGAGAGAGGAGAAAAGGACTCCCACTACACACTCTGTCTATGTCTCTCTGTCTCTCTCTCTCTCTCTCTCTCTCTCTCGCGCTCTCTTCCATAGTCCCTCGACGACTCTGTTCCTTAGAAGCAGGCTCTCTCGACCGGCTGGGTGGTCCTACCGCTTCAGTTCTCTTCCAACGCGGCTCAAGTCAACACTCTTAACTACACGCGCTCATAGTCGATATTTCTTCATTATTTTACCATCTAATTACAGTGCATTCACAAATCCACACCCCAACTTTGTATTTGGTCTCTATACTCATTCACAGCTTATCCTCCAAAGGGGACTTTTCTCAACTCAACTAGAGCAATATCATTTAACCTCCAAGTACTCAATGCTAAGACAAGTGCCAAAAGGAGGTGTTGGTCAAATCAAAAAGTTTTTCTTCTCAGTGCTTCCCGACGTCCTTTTTTCCAAATTTACGCTTGGCTTCATACGCACCGATTGTCAAGGATGTTTGGTATGAATTTGGCCGTGTCGGCTTAATCTGTTCGAGACATTTTTTGGCAATTGTTATAGGTGGAAGAAAAGAAAGTGAAGAGTAGTTTATGGAGAGAATCGTATTCCTCTTTGTGGAGTCGTAGAGAGTAAGACGTTGTAACCGAGTGGAGGGATAAACGCTGGATAACGACGGAGTGTAATCAAACGTTATTTCATTTAAAAGGACGAAGATCAACCTGATAAAGTGGTTAGTGTGCGAAAGAACGTGGATAAGACGAATCGAGCATGATTGGTCGGACGTGAGAACCGACCAACGCGGCTACGGGTCCAGCGGTTCAGCATCCTCGGTCTCTCCATCCGCAGCCTCGCAATCTTTCCGATCCTCAAGAAGAAGAAAAGAAAGGTAGGCAAACAAGGCGAGAAACACGGTGCACGGTAGACATCTTCAATACGCACGTGCGCTTGAATGAATCAATCGATGGGGATACATCTATAAAGATACAATGACTTCGAAGGGATCGTACCACCTTGAAGCATGTGAGATGTGAGGTGTCGATGTGAGTACGAGCTACCGTAGCCACTTTCTTTTTTATTCGCACTAGCTTTAAAGTCACTTCGGCTTCTTGGCTAAAGTATTGAATTTTTTTTTATTTCAAAGTTGTAAGCAAGTTTATTCATGATATTGATTATTGATAAACTTTTAAAGTCCAAATACATAGAATTACTTAAATATTTATTTCGCAATTTTTATTCTATTTAAAATAATTGAAACATTCAAGAGTATTGAAATATACTCAAGTTTTTACTAGGAAATTTGTACCGGGTATATAAATATAAAACAGATAAAAAATAATTATTTCATCAGAATCAATTTAGTAAATGGATATTGTGTTATTTACGTAATTATTGTATTCTCAAAATCCACTAAAAATATTACATCATTTATTTAATAATTGTGGCCTAGAAAAAAGGCTAATTTTTTCATTTGAAATTATTTCTCAATTAAAAACAATATTTTATTTTATTTTTTAATTTAACTGAGATGTAATACGAAGAAATTATTCAAGACCAATCGCATCCAATACAAGGGAAATCCACGGCTGTGTCAAAATGGTGCCTCGACCTTTTTTGGATGCCTACGTTAGAATTCGTAAAATGAAAGTTTTTTCTCGTTCTTACCCAAGAGTTGTGTTTTGAGCAAGAGAGAAAAGGAGGGTCTATGGTCGGGTAGCTCGAGGTCTAGGGGCCTTATGCACAAGTCTACGCAGAGCATAGGACTACGGTTTCTCGAGTCCACGGGAGCTCAAAATTCCTAATTCCCATTCTCACTGTAACTTCGAATTCCCTCACTCTTGCAGGCTTTCAATTTTGTTGATGAAAGGGAGATGTAGAGAGAATGAGGGTTCAGAATATTTCCTTGAGAAAAAATAAAGTTGAAAAATAAAAGAGGGAGAGGGATTTTGGTTCATTTTGGTTCTGTTCTACTTTGCGTTTGGGTTTACTTTCTCGAGGCTGAGTCCGTAACATTCGGACAGTTTTTCGGATAGCACCGCGAGCTTTAAATTTACGAGATGTAATGAGGAAATATCTCTATTATTGTCAAGAATATAATTCCTTTGCTTCCTCTGTCCTGTAATATGATTGGTCACGTCCAATTTTATATTATACAATTCCTTGTTTATCAAAGCTGCATTCAAACCCCTTAAATTTCCATACATAATTTAATGTTCTATCCCAGTCATTAATTATTTTTACGTTTTTTGCATTGGAAGTTAAAATTTTTTCATAATTTCCTAGACTTTGTGTTCGAGTACACAGCTCTTTATGAACCTTAAACCTTGTTTCTTATATTAATATTTAAATTGGAACTGTGAAAAAAGTTTATCAATCGAACAAAGGAGCAAAACCTTCGAAAGTAATAAATAGTTGATGTATGTGTATTTTATCCATTGGTATTAGTATGAAGGCTAAGACTGATTTGATAAATGTCGAATGTGACAGTGACATTGATATAAGCGAGTAAATTCGAGGACGAGGGAAGGATTGTGTGAAGATGCGAACAAGGATCAAACGAGCACGAAAACCCAAAGCGACGTAACGTAACAGTCAGAGAGAACCAGTTTCTTCCGATTCATTGCGTTCGTTGTCCGATAATGACGCTAAGCGTGCCATAACCGATCACAGAATGCCCCGGTACTTTGATTTGACCTGCCAGGAAAAACGCCTCCTGTATATCTCATTTGCTTTTTATGTGCTGTACCCCAACGAAATTCTTTTCTTCAGATTCTACATTGATATAATATCGCATATTTCCTTGGGTTTTGATAGAAGCTTTGAGAGAAGCTGAAAATGAATCGAGTAGAGGGCATTTGAGAAAGGACGCCAAAGGATTTGGCAAAATCAATCGAAAAAACTTGTCTAAAAGCTGCGATGAAGAAATTATTCGTCGAAATCTCTTAATTCTGACAAGACAAGTTTGATTCAGCCCATTCGCTCCTATGAACTATTCCTTTGTTGCTTCTTTTGTACGAATGGGGCGAGAGAAGAGTTAATTTCTCATTTTGCTCGCTCTGTCTCCCACCAATGCATCAAAACCTTTATTTTTTATTCAAAGATGAATCTTACAGCCAGTGGTACAATATAATGACGCTATTGGCTGCAGAGTACAAGCCATCAAAATATGTGCAAAAACATGAGCAAGCGATAGAAACGCAGACATGAGCTTCAAGCCAAGCAAACTGTTCAAGATGGCAAGTGGTTAAAATGGTCTGTGGAGTCTCGGCACTCGACAACCCTCAATTATCTTTAGTAAACTAGAATCTTCTTGATTATATGTTTCATCCTCGCGTTTCCCAGATGCATGATCATTCAGCTGGTGTTTTAAGTCAGAAATGGCCTTGGTGGGGGTAAACCCGGTGCTGTATGATCACGAGGAGTATTTATGGAACGTAAAATTCTCGGCACATGTGCCCTGAACTTTGATTGTTCATTTGATTGAGTCGCTTTTGACAATGTCGATAACGGTTACTTTGTAGCGAATCGCGTGCAAGCAAATAAGAGCGAGTACCGCGAGGAAGAAAGTACAACTGGATGTTTTTACTTATAGTTGTATTGCGTGCATGCGATTTCATAGTAGTTCCGAGGTAATCATCAGCTTCACTTACAATCTTATAATCACATCGTTATCGTACATACTTTAATCTGTTTTATAAGCGTTGCCATTGAAATTTAGTTATGGCTCGACGATAACTCTATTGAGCTTGCTTCTTAAAAATATCGTGGAGTAAATTAAATTCATATTTCATAACTAAACTTATTTTTAACTAAAATTTAATTTAAGTTTTGACTTTATATAATTTAAAGACAGATAAACTAAGTACGTGTGTCAAGATAAACTTTGAAATACATTGTCAAATTTGCAATATTATTTATTTTTGACAAAATTAATTTTTCATTTCAAATCTAATGTAAACAAGGTAAAGATAGCAATAGTAATATGTAAACATAGCAATAATACAATTTATCATCGAGAATATATAGTTAAAATTTAGAAGATTAAATTTCATTTTTTTAATTATAGTTTAATGATACTATTTACATTATTTTATTTACTTTTTCAAAAATTTAAATGTTTAAATTTAAGGATTATTTTAAAAAAAATCTTTTGTTTAAACATCACATAAACATGGGTTATTTTCGTGAATGTTTATATTTATAGATTTGTTATGTTTTATTGTATTTTATTTCTTATTTTATTTTAAAAATTTCTTTTGACAAAATGCTTGATTAAAAAAATATATTTAATACTTATATTATAAAATGAACTAATTATAAAAATTGATTTATTTTTTACGGAAATAATTAATATTATTTCGAAGCTTGCATTATTTTCAGTAAACTTACGTGATTTAAAATTAAGAGTATTTAATTTACTGCATCGTTTATTAAACGTCAAATTAAATATTTACTGTACTTTAAAAATTTTAATAATATTACCTTCAAAAATACATAACAAGAGAAACTATTTTTTAAGGTTTTCTGATATAGAGATAGATATTCCAGTAGAGTAAATATTTAACGTTATTGCATTTTTAACTGAAACTTGACACAACTGGTACATGCGTATACTTAACTTATTACTCTATAACCATCAGTTTTTGATTTGATAAAATATTATTAAAATACAGTTAGTATTGTAAAGAATTTATACTATAAATGACTTTTTTTGAATATTTATTATCTTGAAAAAAGTTTTTTGGTACTTTTACTTCTAAATGCGGATGATTATATAAATGAAACGACATTTTCGCCAAATGAATGGGTTAGACGACATGTTTGATGGCTTGATTGTTTGCAAATATGGTGCGATTGTTATTTGGTGACAAAACAAAAGTTAAGCATCAAATTCCCTAATCAATAAGAGCTTGATTGTGAGCTGTAGAGGTTTTAAAGAATGGGCTTTGGTACTTTTTGGGAGCTCTTGATTGTATCTGATTGTTGTGTGGATAAAAGACACACTCTCAGCTGAAAATTGTCGCGCTAAAAACGCGAAGATAACATTTGCAGGCGTGTCGGCCAGAGTAAAGCCACGTACGATTGGTCTCGTTTCTTCATCGTAAAGAAAGGGTTAAGTGATGCGTGTTTCGATTCACTTTGACATCTCAGGGTCCCCGTCGCTTGTTTTAAAGGCGCGCTTTATTCGTCAACTCGCACGTGGTCGCGCACGCGTCAAAGTAGCACAAAAGTTGGGAAGTTGACGGAAAAGCCAGGTCGTAATTTGAAATGAATCTCAGGTACTAAAAAGTTAAATAAACTCTCGGTTCGACGTTCAACCCTTTGTTTTTTGTTTTCTCTTGCCAAACTGTTATTGTTGTTCGATTTGGACCGATTGATCACGATACCCTCGAATGAAATTGCGTGCGTTTTCATACTTGGGTGAGCACGAGTTCAAAGTCGGACGCACACATGAATGACTTCGGAGTCGACGTCCTGTGGCATTTATCACCTGACAATATAATTATTTGTTTAACTGTAGGTACCACACGCTTGCAAAATAAACGTCAGCAGTCGTGCTCATGTCCCACAATCAATAAAACGGGCGTGTGCCTACCGATTAAAAGTGCGCCAGTGAACAACTTTTGAAACAAAAACTTACTCACTCTTATAACTCTCCCCTACCCTTCCTTTCCCTTCCCTTCCCTTCCCTTTCCTTCCCTTAACCTTTTATCCTGAGATCACGGCTTATGACTTGGGCTTACGAGCAAAAAAAGAAGCTCGGAGGATTTATGCCTCAGGAATATATAAAGGCACCTACAGGAACCTTTGAATTACTTTTTTTAGCGGACCCTCAAATTGTTTCATTTGCTATTGTTATTATTATTGTTCAGTCTTGAGGGGTGCGAAAGTGTGACCGGATATTTGCGCTTTGCTTATGCAAGGTAATTAATTCCAATACATTCTTGGATTTTTGGCCCATGCTCGTGCGATCTACCAATTTAGATGCTAAGATTTTTACCAAAGTATCGGATCCAGTTCTTTCTTCTTCGAGGAAAAAATTGTGAATTTTGCACCAGTTAATAGAGTAGTTCCCCTTTGAGAGGCACGAAACGCGACGAAAGTTAAATATAAATTATGGAATGAAGATTTTAAAAATGAAATAATAAATAAAACATGCAAGCTTGAAAGAGAGTGAATGTATATCGTGGTCAGGGACCCGCAGAAACTTTGTAAGAATAATTCAACGTCGAACGTCAGGGGAGCGAAATTTTATCGTCCCACCCAGCATCCGGAGCCGTGTACCCAACCTTCTTGTTGTCGAAAATCTTGGATAAAAGCCGTAAGGGATTTTGAGAGGTAAAAAGATCGACTTATAGAATAAAGAGTAAGGGTACGATTAAAAGTAAAGCGATCGTTTCGCATAGGCATATCCAGCCGCGCTTTCGCGTGCGATGTCTCAATCTCTTATATCCTGGGTATGCAGTATACTGCGGGAGGGCCCCCTAAGAATGAGTGAGAGGGAGCAAGAGAAAGAGCGCGAACCACTCGCTCAAGCATTCGAATCAGCATCCCGATGAAAAGCAAGACCCATTGCTTCCTCTCCTTTCCTCTACTCTTCCTGCATTTTTTATTGCATGTTTTTCTCAGCTCTATAAACGCTGAATATTATTAACTTTTTTCAAAAGATCCTCCAACATTTAAGTACGTGGACAACTTTTTACTATTGTAATTTACAATTTCAACAGACGATAAAGTTCTCTGGGTAGTGCTAATGATGCAATGGGCGACAATTTGAAGGGACATTAAGTTTGCCTCACGAAACGAGTAAAATTTTGTCTTACGTGCTTCGTCTTACCTACTCGTAAGAATAAACGTAGGAATAAAATTCAAGGAGGGCACGGAGCAGTGATGAGAATGATGGCAAAGCGGTATGTTCTCTATTCTCTCTCTCTCTCTCGCTCTCTCACCATCCTTCTTTCTCTTTTCCTAGTTCAACAGACATCTCTTTGTTGGCTTCGACCAGTTTTCTACTCTTCCTCGTATATCTTCCTTCTCTTTTTACCTTTATGTTTTTACCTTTCTCTGTCTCTTTTCGTCTTTCTTTCCCAGGTGCACACGCGCATACATAAAGTGGTTCATATTTAGGTCCTGGAGAGCTTTTGAAAAAATAAATAGGTTGCAAGAAAAAAGGCTGAATAGAGTGATACAAAGAAAGTCAAAAAATACTTTTACAATGTGCAATTTTCGATATATGAAGAATAACCTCTTTTTCCGTATAATTGTCACAGTAAGAAAAAAATCAACCAATACCAAACAATACACATGGAAAATATAGAGTTTAAAACTAAATAAATATATTGTTTCCGTGTAGTCTACATTGGTTTGCACTTCAAACTGTGAAAGTCCAATGGTACTGGTTGAATATTCATTGATCTTTTTTTTTTTTACTTTCTAAAACGCGTGTAAAAGAGACATTTTCATGTTATTTCAGTCGACATTGTCTTGAATATTATAATATGAAATTGACGAAATTGTAAATCGATGAAATTGTATATAAATTTGAATATATAAATATTTTTTTATATAGCCTAATATTAAATCAGAAAATAAGAATTTATTTCGATAAAAAAATTTTTATTTTGGAAATTAGAGCAATATACTCAACTGATTATAATATAATATTATACTTATGATTTAAGTAGACATACAAATTAATTTATTTTTATTATTCAAGCTTATCAGACCTAGAAAACCTAAAATTCGGAAAGATTATTCATCTCTTTTATCGTCAAAAGTAAAGAAGGTAAAATTTATTATATATAGTTTTTGCGGGTTTGCGACATTCAAAGGTTCAGCTATTGAGACAATTAAATTTCACGACTGAATTTCATTGCTAATTGCCCAGGTGCTGGAAAAAAAATCAATTGACTTCGTTCTCTTAGTAAAGTAGCGTTCACAACTAAATGAAAGTTTCCAAGACGAAAGAGAGAGAAGAAACAAGAAGCGGTGTAGCAACTCATCGAATGAGTCTTGCTTCCTCTCGACGAAACGTAATTTGTCGCTTGCAAAATTCCGAGGAATTACTTGAGAACTTTTTGTAGACCTTTTTCTATTTCGATTCTACATTTAATTTTTTATTTTTTCTGCAGTCTTCACTATTTTTTGCACATTACTATAGTACGATACCTATTTTGACTCGAAGACTAATTCGAAAGATCCTGCGAGTTTTTCTAGCGTTCGTTCATTTTTTAGGTTTTCTCGGTTTGTGGAGTCAGTGATTTCTCATTCCTGTATAGTCATTGAGGATATCGTACGTGTCCAGGATAAGTGTGTAAGTACTGAAGAACAAGAGTCGCGTAGGTCGGGGCGTTTTATACTCGCAACGAGACCTCAGAAAACTCTTTTTACTTTCATGTGATGCCCTGCTCTCGCTTCCATAGGCCAGATAAGACCGAAAGGGAAAAAGAGAGAAGTCGAACTTGTGTTTGCCATTCGTCCATCTCTGAGTGCACGCTTGCAGCGATCAAGGGAGTTACGTATTTGTTACGGAACGGTGTCTCTTTTCCTGTCGTGGACGTGATTCGCCTTCCTAATAATATAAAGACTTCTATTCATTGGTGGGATAGAGAAAGGAATATAGGAAGCAAAAGAGATACAGAGAGAAAGAGAGAATTGCCTCAAGTTCGAGGCTTACTCTGCGTCTTTGTTTTTTTTTTTTTTAATTTTTTTTCCTTGCAAACTTCATCGACTGAGAGACAGACAAAAGAGTGAGAGGGAGAGAGAGTAAAAGAAATCTTCCTTGTTTCCCTTGTTTCCTCGGCTCTCTTTTTAATTTTTTTATAGGTGGACTTCATGTTTACCGATCTCAATGCTTATATTATACTGAGGCCACTAATTAACAATAATAATCTTTTTTTAATTAATCTTTTTCGGACCAATATACATGCACACAATTTCATAATTATTTATCGACCAAAAAAGTTTGCAACTTAATAAGAATTATTTATCCATACATGTAATATTAATATAGTTTAGAAAATGACGGAATATGAAAAGAAAATGTGTCGGGACTTGACAGAATGATTTAGATATCTATGAAATGATTTCGGCGCATGGAAAATTGCTCTCTCATTGTATTCGTTTCGCTCTCTTCTTTCTTCGTGTGTATCTCCCTTTTCTGTATAACTCCCCCCCCTCTCCCTCTCCGAGGAAGATTCCAGTCCTTTTTTCCTCTGCCTCTCGCATTCGTCCTGGAGAATGAAGGCGTGCGCACAGCACGATCTTCGTCGTACATACAGAGACGAAAACAAGACTATCTCGTTCGTGGTGGCCCATGGGTGCACATGCACATGACGTGCACATGAACGTCCACATGTACGTGCACATGTGTACACCTGGGGGAAAGGGAGGCGAATGTATGTACGCCGCGCACGCACACTCACCCAGCGAGTTCTGCACTTATCTTTCCTCCTCCACCGCTTTCAGGGCGCCGCCAAGCGACCAGCGCCCCGTATCCAGCGAATTATTTATGATACCTGATAGAGACACGGTCCTGAAGCGCTCGCAAGCGATGTCTACGAAACCCGAGACCCACGCATGGCATTCCTCCTCCAATACCTACACACGCACATGCATAACGCACAAGCACGACGCGCAAGAGCCTCGGCTACGTACGCGCGCCCTGCTTTTCCTTTTTTATAGGAGTACTCGGGGCAACTCTTAGTCGCTCACTCGCAACTTTTTTCAACATGGGCAGTTCGAGAAGTTTATTTAAACTAATCCATAGGATATTCCGTTTGCGTCTGTTTTCTTTTTTAAGATAGGTTCGGTATTTTGTACCGATTGAATAAAACGTTCAGCTACCCGGTATAATTGACATGTTGCTAAAAAATATGAAGATTAATCTCCAACATTCAAATTTAACTTGGTTTCTTGCCAACGCTATTTTTTTTTATTTTTATTATTGAAACCATTCCATTTATTTTTCCAAAAATAATACGCGTTAATGTTCCACGTCGTACACCTCAAAGTGTAAGAAAACAAGATATGTTGCCACCGTAGGTAAGATCTCGGAGAAGCTTTTGAAAAAATAAAGACATAAAAGAGTATGCCACCTCAAGAAAGTAATTCGCGATAATAGCACATTCCAGACGCGGTACAAAAATTGAACGCAACTTCTCTCTCTCGCTCTTAAATACCCGTGAGTGGAATATCGTTTGAAAATCGAAATGCAAACAACTATGGCTTTTATAACTTTTTAGGTTCTCTCTTTTCTCTTCTGTCACCTCTCTGTGCCACTTTCTTCATTTATTTTTCTTTACATTGCATCGTATACCAAAAAGAAAGAGCAAAAAAGAGAAGGAAGCTCCACCGAAAAACGGGTTCGAGAACCTGGAAAGGAAGAGAAAAAAGGAGGGAAGGAGGGACATAGAGAGAGAGAGAGAGAGAGAGAGAGTTGGAGAGACTGGCAGATATACAGATGAACGGAGAGGGAGAGTTAATTTTTTCGGTTCCCTTACGTGAACACGCACCTGCTTCGGATTAGCCGTCTGAGTTTGGAGAGTCCGATGGCCAGCTTTGTACGAAAGTCGAAACTCTCTATTTCCTTCTTTACTCTTTTCTAAACTTTTTGTTTTTTCAAAATCTCATCGTTTATCGGCTTTCGAACAAGAGAATGAAGAACGGCAAAACCGCAGGACGTAATTCATTACCCTTATATAGAAAATGCAGGGATCTCAAGGCGTGAAGAATAGAAGAAAAATTCTCTTATTAACGTGTTTTGAATTATCGAACAACTTATTACTTTTTGTGGTGACGTCAATGGATTCGAAGAAGCGGTTTCTCTTTGCAAATAATTGAAACGAGTAGAAAAATAATACATGTTTTTCATTTGTCAGGCTTAGATTTTTCATAGCTTTGAACCTTGTTTTTTTCAATGTAAATTAATTTGCGAAATAAGATATTTTTGGTGTACTTTATAAATGATTGAATTGGAAATCATAGTTCAAGGAAATGATGATGAGTGCAGAGTACTTTACTCAACAGTATCGAGCATCTAAGCAAGAGACATGCAAAAGCATATAAGGTTTACGTTCAAATGGAAAAAGGCAAGAAGGAAGACGAGAGACTTGGTCGATAATATCTCTCCCTGGTAATAACTTAATCGGACTTTGAGAATACCCAACTCAAATTTGAGTGTGACGACTAGGAAAATAATCTTTTTCTTTTTGTACTATTTAACACACGTATTCTCTTACTTTCTTACTCCATCTTTCGATCTTCTTTTCGCTATGCGTTATTCTTTTGTCGAAGGTAACAGAAATATCCAAAATGAAGGCATACAAATGAGAAAAAGTAGAAGAAGAAGATGATGAAGAAGAAGAAGAAGAAGAAGATGAAGAAGAAGAAGAAGAAGAAGAAGACGATGAGGAGGAGGAGAAGGAGGAGGAGCAAAAGAGGAAAAAAGAAAAGATGAACCAGCCAGGCCACGAGAGAAGAAGATTGCACATGTGGGCGTCTCGATGCTTATTTTGCCCTCCTCTCGCTTATAAAAGAGTGTGCATGTACCTCGTGCGATTCTCGCGTCTTTATCCCGAGGGCCTCTGGATCTTGTGAGAGGAACGTGCGCATGGCTTTTCTTGTTTTTCTCTTTGCTTTTCTTCAGTGTTGTATTTACTCGATTTTATCAAGTAGTACTTGGATCGCACGCGCCTTATAGACAAACCAATAGACACACTCACTTACATAGTCACACCCATGCATCTTTAGAATAATGATACTTAAAAGGCTCAATCTCAGGTTCTGCAATTGACCAGAACTACCAAGCTTTTCAGTTTAACAAGGTGTCAATTGTTATTATCTGCCTCCATTAACAAAATAAATTTTGAAACAAAAATTTTCGTTTACAGACATGTTAAAATAATTTTACAAAGTTTTAAAGGTCTGTTAAAAGTGACATTAATTAGAGCAAAGCAGCATCGAAAACAGAAAGAGTGACAGTATGAATAAACAAGATAATGTGGGGTAAATTAATAGTTCAGTTTCGAATTCGGAAACATGTGTGCTCGTCTTTCACAGAGTCTTGCTTATTGCTGCTAACTAACCTTAAAAACTCTGCTGAAGTAGATAGAAAAGGACGATGAGATGCAACAAAGATTAAGAGAGAGAGAGAGAGAGGAATAAAAGAGAAAAAGTAAAGAAAAGAGGAGGAAAGAGATAAAGAGAGAGAAGAAGAAAGTACAAGCAGAAAATACATATTCAGAGAAGAGAAGAGTTGAGAATCCAACTAAGCGAGTACGAGTTGGTTTAACATGGTCCTTTTTCGTCGTTCATAAATCTAACCGCTCTCCACCTCTTTTTTCTGTTCTTTTCGTTTCTAACCTCTTGAATTTTAAACGCCGTCTCCGTCAGCTAACGATATTTCATTTTTCCTATTTATATACATATATATTTCGCTTCAAGCAAAAATTATCACATGTAATAATTCAAATTTCTTAATCTGGGGGTTTATTATTGCTATACTACGTTATAAAAAAGACAAATTTGGGGAAATCCGAATATCCATTTTTACAAAGCATAAAAGACAGTTCATTTGCATACCAAAAAGAAAAATTCACTACTGAGCTATTGTACTTGATTAATATGAGTAAATTTTTGGGTCATTTATAATAATATAAAAAAATTATCATCCATTTGATTGATTAATGATACATTTGAAAATTGTATTTTATTTATTATACATAAAATTATACTCATAATGGATATTTAATACCGGAGACAATGCGTAATGAGTGAAATTTTATTTTATAAACGTGTTGGTTAATGTTTTAAAAACAATAGGAAAAATTGCAAACATTTTTTATCACCGAGTTCACTATTATTATCGCAATTATTCTTTGTAGTTAAATCATAAAGGAAAGTATAATAATGTTATTTTTGATTTTTGGATAAGCCATAACTTATACAACTTTATAAGTTCTTTTTTAATACAATAAAAGAGAGTTACTTGCAAATCGATGTGCATCAATACCAAAGAGAAACAGGTTTTAGTATGAATTATATATACATGTACATGTATGTCAGCGTCAATAAAATGGAAAAAGAATAAATGAAAGGAGGAGGGAATGTAAGTGCCTCGACGAGGAAAAAACAGGAAAATCTCGCTACAATAGTAAAATTAAAGATGATTTGAAAAATAAGTCATGATGAAAGTAATACAAGGAATATTTTTATCTGTTACGTAATCATGTATATGGATGCAGCATTTTAATAAAGATTTGAGCGAATGTGTGGGTAGACATTTCGTGCAGTTGGGCAAATTCACGTATAGTTGTTTACGAGTGATTTGCTTCCCATTTTTCTGTGCATGTGCACTCGCGTGTCCTGTAGTTTCACATTTGAGCTTGCAAATCACAAACTCTTTTTCTCGACTTTTCTATCTCCGCATTAACATTAATTTCCTTTGTTTTCTTTCTTGAAGACAATCGCACAAGAAGAAAATATCCATTTGCATCTCAATACTATCTTTATTACCGTATCTTTCGCATTCACACTTCATATTGTAATTACTTTCTTTATTCTATACCTGTGTAGCCTCACTTATTTAGCATTTTTAATGTTCTGTTTCTCAATTTAATTTTTGCTAATAGAATATTGCTTGATATCAATAAATAATGTTTGTCAATTCTCAAAATGATAATATTTATCTTAATTGCACTCGGTAATTGTTAGTGTTTTGATTTTTTGGCGTTAACCAGATGTGGCAGCCACATAATAGCCAAGATAGAATAAACTTCAAAGCGTGTAAATATCTTAATTAAGAAAATCTATACGAGCCAACACATTGAGTTGGTCAGCTCCTCCTCCTCCTATATAACTCTACCGTGCATATGCGAATAAGACCTATACCTATGCGAAGATTAAAACATTCGAGTGATTTAATGTGGAATCTTCTTTACATACTGTAGAGTTGAATCAGCATAAATCTGGATCTTGGCAGGCCGAGCTTTACTCCTGGTTCGATTTTGTGAGCTCGCTTTTTGTTATTCTGGACAAGAGATATCGTTTTCTTCGTAATATTCATTAAGTGCGAGTTAAAATTTTTTGTGAAATTTCATTTAATTTTTATTATAATCATTTCTCATTATATGGCTTTTCAATTATCTCTTTTACCTTCTTTTATGCTAAATTCCTACGCGACGATCGTAAGTCCTAATAATGAATGATGCTTTTAATCATATGCAGATATGTTTATTAATTCTAATCTATCTTCAAAAAACTTGCCTTGTACAAATATAATAACTTTATTAACTATTAAAATTGTCGTTTATTTGTATATGAAAAGCAAGGATCATGATTTGACTTTTTTTTGTATTTGATCATCATCAACCATACCTTTGAATTTAAATTATTTATTCTTTGCTTTAAAAAAATTTCATTTTTATTGAAATGCTAATTGTTGATTAGTATTTTTTCCCTTAGGTTACAATTCCCTTTTCTTCATTTTTATTTTAAAGTTTGCTATGTTTGGCTTACTTAATTAAAAATAATATTTAAACGAAACATTTTCTATTTTAAATTATGCTCAATGATAAATATATTCAAAATGACATTTAATGTACAAGTAAAATAATTCAAATTGTTGTTATGTACATTACAAAAAATGCTTATATTAAAAATATTTAAATATACTATTTCTAAAATTTTATATATATGCATAGATTGTGTCTAGGTAAAATAGAAACAATTATGTAGCGCATCATTCAAAATAATTTAAAACTGTATTATTTATCGGAAATACGAATTTCCATTTTTAATTAAGTATGTATAAAACAAGTAGAGAAATTTAATTTTTAAAGATTTTTTTGTGTATAAAATAATAAAACATAATCATAATTCATCTATTTTTTCCAAATAGTTAAGTTAATTTTTCAATAGGTAAATCTTTCGGCATTAATTAAATATTTATATTATATATTTTGTTTGAGCATAAATTCTAATAATTTATTTGATAATTGACAAAGATGTATTTGGAGAACCATATAAAAGCCAAGTTGATAGCAGAGGCGTTAATAGTGTCACCAGTATAAAGAGATAGCATGAGACGAAGGGTGAAGGAAGGAAGGAAGGAAGGAAGGAAGGAAGGAAGGAAGGAAGGAAGGAAGGAAGGAAGGAAGGAAGGAAGGAAGGAAGGAAGGAAGGGAGGGAGAGAGGGTGGGAGGAAGAAAGGGGATAGAGGGATTGACGGGTAAAGGAGGCAGAGGCGAAGGCACAGTCGTTTGTAAATTAGCGGTCTTAAAGCTTTAAAAATAGTCTCCCGTCTTTCTTCGTCTCAGAAGTTTGGAGGCTCGGAATAAGATCGACATTAAGGAACCGAACGAAACGAGCCGAAGATGTAACGAAAGGGAAAAGGCGCGCGTTCACTACTCGGCGTTTTCTCGTTTGGCGATCAAAGCTCTCGCCCATCCTCCTTTATCTCCGGGCGTCTTTGTCGCACAATAAGAATGGTCCATCGCACAGCATCCCCACGCGTACTCAGATTTTCTTTTCGCTATATATAAAGTTATACGAGCACGTAGGCATGGGAGAGACGCGACGCTCAACACCAAAGCACCGCGATCTGTCTTATTGGGGAACACACGCAACCACAAAGGATTAAACCTCCTTTGGGTACTCTTTTCTTTTCTTTTCTTCCACTTTGTATAGAATAAGCCAAGGTTTACCATCCTCTGTTGCAGTATCTTGCTCGGTTAAATATCAACGACTTTATAGTTTTACAGACATTCGAATAATTATACGAGGAAAATTTTCTGAGTCTCCTACTAATTTATAGCTCTGCAAATAATTAAAGGCAAAACTTTACCTGACCTATAAACAGCTTCGGTTTTTATATTTTGTCTTAAATACTTGGTGCAAATATACATGCCAAAAATGCTTTTTAAACTGCTGTTTCTAATATTCATTGCGTGTTGGAATATTGTTCTACAATATATTTATTCAACGTAAATACGGGTATAAACGGGATTAAATGTTTACATATTCTTTTAAGGACACACAGCTCGAGATCTAAATATTTAAATTTTGTTGAAAAGGTCGAAAGAGTTTATACCAGCCTAAATGTATCTAAGAGAAAAATTTATACTATCTTATTTGTATTTTAATAATCGAAAAAGCATTTTTCAAGAATGTGCCGAATCCTGAATCTTAGCTTATGAAACTCAAGAAACTTCCAATTGGTAGGATTTAATTGTAGCATAAGCATTGTCTAGAAATTTACATTCATTAATTAGTTGTTATTGAAATTTTGAGCAAGAAAAGAGTCTTTTATAGAACCCAACCCACCGCAACAACACTCGCGTTATTTATAAGCAATTGTTTACGAGTTCACCGAATAATTATGATTATTAATCTTTTATTAAGTTAATGAGCGTAAGCGTAAGTTAAGTGAAATTTCAAATATAGCTTGTAGAGTTGGACTCTCCGGCGAACGAGCAGCGGTACTAGTCCTCGACTTTGTATTTTTTCGTTTTCTTTCTCGTTTCCGTCGAGCAGCGGCAGTGTAATAATACTCGCATTCACGAACCGAACGCGGTACTTTAGCGACTTTACGATCTCTCTACGTCTTCTCTGCATCTCATCAATTTCTGCATTCCTCATTTCCGGATGTTTTCAGCAATGCCTCATTTGATGAGCAGTTGGACCTTTCAACGAGAGTAAAAGAAAGCTAGTAAAGCCGAGCCAAGTCCAAGTCCAAGAGCCAAACGAAGATGAAGATCGTATTTTTCGAGCTACCGAGCAAAAGAAAAATACGTGGCGCGCACATGTGAGCCCATATGTTGAAATGATGCGTCTACGCGTCGATAAATATCGCTCTGCTCCCCAACTCTATAATATTCGACAATTTTCGCATTTAATACTCGGGAATGGAGCCGAGGTTCACAGAGACGCGTAGAGTCTCGCAAAAGCTGCATACTTTGCAAACGCACACATTTCAGATACTCTCTTTGAATGCACACATTATTTTTTTATTTGGTTCAGTAGCATTTGATTGTAAAACCATAATTGCGTGTTTATAATCTCTTTTTGTCGACCGATTTCCGCCACTTTATCGATCGTTTAGCATTGTTTAGCTTAATTAGATATTTTATCTCAGTTTAGTTCATTATATCTATAGAATCGTTAATCATGCTCAACGTGCGAGTGCGAGTGCGAGTGCGAGTGCGAGTGCGTGTACATAAATTGGACAGTCGATTGGTACTGAAGAGTCTACTAATGGTTTTGTTGTTAATAATATAAACAGAAATTGCTGCGCAAGGCCTTGAAGACAAATCAACGAGCGATAATTGATAAACAGTGGCAAACGATTTATCCACGATGCTTCGTCTGCGCGTCAATCTTCTCGCTCATAAGCGATTTCTGCAGGGCACTTAATTGTTTCTGGGAAGTCTGGCGAAAAGAAGGCTGCGGTGAAGTGAGTGCGGAATGAGAAGCAGCTGAGCTTAAAGCAAAATATTGAGTGGAGCGTGTGCGAGAGTAAAGGAAGAAAGAGAGAAGGAGAATCGATGAGCCTCAATAAGTGCATTTAAAGGGCGGATGATTTCGCAGTATTGGCGGCGCCTCAGGCAAGGTGATAGATAGAGACAGTTGCCTCGGTTTTCGGCGTGTCGCGTTAACGAGTTCGGGGTCTCATTCTCAGCAAACTCAATTATATGCGAACTATACACACATGCCTAAGGGCCGGAAGGATAGACACGCGCCAAGCCCAAGGAGCAGATGAGAATGAGTGAGACGACATGACGGATGGATGAATGCGGCAGCCGCAAAAAAACCATGCGATGCACAGCCCAACTGACATATTTATTACAATTAGCTCCTCCTTACATCACTTTTAATCATACTTTTTCAAATAATTTGACCCGCTGGTAGTTGCAATCGTGGGAACGTTAACGCTTGAGTATACACTTTTTAACAAAATGTAAAGAACAATTTTTAAAAATAATAAGTTTAATTGCTTTAATAAAAGCATTTTTGGAAAATTGAGGCATTTTCAGGAAAAGGCGAGATCAAGACAATTGTCAGCTTTGAACGTGGATCGCGTGTGTAACGTAAGCTACAGTCATCTGGCTTACGAGGCTTTCTCCGGAGATAAGTGTTGAAAATAGAACTAGGATACAAGCTGAGGTACATCTCGCTGCACGAGACGCCCATCTTGAGATTCGGTTGCAGTGGATGCTGCGCCAAGTTTTGCGCGTTCGGGCCGCATCCAACAAAGTTGATGATGTTTTCATTGCAATTACCTTAGCCGCGTCGCCTCATCTTTCAAGTTACGTCTCGTTATCTTCGGGCTTTCGGGGATCGAGCTTTTCATCGCTGGGGCTCGAGGAGTTGTACGACACTTGACGTACTGCGAGGCAGCGAAGGGTGGAAGCTTTTGAAGGATCGATTTTAGTCGGATGACGGGATGATGGATCGCTTTGAAGTCCAAAGTGATTGATGCACCTTTTGCCTTCCTCAAATTTATCTGTTTTTAATGATGCTTGGGTTGCGTTATTTAGCTTTTACGAACCACGTAGAATCGTAGAAACTATTTAAAAATTACGAGAAGCCCTCGAGGACCTAACGCCGATTCTTTTCTGATTGCAGATTATCAGGCAGCACCGGTCTTGGAAGTCCACCGGGAGGTAACGGTGGTACCAGCGGCAACGGCACCACCGACGGTGAAAGTGGCGGCGGGGGAGGAAGCGACGGGGCTGTCGGAAACCCGAGTGCCAGCGGCGATTTCCTGCGGAGGAGTCACCCCCTCTCGGAGCATACGGCACTCCACCCCGCTTATCGGCTCAACTACATGGACCACCTTTATCACCAGCTCCAGGCCTCTACGCACAGCCCCAGCGCCTCCTTACACGGTACGTCACTTTCACACCCCTTTCTTTCACCCTCTCCCATCCTATTATCCCATTGAGCCTTGATCATTTGACGATGAATCACAACTAACAATATTTTCGACTTTTGATTATTGATTAGCTTATCAATACTTTAATGTTTTATTATATTATATTATAATACTTTAATCTTGCACAATCAATATTTCAATTTATTTTCAATTAATGCAATGCAATAATAATATATCAATGCCCATTGTCCAAGATTGTTTTTTTTTCTTTTTTTCTTTTTTTCTTTTTTTACTATTTCTGTTTAAATTAAATATTTAAAGTTTGTCTTATTTATTTTCAATTAAAAATACAAGTACAAGCATATGCACATTAAAAGACTTTGTAAACTTTTTATTTGATTCCAAAGAGTACTTTTTCACAGAATTCTGTCAGCAATTTTATAAGAAATTCATTATTATTTAATTGTATAGAATCTTAATCTGCTCGGATTTATGAATAAGAAGTAAATGTTTTGCATGAATCGCAGCATTGTCGAGTAAGACAGCAAAAGAAATGGATATCTTCAACACATACGGGCGGATGGTTTCAATATAAGTACTCTTTTTACAAGATCTTACTCGTTCTGAAACTACCCGCATTTCCGCCGGACATTTAACATGAATAATACAAATACAATACTGCAAGATATTCGTACAAGATAGTTGTTAACTAAAATGTCTCTAATTTCAAAGAAAAACAAGATATGACAGTTTTAGGACAATTATTGAATTTATATAAGCGGCAATATTCGCAAGTTAATGATTAACAATTCAATTATTATATTTTTTAATGAATTTAATGTGCATAATGTAAAATATTGTAATTAAAAAAAAAATTCTATTTAATCTTAGGACTGGGTGGTTTGGGGCCAGAGTATCTCTTACATGCAGCTGGTCCTGGAAGTACAATAGCTTCATCAGAATTTCCTTTTTCAATTGATGGTAAGTGTTTTTTCAATTCATTTTAATTTTTAACCGTTTTAAGTTTTAACTAATAAAATTTAAGACATAGTCTTTCAAAGTACGTATACCGAAATTAAAGTTGTAAACAATTACTACTAGTTTTTATGATATTTAAAGTCACTAGATCCATAATTATCTTAATAATATTTATTTTCACATGGGAGAGTAGTTTATGTAGGGTTATTTTTAAAAAAAAATAATGTTTTTAATCAATACATTATTTATATAACGTTATTTTATTTAGAATATGATTAATAACATTTCATTTACTTTGTCTTATCAAGCACACAAATTGATTTTTAAATAATAAAGATAACTTACATGGATATCTAGGTATACGAGATAAAATGTATTTGAAAAATTCTCGGGTCAAATTTGTGAATTCATTTGTGAAAAAAGTTGAATTCCGATATAAATGAGGTAAAAAGAAAAATGTCACAGCATCTATAAAGAGCTTACGAAGAAGCAAGTCATGAGAATGTAAAAGCCAGTAATTAAAGGTACAAGTTGACCTTGTAAAGAGGTTAAACTACTACTGTGGCTAGTACTTTTCTCTGGCTGGTCTCGAGGATTGAAGCGGGTCGAATTGAGATGGTTGAAAGTGAAGTGGAAAGAGGCGAAATACTAGCGTCCAGCTCGTAAGTGCGTGGAGAGAGAATATCGCGATAAAGGCAAGAGTAACAACAGCATCGGTAAGGAGAGATCAAGAGAGAAAAAGAGAGAAAAAGAGAGAAAGAGAGAGAGAGAGAGAGAGAGAGAGAGAGAGAGATCGGGTGCGACATACACGGCCGGCATTCGAAGGGATAACGCGAGATTGCGAGTAGGAAGAGCTTGCCACCAACCAATGGTATTTCTTCGAGATCGAGCAATTGAGTAAAATACGGAGATATAGACAGAGAAAGGTTGTGAGCGAGAGAGACGGAATGCTCGTTAGTTGGGTCCGGACGCTACTGCGCATAATTGAATCAAGTCGATAGAGCAACACGACCTCATTAACACCTTAACGCCAACCCTACAGGTTGTCTCATGTTTCGAGGTAGTGTCGGTACTGTAAAATCTCGATAGTACTTTCATGCCAATACTCATCTCTGTTCTCCGTGCATTTCTCGATAAAATTACATAAGATCTTTTTCGAAAAATTCTTAATGAATATATCATCGTGCTTTTCTGATTGTTTAGTCGATCAAATTAAATTAATACCTGCATATGAAAATTTAAGAATAACATTTCTTCTTGAGCGTTTGGTGTCAACATTTAAAATCATTATTGAACAAAAATATTTATATAAAAATAATCAGTGGGTAATCTTTGGTGCACTGATTATAACAGTGTATGTCGTCGATCAGCGATGTTAATCCTCCTAATTTACATATTTCAACCTGAGATAATTGTATGCATTCTGCTTTTACGAATGATGTCTTCTATTCTGTTTCATCTACATCGTATTGAATAACTACTATTATACAAAAAAGTTAGAGAAATATAAGTGCTTGAATTTTTTAATGAATTAGATTAACTAAAGGAACATGTATATTGGCGCTTAATTAATTAATGAACTCATGTTGAGATTTGCATTTTTATTCAGGTTAGCATGAAACATTTCTGCTTTTTTCTCTTTAGAGCTTGGATTTACTCTTTTTCTTAAGCCTTAATTATAACCTGTACTGTGTCAGAAAAAGTTTTTTATTCCTACTCTTTATCGACTACTTCATAATTTATATAATGAAATATGAATGTGACAATATTTTAAATTTTATTATAATTTATAATTTATAAAAAGAAAAATAATAAATAAATAAAATAGCAAAGAGAGAAATAATTGCCTTCCATAAGAATGAAATATCAGTAAAATTATTATTTCAGATAGAATTAGAATTTTAATGAGAATAATTTACCACCAAAATAAAAAGTACTAAATTAATAATGAATCGATTTTTTATTACTGTATAAAGAGGATAAAATTTATAGAGCAAAAAACTCGATTATGAAAAAAAAATTCACACAAAGATTTCATTGATATAATATATCGTATCATGCACGAATGAATTATTAAATGAATAAAAACTGAACATAATCCAGCAGCCAAAGAAATATGCTTCAGTGTATGTTCTAATCCAAAGATTGTTTATTATTATAAATGAATGAATTATAAATGAATCCTACTTGACAGTTCACAAATTTTCCTTTAAGCTCATACTCGATAAATATAAATTAATTCTTTTTTACGTGTAGGATTAATATAAATTATATTTATTACATTTAGAAATATTGTAAACTAAACTAAAGATTTATAAATTGCATATTTGCTAATAATATTCGCTTAATAAGTTTAAAACATTATAAATAGTTTCTGTTTTAAATGTTATTATTAAAGAGAAAAAATAGAATAAAAATATATAAAAAATTTAATATGTAAAATGTGATATATTCAAAATAAAATATTTATTCAAAGCTGATAAATTTCCTTCATTGAGACGTAAAACTTAAAGTAAACTACAAATAAGTGCTTATTTATGGGATGATTTGCTACGATACTTAAAAGCTTCACCTTTTACCGAACGTTGTAGTTTCATGGTCGATTTAACAAGGTAAGTATCTCATACCATCAAATCGATTGTAAAATGGCACAGCCAGTCATTCAATCCGAAATAATCTGCACTTAATAAAAAATAATAAAAATGACCACTATAGACAAAGATGCAAAAGCTTATACAAAGTAGAGGCGAACACACAAAAAAGTGTATAAGAATGAAAAAAAGTAAAAGTGTATGGAGTTGATTGGTCGGAAGTAATGAATTCACCGCGAGTCTCAACAGGTAAAAAAGGTGTATGGTGGACCACCGCAGATTCACAGTGGCACATAAAGAATATTCTCAAATCGGAGCATGTCGAGTAACTTTACACTCACTTTTGCTGGACTGCCTAAAAATCGAAAAAAATTTCTTCTTTTCTCTGTTTTTGTCTCTCTCTCTCTCTCTCTCTCTCACTCTCACTCTTACTCTTCCTCTCTTTCTTCTCTCATTCACAAAGGGTGTTCATAAATTTTCTTATGAAGCAACCTTAGAACAATAAAAGAGTATGAAAATATAGGGAACTTTTTTGAAAAAATTATGAGAGGTGATTATTAGCGTCTCTACATTCTTTCTTGTTCACTGTTTCTGTTTATTTCTTTTTCTGTTGATTTAACCAAGCAAAAAAAGTGTTTATTGTGTTACAAATAGATACAATATGCTATTTCGTATTTTACATTGTGCTTAATTTATTAAATTTGTCACTACGTATTTTCAAAGTTTAACAAATAATTTAAAACGCTAAAGAAACGCAATTATTAAAATTGAATATTCTTTATTCCACCGGTGTTAATGCTCGTCTTCAATTGATTATTGTTTAAAACTTTAATTCTTATTTCATTGTTTATGAATTTTATTTTTACGATTCCTATTATCATTGATAACAATTAGTATTAGTTAGTATTATAACAAATATTCTTAAATAAAAATATTGTTTAATTTTTAAAAGCGACTTGGAAAATTCAAAAGAATTCGCGGTAGTTCTTTAAAAAAGTAAAAGCTTAAACAGTTTATATTCACAAGAGTCGTAGAGTGCAACTCGAGTAGAACGTTCGAGGTAACTCTGATATATGTCTTTCTTTTTCTTACTCTTTCTCTTTTATGCTCTTCTTTGACAAAGTCGAGCAAAGAAGGTAGCAAGAGTAAGAGAAAGAAAGTCTACGAACCGAGACTTGTGGTTTCGGGCAAAGCGATGCTAAAACGCTAAGACCGCAATCGAGTCACTTTTTCTTTATTTTTTCCTTTTTTTTCTCTTTTTTTTCTTTAAGTTTCTGCGTGTACTTATACGTACCTTTTTCCGAGCAGCAACACTCCCCCTAAAACCACATTGAGAATATTCAAGTTATCTTACCTTAATCATAATCATACCAGTAAAGTAGTGTGATAACGTCTCAATTACAATTTACAGTTGGTTTATTAATATTATGTGTAACTTTATTTATGATTATTTGTAACAAAGCTTATACCTGTTAATAATTGAATCATTAATTATGGATAATTTTATTATTGCTTGGTCGTTAGGCTTATTATTATTATTATTATTATTATTATTATTATTATTATTATTATTAGGCTCATCATTCAAATGTGAATAATATAAATAATTATCTTAAGGAAAAGATAATATCTATAAATATAATATAATATCTTTAACAGTTATAATATTAAATATATTTATCAAATTAATAAAAATATTATGAGGATTAATGGTGTTTAAATAGATATTTGATAACCAAAAAGCCATGAAATAAAATTTTACAAATTTTATAATACACGTTTGTTTTTGTTTGTAGGTTCTAGATTGGGCAGCCCTCGAGCTTCTGCAATAAGGGCCAGTCGTAAAAGGGCACTGAGCAGTTCTCCATATTCGGACCGTTTCGACATCGACAGCATGATTCGTTTCAGTCCAAACAGTTTGGTCTCTCTCGTCAATGGCTCCAGAAGTAGTAGTGCAAGTGGAAGCTATGGTCACCTCTCTGCAGGTTAGCTTCATTCTATTTGGCTTCAATTGTTGTTTATTTTCGTATTAGTCTTCGGATAAATTTGATTTTAAATTACTTTGAAAGCTAAAGCTCAATTAATAACAATGCACATGTAGTAGTATATGTATACTTTTTTTTAATTATTTAATAATATAACATGTTGTTTGATGATTGATAATGCTTCTACAATTATTTCAATACCCTTGTTTTATCGAACGTGCATTCATCAATAGATCAGCGCATATAATTCAAATATTTCTTAAATCAGTGAAACGTGAATAATTAGGAGATTATTTAAAGAATCAATATACTTTAAAATTAAACATAAAATTCATTTATTAAATACACATAGATGTTCGTTCAATTTCAATCTTTAGAGTTATAAAGTGTAAAATTAAGCTGCGAGATAGAAAATCCACGTTTTTAAGTCTGATGATGATTTTATAAATGCATATAAATATGTTATGATGCACGCTTTACTTATTAAATAGTTTTTTTAAATTATGTGATAAAGTAAATAAGTTAAAAATAATCATATTATATCAAATTTATATAAATATTCATAAATACTCATAAATATTCGAAATCATTCATTGAATTTTCTCAATGTTAAATAATATTTTAGTGTTGATTCGATTAAATATTTTATTATCATTATTTTATAAAAACAAAGTTATAAAAACAAAAAATTTGTTTATAAAGTATAATTATACAAAAGTTATTCGTAAAAGATAAAACCAAGAGAATAGCAGTCTTATGAACATCGTAAAAGTTTGACAGTTCTCTCTTAGATATTCATTATAATGTTTTGTGCAACTTAATTTGCTAGATATTGACTTACATATATAAAATTTCGACAAAACATGTCGTCTTAGATGGAAGCTAAGTGAATATTTAAAATTATAATTAATTAGATACTCTGTTGAATAAGTCATAGAATCAGATATTTATATTCATTTTTAATGCTTTATAAGTCAATAGTAGGTAAAATATTTTTATGCATTTATTGATTGTTATTTGTAACCGAATATCTTTGTAAATATAAAAGTTTTTTTCAATTAAAATATATAATATAATAAGCAATATAATTATTTATTATTTTGTATACAAATATCAACGAAATAAAATTATTAATATTATTTTTTTTATGATTATTTTCAGTAATTTAAATATTTCTTGTTTAAAATATTATTTGATTGACTCTTTTGGGTTCGATCAATTTTATCATTTGAATAATTGAGTACTTATTACATAATTTATTTTATAATATGTTTAACAATAAACAAGTTTTCATTCAATGTAACTTTTAAAATTAATGATTTTTTTTTTTAATTTAGTTTTCAGCGTCTTTACAGATTTCTAAAACAAAATTAAATTTCACTTATTGCAAAATTTAGCATACTGCATACATGCATACTTTTAATATGCTTGTTTTCATTTTGTGCTCATTATTCCAATGCTTGATGAAAAGATAACGTTTTGAAAAAGATAAATTAAAATGTTACACATTTAAAAAAGAAAGAGTGTAAGAAGTCGGTATGCATGATTTAATATCATTTAATTTAATACAAGGAAGATAATTCGAGGGAGCCGTGATGGATAAACTGACGACAAAGTACGTCACAAAACGTAATTTTTATTTATGTAATATAATGATCATAAAGCTCAGGAGCCTTTCGCGGCACATAGAGGGAGGAGAAAAGGATGGGGAGATGGAGGCTATGAAGAGGCAACGAACGAGGGGGCGACGAGGGGGGGGACGAGGAGGCGACGAGTCGAAGAGGAGACGCGGTGACGAGCCAAGCCACCGAGTTGCGACGTCGACGACGACGACTTTTTTCAATATGTAAATGCATGCGTGCGCCTCGGATATATGGGCTGATTCATTGAAATGATTTAGCACGCTTGCTTGGGATGAGGCGAGAGCGATAAATAGTGCTCACGAGGGAAAGGAAGAGAGGAGGAGGAAAGCCCGAGGATTTGTATGCAGACCGAGCCTCTATACCGGAAGTGCGAGGATGCGCGACTGGACTCACTAATCAGCGGAGCAACTTTAACTTTAACTCGACCTTTTAAAAAATAATTCGTTTAAATACGAAACTCTGCCAAAAGACACCCGTACTCGATAAAAATTAGCTTCCAGTGCCGATTGATAGATCGCGTCATGTGTATTCTGCAGCAATTTGAAAGAGCCATTGCAACTCGTAACAGATTTCCAGTAGCTTTTCACTTTGCAGAAGGAGGTGCTGGCGATGTGATTGATTAATTGACTCGAATAAATTTAGCAATCTCGAGCAGGCTACTCCGAGATACTCCTATAATGTTAAGCTCATGTTAAGCGGTGGTAGTATTGCAGGCACGCGTGAATAACAAAGTTTGCTCTTTTGTTTTTCAGCAATGAGTCCGGCTCTGGGTATGCATCCGGGCATGACACCTCATCTCCAACAGCTCCAGGCCCACCTGCTGCGCAGTGCGGCGGCCGCAGCTCTTCTGCCCCACGGCCACCCCCTTCAAGCGCCGCCGCCACCCCCTCAGAGCCAACCCCAGCCGACGAGCCAGCATCCTCACGGTCACACTCACAACCATCCCCATTCCCACCCCCACTCCCATTCCCACGCGCACGTGCATGCCCATGGACTCGCGGCCCATACGCAGCTCTACTCCGTCTCGCCCCACGCTACCCACATCGCACACGGGGCCGTGCCACCTAAAACTGAGGTACACTTGTGTTTCATTATTTCAATATTGTATTTGTAGTTTTGTGTTTGTGCTTTTACCTGTCCCCCTGAGCCCCTGGCCCCGCTCCTTCAAATCAATTCTCTACTTTTTCTGCTTTGTTTATCGGGTCGATACGATTGAAATTTGTCGTTTATAATTATCAAGAGAGTAGGGGAGTATGAGCCTTCCGCACTGACAGGATTTGCTTTGCGTGTTCCATTTACACCCGATACTCTCGCTGGCTCAAAATATGCAATATTGTATAGGAAATAAAGTAATATCGAGCCCGCGGCCAAGGCGTTGTGCGCTGTGCGTTATACCTAACTGGGATCTCTTGATTAAAATGAGAATAAAGTCCATTCTATTATTCCGTCTTATTTCACGCATGCTCGTTAAAATAATAAAGAAAGGCGCAGCCACGACATTACAAAGAGGACAAAGTGAGTCAAGAGAGGCAGAGTCAATCGTCTCGGGGCCTGCTCCCGGAGAGCTTATCCAGAGGTAGACGTACGTGGTCGCCGCGGGTGTCGATTCGATCTCCAGCCGGCAAATAATGCCCGAACAAATCGGCGCGACCGGCCAGCGAAACGCCGCGCACGGCCCTTCGCAGTTCCGAGGAGGAGTGCGGTAGGATTGGGTTACCCCGTGTGCTCTCTACGCTCCTCGAGTTACAAGCAATCTCGCGCACATTATTTCGCCCAACTTCTGCCGCATTCTTTTTCCTCTTTTTCTCCATCTCCTACCCCTCCCCCATCGCATTTTTTCCCTCTCGACCCCTCCTTTTTTCCACTTCTTTTTACCGCTTTATCTTCCCTCCGTTGATTTATTCCCGTCTACACGCTTTGCGAGTTACTCATTTTCTTCTTTTGCTTTCTTTTTACCTTTTTTATTTATAAATTATACTTGGCTTTTCTTGGGCTCTCTATGACACATAAAAATACAGGTGATTTCTCCTTAATACAAATACACATTTATCAATTGTTGATCAAATTATGAATGGCTACGAAATTTAAATGCCTTCTTCTTTTTTTTTAAATTACAATGGCAATTGACAAACACTCGCATCAACTTATTACAACTGAAATATAATTCAAATTATCCTGTTAAAAATATGTGTCCAATAACTTGTGGATTATTGGTTACGCTTAAACTCACAAGTTAATTACGCATCAAAAAAAATTATTTTACCTCGATTAAAAAAAGTTCGATTTCCACTATACATAAATTTGACAAAAAATATCTCCAATTTGTAAATTTGTAATTTTTTCATCTACGATCTCAGCAGAGAAGCACTCAGTATACCCCATTACCATTACATTGGTAATATAGCATGAAAATTTTAATTTTTTTTCCCAAAAATTTGATTATGCATATATATAGATATATATATATATATATATATACACACACAGTTTTGCAGATCAATATTTTAAACTTTTATTTGAATAAAAAATCGGTACCTCTAAATGATGGCATTTGATTAATACATTAATATTGTCTTCGAAAAAAATTTTGATAAATGAATTATAATTATAAATTTACATTTGTGTTAAATATCGAGATCCAAAAAATAAAACTACACCTATATGCTAAATGTTACAGCAAGCGATCGAGTCGTGCAGAAAGGCGTCAGACATTTCGAACAGATCGATCACGGCCGAGGCGGACACCTCGTCAAGGCGAGGTTCGACCAAAGTAAAAAGAGAACCAGCTACTACGACTACTGCCACAAGTACGATACCAACGAGTCATCCCCAGGGTCTCAGTCCGAGCGAAGATCTTCGCGATGAGCCTGGCGATTTTATCGAAACGAATTGCCACTGGAAAGATTGTGGCCTTCAATATACTACTCAGGTAAAAAAAACCTATAAAACTTACAATTATCTCTTGAGTTAACTCCATTTTAGTTAATCTTTGGTAAAACGTGAAAGTTTTATGAAAAGAAAAAGTATTTTTTAATTTAAATCTAATAATTCGCCTTTACCAACATAGGATGATCTCGTAAAACACATCAATAGCGACCATATTCATGCCAATAAAAAGAGTTTTGTCTGCGGATGGGAACAATGTTCAAGGGAAGCAAAGCCGTTTAAAGCTCAATATATGCTTGTTGTACATATGCGAAGGCATACCGGTGAAAAGCCTCATAAATGCACGGTAATTTAACATAATTATTCTATTATATAATAAAAACATTTGGTTAAATTTAGTTTATAATTTAATCAAAATTTTTTCATTTTCATCTTAAATTAAAAAACAATATATATCTAAGACAATTGATTTTAAGCTTTGCTGTAATAACAATTAACAATAAAAAAAACTAAAAATATTTTAATAAACTTTATTACATTATTTATGGCTTCCTAATTGGGAGAGATTTTGGGAATTCCAACATCATAGTATCGGTAAGATCAGTAAAAATAAAAAAATAATCTATGTAGTAGAAAATAATTTATATTATTCTTAAGTTATATTATTTTTGTGTTGCAACTTACTACAACTTATTATTACATGTTTTTACTCTTCATAATTATTGTATTTGTATTATTTATATTTCTAAATCGAATATAATATTTATATTAATAATTGTTTTAATTTCATTTTAGTTTGAGGGTTGTTTTAAAGCATATTCAAGATTAGAAAATCTAAAAACGCATTTGCGATCACATACAGGAGAAAAACCTTACACATGTGAATATCCTGGTTGCAGTAAAGCTTTTAGCAATGCTAGTGATCGAGCAAAACATCAAAATAGAACTCATTCAACCGAGGTAATTATTTAGCTGACAAAAAATATAATTATAATGATACCATCGTGAGACTTATATTTTGCGATAAGCATATAAATAATTTATTAGTGAAATTAAGACATTAATTATTTTTTAGAAACCATATGTATGTAAAGCACCAGGCTGTACTAAGAGGTACACAGACCCATCTTCTTTACGTAAACACGTTAAAACTGTACATGGAGCTGAATTCTACGCAAATAAGAAGCACAAAGGTGGTAGTGGCGGTGGAAATGGTGGTAATGGTGCTGATGGTGGTGGTAGTGATGAAGCTGGTGCAGGAGGCCACAGTAGCCCTAGCCGTAGCGAAGATTTGCAACCGAAAACACCTAGTCTTTCCAGCCCAAGTGTTAAATCGGAAAGTGAAGCAAATAGTCCACCAAGTATGATGAACCAGCAGGGCAGTCCACTTCAGGCAGCTAGTTGTAATGAAGATGCACCTATGAGTATAAATAATGTAACTGGGGATGTTGTACCAGATGAAGCATGGAATGAGGAGTCAGATCTCGACATAGCAGACTTACCAATTGCTCTTCGTGCTATGGTTAGTTTGTTAATTTTAATTTCAATGTTATACTATTTTTTGATATTTTTCTTTTTATCACTTATTTTTATTTTTATAATTTGTTGTTTCTTCATTTTAGGTTGGTGGTTTAGATGGACAAAATCACATACCTATTGCATCCAGAAATCGTTTGAAGAACCGCTTAGGTTCAAAACCTGGATCGAATTTATCATCCTTAGCTGGTAGTAATATTCGTATTGGTCGAGGTTTCAGTACACCGCAAGGTAATATTGGTGACCTAAATAGGCGTATTACTGATCTCAAAATGGAAGGCGGTTTATCTTCTAATCGTCAAACGAGTCTGTCTGATTTACAATTGAGGCTGCAGCCATTGAGTGATCCAAGACGTGACAGTAATAGTACTGTTAGTACTTATTATGGTAGCATGAAGTCCACCGACTTTGGAAGTAGCCGAAGAAGTAGTCAGGCGAGTGGAGTAAGTGCCATAAGAACTGGTCCTGTAGGTCCTGGAAGCTTCTATGACCCCATCAGTCCTGGTACATCTAGAAGAAGTAGTCAAATGAGTACCACCTCTGCAAGAATGAATATTACTGGCCAATTACAAGGACCTTATTCTACAAATAATTTGGTTGTTCAAACTCAAAATATGTCATTGCAAGTACGTATATATTTTGGTAAATTTATTTATTTATGAATAAAGTACACGAGTACATAAATTCATTTTAAATAAAAACTACAATCTAATATAATACACTCTTTAGGGTGCTCATATAATGGCAAATGAATGGTCTCTACCAAATCATTGTCCTCAATCTGCAGCTGGTGATCGACGAATGTCTGAACCTGCCCGAGGTCACCAAAATCAACGAATATCTCCGCCAATGCCACCAAGGCCACGCTCTGCTCAATTACCTGAACTTCATCCCAATCAAGAAGTAATCCTTGATGAAGTGGGTGAAGGTGAAATGGTTGAGAATAAACTTGTAATTCCTGATGAAATGATGCAATATTTAAACCAAGTTCAAGCAGGTGGTATGCAGGTTAATTACCGCAATAGTCCTCTGCCCAATTGCCGATCACCGATTTGTACAAATCCTCAACATTTTACACAGAGGCCTCAACCTCAGTGTAATTATAATACACAACATCAATCACAATGTTATAATTCATCTAATCAAAGCAACGTATCGCAAGGTCAAAGTTGTCTTGATTATGTTTCTGTTGGCTCTCCTTATTCCCAATGTCCCAACTCACGTATAAATCATACATCAAGTTACTGTCAATCATCCAATTTTGGCTCACAGGCATGCTCACCGCAAGTAAATAGTCCAAGTCAAGTAATGTCACCTAGTGGTTCACACTATGCTTCAAGTGCTGTTAGTGATCAACCATTAACATCTCCAGCAGCTGGAGCACTTGCACCAGCTCAAGGAATGCAAAACCTTCATCAAAATAGTGCTCAAATGAGTAGAAATTGTGTTCAAAATAGTGAACATAATACTTATTATTCTAATTATGGTTGCCAAGGCCAAATTATAAATAATTGTACAGCTCAACAAGTATCTAATAGAGCAATGGGCCAACCCTGTTCCCCTATGCATAATAATCTTGGTCAAACTTGTAGCGCCGGTCATACAACAAGAATTTCTGGAAATATGTGTCAACCTATATCTCCTCATTGTCAACAACAAGTTTCTCAGATTAATAATCATCGTACTGTACCCGGTGGTATAATGCATAATCAATGTACTATGCAAATTAATTCTGATCAATGTATAATTCCTGTTCATGGTAATAATGGAATGGAACATCGACATGTAAATGCACCTAAACCGAATATAATAACACCAGTTGTAAGTCCTGTTATAGCTGAACAAAGCCCTAGATCTGTTGCTTCACTGTGTTCACAGCCTAGTTCTGTTAGTCAAAAGACTTCATTAAACATGGGAGATATGCAAGTCCAAAGTCCTTGTTCTCAAATTTCTGCTGGAAGTTGTATTCATCCAAATACTGTAGTTAACCATCGATCAGTTAATCTACAAAATATGTTACCTAAAGAATCAGCAAGAACCTGTTCACAAAACTGTCATGCACAATACTGTTGTCATATGCAGCAGCAACCAATGCAACAACATCAGGGACAACAAAATAGTCGCGATCAACAGCAGCAGCAGCAGCAACAGCAGAGATTTAACAATTGTAGCAATGACTGCCAATGGACCTACAACAATGAGCAATGTTGCATGAATGGACTGCCTCATCATGGTCATGCTGGTAACGGCAACACACCTGAAATTCAATGTCGAGACATCAGTCAATCACAACAAGGATCTCCTGTAAAACCTCCACAAGGTATGCGTCAAGACTCTTATCGTCGGACACTTGAATATGTCCAACAATGTAGGAACTGGTCCGGAAATGGAATAGCTCAAGCACCAGAGACAAATGTCTCCAGTTCAACTCATCCAATGCCTCTGCCACAGCCATTACCGGCTAGTGCAAATATGATTGTAAATGATATGACCTCGTCTTTAAGTTCACTTTTAGAAGAAAACCGGTATTTGCAGATGATTCAGTGATCTTACGCCTCGATTTTTCGTTTATTCGAAAGTTTTTATCGAATTTTTATTCAAATGTACAATCCTAAAAATTTTAACATTATTTACCATAGACAGTTTTAATGTAATTAAAAATACATTTTTAATAGTATATACATGTATGCGTGCGAGCACACATATGCATACACAAACACTCACATATTAAGAAGAAACATTTTTATTACATACATTTTGATTCACTCACAATATTTACATAGACATAAAAAAAAAATTTAATAGGTTTAAAATTTCAAAGGTTCATTCGGAATCAACCAATGAAGACTATTTTTATATTTACATGTGAATAGAGAAATACTGTTCTAAGCAACTTGAGTTTGAATTTTCATATTTTGTAAACTCTAGAACTCAAGTTATATAAATAAATTTGAATAAAAAATATATTTTTTACTGTATTTAAAATATATTTGCAATATTTTCATCTGATTTTATATACGTAGCCAGTTAAATAGTTGAAACGAATAATGAGAAAAATTAAATTCCTAGTTAAATAATAGTTAAGAATTTTTGATTAATTGTTATATTATAGATGAAAAGTAGATAAAAATGGTTATCATTTTTTAAAACAACTTTCAACAATGCGACGACACAAACTGTGATATGATCGAAAAATCGAAGGCGATGTGATGGAGGGCATATATATTAGTGACGCGTGATTAAAATGAAGGATTAATGTTTTCTTCATTAAGGCCAATATTAGATATTTAAGAAATTGTAGATAGCAATGTCATAGAATGAAAAGGACGTATAGAATACTTTTTATATTTACGCTTCGACAAACCTTTGTGACACGGAGGGCCAAGAATCGCAAATTCATTCATGACGAGAAAATGCTCAGAGACTTAGACTTTAATTTACCTGTTTTTGTTATAAAAATGTATGTTTTGTACGAATTTTATTATATTATTTAGGTGTAAAGTTCGTGGAAGCCGACAGTATACTTACGAATATTATAAATACGACTGACTATTCTAATTGTAGTTGTAAAGCATATACATGTGCTTGTGAAATATTCTAAGCAAATAAAGTGTGCCTTATAAGCGACTCGAATTTTGTCTACCAAGAGATTGTTAATTATTTAATGAATAAATAAAAATTAAGCGAAATTACTTTTATTTATTAATCTTGTGATTTACTTAATAAAATTTTTGAAACCATTGTATTTTATAATAAAATTAGATCGAATTTGTATTTATTTCAACACATATATTTTAAAGGTATATTTTTTGAAGTTTAACAAGTGTTTAAGAAAGAAGCATTTCTAATGTTTTCTATATATATATTAAGGTATTCTATGATTCCGACACCAAAAAGTATACCTCAAATTCAATACTACAATAGAAAATATTCATTTGAGTTACAAGTGTAGGTTCCCTCAAGCAGTAATAAATGATATTAGTAGTTGATTTATTGAGCAAAATACAATATTTTTCATTTCGTACCATAATGAATAATGCATTATCATTTTATTCTTTACTTGTTTAAATTGAAAGGAATTTATATTGATCATATCTTTGACGTATAATTTTATAAAGACACACTAATTTAACGTTTGTTTACTCGACTTCTCACTCTCTTACACAATTTTTTACACGCCCTTACCTTCTTTTTGACTATATCATTTAGCGCTAATATAAAGACAGCAAAGATATTGTCATTCCTTTTATCTCCCTCCCTTATATATTCAACTCATGAATAATAACTATATTTTTTAATTTATGCATAGAAATTTTTATTGAAATAATATTTTTTTTATATATGAAAGATCACAATTTTTAAAATTAATTTCGATGTTATGAATTATTAATATTCAATAATTTAAATTCTTTTAAATGCTTTTAATATTGTTATTTGTTAGATATATAATATAAAAGTAATAAAATAATTCACTTTCAAATTTAAATGAAATTATTTTTATAAATTATAGAAAATAAGACGTAATTAACTATAATTTTTTAAACGTACATTTTATTCAATTTTATTATGATTTTTTTTTAACTTTATAAAAAATCATATTTTATCTTTCAAATAATTTTATATCTTTTAAAAGTAGTTTTTTTAATTGTGAATTGTAATTGTAAACTTTAGTTTTTTAACTTTTAAGATAAAAATTTGGTAATATTGTCGGAATAAATTGAATCATTTGTTTTATATAAAATATTAAGATAATATATTGTTGATTGCTTTTTCCTCATTATTGTTTGTTTGATTGGAAGTTTCACTGTTCTCACTATTAATCACTTCGGTCTGTAATCGAAATGTTGGTAAAACATCTGGCATCGGTGGAGCTTCTGGTGTAGAACCGTATGTTTCATGAAGTAGTTCCAGTCTTGAGTTTAGAGCAGATCCTCGACGATTTGTTTCATTTACTTTTTTGACTAGCAATTTTGCTTGTTCTTCTAAGTTTCTTAATCTATTTGCTCGTTCATCGAGAATTTCTGTAGAACAATTATTTATTTGGATAATCTCTTTAGAATCTTCTGCTATTTTTAATGAAGATAGTTCTGGCAGTGTTAAGGAAAAATGTTGTTCACACTTATTAGTTGGATGTTCGTGACTAGAAGAAGGTTCAGTTGAAATATTATCTATTTCAGAACATATTTGTGATAAATTTGAAGATTTTTGATTTATTGTTAATGAATGTCTTAAATCAATTTTATTAGCTTCGGGTACGTTTTCTGAAAAGTTATTTGACAAATTTTGTACGAATGGATTACTGAATTGATTACTATTGGGTTTAAAAATTTGATTAGGAATTGGACCAATAGTAAATACAGATGTTGGATAAATTATTTCAGAGTTTATTTTTGTAGTGCTTCCAATCTTCTTTTTTGTACTAAGAGCATTGATATCAGTTATCACATTATTATCTATTATAGTTTCTTTTTTTATTAATGTTTTATGATCTATTCTTTCATGAGTGGAATTTACAGCGATATTTTCACTATCAGAACCGCTTGCTGAAGAAACTTCTGTATATTTTGATATATCTGTTTCTATAAGTTGTTGAATAACATTAGTTAGTGCATTATCAAGTGGATTGAAGGTTACCGGTTCAGAAATTTGAGTGACCTGAAATAATATTTAAACAGCATTAGAAATTAAAATTTATCAAATAATTGTATACATAAATAATTTATGCAATAGCTAATTTATATATTTTCATGTAAACATACTTCAGAAATTAAAGTATTTGAAAATGAATCCTTATTAATTATTTGAGAATTTTGTAATTCAGATGGAAGTGGTCGATGATCTAAAGTTGATGTTAGTTTTACTTCTAAAACTTCAGTATCAGTTGCTTGTTCTGATTCTGTATCGGGTGTCATTACTCTTGAACTATCCTTTAAAAAAATAAATATTAGTAATAGTAATTAAAAATTAATTAAAAAGATGATACAAAATGAATAAAAGTTGAAATATATACTTTTCTTACTCGTCTTCTAGAGTTAGTGGGTCGAATTCTTTTACCTATATCTGCATTATTTTCATCTTCATCGGATTCTTCTCGTTCATCGCTAAATCCGCTTTCTCCGCTAAAAAATATAAATTTGAAAAAAATTAATTTATTGATAAATAATAATTATAATTAGTGTAAGATAAATGTTTTCACCTATTATTAAATGAATCTGCGTGAGTTACTAATGCTTTTCGGGCAGCAAATTCTCTACGAAGACTCCTCCATTCGATTTCTGTATTAGTATTTTTTTGTCTTGCTGATTCCCACTTTTCTCTACAATATTCTAATTCTTGTTTTAATTCTTGCAGCATTTTTCTTTTTTGTTGGAGTTCATACCGTAAAATTTTTTCATGTGTATGTAATTGTTGATGTTGAGCTTGCATTCGACCAACAATATTCCATGTTTTGCTTAATTCATCCGAAACTGTAGAAAGGCGTTTTTCCTAAAAAAAGTAATAAAAAATATAGTAATTATTTAATATAAAGTATTGTCTGTACAATTATTTTTAAGGCTTAAGTTTCCGTAGGGAATAATTTATGTATTTTGTCCATTAATTTATAATTATAAATTATAATTTTTATGAAGCAAAATTTATAACATATCAAAACATGATTTTTTGTAAAATATTGGTGAAAATTAAAAAAATCGACTTTGAAGCTTATATTAACAACAATAATATCAATACCATATAATAAAATCAGATTTCAATCTTATAAATATTAAAAAACAAAGAAAAAATAATAAATGAGGAAACAAATAAATAAATTACATAATAACGAAATTGTTATTGTTTAGTTTTAATTTTTACTTAATTAAATTTTAAAATAGTCAATTTTCACTAATTTTTTAAATAAATTACCGAAAAAAAAAGCATTACCTGCTGAGACAGTTTACTTTCAAGATGCGTATTAAGTTGTTTCATTCGGTTCATTTCCTTTTCAAGGTGTTTCTTTTCAAGAATAAGCTCTTTGAGGCGAATGTAAGTTTTACTAACAGATATGACTAGACGTGGTCCTGTTGGTGTATCAACGGATTTGTAGCAACTCTCAGGTGCTGATTCTGTACTTGCATTTGGGGATAAACCTGATCCCGGTGTTCTCACAGCGTGACAACTTAATAATTCCAGTAAAACGCGCCATACCTACAATATTTTTTTTTTTTTTTGTTAAAATAAATGAATATTCCAAATTTTTCCTTAATTCTTAAGAAATGATAAATTAAATCATAAGTAGAATATGCTTAATTTGTTTATTTAAAGTTCATTTAAAGAATAGATTTTTTAACATATATTTAATTTTTATTGTGTACCTTTGGTAAATTATGTGCTATATTTTCTTGTTGTAAATCATCTTCCTTTTTCTCTTCGTTCTCACAAGCTCGTCCATCAACTTGCTCAATTATATCCAGTAATAATTTAGGAAGAGCTGCAGCTTCAGTGCCATTTTCTTTTGCCATACCACTTATGAGATCATGATTTTCCTAAGTAATATTAATTGTAAGAATGCGTGATCATTATTTATACAATAATGTTGTTACAAATAACATAATAGCGAAAAAAGAAAAAACTTATAATTAAACTTCGTATTAGCATAAATGACAATCTAGCATAAATTCTTGTATCCTTGCATATCGATATATCGTTAAAAAGTAGGAGGCATAAGATCAAAAAATGATGTTTTAGAAGAGCAAGAGAAAACTAGTGTGATTGATTCGATAAGACGCAGCTTAAAGTGAGACGTATAATTGAGATAAGTACTGACCATCATCTAATTATACCTAATAAATAATTAAAGATGCATTTTTGAAGGTGTGTTTAGCATAATCAATTAGAATATTTTGAGAAGAAAATGGGATAAGTTGTTCGTAATTTAACTAATTTATGCTAGGCTATTTATGAAATTAACGAAAACAAAAGAACTTGAATGTACTGACGTTTTATTATTTATTACCATGCTGGATGTACATGTATTTAGATGAAACAAAGGTTGCTGTATTTTAAAAAGCAAGGGATGAGGATTACTTTGTCGAAAAAATTCGATTTGATATAATAGTTGAATTTGCACAAATTTTTTTTGTATTATACAACTTTGATTTTTAATAAATATAAATATTACTTAAAATTGAGAAAATGCTTTTAAACAATTAAGAAATACGTTAAATAACTTACATAAAATTACATGCATAAGTTATGAAAAGAGATAAATAGAAAATTATGGAGCTAATAAAATAACCAATGTAATAAAATATTTAGGTCAATTCAATAAAGTAGAAGTATATAATAAAGTACAAGTAAATAATAGAGGGTGTAGAAATTAAACCTGCAATAGTCGAGTTAATCGATCGAGGTCCATTTCGGCCGATGAAGCACCTAAAAGCATCTGGGTAAATAGGCTATTAATGACTGACATTTGATTTTGTAAATCTCGACAATCGGCTTTAGCCAGGCCGAGAAGTGATTCGAGATTTAATATCTCTGCATCTTGCATATCCATCTGAAAATTTTATATTTTAATACTTGTATATTTTCCCACTTAATAATATATATATTATTTATTATTTATTATTTATATTTGTTTATTAATGAATATATTAACATTTGAATGATTATGTATTAACTCTACTCTTGGATAAATGATTATATAATAAATACTTTTTAATAGCTATAAATTTATATGTGTTTATTTGTCATTATTTTAATATAGTAAAAATTATTGACATATTAGCTATGTCTTCGACATAAACGACATGATAATGATGTTATAATTGAAAACAAAAAATAAATAATTTTTTAAATGCGAAAGTATTAAAGATTTTTACTTTGTTTTCGGTTTTATGTAAGTCTTCTTTCAAATTGTGATTATCCTTTTTGGAGTTGTCAAGTTTGATTTTTAATTCCTGGATTTCTTTTAAACAGTAGTCCTTAAACTGAGCAAGAATCCTTGACCTTTCATCGCAGAGATTACGTGAACGAGCAATGTCTTCAATTTGTCTTTCTGTTTCCACTTTTATCTCATCAGATTCATCAAGGAAACACCTTTCCCCTAATCGAACCAGTATTTGTGCCAGTTTATCTTTCAATAGATTCACTTGCTGTTTTCGATAATTTAGAGTTTTTCGCGTCTCTTCTGATAATCGTTTCAAGGAACAAATGCGTAATCGATGTTCTTCAGGGTCATTTTCTAGTTGAAATCGTAAATCATCTGTACGTTCTAGTTGAAGCCAAAGATTACTTGTTATTTCATCTGATACCTTTAAATATAATTTATTTTAATTATATTATCACTTTTTCTTTATTTATTTAATATACACATACATAATATATTGATTTTTGTATTTTTTAAAACATTAAAAGTCTGATACAACTTTCTTCTTTTATACAACATAAACTATATAATAATTTAAAAATGAATGTTTCAATCACATGTGTGTTACATTTAACTACATAAATGAACCATTTATTTCAATGAAACAATTGATTTATTACATTTGATAGGTACAAAAAAAACTTGTATTTGAAAATATATTTATTATTGACAAAACTTTAAGAAAAATAGTTAAATTATAAATTAATTACTTCAAGTTTTGTAATATTAATTAAATTTATTATAATAATTTAATCAAACTTTTTATTTAATAGAAAAAAGTAAGTGCACAATAAAATAAAACAATCAAAATTACCTTTAGTAGATCCGAAAGTCTAAGAGCTTCTAATTGATCTAATCTTGTTTTATTAATCTTTTCAAGTTTGTTATTATCGTTAGTCATTAATTGACCCATTACCTTTTTCTCATCTTCTTTTAAACATTCAAGCAATTTTTTTGTTTCCAAATGGGCAAGTTTTTCATTTTCTAATTCACTTTTAAGTCGATCCATTTCAGCTGAAATAGCAGCGATTGCTCGTTGTCTTGCCTCTCTTTTTAGCATTAATTCCTTCCTAAATTCTTCATTCGCAGCCGCTACGCTAGTATTTGTTCGTGAATCAGTAGATTCCGAAATCTTTTCTTTGGTAAGCTCTAAAATTAATGAAAATATTATAATTCAGAGATGCGATAATGATGGTATATTATTGTAATATAAACATCAATTAGTTATTTTATATTTTTTTAAAATTTTCAATAATCAATATAGTTTATTGATATATTATTTAAGTTGGTTAAAAATTAAATATATATATTTTTAATTCATTAGTACCTTGTACAGTTGACTCAAGTTCACGTATTTGTTGATTAGCCGCATTAAGGGCTACTAACTGTTTGTTACGTTCTTCGTCCTGATCATCCAGTCTAGATTTCAATATTAAACTTTTCTCAGCTTCTTCCTCAGCCATTCTAGTAACACTGCCACATTCATTTTGGAATGTCTCCAGCTTCGAGAGTAAATTAGCACTTTTTAGTTCCAATTTGCTTAGTTTCTGTGATATTTGTTCCAAGTTCTTTTCTTTTTCTTCGCATTCTCGTTGTGAATTCTATTCATTCATATTTGTAAATACAAATTTATTTGATTTTTTACGAAAATTATGAATTTATTTTTAATTTTTAATAACTATATTAACTTTTGATTATATTTTTTTTAATTTAGATACGAATTCTTATAATTTTGTTCTTTTATATTTTTTACTTACTTACAATATTTTATTTGTATTTTGACAATTTTTTATTCATTTTGAAACTTACTTAAAATGACGTTTTAAAAATACATTTTTTTATATATAAATTTATAATATCAATAAACAAAAACAAATGTATAAAAACAAAAAATTTTAATTTAAATAGATCAGTGAAATTATTATGAAATACAATAATTATGATATAAGTGCTAAAATATATAAAACTTCGTATTAAAGAATGCCTAGTTATTACGTAATTAATTAAAATATAATTTCTTATTATGACTTTAATTAAATATTGTATTTCATGGAAATATGATATTTTTAAAAAATTTAATTCAAGGTATATAATATCTTTTATATTTACTTCAAAAGCCTGTGTTAATTTTTCAATAACCAGTGTTTGTTCTTTTAAATTTTTCGCAAGTCTAGTATTGTTTGCTTGAGATTCCAATTTGAAAAGATTTAATTTTTCGATTTTTCTTCTAAGACCAATTTCAGTTTCTTCTTCTTTTATGTCGTTACTATCGATTTTACTATTAATAAATTCATTAACAGATAAAGATTTTTTAAATCTTTTAACTCTTTTGATCGTTCTCGTATTATAAGTATTTTTCTTAACGCCATTTTGTATTTTACCTATACAGAAAAATATTCATAATTTTAATGATCTTTGTCTTTTCATAATTGTTTCCATAATTATAATATTATGAAAAATATGGATTAGTGATATATTTTTATATATATGAATGATTTTGCATATTTAATTAAATTTAAACAAAACTAAAAAAAAGAACAATTAAAAAATTTAAATTAACTATTTATTAATGAATTTTAGCTGATAATATTTATCAATTTGATTTTGATTGGATCTGTTCACCAAATTTTTTTAATTTAGTTTCTTTACCTTTAGTGTTTGAGGGAGAAACTTTGTTATGGGTACACTTTTTTGCACATTCATGGTTGAATATTCGTTTATGAGGTTTTGTTAATTCCATAAGTAAAAACTTCTGAACATGATTGAGAGTAAGACTGTGCACACTAGCAAGTTGTTCATTAGCTTTTGCTAAATTCGATATCGTTTGCCATAAATCCATATTATCTAGATGAATTTTCATTTTGCTCATGAAAAGTGGACAGTCGTTTGCAGTTCCGAATCAATTGTTTGCCTCTACGTCAAGTATCTTCGTGCAAATCGTGATTTAGTTTTCTAATATCTATACATTATGCAACATATATTAAAAATAATTTTTTATATTAATATATTATTCAAGTTGAATACGACTTTTATTTTTTAAACACAATAAAAATATATAATTATTTATAAAAATAAAAACGATGAAAATAATTTTACTATAACAACTTATTGTAATTCATAAGTAAGTAATCTATATAAAGAAACAATCATAACGAAATTAAGAAATTGAATAAAATCGATAATATAAATGATTCAATTGGCATTTATTTCGATAATTAGTAAACTACACATATTTTTCGACGTTGCAATAACAAGTTTTTTTTAAGTATTTAATTTCTTTATATATTTGCATATATTTAAATACAAATTAAATGAAATAAAAATAAAAAAAAATATTTTTTTACCAACTATTACTAAAATAATATTTAAAAACTCATAATCAGTATGAGGAATACGAAAGAAACATACGAATATATTTGTAAATATTGAAAATTAAATATAAATATTAAGTATTGTCATGTATATTTATTTTAATTTTTAATTATGATTTCTAATTACGGACAATTAATAAAATTAATTAAACGATTATCACCTTCACTTTCCGTTACTTGTTTATATCTACAGAAGCATACACAACATCGCGAAGTACAACAATATACTGATCCATACTACTGAGCATTTTAATTTCCGTTGACTTCTGCCAACTAAATTTGCATTTTCTACGACGCACTGTATGTGATCAATGATCCCGAGACTATAGTTAGTATCATATTAGTTCAAAAACAAATAAGATGAATTACACATTACCTGTAGTATTTATATATAGTTATATTGCTCTTAAAACAAAGAAAAATGATAATTATGGAAATAATTTTTCATCTATAAAAAATTTTAGTAAAAGATATTTCAATATTAAATTTTTTATTTAATATACTGTGTATAATATTTATAATAAAAACAAATTAAAATAAATATGTATACATAAATAAAATTAGAAAGCTTATTTATAATTATTTTTATTTTAATGTACATAGACTTTTAATAGTTTCATATTAATTAAAATTGTAGAAATAAATTCTTTATATGTTACTTTATATGATATAAATATTTTGTTTTTTATACGGTAATATATTAAAAAACGGAAAAAATACAAAAAAATAAATAGTTTAAGATAGAATAATAATTCAATTTTATATAACAGAATTGGAATGAATCCAATAAACGAAGCGTGAATTTTTTAGTCAAGGTTTAATAGTTAAGTTGAAAACAATAATAAAATATAGACTTTGTTATAGTTTAAATCAGTAATATTTACGTACTTTTTATATGTATTATAATGTGTAATTATATTGCATAACTACGCATTACGGATGATGGCATTTTTATATTGATAACAATTTATATTCATATTTGTGATGAAGTGTGATTCTTTTTAAAAATCCAAAAAATTTGATTTATAAGAATATCTTAAAAATTTATGCATCTAACATTACGTATTAAAAATAAATTTATTTATTCCATAAAATTAGAATATTACGAGATATTTGAAATTAAATTGTATGGTAATCATATTAGTTACATTACATTAAGTTCATTTATTTCAATTAGATTCAATATTAAATTATTAAATAAATATAAATAATATTTATAAAATATTTTGTACAATGCTATAAGATATCTAAATATTGAATATTTTCTAACAGAATAATAAAAACTAAATCAATTTAGAATAAAAATACTTCTTTATATTAGGCATTTTTATAAAAATTATCGGTTATTAGTAAAATATTTTGTTTTTCTTCATTTTTCATTTTAAAAAGAAATATATTTTTAATCGGTAACAAATTTTATAAAACATATAATAGAAGTATAGATTGCAATATAAGTTGAAATTTAAAAAAATATATTATTAAAATACTATTTAATCAAGTTCCACAATAATATTTTATAAAAAAATTCACAATTAACAAATAATGAATAATTAAAATATTTTATAATTCTTATATTATTAAGATTTTTGAAAAATATAATTTAATAAATTAAACATGTTTTTATTTTCTTTTTTTATTTCTAAGTTTAATATATTTGTATATTTTTCATTACTGATGTTAATTTAGTAAAATTTAACACAAAATAATTCTTTTAATCATTTAATTCTGAAATATATATTTTCTTTGATTCAGGACAAAGTATTAGATTTGTCTTCTCTACCTTTGTTGTAGAGTTATTACATATTGATTCAAATTTTTGAATAACTTTAACAAAAGATTGAATATTGAAATATTGTTGATTTTGATTTATTGATAATATGCTGGGTCATATACCCATTTTCGTTTTGATTTTTTGCTATTTTTGTAATATTTTAATTTTTAATTTTTGATTTCTTTTATTGTTTTTAAAAATTTCGTGTAGACTGTAATAAAAAAATTTTAATTTATAATGATACATCACAATATGATTGCCGTGATAGCGTATGATTTTTGGACTTGCTCAAGATAATTAATAGATTAAAACTTTATATTCATTCATAAATATTCGTTTAATGATGAATAAAGCCTAATATAAAATTTTATAATAGAAATTACAACTTTTTAATCGTTGTTCTTAAGAGTATATTTACATCTGGGTGTAAATAGTTTTGATTATAATGCGAGAGAAATTTATCTAGTGATTAGAATAAAAAATATCTTTATCATGAATAATTTATAAATATAATTTATAATTAAATGCCGTATTAATATTTAGAATTTTAAATTAAAAATAAAATCTTATTTATGTACAAAGTCATTATAAATGAAGTATAGTAGTGTTTATGTACTAATATTAAAATAAACAAAGAATTTATGTATAAGCACACTTATTATTTTTTTGCAGTCATTTAATATTGAATTTAATGTTATTCAAAATTGATGAGTGATATTGATTTATATGATTTTTATTTTTTAGCATTGATTTTATTGAATTATCTTTATGCGGGGTAATACATTATTTTGAATAAAATGTGAGCTTAATAAATTTTATCTAATTTATTAATGAATAAAAAATGTAACTTTTAAAGTGATCTTAATTGATGGTTTTTAAAAATTATTTTACATTAGTTTTTAAGTACAATAAGTAATTAAATTGACATTACAATAATTATAAAGAGTTTAAAAGTCATATTTAATACGATGAATATATTATTAGATTATTTTCGTATTAAGACGATGGTTTATAAAATCTTAAAAACTCAGCTTTTAAATTTATGTAACTGAAATACCTATATTTATGTTTAGAAAATAGTCGAGTTGTCCTTATAATAGCAAGGTTAATATTTAGTGAATAATCGTCACTTTATTTATAATTTATTAATTGACAATTTTTATAAAAATTTTGTAGCAAGAAATTAAATGAATTAGTCTGAAAATTAGTTTCTCTCGTATAATATGAGCTTTAAAATTGGAATCATATATTCATATGCATTATTTTTTAATAGGGACTAAATAAATTTCTATATATGTACACCAAGAAATACATATACAATAAGAATAAATTATTGTTTTACTTTAAAAAAAATGTATAATACATAAAAATCCATTGGAAGTTTAATTTGTTAATAGAATAATAATATAGCCTACACACGAGGTAAAAATGTTAAAATATTTTTACTACTTTATAACAAGTATGTATATTTCTCTCCCCCCCCCCATCACCACCACCACCGTAAAATATGAAGTGGCATGTGGCAAATATGTAAGGAAGATAATGACTCAAAATTCTTAATGTATAAATACATATGTATATGGGTGGCATTGTACGCAGAGAGTTAGAAGCAGTGGTAAGCGCGCGAAAATGTAAAGTCCCGCTCTCCTCCGAAAATAGCTCAATAGGAAAGGCTTAAAAGTTCACTCGCTGGTCCAGACAAAGAGAAAATATGAAAAGCCGATCATCGACAGGTTGAAAAAGCCTTACCCCTTGCGCGCGTTTCGGCATTCCTCTTCATTCCCTCCCCTAGGCTTCCTGGGCCACGCACCACGCACGTGCAATGAGCGTGGCGTGTCGATCAGACACCCAACGATTGTTCTCCGAAAATTCACCTACCCGGTCGTCTGTTTGAAAGTGAAGAAGGCGCTCGAAGGAAAAGCGAGTATGGATGCTGCGCCCGCGAGATACTCTCACTGCCGTAGTCAAGAACCAGACTGATTAACCCTTGGCCGAAGGCCAAAGATGCTGCGCGTTTTCCGTTCGTCGTCGCTTCGTGTCGCCACGTTACCGTTTACCACACCAGTCACTAAAAATAAAGTTTCTTGTTCAGTTGTTGCCCATCCTTCACTTTTCACTCAGCATACACCTTATCACGCTGGGACTCGTATTTTTCTATTACTTTTTATAAGCATCGAAATACCCACTCTAACCGCTTTTATTCTCTCTGTATTCTATTTCTGATTCCCTTGCTTTTTTATTCCTTACATATCATCCATCAACAATGTATACATCGATATTCAAACAAGTATGATATTCTTTGGGTGCTTGATTTTAGTAACAATACAACAACAAGAGAATTTATTTTTTAAGACAATCGCTCAAGGATATGCTTAAAATAAATTTTTATACAAACAATAATTAATATGTCAATAAAATATTAAATACATAGAAAATAAAATCATTATATTATATGTCAAGCCAAAACGTGCGTTTTTTTTTTTCTTCTTTCTTATTCTTTATTGTACTAATGAACAAATTCACTATTTATTCTAATTATAGTTGAAATATATTTAAGTATTCCCATAACTTGCCGAAAAATAGAAATAATTCTAGATTATGAAACTTGATATGAGTGCGAGGATATAAGTAGCGGTATAATTCAATGTACGAATTATCTCTTTATTACTTGAATAGTTTTGCGAATTAGTGCTTTTATTATTGAATAAAAGGAAAATGTACGTTCATATTTGAATCCATGGTTGATTCAGCTTTTAACTTGATTCGAAGGTCATTTTAAAACAACTACACATATGCATATGTAGTATAAAACTTTTAGAGCACAGTCGTTTGAAAAGTATTTTTAGTTCGATTTCTTCGAGTGATTCTGAGACCAGCGTAGAATCACTAACTTCACTGGTAAGCATTTACGTACACAAAATAAAAAAATTTAATTATTTTCAACTCTACGTCCATATTTCAAACAAGTTTTTGTTTCATTATTACTTTTTAAATTTCCCCTTTTTCGAGTGCATGTCTATACAAAAAACATTAGTAATTTAAATTTGTTAGCTTTATTCATTAAACACTAAACAATAATAAAAAAATTATTTTTTTCTTTTAAATATATGCTTATCTATATAATATATTTTTAATTTATTATTTATTCAATAAAGGTACCTAATTTGATTTGAACACTAAATACACTTTGAATCCAATGAAAAAAAATTTTGTTTATTTTTCATTGTATTTATGCATTAATAAATAATGTATAGGTTTAGAGAAATTTTTCGAGATTGTCAGGAAATTTTAAATTAATTTTTATAGAAATTAAATTTTTACTAAATTTTTGACATAATAGTGGAGGTTATTGAATTTCCAAATCCTTTGAGGCCATTTAAATAAATCTGTTAAATTAAAAAAATTTATAAAATTTAAAAAATGTAATAAAATTATAATTTCAAGGTCTGTAATTTAATTTATAATTAAATTATGTTTTAATTATTTTTATTTTGGACATGTAAAGTGCATATATATTACTAGTCAAATGTCATATTGACGTATGCTTAATAAATTATTAAATTTTTTGAAATATTTATCTGCAAACATATTATAAAACTAAAATATTTACTTTTGTTATATTTGATCTGCATAAAATTTCACTTACATTTTGATTTATTAAAATATTGATGTAAGAAGAAATTGTTTGCGTAATTATAATTTGAAAAGACTTTTATTTTTGTTAGAAAAAAAACTTCTAACAAAAATAAAAGTTAAATTTACTCAAAATTCTTTAGAAATGAAATAGTACGAGAACACTATTATATTTCAATTTTCAGCAAAAAAACATGTGAAAAAACATGTGTTACAAAATGTTCTTTCAATTGATGTTGTTTAACTAGAGATAAATTCTGTTAGATATATAGATAAGAACATTATCCCAATTAAAATATCTCGATTGCAAATGGGCGTGAAGAAATGTGGATAATATCTTAAAATATTGGTCCTTTATCTGGCGCAGCGTTCGTAAGGTGTCAATCGATTGCATCGACATCGACTCCAAGACCTAGATCCAGGAATAGTTCTCACAGCTCGGTTCACGATTAGTTGCGTCTTGTAACACCAACTAATGCTCGATGTACATGTCGCTCACGCTAAAATTGATCCACACACACCTTATTATCGAATTCAATTTCAATCCGATATCCGATTCACAGCACAACTGCTTATGCAAAACAATATGTTACAATTTTAATAATACCGGTTTTAATGACTTAGTGATGTGTTTTTTCTTCTTTTTTTTTTTTTTTTTTTTTTTTTTTTTTTTTATATCTTAAAAATAAAGTGTAAAAGATACAAAACTAATAGATAATTTTAGAAAAACTGCAGCACAAATCCATTTTAAAACAGGATTAACTATTAAAAATATATCCACGTTCTTGATTTGATGTTCGTTCTAACAAAATATTATTTATTATTTTTCTAAATTTTTAATACAATTTTCTAATATTTGCCTATAAATTAACTATGAAGAGTTCATTCTGATTTATAATTTTTATAATTGTTATCATGGATAATTCATTATTTTTAAATTCATATTAATTGCAATATTAATAATATTATTCATCAAGAAGCTTCGAATTATACATACCACTCAATTTCACTCCTTATTAATCCCATTAAAATTTTAAAGTTAAATGATATTTATTTTTAACATTTATTAGTTGGCACTAATTTTTCATTAATATGAATATTTAATTTATTGATATAAACGTACTAATAAATATTAATATAAATGTTTTAGTAATTATGTATATGTAATTTAAATAATATACAAATTTTAAATATAGCTTTTTTAAAATTGATTTTATAATAGCTTTATTAATTATTTCATCATTAAGTATATTTATAAGTTACGTGAGATATTATGTCTTTAGATGATTATTAAATACAAAAATTTTTATGAATTTAAAAATTATCAGATTTATATAATCCTTTATAACTGAAAAAAATACTCTTTATATTTTCAATTGTATAATCATAATGCCATTATTAAATAATAACAGTTTTATAAAAAGTTTGATTGTATTTTTATACTTACAGTATATTATATACAATATTAGAAATTTCATTTTTTATTAAATTAAAAATTAATGCTGTTTGGAAAATAGAATTTTTTTTCAAAAAGAAATTGCTGTAAACATTATTTATTATTTACCGTAAAAAAATTGAATTTATATTAAAATACATTTTTATATATATTGTAAAATTGTAATATTTTAACAAAAAAAATCTATAATCTATTATTATTATATATTACTAATTATATGCATATTTATGAAGCACAGTTATCTAAATAATTATATTTACTGTATATATATATTAAATATTAATGTTCATAGACAAATAATTAAACTGGTCTAAAAGTCCATATTTTCTTTTTGGAAATAATAATTAATAAATTTAGATAAGAACATAAACATAAATTCAATATTTCCGGCAGTAGTGTAGTGAAAATAACAAAAATGTTTTCGATTTCATGATTGTATCATTAATGATATATAATATCATTTCAGAAATCTGTATTTATCATTTTGTGTCCTATCTCACCAGATGTCAGCACATATTGTTGCTAATGTGAAATCTTTAAATGCTTTATCGACGGAGTCTACTGTTTTATACATAAATAATGTATGTATGCTAATTAAATTTTTAATTTTATCTACCTTGTATTAGTAGTAGTAAATTTTATTTTTGATAAATGACAATTTAGATTGGGTTTTTTTGCATATTATTATAATTATGAATTCATTATTTAAAGAAATCAGCTGAAAGTAATATTTATAACTCTTTATAAATTTATAATTATATTTATAATTCTTAAGAACATAATTAACAGGTATAATCAACACAAAAAAAGGTGTAACAATTAATTTAATATCAATATGCTAAACGATATATCAGCAAAAATATATTGAATAATTTGATTGTGAAATAATGTTTGATTTGATTTAAAATTATCTCTGAATTTCTATTGGTCATGTTAGTTGAGAAAGACATGTATAAGGTCGATTGTATTCACAAACATTTATTCTCCAGTAATTATGATTTGACATTTCTATTAAAAAACAATTCGATTAACTAAGTTTTTACTTAAACTTTTCTTCTTTTTATTTTGCACAATTTTTGTAATTATTGTGTAAATTTTCATGCTTTGATGAATCAGTGAAAACTACAGTGCATTAAATTAGATTGAAGTAGTTGGATTAAAAAATTGATTAAAAAAATTAGGAAAGTTTTAAATCAGGCATGGGTATATAGAATTGATATTGTGAAAGGATAATGATAAAGATAGTTAAGTAACCTCTTAACTTTATTTTAATGGTCCGTTTATCTCGGTGATATTTCGGAATGACAGAAAGCGTTTGCTGACTTATCAACAGCTCTGCGGGGCGAACCATCGCGGCGCCAAAATTAGTTTCGGATGCACACGCTTGGTGCGCTGTTGTTCGAAATGGGTACTGGATACTGACCGAGCGAGAGAGAGAGATGGGCATGGGCACAGTAGCGCTCTCTTGCGGCCTTGCACACTCCACTTTTCAATTTCCAGTAAGCTCCGACTCCCGTGGATTATTACTGTGTAGACAGTATCTCTGTGTCGTCTTGATAAGTGTGTCGTTGCCGTCTCCGTTCGCGTCCTCATTGTCCTCGCGCTCGAGAAAGGGAGGCAAAAGACAGCTCGTGGTGCAGGGACTAAGAACTCTCGGAACGTGTTGTGCGTGTAAATATTGGTCGTCGCGCGAGGAGTCATTCCCACGTCATCGTCACGAATGAGGCGCGCGGTCAGGAAGGGGCATAAGTGCGAAGGAGCTGAGGAGGCCAGGTGACGACTTAGCCCGTTGCTCTCCTTTTCTCTTTAAACTTTTTGTGTATGTGTGTTTACTTAATACCTATGTGGACAAAAGAAAGAGGGAGAAAGAGGGAGAGAAAATACATATATCCACTTGAAGATGCATATATTTGCCACCCGCATATCTCTCTCTGTCTCTCTGTCTCTTTCTCTGTCTGTCTGTCTGTCTCTCTCTCTCTCTCTCTCTCTCTCTCTCTCTCTCTCTCTCTCTCTCTATCTCTCTCTCTCTATCTCTCTTGGTCTCCAACTCTTTATCCTTCTTATAGGAACTTTTGTACCTTTAGTTAATCATTAATCACCTCAATCCAATACAAAATTCTATTGTTTGACAGGCGGTTGGACTATCTGAAATTCCGGATCAAGAATTGTTGTTGAATATTTTGGACACTTCACTCCTTCCCTTATTAAATATTAACTTCATACTCGTACATTCTATGCTTAAATTGACCAAAAAATTTATTACCAATTGACAATATAAATTTTTAATATTTTTATCGTGTCTCATTTTAAAATTTATTTTATGCAGACGTTTCGTTCATAATAGCCTGATGTTCCTTTTAAAATATTAAATGCTTGTTATTCGTTTGTTTTGTAAAAGCGTATAATCTTTATTGCAGTACAAGTCCCTTGAAAAGGCAGATTATTGGTACAACCACTAGATTATTTATTGATATGATCCAGAAAAATAATCTGTATACATGGTTTCAACAATTGAAAGTATTTTTAATTCATTAAAATTTAAAAATCGTGCCTATAACATTACATTTCAGCAAGTGAATTAATTTCTCCCAAAAGAATTGTCCCTTTAAATAGACTGTCATTATTGCGAGGAGTATTCTATAGTTGGTTGTATCACAGCAATAGCTATTAAGTATTGATGCTCGTCCAACAATAATGTTCAATGAGTAAGTGAGAATGCGAGTGATAATGGGTTTTCATTCGTGTATTCACAAATAGGAAAAGCAATATTTTCTCGAAAGAGAGTAAGTTGCACTCAAAATGAAAGGAAGGAAGTTGAAAATTGTTGCCTCGAATTTCTCCACATTATCATCGTCAGCTAGGTTTTACACGTAGCGCTCAATGCATCCGACGTTCAACCGAGTCCAATGCGCGCGCGATGCTCCGAAAGACCGAGTTCTGTATGTGCATAAGTGTACATAGTTTTGCGTTTGCTCAAAAGTGGGTGGGTGTGTGTGTGTGTGTGTGTGTGTGTGTGTAGGAGTGTACGACGCAGGAGTGCGCGCGCGATCACACATGTTATACACAAGTTAAATTACATGAATATGTACATCTAGGCTTTCTTAACAACAGAGCAGTTTCGTTGCAGATAATTTTTTTATCTAGTAATATTATTTCGTTATTCATAAACATTCCAACTTCAGTTAACAAAATTTTGTTTGCTGTTTACTGTTTTTCCTTAAAATTTAATAATATCTCATGGTGATGAATATTTATCATTAAATAATACAAATACTAATATTCTTCAGTAGGTTCAATCGGTAATAATGGAACATTGTTGATAACACGAAAAACATTGAAATTGAATTTTTAATCAGTTTTCAAAGAGCTAATCATTAAATTTTGCATCGATGTAGGCGTAAGTTGAATGAGCCATATTTATAATACAAGTGGGAAAGAAAAAGCAAGATAGCGAGAAAGGGAGGGAGGGAGGGAGGGATGGAGAAAGGAAATGGGAGGTAGTGAAAGGAGAAAAGTCGAGATAGAGAAAGAGAGGGAAAGACGGTGCGCACGCAATGTGAGTGAGAGGATCGACGAATATACCCGAAACAGTAAATGTCTGCTCTATCATGATTTTATGCAACTGCTATTTCCTTCACACTACCGTCTTATAATAGTATTCTTGCGACCCTATATATTTATATCACTCTCTTTCTCTCCATCCCTTCAACCTTTTGGCTTACTTCTTCACTAAAAGACAAATGTCTCTACCTTGTATTGAAGGATCCATTTCCTCGCCAATTTATTTCGTACAAATCTTGTGTATTTAATGCTTTCTTGTGTCAGTAAAAAAAATTATTTTAACTCAGTTTTAAAGAAAATAAAATTAATTGATTCTCTTTTCTTAAAATAAATTATTAATATACTACAAATATATTATTAATTTTATTCTTAATATGGAATACTTCTGTTTAATAGTGTAACATTAATAAATTATAATAATAAATTAGAAAATGAAAATACTTCATCTTGTTTTAACTGTTTTCGTAGCGTTTTCAATATATTTCTGTTACTGTGAATTTTGAAAATTCAGAAAAAATTGTTTGCATCTATTTTGATATTAGGGATTGAAAAAGTTGTAACCATGATAAAATATTTGATCAATAAATATACCTTTATATTTTATAAATAAGCCTTTATTACTGTTAATTTACTCTTATGACTTACAAAATTGTTATTTAAATAGTATATAGAAATAATGTTAAAATTATAATTGATAATATTATACAAAATTATTATTTTGTATAAAAAAAAAAATAAAAAATAGAACTTCAGAAGTGAAAGTTATGATTGATTTTTTTTATTTTTTACTTACTCACATGGAAAGGTATTGCTAATGTATGAATAAAATGAAAATCAGTTTTTTGATGTTAACAAAAGCCTAACGTTATACAATAATGAACTAAAAGAGAAAAGATGGAATAAAGGAAAGGTGCCGAAGTTTTGATCAAATTAATTCAGTTGTGGCTAAATATATGTTTACCTTTCTTTACATATAAAGTATATTTGTCTATTTTTTAAAGTATCTTTTAACTTGATTATATAATCGGCTGAGAAAGCATATGTATGTTTTCATATTTTAAATGAATGTGTGTGTGTGTGTGTGTGTGTGTGTGTGTGTGTGTGTGTGTCTGTATTAACATACATGTTTACTACTTTAATAAATGATTTGACATATTTTAACAGTAAATAAATTTTAATTTTGATAAAGTAATTATATATTATATTAAATAAATCATTTTTACATTTAATTTTATATAAATTAAAGAAATAATGTATTATAATAATATTTATTATGTAATTTAATATAATTAAAAGTTTTTTTTAATATGAATAAAAAATTTTACATCTAAATGTATTTGTATTTATAAAAAATTCATTTTTAATTTATAGTCGAAAAGTAAATAACTCAACTGTAATTTTTGAATTGCAAATTTGAATGCAATGTATAAAAAACAATTTTCTTTCATAACTTTAAATTCAAATTCAAATTAAATTTAAAATTAGTATTATTCAATTTTATTTAAAATTCTATATTCAAGTAATAATAAACATTTTTCTTAGAAATATTTTTTCAGAAAAAAAATTTGTAACTATTTCTAAATAGTACACATTTATATATCATGTATAAATAATAAAAAAAATTTAATAAAATAATTTCTCACAAATAATCTATAAATAAAATAGATTTATGTTGTGACAAATATTAAACTTTTTTTGTAATTATTTTATATTATATAATATAATATTATATGATTTTACTTCAAAAACATTTTGTTTAAGAATAACTAATTTATAATTTCAAAATAATAAGTCTTATAATATAGAAATATATTTTTAAATAAAATAGTAATTAAAATTTCATTATCGTAATCATAATGTTTCTAAAATATTATTTTATCTATTGATTAATTACATGCAAAGTACTTAAAAGCTATTTATATGTATTTATAATTACAACTGCATTCAATGATTGTTTGAAAATATTATAACTATGTTCGATTACACATGTAAACGTGCATCTTTACTTATTAATTATAAATTTTAATTTCATTATGCTAAATAAGCTCGAAGGAAAGTTTTTTGCTTCATGCTAATTTTATTACAATTTATTTATTTATTATTCTTTTATAGTGTAATAATATTGCTTGACTGTATATTTAATTTTAAATATTATTAAGTGTTTTATAACTGTTGTTGAGTAATTAAAAAGATTTTTTTTGTTAAAAATATAAAAATTAGTTCTTGAAAAATGTATAAATAAATTATATTAATTTATGTAGATATTTTATTTATTTACAAATAAAAAAAAAATTCAGTTTAGTATGATCGAAAATTAATTTTAATAAACAAAGCTTATAATAATTAATATAATAATTATTTAATGATATAAATATATAATAATTAATATACGTAAAAAAACATGGTATAAAGATACATGTAATTATTTATAATTGATATTTCTGTATAACAGATATTTTTTATTACAGTATATTTTTTATGACTTTGTATTTTCCATGTTTAGATTCCATGTACAAATTTTTCCATGCTCTTTTAAGCAATAATGCATTTTTAGTTAAAATATTTTCATAATTTATAGCAATTGCTATCTATAATCTTAATTTCAAATTTAATACAAGTCCATGTATACACAATAATAAATTATTTGTTTATGTTAAAACAATTTAAATAAAAATAACATTTGTTAAAATATTCTAATACATGAATCAATTATATTTTGAACATTTATATGATAATTTTTTTTGAATTTTAATATATCAATTCAGTATATTTATTTAAGAAAATTTATTTTATTAATATTAATGCTAATTTAGAATTTGATAAAAAAAATCAAGATGCCAACAAATATGTATGACACAAATGAGTGTAGATAATTCTTAAAGTTATATTATTGACACTAATTTAGTCAGAGATTGGTTTTATTACTTTACCTTTTGAAATAAACATAATTGTATTTTTAAAATTTTTTGTACTACACTGTAATTTATTATTATTAATATTAATATTATTATTATAATTATTATATAGTCTATGTGTTTTTGATATTAAAATTATGAAAAAATATAAAATATATTAATAATACTGGAATGTTAAATATTTGTTTTCGATAATTCTATAAAATTGTCAAAAATACTATATTTAGATAAGATTTTTTAAAATAAAAATATTAAAATGTTAACAATCGATTTTTACATATATTTAAATTTTATTTATATATATATGTATAAAAAAATTATGATATAATTTTATATAAATTGATGATTTGATTTAAAATCATTATTTTCTTACCGTATTTTTAATGATACAGACTTTTTACAATGTTAAATCCCGATATCTTAATCTTATCAGAATTCTAAAGTAGAATTATCTATTTTGTGTCTTATAACATCGTTTCATAAGTATAATAAATTGCACAGTCTTAATTGACATGGAAATTATATTGCTGCAACTAATGTATACTTAGTAAATTCTCAATAATATTGTTGTTTAAATGATTAGGAAAAAGAAAAAAATGCATGGTTCTTAATATTTTAGATCATTAATAAAAATAAAAATGGTTAAATAATAAAATAATAACATTATTGAAAAATAAATTATTTTTGATTAATAAATAAATTTTACATATTTAAATTAATTACATCTTCATTAGTTTTATTATCATTCTCATGTAGATTCATTATGTTTGAAACGAACAATTATTTACCTTTATGATTTGTAAATTATCAGTAAAATGAGAAATATAAATAAAAAAATTGTAAGCATTAGATCAAGATTAATTTGAATTTCCTATTTAAATAATATTTTTATTTTATTACTTTTTCGTACTTTAGTTGTTATAATAACATTAAATATCACTTTGTTACATATATTTATATAATCATAGTTAAACACGAAGAATTCATATTTAAGCATAAAAACTTTGGATCTCTTGCATGATAATTCTAAATATTAAATTTCATAATAAAGTTTCTGTAAATTTAAAGAAAAAGATATTTTGTTTATATTTACTTTTTTTTTTAAATATCTTCATGTTAAAATCTCTTAATTTAAATTTCAGTTATTGATTTAATATTCGAATACTAGTATAATATTTTTAACTTGTTTTAAAAAATCGATTTGTGAATATATTTTCTACGTTTATTATTTTTATAAAAATACATATTGAACTATCGATATTTTAAATTGATCCTTTAAATTAATTATTACATAGTGCATATGCAAATTTTACGCATTTGCAAAAAATCTAATTTACTAAATATTTCCTTGCACAATACAGTTAGTTTTGGTAAAATAAAAATACATCTTTATTAAATTTATTTTATATAATGTATATTAACGAATTATTTTTTAAACTAAATAACTAAAAAGTAGGAAAGTTGATAAGCATTTGAACATTTAATTCTTTATATTCTACAATAGAGTATTATTTGTGATTTTGAAGCAAAAATAATATAAAATTAGTGATTTTATAGTTTACATTTAAGAAATATTAAGATAATTTTTTTAAAATTATTTTATCTTTAAGGGGCTTACAAAGCTTTGTGTTTCTAAAATATGGTTATTTTATTTTGGGTTTATAAAAAAAACTAATCAACTCATTTTTTTGAGCTATTGTAAATATATTTATACACTCGAAATCTAATTTTTTACAAAATTTGAAATAAAAAATATCATTTTAATCTTGGAATATTAAAGAAACCGCGGAAGAAAAAAAAAAGTTGCAAAACAGCTGTCATTATAGAGGTTCGGAGTTTGCCTGTAAAAGAAAATTTTTTTTTTTAGTAGTAAAGTCGGTAAAATTCTACATGCCATAAACCATCAGTTTTTTGATATTTCAAAAATTACGAAGTTCGTATTAAAAAAATAGTTGATTTTATTTCAAAAAACAAAAATTTTTTTTATGCTGCCATTTTGAATATTGCAAATATCTTATCGATAATTTGATGAAAAAAAATTATATAAAATTTTTTTTAACTGTAATGAAATTAATTTTAAAAAAAAGAAGATAAATTCAATTTTGATTTTTATTACAAATCATATACGTAAAAAAAGTGTAATCATAGATTTAAAGAAGTATATTTAGATAAAATTTTACTGATTTTATTTTTGGATAGTGGAATAGGAAAAGGCACAATTGCCTGTGGTGATATATTTAATCTTTGGTCAGTCTCCTGGATTTTTAAAGTCTCAGCTATTCGGTTTTAAATGTTAAAAAATAAGGGATAAAACTAGATAAATAGTAAATTTAATCGCATTTGTATCTATCATTTTTATACAAGCAACTGAATATACTAGTATATAGGTATTCTCCATTTTAGTAAAAATAATTTTATATTTGATTTGATTTTTTAGCAGACGATTCTTTACCCACAAAATTCTATAATAAAATTTCAGAATACTGAAAAATTTTATTAATTTAAAACAGTTGTATAAGCAATCTAAATAAATCATATCAATTTATAAAATATCAAATAATAATCAAAATATAAGTTATATAAAATTTATTTAATATATATATATTTATAATAATAAATAAAATTAAAAATGTTAATATAAATAAACATAAAATAGATTTATGATACGTTATAAGCAAGAAATAGAAATTTAGTAAATAATTTTCTACAATAAAGATATTAAAAATAGATTGTTATATAACACTATCTATTAAATTTAAAAATTATAAGATCAAAAAGATCAGTTTAGTGAATATGCACTTCTTTCTGTTGCCTAATAAATAGAAAAACGTCTTTAAGTTTATTGCAAAAGCAATAAAAAAAATGAAGTTTATCGTATTTTCTCGTTAAATATTAAAATTTAAAATATTTTTTTTTGTGTAACATTCATGTCTAATATATTATTAAGTTGAATAAAGTAATATTCTACTTTTGTTTAATAATTTATTAAGCAAAATAGATTCTAAGAAACGATCGTATTAAATATATCATAATTATCTTTAGAATTATTGTGACAAGTTTTTTATAAATATACCTTGACTTTTTTTTTATTGTTACATTATTAATTTACATGTAATTAAATTAAATATTACGTTTGAAAGTAAGTATTCCTAGAAAGATTTAATATCAATTATGTTTGTAAGATAAATTAAATTTTTTAATAATATAATGATTAGATAAGAGGACCTTGTACCAATCATAGAAAAGCAAAAGAAAAAAAGCAATGTCTATTTTAAAAAATTTTAAAGCTGTAAGTCATTATATATTTAGTATATATTATCTATGGTCAATGAGAAAGCAAATATATTAACTTTCATTAACATTAAGTTTGTATTTGGTCATCATTTTATGTAAGAGAAATAAATGTTAAAAATGTTTGAATTAAATTTTCTCTAACAATGGAGAATCTCGTATAAATTATCAAAAATATTTTTAGTTTTTAAAAAAACTTTTCGTTGTTTCATCCATCAACCGTATATATTTATGTTTTATTTAAATTTTTTTCTTCAATATTGCTTCAAAGTTTAACTTAACCACGTGCGCTACTGATTTTTGACGTCAATCTTCAGTGAACTTACTATATAACCACGATCAGTCCATCTTCACCTCTTTACCTTTTTACCTCTTTACCTCTCGCTCTATAGCCTTTCCATTCTTTGGAAGTATATAAGTTTTAAAAAACAATCATCTGTATAATTACGATAATTAAAATAACTTTAAAAGTAGTTTAGAAGAATTTAATATAAAGTTATGATTATATTTATATTAAAATACATGAATTATTTAAAAAAAAGAAAATATTCATGAATCCAATAAATTTTTAAACCTATTATATTTATTTATTTCATTTTATGAGTTTCATTTAATACACAAAAATTTATTTACAGGAAAAAATTTTGTTGTATTGAATGTCAAAGGCATAAATTAAATATTCAGTATCTATTGTATATCAAAGTCATTTTTCAAAGAAATACTTTTTTTATATAACAGTATTATATATTTTGATGAAAAATTTTTCTTATTGCATATATATGTATATATTATAAATTATATTGTAATATATTTATTATTGTAATACATAAATATAATGTATAATTTATATTTATACCTATTTATTTCATAGTTTGATATTTTTTTAATAATATATTTATGATAATATAATAATTGTCTATTTGAAAAAACCAATTATAAATTTTATAAATATATTCAAATTTAAATAAATAAATTTAATTAAAAAAATGAAAAAAGTAACATAGTTTGTTTATAAAAAATTATATCAAAACATAATCATAATATCTAATTATTACCTTAAAATTTTTTATTATTGCTTTATAAATTAACTTATTAAACAATTCAACTATAAAAAACGAATTTCAATCATTATTTTTATTTTATTATGTATAAAATATCAAATTGATATTATATTCTTCTAGAATTATTATTCAAATTAGTTAAATAGAGTATGTTGTTTATAAAACAATATTTGAACATAAATTTTTCTTAAAAGAATTACATAGAAAATAATTATCTAAAATTAATAATTGACCAAACTTAGTTATAGATATAATCGGAATGATATAAGCATGTTTTATTTATGCTTTATTTCACATCATTTATGATTTTATAAAAATTTTAAAATCTTATTAAAAAAATATGAATATTTCAAAAAATAAATAATTGCATAAATACATCTGTAAAAAATAATTTTGTATAAATATAAATAGCATTGCAATTATGTATATTTGTATAAAAGATTTATAATTTTAAAAATATCACAAATTTTACAAATAATAATAATAAAATGTTCAAATATATTGTTCAAATAAATTTTCATTTGGAATTAGTAATAAATGTGTACATAATTTTATTTTAATGATGACGATTATCAGTTTACAATGAAATGAAACGTTCTTCTTTCAAAGTGAGGTTCATTATTATTTGATTTATAAAAATAAATGTGTTGAAATTTAATTAATTTTTAGTTAGTATCCTTGACAAGTATTATTAAATATTTAAGTATTATTATAATTTTAATTAAATTAATAATTAAATAATTAAGTATTAATTTAATATTTTTTCATTTATAATTTTATATTGACTGAACAAACTATTAACTATTTTCATTTTAATTATTGTCAAACCGTATTTCATATGGTGTTTTATCTTCGCTTAAAACCGTAATAGATGTTAAGTTAATTGAATGTTTATTAATAAGAACCCCTTGAAATACTTTTTGAAAATTTAATTTAATTATTATTGTCTGAAATCTTTTATTTTATATATTCAATGTTCCTAATAAATAATATATTTCATTGAAGTTTAAAACTTATATACATTTTAATTAGGATCAGTATTCATTATCTACATAAAAAAAAGTTTTATATTAAATTTTTTCATGCTTAAAATGTAAATTAAAAATTTATGATGTTAATAAGCAGCTAATTTCATTATATGTAGTAAAACAAAAAATAAATTTATTGATAATTATTATAAAAAATTTTTTCTATTGATTACCTAAAATTAAATTATCAATTTTATTCTTTATATTAATATAATTTTAATAATGTTTAAAAAATATTAGTGTTTCACTTTTACTAATAATACTTAAATTTTACTAATTGTATTATTTCATTTATTAATTTCACTCAATGTTTTATATTTATCGTATTAAGAATGAAGCGTAATAATAAAATAGTTTTCAAAATAATTTTATTATTATTATTATTATTATTTATATTATTAATAATTCTGAATATTTACAAAGAACTTGATAAAAAAACTTTCATTTTTCAAGAAATTTTTATATTTATATTTTATAATGCTTAATAATGATATTATATTACCTTGATTTATTTATAATTTTTGACAACATATTAAATTTTTTTTTTATTCAAATTAATTCTGTTTTAACAAGATGTAATATTGATCGCATCGCATATCATGTAAAATATTTTTCAGAACAATTTGCATTTATAATAAATTATAATGAGTCTGAAATTTGTAACGTTACAAGTGTCGTTTAAAATTGAACTTTTTAAAAAATAAATAACATTATATTATTATTAGATTAGTAATTGTATTTAACAAATTTTCGTGTATTTAAAAAACATTACTATTAATATTTTAACTTTTAATGTCAATAAAATTTACGAATATGCTTAGACATTTTGTAGATAAAAAAAAATATTACAAACATTATTTATCCAATTTTTTATTTATGTAGAATTTTGATTAATTCTGTTTTATTAAATTTTGAAAATTATTATATATAAAATTGTATATATAAAGATTTATATCAATTATTATAAATATATATTTTAAAAATATGATTCGCATTTGAAATTGTTGAATTCGTTAATAATTTTTGTAAAAAAGTGTCACGTATGTAATATTGCAATCGCATACGCGACGAATAAGTTGTACTCGCATTAGTAAACGTAGATAAAACAGTAGGCAATTGACAATGAGGGAATCGAACTGAGTAACATTAAACCCGCGAGTAATAAGAACTTCTGAGTTCGCCAAATTGTGAAAATTCAAGATCGGAGGCGACGATGAGTACATGGGGGTCAATCGAAAGACAATACCGGAGAAAGTTGACAGAACGATAATCAAACAGAGACACCCGGAGGGAGGGGCTCCATACAGCGCAGGTAATAAGTCAAATCGAAAAACACGTAGGGGCATTCGATTCGATCATAATCCCAGATTCGATTCGATTCCTTCTTAAGCCGTACTTCGGTTCGGGTTTTTAACATTTGTCACTATTTGTTTTATACACTCGGGACTTAGTTTTTTTTTTTTGACATGAAGCATTGTAATACACATCATCTCACTCTCTCTCTCGTTCATTAAGAGATATAATAAAAAGTACAATATTCATTAACTCGCGTTTCTTTATTGATAATTCCGAACCTTACAAAGGCCGAAACGCTTTTACCGAATCGGCAACAGCAGAATGAATCCTGGAGAAAATTTCGTGATTCAATTATCAAAGAATATATGTAATTGCGATTGCTTAGATACGTAACAAAAGACAAATAAGTTATTGATTTGTTTATTATAAATAATATGAAATTAATAAGATGAAAATAAATTTTATTATCTAATATATTAAGGAAATTAATTATGATATTTTGTATCTATTGATTTATATGATTAACGTAAAAAAAATAACTTAATAATAAAAAATAAAGGGAGAGAACGAGTAGCTAAATAATGCAAGATGTATATTTTTATTAATGTTCATATGAAATTCTTTTAATTTTACATTTGAATAAAAAATTCTTATGAGAGCAAATTTTTTTAATATTAAGTGAAAGATTTAACTGTTAGATAGATGTTTATTTCTAAAAAAAAAAAATAAATTGGAAATACATTTTTCTTTCATATTTAGTGTATTTACAATATGATATAAAAATTTCAGAAAAAATACAAAGTAAAAGATACTTCGCTTTAAAGATAAAGAATAAAAAGTATCAAGTAAGAATATTTATATGCATATTACTTCCATTCTGTGCATCGTTTTCTTACCTACTTCTATAAACTGTAAAATCCATGAAAAACGCAACAAACAAATCTGTTATCCTGATTACAATATAATTATTTATATATCATATTCTTGTAAAAATTCCTTGTCAATCTTTCAAAATTAATAACTTAGTTTATTTTGTTACCAGTTTCTGCTTAAACAAAAATCTCTCTGTATAATAATACAATTTTATTGTATTCTGCGTATTAAATTTAAATAGAAAAATCAATACTTATAACTTCTTGTAAATTCATTCTTTTAAAATAATAGGAAAGTAACTTACTTGTAATATATAACTATACATTTTATATTTTCAAATTTATGTTAATATTTATTTCAGATTCACATTGGCTAATAAGAATATTTTATATAATTTAAAATAAATTACTTATATATAAATTTAATAAAGATCAAAAATTGTTTTTAATTTTACACAAAAATAATTATAGTAATATTTATAAACAAAATTTTAATATTTATTTAAAAATATTTGTTACATGATTATAATTTTTAATATGTTATTGAATATATTAAAAAATATTCGATATGAAATTAAAATAAATGTTTTTTTTAATTTCTATATTGTGCAAGATATCTAGAGCACATACATATACATCAATCCATCACTTTCTAGATAATTATATTTATAATTAGTTATTTATAATCAAATAACAATTAAAAAAAATACTAAATAAATAATAGCAATAATCATAATGTATTAAATTAATATTTTGTTTATTTTACATTATTTATAAAAATTATATTATTTGTAGAAAAAAATTTTTATATCTAAAATGTTTAAAAAAAAAAATAATCAGAAATGATTAATAAATAATAAGAAAAAATGTATCGTTTAAGCTTCATGTATAATGCGTATTACAATTATGATATTGTATTCTTTGTCAGTTAACACCAACATAATATTAGAATAGTATATAATTTTGCTGAAGTATTTATTTAATAAAAAAAAATTGAAATTATATTCAATGGTAACGGAAAATAGTAATTAGATAGTTACTAAGAAAACAATAATAACGTATTATATAAGTATGATTTATGTATATATATTGTTTTCAATTTTAAAAAAGAAACTAAGTAAAAATGCTGTAGGGAGTAAATGAAAAATAAAAATTATTTTTATATTAATTATCATCCAATTAACTAATTCAGATTTTGTTCAAATTTAATACATAAAAAGAAAATTTTTAAAAACGTTAAAAAAATACACATTTTTGTATTACGGTATTTTCACTTTTATTAATATAAAAATATTTATAATGCCATTATTAGATTTTATGTTAATTATAATATATACAAATTTTTAAAATTTATGAATTTTAAAATTGTTTTTTATAAATTTAATAGTGTACGAAATGACTAGTCGAAAATCCAAAAAATATAATACAGTTGGTTTTTCTTTAAAGAAATTTATCATTTTTTCAGAAAAAATAGTATGCAATTATAATTAATTACAATATATTGTGATATAGCTTCTCTTCTTGTTTCAGTCTTAAAGATTACAGGTGGGTCGCTCTTTAAAATTTTACTAATTAGTTTAGAATACTCTATAACAATGAAAATGGTTTCCGCAAGTACAATATATGAAGGAAAATAAAGCTATGGTTATCATTAATTTGTCGAAAATGTAGGTATATCGTCGTATTTTATAATGAATAGTACATAGTAATATTTTTTGTTATAATAATGAAATAAAACAAAGTATTTTCTACATACCAGAAACAAAATAATTTTTTTTTAACGAATCATTTGTAAATATACATGTATATATTATATGTAGGTATTACTATTTCATTTTTAATAAATTGTCAAAATATTAAAATATAAAAATAAACGAACAAAATTTTTTTAAAACTAGAAATATTTAAGTATCATATAAAATTGGCCCTAGAACCGTCGTATGTTTATTTCTAAATATTAAATTAAAATAGTCATCATTTACTCCTAATTAGAAGGAAAAAAGTACTAGGGTAAAAACTTAGTAAAACTACCGCTTAGGTATTGAAGCATAATAATAATAAATTATTATTACAATTATTATACAAATTATTATAGAATTTATAATTATGCACATAAAATTATGTAAAATAATAAAATAATAATTTAATATAATTGTATATGAATATACTTAATAGCTTTATTATGTGAAAATTATTTATGGACAAACATAGAATTCTCTAATAATAAAAAGATATGTCAAGCTATAAAATGAAGAGAGTGAGTAATAAAAGAAGTTGGATATACCTAAACCGAACTTATCTTATGCAATACGCAGTTATATCCAAAAATTTTTTAAGATTTTTATCGTAGTCATGATTCTATGTACACGTACGTATAGGTAATGTCTTTCCCCACAACCAAAGCTGTACTATCGCAGCTGTTCTTCGACATTTGTAAACAGTATCATTTTGAAAGAGTACATGCTTGCTACGAATATCTGTAAAAAAAGAGATCTATTACTTTTCCAGTAATTTTGAATTATACATCGTTTTTTGGGATTGCCTTTTAAAATATTGTAGATTACGTTTCAGATATGTGAAACTTATAATTCTCCATTATCCACCTACTATATAAATTAATTATTAATAATTTTTCTATTATTAATAACATAAAAACGTCTAGAATAAAGTAAAAATTATCATTTTTATGGACATCTGCTTTTATTATTCAATTAATGCTTATTATCGGTATTATAAATATAATTAAGGCAGTTTTGAAAAGCGCACAATAATTTTATAAAAAAGTATTGGTATTAGGGTAAGGGTATATGTTAAATTTTTAATTTACAATAATGAATAAACGGTTCTTTTTCACATATAAAAGTTATTTTATAAAAAATAGTAAAAAAAATTTTGTTGATTTAATATATTTATATTTAAGATATAGAAAACTATTTGATCGTACAAAGATTATTGATAAATTTTTGTACTGTCTAGACAAATTCATGAGAAATATTAAAAATTATGAATAAATAAAATAAATAAGTATTAAAAAAATATTAATTAATGTTTGTATACAAAAACATATAAATAATTTAAAGTTAAAGAAATATTTAAAAATCATTAATTTTGTTTAAAATTTACGGTTAATCTATAAATTAAAAAAGAAATATAAATATTGTTAAACTTAAGAGATTTTTATTGTTATATTTTATTATGTCCGACGTAAAAAAGTATACTAATATAAACGTGTTTTTTTTACCTTAAAACTTTTTATTAAAATTGGAGCAAGATTTACGTATAAAATATTTTCAGCATTTGTATTCATAAAACATTTTAAAATACAGTTTTTTTTATATGGTATGGATTTACGAATTGCTTGAATAGTAAATTTGTTACATTACTGTTTTCAGGATGTAAATTTATTTTACGTAATTAATTTATTCCATTTTATTTAATTACATATGTAGTGCTTACAATTAAATTAAATCATTATTTAGTTTTAAATTAAAAATCAATTGAAGAAAATAAAAATTTGAGTCTTTAGTACATGGATTTTTAAATTATTATAATTTTTAATAAGGAATAAACACATAAATGCTAAAAAGCACATACTTAGAGAAAAAGATAAATTAGATAACTAAAGCATTTGCCTCAATATTTAATTTAGTATATAGTGTTGAATTAACCATTTTCACTAAATACAAGTATTTTTTTTATCTATATTAATGTCTTATTTATTTTAAAACGCTTCTATTTAAAAAATATAATTTTTTATGAATCAGAATATATGGTAAAAACTGATACATTTTGAAAAAATATTTAAAATATAATATTAAAAATGCGTGCAGAATAATGATTTTTTTTTTGTAATTTTATTTCTTCATGTTATAAAAGAAAAGATATTTTGAAATGTTTATAACTTTTTTTTTTATTCTACATACACTTGAAAATTAAGTTTTAATCGTATGATTGCATTAATATCTAAAGAAATTTCATGATGAAAAAAATAAAATGAAGTTATAAAAATGTATTGATAATTCAGTTGGTATTTGTGAATAAAAAAGGGGAAGATACATTTGCTTATGTATTAAAAAAAAAAAAAAAATCTAAAATAAAATCTTATAGTATAACCATTTTCTTGCATTAACGAAAAAAAATTTCGGAATAAAGAGAGCAGAAATAAAGCAGTTTTTCTTTAAAAGTGTGACATAGACTCGACTATGAAGGGCTTAGTTCATTTGATACACTTACAATTTCGATAATAAAAAGAGAGAGAAAAAAATTGAAGGTCCATGGGTGAAAGCTGGTAAAAGTGACAGTTGAAAGGGTGTGTCTGATTTGTGGCACGGAGTTTTGTTTATTTGATCGACAAAAAACTAGCATCTAACTTCTGGACAATTCGACACTATGTCATGTAAATAGAAATTCAGGGAGGGAGATAATAAGCAAACGAGTGGGTGCGACCGAGAGAGACAATGCTCAAGTATGGGAAAATGAGTGTGCGAGTCAGAAAAAGAGTAAATAAATGAATGAGTGGGTAACGCGTGTATATATACTTAACAAGAAATGCCTGTCGAGTCTCGACAATTATTTTCAGCTTTACACAATTTGTTAAACTTAACTGAAGTACATACCTACGGTCTTAAAAATTACTAATGTAAAACAATGTTCACAAGGGATTTTAAATTACCAGTCTTAGTTAATTTATCTATGTCTCCTATATTTATAACTACTTGCATCTTTTGTTTCAATTCTTTTTTGCATTCTGTGTAATCATTCATCTTAAATATTAAAAACTATTTCTTCTTATATTTCTATCTTGTCTTATCCACCATAATTTAATTATTTATAAATTGTTTGTCAACAATGATTATTACTTGATTATAAACTATTTAATTTAAAAAGATTCTATATTAATGTAAAATTATTTTATAAGAATATATAAATATATATTAATTATCAGCTTAATTCAAAAAAATGTTGTTAAATAAATCAACATTATTTAATACTAATTGTTATAACTAATAATGCTAAAAAATAAATTCTTTATTATAACTAAAAAAATTTATTTAACTTTTTTCATTATTTTTCATAGTTTATGAGGTATTTATAAGCTTATGAGATTATATATATATATGAATTATATAATATATTGGTAAAAATAGTATTTTTATTGAATAACAAAATCTTTTATTGAATTTATTATTCGATACATTTTACAGGTGACAAATTACAAAAAAATTTTATTTTTTAAATCATATAAAGACGGTAGATTAATATAATATCCATTATTAAAAAAATATAATATTTGTATAAACTTGATATATGGAAAAAAATAAACTTCAATCAGTAATTATAAAATAATATTATTTTTTAATCATTTTTTATAATAATCTTCTATTTTTTGGAATCATATTTAAGAAAAATGAGTACACTATCATCTTGTATTATGTATATAACAATCAAAAAGTCTCTACTAAAATACGTAATTATGCAACAATTTTATTATATATACTTACATTTTATATTAAGATAAAAATGATTACAATACAAGTGATGGACGTAATCGTATTTATTAAAAAATATTTTATGCGAAATATATAAATTTAATTATTTTGTATTTATATTAACTAATTATAAAATTAAATGAGAATGTGTATCGTTTAAATTTTTACAAAATAAAATCAACCGAAAATATTAATAAAATTAAAAATCCTAATTCAAAATTTTTTTAAACCATACATTTATTTAAAAAATATTGAATACAATTGAAGTTAAAAAAGTGTATAAACTATGATTGATTTTATTTCGAATATGCTAAGTTATACTAGAAAATAACACAATTAGTTTTAATAATATAATTATAAATTTTTTAAATCATAGTAAGACTAAACTTAATTTTGTCATGAATACGTTATGATATTATTATTATTAATGGATAGTAATCATAATAATAAATTGTAATTGCATAATCATTTAACATATACATCGAGAAAAGAAAATTGGTTTTCATGAATATACCTACAGGGTTGTGTCACAACAGTTGTAGAGTTTATTGTTTTTTAGCTTGTTCAAGTGTACCCGAAAAGCATAAATGATTCCTAATTTTATTTTTACTGATCATGTTTTTATTCAAATGCATTTTTAAAAATAGATACAAGCTTCTATAATAAAATTAAGTTAAATAAAGTTTTTTTTCATTGAGCATATAATTCTAGTCTCATGGATGACATGATTTTGTATAGGGTAGAATAATGATCAATTGTTTAGATTGAAGTGTTTAAATATCAGGTATTAAAATAAAATGAAAAAAATTTGAGCGTACATTTGAAATCTATATAGAAATAAATGTGAAGCAAGAAATTTTGCAAAACAATGTAACCAATAAAAATAAATAACTCTTATTTTACACGAACAGTTGTAGTCAAACATAAAATACAAATAAATTAATTTTTTGTTATATATAAAAAATGCCGATTATAGTTAAATAAAATTAATTGAAATTATATAAATATTTTTATAAAATAAATTTATATCATTATTTTAAACTTTATTATAGAAATTTTAGAATATTAAATTTTTATTTTATGAATCTTATAAAATTTTATTTTCCATATTACATCATTATAGTATTATAATTTTAGGTATCATTTTTAGTATATTTTGAAGCTGTACATGAACTGAAAACTAAAGCATTGGCCTGCAATTCTAACGATCAAAATTAAATATCATTTAACGTTATATAATTCAAATTTAATTAAATATTTGATATAACTTATATAAATAGCACATATTTTTATTATTTTACATGTAAATTATAAATATCATTTCAAAATTTTTTCGTATACACTGAATATTCCATTTACAAATGATCAAAGAAAAATACTATATAAAATATATATTGGTGATGTTAGAATAAGGTAGAGCGTAAAGTTTCACTAGATTTTTCAAGAAAACATTTTTAATTGGTATTATAATAATGACGCAACTATTTAATTTTTAATATATTTTGATCGCTAGAATAATTCTCTACTGAAATATACCTAGTTATATTTTTTGTAATATAAATAACGGGAAGTATGAATATTTTCCTAAGAATCATAATAATAAATGTTTTATTTTAATAATTCACGAAAACGTATGATATACATGAATTCTAATTTATTTTATAATATGCATATCAATAAACTGAAAATAATAAAATTTTTTTACATATCTTTTTTAGTACATTTATATAATACGGAGGGAAAATTAATACAAATAATTAAAATAAAAACATTATTTTTACACGATAATAATATGAGTTAGATATTTTTTTCTACAAGGGATTTATAGTTTTATTAAGTCAACCCAAACACATATGAGATAAATAATTCTGAATTTTTATTGGCAAAACAAAATTAATAAAAATAAAAAGTATATCCATATTTTTATTAGGACTACAATATTTGCATTGCAGTAGGCCCCAGCGCCTTCATTACATTTGACATTGGCATGCAATTCGAGCATACCTTCTATACCTTGAGACAATCAGTAGATTGCTGTGTCATTGTCAATGAACAACAATATTGATCTCGAGCTCATTCTGTATTAGCTGGTTCAACTGCCACACATCATTCTCATTCTCATTTCCCTCTCCCCCCCCCCATTTCACGCCTCCTCCTTTTTTACTTCTTCAACTCTTTGTCCTCTTTGTTCCATTGTTTTTATTATTTTATAAATAATTGTTTCTTTGTCTTTCAGCTTTATCGATAATTTAGAGCAAAACTAACTTCACAATCGATAACATACCTATAGAACATTTAACTTTTTATAGAACATACAGACAATTTTTTGGGTAAAAAAACTATTGCATCTACACTTAATAATTTTTTAGCGTTTTATAATTTCAAAAATTCAAATATTAACAATATTTATTTATAAATGATATCAAAACAGAAAGGAAAAATTAATTTTTTAATGGTTATAATATTGATTTTTACTATATAGTAGTTTTTGTAATGGAGCCAACTTAGTAATACAACAAGCTTATTTAATTGCTAAGAGTTTGATATCTATTTATCTATGTCAAATACATAAATATTCGATGTTTTAAGAAAAATTCTAATTCATTCTTCAATAAATTTTATTATTATAAATTTATACAACTTTTTTTTTTTTTTTTATTTTTTTTACAGTATAAATTAAAAATAATGATATAATTGATTGCCGTTTATTCATTAAAACATATTATTAAGCAATAATTTATTGTTAACTACCTTAACTTCGAGTTTCTATATACAATTCAATTTAAGTTATTTTATATAGCTCTTAGATACTGTTTAATATTTTGATGGCAAAACATTTATTTTACAATAAATAAAAATTAGAGCAAACTTTATTTTCGTTTCTTAAGATAAATATATTTATAAAATAAAATATACATAAAAAAATAAAATAAAATACGGAATAATTAATCAAACTGAAGAAGTATTGGTGCCAATTATTTAACAATATATTTATTTTAATTTTTACATTTTATTATCAACTAATGTAAAATTTTTCGGACTATATATTTTATGTATAGATTTTAATAATGATAAAAAATATATTGATATACTTAAACAGGAGCAATAATTGTACTACCAGTATTGATTTTTTATTGGTTTCAATTTTCTCCTATGTATTATAAAATAATATTAATTTTTTTTGTCATTTTTTATAGTAATGTTCTATGTTCAGTAAACACTTTTATTTTAAGTAAATATAATTATTAGTAATTTTGATCATTTTAAATATAATTAAAAAAATAATAATTCTTATTCACGTTTTTTTTCATGATTATACATTTTATGAAAAATATTAAATAAATAAATAATTAGTACTAATAGTAATAATAAATATATACATTATCAGAACAAATTGATATTTAATGTAATAAAAAGAAAAATTTCTAAAAAAATATTTTTTTTTTAAATAAATATATAATTAAATAAATAGAAAAATTAATATTTATTAAATGTAAATTATAAAACCGTAAATATAAATTAATATTTTACACTAAATTATGTGCTCTTGAATATTAACAAAATCTTGAAAAACTAAATAATCATCGATTGTATATATTTTAAATTTAAAAAATAGAAAAATAATAATTTAATTTACATATATTTTTTACTTTTTTAAAGTTCTATTTATTATAATATGAATTTCTAAAATATTGAATAATATAAGTTGAAAAAATTAGTTGTATTACGTATACATGAAATGCATAATAAATTAATTTAATCAATATTTTATGCTAAATTAATAAGCTGAGATAATTAATTCTTTAAAATTAAAAAAAATTATTAAAGAAGAAATTAATATTCTATAAAAGTCTTTTTTGTTGAAAAGAGTACTTCTTTGAAAAAGCTAAAATGTAATGAAATTATTAATCAAAAATTGAAATGTCGAGTCATTAACTCAAGGTCTGGATAATAATGGCCTAAACTACTATGCTGCGTTAATTTATGAACTTGTAAAAATTTTAGAAGAGATAAACAATTTCGACACCAAAATACTATATTGCATTTATTTAAATTTATATTTGCCTTCATCAATGATTATAAATTAAAAGTTATATTTGTTCCTTGGAAATATCGTTTTTAACTTTCCACATTTTAAGTTATGAATTGATCTTATTAGAATAATAAATTAAAGATTTTTCTTTTAGTTATTACCGGTTCGTGGCTATTTATTTATTATTAGAAAAAGTTTATTTTTATACCATGTATTTATTAGGCAACAAATTAAAAATTTTTTTAAATTTTGTAATTCTCAAAATATTTAGACACATTATTGTAATTATTGTAAAAGAGTAAGTTTAAAAAATATTAATGTAATACATGAGTACATATATGATTGTGCATTTTGTATAATAAAGTTTAATATCAGAAATTCTGATATTCTGGGAAGCAAATTATAAGAATTCATCAAAAATTGATTGAGTCTATCACTTTTTAATTGTTCATTCAAATACGTTTTTTCTCTAAATCTATCTGTTGACTGAATGTAATTTTCCGTTAGTTTACGAAGACATTGTTTTATACTTAAAATTAAAATTATTAATTAATATCATATTTGTATTATTAAAAAAAATATTAATTTCAATTACATTTAACAAAAAATAAATTCCTTAAATATAATAATAAATATAATTTTTTTTTTGAAGAATATTATTTCAATTTTTAAACAATGAGTAAATTGGCATACAATAGAATAAAAGGAAGAGATAAAGAGAAACTTTGAATGGAATATAAAAGAATTGGGGTAAACGGGTATTAACGCAATTAAATTTATTTTATTCTTCTATATTTTTTATTTGTTCATGTGTATTTATTCTGTTTAAAAATATGATGAATGTTTGAAAGCTTCAATTAATCATTTTGTCAAATATTTATAAATTTTGTTTAAAAAAAAAGAATATGATATATATGATTTTGAAAATTATAAATAATAAGATGATTAATTTTTTCTAATTAAATAATTAAGCTTTGTATCTAAATCTATACATACATATATATAAATATACATATTATATATTATAATATTATACATAAGTAATGTATATTATAGATCTATCATAAATATAATAGCAATGTTTTTATTTGTCAAAATGACAATGTACTTAGAACTTAATCATTAATTTTGTGAAATAAAATGTCTAGTAATCTGGATGAAATATTTAAAATAATTTTCTAGTGAGAAATAATAATCTTAAATTCGTAAATCATTGTAATTGGATTCATAAGATGATTATTTAACATAGTCCAATGGAAAAAATCAATAAAAGCTACATTTTCTTTTACCTTTATTTAGTTTATCATTAATATACTCAGCATACATTAATTGAAATATAAATTTTTTAAATATAAATTTTGTTTTCATTAAAAATATAATGAATCATTTATATGAAAAAAAAATGATAATTAAGTCATTCTTACAATTAATATTTTAAAATGGATATTTTAAAATTGTATTTAATTATTAAATGTGTTTCAATGTTAATATAAGTTATCTATTTTATGGTGAATTTATATTATTTCAATTTATCTATGTTATACAAAGATTATTCATCTTACACATAAATCTTTAAAATTTAAACGAAATTCATTATGTACAAAAAAAAAAAAAAATTGATTTTATATAATTTTTCACTTTTAATAATTCTAATAGTCCTAAAATTAATATTAATATGTTAGTAATAGAAGAATAATCATCTTCTCATTAAATATACCTAATAAATATATTGATTAATTTAATGATGACGCCAATAAATTTTAGAGTGAAAGTATATAAATACCTTGTATATAAATCAAGGATATGATAATATTCATATCATTTAATTCTAAAAGCCATTTTTTCAATAGATATAAAATGATTTAATTTTTGTTTAAACATTTAATTTAATTGTTGGTTTATTATTGTTGTAATTATATCGTCAATTCTTGTTTTTTAATTTCAAGTAAAAGATGGAAATTACGAAAAGTTTAATCAATGAGTGAACAATTCAAATTTAATCATAAAGAATATCAATAGATTATCCTCATTATATTGGTAGTAATAAGCACGACGTAACATAATTTAAACACGCAATAATATTTTTCTTTCATTTTAATTGGTTAGATGTAATTGATGAAACATCGGTCGTTCAATAAACAGGAGATTCATTGTAAAAGTATAAGATAATGCTTTAACGCTTATGAATATCTGTTGTCTTGGGCTTCAGTTGGGAAGCCCTAGTGAATTTAGAATTGGCGAGGCTTCCCTTAGATACAATGTTTAAAATTGTATTCCATCCATTATGAACAACGTTCCTAACCAGTTATCGCTATACCAGTAGCTATCTTGTATCCATGGAAAAAAAATGCATTCACTAGTGAACCTTTACGGTATAATAGGACATAATAGTTATAAAAATTGAAACTTGTACGAAGAGCGTGAAAATCGATTTTAGCTACTGATATCAAATTACATGTGATGTTTCTTTATTTCATAGTGTGATGCATACATTTTAATACCCATATTTGTTTGTTCATCTATCAAAGTTAAAAATATAAAAATATTCCCAATTATTGAAATTTTTTACTCTTTTGATTTCGCTAGCTGCAATAATATTTATTACTTTTTTCGTAAATTGAAATTTTTATTTAACTATATTTTTTAATTAAGATTTAGTGAATTTTTATGGAAGAGTAGAACAATTACAGTTTTAATTATAAACTTTTTTTGAACAGTTACAAGAGTTTAATTAAAGTTGAAGTAATAACAATAAAATTTATACTGACTTAATAATTTTAATTTAAAAATAGTCGATATACTCTATTTTAATTGATAGATGTTTAATAAATTCATAAATACTACATGTTTCATAAATTACGAATAGATAATAAATTTACTTATCATAAATATATTTTGTTAGATAATCAAATAAGAAATTAAAATCTTTATAATTGTAAGTTTTAAAAAATTATAAATAAATATTAGACCTCGTGTAATATTTTAAATAAAGAGAATAATTTAATAATTGAAATAAAATTAAATTATACATGTAAACTGGACATAGTCTATATTATTAAGGTTTCTCATATAAAATTTAAAGGTCTCATTATAATAATAATGCGAATAAATTAAAATTTTGATTGATTACAAATGGTTCATTCATTGTTGGTTAAATTATACTCCATTAAATAAAGTAATAGAGAGAGGAGACATTGATACTAAATAAAAAAAAAAAAAAAAATTGTGTTTCAGCTAGATGAAGCTAATGGAATCCCTGAGCGATGATCTGAAAGTAGTGGAGCTTTCGTCGTTGAAAAGATGGTCCGATTTCCCTTTGCAACATCGATTCACCAATTATTCCAATACGCTCGGAGACTCCGCGCATTATACTGTTAGCCCATTTCCGTGTCAGCCCTCCATAAACAGTAAAATCTCAATATGGTATGAGACGTGTACAAATATGCACATAACACGATGTACTAATGCATGCACACATACTCGTACGCACCAATTTTAATCGAAACTCAATTTGAGTCACTTTACTCTATTTGCTCACAGGACTGCCATCTCCTTCCATTACTTATTTGAAATATTTAATTTCATTTTATGATTTTTCTTCAACATTAATGTATTGGTTTAACGAAGATTGATACAGATTATTCTTTGCGCATTAACTTTGTATGAATAAAGTGAACTAATGAGTTTCGATAAATACGCAGAAAAGTGTACAGCTGTTTTTAAAAAATCACGATCGACACCAAGCCATGAAACCTTTATTGAATTTTACTTAAGATTAATATTTGAAAGAAATTTCTTACAAAATGTTTTAACAATTATAATATATTATAATAATATAATAATGACAAAAAAATATTTATAAAAACTGAAATTACTCAAATTACTCCGAATGAAGAAATTTGCAAATTATTAAATAACCATGATGTAAACTAAAAATAAATTATTCAACTTGACATTCAATTAAATTGTATTATTTGTCTTTAACTTTTAATACTGTTGATAATAGATTGATGATTCAAGATTCATAAACCAGATATTTTATTAATACATTATAATACTTAAAATAAATTAAAATTTTAATGCATAAAATATTAAAAAATAATTACATTAAATTTTAATATATTTTATAATAAAATTTTTATTATAATGATTTAAAGTTACATTATTTCATTTTTTTTTATAACAAATTTTACACTATATGTAAATACATATATATTTGTGTATACTTGTGCATAAATTTTATAAATATTAAAGGAATTTTATTTTTATAGGATGGGCGACATTACTGTTTTACAAGTGGATGCTATAGTGAATTCTACCAACGAGACTATGGACGACAATAGTCCAATGTGCCAAAGAATTTTCACTCGCGCCGGTCCTGGCCTTAAAAAAGAAATTTACAACGAAGTAAAAGGTGAAACTACTAAATGAATCATTTTTTATTATATTTTCAGATTATTTATTATTTTTTTATCTTTTAAATTTATGTTTTATTTATTTTTCATATTCAAATTTCGTAAACGGTAAATTTTTTATGAAAAGCGAGTAATAAAGATTTTTCATAGTTTTTTATATTTTATATTTTCCAATGTATAATAATAATAATAATAATAATAATAATAATAAGAAGAAATGATGTCAATTGCAATATATAAACATATATTTATATATTTACTTATAATTGAATAATATTAAGTTACCAATAAATATATTTGTTTTATTTATAGTAATTTCATAAAATTATCATACAAAATTGAATTATTAAGATATATTTATGAAAAAAATTGATATTAAATGTTACAGAATGCAGAACTGGAGATGTTAAAACGACGCAGGGCCATAGTTTGCCCACTCGCTTTATTATTCATACCGTAGGGCCTGTTTACAACACAAAATATCAGAATGCAGCAGAAAACACGCTTCATTATTGTTACAGGTGAAAAATAAAGTATATCAAATTGTTCTTTTTTAATATAAATTTTAAAAAGTTATAAAAGTTTCCACATAAAATCACATATTCTAAACTTTTTTTTTTCTTTGTAGAAATGTTTTGCAAAAAGTACATGAATTGGGACTGAAAAGTGTTGCCTTGCCAGTTATTAATTCAGTCCGACGTAATTATCCACCCGATACAGGCGCACACATTGCTCTTCGTACGTTAAATTATTAAAACTCTAAACAAGATTATCAGTTATTTCTGTTTATTTTAAATATAAGAATTCTATTATCAATAATCGACAATTAAATGAATAAATAAACAGGTCAATAATATTCAGTTATTTAAATTATTTAATATATTTTAAACACAATCATAGGTAAAGTAAAATTTTTATTCAATTATGAATAAACATTTTTTGTTTCAAATTAATTTTGTTATTATTTTTGTTTTTGCTTTAAAATTACGAATGAGCAATTATTGTCATAAAAATGTAATTTAAACACTTTAGATTTTGTATTATATAAAACTTTTTATTCGTAGTTACATTGTGTTTTTAGAAAGTTAAAAGAAAAGGATTAAATTTATAGTAAAAAGAAAAGTTTTACGTAAACTGGAATATATTATTCACGATCTAAGATAAACACAATTTAATAATTAATTATACTATTTAAAATTCATTATGTCGTTACAAGTAAAAGTTTTTTTTTATTTTTAATAATGAATAAATATGATATGAATCAATAAAATATGAATGAATAAGATAATATTATTTCTATTAGATAGAGAACTTTTTATTTTTCAGTAGAAAAAGATATATATACATGTATTATAAATAAATTGTATTTTCATTTCGATAATTTGCATGTATTTTAGGAACTGTTAGACGATTCTTGGAACAATACAGCGAATCCATTAATTGTGTGATATTCGTTTTGGAACCTTCCGACTTGGGTATCTATGAAGTTCTATTGTCATTATACTTTCCGAGAACTTTGGCAGAAGAGGAATACGCATGTTGGGAGCTTCCAAGTGACGTTGGTGGGATGGATGGCGAACCACAACTTCCCGATCGGCAAATTCGAATAATTGATAATCCTCAACACGCTTTGCATGGTATTGTTTCAATATTTGTAATGTTCAGATTATTCCAAATGTAGTCGATAATATTACTTCAATTTATCAAATATAACATTAAAAAAAGTATTGAATATGAATAATATTTCATAATGTAATATATTCTTCCAATATTCTATAAATTTATCTTCAAATAAAATTTATTACGTTATTCGAATGGTTTAAAATAAAAATATAAAACAAAAATAAAATGTTCACGGAAAACAAAATTATTTTTTGTTAATATTTATGGAGCATAATATCTGTTGCGAATAATAGTTATTCTACTTTAAATCAATAACATTATTGTTGTGTCTTCAGATATATTTCTATCCTGTAATAAAGAATAAAAATTTGATATGTTAATTTAATAAATAAAATTAGATTATTATAATATTACGGTAATATTTTTAAATATTTGCATTGAATTATATGTTTTGATTTAATTTCAAAAACCTGTGTAAAATAAAAATTATAATTATTATGATTATAATTAAAGTTGTTAATTTAATAGTAATTATATATATTATAATTTATTATTACCAAGAAATGTATCTAAGAAAATATTGGGTTTCTGTGTTAAAAATTTAATTTGATCAAATAAATCATTTTTTAACGAGTATTTGGTAGCTTAAATGATTGTGCAATATATACATACGATCTGTATTATCGATAGGCTTACACAAATATTTGTATTTAGAATTCTCATATATATATATATATATATCTGAAAAAATCTACGCATAATAGAATTAGCCTGAAAGAAATTGTATTTACAACAATGTTTTTTTTACCTGATGTTTGTAAATAAATTATATTATAATAGAAATGTAGAAAGAGTGAGGAAGAAGCAAGCAAGGTGTTTTAATAATTAATTCAGATTTGACCCTGACAAATTATCAATGTATTGGGTCCGCGTCTACAGGCATAAAAACACCACCCGGGGAGGGGAAAAGCCACGAATTATAATTATAGGTTAGAATAATACAAACAATGCGTCGACGCTGCGAAAGAGATGCTGGCTATCGTCGCCTCACTCGGCTGGCGTCTCCGCTCCAGAACACCGCTGGAGGAGTCGGCCGCGTCCTTCACGTTGCTCGGTGTCGTTCGTTGGTTACCTGGTGACCGGGCCGCTGGGGCCGATGATTCTCCGAGGACGTTGACCCGCTGTGGAGACCAGCCTTGCACTCGTGAGATAATCACCGCGATCACACCACAAACAACAAACACACGCGCGCGCGTACACACAGAAATGATTCGCAGATCACTGACGTGATTAAATCACGCGAAAGATGCATCAAAGGTACGCTGTTTGATGCGAGAGAATCGGGTTTCAAAAACGAGAAAATACTGAATAGTGCACAGGAAAATCCCGATGTCGAGTGCGCGTCGCGTTTCCAGAAGGAAAAACCGTTCCTCTCGAAAATCATACCATCATAAAATCGGATGCTGCCCTTCCGATTGTCTTCCGTGTCGCGCGGTTACTCTCCAGACGTCGAGGAAAAGCGTTAAACACTTAATATGAAATCAATTATGGATTATTTTATTGGTATAAAACTTTTAACACATTATTAAGATTATAATTTAAAAAATATTTTACGTGTAAATTAAATGATAAAAATTATTGTTATACAAGCAATTTTGAATAAATTAATCTTAATTAAAATGCTAATTAATTAAATTATATAGTATACTACATGATATGAGTGTAAATTGTAATAAGGGCTTTTATAAGAATATCCTTTTAATTGTATTTAGTAGATATTTATTGTTAATATTATTTATTGGGTAAACAAAAACTAATTTTCACATTTCAATATATAATATTTTACAGGAGATGAAACCGTTGATTTAACTACTCATTTGGATACGTCGGTCAGTCTCGGCGAGCATGCCTTTACCCAAATGCAAGGTGATCTAGATCGTCAACGTTTGCTAGGAGAACGACCAACTGCTGATCCCTTAGCTGATATTATGCTCAAACAAATGCAACACAAAGAAAGGTAAACTTATACTGTATGAATCATTTAACAAATTATCATTATATATGTTGATTGAACAATAAAATACTTATGGATTCTTTTAATAGAAACATAATTTTAATGCTTATGTTGAAAATATAAGAATAAAAAATAATAAAGGAAAATTAAAGTTTTTTCTAATATTAATATTATAATTAGTTAGGCTGATGTTATTTAAAAAGAATTTCATTTAGTAATACACATTTTAAAAGATACTCAATATTGTTGATATTGAAAAAAACTGAAAAGCTCGATTTCTTACAATAAATAAACAATATCCTTGAATAAACTTCAAGTTTAATTGTATAAATATGTGTAAAATAATAAGCATTAATTAAAAATTTAAATATTAATGGTTTTTCAACAAAAATAATTGCTCAATTCATAATATTAGATTTTATATTATATGTAAAATAAAATCATTGTTGAATGAAATTCCTTAGTAACAAATATTTATCGAGAACAACCTTAATATTAATATAAAGAAGGCTAATATTTTTATATACTTACTAAAAAATAACAACGTCATAAATAAATATAAAATAAGATAGAAGTTAAAAAATGCTTTTCTTAGTGAAGAAATCAAACAATAATTAATCAAATAATAATAATAATTAACGATGTATGAAATTAAATTAAATTAAAATAAAGACAATGCATTGAGTTTTTCATTATTACGTAGATTTGAAATAAAGAGGGAATCAACTTGTTATCGTCAATTGCATGCTATGCGAATAGCAAATAGATATTCTGTAAAAATAAGCATCAGCTACAATATTTATGATTATGTTGTGGAGTATCAAGAAACTATAAAAAAAAAGACTTAGGTTGCTTAATTTGTTAATAAATTTGACGCCTAGTGGTTGTCTCTTTTAAAACTCTTTTAAAAAGCCTCAGGCTATTATTACAGAGAAAGAGCAGCAATTGCTTTTATGAAAAAATGTAGTGAAAAGATCGTCGAAAGCATTTTTGTAATGACAAGGTAGTGGATGAGATGATGTAGTACATTTGTAGAGTGTAGACAGTTACGTCAGAATGACTGAGGCTATTGACGCGTCTCAACGACGAATTATTGATTTACGAACTGTAGCTTATGCGCATATTAGAACACCAATTGCCCATCCCCACTGACGCCAGAGTCAACCCTGAGAGTAACGCGTGGCAAAAATAGCTCCCATTGTACTGAAAATAGAACAACAATGCAGTTAGCCTATCTTTTAATAGACTCATCGAAGAAAAATGGAATTAAATGAAATATATGGACATTCTTCATTTTGCATTCAGTTTGTCCTTATTCATGAGCAATTCATTATTTCTGTGGACGTTGCTTTATTGTAGCTTTATTATTATTAGAACAATAATAATGTAATTTTGGATCGTGTCGAGCATCGGCTCATCGTTCCTCATAATTCCTCAATCATTTACTCATATATTCGTTTGCATTATTAATGCCTATTGAATTAAAATTTCTCTACAACTTTTCAAATATATCTTTATAATATGACACAGTAGGTGTCCGTCGCAAGGGAGAGCCTCACCACATAGTTTGCCTAAAGGATTCCTAAGCCGAAGTTGATCATTTAAAATAATTTTTTAAATTTAAAAAAATATATAAAAAGCGATCAGGCGGTATTTTAGTCTTCTGTATACGAGTTTGCGGGTGCATTTTCATTTCCATATCTACACAAAGTAAATTTTTATTAAATTATTTCTTTATTCTTTAAAACATAGTCAATTTTTCATTTGTTAATCATAACATTGGCGTAGTAACATTCCTATTAATCATCAATTTTCATCAAATTAACTCACAGACACGAAATTTTTACTTAAATAATTTCTGTTTTCATTTTTGAATATTTAATTTATTATTATATTTTTTCATTGTTAAAAACTGTCTTGAAATCAAGAATTAACATCAAACATAAAGAAATGTAGATACTTTTCATTCATACAATGAAAAATTTAGTTATTTATTCATTTGCACCCATCTTCATCATTATATTGTGTAATATAAATAAATACATAACATAAAATGCAGCACGATTAATAGAGGTTCATAGAGATTATCTTTTAACAATGATTTTCGACAATTATTAATTAATTTTTTATATTAACTTTTCTTAAATTTCTTTCCGTAAATGATAGTGTAAAAGTAGTATCTCTTCTATCTATTTAGTAACTCTTAAAAATACATAGGATATACAAACACAAAGGATTACTTTAAAAAGGAAATTTTTAAATTTAAAACCAAATTTAAAACTATTTGAAAAAAAAAATTGAACCTTAAATAGTATGTTGATCTTTCCTTTACGGCAAATTCAAGTCTATAACAAGTTCATCAGTAAATATACTTTGAGTCATTGAAATAAATCACAGTACGAAGACATTGCAGGAGTCGAAAGCCGCAAAACCTTGAACGAGATCTCTGAATCAAAAAATGCTTATAAATCATTTCACTTGAACAGATAGCCCAATGATTGTTTAATTATACTCTGTTCAAAATTTTAATTTAAATAAGTTCAAACACGATTTTACATAACTGAAGTATTATTTTTGAATTCATCATTTTTTTGATTTATTATTAAATTTAATATAATCTATTTAATCTTCAAAATTAAATTAAAGTAATAAAAAGATGGTAAAAAGTATTTATATCAAGTTTATGTTTAGAGCAAATTATTTTTTATATTTTTATATATATGTGAAAAAATCCAATGATATAAAATTTTAAGAAATTTAATATAATAATTAAAAAACTATATAATTTTTTTATGCTAATAAATCGAAGAATTTTTATTTATAAATGAATTATACTAGTTATAAAAGAAATGGAAATAAAAACGCTACGAAAAAATTTTAATTACCTTTTGTCACCTTTTATATTAATAGCTATCTTATATGTATTAAATATATTAAAATTTCGATTACAGAGTGTATTATTTTACTAATTATACAGAGTGCATTTATGTTGAAGTCAATTTATTTTAAATTAAATAGAAAATTAAGGCTATTTGGTGTATATTCATATGTGAAATTTTATTTTTGTTTTTTTTTTCATTTAAATTTTATATATTAAAGAAACATATACTTTTTTAATCCTATAATCAAATTATGATGTATAAATTTAGGGTTATTTTTACATAAAAATTGATTATTTTAATATTAAAAAATTGTTTAATTTGAGAATTCAGTAATACATTTAAATTTTAGAATAACGGGTTTTTCTATGTCAATTTATGATGACGTATGAATCTTACCATATATTTATAATGAATTCAGGTCAATTATTATTCCCTTGTACGTAGATATAAAATAAACATTATTTACTGATAAATCTAATTCTTGCAAGTATATACTTATAATAAAAATAATCAATATGTTTATCTTTTGAAAATTAATGTTTGTTATTAAGAGTAAATCATTAGCGCAGACATTTCGTTTAATTAATAGTATTAATTTTGCTAATTTCCATTATAAAAATTTATGTAAAAATTGAATTTAAAACTATTTAAGAATATTAAAAACAATTAAAAATCATATGCTTAAATCATACCACTCAACATAAACATTTAAATTATATATACTTATAGATAGAATAAATAATATATATAAAATATCATATATTGTTATAATATATTGTTATCAAATAAAAACATTCAACTTTACCTTTAAAAAATTATTATTACCGTATATACAATTTTTATATGTTATGTATGGATATGTATGTATGTGTTTAAATTATTTAAACAATTAAATATTTAATATGAATATAATTTCGTTATCTTACAGAATATTAAAATAAATAAATGTTTGAGAATTATAACTTAAAGGATTAGTATTAAAGTATGAATGAATAATACTGATGTAATTTGACTAGAATAATCTCTACACATAATAATGATTATGGAAAATGAATTGAAAAAACGATTTTCATTGAACTTTAACAATTGTATACAATTCATTTTCATTTAAGAAATTTAAACAAAATTGTACAAATGCTGTATAAAATTTTTATTTATTTATACATCCTTATCATTGATAACTTGTAAGCATAAGCTTTTTACGTTTCGAGAAATAAATGGTACACATATATGTACATATATATATAATATATTTTATAGATGTTACATCACCCTAAAAATCTTCTCATCATTCATATATACATTTATTTCACTTGTAAGTTATGATAATGCAATATAATCATTGATCATTTTTTTTCAAGGTGTTCAATACTGCAAAATAATTGTATTTGTTTTGAAAGAAATATTTGAAATAAACTGTCAAATCAGATATTCTGTTTCTGAAAAATTTTGCTGATTACACTGAAATATGTTTCATATTTATTGCCCGTGCACGTGATTAATAGTAATAACTATATATGAATGAAATAAAAATATATTTAGTATTTATAAATGAAATTGAAAATTCATAAATATTTTATAAAAAAGAAAAATCGAATGTCATTATCCTTTATTGAAATAAGATAACAATTTACTTAATAATATTAAAAAAAATTTAAAAACTTTAAATGAAAAGAATCCATTAAATTTTTAAAAACTTTAATTTAAACTTTTTGACGTGAAATTAATATTATTTATTGAGATGTGGATTTTATAAAATTTATATTTAAAAATAGCAATGATTTTTTAAGTAATTCCTTATATTTTTAAATTGTATGAATGTGGACAAATTTAGTTTAAATAATGACGAATGTTACTTAAATTTTGCTAATGTCAAGTAAAAGTGAAATATCGAATAATTAAAAAAAAAAATAATAATAAATTGTTTTTGAAATTCCAGTGGACGAAAGGGGGAAAAATGTGATAAAAGTGTCAAAAATATGGTGTAACTGGAAGAATTGGGTCACGTGACGTTTATAAGTTGTAAAAATGCTAAGTTTAGACTAATAAGAATAAATATACCCAATATTAAATAGCTGCTAGAAGTTGACGAATGAGTCTGGCTCCAAGAATATTATAAAGAAATGACGTGATATTTGGAAGAAAAATGATAAATGAAGGCTAAGGAAATTAATACCTTTGATAATGAGGGTATAATGGTAGGAGAAGCGTAAATTAAAGTTTTAGAATAATTAGTGCCACGAAAGCTCATCGATTCTGTCATTTGCCAAAAAAGAAGGAAATTGATTTTTCCATGAGATTGTGTGTGGTGAGGGCAAGGAGAGTCGAGGGCCAGATAGGTATTGAGCGGGGTTGAGTTGAAGAATGGGCAAAGGAGCCGAGTAGGGAGCGAGTAGGGATCGAGGAGGGGGCGAGGAGGGGGCGGCGAAGGCGAAGGCGAAGGCGAAGGCGAAGGCGAAGGCAAAGGCGAAGGCGAAGGCGAAAGCGAAGGCGAAGGGAGGCTGCCACTAAGCTCGGGCTTGTGCACTATTTGTTTTTGTTTTGGTCTCGTCAAACCATGAGCGAGTGAGGAGGCGAGCACCAGAGCACCGGACCTCACTCGCTCAAGAGGAGACGTGTGAGGAGTAACTCGGGTGTCAGTGGGGGTTGAGCCTCCGCCGGACGCGTCTGCGTGGAAGCTCTGTTCCCAGGCAGGCGCACTGCAAGCTCTTTTTGTTGTTGTTCTCGCTCGGTACCTGGCTGCACGCGCACGAGTCTCTCGTCGTCGAGGTCCGGGGGAGGGAGAGACGGCGCTCGGGCACGCCTATGAGTGCTACCATTTCAGTCGCACGCGAGAGCTCGTCGTCGCGCGGTTCGCGGCCCGAAGCATCTCCCTCCCTCTGGACCAGTGGCGCTGCCTCTCCCTCAGGTGCGGGCTGAAAACCGGGCCTCTGCCTCTTTCCTCTTCGCTTCCGCACTTTCACGCCCCCGAGGCGGGAGCGAGCGCCTCACCTGAGGAGCGGCACCAAGCCTACGGAATGTTGATGATCGACATGGCCGACGTTATCGAGGACGAGGATCGGTACGTATACCCTTATCCACCTCCAGGACTTTTTCACATTATCGCTCGGGTGACCTCCTTGACTCCGAATCACGCCGAGGGGCGTCGTCCTCCATTCCACACTCTTCCAATGCAAACTCCCACTTTTACGCTCGTACCCGAGCTTCGGCTCGGCTTCACGCGTTTCAAATCCTGCGTAAATGTGTCAATTCTTGGGGGTTAGCGCTTTTGCGTAGTGCGCTATTCTATTCGCTCTATTCGCTGCTCGCTGTTTGAGGTCGCTATTCGCTGTTATCTTTTTCCCAGTAGCACGTACATTTTATAATACCGCTTCTCGCGCTGCTTTATACATTAAAAAATATTTATTCTCCAGAAAAACGTTATCTCGTTGCATTTGGAATATCCGCTTGCTTGCTTTCTTAAGTCACGAAAATTTTATCATGGATTATCTTCATTATTGCTACTGTTCTTATTTTTGTTGGCGGACTTTAATTATGTAAATTTTGAATCATTGAATCGCCATGGTTAAAAATATATAAATATTCAGTCTACTCCAGTTGTTGAGCTCACTTACGATTCGCATAAAAATATAATCTACTCTAAATGCTCGAATATTTAACACAAATATCGTTACACGCAAATTTAATATATGATTAAATAAGAAATTATCTAATAATTATCGAATTTAAAAATGTTATATTTTTTTGAAAAAAGATCATTGACAACTTGCTTTACCATTGTGCCATTGTCACTTGCCATTTGTATTTTGTTATGCTTGGTTAAAAACGTACAAGCGAGTTAAATGAAAATACTTAAATCTGCGAAAGGAATAAAATTGTGGATTGTTTTCTAATATTAACAAATATTACAATGCTAATTATTTTATTTATTTTATTTGTTGTTTTATATAAACTTTTTTTTAATCCAGTATTTACAAATAAAAATCATTGGGACATTTCTTTGATGTGCAGGATATTTTTTAGGTACCTGCTTCTGACTTGACAAAATGTCCCTAAAGCTTCATTATTAAATTTTATCTCTGTTTACAAAAGCTACAGTGGTGTATTGCTTCGTTGCTTGGTCATGCGAATAGGAACTTTACTAAACTTACAAGTTAACTCGAAGATATAAATACAAATTTAAATATGCATTTATTTACACGGGTTGGATAAGTCACTTAACAAAGGATATTTCATCGACCTATTAGAGCTCGTTGATTAAATTCCAATGACTTCTCGAATAGCACGTTCAACGCATTGAAACTTCTCGCAATACCTTTTTTGCTTCTTTGTTATGCAATTGACAAAAGAATACTGAGTACTTGGCCATATTAATTAACCATTTGTACATATTTCCAAAGCATTCTTTAGTTATTTATTATCTTACTTTTAATTGCTAAAAAGAGAACCTGAGGCCTATTCTAGTAATTGTAACAGACTAGAATTACAATTGTTTTTCAATATTCAAACAATCATTTACATTTATTTCAATTTAAGCTTATAAATAATCAATATTTTAAAAAACGATATTATTTTTATTAACATTTTTATAACTTACAACTTAAAGATAACTTTGTTACAACAGATGAATCTCGAAGCAAAATATCAATAACCAGAAGTAATCAATTAAACTGTGTACATACATAGCACATGAAACATACCATCGTATAAAGGATTAATTGACCTACTTTTCCAAGTATTAAACTGCAGATTATTCTGGTGCTTTGACATTCTTTTACCCTTACGTACGAGGGTGTATTATTACTCAGTACATAAAAGATATTAAAAAATTTGATAAAAATATTTTTGAAAAATAAATATAATACAATAATAGATAATCAAAATTTTATAAAATAAAATTTAAAATACAGTTTTGATCAAATGAATATTTTAATCATTTTTAAGCAGTGCAAACACGTACATAATATTTCTGTTAAAAGCTCTAGTGTACACCGATTTTTCAAAATTATTATTATTGTTGTTGTTGTTGTTGTTGTTGTTGTTGTTGTTTTTGTTGTTTTTGTTTTTGTTGTTTTTGTTTTTGTTGTTTTTGTTATTATTATTGTTATTGTTATTATTAGTATTAGTATTATTATTTTTTTTCTATGTCAAATATAGAGCATAACTATCACTTTATAAAAAAAATTACGATATTAATGAGAGTTTATAGAAAAATCCAATTTCCAATACACTTCAACTCTGCGCTATTTTAAATTTAAAATAATCATAAATTTCAATATATTAACAAAGTATTTAAAAAAATCTTTCACGAAGACAGACGAGGCAGAAAAAACAGGAAGAAGGAAGAACATTGAAAATCGCGGATTAAGCCGTTACACAAGCAAATAATGAAGGTGCATGCGAATCCACGAAGAATAACGATTACTCAATAATGTCAGTAGGATTTGCATTTGCTTAGAAAAAGGTAGCAGACTCCTTGTCAGTTGGCAATATCTAAAAACGAAAGCTTTTTAAAGTATTGGAATATTTAAACAAATTTCCAAAAAAGCGATAATTCATTGGTCATTATAATGTAAAGTGTATAATATGTTATTAATTTAATTACAAAACGTCTCTAATTTATAATTTCTTCTAATAGGTCATATTATGCATATATTTATGCATTGTAAATTATTATTGCATGACTGAACTCAATTTCGATTATTTTTATTTCTGTACTTTATTGATACAAATTGGAAAAAATCCTATCACGCCTCCTCAATCGACCGTACTAAATAGAAAAAGTATTGTAGTTGAAAATGCTGTTCTCAGCATTCAATTTCATTTAAATTTTCAACTTCTCTAAATTTAACTACGTAAATGAATTAATTTTCTAAATAAAATTTTCTAGTTCATTATAAACACTTAATCTAATTTTGTAAAAGCATAAATAAAAATCAGAGGAAATTTAATGTATTAAAATATCTATGATAAAAATTAATTCCGATGTAATCATTATTATATTTTTAAATAAAAAAATATATAAATAAGTAAATCCTTTAATATGTAAAGTAATATATAAATAAATTATATTATGTAATTTTTATATTGAATATTTTTGACATTAGCATGAAATCCAACATATTCTTAAATAGTTACAAGTATTGTATACAAAGATCATCTAATAGAAAATATTATACCAGATAATTAATCATATTATAATAAGTTAAATGAATTTAATAAAGTAACCCTTTAATTTATAAATTCATAATTATATTATTTACAACAATATTTTGATATAAAAACATTTAAATAACTAATTATTTTTTAAATTTTAAATCATAATTATTTTGTATGTGCATAGTGTAATACATATTATATACATATTATATAATATATAATTTCAACAATATTTATTTATTTATGTGAATTTATTCAAATAAAAATGAAAGAATGTTTTTTAATTGTTATAAGAGAAAATAATTAATAAAGGTAAACATTTTTAAATAAATTTACACAATTTTTTATATCATCGTTGAATTCTTTTTATTTATCAATAATAATTTTATTTCATTAGTATTATAGTATATAAGTTTCACAAAAATAATAGATTATATATTTGAAACAAAATTATTTTTAATAATAATACATAAATATTATTATTTTAAAAATTTCATTTTTTAATATACTTTTCAATTAATATAGATAAACGAATAATTCACTTCTTTAAATAAATAATAAATTTTATTTAAATAAATAATAAATTTTAGTTGTATAAAGTAATAGAAATGAATTATTTTTACGATTTTATAAATAATTCATATGATTCAAATGATTCATAATAAATCATTATATGTCTTATAATGTTTTTTTTCATAATTATGATCCATATTATTAATAAAAATGAAATCATAAAAATGCTATAAAAAAATCTTTAATTTTTAATGCACAAAATATAATTTATTGAACATAAAAAATTATAATAGAATATTATTCTTTTCTAAATAATTATCTTATTTGCATTTATTTTACAGAACAAAGTTATTTTTGAAATCATTTTTGAAATATAAATAAATAGAAAAAAATTTTCATTATTTTGAACTTAATTAATAATCATCAAAAAGTAGCCAAATTTTAAAAAAAAAATAATAATACACAATCAATTTTAAAAAAAATATATTATAGTTAAAAATTGTAATACTTTTTAAACTTATGAACAATAAAATTTATTTTAATGTCTTTGCTTATCAAAATATTTATCTAAGTTAAATAAACCTGTCGTAATATTTAGTAACAGAATTATTTATTGTTTTTTAAAAAGTAATAATTAAAACATTCGATAATTTTTATAAACATTTTTAATACAAATTTAGAAAAATAGAATTTTTTATATTTTTATTATTATAAGAATTTTATATTCATTAATTAAATTAAATTAAGTCAAAATTTAATGTTTTTATAGCTCAAAAAACCTATAAGTTAAAATTTTTATTCAAATTTTTTTATTTAATTCCAATGATTAAATTTATACTCAAAACTAGACTTTAAGTAAATGCAATATTTCTTGTAAAATAAAAATAATTTTAGTTAATACTTTTTCCTATAATTTTATAGAAAATCCATCTATATAATTCATTAAATACTTTGTTTTGACCTAAAAATACATTCATAGTAGAATATATACAAAATTATACTATATGAAATGTTCTTAAACATGGAAAATTTAAAAATTATCAAAAATTTTAAACTTATATTGACTTATAAATAAACATTAGTAGGGACATCTTATGTTCACAAAAGAAGAATAAACATAAAATTTTTTTTGCAATTATATAAAAAATAACATTTCAAAAATATATTTATAGCTATTTATTTAATTAAATAATCATTAGTTTTGGATAATAAAACTCAATAATATTTTCATGATTTCCGGAAATTTCAATAATGCATACTCATCGTTATATTTAGTAAACAAGTGCAAATTATTCCGGTTTTCCAATTATTATTAGATCACAGAACGAACCATTTATGATATAATTTATACTTAGTAGTGAGAACATATAATTGAAACTTTTTTGAAGTTTTTTGACAATTGTTATTTGTAGTTGATACCATTTCCGCTCCTGTCTTATTTTATTTAATATTTACATTGATAACTTACATAATGATGTATACACATATCCACATATTTCTTTACGACAAATTTAATTTGAAATTTGATTTAATAATCAATTGCTTAAAAAGCAATTTCATACATTTTTTAAATTCAGTAGATTCGTAGTAATATTACTGATTCATAATAAATATTATCTTTTCTAAAAAATATTTTAGTACTGATATATAAATAAAAAACTACAAAATGACTTGAAACCTTACATAATTTTTATAATACTGATCAGAGAGTAAATATTTATATGTTTAAAAATAGCAATTTGATAGTAATGAATGTATTTCTATCAATTGATTTATATTATCTTATATGATAGTTTATCAAAAGACAGTAGGGATTACCTTAACCTACATTTATGTTTATATTTAGATAAGATGTTAAAATATATATTAAAATTTGTTATTTGTCACTCTAAAAAATTTTCAAAATATATATTTATATATTTTACAAAGAATTTACTTTTAACATGAGTTTAATGTACATTTACAGATATGAGCGATTACTCAGACGTGCCAAAATGGAAGACCTCACAGAGGTTTCTGGAATTGGTTGTCTATATCAGAGTGGAGTCGATCGTCAGGGACGACCAGTAGTTGTCTTTTTGGGCAAATGGTTCCCAGCTAATAACCTTAACCTTGATAAAGTGAGATTATTTTTTCATTATTTATAAATTCATATATAATTAATATTATCCAGATAAATCTATTTAATTCTTATTTTTTATAAAATTTTGTACAAGAATTCAGTAGCAAAAGAGATTTTAATAAATTATTCAAATAAAAGTTGAAACAATTAAACATTTTGAATTAATAAATTGAACGAAACATAAGTAACATAATTAGTTGAATAAATTAAAGCATTCAAAAATTCTTAAAAATATAAGATAATAACTACTAAAAGTAGAAGTGGGTAAGATATTTGAAAATTTATGAATGAATAAATAAATGTTAAAAAGCATGACTTACTTAAATTTTTTTTAAATTTATTTATATCCACATAAAATCTGTTTATAAGAACGTATAATTTATAGTTGTTCAGAAAATTAATCGATCAGAGAATGAATCATTGTAATCTACAATTTTGTATAAAGTTATTATTAGTCAATAAATAATATTTATTTCATTTAGACTCACAGTAGAATAATAATAAAATGTTTAAAATAAATTACTAAATGTTATTGGATCAATTATATAAAATTGAATCTTATAAAGATCAATTCTAATTTTAAACACTTGATTATAAAGGTTCAAATATAAAATCTATTATATTTGAACTTTAATTTAATTTTATACTTTAATTAAATTAAATTAAATTTGAAACTATATTTGTTTTGAAAATATTTAATACAATTAAAATTTGGAAAATTATTTATTTTTAATGAAAATAAAAATAAACACCAGGTTTATGTATAAATATATAGTTTATGTATTTAAAAAAAAAATTTTTTTTTTTATTTTATTTAAATTGTTTTTAATATTTGTAGACATTAAACAGGATTTAAAAATATACAATATAAAAATTGTTTCTCCAGAAATATTTTAATTTACACAATATTCATACATTATATTTAAGGATTCTCTATTATCTGGAAAATTACATTATACCAATAAAAAGAATTTTTTTTTATTTTATGTATTAAGAGTTAAAATAGATTTATTGAATTATTGATAAAAATCTATAATAAAGATGTCAGAACAAGCTTAGAAAAGTGATTCGAAAATAATAGATTGTTATCTAGCAAATATGAAATCGACTATTCGAGGTCATGGAAATTAACGTCTACATTAATTCACGAGGCTTTCGAGGTTGTACTAAGAGCACAAACTTTTAGATACAAGTGTAAAATGTTCTTAGAACATTAAATTGCTCTTCCTTAACATCCAACAAAGAAAGAAGCAAGTTAAATAATAGTAGAAATAAGGAAAAAATATACCTTCAGAATAAGGTCGAGTTTAACGCGGAAATGGATATAAAACCAGCCCTGTTCAAATAAGAAAAACTAGTAATAATAGTAAATACAAATTCAATTTTAGTTTACAACTTTTAGAATTATTAATTTTCATAAAAGAACTGAAAACACATTATGTCATGTTTACTTTCATCTTATATGAAACAATTTTATATTATATTATCTACATAGTATAAATCATAGTTATAAATTATTTTAGCAATGATATTGGAGTTTTTTAAAAAAAAAATTATAAATTTTATAATGAGTCCTCACACTACTTTATTTATAACATTACATAAATAAAGTAATTTATATTAAAATTGATAAAGAATTTGTATCAAAAGTTGAATTAAAATACGTGTATACGAGAAACGAAATAAAGAGGTATTATTATTTAATGTGATTGTAATGGATTGTGGAGTGCTTATAAAGATCATTTAAAAATAATTTAAATGAATACGGGATGAAATAAATACAAAAACGAGGGGGAAAGTATTGTTTTTAAAAAAAATGAAACAGGATTAAAAAACGTGAAAAAGAAATTGCCGTGTAGCGTCTCATGCGGTGGGAGATCGATTTTCACATTCTGGAAATAGAACGTAGCACAAGGTCGGTGGCATACCCATCTGCAAATTTTATTTTATCGGAAAAACGACCGTTTTGGCCCTCTTTCAAACTATTTAATCATATTACTAAATTCATAAATCCAACTATAGAATTTTCTTCTTTAAACGGAAATCAGAGTTTGAAGTAGAAAAGGAAACAATATTCGTTCGAATTTCATTTTTTAGTACAATTCACAAAGTGATTATGGCCAACATCACTGTTTTCATGATTGCATTATCTTACATCAATATTATTCCAACAATAAATCTTAAAATATTATCAATTTAAATTAATTCTGAGACATTAAATAGTTAAATATTATACAAAGAAGAAAAACGTTTTTCTTAAAAAATATATATTTATTAAATTATCTAATATTTCTTTAAAAACTAACAAACTTTATAGTATTAATGATAACAATTTGAAAGATCTGCATTAATATATTTGTAAATCTGAAAGCTTTATTGAAATATTTTGCAACAACCACTATATATTGTGATTATAAACAATCAATTTATTGAAACTTTAATCAATAAAAATTTTACTCAAGTACTTGTGTAATTAAAATAAATATTTATCAAAATGCAAATTGACTGCGTATATTAAGAAATTATTTCAATGTATATTTTTATCTATGAATGATTATCCACATTATTTAAAAGATATCTATTCTAACTCTTAAAATAAATGTATTAAAGATAAAATTTTCTTGATAAATTATGAATATTTTCTTTCAGGCATTATTGTACCTGATACAGTTACTGGACCCGATTGTTAAAGGGGACTACGTGATTGCCTACTTTCATACCTTGACGGTTAGTAGTAATTATCCGAGTCTGCACTGGCTGAAAGAAGTTTACAACGTACTTCCCTACAAGTAATTGTTTTAATCTATCATTTGTATTTTACAAAGTAATTAAGTAATATTTTATATAATTAAACAATTTATTTTTTTACTACAAACTTAACATAATTTTTTTTAACGTAGATACAAGAAGAACTTGAAACAATTTTATATAATTCATCCTACATTTTGGACCAAGGTATGTATACAAATCGCAAAAATAATATCATAACTTCTGCCAAATATTTATTAAATATGCCAATTATGAGCTCTTACGTCTTTTTTACGGATATTACATTTTTTCTCACGATTCGTGAATCAACTTTTATTTACGAAGTCATCGTTTATACTAATGTTCACAATTGTGTACATATAATTTTTCAAGTTTTTCCTCCTTTAGCCTCTGAGTTAACCTTCACTAAAAACGACTGATTTATATATTTAATTTTATGGCTTAGTTAATGCACTTTAATGTTGTCAAAGTGGAATTTTTGGATATTTTTTATTATCTATAATATTAGACATTATTATAATTATTAGTATTGAAAACTGTAACAATTATTTAATTTTATGTTTCATACCCCAGTTCTGACGAAGTACAATTATTAATCTGGTGTACAATTATTAATCTGGTAAACAATTAAATAAAGAAGCTTCTTTTTTGAAATAATAAAAATAATAAATATTTATTAGATAACTAATCTACTTATTTTGAATGATTTGATGCTTTACATTAATTTTTAGTAAAAATTAAAATAATGACAATTATATATCCGCATAAAGCTATACTTAATTAATATATCACTTAAGTTTTTAACACTTGTGGTATATAAAATGAGCTTACAGGAAATATCTTTGCACTCACGCACACACATTTAAATAAATTCATTTTCAGATGATGACTTGGTGGTTCACAACATTTATGGCTCCGGCGATTAAACAAAAAGTTCACAATCTTCCTGGAGTTGAATACCTCTACGAAGTTATGTCTCCAGATCAATTAGAAATTCCTGCTTATATCACAGAATATGATATGACGGTAAGTATTTAAATCAAGAAACACACTTAAACATAGAATATTAATTATTATCTTAAAATTATAAATTAATTAAAAAATATTTTCGAATATATTTCTAATATATTTAATCATTCAAAGTAGTATTTTTTAAGAATAAAATGTTTTATAAATATTGATTTGAATCAAAGAAATTTTTTTTCTCAATAATTTCTTCTTTTTTAATTAATTTATAAAATATCTTAGCAATCAATTTAAAGTTTAAAAAAAGTTTTTAAATTTTAAATTAAACAATGCTTATTTGATTGGCTGTAGTTATTCGATAAATTATAGAATTCGATAAACGAAGAAATATATAATGTGTAACTAACCAAAAAAAACTTAATATTCATACCTAAACATGATTGCCAATAATATGTAAACCTGGTTTTTGTTAAATTTAATTAAGTTTGGTTTTGATTAAATATTATTATTTTGTTTGTTTGTAATATTATTATCCGTTGTGATTTGTATTGTTATTTCAATATTATGAAATAATCTTATCTATTAGTATTTTATTTTGAAAAAACATAAAATATTATTTTCAAAGATTCAAATTAACATTAGAATTTTATTTTAGAGTAAGTTCATATCCTGTTACATATTTATATTTTTAGATAAACGGTTTGAGGTACTACCAACCAGACCAATACTCGCAAACTTCCACGTAACTGCCGGCAGCGATCCTCATCTAGGATAAAGTTGAAACTCCTCAATGTGGACAAATTTCTTGTTGCAACCGCGCATCTTGCACATATTTTTTTTGAAGTTGAAGTTATTGAGGCGCAAGAGGAATTATTGCCAATATCGAAAGGACAATAATATCAATCGAGTAACCGTGATAAAAAATTCTCGGACATCTAAAAAATTTGTCTTGTCAATCAAAGCAGGCAAATTTAATGGTGATGTGAAGAAAACTACAGTGTTATGATTGTATAGAGTCGAACGTGGTTGTTGATGAATTTTTCGGTTGTTCTGTAAAAAAAAAGCAAAATATGATACAAGAGAATTAATAAATAAATAGAATAAAAGGCTAAGTGCCAAAAACAAGTTTCTTGTATTGAAATTTAGAAATGGAAGTAGCCTTCATTAACATTATGGAATAAAATTATATTATCGAGATTTCTTGACTTTTAATAATGCACGAATATAAATTTAGAGAGGAATTTTCGAAAATTAATTTTCTAAAAATATTACCTTTATATTTATCAATAAAAATATATGTAACAAAAGTCTTTCATATCTGTAGAAAACATATAATATTAAATTCTTATAAATGACAAAATAGATTTGTTTTACTTATTATTAAATTTACCACAAAAATATAGTCAATTGGCTGTATATAAAAAATATTTCAAACCGATTTTAATTTTATGAAAATAGCATTTTAAATAAAGAAATTATTTATATTTGCAATATTAGAATAAAACATAAAAAGTTGATACTGCCATTTACTAAAAGATGTTTTTAAAAGAGCTGGACCCTTTCTTTGAGACAACAAAGTGGTCAATCAATGAAATGAATTTAGATATCAATCAATGAAACTTCCAAGTTCTTATTTTTATATATATTTAATTTTTCAACTATCTGTTATAATACAAAATTTTAAACATATTTTGTTATCTTTGTAAGAAATTGTTAATTTATTTTTTAAATTTGTACATTTTGGCACTTGGCTTTTACATTCCATTTAACATTAAAAAAATTTTTTAAATATTAATTAGTGACAATTGATTTGATTGTTAGAGATTTATTATTTATATACAAGAAATAATAATATATGTTATGCATAAAAGAGAGAAAACTTGAGAGACCATTGAATCGCACCAATTGTAATTAATTGTAATAAGTATGGCCTAGTAAAGTCCTATTCCTTAGTGCATTATCATCTTTTTTTAAGATAAAGAAAAGATACATACTTATATGATCTATTTCATAGCTTTAAATAATTATCATGTTGATAAAACTCTCAGAGGAATCGTTAATGAATAGATGTATATATATATATATATATATATACATACTTATAGAATGAAAAAATGAATTATTGATGTTTATTTTATAGTTTATAGTTGTGTCCTATACTCAAAATGAGTATTGAAATTCTTTAAACATCCACTAAAATAAGAAAGAAAACTATTTATCTGTGAAACAACTTTATTATACAACTTTGCTTGATAATACGCAATTAATATGTAATTCAAATTTTTCGAATTTTTATTTTTATTAACATTATTTATAAAGATAGAAATATATAGATAGAAATATGTATAAATAAGATTTTTTTTTCATCGTATATAATTTTGTTTATGTCTGTACATGTGCAATTAAATATTAAAAGTATGATTTTGCTGTTAAATTAAGAGAAAAAACAAAAATTGAGACTTAATGATATTTCTCTTTTTTTTATTCTTCTATATTTATTTATCTGCCTATCTATTTATCTATTTATCTTTCAATTAATTTTATTTTCTATTTATTAATATATATCTGTTTATCTATCTATCTATTTCATGAACTAAAAAATAAGGAAAATGTATTTTAAAGATTCAAAATTTATCAAAATTGAGATATTTGTAATTGCGAAGACCGAACTTACGCAAACACTATAATTATTTATGAAATGAAATTTTTCTTTTCTTAACACATACATATACTCATAACTAAAATAATTATCACATGTTATTTTAGCTCATAAATTGTACTATTGAAACTTTAGGAGAAAAAGTAGCAAATGTTGATTATAGTTCATATGAATTAATAAAAAAAGCATCAGTTTCTATATATTAAACTATTGTAATAAAAATATATAAAAAAAACATATATTGATATAACTAAAATTAAAAAAAAATATATATATGGCAAAAAGCCTTATTTTTTAATAATTAATATAAAATTAAGAAAAATAATTTCGTTGGTTTTCCTACAGACAAAAATTCAATTACATACATTTCTATAATACTTTTTAGAATCTATTATTTTTTTTTTTTTTTTAAATATAAAAAATAAAAAATATGACATTAAAATTTTTTATGTAGTCAGTAATTATTAATTGAATGTTAACAAACTTGATTTTTAATTTTTACAAGAGTAAAATATGTAACTAGTTTTATTATTTTGTAAATTTATTATTTTTTTTTTTTAGGAATATATAATATCAAAACTTATAATTTTTTAATTAAAAACGTATACCATAAAATATACATCTAACCATATCAATTGTTACGTAATAAATAATGAAACAATTAATATGAAATTTATTAAATAAATAATTCTAAAAAGAATTATTTCATTAGAAACTGAATTTTTTTACTTTTTAAATCGTTGAATAATGCACTGAAAATAATTAATGGTGCTAATACATTACTAATATTATTAAAAAATTTAATATTATTCCATAAAATTGTTTTAAAAAATTATAGGTATTATTAACAGTTATCAATTAACAAAATTTGTTGTACGCATGTGTAGGTATGCTACCGCGGAAACGTATGTGTAAACAGATAGATGGGTATGCATAAATATATGTATGCCCGAGTAAGTACGTACGTTTAAATATATATTTCTGTGATTGGAAGTTGATTACAATTAAAAAAATATTGTTGGTTGTATAAAATAAAAAGCAACTTTAGAAAAATATAAAATTTATTCAATGCAGAGATGTGCCTCGTGTAAATAACAATCTATCGATAATATATGAACAAAATTAGAAGTTATGTAAAAAAACAAATAACTAGCATAAATAGTAATATATTTTATGTTTAGATTACTATGTACTAAGTTTATCATTGTTCAAACACATAATATTTCAAAAATATATAAATTTAGTATATTTAATTTTATATTGTTATGAAAATATTTTTTATAGTACTTATATATATAATTAAATCTAGTTATTATTATATTTGACTTTTATGCAAAAATGTTTAAAATTATATCGATAAATTAAAATTTAAAATTAAATTAAAGCAAACAAATCCTGACTTAAGTTTTCATTAATAATTTAAAAATTAAAATATAATAATAATATATTAGATAAACATTGATTCATACAACAAATTGAGATAACAATAAAAAATTATACCGAGATTATAATTTCAGTAAATAAATAAATAAAAGCGTAAAATAAATTGTTAACAAATCGAACAGTTAATAAAAAACTCTATATAAAATAACATTTATACATTGTATTAAATTCAATTATTCAAGTTAAATTTTATTTGAGAATATTAATCACAAATATAATTAAAATGAATCTATTTCAGCTTTTTTAAATATGAAAGAGATGGTCTAGCTTTAGTTTTTAATGTATCTAATTGTATATTATTGAATTATGTTCTGAATGATATTATCTGTATGTGTTTAATTTTGTATCATTAAATTAAAAAATTGACCTTGAAACTAAGTAAATTAAGAGTTAATATTAAGAAATTGGATAAGTTACATTCCATTCAAAGCTGCAGTATTAAAATTAAAAAAAGGAAAGTACTTTAAGTGTTATTTATCAAATCATCACTGCTTCGAAACAATTTTCATGTTCATTTCAATAAATTTATTCATTACTTTAGGAAAATTAATATAATAACATTCATATTACTAACTTCAACAATATACTAGTTAAAATATTTAAAAAGCAATACAATTAATTTTAAATGAATTTTAATTGTATTTGTAGTCGTAATAGTTCATTTAAGTGTACGTAATTATACCTGTTGTACTTTTACTTTAATTTAACAATTTGAATACAACCCTACTTTTGCAAATTAAGGTATATTATTATCAATAAGCAATGATTGAAATAATAGTCAGCATTTTCAAACTATATTAAATGTTAACCCTTTTAAATTCATATAAAAATATCCTTTAAAATTTGATTAATATGAAGCCTAAAGAGATAGATGCCTTTTTCTGTTTGATTTTTATTTCAGTAATTTATATTTTACCTCAGTTCCATTATTTTATATATTATCATTGTAACTACATTAAAGTTAATAGAATTTTTTAATATATCATTTTATTTAGTCACCTAGTTTCATTTTGTAGAAAATCTGCATAAAAATGTTAAGAAAAAAGATATGTATTTAATATTATAAATAGTAGTAATTTTTATTCTATTTTGACGATAGTTCATCAAACTTTAAAATAATCTTTACTTTCTGCTAAGAAAGAAAGCATTTCAATAACTATCTTAAATAAAATCTCTACACTAGAATATTGTTACACTAAAATATATTTTATAGTGAATTTTATCGTTCAATTTTTCATAATATGAATCATGAGTCTTATCATTCCATTTTTATTTGCACAAATTTTTTAAAGAAATGCCTTATCTTTTCAAAGTAATGTGTAATAATATCAAAGAAAATCTCACTTATAAAGTATTCAAGAGGGAAATATGTATTGAATACTTTGCCAGAGATATGACAATTTTTTAAAAACTTATTATTGAAAACATTCACACAAAAGCTAATTCCAGTAAAATTTTAATTACAACCAACCTTATGGTAAAAAAAATAAATAAAAATGATTTCAATTTATTATCTGATTTTTTATTGAAAAACCAAAAAATTAATATTTAAATTTAAGAAAAACAGATGTAGAGTCAATGAAATTGTAAATTTAATTTTAAATTAATTTTCATTGATCGTTAATTATAATAGTATATATTAATCTAGATAAAATTTAAAAACTAGATAGTACAATATAATTATTAATTATAATTAAAACCTCTTTTTTGAAAATTGTTTTTTAATGGAAAATAATCTTAGTGGTATTACATAACTGTGTGTTGTCACCAATCATCGACAGCGAATGATGAAGAAATTATTAAACACTTACGAATTCTTTAAATTTGAGTATTTTTATTTTTGTATGATAATAGTATAGAAATTGATAACTAAAATAAGATTTGAAAAGATCCACGAATATTTTTTTTATCTTTAGGAATATGAAGGAAAACTTATTTATTAAATGTATAAGGTTTTTAAATTTAATTTTATGCTAGATAGTAGTGAAATTTTAATACATGAACAAAAATAATAATTAATTTACCATTTTATTTAAAATTGATTATTATATTTTTATTAATAAATATAAATTTAAATAAATGTGTACATTATGCTAAAATATAAACAAAATGTATTCAATTTTATAATTTTGTTAATTAATGGTGTAAGATAATAGTTTAATTATTATATTATTTATTGAATAATGTATTTCGTAATAATATAAAAATTTATAAAATGCTTTTTTTCATAAAGATGTTATTTACTTTTTAATTTTAATTTATGATTTCAAATATATTGTATATAAAAAAGTTATTAATATAGCATTAAAATATCAATATTTGTTTAAAATTTTAGTAAAATGCGGATCCTTTAGAAAATCAATACATTATAGATGATTGATGACTTAAAATTTATTCAATAATCATATATTAAATATTAAAAGTCATGCATAAGAAATACAGTGAATAATTTAAGTTTATGAAAAATATTAGTAATATATATTTATAATTATAATTCAATAAAAATATAATTAATTTAATTACTTTTTTATTTATGTTTATACAATAAATTACATACTTAATCGTTAATTTAGCTCAAAATACTAATTGAAATGATAAAAATTAGCATTCACAATTATGTTTGAAAAAAGATTAAATTAAATTATAATTGAATATTATGTTCACAATATGATATAAAAAAAAAACTTATTATCTTATTATATTAAAATAAATAATAATAAAATATGTATATTTTCTTGTATGATTTATTATTAGATTATATATTTGAACAATATTGACTTCACCATGGTCTATTGTATGCATCAAGAAAAAAAAGTGGGATGTACACAAATTAAATTCATTTTTTAAATAGTACTAATTATACAAATATCAAAATTATTAATTAAAAATGTGAAGATATAACTTTTTAGATGTGATGTAAACCTTTAGGTAAATCTTATTTGAAAATAAAAATTAAATTAAATTTGTATGAAAGTGCTTCTACATTGAAGTGTTGCGCATATCTGAAAGGTGAAGGATCTCATAAGCGTTGTTTATTACGGAGTAAAATATCGACTAAACGTTCTATTAAAGAACTAAAAGCGAAAGCCTATAAAATATGAAAAAATGTAGTAATAGGAAAATATTAAAAAGTCGGTCGTTTCTAATTCCGATTTGCTTGTAACATTATTTTCTTATTATATACGAAATTAATTTTTGTTGTTATATCGAGATTATCTATATTTAAGATTGTATGTAACACAAGCAGGAATAATATTTTACTATGTGAAACTTTGCTAATAATAGATAGGATTGAGACGTATTTTCATTAAATGTAATTAAAATGTAGGCAAGTTTCTTGCTGGAGTCTCAAAAAAATCTTATACTAATTAAAGTTTGGATTATCTATTTTTTTTTTTTATAAATGAATTTAAAAATATTCTTTAATAATTCTAAAGGTTTTAAAAACTATTTTTTGTAGTGCAAATAGAATTAGCAAATGAACACTAAGATTTAATATTTTTTAATATCCCTATTAATAATTTAATTAAAATTGCTCAAAAAGGGTCATAAATATACATTTTAATAAATAAATATTGTTTACATTTAACTCAAATTATCATTAATTTCACACGTTATTTGTGATTAAACTGTCTTCTCACAGAGGGCAAGGACATATCTGTAAATGGAACGATTTCAAGTGATAACTCAGTCACCTTAACGCCTTTCAACTCTTTTATGTCTATAGAAATTAAGTAGTGCCTTAGTGATTTTTACAAGTTCAGTTTTCTTAAATTTTATATGCATTTTTTGGTTATTACATTTATCTGGTATATTATTAAAAATATAAAAATTTCACTGAAATATTATTAAAAATATAAAAATTTTAGTGAAATTTTTATTTTGTTTTCATTAAGATCTACCATTCGAGTGATTAATGGGGTAAAAAACACTAATTGAGTAAGTGCAACATTATTATTGTTGACTGAAACAAACATTATGTTTATCTGGTGTAATATAAATATATTGTGTACAACAAATGTAATATAACTCATTATGACAGATATAACATAATATATGATAGATCATACATGAAAACTATTATTTTATTATTATTATTATTATTATTATTATTATTATTATTATTATTATTATTATTATTATTATTAATAATATTTCTATATTAAATTATAAATATTAAAAATGTCGATATATTTACAGATAAGATCGAAATGGTGAAATATTAACGTGGAATAAACATTATAATATACATGTGTTTCAATGAAGTAAAAACAACAAAGACATTGATGTGTATTATCGGTTCGGTTAACATCACAATCACAAATGTTTTACCCCGTTTTAAATATTATTATTTTTACAAATATATTTTATATTCATTAACGTTATTTATATATTTTGGCGGTAACACAAAAATGATATATATTATGTGAAGAATTTATTGCAATTTGAATGTTGCAACTCTTAAATATAATGTAAAAAATCTATTAAGGTGTTAATTCTTTTATCTTCAAAACTTTAAATCTTGATAGATAAAAAAAACCATCTAATATCATAATTAAGATTCTATTTTATTGTAATGTATAATGGCGGTGATCACTAAATATTTTAATATTTTTTAATATTTAAACAGACCCCAAATAAAATCTTTTTCGTTGACTGTTCATATTCTTCATACAGTTTTTGTTTATTTTATATATACTATATAGCTTGCACAGTATTTTTAATTATAGAGCTTTAATAAAATTATTTTAATATTTAATAAATAAGTATACACTCATTGTTCACATAAATAATATTAAAATTTAGTTTGGAATCACTAAAGATTATTGGTTATATTTTATTGAGGTAAACGTGGTTTCAATTTTTCACGCTTATTTTTACTTTATTTTTATTAAGTTAAAGGTACTTGTTAATAATCTTTATAGTTCTATAAGAGTGATCTGATTTTCTTAATTTAATGTAATCAATTTACTAAATAAATTTAATAATTTCAAAATTTTATTCTATGGAGGAAAATCGACGCTGTACTAATTGACTATTTTGTATCTACAATATGTTTGTTTTAGTCACAATATTAAAAACGCAACAAAAGTAAGCAAATTCTTTCTTTGATATTTTATTACAAAAATATAGGATGTTAATCATTTATTTCATAACGTAAGAGTAAATACAGTAATTTCAATAGTTTTATGCTGTTTTAGGGTGTAGCTCATTTGTATCATAGATCTTTTACTACTTGTAATAAATATTATATAAAAAATTGTTTCGATATATACACAGTATAATTAAATATTTTTAAATATTGACAGGGAATACTTTCACTATTTCTTTTTCTCAAAAAACAGTAAAAGTAATAAAAAAATTTTCCACGTACGCTATTCAAATAACAAATATAGTTACTAAAATTTGAAATAAAAATAAATAAAAAATTTATCAGTAAAAGTTAATATCAAAAAAATAATATTAAAATAATAATCTAAATAATTAATAATATACAAATAAAAATATTACAAAAGTTCTATTGCCTATGCATATGAATATAAAGTAAAGGAGTTAGATTCCTCCAAAAAAAAGAATATTTTGGGTATAGTATAATAATTTATTGAAATTTATATGTACTAAAAGTCAAATGTAGATAAATTATTATAATTATTTTTTTAAGAGCTCTAAATAAATTTTAAAACTAATAAGGTTTAGTATACTATATTATACTATATTTAGAAATATAATTTATTAATATCAGCAAAATTCTTTGAAAGAGTACATTTGTGTAATTTAAATTAAATAAAATAGATGTACTTATACATGTATTTACTATTCGTAAAATATTTCTTATAATTTAAAACTTATTTATAAGTTTTTATTTTTATATTATAATTCATATGAAATATTTTATTCTATAAAATGATTTAATATATTTTATATATTTTATATGAAAATAACATTTTTTGATTAGTGTACCAATTATTAGTTAATTTATAATATGCAGTAATTTTATGATGTTTTAAATATAATTATGGTGTATTATGAGAATATATAACTTAGAATCAGAAATTTTGATTTAGTTCAATATAGAAAAAGTAATTTAGGCAATTTTTTAATTAAAGAAAAAATTCAAAAAAATTCACAGTAAATATTTATTTTATTAATTCAAATAAAATATCTTTGTAATTATAAGTTTTATAATTTATATTCATATATAAAGAAAAAGTTGTTTCTACTGCATTTTTCGAGACTTCAGTGAGATATTAAAATAATATCCTTCATTTTAAAGTAGGAAAAATATTCCATGAAAATAAATTATTAATGATTCTATAATTCTTGTTTTTTGTTAATATTTGATTTTAGAAAAATGAGTTTTTTAAATAAATTTCTCAATACTATTTGTTTTATTTTTCATCAACATTCTAAGTGTATATTTATAATTACTAGAATATTCTTAATTGTTAATATACAAAATTTTTATGAAAAGTGATCATTGTTCTAGGTATATTATGAAGATTTGAAATTAGAATAAAATTACTATTTATTTATTTATGATTTTTAAGTGATGTGGAATTAATATTTTTTACGAATGCAATTTTTTTTTAATTTAGTAAATTTTTTATTATGTAACTAAAGGAAATACAAAAAAAATTTATACGTGTACATAAACATGTGCTAGTTTTCAGTGTAGCTTCAGCTTTACTAATTAGTTATCATTATTTTCTACTCTTTTTATAACAAAAGAAGAGTCATAAAAAATTCTCACATTATCAAATAGAAATATTTCGAATATATTGTTAAAAATAATGTATAAAATAAATATACGAATTATATTGTTATTTGGCCTTGAATGCGATTTGTAGATAAAAAGGTAGAATTTAATAATTGTCATCTAATTGATGGAATCATTTAATAACATCTATCCTTTACGATAAAAAAAGCAATAAATATAATCATTCATGTAATCTTCATTGCATTATTATTATACATCGAATATTCGCGATTGTTAACCAGTTTAGCATTCAAACACATTATAAATAAATTTCACCGTTTCATCATATCAAATTCATTCGTTTAATATTGTAGTCTTCTTTATTATTAACATTTCGGAAAAATATATTATTATTTAATTACATTATTATTCTAAAATATTAATAAATTATTTAATACTTTTTAATTTAGTATATTAATGAGAACCTTAAATTACAAAAATTTAAAAGATTTTATTCAAATTCAAATTCATGAATGAAACATTCATTTTTACTCAGTTCTTTTATAAATAAAATATAAACTTTAATTAAAAAATTTTTAATTGAATTTAATATTTTATGTCCATTGCAACATTATATAAGTCTTAAAAAAAATTATATGACACTACAATATATTTAATAGATAATTTTATAAGTTTATCCTAATAATATTATCTACAAAAATGTAAAAAGTACTTAAAATTAACTAATTATATTAATATTATGTAATTATAAAATAACTAAAATATATGTATTATTATGATATGTAACCGATATAATATTATTATAATATGTAATAAATATAAAATAATATACTAATCGATATGTTAATTTCAGTATTCTTTACGTTTTTTATTTATAAATTTAAATATTAAACCTTAATATTCTTATTTCTTTATATAAATATAGTATAAAAAAATAAATCAATAATTTAATTGCAAATGACAGTATAAAAACTATCTAGTATTGCTAATCAATAATTTTTATTTTTCCTAAAATTATGCAATAGTATTTGAGAATATGTTTTAGATGTTTAAATTAGTATTAGTACTTTTAATAATATTTAAACAAATTAAGTAGTAATAAAAAATATTGTTTGATATAAAAATAATTTTATAATATAAGATTAATACTTCAATTCAAATGATACTAAAAATAAAAAAAAATTTGGTACATAGGTATGTTTCATGCATATAAAAATCATTATCCAAAAATTTTACCATACATGTTTAATATAAACTTTAGATTGATTTGTGTATTTTTCTTTTATAATTAACCAAATATCTATTTTTCCTTTAAATTTTCTCTTTTATTTTTTTTATTTAAAGTTGATATTATGAGTAAACATATTTTATTTTTACAAACTAAAAATTATTCATGAATTCAGCAATATAATGATTTTGCATTTTTTAAATAAATGAAATTGTATTATTTATATATATAGGATTGTGAATACTGAATTTTTTTTACTTGAAGCAAAAAATGTTTATAATTCCTTACTATTATATTAATATGCTATATAATAATGAAAACTAGAAACATTGTTTAATATAAAACAATTAACTTTCATTAATTTAAAATTTTTGCTTCTGATTTATTATAATTGAATAATATTTTACTACAAAAAAATAATTAAGATTAATACATTGATCTACTTGATGAAATTTTTATTTGCTGATGTGTTAATAAAATTTAGAAAATATACTAATATAATTTTTTAAATTAAATTATTGTCTATTATGAATGAAATTTTATTACATATTCGAATTTAATTTAAAGTTTTTTAAAAATTACAAAGTTTTTTATATCAAGATGAGGACATTTTTATTTATTAATCAATGTTAAAGTTTTTTTTAATGTATCATATTTCTCTTAAAAATAACTATGACATTTTTTGTGTTTCATGGATTATATGTTATTATTAAATTTTTCTATTTTATTGTTATATTGAATTATATTATCAAACTATAATATAAGTGAATGAAAGATTTTACAATAAATAAAAGTGTTATTATTATTTACTATGTACGCTATTCAAAGATAGAATGAAAGATTTATACTACATGTAGACATTTTAATTATGATATCTAATAATTTAAACCCAGGAATTATTTTTAAGAAGTTTTAAGTGTTACGTTTGGTAAATATTTCAATTAATACAATGCATATATATATACTAAGATAATTTGAAAAAGAAAATTGTAATTATTGTTTATCCAAATACATAATTTTTTTTTTTGGACCATATAAATAAGAAAACTTGATTTGCGAATTGTAGTAAAGAAGCTTTTCCTTCACGAAAAATATTACTTTAACAAATGTATTGTGGATCATTAATAAATATTTGTCACATAGTAAGTTTAAAATATTCAAATATTCAAATAAAATTTGTTTAATTTAATATATCTGTGTTTGTAAACAATATAGTAAAATGTATTTGATTTAAACAAATCATTATAGAGGTCTATTGTATTAATCTATTGTACAAGTTAGTTTTTATAAAATATGAACGTAAGTCTGCTTTAAAATTACCAAATACATAGTAAGCTATAATTATTTTATTAATTGTATTATAAATATCATAATTTAATCATAAAAGATAAAATTTGTTTAAGTTTTATGTTTTAGTTTAAATTTTATGAGTTTCATTTATAATTTTGAATAACATGATTATTATATTTATTAAATATAAAAAACAAAAAGGAAAAAAAAATTTTATTAATTAATTTTAGTATACTTACAATCATTTTATCTTCACTTGATTCAAAAAAGTTATTTTTTATTGTTGTTGCTTAATGAAAATTCACGTTAGTAACTATTGATTATAACAAAATGATTATTGCATTACACACACAAAATTTCAGTTAGTTACTTACAAAAATCCCCCCCCCCCAAATGGCATAGGATACATTAGTTAAGATAAGATAAGTGTATTTTGTGCTAGTAAAAATTTCAGTACCATTTCGACGTCCGAGGCAGAGTACGACGATAGATTAAACCCGCCTGCACCGAATAATCTTCAGTAGAAATATACACGCGCTTGTCGTCACGTCTTCGTGAAACATATTTTATTTTATTGCTCTATCTCTCGCTTTTTATCTGACTCACTCTCTCTCTCTCTCTTCTCCTCTTGCTCACTGTGGTTAGCTCAAACACTTTCTTTGTCTCTTTCTCGATTGGAACTTATTCGTGTTAAACATTACTTGATGAAAACCTTGATTCATTATATACTGAGATCAGCTTACCGACTGCTCACTGGAGCATTCTCGTAAGTATTTTCTTACTATTAATTTAAATGGTGTACATAGTTTGTTGATTTTTACGAAAAAAAAAACAATTTATATTTCATTTAACTAATAAATGCACATTTTTATCGGATGATCGAACAGTAAAAATTTTCTATTCAAATTTTATCACATTTTCACAAAAATATATTTTTATTTTAGAAACTATAATTTAAAATATCGATTCAAATTTTTATTACAAACCATTAACTAAATATTTTTTTCGAAGATAATTTATTGAAGATTATTCGGCATTAATGAAAGCATGCGATACTTGTAATAACAATAATTTTTTTTAATAATTAAAGTATGAATGCCCTTCTGGTGTTTGCAAAAGCACATTCTTTCCTATTAATATTGATGTTTTATTTGAAAGTATGCAAAAACATGTTTTATTAAAATTAATTAATAAATTTTTATTTATACAAAACACAATAAAAAAATTAAGATTTAAAGGTAAACAAGATACAACATTTCATCTACAATATATCAGTTCACAAGTACAAAAAACATATGAATCAATAAGTTTTTATTAAAGCCACACAAATGCATTAGCTGGCGATTACACACACTTATATTTGTTCTTGGGTTAAATGTTTCATAAAACATAAACAATATTCGCAATGTTAGGTTTGAGAAAAGAGAAAATCCTTAGCATTTCTACGCCCGGTGTGCAACAAATATAATAAATGCATTATATAGTTACATAATTGATAAATAAAAAAAAATATCAAGAATTATAAGTTTTTAGTAATCGTATCTTTGGTATTTCGATTATCACAATATTTGACTGATATCGAAAAAATGAAATTCATTGTTAAAATTCATTCTAATCGAAGTTTAAAAAATGCATTTAAAGGAGTAACGCCTTCGTATTACAGGAAGAAGGAGTAATTGTGTTTAAAATAAATCGAAACTAAAAGTTGCAAAAGTGACAAGGCAAACAAGACGAGTGGCTTAGGTTGGTATGCGCGCCCGTGTACGTGAGTATGTGTGCTGGGAAAAGCCTCGATTTGGTGAGTTTATCAGAGCAATGAGAATTTTTGTATTTTTAGCGCGGGGAGTTAGGCAAGCTCGAAGCCGGGAACTCAAACTGCATCAGCACCTGTTGTCCAATGAAGGAAGAAGAAATCTTCGTGTAGCATGAAGATACCCAAGGTCGAATTTGCGCCACTGAACGTGCCCTTGGAGCGGAGACTTCAGACCTTGGCAGCAGCCGCGTGGTTCTTCGTTAGTGCTTTTGGCGGCCCGCTTTGCTGGTGCTTTACCTTCCTCCTTTTACTCTTTGGCCACCTTTGGTTGAAGCTCATCCTCATTGGCTATCTGATCTTCGTCTACTTCGACCGGGAGACTAGTCTCACTGGAGGCCGTAAGTAAGTTTTCTTGTATCTCACTTTTACCTCTATTTTTTTGGAGACAAGCTTTCATTTCCATCACTCTTGGGTCATTAACAAAATTTATACTCAAATTTCATTAAAATGCTATCAAATATCCAAGCCACGTGTCTTTTTGAAAAACATACATTTAATGTTTTTTACACATTTATGACGTTCGCTCATTTAGTCCGTCTTGTAAACAACGTTACATAATAAGCATCAAATACTGCTTTCGTAATAAACTATTAATACCATGATTCATAGACAAAATCATTACCACGGACATATTTAGCAATAATTAATTAGTATTCGTATTGGTATATTTTAATTCATTCTTAACAATACTGGAAATGGCCAAAGTCTTTTGAACTTTTTATATATTTCATAATTTTTTTGTATATCAACTAGTCTCTCTACACTTCCACGCTTTTATTCATCATTTCCATGGTTCATCCACGAAGTATCCAGTTTTTTTTTTCATTTTGCACCTATTCAACGTAGAAATTTGGGAGGGGTCTTAAAATATCAACAAACTCTTTCCGCATTTGTCCCTTTTTTTTTATTTTCTCGATAATTAGGTGCGGCAGGATTTTACTTCGCCCGAAGGGTGTTTTTCAGTTTTTTGACACAGCGCGATGGAGCAACTACTCGAACAGCGTTACGTGATAAAGTTTTATTTGCAATTAAAAAAAAACAATGTGGAAACGTATAAAATGTTGCAAGAAGCGTATGGACATAATTAAATGTCAAAATCGCAAAGTGGAAAATGTCACAGAACTTTTAAAAAGGGCCGAGAAAGAATCATCAACGAGCCTCGATCTGGGTGGCCAAAAAGCTTTCGAATAGCTAGGCACACCCGGTGCGTGTTAGAAATTTAAAATTTGGACTGTCGATTAACAGATAAAGCAATTCAGGAAAAACTGAATTTAACGCGATCTACAGTGTACAATATAGTACAAAAAAATTTATAAGTATCAAAATTTTTGAAAAACATCAAAGCTGAAGAGTTTGAAATGCATTTGAAATTTGGAAAACACGCCTTCAAAAATGTGTTGATACAGGAGGAAATTATTTTGAAGAATTTTAAATTTTTATTTCACATTGTTTATAAGTCCACCAATAAATCATCTTTCAAAAAAGAAAGGTAAGAATTTTTTTTTTTAATCTTTGAACAAAACATTCTCACGTAGTGGTTTTCCGCTAATCACTTGAGCACGCCGTGTCAAAAATTTGAAAAACACTTTTCGCGCGAAGTAAAATTTTATTGCACCTAATTATCGAAAAAACAAAAAAAAAGAGACAAATACGGAAAGAGTTTGTCGACATTTTAAGACCCCTCCAAAATTTCTACGACGAATAGGCACAAAATGAAAAAAAATTCGATACTTTGTGGATGAACCATGTATATTTAAATATTATCGTGCCTTCAAATTCTATGGTAAACAAATATTACAAATATAATCTTTAAACACATAATTAAAAATAATTTCATGTAATCTGTAAATGCAGAATATCTAACTTAACATTTATTACATTCACTAATTTTTACATTATTATTATTTATGTTACATATTTATTTATATTATTTATTATTTACCATTCACTGTTTTTTATTTCATCGATCTTAATTGATTTTATTTAAATTTCAATACAAATATTTATTCAACCGCTATATGTACATAATAAATGTCGTATATTTCTAATTACTTTTTTGTGTTATTCATTTATCTTCGAATGAAATAAAGATAATCAGGTAATGATTGAGAATATATTTACAAATTTTCATCTTAATCGATTAATTAACAATATATAGGGTGCCTAATAATGCATGGTTGAGATATCACACCAGATTTTCCTGTTGATTCGCTTAGATAAAATAATCAGTCAAATGTCTTCCTTTTCATAATTATTGATTTTTTTTAAACACTTTCACACAAAACCAAAATAATAATTTAGAAATTCATTCATAAGTGTTATATATGAGATTAAGAAATAAGAACTTGATAGTAATATCCATAAAATAATTAGTTTAAAAAATAAATATATGTAAAATTGTAGATTTTATAATTTTACAATAGCAATTTTGTAATAGCTAATCAATTTAATTATTCTGAATTATAAAAACTAATAATGATTAGAATCCTTTTTTCTTATATTTTTTAAAAGTTTTCAAAAATATTTTACATTTTAAGCAAATCATAATCGATCAATTTTGATATTATTTAATTAATTTTATTTTTTTAAATACATCGATAATTATCTATTTAAATAAGATAAAAATCTATTACATTTTTAATTCTTTTACTCATCTAAATATAATATCAGCTAATTTGATTGATTATTCATTGATTACCTCTAAATTTAGGTTGATGAATGTAATTATAAATATATAAATAAAGAAAACTTGAAAAAATCGCAGGTAATGATTAGTTTATACAATAATAATTTTATCCAAAACATAAATAATAATTTATTTTAAATGATTCGAATCTGAATCGTTGTAGAAATTAGTATCTATTATGTTAATTAATATTTTTTTCATGATATCATTAAGGATTGAAGTATTTAAATGGATATTTATAAATATTATTTGAAAATGAGATGAATAATATTTCAATTAAATAATTACCCCCATTTATATTTTAAATTTTATTTATTAAAATAAAATTTTGAAAAATACTAAATAAAATTTAATTTATTTAAATCGATCAAAATTTCATATTCATATTTTCTATAATAGATTTTTTTTAAACTACATCAATTATAGTTTATATTTATATTTAACATATAATTTAAAGTAAATATCTGAACATCCACTTTTTTATCTGAAATGTCGAAAAAAAACCATAATTATTACACTCATATTCATTATTTTTGGCATTTATAATATAAATGTACATTAATTACAAATAATTAATTTTATTTATGTGAACGAAAGCAAAACTATTTATAAAATACTATTATGAAAAATAAATAAATTATTTTATTTTTAAGTAACCACGTTATCATGTAAAAGTATTAATTATATGTTAATTATTGAAACTGTTAATTTATAATTTTTTCCGCTTTCTAATTATATATATAATGAGTACTGGAAAAATTGTTTTTGCAAATCATAATCCTATCATCTACAGATTAAACGATAAGTAGTTAAAAATCATAAGCAAAATGTAATATTGATTACAAATTTCTTGACCTAATAGGATATGAAATTAGAAGATTCACAAAATTTATTTCAAGCCAATATAATAAATTAAATTTTAAAGTGATAATATTTATAATTTGAAAAATTCACATACCCGTAGTATACGTATATACATGTGTGTGTTCTTGTATTTGTGTGTGTAATATAATAAATATATAAATAGAGAATAAAATAATGAAAAATATAAAAAGGTAAATTTAAATAAATACTTTTGAATACGGATGTGTAAAAAATTTGAATACAGTTTTGAATATTTATTTATTTATTTTTTGAATTAAAAATGTTATAAAACGTTTGCTATGTATATAAAATTGCTGTAATAATTTTTAATATTTTTCAGGAAATCTTTTTATTTACGATTCAGAAATTTTTTATGGTGGCGCTATTTCTGCAAGTATTTTCCTATTCAAATAATTAAAACTGTTGATCTTGATCCATCGAGAAATTATCTATTTTGCTCATTTCCTCATGGTGTTCTTGCAACTGGTATAACAGGTGCTTTTGCAACAAATGGTCTAGATTGTGCAAAAATTTTTCCTGGCCTAGACTTTCGAATTTTGACTCTTGATCAACATTTCCAAACACCATTGTTTAGAGAATATGTATTAAGCTTTGGTGCGTGATGCAATGTATATTTTATTAAAATACACTGAATAATTATTTAAAATTTTTTTTAATCATTCATAAAAATTAATTTTTAATAAAAATATTATTATTACGAATATAAATGTATAATATATTTCCACATTATAGATATTAATATCATTTTGAAATACCAAAAGATTTGAATATTTATTGGAAATCTTGCATATTCCATCAAGTAATATTTATTTTTTGTTCATTAAAATTTTTTATTATTTTATTTTTCTAAATTAGGACTCTGTAGCTGTAATGCAAAAAGTATAAATTACCTTTTGTCAGCAAAGCCAACAGAAAATGATGGCCCTACTGAGGAATCGGTACAGGGACGCGCAGTTATATTAATTGTTGGTGGGGCAGCCGAAGCGCTAAAATGTAAACCAAATACTTATAATATCCTTGTTAAAAGAAGAAGGGGATTCGTAAGAATTGCACTTGAAAATGGGTTTGTAAAGATTTTAATATAAAAATACATTTAGTTGTAGAATTAATAAAATCCATCTAAATAATACAAAATATTTAATACTAAATATTTTTTTTGTAATTTTGTAATTTAATAAACAATGAATTTATTTTAGTGCACCTCTTGTACCTGTTTTCTCGTTTGGAGAGACTGATATTTACGATCAAATAAATAATCCAGATGGATCCTGCGTGAGAATAATTCAAGAATTTATAAAAAAAGTAACAGGAATCGCACCTGTTATTCCAATTGGCCGTGGATTTTTTCAATATACATTTGGTATAGTACCAAACAGGAAACCAATACACGTTGTTGGTACGTTAAATAATTAAAAAATAATTTTAATTTCTTACGTAAAATGTTATATATGTCAGTAGAATTAATATTGAAACCGTAATCATTAATAATTTTAATTATTAATAGTTGGAGCTCCTTTGGAACTTCCAAAAATAAAAAATCCAACTAATCAAGAAATTGATGAATATCACACGAAGTTTACTGAGAAGCTTATTGAATTATTTGAAACTCATAAAAGTAATTATGTTAAAGATTATGAAAACATTTCATTAAAATTAGATGAATTTTAAAGATTATCATAACTTAGTACAATTTAAAATTATATAATCAAGGAAAACGTAATTTAAACGAGAAGAGCTCTATGATACTACATTTGTTATTAGAGTATATTGAATAAAATTTTTATTTAAAGCTTATAAATTATGAGAAAGTATAAACTATAAAATATTTTTGCAATGCGTAATCAATATACCAAATATTTACAATGTGTATAATTCAGATAATATATTTAATACCTTAATAAATAATGGAATTCTACTAATTTCCTTAAAAAACAAACTTTTATAATTATGTATAGAATAAAAGATTAATTTGAACATAATTTTGTATTGTAGTTAAAAATATTTGTATCGATCATGTGTTATTTAATTGTTGTACATAACTACGAACATCAAAAAATAATTTTTGGTCGTATAAAATTTTATATTTTACATAATAAAAAGTATAAATAATTAAGGAAGATTTAATTAACAATTGGAATGATTGAATCTACTAAAAAAAATAAATGTATTAATTTCTTTTATTAAATGTCAATATGTTTATGTTGTCACATCATTTAGGAAACTTTTTAACTTTTTAAAAAGTGTTTTAGAAATATTTAATGTAAAGAAATTTTTTAATTTAATTGGTATCTTGTAATTGGAAAGTCTAGTTTTTGCAAAAAATTTTGTTAATATTATGAAATAGGAATGTGATACTATGTATTAATGCTAATTTTATACAATTCATTTAAATAATAAAAATAAATTTTAAGAAAATATCTTAAATTCCATATTGATAAAATATTTTATTTAAAATTTATATATTTAAGATTTGGGTAATTATACATATATATATATATATTTTCCATTATAAAAGTATATTAACTACTTACATATATTTATATAGTTATTTAAATACATATTATAAATAATAGAATATATATTTGGAAAATAATTTTAATACTTGGTATGGACACAATAATGAATATTTGGTAATATGATAATTTTATTTTATACTTACTAAGCATGCTTGTAAAAAGTTACATAAAAGTAATGATGCATGTGGTATATGTGGTATATCATGAAAAGCGGCGTTCAAATTACATAAAATAATTGATGTTATAATCTCTTATTTATATAAAAATCATTAGGGGATCTTGCCGATTTTGTTCAGACACTAATATTTCTAATGATATTGAAACTATATATATACGTTTTAAAAAATAGGGGAATTTACAAAAAAAAGGCAATGAACTTTAAAAAATGACGAAAATCATCAAATTTTTAGAACAGATATCAAATCCTACACGAATGTCTATTAAATAATCAAAATACATATGAATAATAATCAAAATTTAGAAACGAGAAATGAAAGAAAATATTTATATATATTTGAATGTAAGAATGTTTTTCAAACAAGGAAAGTAGATACATAACGTATAGTTTATAAAAGTTTTTATCCATTATACATGTGCGAAACATTCAGAAATTTATTTTAGAATTGTTTAGATACCAGAATAATAAATATTATTTATATTTATTATTCTTATATTCACTAATAATTTTATCTTATAATGTGAAAAAAGTGGAAATTATCGTAAATCCCGATCAATGTATTGGCGAAGAATTAAATAGTAAAAACTATAGTATTATTATTTTGGCACAAATTGTAATGCCAACGACGTTAATTGCTATAAAAGGAAAATCAGACAAATGAATACAAGCTCGCCTTTTATTGGAAATCGAGTCGTAATTAAATTTTATGATGGAAAATTTTGTATCTTTATATTCAAGGAAAATATTGATATTTCAGTGGTAGCATTTAATCAAATTAAAATGCGAGTCGAACAATGAGTAATACAAAAGTATGAGATTCATCCGAAAATGGTAGTTTTATACACACGTTTAAATTTCTATTAATATCATAAATTTGTTATTCGCTTTCTAATTAATTTGATAAGAAATAATAAGAAGTGTTCTTAAACACTGCAACAATCGTAATGTTACAATGTTTAGAATGAGAATCTATTGAGAGAATTATTACACCTATCTAATTAAATAATTTTTAAGTAGCGGTGCACGTATATATTGAATCACAGGTTGCAAGTCCCAAAATTATATACACTTGCCATTTTATACACTTGTTTATACATTAGACCCTATAAAGATATACGCATGAGAAATACAGTAATAACCGAATTATAATTAAAATTAAAATTCAATACAAAAATGAATTTTGTAACACAGCACGATAGATCACGTGATGGAGTGGCGTTATACGATAAAATTTTGTGTTTGGAAGAAAATATTGTGAAAACTTTTAAAAAACGTTAAATGAGAGACAGAAAGAGTTAAAGACTTGTTTAGCATTTAAAACTTTCTATAGCATTTTGTCAAACTAAAAAAAAAATTTAACCGCTTAAATGACTCCAACAGTTGATCGATCGCGCCGTTTTACAAAATTCAAAAACACGCTAAGTGTTTAAAGAAAAATTTTGCTGGTCCTAGTAATAAAACAAAGTAAAACAAATAGAAAAACATCTCTGTACATTTTCCGATTTATGTGAAATCGCTACGACAAATAGTGGCTTTAAAAAAAAAAAAAAAAAAAAAGTATTACTTTCTGATCACACCATACATATGAAGAATAATTATAGATAAAGACAAAATAAAGAGTCGAATAGATTAAAGTTTATAAGTCAGGTATATGTATTCTTCAATTTTTTTTCTTGCCCATACCTATCTAGATGTCAGTGCACTTCCTTGTATTTAATTTAAATGAATTAAAATAGTCCATTCATCTTCATTTTAATTAGAATTTTTTATTTTAAATTACTTAAAGTTTCTAGAATTTTAAATATCCAATATGTCAAATTATATATGTATATTGTCTTTATAAAAATAATGTTATTCCGGTAGTTTATTAAGTTATATATCTTTCATTCCATTAACTTAATTATTATAATGAAAGATGTATGTCTTAGTTATGTATGCAAAAAATTATTTGAACATCATGTATGTAGCACTGATAATAGGAGCAATGTTGGATATTATATATTAACAGATAAGCCAGGCCTAGTAGGTTATGGATGATTCAATTAAAAAGTTTTAAGTAGGAAAGAACTCAGTATGAAGAGTAGGTTTAAATTGGTTTAAATTATAGAGCAAGTTTAAAGAGAAGTTACCTCCTTATTGGGAAATTATGTAATACAACCTTCTTTATCTAAGCATATAATTTAATTGCCAAAATCTTTATAAGACGGATTTTTCAATGTTTACTTAAAGATTTATATACACACATATAAACTGCAGTTTGATGAAATTAAGCTTTGACTATTCATGAAAAGCATCAGTTCAGTTAAAAAATATTGTTCCATGTATTCACAAAATATACAATAAGAAAATAAATAAAAACAATAGAATGAACTCTTTTAATCGTTTTATTTTAGAAAAAAATTCTTATTTCTCTATTAGTGTAATGTTCAAAATTCTAGAAATGAATGGCTAAAACATGAACATACACAATACAAAATTTTACCTGAATGCATAAAATTTACTTAGAATAAATTATACATTATTTTCTTTGGGAGATGAACTTTATATTTTCAGATATTTGTCCGTATTAGAGGTATTATTAGGAAATACTTACCGTAATTTTGAGAAAAACCCATCCAAGCATGTATGGGTATGTTATACATGTATGTCTCTTTTAATTTCTTTTTTTTTAAGTAAATGTGGACATACCTGTTTTTGCACAAATAGATTATCAAAAATTGTATGTATTTTAGTTTTACCTGTAAGTTGATCACGATCGATATACTATATCGGAAAAATGTTTTTCAATTTATATTTAATAAATATTTTTATTAAAAGAGTATTGTTTTTTTTAATGTAAAACTTCAAAAGTTCCAACTTTTATAGAATATTCCAACGCATGAAAATATATAAGTAATATTATATAAGGTAATAGATTTTATATGTAGAAGCTTTTCGATATAAATTTGATAAATCAATATTCTATCAATAAGATGAGTCAATTAAAAGATAAATAATTAAACTACATTAAAATATATTGGTCATTGCAACAGCTGTTAGCACTGCAAAAAATGCTGTTCCTCCATAAAGGACAGCATGCTTAAGTATCTAAAATAGATAATAAATATATTTAAATATTAAGTTTATGAAAAGTACAGTATTTCGGTTTACATATTAGACATACTTTATCTTGCCAGGCTTTGTTAGAAATGCAATCTCTATAACGCATTCTTGAAAATGTAACGGTAGCATATAATGGAATCCACTTGTTTGGAAATAACCAATTTAAAACTGTATCTACATATTTACGAATGATAAATGATTTTTTTGTCACCAAGTCGCGCATCTGTTAATTAAATATTGTAGTTACACAAATTGAAAATATAAATATAAAATATATATAAATAAAAAATGTGTATATGAGAATATAAAATTTACAATGAAGAAAGTAGTTATACAGTTTTTATAAGTCTGGATTTTTGATAGTAAAAAAATGAATTTATAATTAAAATATAATGAGTTATTAAGTTTAATAATTTTATACCTCAACATAATTATACATAGCCAACTCGCAGATAGCATGGCAGTCATCGCATCGTATTTCAGAGAATTGAGGAAGAACTCTTTCCAAATCACTTCTATAGGTCTCCATTAACTTGTCTAACAATAAAACATCTTCAAAGCCCTAGTTTAAAAAATTTAATTACAAAGAAAAAGTCGAAAATAATTAATAATGGTCTTACAATTATAATATATTATAAATTTTTATAAACTTTAAATAATAATTTTTTTTTTTTTTTTTAATTTTCAATATAAATTAAATATTTAATACGTACATTAAATAAATATTACTTTGTAAAAAAAATATTAATGAAAATATAATTGGTGAAAATTTATTAAAAAATGTGAAAAAAGTTTTTTATGTGATTTGATATTATTATAGATCTATCTATATTAAAGTCTAATGGAAAAATGAAATTTCGCAAATTCGTGACTCTTATTGTATTATAATAAAAATGAAGAAACTATGTAATGTCTTCATCGCATGAGACAACTAAAGGTATACAAATGTATGCACATAATTATTGGTATATTCATATATTTCGTAAACTTTTACTTACAGCATTCATTCCTTGAGCATAAAAGGGTACCATTGCATGAGCAGCATCGCCAATAATTACAGCTTTGCTTCCCAGATGATACGGCTTGCACTGTTCATAAATATTGAAATATAAATACAAATTATTTAGAAAATCATTTATTTGCACAATAAATTTGGATATTGTACCTCTATAGAAATAAGGGTTTTTGGAGAGGTTTGGAAAAAATCTTGCACCAACTTTTCTTCGCCAATAAGTTGCAATGCGTCTGGAAATTGTTCACAGAAGAACTGTAGCAACTTTTCGCGTGAATTCAGACTCTCAAGAGTTTTGAATGGTGCGAAAATATTTCCAGTAAATGTGTTGTCATCGTTTGGTAATGCGATCATCATAAAATTACCTCGTGGCCAGATATGCAGATGATTACCGCTCATTATATACTTTATACAATTAAATTAAGTTTGAATTGAATTTTATATCTTATAATATTGTCATGATTAAGTTTCAAAAAAAGTTTATTATGAATATTCATATTTATATTTATTTTCATATAAGTCATTCAAACATAACATTACACAAAAAGTATATTAATGAAATTGTAAAATATTTAATAAAACTTTTAATTTTGCACCCTTTTATGCGTACTATTGTAGCTTCTGCCTTTTTCCAGATATCTGATTAAATCCACCTCTTTAGTTATATAAAAAAGAATTTTATTATTACTACTACCGCGACGTAATTTAGCTATTTTTTAAATTTCTATTTTATAAATATATTTGAATATTATAAAATATTGGCCATATTAGATCGTCAGTATGTTATCGATCAAAAAGATCATTTGTTGTGGTCGCTAAAAAATTTCTGATACAAAATGAATTTCGAAAACTTTTATCAAAATCTTTTATTATAATTAAATAAAAAATTGAAATAGTTTTATGAATTTTAAATAGTCCTTTCAAATCAATTTTTTTAAAGTTTAAAAATAGTTGAATCTAACTAAAAACAAAGTCCAATTAGAGTTGCTCGACTTTTTAAATATAATAAATAATCACATGGAACTGTTGAATTGTTGATAATAAAATATGGATTTATAGGTTTGACGTCGAAACTAAAATCCAATCAATTGGTTTTGCACAAATTTAAAGTGCTTTGTACTGAAAATTAATCCAGTATATAATATTTTCTATTATTATGAATATATATACAAATGGGGTTATGATTGTACGAAATTTTATAGTAAAAAAATTAAAAATTTTTATTTTATACATTAAGAGAACTCATGTGTTAGTGTAAGATTTGTAAGAAAAGAATCAAGTCTTACAAAAAGAAACAGTTATAATTAGATTAACTTTACATGATATCCGAATATTTTGTTGAATTGAAGTTGCTATTATACATTTTTTTTTAATTTATAAAATGTAAGTTACTTCTAGGTAATGAATATTTATCAGTGTTAGAATTTGATTAATTACAAGGTTTTTCTACATATACAAACGTATCTTAAGATTTCATGTTACACTACTGAAATAATCGAACACTGAATCATTTAAGGAGTTAGAAACCTTATTTAAAAGTAATTTCAAGATATGCTTTTAATATTGTCACAAACGATGATTTGAGTACATTATTTATAAAAGTAATTACTTTACAAGAGACAAAATTTATATTGATGTATATAAAAAAAAATTTGTTTCATTACATACTTATTAATTATACTTTTTTCAATTGATATTCACTTATTAAAATTTATTTACATTAAATAATATATACACAAATATTTTTATGTACATAAATTTTTAACTCAATTAACTCTTAACTTTAAATGATTATTCTTCTTTTATACCTGGATCTATTATAACATAGCTATATTTAGCAATTGTTAAAATATTTTCTGTGAAATTATGAAAATGTTTCGCAATTACTCGACATCATTATTATATATATTTATTAAGTATCACTGTTCTCTACACTGATCTTGTAGTTACATATTTTAATCTAATGAGTTCCTTAATTGAGAATTCTGCTCATGGATTAAAGTTTATCATTCTTATGTTTTAGGATTTTATACTTTTTGAAGATTTCTTAAATGTTAAGTTTTCATTTTATTTTTGATATACTATAATACTACCTTCAAATTCATGCTAGCAACAATGAAAAATAATGCAGACTCGACTACAAACTCGATATTTAGAGTTAAAGGTTATTGTTTCATTTTTTCCGTATAATACTTTAATTTTCATTCCTTTTTACATTAATTATATTTTCAATTATGCTTGCGATTAGTTTATAGGGAATAATTATTCCTTTCACATATATTTTCCTCTTCTTGCATTTTTATCTTTATCTTTACTTTTGCGTTATTAGAATTATTGAGATCTTTTTCGACTCTTCATCTTTGCTATACGTCCTCGTTCCGTGACGGCTAGGATTGTGAGGGATTCCTTTATAAAGGAATTATAAGTTTCGGACTTATCAGTCCTCTCGTTAATATGTCGGCTCCACACAAATGTGTATATGGATACAAGCCAGTGCTCTGCGATATATCTATTTGGTCCTCGGTATCCATGGAGTATGGTGAGTTTTATGTTTTGCGTTTTCTATATACCTTAGAAGCCAAACTTATAACAACTTTAAAAAATATAAAATTCAAATTCAAATAAATTTCCAGGAGTTAAGGAGGGTTTTCAATCCTCCTTTAGTCTCTAGAGTCAATGAACTTGGTCTATGTATATAAATATGTATAAATATTATGACTTTATTAATACCTCTTTATTATTGTACAAATAAATGCAATAACAAAATTCGCGAGAGATTTATAATGTTTGTGTGTTTATTGTTGAGACGCGACGCGTATGCATTCAGTGCTCTTTCGTTCGAGTGAACGAATCTCCTCGAGCCCAGACGTCGTCGAAAGTCAAAGCTTGAGAGAGTACATTAATGTTCAAAAAGGATTTCCCTTTTCGAACCAAAATTTTAACATTGACAATTGATAAATATCTATATAAAAATAAATATAAATTGAGGATGTTACATTTAGCCAACAATAAAGTGCGTTACCTGCTCTAAATTCTGAGTATGTAACGGTACGCTTCACTGTCCTATAAATTCTCTAAATTCTCTCCTCCCACACTAGGCAAAAACCAAACCCAATCGCGAATCGCATTTCATTAGAACTACATATTACTTTAAACGAGTTATGTTGAATTTTCGGCGTTTATGAATATTACAGTCATTATACTCCGAATCTGTGGGTGGGTTCCGATCTGGTGTATGTCCATATAACTTGTACGAGCGAGCGCTCTCCAGGAAGACTAAAAGGGAAATATAATGTGTCCATAATGGATACAGTTTACTTTCAGCTTTGTCAATTGTGAGCGATTCATAATTGATCCTTGGTAGTTGATGTAGCTTTAACACTATTGCAGATTTAGTGGCTTATACACACTGCACTTCTATTTTAAGTGATTGCGTTGCTGTCATTATGGAATTATGCAATCACGAACAGCATACTTTCAAAAGAAATATATAGATTAGTAAAGCTGCATGATGTCCAAATCATGATTCATATCAAGCGGACGAATACTGAGCAGGATAAACGGAAATACCTACGTTGTGTGGTGTCTATGAGATAGTTTACAGGACTAAATCAGAATGGTCACATCGCCGGTCAAGAGTTCTGATTCTTGACCGAGTCAAATTTTAGATATCTTCTAACGTATACGATGAACTATTATACTGTGTTTTTTTAACACCAATCTCAAAGTAGTTGACGGTAAGAACGATCATGTATATAAACTGCAAACTTATGACTTTTATTTGTAGAAACTGCGAAGGTTGGTAGATATATACCAAACTATCGATAGCATAATATTCATATTACCATATTATAAAACATGTGACACTGGTAAAGTTGGTCATTTTTAATTGATCGATACTAAAAATCGATATAGCAACGTACCGACGGCATTTTATGCTCTGAGCTTATGGGCTCGTTGATGATCGACTCTGCTGCATGTACCTTACTTTTAATATTAATATTCTTTTATATAAAATAATACTAATTTAATACATTACGGGTTTAGTATTACATTAATACTACCTTTAAGTTATATCGCCTTGTAACCCAAAACGTCAAATTTTCCCAATACATAGAACCATCTTTTTTCCATCGAAAACAGTTGAGTATCGACCTTTTATGCATGAATAATTATTCTGACAAGTTATTTAATTATCTCGTCAACTCTCTCTCATAAATTCATGTTAAGAATTCTTCATAAATACAAATTTTTAATTTAAAATCGATACTAAATTTATTTAGAAACTTTTAATTAATATTTTAGAAATTTTAAATTTAAATAAAAAAATTCAGATATTTATATTGTAATGCCTATTTCATTATGTAATGTAAAACAACATGTACTTTAATATATTTCAAGTCATACGATTATTTAATATATTGTATATAACGAGAGTATATAATTTTTAAATCGTTACCTTGTTGTCCTTTCCGATAGGATAGGAAAGCTCAACGTAACCATGATCTATATATTTTTGGTTACAATTAAATCTGGGTTTCTTTGACATTAATCTTCGTATAAGTGAATAAGCTCCATCAGCTCCAACTATTAAATCTGTTTTCTTATCAATAATTTCTTGCGTTTGTGTACTTAAATTAAAATAATACTTTTTATTATTATTATTATTATTAAATTTTATTGTGTCATAAAGCGAAATAAGCAAATTTATTAATACTTATCATTATCTTTTCAATACTCTATAACAATAAAATATACCAACAATGATTTATAAAAATTATTTAATAACAAATTTTTAAAATATTTTTTTTGACACCTATATATTTCACATTGATTAAAATTGTAGCATTGAAGAACGTATTAAAAATAGCGTTTAAATTTTAATTAGGTAAAATTAAACATATAATATATCACATTTAAATCTACAATAATAATAGCATATATTTATAATGTTGTTAAATATTATTAATTTTCAAAAAAAAATTTAAATTCTGTATAATATAAATTTTAATAGCGTTTAAACAAATATCTATAAATTCAATATTTTTTGATTTATTTAATTATATGTTTTTTTTTTTATTTTACATTTAATCAAATAAAAATTAAACAGTTGATAATATTGTGTGATTTATTGTACAACATATTTTTTTTTAAATTTTAATTTATGTACATTTAAATTATTTTTTTTTAAAAATGATTGTTCAACTTACTGAATAAATTTTAATATTCCTTTTTCAAGGTCTGCATCGATTAATTTATGATTAAAAAATAAAGTAACATTTTTTTTCTCTGCAGCTAAAAGAAAAATAACAATATATACAATTAAATATTTATAATTATAGCTTACTTATTAATATATTTTAAAAAAAGTTAATTGTTATGAAATTTAATAAAATCATTTGAATTACGGTTTATATAAATCATATATTTTCATAAATTTGTTTTCAATTAATGGAAAATATTATGTTTATATGCTAAAAGTACTTTTTTATATTATCCTTTTTTTGTACATTTGTAATATGATATTCTGGAATTTCTGTGGCTTCCCGATGTAGATTTTCTCTTACATATACCTTGTCGGATATAGTATACCCCTTAATTTTTATAGTATTCTCCTAGTCAGCTCAAATTTTCAATGATTTATATTACATATTAAATTACATTTTCTATTAAAGTATTATTATGATTATTATTATTATTATTATTATTATTATTATTATTATTATTATTATTATTATTACTTAACTAATAAATTACACATTTTAATTTATTATATATAAATAATTATTTTAACATAACTAAAATTTAATTAAAGATCTAAAATAAAGTAATAATAGCTAAATAATCATTAATACTTTTTTTTTATATCTCTCATTAATTAAAGTTTAATAAAGTTAATGTTATTATATTTATTAAATTTATAAATTACTATTAATTTGAATTTGCAAATAAATATTCATTTACTATTAAAGTATATTAAAAAAAATTATATTGTACAATATTATTTAAAAGACGCTAATTCCATGAAAAATACTATAATATTACGTAACTTATATTAAAAATTATTTTTAAATACTAAAATTGAATTTTTTGAAATATTTTTTATTTTCATAGCAAAAACTTTGCTATAAAAATAAAAAAATAATATAAGATATATATATATATAATAATAATAATAAGATATATTTAATTATATAGTTTTCAAACTTACCAGAAAGAAGAATTTTGTTCAGGTATGTTCGGTTTACCGAATAAATGCACTGTAATAAATATAATAAATTGATTTAAAATGAGCGATAAAAAAATTTCTTACTAATGATAATAACTTTGTATTGGATTCTATTTATTTAATTCAATTATTAAGATTTTTTCTTTCTTCAGATGAAATATATGTAGAATATAAAATAACTAAAACATAAATACACATTTAAAGAAAACTGTACCACAAAACAATTTTTTATTTCATTTATTTAATGTGTGATAGCAATCTCAATATATTGATATGTATTTCTCTTTGGGTCGAAATATAACATAAATATAAAAGATATCATGAATTCAATAAATGAAATAAAGAGCTGTTTTCTGTTTACAGTTTTTTTTTAATATATATGTACATTTTTTGTAACACTATCGTATATAATTTCTTTAAGCGATCCATTCTTGCAGTGAATCATGCGTCCTTTCATTGCACTTCCATGATGATTTATAATTAAGTCTTCAAGGTCAATGGCCTTTAAAGCTTCTCTACCACGTGTTGATAGAGCAAGATCAATGCTTACGCCTCGAGAGTTATCCACTCGTAAATCTACAAAATTTATTATTTATTAAAAATTTTTAAAGTATAAATTCATTATTAAATCATCTAAAAGGTCTAAACTTGTTATAGAAAAAAACTATATTTTTGAACTTTTTGAATGAGATAGCTAAATATTTTTATAATAAACCGATAAAAAATTAAATTAAATATTATTTTTTATTTCATTAAATTGTAAATTTTATTGACATATAAACATATGATTACGATTCGCATTTTTGATCTTGAAAAATTATTTGATCTTATTTTAATTAAAAAAAAAAAATAATAAAACATAACGAAAATAGTTAATTTAATAATATTTAATTTAAAATTGGTTTTAATTTTTAATTGAAAAAATATTTTTAAAATAAGTTGATAAAAATAATTAACACTAAACATTATGTTTTAAGTTTCATTTTTGCGTAAGCATTTAAATAAATCAAGCAAATTAATAACATAAAAATAAAAACCATTTATACTTGCTAAAAAATAGTTTACAAATGAACTTCAAATGTGGATTGATAATGAAATTTTTTAAATAATAATGTAAATATTTAATAAAATAAAAGAAATAAAATATATAATATTCACGAATGTTTCTGTTTAGTTTTATCATGTTTATAATTTGCATAAAATAAATTGTATAGATCTACATCAGAATCTTTTACAAAATTTTTTTTTTAAATCTTCATGTTATAATTTTTAAATTTACATTTTAAATAACTTAAATAAATATACATTATTATATAATTATTTTTTCTATACAAATAATAATATTCTGTAAAAAAAATATTCTATATAAATGTTTTAAATATATATATGTATGTAAATATATTTTTCGATATTCATTTTTCCAGTAAAGTAAATTTCAATAATGAAGTTATAAATATGAACAATGTATTCATTGAAATAAAATTAAATGATAATTTATTCTTTTTCTCAGAATAGAACAGAATAAATATGATTGAATTTTAGTTAATATTATTTCAAGTAATATTTTAAGTTAAAAAAATTTTTTTGTATTCTGATATTTTTTTATAATTCAATTTAACGTATTATTTGAATAATTTAATTATAATAAAACTTGGTGAATCAAAAATATATTATATTTTAAAAATTAAAATTTTAAACTTCATAAGAAACCTATTTAAATTATAATAGAACGAAGAGTAGTGAATAGATCTTAAGCATTTAATATTGAGTTAAGTTTTATTATGTTATTGTATAAAGTAATATAATTATCTATAATAGTTTTAATCTCTCAAATATAAAATTATCACTTCATTTGGGATTGATGATCAATAACATTATCCATTTTCATTAATAAAATTCTATCTACATTCTTTTCAATATATAAATATAAGATCAATATCAAGGAAAATTTTAATGTTTTTAGAAAAATTTTATAGTTTACCTGAGCGATATTCGAATATCTGTACTCGATGACCACGCTTAGCAAGAAAGCAAGAAACGAGAGCGCCCACCTAAACCATAATAACGACCTGTGAATTCTCAACAAATATTCATATTTATGTTTAAAAATAATTTCAATTATATGTAAATAAATAAAAAATTAAGTTAAGGAAAAATTCATTGAAATTTATACTTTAAAATTAAGTATTTCAAAGCATATTGGAGTATTAATAATCAAGGCGTTAGAATATAATTAATTTTTCTTGGAAAAAAAGTATGTGATAAATTAATATTTGAGTTAAAAAATTAAAAATTAAAGAAAAAAAATTATTATTTTTTCAATTCGAATAGAAAAACTAACAATATTTTTTACAAAATTCAATTTTATAAAAATATTAAATTCTTTAAATATCCTTGAATTAATAAAGAAAAATAATGACTTATTACAATAGAATTTTAGTAGATAGAGGTAATATACCAAACCACCACCAACAACAGCAATATTCAAGCTCTTCGATTCGTTCACCATAGTGTCTGGTAATGAACTGACAATCTTATTGAACGAACCAAATACGAAAGTACACTAAAGCATACGCTATTATCACTACACCGATTTACACTGAAAATATTACCATTTTATTTAATTTTTTTTTTGTTATTTGCTTCTTATTCAATCAAATCAAAATCAAATTAATTCATATTATTTTTTAAAGTAAAATTTATTATTAATATCAATTTCATCCCACATATTTAGTCACTTTAATAAATTTAAATAATAAATAATAAATTCTGATAATAAATTTTATTATCAGAATCACTATTTAATATTTAGTATAACATCTAAAATGTTGAAATATAAAGACAATGGATAAAATACAAAAGTTTAAATTCAATTTAATTAATTTTAGAAATTTTTTCGAATGAAAACATTAAATTTTATTTTTATTATACTATTTTGAACAATTTATTATCTATTTTCATGAAATTCTATTAATCAAAATTTTATTATTGAATTAGAAATTTTTTATAATGAAATAGCATAATTTTTTAGCTACTAAATCTACTTGACAAATGCAAAAACAATGAATTTTCAAAAAATGATAATCTCGGATAAATCATATATTTTTGAAAAATTAAAAATGAAGCCTTATATTATCAATTCATATAAGATACCAGTCATGTACGAAACCATCATTAAATTTATATTTTATATAGTATATTATGTAGTTTCAATAATCATTTCTTTATTCACCTGTTAATTAGCTATATTGTTCAACAAAATATTCGATCTTAGTAAAAAAAAATTGTTTTATTAATTCATCATTTCATCAACATTAATTGAATTATATTTGTACTATAATAGAATATAAACGTAATTAAAGTTTTTTAAGAAAAGCTTTGATTAAACGATTGAAATGAAATTATTTAGTTAAAAAAAAGTAAACCTCCTATAGTCTATCAGATTAATCAGGGCGGCCTGATGGATCAAATTCATGAACTTTGCATATAGTCGTGCAGACGTGCATTTGAAACTCAAAATGAGTTGTGGAAAGAATAAATTTAGAGAATGAAATAAAGAAAAATAATTTTTTTTTTTAAATGGTTTTTTTTTTTAAATTGGTGTTACGGAAATATCAGTAATTTGTTTTATCGTTAGGCATAGTATAACAAATTCAAAGACAAATATACATAATAAGAAATTGAAACCAGAAGAAAAAGTGAGGGTAACGAAAAAAGTGACAAGTAGAAAAATTTTGTGAAATATTTTTCTGATCCTTGATAAGCGCTTAACGTTTCGATTTTTTACAATCTTAAGATTACACAATTAAATCAATTAAGTATATCACGTATAAAAAAATAAAACAGTACATTAAGTGATTTATATCTTAAATCCAAGTTATATCATCACTGGTAAAAATTATAAAAGAAAACCTTATTTAGTGATAAAAGTATGTTTATATGAAAGAAAATTTATACCATAAAAATATAAATTATTTAATGAGTAAAGTTTCGACATATAATTTTTTTTATTCTTATTGTGTCCACATTAAATATTAACTTTGTTTTTTATTATGTATCGAAATAATAATAATTTACATAATATTGTATAGAAAACAAATGGCAACACAAAATATACGTAATAAATCTTGTTTCAAAATTATTTTACCTTAATGTTAATACTCTGGTAATATCCCAATACACCACGGAAATATTTATATAGAAACTTCTAATGGATTGTTAAGTGATTAATTAAAAGTTGCTTATGTTGTAAAATGAAATAATTTTGATTTTTTTTATCATCAATTATTATTTTGTTGATATGTTCTTAATAATTTGGAAATTTTTTTTTTATAATTACAAAAATTTGTTATAATGAACATTTGTATTATTTGTATCGATCTTATATTTATAATTTTTTGTATGTAATTAATATATTTTATTATTAATAATAACTTTTTATATTTATTTATGTAAGCCTCAATGTAGGTTTTCTTTCACGAATACATTTGTATGGTGAATAAAAACCATTAGTTTTCTAGACAAAATTTTGTTTTGATTTTGATTTTGTAGTCGAATTTTTTTTTTGTTTAATTTTTTAATTGAATTTGTTATAATTACTTTAAAAAGTTTGATTCTAACCAATCTCTTTATTTATCAAAATACTTGGTGACTTATCACTAATAAATTAAATTAAATTTTTTAATTAGAACCAATGAAATGTAATAATTACACTAGTAAAGCAAATAGTATTATCGTTGACTATTGATATTTAAGGGTTGGAATTAAAGTATGGAGTATAAAAGCGGTAGTAAAAGTAAATGTAGTAAAAGTAAGCAGAACTAAATGTAGACAAAAGGCATAAGATTGAAGGAAAGAGTTTTTGAACCCTTTAAAATGGTGGATAATTACAATGGCTTCACTAAATAAAAATTGGTAAAATTGAAGTGACTGAGTGTTATGAATATCACTGGTAGTATATCGGACCCAGTGGAGTGGGCAGCGAGTACCACAGCATCCGAAGTTGTGTCAGCTCTTCTCGACCGAAAATAGACCCTTGGATCGTGGACCATTCGCCGGTTGTGAGCGCAGCCCTGGGCACCGCCAGTAGTCAGTGCGGCGATGTCGAAGACGAACGACGCTTCGAGGGAGCAGCAGCACCAGCGCCGGAGATGCTGCGTCGTGCTGCTGCTGCTCCTGGTGACGTTGCTCGGTGCCGGGCCGTCCGGACTTGCGGGGGTGGCTGGGGCCCGCGCCCCAGCCTCCGCCAAGGAGTCAAACACACCGTACAAGGATCAGCACTCGCCTGGTCACGGCAAGCCGAAGGACGAGCCGATCATCGAGGAGGTCACGAGCAAGCAGCTCGAGCGGTTGCTCAAGGAAAAGGACTTTGTTGCCGTTTACTGGTGTAAGTGCGCCTGTCCATTACCCGATTACTGCCGATTACTGACGAGTAGAGTCAGGTGCGAGAGACACAAATGAGATTAACAAAGGGTTTAACCAGCCAAGGTCGACACGTTGAATCTCGAATTGCAAGGCGTCAAGTGATTCCGAGTTCTTCTTTATCCCACTCCCGCAATTTTGTTCATCCATCAGTGTTGCTACCGCTTCACTCGGAATAAATTTCGCTTGTTCAACGTCGTGTGCAGTCTTTGTCGTCGTCGTCGCCCCTAAAAATAGGTTCCTCTCTACCGAAAGAGTCCTGATTCGTTTTTCTTTGGATAGTGAGCAGTAACTGTAGACATCGTTTGCGAGCATAAAGCTCAAACTTTGTAATTCCTCTCTTCCCCCTTCTCACTCTCTCTCTCTCTCTCTCTCTCTCTCTCGTTCTCTCTTTCTGCCTTATGATCATGAGTTCGCTACGTTCATTAACATTATTTGCTTAAATAGAGACACAGATGAAACTCCAAAAACAACCTTTCTTTTGTAAAATACTTCCAACACTAAATATCCGAGAAATTAATATGTGCTACCTTATTTTCAAAGTCAAAAAGATTCCAAGTGCCAATTTTCAGAAAATTTTCTTAACTTTCAGGAAATCTTAAATTTTAATTGTATTGTTGCCTCATCATCTTTTTTAACATAATAGTGATTATTGTCAAAACTTATTCAAAACATTATTCAAAAGTAGTTGTAAAGTTATTTTTTAAAAACATTATTTAATATAGATGTTTTAATTTATTTAACTTTTCAGGCATATATTTAAATAATATCGGATAAATTAACTTTATATTAAATTTATTTATTTCATAAAATATATTCAAAGAAAATTTTATTTTGATTAAGTAAGAAAAAAAAAGTGAAAAAAAATCGGCTTGTATTTTATATAAGAATTATTACTTATTGTCTATATTTAGACATTTATTGTCTATATTAAGTTTTATTACTTCTAACGATATATCGTTTAAAAATCTATTTTGAGATTTGACACCAAAAAAATAAAAGTTTTCAAATCGTTTTTTACTTACTAATGAAATAATCTTTGCACCTTCTTCTATTCTCTACGTATAAATATATTCTTTAATTTCATAAGTTTTGACCTGCTTATATTTATAGATTTTATTTAAGTAAAAAAAAGTATAAAAGTAAAAAATATTATTAATAGTAAATTAACTGTATATAAATAGAAGTTTTAAATTTTAAATTTAGTATAACATACCTCACTATTATAATTGTTGTAGCAATGTTATTATCATTGAAATATCATTTTATTCGAATGATTTTATTTAATCCATTGATAGAAAATGAATAATATATGTAATAAAAGAATTTACAAAAAAGTATATTATAACAATGAATATAAGTATAGTTCAGTAAAAATAGTGAAAAATGAAAGTTTACTAATAATTTACTTAAAGAAAAAGTTTTTTTTTAATCATAACATACATGTTTATTTGACGATTTAAATAAAAATTTATAAACATTTATAAAATGAATAATAATATTTGAATAATAACATTTTTAAATATAGCATAATTTAGAATGGTTTAAATAAAAATTCTACATGGTATACTCTTGTTGACAGGTAGACTTTGTGTGCAATGCAAATATTTCCTATTTGTGCAAACATTTTTATATCTACATTCCCTCCTCTTTTACAAGCTATTTGTTTTTATTAATCAATCATCTTCATGGTGTTCAGTTTAAACTATCAAATCTTCATTCAAAATTTATTAAATTATATAAACATTTCAAGGATATTGATATATTTACAATATTCATTCCTTTCAATAAAATACTGGACATCAAACAATTTTAATATTACTTAAACATTTTTATAAAAATACAATTTGTAGTCTATATATTGTAACATTACGTACTATCTAAGTTAAAAGTATTAAATGTTATATTTTTTATTAACAAAGAACATCATTATAAATTGTAATTATTTAAATTTGAAATAAATTTATTATTTATAATTCTAATATAAATATTTAATAAATCTTAATTCTTTCAATTAATTTTTTACAATAAAATATATTCTTTTATGATTTTTCTATATTAATACATTATGTACGGCTATTCATACGAAATTTAAATAAATAAATTTACCGTATTATACTGCATTTACATACCAAATTAATTTATTATGATACTCAAACTTAGTTACATTAATATCGATTAAGAATAATTATTTATTGAATATAAAAATAATTAAAATAATCATGTTTTACTTAAATAGTTGGATTAATATTAATAATAAAACTGTTTAGGTGTTCATTTAATTTTCGTATTCATATATAATAAACATATTAAAAAAGAAAAATTTATTTCTAAAATATAAATCAATGAATCAATAGTTATTTTAAAATATAATAAGCTTAGATTTCATGTAATAAAAATGTATTAAAACAAAAAAATAAAAGCTTTTATATATTCATGTAAACATAATTCAAAATTTTATAATTTTAAAAATATTCTTCATATTCTTTTCAAACTTTATAAAACGTTAACGGTTAATTGACACCATATAATTAGTGAAGACAAGTTCAAATTAATATAGCATAATGATTCAGTATTTTTAAATCCCTGGAATATTTTATATTAAAATAGATTTTAAAGCATGAAAATAATTTTTATATTTTATGATTAATTGGATAAAATATTATTAAATTATAAAACAAGGCAGTTACAGTATTTTAAAAATTTCAAACAACATGTGATTTAATTTTATATTATTCCAAAATATATTATTAATTTATAATTGTATATATAACTTTTACTATATATTAAATATATAAATTCAAAATTAAGTATTAAAATGTTTTTTCAAAAAAAAAGAAAGGAAATTTTTTAAATTATTCAATCATCGTTATTTTTAATATTCTCAAGCGTGAAAAGATAATTTTTTGGAACAATATGCATTCATAATGAAAATTAGAGTTGATTAGTAACAAGAAGTTGTTTTAAAAGCGATTTCTGTATTTTTCATTATTATTTTGTTCTAAATACATGATAGAATAGTTTTGTTAGGTAATGAAATATCATAAAAAGGATTAAATTTTTATTTCTAAAAATTTTAATTTTTAAATATGAAAGCTAATATCTGAGAAAATAATTAAGAAAAGATATTTTACTTTTGTTGAAAAAACTATTTTCTACATTTTAAATATTGTTGCATTATAATTAAAAATTATTAATTCAAAAACTTATAAATGTAAAACCTTACATTTTAAAATATATTTATAATATATGTGATAATCATAATATATATCTAATAATAGCGACTTTTTCACTAATAACAATTTTTATTTTCGGAAAATATTGTTAAGTATTAATAGTTGTATAATTTTTAGGCATTTATTAGACTTTTACTTTTTCATTATATTTAATTTCAATATATAATGGAGAAGTATGATTAATTTGTTTACAAAGGCTATAATTACATTTATAATAAACTTATTAGAAAAACCGAAAAGTATCATTAAAAAAATTATAATTATAAAATTATATAAATCTTGGACAATTAAAAATTTTTTATTTTTATTGAATATTTTCTTATATTATTATTTTTGATTAAATTAGAATTTACTTAAATAAATAATAATAATAATAATAACAATAAAAAAAACAATATCATTTTATCATATAAAAAATAACATATTTTTTATTTATTAGTTAAAGTATTATGAATTTAATTATTTTATTTTTTTTATTATTATACTATTAAAATTTATATTATTTATTCATCAATTAGTTAATTTGAATTTTGTTTTCTTTTTAATAAAAATATGTATGCATTTAAATAATAATTTGAGACAATTCAAGAGTTAATATATTAATGCTCATTATTTTTACATATTATTTAGTAAATAAATAAGTTAATAATAATGATCATATAAATGAATTAAATAAAATTTTGTTGCTTAAAAAAAAATAAAGAATTGTATTTACCGTAAGATTTATATAAAAGTAGAAACCCCTATTTATTCATCAATTATAAAAAATGAATTAATTAATAAATTTTTTAAAATCTCATAAAAGAATATAACATTGAATTTACATTTTTGAATATTAAAAAATGTAATTAATATGGGTATTTCAATAATTACCCTTTCAATTAAAGATATGAAAATAATAAATGACCAACTATCATTTTATTGTAAAAAAATAATGTTTAGATTAAAATTTATAGATAAATATTTTGTATTGAATTATTTGTGCATTGAAGCTTTGTTTTACGTAATATATTTTATTTCAAGAATATATAAAGAATCTTTCGTCTATTCTTTCTAAAAATATAAGTACTACATTTATAAGAATACCTGTAAAATATATAATTCATGTAAAAATACAATGATAACGTAAAATTTATTAACTATAAGTTACTAAATCATGTGTTAATTAACAATGTATAATAACATTTTGTTAATTTCGTTTTCATTTTAATCGAATGATTTCAAAAAAACAAAAAAATTTTTTAGATTTTACTGAATATATTATTGATTAATATATTTTATTTATGGACGTTATTATTTTATTTTATTTTTTTAATTTTTTAGAAGCAGTATTAAATATAATTGTATTAAAAATAGTTTCATTTTATATTATATTTTTAGCTTTTAAGAGATCCATGAATAATATACACGTAGTGTTGGCATAAATGTTTAAATAAAAATAGTTCGTAGCTATCAAATTATTTAGAGTTAAAATAGTCAAATAAATATAATTAATTTTTCTACTTATTCCAATAATTTATTCTTCATTTTAGAAATTATGAATAAATCTCATAACATTTTATGCTTGTAAAAGCACAATTACTTATCTCAATCATTTATTTTTTATATTTTTAAAAAATGATCGAAAGAAAGGCTGTTTTGTAATAATTATATTACAAATATTTTTGTCACACGTAAAATTGGAGATATTTCAGTTGATTAAATACACGGTTGTTTGAAATAGTGAAATACTGAAGATATTTTTAAATTAATACGCATTGAATAATCCATTTAAATATTTATATTTTTAAATTTAAAATATAAATGAATGAAATAAAAATTTAATAATAAAATACACGGGAGTGCTCTATTAAGCGAACAAAAATTATAAATCAGAATTTAGCAATTAAAAAAAAAAAAAATTATAAGTAATATTAAAGAAAATTAAAGCCCTGCATTTAATTCTAAATAGCTAATGCCATTAAATATGAATTTTATGATATACATCATTTAGGTCAGCTATACATCACTATTGGAAAGGAATTATAAGTAATGAATTGTGCAGTAGAGTTGGACGTGTGTTGAATGTGTGCTCGAGGCTCCAATGAGTTTTTAAATAAAATTTTAACAAATGAAATAAAATAATATCCGTATGAGAAACTATAAAAGACAAATCTCACGACGAGGAGAGGTAGAGAAAAGAAAAATGTGTTAGAAGAGTGCGAGGCCGTGATTTGCTCTGATGCGAGTCTTCGATGTTGAATTGTAGCCCACTGACGACGTGATTTTCGGCGCAGCTTTTAGTCGGCACCACTTTTAGAAAGCTGTAGAGTTATTTTGGCCCAAGTATTGCTGCCTCGCATTACCGACTGGCTGACTGAAAACTAGTCTCACAAACTCCCTACTTACTTTTCATCCAGACCTGCGGTTCGCCTGATTCTCTTAACTGCACCTTCGATGATCCATCGATTTATATATTATTCGCATATTTATCAGCTGTCACAGTATTTTGCAGCAAGATAAAAAAAAATTCTAACTAAAAAATTTTCAAAACTCCGACTTTTGTCGCATTTAGGCGGAAACTTTTTTTTTAATTAAGAGTACTTCAGAATGCAAAAATACTTTAATTAAATTTTAAATTCGTAACTTCAAAAATTGAAATATTACGTCGCGTTATCCTGCAAAAGAATAATAATACAATGGACTATTGAAATTAAGATGATAATTTATAGCAATATCTACAAATTGGTATATAATATTAATTTACAAATAATTTATTGTCAATAAAAATATAATACGACATTCGTGTATCATAATGATGAATTAAAGAGATGAGACTGATAATTGAGTGCAGAATAAATTCAAAGTATTTGAGATTTTCTTGATGACGATGGTTGTGAAGAATTTTTATTGATGTTTGTATTGCTTTGTAGAAGTTTCTTTTCGTTTATTCTATTTTTATATAACTATATTTGAAAATTTTCATTCTTGTAACTTCTTCAAAACAATATTTTCGTAAAAATTATTTTCCAAATTATTATTGGCAGTCTTTATGTGTTTTCGACTTGGTATTTTTAAAAATAATAAAACTTTTGTTAAAAAAAAATCCCAATAAACTTTTTTATTTACTTAAAAAATTTTTTAAATAAAATGTTAATTGGGAAAAAATACATATGACGAAAATTGAAAATATAAAATGCTGTGTTCCTTTGAATAAAAAATCAGTAATTGAAATGAGCCATAAGTTTGTAATACTTGACATTAATTATGAAATTAGAGATGTATATACGAAGAGAGAGAGAGAGAGAGCATTTGGGTCATCTACCGTTGACCTAATCATGTTTTGAAATCGTTCCTTTTACGCTTTTCATCTTAATATAAGAAAAAATTATACAACTATTAATTATTTATTTTTTGCAATAACCATCATTATTATTTTTATAATATTATTTGAAAATAGAAAATAGATACAAATTAGTAATTTATGTTCAAATTATATTATATTAAACTTTTTAACGTTAAAATAAAATAGTATATTTTACAAAAATTTATTTATTTTTATTTTAAAACGTATATTTATTTTTTATTATGTTTAAAAATAGTTAAGTTTATGTAGAAAATCTAATAAAATAAACTATATTTTAAAATAACTAATTTATAGCTGCCAAAAAATTATAAAATAATAACAGTTTTATTTTCCTTTAATATCTTTCATAAAATTGTTAAAAAAAATTATACATTTATGTCTTAAAACTGTAAATTTTCATGAATATTTTTAATTCAATTGAAGCCTACAATTATATGAAAAAATAACAAATCAAATTCTTCAATGAAATATCTTTTATTTAAACATATTTTATACATTGAAAAATAAAAACTATATAATATTTTTACTAGATTGCTGAACATAAAATAAAATTATTCGTGATTTATTATATTGTATTTATTAATTATTATTTTAACAATTTTCTAATGAAATAAATTCTACTGTACTATATAGCAGTCTATAAATAGTGGTCATTATGAAAAGACATGTTAATGATTCTACTTTTTCGTACACTTACATATTAGATAAACAATTATTTCACAACACTTTAATTATCTTTAATTATTTGCTCTTCTTATTAGCTATTAAATTTTAAATTATAAATTATGTTTTAAAGTTGGTATAATACTTAATATAATAATAAAATCAAAATAATCATTAAATTTCCTATTGATATGATTTTATTCATGAAATATGTAAATTAATACTTTTTTGATTGAAAACACATTTGAAGTATTTAATTTCTATTTTAATTTATTGATAAAATCAAATTTACCAACTATTTTTTTAATTTATATGCAATTGGTTAAAAATATATACTTATCTTTTTTAAAATCTAGAATAATATTTTTAGAAAAACTAATTACATTTTTTATTAATAAAAATAAATAGAAAGAATTGCGTGCACTAATAAATATAATATGAACAATAAATTATTAAAAAAAAAAATAAATTAAAACAATAAGAATATATTTATAATACAATAAAGAATTATAACAAAAGAAATAAAGGATATTTGAAACAAAATTATCATTTTTTAATATATTCAATAATAAATCAATTAAAAATAATAAATAAAGTATAGAAAGAGATGTTAATAACATTTTAAAAAGTTGTTGAAATAAAATTATTAAATCATAATTTTAATAATAATTTAAATATTATAATTACAAGGACAATTGTCAAAATAGTAAATGTAACTTACAAAATGATTTGAAATATATCGTAGAAGTAACTATTTTAATATTAATTAACACCTGAAATATTATACAATCACGCAAAAAAAATTTTTTTCTTAATAAGTAACAGTATTTATCAATTAAAAAATAAAATTCATAATATTTATAATTTACAATATTTTATTTTTATTTCCCTTGATAATGGTAGTTTGTTTACGAACGTATTGAGTGATGTAGAGAAAGCAAGTTTATAAAGACGTTACTAGTGTATTCACAAGAGTTACAAGTTCCATTCAAAATTTTTGAGATATAATCAAATTTTTTCCATAAATACTAAAAATATTTTTAATAATAATTTTTACCAACAATAATTTCGAAATTGAGCGTTTTACATAATACAAAACATTTACAATTATGTTTCACATTTTTGTTATAAGTACTTATATGATAAACTATTTAAAAAAAAAAAAAAAATTATCTTAATTCCATATCAAATTTCAAGAAACAAGATAAAATATAATTTTTGAAATTATTGTAGAAATACATTTTAATAGCTCATTAAAATCCCATTGACATTTAAATTATTAATATATCAGCGTATCTAGAAGTTTGACACTGCATCAATAGATAAATAAACTATTTGAACTAATATTTATTGAATATATTTAGCATCATTTCTTAAATTTTATAAATTTTGTTAAATAAATATTTTTGGTAAATATATTATTCAATAAAGATTTAATGAGGGTAAAAATTTATTTACCAATTATTATGCAAAAATAGTTTATATTTTTTCATTATATATTTCTAATTTTTAATATTGATATCCTTTCGTCTAAGCAATAATATTTTTCAATTTACATTTTCTCATTACATTTTCTTATGTTTTGTAATTAAATTTATTTAATATCAATAATTTATACACAAATTTGACGAAAATTTTATTAAGTTTCCATGTAGTATGCTCCTTCGAATTTTAATCAAATTTTTTATAAGATTCTTTATTTAATCAATGAACTATTTCGTTATTTACTAAATTTAACTTGAAATCCTTTTATATTATTGATTAAAAATGGATGATGATTCGCAAAGCTGGATTTAAAATATATAATTATTAAACTTATATACAACCGTTCTATTAAGAAATATCCTGTTAATTTAAGGCTAATTGTTATCAAAAATTAATAATTATATAAAACTTTTAATTAAATTGATCAATAATTTTAAAATAAAAGTCGTATTTAAAAAATATCATACTATAAAAATGTAATATTATAAAGAATTTGTGGTAAATAATAATTGTAACGTCAACCCAAAGTAACGAAATTAGGAAGTATATCCTTAAATTTTATGTACACATATAAATATATGTGCATATATACACTATGAATATTTAAGTTATATTTCTTAAAGTCGTCTATTATTGATTCTTTAATTTTCTTTGAGGTTAATAGTATTTTCATTAATTTTGTTATATTCTTATATGTAATTTCTTTCTTTTTTTATATTTTATAGAGACTTATACATTAATATAATCAAAGCTATATTATTACTGATTCACATAACAATAATGAGAATATTATTGCTTTTCTGTTTTTGCTGTCTCGTTAATAGTTATTACCTTGTTATCTTCATTATAAATTTGAGTATTTTCTAATAATTTGTTATTATTCTGCGTTATTATCCTTTGCTTTTGCAAAAGATGATAAAATTAAAAATCTTCAGTATATGAATTTCGTTATCCAATATATTTAATATGAATCAATGTACATTTCTTCTTCGGTTATTCGTACACGAAGTTAAACATACGTAAAACGTGTAAACCTCAAATAACATTATTAAAATAATTTTTTTGAATATTTTATTGATATTTGTAGAAAAAGTAAAAATTTCCTTTATTCGTGTATGACTAAAATTTTTTATTCATATAAAAATTATTGATTTTTTTAAATTTAATAAACCATAAAATTATTATTATAATCTTCGAAAAAATGTTTTATCAAAAAATATATGAAAAAATTGATAGTAACCTTAAAAAACAATAACATAAAAGTATTAAATGTATATAAAAAAATGAAATTTATATTTATTTAATTACTTAAAAGGTTTTGATTAATTTGATTTAAATTTGTATTAATTTTGTGAAAGAACGAATTTTAAAAAGATTAATTTGATAATATATTTTAATAAACAATATTACTATTAATGTTAAAATCTTAATATTATCTATAAAGGATCTAAATGATGTAATGTAAAAAAAATATTTAATACTTATCTAAAAAATTAAATTATATTTTATTACATTATAGTATATTATATTGTGTATCAAAAATACTAAAATATATGAATGAATTAATAACGAATGAAATAAACTATTAAAAAACTATTATATAAAATAAGTATTACTGTAGGAGTTAACTTTTTGTATTAATAGTGCTGTATCATATTTATATTGAATTAGAAAATTGAATTGCTTTTAGTTTTAAAAATAAAATTATATATTGGTTTATTTAAATTTTAATATTGTTTACAATTATTAAAATTTTGAAATTATACAATTTAGTTAATGTCAATAAAAAATACACTTAATAAAAATTGTCTTAATATGTTACTACTTAATCTAATTGTTAAAGACGAATAAAAAAAAGTTAAAAAAAATTATATTCGTACAATATTAAAATATTTTAGAAATAATACTTTTATACGTTATTTAACAATTAAAACAACAAAAAGATGAAATAAAAATCGAAGCTCGATATTATAATGTCCATGAACAAAAATAAAGCAGGATCTTCTCTGGGGTCGATCTTCATCATTTTCTTCTCTCTCTCTCTCTCTCTCTCTATCTATCTATCTATCTGTACATATGTCTCTTTCTATCCGCCCCCACAAATTGATGCATGTCATCAGTGATGTTTGTGTGTTGATCGCTTACTTGTTTGCTCACTTGCTTTACGGTCGTTTGAGCCACGGTCACAGACGTCTCATTATTGGAATTGTAGATATAATATTGCGGCAATTTCAATTTGGGTCAACATCTGGGTCTTAATATTTAAATCTAAATGATATTTTTTATAGGAATAACATTTTTATGTCATATATTTAATCTAAAATATTTATAATTTTATAAATAAATTATGATATTGTAATTTTTTCCTGCATTTTTTTTGTATATGAAAATAGAGGTTACATAATAGTATCTATGATTAAATTTAAAGTGAAGAGTAAAGTAGATACAATAATTTTGAAGTATTATCATAATATCAGTATAATATAAAATGTTTATTAAATATTTCATAAAATAATTCATAAGTAATTTATAAATGTATTAAATCAATATAATTAAATCGACGCAAATATTGCGCAATGTATGAATATTTTTTGAACTGACATTAAAAAAGAGGTGAGACTATTTTGTAAACAATTTTTCAAATCAATTTATTATGATGTACTTATACAGTGCCAAGAATTTCAATGACGCATTGTTTATAATTATAGTGAGCATAAGTAAAACAAGTGTACCTTTCAAGTAAAAAGTTATAGATTATATTTAATTATTTCCTTTTATAATTGATTCTTAATAAGAATAAAATTTACTTTATAATTAGTAAATTTTATTTACAAATAATATGTAGTTTACAATTTTTTTTAATTAATAGTAAATACTTTTTTATAGAAGTTCACTTTTATATATTTATTTCTGGTATTCATAAGTTGTATAAAATAATTGTAATATATATAGTTGTATAAAATATAATTATATAAATTACTCTAAAACTAACAAATCTTAATTAAAATTATAAAGATATAAAAAATAAGACTTTTTTGAAAGAAACAGTAAAATATCAGTAAAATACTAAAATCTAAACATTAATTCTAAGAGATTGCAAAGGCTAGTTTTGATTTTTAATTAAGAACTAATAATTCCAGTAACAACTTGATGAAAATTAAAAGAAAAAATATCAATATATGTATACAAAAAAAAAAAATATAAATTTATGCATAGATATATCTATAAATATTTATAAATTTATTTACAATTATTTACTGTATTAATTTCTTATATTAAAAAAATGTTTATAGTTAATTGTTTATAGTTCATTTTAAAATGTTATTATTTTAAAGAATTCTTTTAAATAAACTTTCAAACATTAGAATTTATAACTACTATGTTGCAATTTATCTGTAAAAATGATTTTATTGAGTTCTAATGTAGATTTAAATTCGTATATATATACAAGTAAAAATTGAAAATAATAATAATTTATAAAATAAAAAAGAAAAAAATTGAATGAAACATTGTTTGGTTAAACTTCAGGCATAGATTTATTATTTAAAATAAATTTATATATTGAAAATAAATATTTTTATCAAAAAAATATTAATTTTAAATGTGTTTAATAAACAATTGTATTTATGTGAATACTATATAGATTATAAAATTGAATAATCATTTTAAAGTATAAATATATTAAATAAAAATTTAATTTTTATTAAGAAATTTTTTGAATTAAAATTGATAATAACAAAAGATCTTATAAAAATGCTACAAGACATTTTAATAAATATTACATTATACATGTATGTAGATTTAAAATAGTAAATAAAAATTTTATAAAAAAATAATAAAGTAATAATTTTTTATCTAAAGTAGTTTATCACTAAAGCACATTTTTTGCATAAATCTTACCGCTAAATAAGCTACAAATTAAATTTAAAAGATTTTCTTCTCTTCTTATCGATTAATATATTCAATTAGCAAATATTTTCTTTCTAAATTTTGTTTTCTTTTATCTATCTCCTTTATATTTTTTCGATTTACTATATTGTTCTTTTGTCTATCTATTATTTTATACTATTTGAACAATGAAAATTTATGATTATTAAGTAAATTCCAAATGAAATAAAATAAATAAATAATTTAATTAGACAGATAATTTATTTATGCACATTGTATTGTATATTACAATATACGAATAATATATTCGAAAATATATTTGAAGGCTTACTATGATTTGTAGCATTACACTTTTAATATTTAGAATGTAATATTAATATAAATTATTAATTAATACAATGAATTGTGTATTTAAAACAAAGTAATAATACACATGTGCAATAATTATTATAAGATATTTTTTGATAGATATAAGATTATTTTTGATTTACTGGAACATTCATTAATAAGTAACTTACGAATATTTCTTTAAAAGACAATAATAAGAGTGTTTATTTTATTTCTCTTCGTGTAAAATTAACCGTTATGAATAAACATAAACATAAATTATATAATAAATACTAAAAATTGACTGTTATTTTTTACAATATTAATTATTACAAAGATTTTTGTCTTAAACTATAATTGTTTAGAGAATAACAATATAAGGTTACTTAAAAATAAAAATATTGAAGGAAAGGATAACTTTAAAATCAGACATATAATTCTGAAACCTCATTATAGAATTTTTATCATGATAATATATGAATAGAATTTAATTACAGCAGTAGGATTTTAATATATAATAGTTACTAAGTGGTTTAAATATATTTAAAATACTTCAATGATAACATCATTATCATATTCAAAAATTCAATCTTAGCAGCTTTAATAATTATTTTGAAAAGTTATATTTTAGTATAATACTCGATATATATTTATATGAACAAATTAAAAAATTCAGTATATGTTTTAATTATTCTGTATATATTTTAATCATTTCTACTTCTTGTTACATTTTAGAATATTTAAATTAATTAGAATAACTCGTTATACGTGGAGAAGTTTGAGGTGTACTTTAACAGAAGAATTAATATATATATAAAAGACCTTCTATATAAAAAAGGGAAATTATCTTAAAAGATTTAAGTATCACTTTTTAAAATCAATTAAATAAGCTACTACAAGTTTTTTTTACTATAATAATTATACTCAAAAGTGTATAATTTACAAGCCACATTATAGATTATCTATAAAAGTATATACAATATGTATATATTTTTACGTAGGTTTTTCACAGGCAAGGTATTTCTCAGCCTTACCAGATGATATTGAAGGAAATATAGCAGTTTGTTCAAACATTATCTACACATTATCGATTTAGATTTAGCCCATGTTCCTCAATTCCTGGATTACACTGTTTTGGTAGACCTCAAATGGATTAATCATCCTGATCTTCATTATGTTGCTCTCAACCATAGAAGGTCGCATTGGAGTCGCTAAAAAGTATGTGAACATATCGATAGAACAAATATGTGTTTCATATGAAATTCAGGATTGCTAAACTAATAATTGAAATATTTTTCTGGAGGAGAAACTAAACTTTTCGATTTTAGTTGATCACATAATTTTCTTAATGAATTTTTTTTTTTACTTTAGATTTATATGTTCGTAAAAATTAATAATAATTTTGCTCTTTATAATATATAGACTATTCTTTACCTACTAAATAATTCAAATTAACGGAATGAAATAATGGTCTAAATACTAATTAAACTTTATTTAATTTCAAACATTACTTAATTTTTAATTCATACACAAATTTAAAAAATGATTTCATAATAAAGTTCAAAAATTTATTAAAGTTTAATACATTCTCATATTTTTTATTATTTACTTTAATATATTATACTCAAAATTGCCAAATTAATAATTCAATTATGAGCCATTTTCATTGGCTGCAATTCAAAATTAACATACTCTTATTTAGTGATCTTAGCAATAGTACAAACCTCAACTTCAACATTGTTTCTATATGTTATATCAAATCTGTAAATAATATTTGAAAAATATACCATTTGAATTATTCCTATTATTGAATATTTAAAAATGAATTAATATTTTTATTAGTAAAATAATAAATTTAAAAAAATGTTTAGATGCTAGGAGCTGCACAACATGCGATAAAGTATTAGCTGAATTAGAGAAAATTGATGATGACACAGACACATTTGGCGTAGACTTCGTTAAAATTAATGACAAAAGATTGGCCAAACAATATGGAATCAAGACCTTTCCTGCTCTCACCTATTTCCGTGAAAAAGAACCGATTATTTATGAAGGTAATAGAATTTGTTTACATGAAAAATATTAAATTTTTTCATTAGAAAAAATTAAATGAATAAATATAAGTATCAAATATTCAGATTATCACATTTATATAAAAAATTGATATAAACATATATATATAAAATTTAGAATAACTCAAAAAGTATTTTGGTGATAAAAACTTTAGTAGTATAAACAACATTAAAGAAAGTTTATAAAGTAAAGAAAGAAGTGAGTAATTAAATGTTTTCATGTATTATACCAAAGCGGCATTAAGCCAGACATTTATTGGAATCTCGCCGAAAGTTACTGTAGTTTTCCATAGATACTGACCTTGACGCTATTAAAGAAATTTTAAGAGAATTAAATCACGAAATTCTATGTTATATGATGATTCATTAATTGATCATTAATAAATTAATGGCTGAATAATTCAAGTTTATGCAATTAAATAAAAAAAATTACACAAAGATAACGAAAAATACAAATAGGAATTAAATTTATAATAATGCATGGTAAAATCAAACACCCTTTTTTTTCTTTGTAATAATATTATTCAGGTGATTTAATGGACGAAGAAAATGTGCTAGAGTTCCTAACAAGTTTGGAAGCGATGGACCTGCCTGACAGAATCGAAGAAGTTAACGCAAAAATCCTCAATAAAATCATTGAAGACACGGATTTTGTTGCCGTTCTCTTCTGTAAGTTAAAAATTATAAGAATAAAATAATAAAATATCATAACTGTACATATTTTTAATTATTATTCTAATTCTCAAAGTCAGCCATATGTTTTTATGTTCTAAACCATTGTTCATACATTTGAATAAGTATAATTTTTTATTTTATCTCAAGATATATTTTTATTGCATTAAATAGAGTCACAAATTTATTATCCAACATTTTTAAATGTCTATGATTTTTATAAATTATAAGCAGTTTGATATTATACTTATGTTATAATCAAATATATACCCAATTTTTCAAAGATACTTTTTTAACTGTGATATCGTCCTAATACTGGACATATTTTATTATAACAAAAAAGATGTTTCCCTTAATATTTATTATTGTGATATTTATTATGATATAGCACAAATAATTATTGTGTAAATTTACTCTTATATAAATTTGAATATATTTTTCAAATATTTGTTTATCAAGAACAGCCTAACCTTACGTTTCAATTTATCCATTTAAATATTCAAATGTTTAATTATTTATTTCCACTATCTAAACTGCTTCCTTGCAAAATATCAAAACTAAAATTAAAATTTACTAAAAAATAATTTCAATTATAATAATCTAATATATCATTTATCACCTTTGAACATTCTTATTTTTGACTTGATTTTTTATTATTGTGTAAATAATGCCTTCATTAACATATCATCAAAATTTTTTAAATAAATATACATTTTAACAAATTATGTTTTTGAAACTTTGTTATTTCAATGACACAAAATGGAAGTGATTTAAAATAAAAAGGGGGGGAGGAATTTTCATTTTTATTTTTTATTGAAGAATAAGGCATCTGAAAAGAAGTTTAATATTCTATACATAAAAATACAAACGTAATTGTACATAATGCATACATGTGAATTATTTTTTGTGTGTGCCATTGGGGGTGTTAGGTCCAGAATCGCAGAGATGCGCTGGTGTCGACTTTAGTAAGTATATAACATAACATTAATAAAGTTTGTTAAAACCATTAAATTTATATATGTAAATATGCATTAATAAATTCCTTATGTGTCAAATGAAATTTGTTGGTATTGACATTATGAGTATGTTTATAAATGAAGTAATACAGACCTATGGTAATACGAGCCCTAACTTACTATACATACTAAAATAACATTAGATATGATATCACATTTAGTTTGCTTATATAATGGTTTTGTAGTAATTATTAAAAATTGAAATTCATATTGCAGTGCTAGTTACAAATAATTTTAATTCATTAAAAATGATAAAGAGAAAAGAAAATAGATTTCAGAAAATTTGACTTCCCTTTTCAACTATTTATTTCAAAATTTTTAAGTAAAATACATTATGCTCATACATACATACATACATACATACATACATACATACATACATACATACATACATACATACATACATACATACATACATACATACATACATACACACACACACACACACACAAACACACATCATCATCTCTACTACACAACTATTAATATTTTGAAATATGTTAACCAATAATGTAGAAAGAATTAGTATTTACGTACTAATTTCGATTCTATCCTCGAATTACTTAATCTCCGAGAAATAATTTATTCTCCGCTTTTTGCACCTATTTTCACATCTTCACTTCATTAATTTTTTTCTAATTTATTTATATTTATGTTGATAAATAAATTAATAAAGCTTATAAACATATTGAAATTAGTTGCTCTTCATATTTATTATTAAGTTAAAAAAATATATCGGCAAAAAATATTAAATATTGAATTGCAAATATTTTTTTAATAATTTATTAAAATTAAATTAAAATTAAAAAATTTATTTACTTTTAAAATATATTAAATTTGGCCTATATTACCTTCAATCGCTTAAGTAAGCTTTTAGTCAACAACAGTATTTCAGCTTCTTTCTTTCTTCAATTTTTTATTTTGATTATATTTTGTTATGTTTTTGTTCAATTTGTTAAAATTTAAATCATAAATCAATATTAATAGAATTTTGTAGTTAATTAGTAATCTAGTTTTTCTGACTAGTGAATTAGTACTCTACAATTTAAATGTATTTTAGAACAGAATAGTTAATAATTGCATGGATTTATTTAAATGATGTTCATGATGCGATAATAATTTTAATAACCCCATTGATTCTTTAATAAGAAAAATAGCTTATTCAATTAAAAGACAATTTAATTTTTATGGGGAACAAAAATTGGTTAATTTTCTTCATTAGAATATAATCGTAGACGCTAATTTATTTAGAAATATTATCTGTTTGTATTTATCAAGAATTGATAATAATTAATATTTAAATATTCGATTTGAAATGGGATAGATAAACCGGATTGCAAAAAATGCGCTAGAGCTCTCCAGGAGCTGGAGAACATCGACGACGAGGCCGATCAGCTTGGCATCGGATTCGTTAAGATTGCAGACGAACGACTCGCCGAGGAGTATAATCTCGGACCACTTCCTGTTCTGGTTTATTACAGACATCAAATTCCAATTGTCTATGAGCGTGAGTTTATTTTATACTTCTCAACTAAAATTCTTTTTAATTTTTAGATTTATTAATGAATATCGTCATGTAAATATATTTGTCTGCTATACAATTTGTATATGTTTACATTTTTAATTTCTAAAATTCAAGACCTTAATACATACTTTTATGAATATCAAAATAAAGACCCTTCGTCTGTTACATAAAAGGCTTTTTCATTTCTTATGTAAAAAGAAAAAAAAATAGATAAAATCTTAATATTATTCATCTTTAAAACATTATAAAATTTTAAACAACCATATGTATTATTTATAGACGAATTAAGTAAAGAAGAAGATGTTCTTGAATGGTTAGTGGCAAATAAGAGTACAGGTGATGAAGAAGATGTTATTGAGGATGTGACGGCAAAAACATTAAATACCCTGATCGGCAACATTGATAATCTGGTTGTTCTCTTCTGTTCGTATTCAAGGTTTTTTTTCATAACTTCATGCAAATAAATTTTGGTTCAAATTCATTATTCACGTACTTTTTTCGTTTATAATTCAATTTTTGCCCCATCTCTTTCATACTTAATGAAACAACTAGTATAATATTTTTTTTTCTGTACTTTCAGACGATCATGGGGATGCGGATTCGATGCAGGTGCTCAATGAATTAGAAAAAATAGATGATGACTGTGATAAACATGGAATTCAATTTGTGAAAATTGATGATCTTAAGGCGGCTAAGGAGTTTGGCATTGATTCCATTCCATCGATTGTTTATTTTGAGAAACAGATTCCTAACGTTTATGATGGTAATTGATTAATTAATTAATTAATTAATAATAACTAGGATACAATGGTGTTTTAATAAATTAAGGTTATGATTTAATAATTATTATTATTGTGAATTTGTAGGAGATGTTGAGAATGAAGACGAAATATTAGAATGGTTACTTTCACAATTAGAAAAGGATGAAATTGAAGATGTTACTGATGAAATGTTGGATCGTCTTGTTAAAGATGGAAAAACACTTGCTGTTCTTTTTTGTGAGTATAACCATCTAAAAAATTATTAAAAGTTATAAAATATTGATTACAAACGAAAATTCATAGATGATAACAATGACCGAAAATCTCAACGAATTTTAAACGAGTTGGAAAATATCGATGATGAATGCGACACAATAGGAGTAACTTTTGTAAAAATTGATAATTCTGATGAAGCAAAAGAGTATGGAATTGATAAAATACCAAGTTTATTATACTTCGAAAAAGGTATTCCAACACTATATGAAGGAAATCTTGAAGATGAGGATAAAGTACTTAAGTGGTTAGAATATCAACAAAAAAGTGACCATATAGAAGATCTTACCGACGAGATGCTGGACATGGTTATTGATAAAATGCCTCACGTCGCTGTCTTATTCTGTTGGTATCATCCAATCGCTTATTAATTTTTTTTTTTTTTAAACATTATTTTTATCAAAATATTTTTATTAAAAAATTATATATTTTTCTATACATTATTCTTTAATTATATTTAATAATTTGCATCGTTTACATTTTATCGAAGATTTAAATAAAAATATAATTATTTTATAAATAGAATAAAAATCTATAAATTTTTGTTTAAAAAATACTAAATTTATAAAATTACCTTATTAGTACAATTATTAAGAATAGGTTAATATCAATTAATATTATGCGTATAAATTATAATTATATACGTATACAAAAATACTTTAGTAATAACATATTTTATACACGATTCACTTTATAATTTTTTGAACTGATTGTGGACATAATTTAAAATTGTAGATGATAAAGATCAAAAGAAGAGTACAAAAGTTTTGGCAGAATTAGAGAATATTGATGATGATTGTGATGAACACAACATTGCCTTTGTTAAAATCGATGATGCAGATGAGGCTAAGGAATACGGAATCGATGAATTTCCAACTTTAGTATTATTTGAGAAGAAAATACCACATGTTTATGAGGGTAAATTTTTACATTTTTACATTTTCTTTATTAAGCTTTATAAAAACTTTTAAAAAGATTATAGGTGTCAATGATTGTATACAAATAAAACAAAAAGTAATCTTTCAAGAGTTATAAATCTTTTTCTACAATGCACAATATTTTTTATGAAAACGTTACTTTTGTATAGAAATGCAATTATACATTTATAGGTTCTAATATTTGATTTCTCAATAAAATTATCTATATTTAATGGAAGATTTAACAGTTGATTTTATAGATTTTTTTCTTAATTTTATTATTTTCATGTAGTATATATATTAAATTAATATAAAATATAGCTATTACCCGAAATTGTATCATTGATATTTTGCACGTTCGATTATTTTAAATTACTTATAATGCAGAGAGATCGTAATAATTTACATGACTAAAATTTATTGTCATAGTTTCTCGTTTAATATGTGTGGCTCTGTTGTATTCGAATTTATTATCGTGCAAAAGTTTCAAAAGTATTTTATACCTTTATATTGATCTCTCTCCTTAATAAAAGTTTCGATTTTTTTTTTCTTTTATATCTCTGTATAGTTTTCATGTAAGTCTACGAAAAACAAAATTATATTTATTTCACTTTTATCATAGCTTCAACTTTTTTATTGATATCACAATTATGTGATTGAATCTACATAAATTTGATGGGGTAATTAAGATTTTCTGATATTAAGTTATTGTATTTTCTTATTTGTTTCAATCTTTCGAAGATTTTATAATATTTCTGAATATTAAAGTTTTGTAAAAAATTTAAAGAATTTAAATGAATAAAAAATTATTGAGAAAGTGCAAATGAGTATCCTATCTTGTTAATAGCTTATTTATTTATGGTCTAATTTTTTTTTATATTTCAATATTTTAATTACATATATTTGTATTATAATAGAAATCTTAATTTCATAAATAAAATATAATAATTTTATATTAACTTAAACTTAATAGTTACTTCTATTAATATAAGTTTTTCTTTAATTTAATACTGCAATAAGATTTATTTTTTATTATTTAATTAGTTTAAACATTTATTTTATATTATTTCAATAGGTGATCTTATGAACGAAGATCAGTTATTGGGCTGGCTCTTGCACCAAAAAAAACACAGCGAAATTCCTGAAGTTACAGACGAAATGATGGAAAAACTCATAGAAACAACGCCTTACCTTGCAGTTTTATTCTGTAAGATAAAGTTAATTATTAAATAATTAAAATTTTATAATAAATATTGTAAGAAACCTATGTTTGAACATTAATTAAATCTTATTTAATTTTCACCGATTGTACGAATTATAAATTTTTAAATTTATAAAATAAATCTTGGTCATAAACTATATAAAAAATACAAAGTTTACAATAGTAAATTTTAAAAAATTCATAGATGATAAAGATGACAAGCAGGACATGCGAATTTTAAATGAATTGGAAAATATTGATGATGATTTGGAAAAAGAGGGAATTATAATTATTCGCATGGATAATGATGCAGAAGCAAAAGAATACGGAATTGATCACCTTCCAACTCTGGTATATTTTGAAGATAAAATTCCAGCTCTTTATGAAGGGGATCTTCTTAATGAAGATGAAGTTTTAAAATGGCTTATTGAACAAAAAAATACTGCCACGATTGAAGAAGTAACAGATGAAATTCTTACCGATCTTATCGATGAGCATGAATATGTAGTTGTTTACTTCAGTAAGTTATCATTAATTCTTATTTTTTTTAAACGTTAATATATCATAAAAATTATAAAAACAAAAATAAAAATACAACAGTAGTTTCATTTTTTATACCATTTAAATATTCGTGTTTGAGACCCTTTTGTATGGGTACATGCGTATGTATATTTTTTTCATATAATTACATGTGTGCACACATAAATAACCTTTCATTTTAAATCAGCGTAAGTTTCATATATTTTATACAAAAAAAATATTTGGATGAAATGACCCTTTAAGAATGTAATGGTGTAATATACTGTGAAATATTGTCGTATAACTCACTGGTGTCGATTTTTTTAATACTTTTGAACGATAATGTTTGCCTATTAAAAAGTAATCAAAAACCACTACACTCTTAAAAAAATTTTTTTGATCCAAACATATTAAATAGGAGTGAATGTAAAAATATTATATTAAAAGTATTTAAACATGATATTTTTTTAATTCTCATGTAATTATATATAAAAGTAGATTTTAAATTTTTAAAATTAAATTATTAAATATTAATTTTTATTAACTATAATAATTTTTTTTTTAAATATTAAATTATACAATTAAATATATTAAAAATATATAATTTTCATTATTTTTATAATAGTCATATATTTAATACATAAAATATTTTTCAATGTTAAAAATAAAAATATATTTCAGCTGGAAATTGCGATGACGGTGATGATTGTGAAAAAGTTCTGAAAGAATTAGAAAATATAGATGATGAATTGGATGAAACGGGTATTGTTTTTGTTACAACAGAAGACATTAACGTTGCCAAAAAATATGGAATAAAGAATTTACCAGCTCTAGCATTCTTTAGAAATAAAGAACCTCTTCTTTATAAAGGTGATATTGAAGATGAAGATGAAGTTCTTGCATGGCTTACCGATGAAAACACATTGGAAATTCCTGGAAAAATTGAAGAAGTTAATGCTAAAATGTTGGAAAATATTCTTGATGAAAATGATTATGTTGTTGTCTTTTTCTGTAAGTATAAAGGAATATAATTCTTGAATTTAAAAATTTAATTGAAATGTGTAAAATACATATTCCATTATTTACTATATTATATTAGTGATACACATGTACATGGTCCATCCACGAAGTATCGAGTTTTTTTTTTCATTTTTCGCCTATTCATCGTAAAAATTTGGGAGGGGTCTTAAAATGCCGACAAACTCTTTCCGCATTTTTCCCTTTTTTTTTTGTTTTTTCGATAATTAGGCGTGGCAGGATTTTACTTCGCGCGAAGGATGTTTTTCAAATTTTTGACATGTTGAAGCGATTAGTGGAAAACCACTAAGTGAGAATGTTTTGTTCAAAGATTATAAAAAAAAAATTCTTACCTTTTTAGATTAAGAAGAAATGATTTATTGGTGGACTTATAAACAGGGTAAAATATAAATTTTTAATTCTTCAAAATAATTTCCTCCTATATCATCACATTTTTGAAGGCGTGTTTTCCAAATTTCAAATGCATTTCAAACTCTTCAGCTTTGATATTTTTCAAAAATTTCGATATTTATAAATTTTTTTTGTACTATATTGTACACTGTAGATCGCGTTAAATTCAGTTTTTTTTTAATTGCTTAATCTGTTAATCTACAGTCCAAATTTTAAATTTCTAATACGCGCCGGGTATTCCTAACCATTCGAAAGCTTTTTAGGCGCACAAATCGAGGCTCGTCAATGATCTTTTCTCGATTCTCTTTAAAAGCTCTGTGCAATTTTCCACATTGCGATTTTGACATGCAATTATGTCCATATGTTTCTTGCAATATTTTATACATTTTTACACTGTTTTTTTTTAATTGCAAACAAATTTTATCCCGTAACGCTATTAAAGTAGTCGCTCCATCGCGCCGTGTCAAAAAACTGAAAAACAACCTTCGGGCGAACTAAAATCCTGCCGCGCACCTAATTATCGAAAAAACAAAAGAGAAAAAGGGACAAATGCGGAAAGTGTTTGTCGATATTTTAAGACCCCTCCAAAATTTCTACGACGAATAGGCGCAAAATGAAAAAAAAACTCGATACTTCGTGGATGCACCATGTATATTGTCCGTAGAATTTAATTTTGAGGTATTTAGTTTTATCAAAAATCGCGCCGAACCACCACATAACTATATTCATATTCCAGGAAAAAGAAAAAATATATTTTTTGTGAATTAAGCATATCAAATTTTATGCCTTTAAAACAAAATTTACAAGAAACTTTGTTTTTCTATTTTTATTTAACGAAAAAAGCCGTTGAAGTTCACTGTTTAAGAGTTACAGTAAACATATTCTATTGATTAAAAAATTTTGTTTTCTTTTTTATTTATTTATTTATTATCGCATCAACAATGGGATTATTAGTGATATCAATATTATATAGCTGTGTACGTTATGGAGAAGGCGATTATAAAATATTAATTGATCTTACATATTCTTATGTTGTAATAAGTGACTTATTTTTATTGTATTAAAATATTTTATAAAATTAATTAATTTGTTAGATAAGTTTAAAATGATCTCAATGTTCTCGTTTATCTTGAATTTATTTCTTTCTTCTTTAAAATTAGGATATTCACAAAGAATATGTTTTATTGAATAATTCATGTTGCAGGTATTGCAGATTTTTGAATTTTCTTTATTTATTAAGAGTAAGTGTGTTAATGTGGTATACGTAATCCTGAATCTGGTGATTATTTTTTTATCTCTGCATGATTGCTGGAGTGCTGGGATTTTCGAGAAGGTGTCATTTCGGATTCGTTAGTGATGATTAAATGGGTTATTTATTCATTTCTGATTCTCAATAGATTCAATATATTTTCTAAACTAATTTGCTGCTTCAAATGATGTTAGTGTTTTCTTCTATGGTTATTTCTTCAGTTGGAATTTTAAATTCCGAATATTGAGAGGAATAAGTGTTGAGGTCAGATGTGATAAATTTTATTGTTATTTTTATTATATTCTTTAGTTATATAATCAGTTTTATATGTTAATTAGTATAATGTTATTGTATATGAATTGTTTATTTTTTAGAGGCACTCTTTGTAGTTGAAGATTAGGAATTTATTGGTGGGATTTATTTTTATTTTTTTTAGAGTTTCGTGTATAATTAAAATTTTTGAGTATTGATATAAACAGTTTAGAAATAGTGGATTAAATTTTGAAGGTAGCAGTCATCACAGCCAAAAAAGTTTGATGATAGAGATTTGAATTTATAATTTAATGTAGATTCTATATCAAATTTCAAAATAGCTGATAAAATCATTGAAAGTGACTCAACTAGTCACTGTAAAGTATTTTTATAAATTAACAGTAAAAATTTTAAAATAAAAATTGAAAAAAAGTTTGAATGTAAAAATCAGAAAATTTAATTACACATAAATTGCAGCTGATATAAGTTGATAGGTTTGACCACTTGTGAAAAGATGCGTCAATGGTATAAACGGGAATTATTTATTATAACTAATAAAAGAAACGGATATCCTAGAATAATTTCAAGTAAAAGTCAGGGAAAGGCTACATGAATCAGTATCATTACTCCCAAAATAAAATATCCATATTAAGGTGAGAATGCTTTGTATTTGGTAGAATATTAAATGACGTGGTCTAGTATAAGCAGATAAAAAGTATAAGAAGATAAAAGATAATAGAATTTTCTACTAACTATAATTGATACACTTAAAACAAATATAGTAAAATATTAAAAAAAAAAAGTATTATTAAAAAAGTACTATTAAAACAAAAATAATTCGAACATAGGTCAATCATTTTTCATTGTGTCAATGTTCGACTGTACATTTAAATTAGTATCAAAAACTATTTAAATAACATCGAAATAAAAATTTTGGTCCACTTCAATTATTATCCAGATATTACCTGTGTTAATTACCAGTTGTTCCAATAGATAGAAAATATCTTGTCTACAATACGCTTCACTTTTGAATAAAATCTTCTATTTATGACCTCAAAATATAAAAAAATTAGTTTAGAACAGAATCCATACATTCTCTAAATTATTAAAAAAAAACGACATTGTTTTGAATAAATATTACTTTAAATAATTTATATTTTACCATTTTTTAAATAAACGTTTAAAAAGCAGGAAAAAACTCAAAATTATGTTTTACATCAAATAATTAATGAGTGATGTTTGAATAATATTGTTTGACTCAAGATTGTAAATAAATTAATAAAATATAAATTCTTTTATACTTAGATAAAGAAGGTGATAAAAAAAGTCAAAAGATTCTTCAAGAGCTTGAGAATATTGACGAGGAATGCGAAGAAAAAGATATAGATTTTGTAAAAATTTCGGATGATGGAATTGAAAAAGAATATGACCTTTCAAATTTACCAGCTCTTGCTTTCTACAGGCATAAATTTCGTCAAATTTATTCAGGGGATTTAATGCATGAAGAGGAAATTTTAGATTGGGTACTTGATCTACGCACATCAACACCAGATATTATCGAAAATGTTGATAGAAAAACCTTACAGGTTCTAATTAATGATGTTGAGCATCTCGCTGTATTTTTCTGTAAGATAAATTTATAATTATATATAACTTAAATTATAATATATATATATTAAAATATTATAAATATTATTATATGTATATGTATTTAATTGACTTATATTTCCAGATGATGATGATTGTGAATCTTGTAAAGAGATTCTAGAAGAGCTCGAGACAATTGATGATGACACCGATAAACATGGCATTCAATTCGTCAAATCAAAAGATGCGAAACTTGCCGCAGAAATTGGCATATTTTCATTTCCAGCTCTAGTATATTACGAAACTGGTGTGCCTATTATGTATGACGGTAAGAATAAATATGTGTTTGTTAATCATACCCTAGCTAAGGCCCTTCTTCTTTTAGGAACCTAGAGCACAAAATTATTTTAGCACATTCTATATCTATTTATAACATTAATTTTTATATTAAAAAAAAGTTATTTTGCCATATGACGAAATTGAGGAGGTTGGTTGTTAATATTAAAAAATTAAATAAGTTTTTAAGCCTAAAATTTTTTTATGGCATTTAATAGATTTAAAATAATAAATATTTTTAAAAATACTCAACTTCATATTTACATGTATTAAATTTTATTTATTAAATAATATTTGATTTTTTAACGTTGCTTTTATAAATATATAATATTTTGAAAGAATTTAAAAAATGCATTATTGAAATGTATTTACTAAATTTATTTTGTACATAAAAAACTATTAATTAATAAAATTCGATTTCAATGAATAAACTATGCAAATGTTTTTAAATGAATATTTCATTCATAATAATTATAATTTTAAGTATGTCAAAAATATTCAAAATAAATAATTTTAAAATTATTGTGTAAGTATATAATTATTTATACATTATATTAATGACTTTAAACACATTAATATAAGTAATAAATCATTAATTATTTTATGTTTATATTAATAATTAGATTTTTATTATATTATGCATATATTAATTCAATTATTTTCAAATTAAGCATAAATACTTATTTCATCATTTCAAAATATAATTAAGTAATTATGTAAATAATTTATTTAATATATTTTATAAATTCAAAAAGTCTTTATTACGTAGTCATTATTTATAAAAACGTGTTTATATGCACATAAACTGAAATACTACAAAAGACTAAAATAATTAGAATTTATTTTTTTTATTATAATAAATTTAAATGATTCGTACTTATTAAATATTTTATTACCAACCTTCTTAAAGATAAATGTATAATATAATATAGATAAGCAGCTAAAATACTAAAAAATAAATATATTAAAATAAATTTCTGATCCAATTAAATAATTTAATTTTTATTCACCCTGCACCTCACCTGGATCTGAAATTTATTTAAATATACAAAATGGAAAGTGCTTCGAATCTAATTTTATAAAAAATAAATAGTTTTTATTGCACAAAGTTTCAATGTAATGAAATAATTATTAGTTACTATAAAATAAAAAGAACTTTTTTTGTTAATACTTGTATAAAGTAGTTTGTATAATCTTATATTACATTAAAAATATTTCAAACAAAATATTGCAATATTATATTTAAAACTGTTGTTATGTTAGAATTTGAATCGTAAATCAAAAAAAGCTTCATCCTCATTGTGTTGTATGTAACTTTTATAGGTAATCTTAAGAAAGAAGACGAAGTTCTGGAATGGCTAATCGATCAGAAAAGTAAGGAGATTAGTAGAATGATGATTATTATCACTGGTGTACTGTTCGTTGTGACTCTAATCTCGATCGTAACGATACCACCGGATTATAATTATCAAACACGGGCAGTTGTGATAACGCCGATTACGTTACCACCATCGCGATCACCTTGATCAGAAATTTTAACATTTAAAAAAATTTATTTATTTATAATTTTTATACGATAATATTTCTATTCATATAAAACGTATAATGGTAGATTAATTAATTTATATCTTGAAAAACAAATTACGTAATGTGCTTTGTTGAGCAAAAGAAGCTACTTCTTAGCCAAAGCGCATTTATACAATAATTAAAATTCATTTTTATTTTTCTTTTATTTAGCAATAGTCATTTTTATATATAATTTTTTTAATTTATATTTACACTTTAATGACATTTACTGTTAATAATTATAATGCATTTCATAGCGTCATAAAGAAGGATAAGTGAACTTTTTTTTAAAATCACGTATTTTGATCTTATAAATATTATATATTTAAATTGATAAATATTTACCTTCAAATGACGCAGCTTTGCTTAATTTAACTCTAATTTTAACATTTAATATTTTAAAAATGTCTAATCTTTCATTTTAGCTGTTTCCTTTTATCCTCTTGAAACTATTTACTCTTTTTTTATATCCTTTATTGTTTTATTAAATCTACTACCTGTAACTTTTTATTTATTACAATTAATTTATTTTAAAATTAATTTTCATAAACATTTAATGTTATATGAATGATTAATTTTTATAAAATTTTATTCAATTTGATTTAATTAGTTCATAACAATATTTGAAATTTTTACAAAAATTTCAAAAATAAAATTTATGCATAATTAGTAAACAAAAATATAAAATACTGTTATGCATTAGAAAGAACATTTATGTGAACAAATGTAGAAATCTCAGTATTATTATAGAACGGGATAATCTTACCTGAACGTTGCTACTATTCATATGCAGGTAATAATAGCGATGATGATGGTCATATTAGTAAATTCCATAAACTGCCAAGAATTAAAAATACATTTCCAAAAAGTATTTCAATCCCAAATAAACAAATTAAAATAAGTAAAGTTCAAGTTATTGATAATATGAACAATAATATTAATAAAGAAGATAATAATTGTCATAATGAAGAAAATGGTAACGATAACTTCAGAATGGATAATAAAATTGATAACCATAATGAAGAAGATGAACAAGAAGAAGAAAAAGAAGAAGAAGATGATGATGACGACGACGATGACGACGACGACGACGACGATGATAATAATGATGATGGAGATGGTAGTGGTGATGATGGTGGTGGTGATGATGATGATGATGATGAGGATGATGATGATAAGGATGATGATGATGAGGATGATGAGGATGAACAAGAAGATAAAGGTGAGAATGAAGATGAGGATGAAAATGAAAAATAACCTAAAGATGAAAATAAGCATGAAGATGAAAATGAAAAATAGCCTAATGATGAAAATAAGCATGACGATGAAGATGAAATTGGAATATATCGAAGAAAATAATGTCGATAAGAAAATTAATAATGAGAAAAAAAATAATAAAGGAAAATATAAAAATATTGTTAATGATGGTTTAAATACTAATAATGATTATCGTGAAGATGATGAAGTTTCATCAACTTCAACAATCAAAAAGAACAATATTTTACAAGTAAAGGTAAAGCGAGTAGAGCGCTTTCGATAGACAAGACGCCGATAATGTGAGATCGATGTGTTATAGATATTTTCGTTATTTGAAGAATAAAATGTATTTATATGATTGAAAATAATAATATGATAAAATTAGTGATTTTTATGATTCGACATTAAACATTAACTCAAATATAAAATTTAGCTTATGCTATATAAAATCAAAATTTAGACTTATCAGATGGATTGCGTATAAATATGAGATTTATTTTTCGAATAATAAAGTAGCAATAGACCATGGACAAAATTAATTATTATAAATGTATTAATAGAAGTTTTCGTACTCGAAAATTATTTTCTTCCTTTAAACCTAATTCTGATTAGGTCAAGTACCAAATTTTATAATGACAATCGCAATTATAGTTCAATGTTATTTAAGTTTTAATCGTATGTATATACACATATGTATATTGATCCACTTATCTAACAAAAACTAAATCATAATATATATATGAACATAAATAATTTATTGAAATTTTATGATTTTCAATTATTTATTTTATAGATTATTTATTTGTTTCATTTTTAAAATAAGTCTTGTAAAATTTAGTAAAAAAAAAAAAATTATTTTCAAACGATCGTATAAATATAATTTTATCTATATTTTTATTACTCTTTACAGCCTGTCGCCTGTAGTTAGTTTTGCATTTATTCGTTAAATATAAATCATAATTATTGTTTTTATCATTGAAACCGGCAATTTATACCGCTAAATCTAAATAAATCATAAAACATTTGCATAAATATTACATCATATGTTCAAAATAATTATTATTTTGTATTTTTTTTTAATTAAATAAAATTTTCATTTGTTAAAAAGGATATTAAAAAAAAAAAATAGATAAAACAATATAGTGTAAAAATATAACATATATTTTAATTTTAATTTTTTAAAAATGATATTAGCCCTAAAAATTTATAAAAAAAATCAAGTATTTATTTATTTAAAAGCAATAAAGGAAAATAATTAAATAATAAATTTAATAATAAAAATTAATCTTTCAACAAAGTACGTAGTACTTTTTAATATCCTTTAATACCATTAAATATTACATCTTTTTAAAACTTGTGATTAATAATTTCTCATTGACTTCAAAATTCACCGACTGTTTGGACTTTCACCCTTTTTCCATTTCTTGCGTCTAAATTAAAAAACTTAAAACACAGTTTTTTAATTCTTTAAAAAAGTTACTCAATAAAACTTAGTACAATTTAAAATAAATTTATTGACTATAAATCAAACAAATATCGTAAAATACTCTGATTTCTGCCTAAAATTTAACCAAACCTCCCTCCATTATTTGCATGTTCCGCTTTTGCTACACGCGTTTATTGTAATTTTATTGAAGTGTATGTTCATCAACATTACATTTTGTCTACTAACATTTTCTTATACTCCTTTTTAAACACCATTCGAGAATTAAACATATTTTCATTAACTTTTAATTGATATTCTGATAAACTCAACAAAGGCGAAGTATTATAAATTATTTCGTAAGTTCATATATTGCTATAAATTGTGCTTTTAATCATTTAAAATTGTAAATTTTAATGCCAATAAAAATTAATTTAAATTTATGCATAAAGTTTTAAAGATTACTCATGATAGTAAACCAAGTAAAAATTCATAAATATGTTGCTAAAATAAATCCCCAGTTGATTAATGGTTGTATCAGTCAATTATCAATATTTAGACATCTGATTATTCGAAAGTTGTACAATTATATTTTATTTTAAAATGAATAAGAGAAACTTTATCAGTGTATTAATAAAATTAACATCAAATAGCTGAAAAAAGCTCAAAAAGCTCAAAAAGTTAAACGCCTATCATTGTAGAGCTGAGTGAAAGATTAGTGGCTTATGTGCTTTTTTCATGCCACCTACCTGTCTCATCTTTGTTGTTTTTATCTGCTGAGTAATTAACATAATAAATACTCTTTCGTAGTGTCTGACATTCGAATATTTGCTTACTGCAGGCGACGGCTGTTTCTACATCGGGATGGGAGCTAAGCGCGCGAAACCCACGATTCCCTCGTATGAGCCATACCAGTGCTGTCCCTCGAAGGTGGCGCACGGTACAAAGGTGGCAAAGGTCAGTCCTGTAGGGAAGCCAAAACTACGTGACGACAAACCCAAAAGGCCTAAGCTTACATCGACGACCTCGACAACCTCGACTTCGACGGCTGCACCATCGACACTCAAGCCCATTAATAAACTCTCGGCCAAGGACAGCCGCAAAACTTTGCAATCAGCTCCAAAAAAGGAAGAAAAGCCCAAAAAAGAGAAGGCGAAGAAAGGATTTTTCGGAAGTGGTAACTATCACGAATAACAAAACAAATGATAAGCAAAGAAAAATTAATGAAAAAATGAATTACTGAAAAATAAATTTAAAAATAAAGACAGTGAGACCAATCGACGGCGAATAAGATCCGACTCTATTAGATATTATTATCAAAGAAATATATTAATAGTAATTACCACACAAGATATTATGACCTATAAATTGCCATGCTCGTTACCTTATTGTACCAAAATATATGTACAGAGTGAGAGAGACGATGAGAGAAATGTATTTGTGTTATAGGAATACACTGAAAATGAAATATTGTACTTGCACACCTACAATGCACACTCGTATACATTTATACGTATATGAATGCCTGTTTGTGTACACGCGTTGGCATTTGTGTGTGTGCATGTGCGTAAAGTGGTGATTAGATAAATGGAAAGTTACAATGACACATGCGTGGAACCTATTGGTCTTACACTGTAAATCTACTTCTTCGCTCGTCTTTCTCTCTCATGATCGCGTGCTTCGCTCGTCTTTCTCTCTCATGACCGCGTGCTTCGCTCGCTTTTATCTTGACAACCGAAGCTGGAGTTGACTATGGACATTAAACAATGAAATGACACGAATAATTGGTTAAGAAAATAAGCTAATTAATAAATGTTAAGTGCAAATGAACATCAAGATAGAACGATATATCTCGGCTTTTCCAGTGGTTGCTGGTCTACCAAATTTCATGAAGATTTAATAACAGATGTATGATGATACATCGGAGTCTGGTCCAACACTCTCAGATCAGCCGTCATCGTCCTACACTGTTCTTGAGACTGCAGAATTTTGAAGGAAAGAGATAACTCTTTTCAGATATCTGAAAAATCTGCAACAAGCATCAAGAATAAAGTAATAAAGTAAATATTATCGAAAAATTGACTGAGAGAATATCAATTATAATTTATTTTTAAAACAATTAGTTCGTATTAGTTTTTCATCTCATCTACGAATTTTTTTAAGGATGCTCAATTTATTAATTTTGCTATAATGTTTTGGTATATAATCGTTTGTTTGTTGCCATACATGTAGCGTAAAGCGCATAAGAAAAGCTATATATACTTTAATTCAAGCTCAAAATAATAATTATTATTTGTTAATCTAAATCTATATTTTATATTATATATGTACATATTTATATATGTATGTACGTATGCACGTATATATATATATATGTATGTATGTATGTATGTTTGTATGTATATATATAAGCGTCATCTACTAACTATATTTTTTAGCAAGAGTGAGATTGTAATTTTATTTTGTATACATCGTTTTCACTTAAATTTCTTGCACATTCTTCTTCTTTTTTGTTTACAACTTCGAACCTTTTTTCTTGAAAAAGGCAAAATCAAATATATTTCATATTATTCATAATTTTTTTTCCTTTTTTAACTCGAAATAAAAATTAACACTATGCAGTCATCGTGAACATACTCATAATATTAAGAACTGTGTAATGTAGTTTTTTCACTTTAATATTTAATTTATTTATATATACTTTGTTGATATTTTCTTGATGTAATTATTCCTTAAATTTATATATTCTATCTTTCTAAATGTAATATTTAACCGTCATATTGCATTTCTGTTTTTATTTGAATACAATCAGATACCACATTTAAATAATAATATAAATTTATATAAATTAAATTCAAAATCCAATAAATGTCATTAATATTAAAAATGAAGGCTATTTAAAATTTAAAATAATAAATTACTGCTTTTAATTTATTAAACTTCCTTTTTTATTTCTTTTAATTTTAATTGTATTTTATTATCGCTTTTTGCAAGTCTAATTAGAAATATACTTTTTTGTTTCGTTAAATTACTTATATACTTGTTTTAAAACAAAGTCATAAGCTTAAAAGAGAAGAAAACGCGATCAATTCATTACTCGCTGACACATGATCATAGCCATTGCTCATCAATATTTCCGTAAATCAATGATACACTGTTTATATTTTGTTTAATATCGCATACACATTTTATCTTTGTTACAAAATCCATTGTGTTATACGGTGAGAGAATAAATGAAATTAATCTTGCGAACTGCGTTGCCTTTAATTACACAGAATCAAATCTGATTTGTACATGATATTACTAAATATATTATGCGAGTAATTTAAGCATTTTTATTAAATAATAATAATAATAATATTAAGAATAATAATAACATTACTAATGATATTAATATAAATAATTCTAATAATTGTGATGATGATGATATTAATGATGAGAATGGTCGTAATGTTGATGATAATGATAATTATAAAAATTGAACATGTTTCTTGAAAGTGTAAGAATTGATTTACACCTGTCGCTTCTTTAAACTTTTGGCAATGTTTAAATAGTTATAAACAATAAAAGTTTATAATCTATAATATTTTTATTTATTTATATAAAGTGTCAAAATACACTCATGCCATATTCATTATGAACGTCGACTGAAATCTGTAAATTGAAAGTTCGATAATACGGCAATAAAGAAACATCTTTCCTAATACACAATGCCTTACTTATTTTTTCCATCAATAAACATCTTCATTTAAATTTTATTTAATCGTGGAGAAGATAATCTGCGATGAGAAAATATTTTCAGCACTACGTTTCGATAAGCCATTTCAGAACAAAATCGTCTCGTCGTACCTTTTGTCCATATATAGTGGAAGAAAGATGTTCATAAACATGAAAAATAAAGTTAAGTTGAAAAGAGGAAATTTAAACATTTTAAATGTAAATAATGCGCAGTATCTTCTTAATCTCAGGTAATCTTCTCGACGAAGCCGAAGTTTTGGACTGGATGGTGAAACAGAAAAATGACGCGAGTATTGAGGAGATTGATCGAGATACTCTCAATAATTACATTGAAACAAAGGAATTCCTCGCCGTTATTTTTTGTAAGGGTTATTATTTATTATAATTAAGGTTTACTAAAGTTTTATTTATTTAAAAACAAAAAAAATTGTTAGTTCAAGTGGTTTATATTATTTAAAATAGTTTTAAGCATTCAAAATTTTTATTTAATTACAAAATTATTGATATGATTAATATTCATCTGTTTCAAGAAATTTCCACTTTAATATTGTATTAGCTTTTAAAATTTACTTCAAAATTTGAATATAATTTTTGAATATATTTTAATTTGATTTTCTTTCTAGTTGCCATAAAATTTCTTTTCAATACAATATTTAAATTCAATGTTTTAATTTGACTCGAATTTTTTTAATTAGTCCAATTTACACTACGTGATTTTAGTTTTAGAATATTTCAAAAAAAAAATTTCCATCCTATTTAATCCTTGTAAATATTTATATGCGTAAACCATTGATTGTAAGCATTATTGAATTTTTCTTTATAAAGTAAATATTTCAGCAGAAAATTTACATTAACTAAAACTAAAAATATGCAATTTTTTAAAAAAAAATCATTTTAATAAAATATTAAAATCCTTTACAAAATTATAAAATAAAAAATAAATTTTTATAATAATCGTGTACGTGAATTGAGAGAAGAAATATTTTTTTATAAATTGTTCAATTATACTATGAAATTATATTATTAACACGCTAAAGACAAGGAAGAAGATCCTGAAAGTCCACGAATTTTGCGTCATATTGAACTTATCGATGACGAAGCGATCGAATATGGAATAAAAATCGTGAAAATGAGTGATAGATTGATGGCAAAAAAATATGGATTTCGAAATCCACCTGGTATCACTTATTTTAGAAAAGGAAAGTATATCAATTATGATGGTGACGTTGATGATGAAGAAGAAATACTTGATTGGTTAACAAATCCAGAAAATATGGAACTTAATGATCATATTGAAAGAGTCAATAGGAAGATGTTTCATAAAATCAGACAAAACTCTGATTATGTAGCTGTATTTTTTTGTAAGTATTGAATTATGTGCTCTAATTTTTTATGTCAAATAAAAGCGAAAAATACGATAAAAATGCTTGTGCATAGTAAGGAAGTAAGTAATTAAGAATATTTATATAATATGAATTATTTGTATTGGCACGGTTAGACAGTAACGATTGCAAACAATGTAGCCGTGTACTGAGTGAAATAGAGTTGATAGATGACGAGGCAGATGCAGCTGGAATAAACTTTGTGAAAATTGACGATAAACTATTAGCAAAGGAATTTGGAGTTTTTGCATTGCCCGGCATTCTCTTTTTTAAACTGGGTTCAAAAGAACCTGTTATTTACGCCGGTAAATTAAAGCACTGTATTCCTGTTCCAAAAAAATATCCATACATTTCTGAATTCTTATTTTTTTTAAAGGTGATCTTTATGATGAGCAACAAATTTTACAGTGGCTACTGACTCAGAAAGATCCATCGGGTGAGGTAATAGAAGCGATGGATGGCGAGGAATTACTGAATTTAATCCGCGAGTCTGAATCTCTGGCTGTATATTTCTGTAAGTTTTACAGCCATTGCATAGTTGCTGCAAATTACTAATCAAGCATTTATCTCTAGCCTGCTACAGTATTCTATCTATTATATTGTCTTTCTGCTTTTTCTTTTACCTTTTAAATTCGCTGTAATTGAATAATTAAACTAAATTATTTCTTTTTCAATATTCGTATTCAGTGAGAGTTTGTTTGTTTTGTCATATTGTAACTCTTGGCAATTTTAATTAAATAAATGCGCACTTATTCACTTATTTGCTAATAAGAAGAAAAATTCAACATTGTACATTCATTATTATTATTTTATTTTATTATTTTTATTTTTATTATTACTAATATTATTTACACATTATTATTTTTTACTGGCACAATGGCTCAATATTTATTTTAAGCTATTCATATTATTTTTATCAAGTCAATGTGCAATGTGCATTTTATAAAAAAGTAATAATTTTTAGGTAAAAGGAATGTATTTAATTCCATAATTATTAATAAATTAATAATTTAAAGTGTATAAATTTGGGTCTACAAATTGCTTATTTATATAAACATATCATAAGCGTATATATGTATATAGTTTTTATTTTGTTTCTTAAAACAAGGTGTTATCATAATACAATATTTTGGTATTATGATAAAATATAAATTTATACAACTTAAGGCATATCAACTATTTAGTATTATAAAATATTAGCAAACAACAATACTCAAAATTAAATTAAAAATAAAATAATGTGATTTTAGTGTGATATTTTTTCAGCAGGCTTGAGAATTATTGTGAAGTTATCTTACTCCTTATTTTTCGAAAAAATGTGCATATTTTTAAATAGCTGTTAAATAGAAAATCTATGTCTACTAATGCCGCAGGGAACAAAACATTTTGCGACTTATGCCAATCAAAAACATTTCGTAAGCAGAGACGTCATAAACAGGAACAGAAGATTAACGATGGAGAGGGACACGAGGAAGCACCTGATGGTACAAATGTCAAACCTAAAATTAAATATTTAATTTTTAACTTGTATACATATTCACTCATACTTCAAATATACCTTTACTCTTGTAGACTTTTTTCTTAGATCTCAATATACTTCAAGATTACCCTTCATTTTTTATGTAACTTATTTACGTCTTACACAATTGACTTTTTTATTTTCATATCCATGTACACGTATATGTAAAAAAATATGTAAATATTTATGTAAATATGCATTCGTATGTGTCGGTATATACAAATATATTTATATATATTTACGATTATTTTATAATATGCCCTTTAATGTAATTAATTCAATGTAATTTATGTTTCTGTTTAAAATAGGATATTTAACCAAATGCTTCTCAAAGCTTAGAAACGCCATTGCTTATTAAATTACTTTATTTCATTAAATTTTCATATTTTTTTAACATTAATAATAAATTACTTACAATAGCTTTGTAAAATATAAAACATTTTGTTTTTAACAAATTAATATACAATGAAAATAATAAATTTAAAGTTATGTCTAACAATAACCAAAACATTTTAAATTTTATTTAAAATAGATTTATGCAAAAAAATTTTATCTATGCACCCATATGGGAAGATACATACATCCAAGGATTACGAAATAACTGGAAACACATTTGTAAATGAATATACATATACATGTATATATACACAAAAATTTATACACTTTTTATTTTATACCAACATAGTATTTTATTAAAAAATCGCTTTCAAACTAAATTCAGTTTTTTATTATTATTAATAATTATTATCGATTTTTTAAATAATCAAGTTATTCTACAGATAGTGATGATTGCGAACACTGTGCAAGTATCCTCGAAGAGTTAGAAAATATTGATGATGATTGTGATAGACATGGAATCACATTCATTAAAACTCAAGTAAATTTTACAAATTTATTAATTTAATATTTTTCAATTTTTAAATGTAATTTATCATTATTAATGTATTGAATTATTATTTAATTTGAAGGACTTTAAAGTTGCCGAAGATTATGGAGTTACAGATTTTCCAGTTTTGGTATATTATGAACATCAAATACCAAACGTATTTGAAGGAAATCTTGCTGAAGAAGAAGAAGTGTTGCAATGGTTAATCACTCAAAAAACTGAAGATCGTATTGAATTAATAACTCGAACTATGCTTGAATCTTTTGTCGAAGATACACAATACTTAGCTGTATACTTCTGTAAGAAAATTATAAATGTGAATTTTTATAATAAATCAATAATCTTTTATAATTTTGTTACTTTTCCACTTATGTGTCATGATAAAAATGAAGTTTAAATATTTTTACCCAATAGATAAACAAAATTGTTTTATATGCGACGAAATTCTAGAAGGTTTAGAAAAAATCGATGACGAATGCGACGTATTTGGGATTCATTTAGTAAAAATTCAAGATCCCCAGTTAGCCAAACGATACTCTATTAAAACTTTTCCAGCTCTCGTCTACTTTAGAAATGGGAATCCTTTGTTATTTGAAGGTTAATATTTTTATAAATATATTAAATATATATATTTTTGAATAAATTTAAATAATAATTGTTTTACATTGCAGGTGATTTACAAAATGAAGAATCAGTTCTAGAATGGTTAATAGACGATGACAATCGTGAATTAGCTGATGAAATTGAATCGGTTAATGGTAGAATGTTAGAAAGGCTTTTGGAGGAATCACCTTTTCTTGCAGTATTTTTCTGTAGGTCTTCTAAAATATAAAATTATAGTCTCGATTAAAATATAAATGAATAGAAATAAATAAAATTACATATAAAATTCAAATTATGTAAATTCCATAAGCTTATAATTCCGAAAATATGTAAATATAAATTGACATAATTCCAGATGACGAAGATTGTCCAGAATGTGATGAAATTTTGGAAGCTTTAGAAAAAATTGATGGTGAAGCTGATTTGTTTGGAATCGATTTTGTCAAAGTATCAGCTCCAGATGCTGCTGAAAAATATGGTATTATTAATGTGCCGTCATTGGTTTACTTTAGAAAAAAGACACCATTGATTTATGACAGCGACCTCACACAGGAAGAAAAAATTTTACAATGGCTCACTTCTCAGGATGTATTTGAAATAAAAAATGAAATTGAAGAAGTTAACAAAAAAATGCTCGATAAACTGCTTGATGAAAACGAGTATTTAGCTGTGTTCTTTTGTAAGAATTTTATTAAATTAATACGACTGCTAATGAGTCATGAGCTCTTAAATTTTATGTGATAAAAATTAGAGATACAGATACTAAATTTTATGATTTTAGACGAGCACGGCTCAAAAGAAAGCGAAGAAGTTAGTGAACGATTAGAAAATATTGACAGTGAAACAGATAACCTAGACATTATATTCGTAAAGATGGCCGATCCTAGATATGCCCGAAAATGGGGAGTCACTAAACTTCCCGCGATAGTTTATTTCCGAAAGCGTTTCCCTAGTATTTATAGAGGTAAGGTGCTTTTTGAATAACTGTATAAACATATACGATATACGAATCGAACGAGCTCTTTTTAATAATTTTCCATCAATATAAAAATCAATATAAAAAAAATTCTAAAACATTATAAATAATTGGATGGATTAAATAATTTAATAATCTAATGATTATCAATCGATGTTGCTTTCAAGTATTTGACTATATGACTGTAAATTTTTTATTTCTTTAAAGTAAAAAAATAATCAATTGAATTTTAGGTGATATGAAAAATGAAAATGACGTACTGGAGTGGTTACGCAAAAACCGTTTCCGACAACCTGAGCTGAACATCTACATGTACATGTTAATAGCAGTTGGTATTCTTTTTGCCATGTACACGGGATTTTTGCTGTCGTGTTTTCGAAGTGATCCGCCAGCGCCTGTTCCTCACACGAAACAGAGTTAAATTTGAGAACAGCACGAGGACAAACTCAACCTGCGAGTCTTGAGAAATTTCATTATATGAAATAATGTATATATATTCCAGGGTCCACACACTTCCTTTAAGAAATTGGCCAATGATTTTTAAATGTATATTTTGGTTTTTTTGCGTGTTAACCTTCCAAAACATATCCAAAGTTATCTTCTCTAATTTATATAAACACATGTATAAATTTATAAAACAATTACAGACTATTATTTATAAATTGTCGTAAACAAAATATTCGGCTGATGCGTTTTTCTTGTAAATATCGATAAAAGTATCAAACTGAAGCCCTTAAAATAATATCAAATTTATAATCCATTATTTATATATACATATATGGTGCATCCACGAGGTATCGAGTTTTTTTTTCATTTTGCGCCTATTCGTCGTAGAAATTTGGAAGAGGTCTTAAAGTGTTGACAAACTCTTTCCTCATTTGTCCCTTTTTCTCTTTTGTTTTTTTTTGATAATTAGGCGCGGCAGGATTTTACTTCGCCCGAAGGATGTTTTTCAGTTTTTTGACACGGCGCGATGGAGCGACTACTTTAATAGCGTTATGCGATAAAATGTTTGCAATTAAAAAATAACAGTGTGGAAATTTATAAAATATATATAAAATATATATATGCCTAGTGGTTTTCCGCTAATCGCATCAGCGCGCCGTGTCAAAAATGTGAAAAACACCCTTCGCGCGAAGTAAAATCCTGCCACACCTAATTATCGAAAAAACAAAAAAAAAAAGGACAAATGAAGAAAGAGTTTGTCGACATTTTAAGACCCCTTTCAAATTTTTACGACGAATAGGTGAAAAATGAAAAAAAATACTCGATACTTCGTGGATGGACCATGTATGTATTACAGTAACTTTCAATTTTACATAATTAATTGTTATTTTTAGATTAGATTAATTTTTAATAGCTAGAACTTTTTGTTTTATTGATTCATCTACTAAATATTTATTGATTAAATATATTAAAATGACTTCAGGCTATATTTTGATCCTGTCGACAACAAATACAAAAATAAGATAAAATTATTTTTTTCTATTAATTCGCTAATAAAAATTATCTTTTCATTATGACTATTTTAAAATTCACTTAAATATGAATAAATTTTTCTCAATAATTGTACAAGTTCACACCTTATTTAATACAATACATGTAATCGTAACATCAAAGACTCCTAAAACAAATATTAAAGCAAAATTAATTGTACGTACAGATAACAATGAAAACTACAAATGAACAGATAATGAAAATTCAAAATATTGCTCATTATTAATAAATAGTATCGTTAGTTTTCAAATAGAAAATTTCTTTTTTTAAAACCTTATAGATAAAGTAGAAAATATATTATAACTAAAGTCACTAATATAATAAATTTGTACAGAAGAAAATTAATGTAATAAATGAAATCGAATAAATTTTTCGAACAATGAAAATTTAAAAAAAGCAATAAAAGTTTACTGTATTTTATATAATAATAAAGAAAGTTTGGGACCACCGTATTATATTAGTTTATTGAGAGTTTATAAAAATGCACTTTCGTACTCTTGAAAATCAATGATTTCAAATAACACAATTCAGCGTTAAAATAATTTAATACCACCGCATATTATTGAAATATTATTATATAAGTAAGAATAGATTTTTTATTTAATTAAAGTACAATTTCCACAATTAGAGTAATATGATATATTTGATAATTGAAAAATAACTAATTTTTTATACTATATATATTCAAATGGTAGACAAACTCACTATCGCATTTCATTAATAAAATGACTTAACTTCAGATTATTTTTTCATTGAACAAATCAATTGTGATTTGAATTTGTATCTAATCAGTCAATATAAATACATCACTATTTTCATCTATTTTTATATTTAATTTTCTCTCCTTTTTTACTAAATAACTATATTCTTAATAATGTTTTCTCTTATAAAATTAATTTCATGATGACAAGTTTAATTATTAAATACGTATAGGACAAGAAAGTAAATATTATTCGTAAAATTCATTCAAATTAAATAATGGATAATTTAAAAACTAATTGACTTTAATTAAAACGATTTCAATAAAAAAAATTTTTTTTTCCAAATATTATTAAAACACTAATATTAAATATATTTATATACGGCTTCGTAATAATTACAAATATGCATCTAATTCTTATTATATATTTAATATTCATAAATCATACATAAGTGCATTATATGAATATAAAAATTATACATTAATTACACTGAAATACACGAAATTTTTTCAATAAATTTTACTTATAAATTTAATTATATTATACTCTAATTTAACTGAAACAAAATTGATTTAAATTTCATTGCATGTATTCCAATGGGTTATTATAAATTATATTATAAAATTATACTTAACAATTTATATCAGTCTGATATAATAACAGAGAAAACATTCTGTCCAATATTTTATTAAGATTAAATATTTGGGTATTAATTAAAAATATTAGTTGAAAACTCAAAGAAAGAGATTAATTTATATTTAATAAAAATAATTTTCAAAAAAATAAAGAAATAAATTTAAATTAAATAAAATTAAAGCCTGAAACTTATTTCTTACTTTTATTATATGTAACCGTTATTTGTTCCATTATTATTTATATTTATTAAATAAGTATTTACCCTAAAATCATGTTAATTGATTCTGTATTTAATGAATGTACGTAATGAATATAAATAAATGCATGTATTTAAATGTTAACTTAGAGAATTCAATGTAATATTCATTTATATTATTAATACAAAAAGATTTTTAAATTAATATTGAAATCATAATGCTTATTATTAAAAAAAAAAGAAAGATGTATTATGAACAATTAAATTATATAATCAAATCTTAAAAAATAAATATTTCTTTCATTTTTATATGTAATTACAAAATGTACTGCAATGTACATGTACAGTTATTTTTAATGAATTTTGTAATCTTGTATTGTGTGAACAAATTGCATAATTTTCAATATTCATTCTAAAAATAAATAATAATACATCTTAATAAAATGCTTAAGCCATCAAAGATAATTTTCTTCATTACTGTAAATCATTGTGCAACTAATTTACAAATTGTAAGAATTTCTTCTAAAAATTTACATGAATATCATGTAATAATAATTATATGCTGTATAAAATAAAAAAAAAATTTAATATTCATTACAAATAAAGCGATTTTGAATGATTTTTAATCTTACCATAAAATTTTACATGGGCACATCATCATTATTAACAATATCAATAATCTTTAACGTACTTTTTGTATGTATTTCAATTTATTTACATTATTTACAAATATTTATAAATTAAATTTTCGATGAAAATTTTTTGTAAAGCTTGAAATTATATTTAAATATTTATAAACAGATATTTTCCATTACAAGTGGAAAACGTACAAATTTTAAGTATTGAAATAAATTTGATTCATATTAATATTTAATCATCTTTTATCTTCAATATAACAAATATAGTTCTAAAAATTAATAAACGAAATATTAAACTGGATAAACATTAAAATGAAAAATAATAGAATTAATAAAGAAAATCATGGTTATAAAGAAAGAACAAAGAAATTACAAAACTGTATTTATTATTATTATTTGGAAATTTATATTGATTTTTTCGAACTGATAATATTTCTTCGTTTACTTATTAACTACACTTTACCTATTAACTAAACTTAGTACTTATTTTTAGAAAAAAATTGAAATCCAAAAATTTTGTTTATAAGCTGTTATATTAGCTTTACTGCAGAATAATTTTTATTAGCTGTAATATTTTGAGTAATATGTTCTTTAAGATTTACTTTTGTAAATGCATATTTATAGAATTGATATTTAAAGATTTAATAATATAGAAACATTTATGGCGTATTTAATTTTTATTGAAGTATTGTAGGAAATTTCAAAAACATTTTACATTAAATCTATTATTATTTTTTACAACAATTTAAGTAAAATAATGTTAATAATTTTAATAATAATAATAATATTAATAATGTTAATAATTAATAATTTGCATCAGTTCAAGGAACAAGATATATTTGTAGATGCACTGATATAAAAATACAACACACGATTTTACTTATTAACAAATGATTATTTATTACTGAGGGGCATAAAAAAGCTTGTCTCGATAATTTAATTTTTTTTACGTATATTTTTAATTTGTTAAATTTTCGAGATAGATATATATTTATCAGACTCACAGGTACAGTATTGTAGTGATTACAGTGCATTAATGATTACGTGCACATTTAGTTATATAATTTTTTACTTAATAGGTTATAGGCTTCACAGAGCAGTGAACGAATTTTCGTTTTCATTAAGGACTTCGTGTCCATGTCCTGAACGGAATGCCACCTGTTATAGTTTGGATGATGTCCCTTAATTTTGGGCGTGCATACGTCGAGGTCATGGTGTCTGAGGTGAAACAAAATCCGCCACTGCGTAAGAACAAAACATTCAAGCCACCCACAGCATATTTTAGGTAAAGGCTGATGATTGCGATTACCTGTTTTCCCCTGACTAGCTTTCTCCCATTACAATTCAAATACCTTCTTCATACACTCGTTGATAAAGGATGTCGTTGAGAACGAAAACGCTAATGCAATTTGAAAACAATTCTGTTAATTTACAATCGATACAATCAATTGCATCCTATTTAAAACTAGCTAGCGATTGATTTTCCTTTTTTGTCAGAGAGACCAAATTTCTCTTTCTTTTACTAGATACAATTCATTCAGCCATTTATTCAATGATCATGTTTCTGTATTATCTTACTAAGTATAATTTGTTTGTACGTTTTTAAGGGATAAACTGAACGGACCATAGAAATTAATCAAAAATTAATTATTGTAAATATTTAAAATTACTTTTTGTTAATAAAACAAAATATATATAATATTCCTTATTTGGAATACAAGTAATTAAATATAATTTTAAATATTTAATCCACGCTTAGTTAGTATCTAAATTTTAAAATAGTGCTTTTTTAATTGGTTTTTTTACGGTCTATTATTTTATCTAAATCTAATATATAATATGTAATTTAATATATATATTGTTACGTTTTAGAATGTAAAAAGAAATATAAATAAATAATTCATGTATTTTTACTATAAAAATTAAAATTTATTCATAAATTAATGTAAAAGTTAGTGAATATGAATAATAATAGTTAAATGTTTATTGTTATATGGAATTTAAATGATTTCACTTGAAAACAGTAAGAATAATTAATAAAAATAATAGAATCACGAAAAATGATTTATAGATATAATATTATGTATATTGCTTTATATGTAAAATTGATTTACAGTCGATCGAAATAGCAAAAACAAAGCTCCTCCGTGTGGCCGTCTTTTATAAACTTTTGGTTTTTTCCTCCCACCATAAAACATCTTGTGATGATATGGATATAGAGATGATTCACCGCCAATTAATAAACTTTATTGTAGTTGTATTAGGAGATTTCTTTGTTATTATGATTTGACGGGAGTCGCAGTATTTAATTTTATGTTGATATGCTTTATTCGTATATTCATATATTTATTTATTTATATTTATTATATATTCGCTTTATCGACATATTACCTAACTTTATCATTTTGCAATACAATCAGAAATCTAAAACAACTAAGTTTTATAATTGTTGAAATGTTGTATAATACAAGGTACATTTTGCACTGCAGTTAAAATGTACTAAAATTTTTGGGGCTTAATAATATTCATAATCATATACTGTAACGAGTAAATATGCATTTTTAACTATAATTGAAATAATTTTTTTCTTTTCACAAAACTTTTTCAATGATTTGTAAATTACCTATAAATATATTAATAGTGAGTGACATGTGTCTGGCATTGATCAATATTTTCAAACAAAGACCTTTTTCTTTGGAATTCAGCAATTGAAAAATAATTGAGTTTCGTATTATTATTATTCATAATGCATATATTTTTTACTGATCAATGACAACTAAATTTTATAATTCAATATAAATTTTTATTAATATTAAATTATTGTATTCATATTTTAAGTTCTTAAAATTACAAAATAATTTTTCAAGAGTAAAAATTTACAAGAATAATAATAAAAAAATAATAAAAAAAAGATCTTTCAGACATAGAAGGGACTCATAAACTCAAAAAAACCTGATGTGATAAAAAAAATTCTGCCAATTTCTATATTTCTATTAACTTCAATCTCTAATACTGCATGTATTCAATCAGTTGAACATATAGCTCGTATTATCGGATCAACGAATATTTTTGATTAACTAATTTTAATAATAATATATAATAAAAATAAAGCAGAGATGTAAAGAAAATTAACAATAACATTACTAATAATTGACTAGAAATCCGTTTTACGAACTAATAGTTTTTATTTTGTTTTTACTTTTTAAGGACTAAGGGTAAAGTTAATATACATTATTACAATATAATAATTTATCACAAACTATATAAATTCTGAACTGGATTTTCGAATAATTTATTAAATTTTATAATAAAATCGAACTTATATTTACATATATTCGTATCATATTCTGAGGCTTAAAAATATGTGTCCTTAATTTACTTTTTTTTAATCATAAAAATATTATACAAAAATAATATGTATTATGATGTCTTTTACTTTTCATACATAATACTTTTTATTATTGTTAAAATTATTCATTTACTGGTACATATATATATTATAATATTTATAATGTAAATTTAATATGTGAAATATATAAATTTTATAAATTAATTAATTTTAAAAACAAGTGTTTCAAATGTAAATTGTATACAATTATCAATTTATATTTTTCATTAATTTTATTATTTTTATTGTTTTTATTATTATATTATTTTTATGATTAATTTATTATAAAAATTATATTATTGAATAGTTTATACTGTAATAGTTTATGTAAAAAAATTATTTATTGTATTGCATTAATAGTAATAGCTAAAATATTAAATTTAAATAAGTGTTTAAGTATTGATATAAAAAGTCTACATAAATATTAAAAAGGAGATAATGGATAAACAAATAGTAATTTAAATTTTTAAATGGGAGTAAGCTCTCAAAATTACTATTAAACTAATGGGTCTATAGTTTCCATCGTTTTAAATATTTATTGTGCAAAGAGAGCTGCATTCCAATTTAAGTGTACTTATACTATAAACTAATAATAAATTTTTTAAATTATTCTTAATTAAAAAAGTTGTTTAGTTAAAATGCATATCAAAGTAATCACTAATTAATATGTATTAAAATATTATAAAAATATGAAGAACATAACACACTTCTTTATTATTGAAATCGCATCGCTAAATTAAAATTAGAATGGATTCAAAGGAAATTTTAAATAATAAATACTTTATAATAAATAAAAAATTATTGATCAGTATGTTTTTGTGGCCGCATCAAAAAAAAGTATTAAAAACTTTTGGAAGAATGTTTTTATTATCTGTTGTCAATTCAATAATTATACCTCTGGTAATTTTTAATGATTTGATTATAAAATTAATTTTTATAAAACTTTTACTGTTCCAATACTTAAAATAAAATATAATTATATATAATTTCAATAATAAAGTTAATCGCATATATTTCTTATACTTATTAAATAGGTGTATTAAAAATTACTGTAGATAATTATTATTAAAAGTTTATGTACACTTTTTATTGCTATTAATATTGATATCTACAAATTTAAATATAAAATTTGATCAAAAGAAACATATTTATAAATTAAAAACTTCAGTTTAACTTTTTAGATAAATTTATATTCATATATTTTTTTGATTAATTATAAAATAAAATATTATAAACGTATAAATTTGATCAACGATAAAATAAATTCAATGTATCGGTATAGTAAGAAATCCTTACACTAAAAAATAGTCATGGTATTTTACACAAATCAATATAATTAATTTCATTCGAAAAATTGTAAAATGTACAGTAAGTTATAAATTTATGAATCCATGAAAATGATTAGTATAATTTAATTTAATTTATATTATAACAATAATAAAAATAATATAATATTAATATATCTGATAGATTTACTTAAAAAAATATGCAACGTATAACTAATTTATTATAGTAATAATAATATAACAACAAAAAATTTTCCATATTAATTCAATGTAAATAACCCTCGAGTTTGGTATAGGTGTGATTAATTACATAAAAACAGATTTACAGAGCACCATATATGTATATTATTTGTCCAATAGATAATTACACATAATACTATTTATTGATTTATATTGTATATGGTAGTCTTCGCTATCCTTTTGTGTATCAAAGGTATTATTATTAATTTGAATGTGTATCATTTCAAGTGTCATTCGTTTCTTATAATTTAATGTTGAACACAGCAAAAAAACTACTATCTATATTGGTTTAATTAATGATCATATTATAATATACATGGTCTGCCACGAAGTATCGAGCTTTTTTTTTCATTTGACGAATATTGGTCGTAGCGATTTGGGAGAGACTTAAAACATAAAGGAAAACTTTTTCCATTTGTTCCTTTTTTTTGTTTTTTCCGATAATTTGAAGTGGCAGGATTTTACTTCGTACAAAGGGTGTTTTTCGATTTTTTAACACGGCGTGATGGAGCCACTAGTGGAACAGCGTTACGCGATAAAATTTTATTTGTAACTTAAAAAAACAGAGCGGAAACAATTAGAATGATACAACAAGCTTATGAACATAATTGTATGTCAAAATCCTAATATAGAAAATGACACAGAACTTTGAAAAAGGGCGTGGGAAAGATTATCGACGAGTCTCGATCTGCGCACCAAAAATTCTCTTAAATCACTACGAACATCCACCGCGTGTTAAAAATTTCAAATTCGGTCCATCGATTAACAGTTGAAACAATCCAGGAAAACCCGAATTTAAGTAATTTAAAAAAAGTGCACAATATGATGCAAAAAGTTTAGAAATGCATAAAATTTATGCGAAAATATCAAAGCTAAAGAGTTTCATACTGCTTTTGAGACATGGAAAACTCGCCTTTGTAAATGCGTTGATGTAGGAGAAAATTATTTTCAAGAGAGTTTTAAATTTTGGTTTCAAACTGTTTATATATCCACTAATAAATCATATTTCATAAAAAAAGGTAAATGTTTTTTTTTTTTTTACACTCATTAAGCGAAACATTCTCGCCTGACGTTTTCACTTCAGCACGCCGTATCAAAAATTCAAAAACCATCATTCACACAATATAAAACCCTAACACATTTAATTATCGAAAAAACAAAAAAAAACTAACAAATGGAAAAAATTTCCTTCTACATTTTAAGACCTCTCTCAAATCGCTACGACTAATATTCGCCAAATGAAAAAAAAAACTTGATATTTTATGGACAGGCCATGTATATCCAATACGTTATTGAGAGTATTATTAATTTCAAAATCATAGATTATCTGAATAATAAAATAGTTGTATAATAAGTATAAAGTTTTTTAGTTATAAAGGATAATTATGTAATAATTGTTTTCTAAAATTTAGAAATTCTTTGAATTAAATTTATTTGAATACATAAAATATATTAAGAAATATTTTTAATTATTTTTTACAGACTGCAGGAACTTTAGATGAATTATTTCAGGAGAGTTCTAATAAGGCATTTGTAATTGAAAATATACTTATTAATAATTATTTTATAGCAGTATTAATAAAGTATATATCTTGTTTTTATTCAGAAAAGAAGGTATTAGTATAATAAGTACAACATTATTTTAGCTAGTTTATTAAATTATGTTATTAAAAACTATATTTAAAATGTCGAATGTAGGTATTAATAATATAAATTATTAATCTCAGTCATAAATTATTAAAAATAAGAGTTTATATTTTGAACACGATTTGATATTGTTTTTTTTTTTTACTTAATTTCGTTTTTTTTAAATATTAATTATTTATACAATGAATATTAAATAATTTTTTTATAAAAAAATACCTGTTATTCTAATATTAATTCTATAAATACATATAAATCAGTATTCGTACTGTATAATACTCATCTACAATTTATTTATGAGCTAGAAACATCTAAATCATTGAACTTTCTTGACATTGCTATCCACAACAAAAACAAGCATATATTGACGAATTGGTACCAAAAAGGGATGTATTCTAACAGAATTATCAATTTTAATTCTTATCACTCCGTGAACTAAAAGAGAAATATCATGTATAACCTTGTAGGGCAATTTTATTATCTAACAGATGTTATCATAATGACAGTTTAAACAAGTTGACAATGCTTTAACATCCTTCGTAATAATTACTACCCGGTCTAATTTTACAACAAATTTACATTTTACATTTGAAACATAGGTTGAGAAAAATTAAATATAATGATTCTCTCGATATCAACCCTCAAAAATCTTTCGACAACATAATTTCGTTACCATATATAGAGAATTTTTACGAAAAAATTTACAATAAATTAAAAGCGTATAACATCAATATTGTTTCCAAGATCAACAATAAATTAAATAAAAGCATAAGATTGGGTCAAATCAGAAATCATAAATGGGAAACTGTCGACGTCTTATACAAAATAAACTGTAAGGATTGCAATGCAACATACATAGGCGAAACCAAGTGAAATCTAAAATAACGAATTTTCGAGCATAATAAGCAATATAACATCAATTCAATTAAACAAATTCACTCGAAAATGAACAAACACATGATAGATTGGGATAATGTCAAAATTTTAAATAGAGAGCAAAATTATAGAAAGAGACAAATTTCAGATTTTTTACATATACGATTAAACACCCACGCTGTAAACAGATAGAAATACAGAAATATGTTGAATGATAAATATAAACATCTGACGACATTGATGACGCGATATACAACTCATACATAAATCTCGATGTAAGCGTACCTTGTTACATTAAAATTTTGATGGCGTAACAACATGGGTTCTACGAAATAAACAATTATTAAATTTCGACCAAGGTAATATATATCACTGTAATTTTATTTATATGTATTTGTTAGTCTAAATTTGTAATTGTAAATAATTTTATTAATAATTAAAGCCCTATTAAAGGTAAAGTAATTTGTCGAAACATCGCTAACGTAAAATGAAAATCTTCGTTGTTTTATTCAACCCCACAAGGAATTATTTTCCAAAATCCTAATATGAGTGAATATTCATTAGCAACTTTTTCCACCAGTGTGTAATTATATAAAAACAATCGAATACTACTAGTAACACAAGGTATGAACTTATGCCAGGTCGGCTTTTGAATTAAATAATCATACTAAAATCTTGTTTAACTTCAAGTAGAATCATGAAGATATGACTTATAAAGTTAAAGGTGTAATTAATTTGATAATTTGAAACATGGTACATTTTCATCTGATTCAACATTGAGATTCTTAGCATTGAGATCTTGCATTAAGTCATTGATCAAGGTATTCTTGGGTTCAAGGCCATGTGTAACATAATGAAGGACTGCAATTATTTCCTTGTCTTTTTAATATATCTAAGATCATGATTTATGACTGTAATCCTTTAATGTATTTTTAAATTAATTTAATGTACTTGTTGTTGAAATGCCTAATTTATTTTTAATGTTAAGCCTTTAGTCGTAATTCACTATATATTTATAACAATAAAGATTGGGCAAATGGAGAGAAATAATCAAGATACAATTAATTTCCAAATCAATATAGATATATTTTCTTAAAATTTTACGCTGATACAAATGTATACACTATTAAAGAGAACGAAGAATATTCTATCTCGGAGGGTTATCTTCGGTTTGCGGCGGGGTCAATAGTGCAAAATGAGGATAGAGCGTTTCCTGGTATGGAGCTTATTTTAGAGAGGCAAGATGAGCCCACCCATTTCGGGTCATTATAACAAAAGCGAATTGCTTGAAAAAGTTTTTTTCCTCGTCCATCCTAAGAAGGATGGATTTAATCTAGAGGTGCTTGTGATGGATTGATCGACCCGGGAGTATTGCTTTGGAAAGACGTTGTTTCTGTCGATAACGTTGTGATAGGGACAATTCAACCACCTGAACTAGAACAAGTAAAATAAATTTTAAACCAATTAAAAAATTGATATTTGATGGTAAGGATTAGGAGAGAGATGAGATGTTTTTCTGTTTAACTCCCCGATCTCGTATGACTCGATGTTCTGAGACCTCAAACTTTAGAATCCTCTGCCAAATCTCAACTATACCTATCGGAAGTGTCAGTTGCCTCGCTTCTGGGGGAGAAGGTTCTGCCACGCCAATCGGGGAACGTCTGCTAGCCCAAGCCATTATCCATCACTTCAGACTTGACTAATGTATCGGGACCTTTCCGAAATCGGCGTGTGAACGAGCATATATCCTTTTCGCACATTACTATACAAATATGTCCATTTAAGAACCGATTTCTGCACGAGTATATACCTAATGCTATAAAAACCTGTTAATTCCTGTTCTTGAAGGTAATATTGTGGTTTAAAAAAGAGTTGTCTGGGATCATTTGTCAGAAAAAATTTCGTTATTTTTGGTTAGCTTCAAAGTTTAAATTCATATGAATGATTATAAAACAACAAGATGTTATTAGTGACTCGATACGGTAGTTGTAACTTCTTTTCCCTTTACGCCATGTCATATATCCGGTTGTACCGCGGTTATAAATATTGATTTAGGTAGATTGATTGTGAGCACCCGTGGAACAATTTCATGTACTAAATTTCTAGGTTTTCGCAAGCAACAAATCATAATATAGGGAATTTTTATTTATTTACTGTGCGAGTGCAAGGGATAGGAAAAAAAAATATAATCTACAACGTATAGTCAGTGTCATGCAAGGATTTAGTCGAGGCAGTAAATAATCAATACTTTTTAATTAAACATTAAATTGGTAGGTCAATATTTAATATATTAAACCTAAGAATTTAAAAATAATATTTTGTTCTAAGGGAATGGTTCGATATAATACTATTGTTTGACTAAATCGGGTTCACAATACGTTGTGTATAGGAATTCTGTATAATTATTTACTTTCTTTTAAAAAGTGCAAGTATTTATTGATGAATTAAAATGTTTATAATGAAAAACAAAAGTTCAAATCTATATAAAGGATCACTCACGAAAATATTCATCAATTTTTCGTACAGATGATGCGTGATGATAGTTGCGGAGGAGGTGTCTTGCGGGCGTGGCAGTGCTTGTCTTTGTTCCGCATACGTTGGTATGGATATGGGGCGAAATTGGATTAGTCGACTGATTCCTTTGTGTTACTCCTAGAAATGCGGTTCCCTAGGAGTAACGTATAGAAAGTATACAGTAAAAAAGAAAAAAATTAATTAAACGAATAAAAAATTATAGAAAAAGATTGATCTGAAAATGCTACATTATATTTATCTTTGATGATTTAAAATAACATTATCAACATTAGAAAGTAATTATTTTAATCATTATTTTATGTACCATGTATGTTGTATAGTGCAAGTGAGAAAGAAACGGGAGATGAGGTAAATAAAAGTTTTAAGATCTCTGAATGAAAATTCAATCAGTAAGCAAGCTGATTATGTCGACAGCATAGTTGGGCGTACAAGCTAAAATTTTTATCCTTATAAATTATAATTTCTTTTAAAAAATAACCGCCTCATGTAGTATGTTACAGGAATTAATATGTACATGTTTATATGCAAGTTTATATTTCATAGGCATATGCACAGGATTCTCTTTTTAGAAAAAGTAATATAACTATTTTTATGATTCATATACATTAAAAATTAGTCACAAAAGAAATATATTATTTTTAAGGAATTTCTTTTCAAGAAAATTTATTTGAAATAATACAAATATTAATATATCTTAACAAGTAGTTTTTTCATTGGTAATTGTTGAATTCAGTACATTATAAAAAAGTATAAAAATAAAATATTATACTATATAGATATCTTTTTATGATAAAATATTATATATTCGTAAATATTAAATAATTTATTGAAAGCAATAGCTTAATATTATATTTAAATAAATGTTATCTAAATAAATATTTTAAATAATTATATATATTTGTAGCTACAAAAAATGTATTATTGTATTACAAAAGATTTTAATGACTTGAAAACAAAGAAAGAAAAGGAGATTTTGACTCATTTTTGGAATATTGGCCGTTTAATCAGCATCACATATATGGGTAAAATATGAATAAAAATTTTATTGTCAGAAAATTATAAATACTTAAAAACTGTCTGATTCATGATAATGGTGTCATTAAATCTACAAAGAAAAATTTTATCTTATTTTATATTGCCATTGTTATTCATCTTCTTGTATTTTCTATTATCTATTATTTATGCTCAATAAGCTTGTACAAATATTAATAGCATATTTATACAAAGCATTAACACAAACAATTTTCTATGCCTTAATTATCAAATAATATTTTACTAGTTCTTAATTATTGAAAAAATTTTTGACTTAAGTAGTAACTCTTTTTATTATATAAAGTTTCAATGAGCAAATTAATTAGAACCAGTCTTAGAACGCACCTCTATTTAAATTTCTTGTTCAGATTTTTCTAGAATTTTTTCGATACCTTTTCGTTTATTTTTACTCTTATTTTGATTTCACATTAAATATTAAAAAACTACAAAGTTACAAATTTTTTTATTAATTTAAAAATATTCCGATTTTTGGGAAATTTCTGATCGGTTCTTAAAAAAATACATTTTCTCAAAAAATTAATTATCTACTATTCTTCTTTTGATAATATAGTGCTAAAATTACAACATATCAATTAATGACAAACAAAATATAAAAAAATTAATTTTTTCGTTAAAATTGTTTATAAAAAAATCCTGAATATCATGAGAGGCATTTTAGAAACTAAGAATCTACCGATTTGTTTACGAATTTTGATATGCATCACTAGCTGCTTTTTTCATGACCTAAAAAGTGTTCTATTGCTTGGATTAATAATATAATACACATGTAAACATTATTTCTCTTTTAAGTTATATAATATTTTTTTAGTAATTTCTTTTATTTAAAATTTTATTATAAATTAGAATTTGATGATAGTACATTATAGGCAAAACTAAATATTTTAAAGTTTTAGAATAAAATTAAAATAAGTTTTTTACATTAATTTCATATGTTACAGTGTACATGTTCCTTGCCTGTGTAACTTATATAACAATGCCAGTTATATTACCAATTACTTTGAATTTAATTCTTTATAATAAATCTTATAAAAAGTCACTTTGTTGTAAAGCTAAATATTATATTCAAGAAGATCAATACTTTTTGGAACTCTTTTTCCATTCAGTTATCGGAGGTGGAACAACAATAATAATGCTTATTACAGTTGATACTGTTATGTTTTGTAGTGTATATCATGCCATTGGACTTTATAATATTATAGAGTAAGAACTTTTTTATAAAATATAATCATTTTTTTCAGTACAAGTCAAAATTGTATTTATAAAATCTTAAAATACAATAAGAAGACATATTAAACGATTTGTAAGCATATTTTATTTAAATTAAGTAAATTTTATTTCTTTTTCCATTTTCAAATAAATTTTATTGATTATCTATAAATTTATTTTTTATAAAGATATTTATAGTATTAATTTCCTAAATAATAGATATTTTAATATTTGTATTGATACTAATTTTCTGTATATATATATATATATATATATTTTCAGTCATAAATTAAAACAAATCTTGAATTTTAAATATAATGATCCACAACAAAAAATTAGAAGTAGATAAAAAACTTCATAATTATATATTAGCTTCAATAAGGATACACAATAAAACGCTTGAGTTAAGTCTAATTTAGTAATTAAATAATATATTTTAATAATATACTTACTAGGATTATTTTTTTATTTATTTATTTACTTATTTATATAAATATATATAATAATATTTTATAGATTTCTTAATCTCCTTCAATCATCTTTTACTCAAAATTTATTTATTAGCACTGTAATGGTGCTCATAGCTTTAAGTACGACAAGTTTTTATGTATGTAAAGATTTAATTAAATTAATTTTATTTTATTAGTTTACAAATAAAAATTAATTAAAAAAGTTATCTATGTTTATCTACAGGTATTAATGAATATAAATAATTTTTTCAATAGCACCCGGATGTTTTTTGTGGGAATGGGAGTTCTATTATATCATTTTTGTGTGAGCTGGTCGGGTCAAAAATTAATTGATGCTAATTCTCAACTTTATCAATCAATGTTTGTAGAATTTATAATATATATATTTTTCATTATTCTAAATATTATTAAATGACAACTTTACTATACACAACATAGTATAATTTAAAAGCATAATTATATCAGAAGTCAAATATTTTGATTAATTTTAAAATTATGTTAATTTTTTTTCACAAATTATTAAGTTTTTACATTTACAGACAAATTAATCAATTTTCAACTACGATTAATAAGACTCATAAGTATCTTTAATAGAAAAAATTGAATTGTACAATATTTCATCCTAAAATGCTCGAAAAAATTTATTTGACAAGTTAAATAATAACAACAAAAATTGCAAAATATAAATCATTTGATTAAGCTATATTAAAATTAGATTTTTTATAGTAACTACTAAATGTACAAGTGATGTACATTTAGCTTCTATACGGATATTCCTAAATTAATTTTTGTAAATAATGCATCTTTAAGATATATTATTATAAAATTATTTTCTGAACTTTAACTAGGTTAGTCGACTTATAACTTTCATTTGAGAACAAAAACTAGTGGGATGATGTATGATGCAATCTCTTAACATATCTACATTTAATTATAAATATTAATAAATGCAATTTATTTTATTATTTACTTTAATAATGGCATAACAATATTTTGAAGAAGCCAAACTTATAAACAACATTGCCAATAAATAATATGTATTTTCAATTTTAGCTACTTTTGCAGATGGTATAAATTGCCCAGAAAAACACAGTATTTGATAAAATTTATGATAATGAGATGTAGGATACCTTTTCGATTAAAGGCAGGCCCTTTATTACAGTTAAATATAGAATCATTTGCTCTTGTGAGTTATTTAAAATGTACCTTCAGATAAATAAAAAATAATTTTAACAAATTTTAATTTTTTAAGATTTTGAAGAGATCCTTCTCATATTTTACTGTAATGGCATCTGTTAATACAATCAATTTTTCTGATATAACATAAGAAGAATAAAAAAAACTATATATGTGCACATATATATTAGTTTGTAGCTTCAATTAATATAAAAATTCTTAATTGTGAAAAAATACTTTTAATACATATTTTAAATAGAAAATTTTTTAATAATACCTGTGTAGTTTGATTAAAATAAAAAAAATTACTATTGAAAATAAACATCGTTTAAATAGTTTTGTTTTATTTCTGAAAAAAAAGTATTTCTTGCAATTGTCTTTTCGAGAATTATAAGTAATATTTTGAAGAGACAGTGCATTTTCTTTTTCTGTTAAATTTCGTCATTTCTTCATGTGTTATAATAGTCTTTCGTAATTTATTATTTATGCACCAACATAATCTAATTTATCTACGCGATTCAGATTTAATTAAAAAAAATCCTTTTGTACTTCTATGTTCATGTACTTATCAACAGCTGATTTAATACAATATAGGTTACATTGTTTGAATTTTGTATGTTTACCTATATATAACAACTGCAGCATTATAACTTTTTATTGTATTTATTTATTTTTTGCTAAGATTGTAACGATCTAGTTGTTTTCGGCCGGGATGAGATCGCCGGCATCCAGGTTCGCGTGAGAATTGGGTGCAGAGTAAGATAATTGGTAAATTGAGAATTTCGGGCTTATGGTTCAAAGAATATAAAGTTTAATAATATATATATATATATATGTATATTGTAATGGATTTTCCCGTTACAATATATTTTTCTGTAATGATCTTTTACACCTTTTTTGAATCGCAGGTATGCTTACCTGACGCGGCCGCTCAGCTTCACAATCGTCTCTCTTGTCTTTAGACGATGCCCGCGAAGGCGGCGGGATTCGGGCGATCAGGGTGCTCTTTCTCCTTCATCTGGAAAAGGGCCGCGAAGAATCACGTACGAAGGGACGGGTACACGGGGCTCTAGGAAGCACTAATGATTATACGAGAGCTTATCTTTTACGTTAACATTTATTCTATTTGAACATCCAAACAATTACGCACGTGGCGGAGCCCGCTCGAGTTACATAAATAACTTAATAACTACTTACATATCTATCAAATTCTTAATCTACGCTCTTCGGCAAAAACTCGCTGTTGTCTCTACCTGGTGGCTGGCTCCTGTCCTCCCTTGGAGGTGCTCTCTTACTTGGATGGAATTCGAGGTCCTCTGTAATTGCGCTTCAATCCTCTATCCCACAACACCAGTACAACAATATCCACACGGGTCACACAAGGATTAAACAAGGATCCACGACACTCGTACCGATGTTCTCAAATTAAAAATTTCGTAACCGATGTCTTGACCCGAACACGAGCTCAATCAATCTAAGGACTTCACGGGTTATAGCCCGTGAGTATATTATTCCCTCCTGTGTTCTAAGTTATATATTAATAACAACTTTATTATATTGGTCAATAAATATAAACCTTCATTTAATCGCTATATAAACAGTACGAAATTTAATTAAATAAAAAAAAATGAAATATTAAAATTATACATAACTCCAATTGAATAAAAAAAAATTTTAAATAAAATTCCAACCAAATAATCAATTTATAATAATTTTATTATATATAAAAGAAATTTAATTATTTCATACCAATAGAAACTGACTAATAAAATAAAAATAATAATAAACATATCAAATATTCAAATTAAATAATATTATCGATAAGAATTATTAATCAAATAATAAAAATAATAATAAAAAAAAATAATTTAATATATAAATTAAATTAAATTTCTTAAATAAAATAATATTAAATAAAAATAGATTGAATCATTTGATATTTCAATATTTTCCAGTATACAAATCACTTTGAATATTATACTTTCATTTTTCCAAAACATTACACGAATTTCATTCAAGGGCAACGAATGTATCAACAACTAGGTCCCTGTTCGGGCATCAATTGTAACACGGTGAATTAATTATATAAAAATAATTCATCCTATTAAATTAATATAAATTTACATATATTATTTTCACTACTTATTTTATTAAATTCACTGCACTTCACTACTTATAATTTTATACTTTTAAATATTTAATTAAGGACCGAATTCCGCTGTTAATAAGAATTTCGGATTCGCGTCGACGAGTCTTTCTGCCCACTTTCAACTCTACTTTACCAGTTAATTATAATAGTATTTTATAATATAATTCATTATCACATTTTATTATAATCAAGATATATTAATATATTACATGAAATTCTTACCTTAAAATATATATTTATAAAATATGTATATATATGTATTTATGATTAGATTATATTTAAAATTTAAAAATCCATATATTTAAAATTAATTTTATTAATTTTTAATAGTTGGTCTTCCTCTCTATTTGTAGTTCTCAATAGTAAGAATATTAGATATAATTCATAATTAATTACCTTTTTAATATATATTATATTTCTCAATATATAAATATCAAATTGGATCTAATTGGGATTCAGTTCACTTACAATACAATAATAATAATTTATAATTTTATTTTATAAAATTTATTATTTTCACAATTATATTGAAAGAATCACTCGACCTTACAATACGATAGTTATATTGATAATAATTTGTGAAACCTTTCTTATCGCTGGCAAACTCATTTTTACTTTTCAATCTTTGAAAAGTGTTATTATTGGTTGATGATCGGACATAAATTTTTCTTCTTTACATGTTTACAAATCGTTGATCCTGATTGGTTATTTTTAAAGAAAATTCCCTTCAGGATCATCGACCGACACATAAAATCAGAAGAACAATTATCATGATCAACAACCACACCATCTTTTCAACACTACTACATCTTTCTATATTACCCTAACAACAAATTATAATATTTTTGGAACGAGAACCAGTGAACCAGCATAGTATGAACGTTCATAACAAATTATAATATTTAATAATAAGTGATGTCTGTATTATTTTGTAATAATACACAGCATCACACTGTTTAAAATTTTAAATAATAATAATAAAAATTAATTGAGTATTTATTAAATATTTAGGAATCAACAATTTAAATTCTCAGTATGTTTATGAAATATTGTTAAAATATTAATTCACGTATACCTTACTGACTGATAAAAATAAAAATAAATTTAGATTTATTCACTGATATTTTAAAGTCAACCCACGTCGATTCGAAGCTATTCTTTTAAAAAATGTATTCCCCGTATTAGATCTCAGTGAATCAAAGATCACTATTTCGCCTACTACTTCATGAATTTAAGGTGGAACACTGCGTAGTATGCACCACGTTAATAATTGAAGCAGATGTGAGGGTAAAAATTGTACTTTATTTCTTAATGGAATTTATACAAGGTGCTCATACTCAGAATTGATTGCTTACAAAAAATGTCAATGTATGAATTTAAATGTCGAAACATAGTGCTCTCAATTAAAAAATTTACAGCTTTTAAGCATTTTAAACAAGTCGGTCTGTTCCAATCGATCATTTACATATTGTGGTCGGGAAAAATTCATTTTCAGGTATTATACACAAATTTTCTGGACACACAAATAGTCACTTGCATACACCACTCGGGGTTTCTTTCTATGTTCCTTAATATGGGTTTTCCATAGAACTTTTAACGGAGAGTTTCTTCGGAGACCCATAAATATTGGTTTCTTTGGAGGTTTTTTCACGTGGTTTTCCCCCTCGGTCATTACTACGGAATTTTCCTGACTGGTCTTTCGCATGGGGTTTGTTCCTTGAATTTCGACTTTATATTTTGAATCTTAACACCCCGCACTTATAAGCCATTAAATATTCGAATTAACTGCATTTGTATTTCTTGGTCTTCTTCTGTTACATTTTCTTGGCATTACTTTCAACCAAAAACTCATCTGGGGCCCCGTTCATATTAAATCTAAAATCAAATTTTTCAAACATCTTACTTGATTTTTTTTTAACCCTAAAGTGATTTTGAAATCTACAATTCTAATTTTCAAAGACAGTATTTTTATTTATTAATTAATATTCTTGGCTTCGTTCGATACATAATCCCTTTTTGAAAAACCGCCTCGCGGAAAAATGAATACCCTTCATATAACATATATGAAAACTCTTCATTCTTTCATAAAGGTTTTGGAACGAAATAAACAGTCAGGTATTTAAAAAAAAATATTTTTTAATTTGTCTTTGATCTTAATTATTTTATTTAACAAGAAAATTTTAGGCAATTCTTAAATATTGTAATCAAGATAAGAAAGCTAAGTGACTTTCGGCCGAAAATCTCGGCCTTTTTAATACCTTCTATAATCTAACCCACTCCCGGAATTTTCATCACTTTATGACTCGCGACGGCGGCTGGATCTTATGTCGCCCCACCAGTCTCCTTATTTCGAGGCAAAGCGGCTCCGCGTTGTACGTCGGCCACCCCGGATTGTTTTTCACAACAATTTCCACATACGAGAATAAGCCTTTCTCGGCTATCTCGATATTTTTTTACAATATCGAATTCATTTCTCGGGCGTCCCAGAAACTCGAAATCGCTCAAGTCACAAATAATGATATTTGAAACAGTTTATATATCAAGATTCGCCTATTACAATAATACTTAAGCTAAATACAAACGCAACATTCACAAAATACTTTTCAAACAAATATAAATCTAAGTTACAATATTTTTTCGTGACATTATAAAATTTGAACCTTCAATCAAACGAATTTTTTTGATTACAATATGAAATCTAAGCGCAAAACTAGGAAACACTTTTTGAAATTTCTTCACGTAATATTAGTCGATAACAGGTTCATTGCATTACAAAAAAAAAACAATAGAATTCTGACTAAGCATGACATTCCTTTCATCTCGTTCTTGGCTTATTTAAGAACTAATGATCCACGCATTCTGTCCGCTCATATTCTAGCTTTGTTTTTAAATTACTTTCCAACATCTTATTTCATTCAAAAGATAGAATTATGGGGCCTTTAGTACTACTTTCATAGTTGCTCTGGTGTAATAATGTACTCCTCTTTACTCGCTTTCGAGTTTTCTTGTATCAATTTCTTCGTCTAAGTAGGAATTAAGTAATCAACGTGAGTGCAATTATGTCTCTTGTAGTTAGAGGGTTTTCTTCTTTCCATTTCTGTTAGTTTTATTATTTTCCAATAGATTATGGAATCATGAGCTAATTTATACGAATGTGTTTGTCCCGACTAAATGAGATCGTGTGTTGTAGCACACTTGTTATAGTCTTCCGTTTTACAGATTTTCTCGAATGTTCTCCTTCGTTAATAATCTTTGCATTAGGTATATGGTTACAACTACACCAGATGTAGATAAGTTATCAATAATGACATATAATCTGTTATATAATAAAACCAAATACATCTTCTATATATTTGCGTGCTTCTTTATCATTAAGTTGTGGTTCTTTCATAAATTATTTATATTTGTGTTTGGGGCAGTTTCGTTGTTTGATCAGGAAAAAAGAAAGCGGGCGGAAAATTGTAAATTTCAGCGTGAAATGCCCGGAGTGGAGGCGGACCCGGAAGAGAAACTTACCTCCGTGGGGTCCGAAGCAGGGGGAGAACAATGAATCCTTAACCTCACGTCTGGTACATCGGCTGCACAAATTTTCTTGCGTTCGTTTGCTTTTGTATTCTCGCATTTTTGGCGTTGATTTCTGTTATCTTGCCTTTTGCGTGCGTGGTGTGATTGTAATCTGTGTGGATCAAGAGAGCCCAGGACTACTCGATTCCACTCACCTTCTCGGCAGCGCCCGACGAGCGAATCCCGGTGGGTATAGACAAATATCAGGGCTGCCATCGCCAGTTCAACGCGTCATCCGACACCCACGTTGCGACTTCCACGAGAGCGAGCCACCGTTCGAGTGTGCCCGCAAGCGCCGATAATCACCGCCTGTGCAGTTGCACATTTTTTGTAAGTTTGTATTATTAATTGCTGGCGCAGCGACGGCTTTTCCCCCTGAACCGCAGGGGGTTTTTATACCGCGTCAAATAAATCGTTTCACTGTGTGATCGCACGAAAATCATTTGTTTCATTTGATAAACCCAGCAGTAACCTTTCTTTCCCTCACTCCTTTATACAATAAATTTATTTGACAATTTTTTAATTTCTCTAAAACAATTTGCATAATTTCATTGGTTTTACCCCATATTTTTTTAGTCATAATACCGGTAATGCATGCAATATTTGATGTATTATTTGGCTTAGATACCAATTTTCAATGACTAAAGCGTATGCGAATCGATTAAAGACAAGTATTTTCCTACTTTAAAACGATAACACGCTTATTAAAAATGCAATTACAGCTTTCTATGGGGTATACCGCGTAATTTTCTAAAAAAAATCTTTGGTAGTGTAATAATAGTTGTCCGATAACAAAACAGTCAAAATTCCGTTGTTTTCTGTGTATCAAGTAGAAACTTCACTGAAAAAGTCGGAAAAACTCGGAAAATATCTGGAAAAAAATCAGTTTCCTAATTGATAACTCTTTACCCTAAAAAGCTACTAACAGCATTGAGAAGTTATATTCATATTGCAAATTCTTACACTATACTAATATATTCATATATATTACTTTTACATGAAAATATGAAATCATTTTAAATGTATAAAATATTATACAGAATTAAATTAAATAAATTTTTTCGTACTAAGTTATTTACCTTAGAACGTTTACGTACTGTATATAAACGTTTTATAAGATTAGAATTTTATATCTTTAAAGTTATTTATCTTTTTGAGAATGAGAAACTATTGACTTTCTCTACATTAAGTCTTCTGTTTTAAACTCGGCGCGAGAGTGATTTAGTACCGCATATGGCTACTAGGTGAATTATAATTTCTTTCAATCTTAATATGAAAAGTTGTTCAGAAGTATCTTTAATTAATGAGAACTTATTTAAGCAACTCAGTCCTTCATGACTCCTTAGGCCCTCCTTTCATGAGCATTGTCTTCGTCCTTGTGTGTGACTCATCCTCGGCGTTCGTCATTCACTCTAAGGTTGTTGTTCACTCACATATAATCTTGACTCGCCTCCTGGCTTTGGTACAAAAAATTAGTTGTCCTCTATAGTGAGGCAATATTTCCGTACTCTGTCACTAGGTAGCGTCATATTGAGTTTTACTTTCCTCATGTAAAAAAGTTTAGCGAGGTAATATATATCAGTCCCCCACAACGCTAGGGTGAGTCATTTCTGACCCCACCTTAGTAGCGGCTTTTCCATCCTTGCTGTCGAGGGAGTTGTTTCTCCTTCCTTTCGTCTTTACTCTGCGAGTTTTTACTCGGACAATAAACTGTACTATTCATTTCCTGGTTTGAATAGTATTAACTTTCCCATTTTAGCTAAGTATATTTGGTAACGTATTATTATTATTATTTTTAAATATTAAGCATGGAAATTCCTACTAATTTAAAGACACTTTCCCAAGACGAAGTCATAGACATAATCCATGAGCTTGTTCAAAAACTTAATCTTATTACTTCATCTAAGCCCCTTCCCTCCCTCCCTCAAATTCTTACTCCCATAGTTGAAGAGACAACTGAGGGTTTCACTCTCGTTGAGAAACGTAAGAGGCGTTCTCGAAAAACTCAAAAAACTATAAAATCTTCCGGGTCTGATTCTAACCGAGAAACAAAAAGACCGGCCTCTCGACCTTCCTGTTCTTTACCTGATTCTCTTAATTCCTCTAGATCCTCTTCTCCTATGTCCACCAGTGACTCTATACAAACTATAAATAATAACATACTTCCCGAGTCTTCCATAAAAAAGACCACTAATATTACAACTCGTCCACCTCCGCCTATTATATTACGTAATAAGGCGGACTGGTTTAAGATCAGATCTAGTCTTGATTCTCTCTACATTCCCCCTAGGCGCGTCTCCGTAGCTTCCAAATCTATTCTTATATATCTATCTAATTCTGACGATTTCAGATCTGTAACTAAACTGTTAGAAAAACAGAACTTGAATTCTCCACTAATTAGCTACAAGAAAAACGTGATCTTGTAGTTGTTATTCGAAAAGTACATGAAGATCTTTCTGAACAAGATCTCCTCTCCCATCTTAAACAAAAAGGTTTTCAGGTTCTCAGAGTCCATCACATGAGGCGTGGAGATAAATTGTGGCCGCTTATCACAGTACATCTTGATAAATCTGATCCAAATTCTCAAAAAATTTTCGATTTAAAGAAAATTAATCATTTTGATGTTATTGTAGAAAAAAAACACAACAATAAACTCATCCCACAGTGCAGAAGATGCCTCAAATTTCGTCATCCAGCAAATTATTGCACTGCTAGTTGGCATTGTGCCTTTAATCAATCTCTTTATTTCAACTGCTCAGGGAACCACTGGGCAACCTATCGTTGTTGTTCTAAAATCCCTAATAAGCAATCTCTCTTATCAACTAAATCTATCATAAAGCCACTTAATCCTCCGGTTAATCATACCAATCCTCTAATAAGAGACAAATCTGTAACTATACCTACATCTGCCCCTGGCTCCTTGGGAAATTCCCCGTTATCGCGAGCACATACCAGGCCTAATATATCTTATTCTCAGGTTACAGCTAGAATTAAACCCTCTCTCCCATTTCCACCTTTTATCCTTCAACTCCAGTTGGCCCTTACTAATGTTTTAGAGATCATCAATGGCTACACAAATCTTTAATAAGAATAATCTTCGCATCCTTAATTGGAATGCAAACTCTCTTTCTCCCACTAAAGCTCTTGAGTTGGAGCAACTCCTAGCTCAGCACAATATTTCTGTAGCTTGTATCATCACAGAAACCTTCCTCAAACCACACAAAAATCTTTTCTTTTCTGACTACATATCTTATCGCAGAGATCGTCCATCACCTCTATCCGGTGGTGGTGTTGCTATTCTCGTTCACAGGTCGATTAGACATCAGCCTGTTGATCTTGGTTCCACTTCGGCGAGGCTGTTGCAGTAGACATTTATTCCCTGGAGCAACACATAGAATTATTTACTTAACCCTCTAATCCGGGCCCTGGCAGACTGTAAACCCAAGTAGTCTGATAGGATCCGAAGACCATGCTCCCTGGCACCCTAATTATTAAACCAGGTATCGAGTCCGCACTTTTTGCGTTTTTATCTAATTTGCCTTTTTAACTTTTCAAGATAACCCTCACCTTTTCTTTCTTTACTCTTGTTTTCGTCCAACTCTTATTTCTCTTCCTCCTAATTTCTTCTTTGTTTTATATTTCCGAGATGTATAAACTTCGAGTTGGTAATCTCAACGCCCTTCTTTCTTCCTTCTTCCCACTTCATCTAAGTAGAGGGCTTTTTAGTCGGTAGAGTCAATGTAAGGGATTGATGAGTCCGACACTACCCATTCGTGGGTGTCAATAAGGTGATTTTTACCCTCTACACTGGCTTCTCCTTCTTCTCGTCAAAAAAAAAAAAAAAAAAATTTAAGCAACTCAACCTTCAAGGGCGTCATTTCCATGATAAAATTATAGGTCTGGGAGGGAGGTTATAAAACAACACATTCTTAAGGAATTGTAACTATTACACTCAAATAAAAGTACAGGTCTCTCATCATAGCAGTTCTAACTCATATTTTTAATTACCTGACAACAATATCATCATTCATTGAAGATAGATATTTACCTAACTTAAGAAATCAATTTAGTTAATTTTTAATTTTTAAAATCAAAAATAGTTGATTTAATTTTAGGAGCTCAAGTATATTATGTCATTAATCTTAGTGATATCAGGCCTACAAAGCCTATCTTCAAGTATTCATTTATCAATGCTCAGATGGTATGCTTTTGAACTAGTTTTAACTTAAAAAGATTTGTGTAAGAGCATTCATTGTAGCATCTTAGGGAAAGCAAATGCAAAATTATATGAGTTTCTTATCAACTTTTGTAATTAAGAGGAATTTTGTGTCAATAAATCTAGAAAACTAATATGAGTTGAACAAGAATGCGACGATCATTTTAAATTTACTTATTCAATAGATGAAAGTGGATAATATACAGTTTATTTATCCCTCAACTTGTTAACCCAAAATATATTGGAAACTATCGACGTCAATTCAACCTTAACTTCAAAGATCACTGAAGAAATTCGAGAAAATCTAAGAGTATAAATAACTTTATGACTAGTTTATGCTGGAGTACCGTTAGCTCAGGCACACGAGGAAATTAGATAGAGAGTCAATAATTTGCCCTTATATTTTTTACCTTATCGTGGTATTCTTAAAATGAAAAAATCAAAATCTTCAAAAGTGTCGAAATTTAATTAAAACAACATAAAAATAGTTTAGACAAAATTTTGACACTGTAGAAGAGTAAGTATAAACATTTTATTCAAAAGAAAATTTCATTTGATTAGGTGTTGCATGTATTAAAATATTTTTCATAGTAATAATAGTGCTAATTTGAAATATTCTTTTTTTCTTGTCTAATATTACAAAAATAATTTTTTCTTAATAATTAAAATATCATGTATCATGTGTCATTGTATATAAATATTCTTTATGGTATGAGAAAATAATAAATCAAGTAATTTGTAAAAAATTTTAAAGTATTGCATTCTGTCATCTTTATTAAAATTAATAAAAGTTATTTAATAAACTTAGAAGGTAAATTTAGTTTATAAACAGTAAATAAGATTGCTCACATATAATAATTATAAATTTACGCAGCCGTGCACAAAAGGTTTTTTTTTAAATTTTATAATGTACAACACGTATTCACTCACCAAACAAGCCTCAACAGTAGTAAACTCAAATACAATTATTAAAAATCAATAGTTTAAGAATAATTGCATTAATAGAAATAATAAAATATTTCAAAATTCAAGAAATTAAGAAAATTTTTTTAAAACAATGCAATATCGTAATAGTGCATGTGTGTGGCTTGATCAGCTGCTAAAGCCGCCATTGTTTTAACGTCATTCAAAGAGAATATAATAAAAGTAAATGAATCGGATTTGAGGGAATTATGACAAGGACGTTAAACGTAATGCACTTACATGAAATTTTTAAAAAAAAGTTGAAGCAAATTCTTCCTACGACCAAAGGTGTCAAACGTGAGACGTATAAAATGTAAGTATCATCGGCAAACAATTAATCACAAACACATAGACAGTAGACATATGCTATAGTGCTCGACGTTGAACCTCAACGAATATATTATGATCATTGGGTAAGCATGCAGGATTTGCATTTGTGTGAGTGTGGTTTTACTTTTCATAGGTGCTTTATTTTTAGCTGCTCTTTCAAACCTTTTATTAGCACCTTTCGATAATACAGTGTAATATAATGCAACAATGTTTTGAAGAACATACAAATTTTGTATAAAAACTGAGCTGCTGAATCGAGAGCATTCTTAATGAATTTTTTAAACGACTGCTTTCATTTACTTTATTATGCCACCAAGCCGATTGGATGCAGTATACAGAAGTATTCTGCTTACCAAATTTTTTACCAAGGGTTGGGGTAACCCAGAAAATTTGAGAAGGTCAGTCTCCTTGTAACAATTGCAATTACAATTAATATTGTAAAAATCCAATTAAATCAATGAGCATTTTGTATTTCTATCATTACATATGCACATGCATAGATCTTATTTTATATTTATTTAATTTTTTTTTATTAATTTTACCTTTGAAAAAGGTTATGAAATAAATACTACATAGAAGCATAGAAACATAAAGCATAAACGATTTTATGATCATTAATTTAGATTTTATTACAAATATAAATTTGTTACATTAAAATTTATTTTTAAGACATTTGTTCAGTATTATTTAAATATTGTATACAAAGTATCATTTATAATATTAAAATTATTTAAATATTATTTAAATATCTCTATATTATTACATATGCATACACACACACACACACATATATATATATATATATATATGTGTATATATATATGTGTGTGTGTGTGTATGGATGTATTTATACTTATGGTATGGCATTATAAAAAATTCATTCATATAACTTTTTTATTGCATAGGATATTCAAATTTAGAAAAGTTGTTGCAAATCGAGAAACTTGTTATAATCTTATTCCTCGAGATTATCCAATAAAAATAACAAAAGTTAGTATTTACCACTATAAAATTAAAAATATTATTAAGTACAACTGATAGATTAATTTTAATATTTTATTAATAAATGTATTTATTCATTTAGGATGAAGAGTGGTCAGACTGTCATATTATGGAAGGACAATTTGAATCGCCATTTGAGAAAAATTTACCTGGTATAATGCCAGAAGAAACCAAAATTGCTTATTTTCAAATAATTTTACCAAAACAATGGAAATCTAAAGAAATAAGACCAATTTGCTTACACCTTGCTGGCACTGGAGATCATGTAAAATACTTTAGACCTCATTGACTTTAGTACAAAATTTTACTTTTAGCTTAAAACAAAGTTTTGTAATTATATACATTTTTTAATCTTTTTTAAAGTAATAAACTCAATATTATTTATTTATAAAATTAAAAATTGCGTAAACTAATGTTAATTAAGATTTTACATATTTTTATTAGTATTTTTGGCGGAGAAGAAATTTGATTGCAAAACCATTACTTAAAGAATCAGGAATAGCATCTATTTTACTTGAAAATCCATTTTATGGTCTTAGAAAACCAAAGGATCAAATGTAAATGATTTTATTTTTAAATTTGAAATATATTTTGTTGAGGTATGAAAAGTAATAATTGAACTTATTTTTAGACGATCTAGTTTACACAATGTATCTGATATTTTTATTATGGGTGGATGCTTAATTATGGAATCTATTGTCATATTGAATTGGTGTGAACAGCAGGGATTTGCACCTCTTGGTCTTACAGGACTTTCTATGGGTGGACATGTTTGTATATAATTTGCAAAGCTATTTAATAATATATAAAAAATATTTGAATTTAATATTGTATTATATTTATTCTTTTATTCTTGTAATTATTTACTTTAAAAAATACAATAAAAATATAAATTGATGGCTTTTTTTAAAACTTAGATAAAATTTAATTTATTTTTAATAATAAATTAAATACATTTTTATGACATAATAATTACAAAGAAAGAAAGCAGAAAATAAATTAAATCAATATTACACACTTAAAATAGTTGTTACCAAAATATTTTATTTAATAATTTTATATTTCCCATTAATTAAAATATCACATAGTAAACTGTTTTAACCTATTTATAGATGGCTTCTCTTGCAGCTACTAATTGGCCAAAACCAATACCATTAGTGCCTTGTTTGTCTTGGTCAACTGCATCATCAGTATTTACTAAAGGTGTAATGAGTGCATCAATCAATTGGGCTTTGTTAGAATCACAGTATTTTGAAAATACAATATATCAAAATGATTTAGCAAAAATGGTTAAAATTATTCATCAAGATGTTAGTATGCAAAAAATATATTTACATCATTTATTATGTTTATATTAATTTATTTAATTGCAATTTTTTTTATTAGGATGCATTTTTAGCAGGTCAACATTTTGCAAAACATTTCCCTGCAAGTATGAAAAGATTTAATAAAATACAAAAGGAATCTTTACAAGATATAAATACAAATCAAAATTTATACAATGAACAAATTAAGATAAATTCTAATAAAAGTGTCAATGAAAGTGAAAATGCAATAACTGAAAAACAAGAACTTGCAGAAGAAAAGGCAGCAGCAAGATTGTTTCCTTTGAATCTTATATCGAATAAATTGAAAAATTCTCAACCAAATATTTCAAAACGTAAGATACAAAAATTGATTTGAAAATCTGTGTATTGAAAAAAATTTTAAATTTTAATAAAGTCAAAAAATGTTTTAAAAAAATATATTTTTTTAAAGTATAAAATATGTACAATTAAAACAATTATTAATAAGCTTAGATTTTAATTTAATTATAATATTTTAATAAATTATTATTTTATTTTAAATCAATAAAATAATTAAATTAAAATAATTTATTTATAATAAAAAACTTTTAAATGCAATATAATACATTTTATTAAAATTTTTAAAAGAAAGATTTACTTAATGATAATAATAATTACTATGTTTAGATAAAAATTTGCGAGAATGTGAGGCCTTACAATTTATGAGAGGAATAATGGATGAATGTACACATTTACAAAACTTTGAAGTACCTGTAGATACTGAGCTTATAATAGCAGTATGTGCAAGAGATGATGCTTATATACCAAGAGATGGTTGTGTAGGATTGGAGAAAATTTGGCCCAAGGCTGAGATACGTTTTGTAGATGCTGGACATGTAAGTGCTTACGTGCTTTACCAGAAAATGTTTAGGTAATCATTTTTATTTATGTAAAAGTTAAAAATTAGAAAAAATTCATTTATTTATTCGATATTATATAAGGTATGAAAAATATATGTATGATTGTATTATTTCTTATTTAATGATATACATTATTTAATATTTTATATAATGTAATTTGAGTTTTATTGACTAAAAAAATAAAAAGTTTTTTTATTTTATCAGATATTTTATTCAAACAAATATTTTTAAATACAATTTATGAAATATTATTTATAGAAAAAATATAAGTAATTTTTTAAATAATGTGTAAATATGGAATACATGTATTATATATATGTAAACTTAATTATGATATAAAATTATTAATTATATGAAATAAGAATTTTTTTTTATTTAAAAATATAAGCATTATAAAATAATGATGTAATTATGATAAAATTTAATTTGTATATATGTTTAAAAGAGTAAATTTATTCCGATTTCAATAAATTTTTAATTATAAAAAAAAAATACACAGATGAATACACTCACTATTTTGTTTTTATATTTTAAATATGATTATTATGTTTGAATTGACATTATCTTTTATATTATGCTTTTTATGTATCGTAATTTCATGATTTTTTATATACCTAATTTTCACATAGTTCATCATATAAATTACCAAAAATTAAAATTAATTTTAAAAAAGTTTTAATATAATATATATATATATATAACATATAAAGAAAGCTATAAAGTAGTGACCATACTTTATTAAAAACAAAATATTAATATTTAATAAAGTCTGTACAATAGGGTGTACTTATTCACAATAACTAAAATATAATAAGTGAATTATTTATCATTGTAATGTAAAATTTATTTTATGTATTAAAACAACTCAATTTTAGTAATACATAATTAAAATGAAATCTGTATACAAAGTTTAAAATCATGGATTATGATAATTTCAATCATAATACTATAAATTAAAATGATAGTGCAATATATGTTTAATAAAAAATTTTAATTGAATATATATATATATATATATATAAACTAATGTTATTTTCATTAATTTATTAAAATTTATTTTTATAAAATTAGTACTACAAATCATAAAGGTATAATTTACTATTATAAATAATAATTTATAATTTTGTTCTAATAAATATTTATTTATATTGTATCACTGGAATTTATAATGAAAATTTGTATAGTTTCAGAACAATGTTATTAGTTATTATACTTTTAATCTATTGTATAAAGTAATTTATATGTTTTATGGATAAGTAACAATGTTTCCTTATATATTGTACAAATTAGAAATATATCACACTCGTTTTTAATATATTTTACATAATGTTCTCATAAGTTTGAAAAATACTTGTTACTTAAGTTTAATAATGGATTAATTGTATATCCAAGGAGATCTTATTGTGTTGTAATATTCTATTTTAAACTAATCTATAAGTTATTATTATCTATAATCTATATGTTCTATCTATATCTATATATCAATAAGTTATTATAATTTTAATTATTATACATATATCAATTTAAAAAAGGAAAAATATTCTAAGGAAAGTTGTCAGTATCGTGAATGAGAAAATCACTCTTACAGTTTAAGTAAAAGGTTCACTTATTTGATACTTTTAGAAATTTTAGAATTTTCGTGATAAACTAATTTTCAAATTATGATATCTAAATCGTAAAATCATATGCAGTGCACTGACTATTAATACTGGAGTAAGAATTTCTTTTACTGCAGTATCAAAAATGTTTGCATTTTTAGTCCTGTGTACACGTTTACGTATATGCGTGTGTATTTATTTATTATATTCTGCTTCTACAGATTTGTTTGGAGAAACAGAAACTATAGCTTATTATTATAGTCATTAGTATTTATTTATAATTATATTTATATATATTTAGCTATATGCATTATATTTAAGAATAATATAAATCAATATTCTGTATTATTTTATATTAATCATCATCGTAAAATTAGTAGTAATTCATATATACATTAACTTAGATATATATAACATAAATTCTTTTTAATTTTTTTATTAATAAAAGAATATAATTTTCAACAAAAAAAGATTAAACATTATTTATTGAAAGTATTGGTGATATGGTTATACACAAAAAATTTGCAAATATCATGCCTGATGACCTGTTCGTGTTTTAAAATGAAAATCATTTTTTTTCATTTTTCATTCTTGATACCCATATTTCAATTGCTTAAATTTTTCTTGCATCATTTCTAATATAACTACCAATTTTTTTAAAGTTGAATTTAGTCTTAACCCAATAACACCCGTAATTTTGTTTTTTTATTATTTTTTGAACCAACAAAACTTTCCTTATTTTTCATGACGCAATCACTACTTTTAAATCGATAAAAGTGGCTCACATATTCCGAACGTTGAAGAAATTTTATAATTGATTTATGAAAGTAATTTACGAAATTCAATTAATTTTTTTTTCTTTTAATTGAAGTAAAATACCATGGACTAACTTATTATTTTTTCCAAAATTCGACATGTTCACTAAAATGTAAAACTATAACACTATTGTTTTGGTTGAGCACATTGTATATTTTTATTATTTTTAGATTATTGATAATAAAAAAAAACCATATATATGTATATACATATATATATATATTTTAAAATATGGAATTTCCCACAAATAGCTTTATGTATGATTTTTAATGGAAAGAACTCATTTATATATTTGATATTTATATATTAATATATAAATATGCTTTGTAATTTCAGTCAAATTTCGTGCATTAGGATATTTGCAAGTAAATATGCTGCTCTTTTGTTATTATTCTAAGAAACGTTTAAATTATCCCTATAATTTTGAATAAATCGATACATTTTGAATTATTGTGATAAACTAAGTGTTGTTAATTGATTTTCTTTTTTATTCAATACAAATCTAGTCAATGGATAGAAAAAATATTTTTGATATAAATAATAACAGTAAAATATAATAGTAAAACTTACTAAATTTTTATTTTAGCAACTAAATTTCATATGTGTTTTTATGATTATAATAAATATAAATATTTTACAAAAATATTTAAAAATTGTTTGTAAATAAAATCTTTTAAAATATACAAAATTTAATTAACCAATAGGTCATATCTCAAAACTTATCGGCTTTTTGAATAATGTTATTAAATAATTAATTATAACGTTGCATAAGTAAAAAGTAAAATTATATTTTATAGAATTTAAGTCAACCTTTAACTTTTTAAAAAATATTTTAAAAAGATGACACTTTTTCTTATATAATTGAAATAAATAATAAAAATTCACAAAATAATTTAATTACCATTAGTATTTTATTAGTATATTTAACATTCACTATATTGTTTTTTTTTACCTATACAGAAAAATTCTTCAATTAGCTTAAAATGAAATTTATTAGAAAAATATATACCAGTTGAAGTATTAATTTTATTTGTATCTATAGAATTTTGTAAATTTATTTAACGTTACTGAACAATGTATAACAATTTTATAATAAAAGAATATCTTTTTATGCAATAAATATAATTTTAAATATATTTTTTAAAACATATTTGAACAATATTTTTAATTTTTTTGTTGTAGATCTACGATAGCAGAAGCGTTTCAGAGATATTTAAAAAAATATCCGATTGAAGGCAGTTGATGAAAGTCCAGTGTTCGTAATTATTATTAAAATTTAATCCTTGATGTCATTAATAAAGGATTTAAAATATTCATTATATTATTATTCAAATGCTGGTTATGAGAATACAATTTTAAACTGTCGCTGATTATCAATAAATATATGTGTAAAAAAAGAATTACTAATAAGAATGCAATTAAAAGCTAATTGCTACACTATTTTTATAAAGTTGTTATATATTATAAAATGAAAGAGAAAACTTTTATATATGATTATTACTTCATTTTTGAAATATGTGTAGAATTATATGTATGTATGAAAAAACAAAAAAATTATATAAATAAATTTTATTTTTTGAACTGTAAAATACTAATATTTTAAACAAGTGTTTTTTTTTTTAATTTATGTACTTTCTATTTATTATTTTTAGTTTGCCTATTAATTTAAAAACTTTTTTATTTAACATAATTAAATTAAAAATACATACTTAAATAAATATAAATCAAATATTATTTTCATTTTCATTGTTTGAAAATTTATTAATTTGATAATAGCATATATTGAACATTAAAATGTTTGTTAGTATAAATTGATGTTATTGGAAGATATATGAAAATTTTTTTTATGAGTAATACAGTATTTATATTAAATTAAAAAATATATTTTCATTCTTCAGTATTATTGTATAATTGATAATTATAATTTTTATTGTTTCATCCTTGGTTTTATATTAATTTTAAGGATGGAATGTATGTATAATCAATATTTACAGGAGATATAATTAATCTCTCATTGCGGTTAGTTAATGTAAAAAAACCCGTTTTTATATTGATAAAACTTATGAAGCAATCGAATAATTTCCTTAACCAAATCAAATATTAATGCAATAATATTTTAAAATATAATTCAAGTCAATTTTATTCTTTATTTCTTAACGTCCATGATTTGTGAATAAATGTCTATTTCGTTGTTTAATCACGAAAACGAATTATTGTTGCAGCTGTATTTTGAATTTTCGTCAAAGAATTTAGCCATGTTAGAAAAAGCCAAAAAACCATAAATTTATTTTAACAAAGTAAATGTAACTTTAGGATGAATTACATTAAATTGTAAAAAGAACAAAATGGATTATCAATTCGTTTTCGGGTGCCTCGCCAGAGAAATGCTCAAGAAGATTGAAGTTTGAATGAGGAAGAGAAGCATCGGTCGATTGTCAGCCATAATTCAAAATAGGAACGTAGATCGGGAAAAGGCGATCCATTCGCCCCCTACGCTCGGAATAATTTAAATAATAATAATTTAAGCGACCGGACAGGGAAGGGCGAGGAGGAGTGCGCGTGCCCGAGTGCGCCGGCAGCGGCAATGGCGGCTCATTTGGTGAACGTCCCTCCGAGTGCCGACACTGCTGCGGCGGTCTTCCCGTGCGTGTGCCTCGTGTGAGCTCAGTGTGCGTGTGCGGCGTGTGTGCTCGCGTATGTGAACGTGTCGAAGGTAAAAAACCGGAAGCGCGCTCCGAGCTATCCGGCCCGCACAAGTGTGCGTGCTTCCCACTCACGCCCCCTCCCTTTGCACCTCAGACCCCGACACTCCGACACACACAAGCACTGCACCAGCCGAGCGACTAGCTTTGGCCCTGCAGAGAGAGAAGCGGCTACTCGTCCGGGACCACATGGTTGATTGTTCTCGGTCCTTCGGCCAGGGTGTTGGGGCCATTGTGACACCGCAAGAATGTGCTAGAGGACAGTGACATTTAGTCAGACACTGGTACTTCCCGAAAATGCGACTACACGTTTACGTAACCCGCGGTTACTTCTACGACTAGGTGACTACGGAAGCTCGTGCGAGTCTTGCTGCCGAGGAGGAGGTGCACGTCGACGTGGGCTCGGTGTTACGCTGCAGTAATCCCCCAGTGGAAAGAGTCTGATTTTTGGTGCGCACACTGTCGCGCACATGCTACAAATTCACATAGACGCGCATTTGTGCACACTTGCAAACAGTTTCTGATAGGTCTCGTGCAGTGTTTGCGGCGTGCGAACTGGCGACGTAAGTATATAACGAATATACTCTTGCAATTATCGGAGAACGACACTCTTTTAAAGTGCCACTCCGAGTGGAGTGAGCGAATATTCCCCTCTTAGTGTTTACATTTATTTTTTTTTTATGTTGCTCTAGCGATAAAAATAAGTCGGCCAAATCGCCGAGTCAGACACACATAACCCCAAAGTAAAGCGCAACGTGCTCAATGTCGCAAGCGCCTGTGTAGTACATATCAGGAAGATTCGTGCATCGTCAATCAACGGAGACCGTATTAAATATAGAAAATAAAAGTACATGTAAAATATTAAACGAATGCTGGTGCTTGAAAGGTATGCGATAAAACTATTTAAAATCCGAGTTAAAGTTTCAATTGTTGGGTTGAATGACGCTGACAAATTATTTATAATAAACTGATATTTTCGCGGTGGCGTAGTAAATTACGCATTAATCCGCGAAGGAGATTATGGACGCTGATCACACGTTGATCGTGCACTCGTCCAGCGAGTGAAGACGGAAAGCCAGAGGCAACGTCTCACTCGAACACGAGGTGAGCGCGCGCCGCTACCTCACATAACCTCATTTTCCGCGAATTTTTTCGCATTTTTCCATCATGTCTGGCATGTAACGCGTATAAGCTCGGCAGAGGAGTGTTCGATGTAAGGGGTTCTATTTATGTCAAATCGAAAGCTTCAATAGACCTCGGATCCTGGTAACTTTTTCTTTTCGGCCTCTTTGTCTCCACGAGGTGGAGTGAAAGAGAGAGAGGGAGAAAGAGGATACGAGGTCGTTCTGCTGCAGTGCGCGACGAATAAAGAGAGAGAGAGAGAGAGAGAGAAACCAATAGTTCGAAATAGTGAAACGTGAAAAGGCAAGACAAAATTTTTAAAGATGGCGGCGAAGGTGGTAAGCAGCGGCAGAGTGCAGCAGCAGCAACCACAGCAGCAACGTCAGGGCAGTAACGAGAAGGAGCAGGGCCCCATTGGTGTTTCGTACGCGAGTATTCTGAATCCGAAAGTTGCAGATACTCCAACGTCGTCCGCTGTAGCTCTAGGTACGTAAACTAATTGATAATCATGCGAGTTGATTCGTTTGATTCAATAGTCACTTTTTTGTGATTACATTTGCCGTTTCAAATTTCAAATAACTTTTTAACAAGTATTTTAAACTAAATTAAATTATATATTTGCAATTGTAATCATTCACTCGATTTTATTTGGATTGTCAGTGGTAGAAACTTTACATTGTATGCTAAATATTTTTATCAAAAACTAGTAATGATTGTTTACTATTTGTTTTTAAATTATTGGACACTTCATTTATATTATGGAAGATCATTTTCATTTGTTTGTATTTACGTAAAATATTTACTTAAAAAGTAATGATTTGTAAGAGATATAACAAAAGTTTAAAAGTTGATCATTAGGTAATGTCAACAGTTTGAATTCTATACTCATTGCACAGAAATTATGGTCTTTGAAAATTTATCATAAAAATATGTTTTACAAACATTTTAAATATATAATTTTACAGTTTGAATTTTTAAAAATTTTTATACTTTATAAAATAATTTATATCGAATCTTTCACAGAGACTATAATTTTATTTTAATTTAATTATATTTAAAATTTCTCAGCTTGTTCCAAAGATAACAACAAAGAAAACATTGGTGAACAAGTCTGTATTGAACAAAACTCCTGTGAGACTAAGGGTAAGTCTTACAGAAAAACATATCGCAGGTTCGAAAATCAGAGATATAAAATTACAGAACGTAGGTTGTATGGAAATTTTGTACCGCATAATACTACATCAATCACTACAGAACCTACACCTGCTGTAAAAACTACAAATGTGAATGGATCCAGTGGAAATATTCAGGAAGAAACGAACGAACCTATAAAAAATGGTGACATTGGTAGTGATGGAGAATTTCAAACTGTTGCACCTAAAAGTGCAAGGCGAAAAGAGAAATTAAAAGAACAGAGAGAATATGTTGAACCACAAGTGTATCGAAATAAGGATAAACAAAGATTGCATGGTCGCAATGGAGAAAGTAATGAGAGACCACATAAAGAAAGGGAACACCTTTTTAATGCCAAAGATGTGTCTAAGGAGAAAGAGAAAGATAAGGAAAGAGATTCTGAAGTTTATCTCGAAGAAACTGAACATCAACCAATTAAATACATTGAAGCACCGCTTCCAATTGTCAATCCTTGGACAAAGAGCAAAGTTAACACAGTACAACAACCAGCTCCTCCAGCACCTGTTCTTACTCCTTCAGTAACAGCAGTGCCTGTTGTATTGGATAAATTGGTTGAAAAGGAAAAGAGAATTTTGCAACCTCAGCAGCAGAAACTAAAACTTGGTAAGTACTTTTTAATTATTTACACTAAGAATATTAATTTTGTTTAACAATTATATCTTACAATATTTAAATTATAATAAATATGATTATTGGTTTTGAATTTTAGTTATGAATAATTTACAATAAAATTATTATTTGACGTTATAAATTTATATATATATTTATAATCAATATAATAGCTTTCTACATATTACGACTATGTATTAAAAAAATATTTTTAATAGTTAATTTCATTGTTTTTGTCAAACTAAATGAAAACAATTTAGATTTAAAAAATTTAAGTAATTTATCAATTTTTTAATTTATCATTAATTGGGGGTATGGATTGATTATATGTATATATGTATTAATATGTATATTATCATTATAATAAAATTAAAAAAAAATTTCATTTTATTATTCATTTATAAACTTTTTATTTATTATATATGTTTAAGTAATAATTAATATTTTATATTTGAAAATTAAATTTTATATAATTTAAATATTCACTATTTTTATTTAATTTAATATATTTTGTCTATGTATATTTTTGTTAGAAATGTGTAATATTCATTGCATTTATTAAATAAACATAATTATAGCAGTAGATTATTATAATAAGAAATGAATTGAAAAATATTGAAAAAAAGCAACATTTTTTTTAATTTCTGAGATATGATATATTTGAGAGTAGTTAATTTATTTTAGATAGATTTTGTGGTTTCAGTTCATTTGCTGTCCTAGAAAAAGAATTTTAAACGATTAAAAACTGTTTTTAATACAAGTATATTTATAATGTACAATTGAATTATTAATCAAATTTTTAAACAATATTTTTATCTTAACATGAACATTGTTTTCTAATTCATTCTGAAATGTTTAAGTAAAATTTAAGATGTTTAATTTTATGCATGCGTATAACATGTATATAAAATACGTATATTAATTTGAATAAACATTAAAAAAGAATGTGTATATATTTGTATGCACCGGAAGGAATTGAAATTCAATTGCCTGTGCGTATTGATTTAAGTGTAGCGTATAAAAAACGTTTTTTACATTGTGATTATTAACCTATTGGTGAAACATTAGATCAATATAGACTACTAAATTTTTACTTCATTTCGAATAATTTTATTTTATTTTATACTGTACTTTACGTCACTTAATACTTAATTTTTGTACTAAAAATGAACGATATGAATTAATAAAGATATAAAATAACAAATATTTTACAAGAAAAATATGTGTTTAAAAACTTTTGTTATCAGAAAAATTTTACAATATTCGAAAAAGTTTTAATGATTGAAAATACCAATGTTTAAAGTTTTTAAAAACTTTAAATTTATTAAAATTGATATTAGATTCAATAAAAAAAATTCAACCATTTCAATTAAAATAAATAGAAGGAAATTTATAGATTTATATTGTACTTAATATTTCTGCTTATATAACTTTTTAGGTTATGTCTTTAGTCCACGTGTCGCAAGATAATTTAATGTTAATAATTTAATTCCAAATTTATCTTTTTTATTTTAGTAACGTACGTTATAATTATTAAAATTATTAGTTATTTAAAAATTTTTATTAAATAAAATCATATCTTATTAGTTGATTTCCCAGTAAATAGTAATAAGTAATAACTTAATTCAATTCAATTTAATTTTTTTAATTTGTAATTTAATTTTATAAAATTAAAACTATTTTTTTGAAAATTTTCGTGGTAAAAATATTTCATTTATTCTATTTTTATACTTTATAATTTATTGTTTTGACTTTTTTTAGTTAAGTTTTAATTTAGAAAATTTAAATCAAACTGAATTTCTAAATGTTTTTTTTAAGAATAAACCTTTATATATGTATATAAATACAACTGGCTTGTCAACACAATGTATTTTGACACAATGAAATTGTAATTCAAAATTCAAACTTTTATGAAAGGCAGAAAATATATTTTTTAATAGCATTATCATGATTTATTTTTGTAACGCGATTATAAATCGTTCTATATATAATTTGTTAGTTCATATAATAACGTTAATTATATATTTTCGATAATGATAATCCTTTAGTTTTTTTAAAATAATTTTTATTTTCTATATTTATTGTATTATTAATTAAAAAGTATAAATATTTAATTAATAAGATTGATTCATATTATAAAAACCTCTTAAATTCATTACTTACACATTGGTATTTTTTTTGTGAATAAAAATATATTATACTATTTATTGATTATATCGTTTTATTTAAATCTCAGATCTTAAATTTCAGAGAAAATTTACTTTTGAAAAAAGTGTATAAAAATAAATAAATTCCTTGTTTAATAATAATTCATCATTTATAATCGTTTCATTGCAAAATTTGTAATAAAGATATTTATTCATTTTTTTACCGCTTGTCTTTGCGTAATTATAATTATCAAGTAACATTAGATGTTATACAAGAAGGACATGTTACGTTACCTGACCTACGAAAATCCTTTATCTGCAATGTAATTTATATCATGTGTAAAACATTTATTTAAAATTTTAATATTATATAAAAATAAAATTAAATTTAATGCATTCACAAGTTCGAATGAATTTTGCTAATTTTTTAGCTTAATAATTGAGAACAACGATTCGATTGTTATTAGATTTTCAAGTAAATGTGTAGATTTAGTTCTAAATGAGTTCTAATCTTTAATTTTAAATAAAATAAACAATGAATGTAGTACCATTAAATCTTTGCTCGAGTTTCTTAAAATAATATGAATTTCAAATAAAGCAGCAAAGATTTTTCATATTATTACTTTAATGGCTACGTAATGGATTTATAAAGTGAGGTAGATTTTGTTTTTCGGTAAAACCATATCAGCAATGTTGGCCAATGAAGAAAGGCAACGTGTAGTTTAATTCCACGCGTGGATACAGATAAAGGTCAAGTGGGAGTTTTAGGAGGTATTTACGCAGGTATTGTGCTAGTTATATGGCATTTAATAACTTTTTACTTAATACTCTAAAATTAACTTTATTTGTATAAGAACAATTTTTTATACGTAAATCTAAATCAAATACACTATTAATTTTTGTTAGTTTATACTGAACATAAGCCTATCTATTTGATTATAATTATGATTATAAGTATAGTCTTTTAATACTAACTTTATTAAGTAATATTTTTCTTTTAAGCAAGCTTAATTTTAAAAAATTTTTTCATCAATATAGAATTATATTTCATTAATACAGAATAACAAATTAAAAATAATGTTATAACCGTCGTAAATTTGTGTAACTTCTTATCTGCTATAGATAAAGAATACAGCAATCATTTAAGTAAATATTCTGAAAAAAATTGACTTTTCAACGTTATTACAATTAAATTTATTCAACAAATATTTATTCATAATAAAAAGAAAAATCAATTTTTTGTTTCAAAATTAATAATTTAAATGAACAATGTAATTGGTAATATAGTTTGAAATATAACTATTTATCAAACACTTATAACAAACCAACCACATTTTACCATGTAAACTCTAAAATTACATATCGTTCATTGTTCTCTACATAAAATTAACTGAAAAATGATGCTATGATATTATTTTATAGTTGTTATACTTGCCCATAAAATTATTTATACTGTTTTATAAATGTATATAAAAAATAAAGAAAATAATAAGCATTTTAAAAATACAACGTCAAAATAACACTGATTAATAATTTTCTTTAAATTTTATAGATCTGTTCTACAATTGTTTTAATTTAAAAAAAAATTATTTTTTATAATTTATTAAAAGAGATTAGCTAAATAAATCTCTGTATATGCTGATTTCTTATATCTCTGTAAATATTAGTGTTGAAAAAAAAAATTTTTACGTACGTATTTAACTCTTACATAAGGTTTCATAAAAATCAACTTCCATTAAGTAATTTTAAAATACGAAAAATAGTTATTGTCACAATATTTATTGAAATAAGCTAAAATTAAAAAAAAAAAATAAGTATAATCAGTAGCTATTTATAAACTGCGTTGTTTACTTTTTAAGATTTTATCTTTAGATGAATGCGATTTTTATTTTACTTTCAATCTTTGTACATTAAATGTCAATATTTTAAAAACTGTATATATTATAATATATTATAAACTAAGTCATTGTTTGTATTAAATATAAAAATGTATGAAATTATAAATTAATTTTACAGTTTTAAGTTTTCTTTTTATAATCGATTTTCTTGAATGTAGATTTCAAGTTGAAAAATACTAAATTAATTATTTGTATTATTTGAAATATTTCTACAGAATTTATATCCTTTTAAACCACTATTAATTGTTAAACGATTTAAAATGATTACTTTTATAAATTGTAACATCATAACAAAATAAAATTGATTATTTTAAGTGACACTGAAATATATATATTAATTCCATTTGTGCATAACTAGCTATACGTGCGGATAAAAATGGATTAATAATTAATTCATGTGTGTCTAATAGTTAATTCTTCATTATTATATTTTAAATTGAAAATGCATGGATTGAAAACAATTTATATATATATTTAATTATATAAATAAGCGAGGATTTATTTTTAACTATTATTATTTATTTGAGAAATCATTATCATTTAAATTAGATGGAGTTACTACAGATTTTTAGTATTGAAATTTAACATGTATATTTATTCACGTCAAATTCACGCGACATTCATAAGATTATTATGGATACGTAAATATAGAAGTTTATATACAATAAATATAAATGCAATTATTGCGTGCTCTTTCCTTGAACTCGTACAAGAGTGAGAGGCGTCCTTATTTATACAAAATTGCAAACACTTACGATAGAAAATAGATGTCGGCGGTACCTTCTATATGATGAAAAATTAAGAAGTATGACCTGAAGTTGAACGAAATACTTATTATCCGTTTCTTATATATAAGCAATTACTCTCATATTATGAACATATGTTAAAGAAAATTGATACAATATTAGTTTTTATTAATTATTTACGAGTAAGCGTATATAATTATGTTTTTGATAAATTCAAAATTAGCTCTAAATTTTACTATTCTAAAGTATAATAATAGGTGCATCGACAGGATCATTTTAAATTTAAGATGTTGAATTAAATGTTTTACTTGGTTAGTTTTATGGGTTATTGGATTTTTTAATATTTATATTTTAAGAATCATTTTTTATTAATTGTATATCGTACTGGTGTAAAATCAAATATTAAATTTTTAATGTTACATCAACATTTTCAGAAAAGTATTTTAATTTATGAAAAACTGAAAAGTAATGTAGATAATACAAATTATATTAATTATAAATTTATAGGTTTAGGAATTTTATGCCAGCTTTTATACATACTTTGTACATACATATTTTTGCTGTTGATATTTTGAAGAATATTTTATTTTTAATCTAATATAAAATATTACAATACATCATTTTATATCAATTAAAATAGCATTGGTATAAGCATTGGTAAAAATGACTGTTTTATTATTCTTAGTAATATTAATAGAGAAAATTATTAAATTCTGTCAATATTACAAGTGATGGTTTATACAGTAGGAACAGTCAATTATATATAATTTAGAATAAAATGTATTTAATGAATAAAATTTTTGAAAATTTTATTCTCTTTTTAAGATTTTTTAAAAGCTTAGATATGTGAATAGATAATTATTTTCATTTTCTTATTGAATAATTTTAAGTAGATTTTAAGGAATTTAAAAATTGGGAGCAAAAATTTTTGATATGAAAAAAAAACTAATTTTTCGTTAAGAATATTTTGAACTTCTATTGTATATAATTAATTTTATTTCACGTATATTAATTAATTGTGAAGGATAGTTTGCTGATTATTATGATTTAGTTAAATATTATTTATTTTTTTATTTAATCTTTTTAAACACTATCTGAAAATTTGTTAATTAAACTTATTGTGTAATAATAATAAATTAAGTGATATATGATTTTACACGTGACCATTTTTTTTTAATTTTAAATCAATCTTTCTATTGCTTAATATTATTTCTATTCTTATCTGTCTGTATTCTTATTTTATTTACAATTCCTATTAAAATATAATTTAAAAAATCCATATATATCTTTAATTAAGCTAACGTAAATTGCTTGAATAATGCCGTTTTTCAATTATGAAGTTAAGCATCTGCTGAAGAAATAATTTCTTTTAATAACATTCATATTACTTTCATATGATTTTATCTTTAAAATATATGCTTCTCATGATTATATTGTTAATACATAAACAAAATGTATCATTATTATGTAATTTTATTATTATATTCTAAATACAGACTATTTTTCTTATTGCACTATGATTTGCACATTTGTTTTCGCCTAATTTTCACGTTATCTCTTTTTTTTTGTAATACCATTTGTGATACATATGACTAATTCAACCATTGTTACTTTATACTCGTTGGCAGAATTAAACGCTTTTTATTTTATATATTACATTTTTCAAGTTTTAGAAAGTAGAAGAAAGATGAATAATTTTATTATTCAGAAGCCTAATTGCAATTTTTTACGCTTTAGTAACATGTTTGTTTTAAAACTGAAACATTTTGCGTAAAAAATATAGATGGTTATAATCTACCTATGACTATTTGGACAAATTTGATTATTATTTTTTTTTTTTGAAAATTATTTCAATTTTTATATTATGCATGTTTCGCTTCATTTATAATGGAATCTGAGTAAAAGTATTATGTTGCCTGTATTTATATTTTATACTTTTTTTAAATTATATAAATTCTTCTTTGTAATTTATAATAAATTAATCATATTTGCACAAATTACTTTTTATATTTCACTGACAGATCATGCTTTTTTTCTCTATGAATACTTATTACCTTTGATATACATCTTCTGTATAATTTATTTTAATTAGAGAATATGAATTTAATGATAATAGATCAGATAAATTCTTTAATATAAAAAACTATAATGAATCGATAACGTATCAAAAAAATTTATAAAAAATTATTAGTTTTATTTCATTTATGTAATATTGATTTACAATCACAAAAAATTTAATATGAATCTAATGAAAGTGGTTTAAGTAAATATATTATAAATGGATTCTCTTTTTAATAGAAAGGCAGGCAACATTTGAATGTATTAAAAAGAGGCTTTTTCAAGCAAGTTTAATTTTTATATAATCATTAATTTGTATATACGCATAATGTCTAATACGTAAACTTATATAATTTTATATTGATTTGCACTTCTTTTGATAAAAAATGAAGGAATGAAATAAAGGAGGCAAGCAAATATACAAATGTTCAAAGAACGGATTACTAATAATATATTATTGGATTAAAATTGAATAATTTAAGTCAGTGACAAAACTTGTAGAGGTATATTAGGAAATTGATTATTTAGAATTTGTTTAGTGTAATTATATTTCAAACAGATTATTTCCATGATCTTTAAAATTTGTTCATGTATATATTAAACTGTATATTATTCATTAAGTTTAATTATAACATAAAAATAAATATCAGCGTATAAGAAGCATGTATTTATATATTAGACCAAGCAACAAAGCACTTTTAAGGTCGTGAAAAAAGCAGCTAATGATATATATCAAAATTCGTAAAATAAATCAGTAGATTATTATTTTCAAAAGTGTCACTCGTGATATCAGGGGGTTTTTATCAACAATTTCAGGCAAAAATGCATTTTTTTATTTTTTTTTATTATGAAATTAAAAGTCTTATTTTAATATTATAATATCGATGGACGATTTGTAGCCAATAAAATTGTTAATAAAATTCATTTTTATATAAACCGACCGAAAAATTAATTGAGAAATTTTCCAAAAATCTGAAAATATTTAAATTAGTTAAAATATTTGTAACTTTTTTATTTTTGAATATTTAGAATTACAATTTTGATAAATTAAAACGATTAATATGTATTTTAATTTATTTTTACGATGTTTTAACTTGATCGGACTATTATTTTTCGTGTAATACTAATGTAAATTAAATTATGCGAATATTTACAAAATTATTTACAGCTCAATGTACCGAACGATTTTAGATTTGTCAACAGTTTTAAAAATATAATTATTGCACACAAAATCCTATATCTTGCATTTTGTTTAAATATTTCGGATTGAATAAAATATTAGGATAAATATGACCGAAACGGACGAGAGCCCGAGGAGTGGGGGAGATTTCGAATCGGGGAATTGTAATATATATGGTTCATCCACAAAGTATCAAGTTTTTTTTTCATTTTGCTACTATTGGTCGTAGAATTTTGGAGGGGTCTTAAAATGTTGTCAAACTCTTTCCGCATTTGTCCCCCCCTTTTTTTTTGTTTTTTCGCTAATTAGATATGGCAGGATTTTATTTTGCGCGAAGGGTGTTTTTCAAATTTTTGATACAGCGCGCTGAAGGGATTAGTGGTAAATCACTACGCGAGAATGTTTTGTTGAAAGATTAAAAAAGAAAAAAAAATTCTTACCTTTTCTTTTTGAAAGATGATTGGTGAACTTATAAACAGTGTGAAATAAAAATTTTAAATTCTTCAAAATAATTTCCTCCTGCATCAACACATTTTTAAAGGCTTGTTTTTCAAATTCATCTTCAAAGTCTTTAGCTTTGATGTTTTTCAAAAAAATGTTCACATTTATAAATTTTTTTGCACTATATTGTACACTGTAGATCGCGTTAAATTCAGTTTCTCCTGAATTGCTTTATCTGTTAATCGACAGTTCAAATTTTAAATTTCTAACATGCGCAGGGTGTACCTAGCCATTTGAAACCTTTTTGGGCGATCAAATCGACGCTCGTCGATGATTTTTTCTCGGCCCTTTTTAAAAGCTCTGTACCATTTTCCATTTTGCGATTTTGAAATGCAAATATGTCCATACACTTCTTGCAATATTTTATACATTTCCACACTGTTTTTTTTTTAATTGCAAACAAAACATTATCGAGTAGTCGTCCCATCGTGCCGTGTCAAAAAACTGAAAAACACCCTTCGCGCGAAGTAAAATTTTATTGCACCTAATTATTGGAAAAAAAAAAAAGGGACAAATGCGGAAAGAGTTTGTCGACATTTTAAGACCCCTCCAAAATTCTACGACCAATAGTCGAAAAATGAAAAAAAAACTCGATACTTCGTAGATGAATCATGTATAGTAATAAAAGTGAAATCTTCGCTAACCCCTCATTTTTTTCACCCCACTACTCGTCATCAAATTGCATGCGCTGTGCCGTTTTTGATAATGTTTATCTTTATATTATATATAATTCCAATGATTTTAATAAAATATAAGATACAGAATATGTTGTGCAATAATTATATTTTTTTAAACTTTTGAAAAAACTAAAATCGTAAGGTAAGTTGAGTTGGAAATAACTCTGTAAATTTTCACATAATTTAATTAACATTAGTATTATACGAAAACTAATAATCCACTCAAGTTAAAATTCCGTACAAATAAAGTGCATATTAATTACTTTTATTTCCCAAAATTATAGTTCTAAATATTTAAAAAAAAGTACAAATTTGTTAATTAATTAAAAAAATTTCTGTTTTTGGAGAATTTCTCCGCTTCTAATTTTCCGATCATTTTATGAAAGAATAAATTTTATTGGCTACAAATTGTCCCATCAATATTATAATATTAAAATTACGACTTTTCATTTTATAACAAAAAAAGTATAAAAAAAAAAAATTTCATTCATTAAAATTGTTGGTAAAAATGACTATCACGACTGGCATTTTTGAAAATAAGAATCTATTGATTTTTTTACGAATTTTGATATGTATCACTAAATGCTTTTTTTATGGCCTAAAAAGTACTCTATTGCTTGGTCTAATATTCTAATAATTTTTAATTGATGATTAGAATAATTTGCGATTATAAGTTTTTATTTAATTGTTCTACGATTTTCAAAAGATACTTGGAAAAGTATTTTATTGTGTAGGATGTAATTTCATCACAAGACAAAATCATTAATATTAAAGGCTGTAAATTTTTATCGGTATTTTCTATTTTTTGTATATTATTAAATTTATTTTTTTAATAAAATACAATATATTCTGCATATATTTAATAAACTCCCATAAATTGAATTTTAATATACAAGAGATATATATTTTTTGTATATACAAATATTTGGAACCTTTATTAAACAATAGTACGTTAAAATATTTAATTTACTTAATAATTAAAATAATTTAATTACTTAATAATACTTAATTTTTTTAATACTCTATTATTAAATTATCTTTTTAATTGCATAAAAAATAGTAAAAGAAAACCTAATAATTATAAATAATTTAATAAATTGAAATTCATAATTAATTTAATACACATTATAACACAATTGTAAAAAAATCTAAAATAAAAAAATTTGTATTTAAAAAATTTATTAAATTTTTGTGAATAAGCTAATTTTTTTAAATAATAGACAAAGTACATTTTGTATAAATTAACTTTACTATATTTTTTATTTTGCATAAAGAAATGTTTAAAAACAATTTAGCCTATACAAATAAAAATAAAAAATATGAAATTTAAAGAATCATGTTTATAAAAACTATAATTTATATGTATATTTGTATAAAATTGTTAAACATCGGGATATAAATTATGCTTGTTTCACAATCATATGTTCAAATTTTCGAAATAATATTAAATTAGGAATGTAAAAAATAATAATAGTAATGAATAATTTTTCATGCGTATTTAATTAATTTGTGAAAATTTAAAATTATATAGATCTATTAAAATGTATTTAAAGTTAAAATATTAATCGAAACAGATATTTATTTTCAATAAGTTATTAAAGTATTTATAACAATTGAGTTCGTGATGATAATAAAAATTTTTATTGATAAAATTAATATATTTAAATGTATATAAAAATAATAAATATTTTTAAATTTTAGTTATATTTAAATTATAATATTATTGTAAAAAGATATATTAAAAATCAGATTATTTGTATTAAACAAAAAATTTTTAAGAAAAATCAATGTACACAAATAATGTTATAGATTTTATTTTTGTTTATTTTTATATATATAGTGTTATATTCAGAGCTTTAACATTTAATATCGTTAGTTTTAACTGATAATAATTTATTAGCATTATAAAATAATTGTATAGATTGATTGTTTCTGATATAAAAAATTTTTTTGTACTTACAAAATATTAAAAAATATGTTTGTTTGTTTTTTATATTTCTTGCCTTGAAAGATAATACATAGATATAATTTAAAAACCTATAAACGTATCTACATTTATATTAGAGAATAGTAAATGTAGATACGTAGTATAAAGAAAAAAGAAAAAAAGAAAGGACAATCACTTGGAAGAGTGATTGTACGGTAATAAAGTGTAGCACAAGTGTGTGTATCGGATTGCAACTAGCGTCAATGCAAAGTCTGTGCAGCGGCGAATGTATGCGTGTGTGTGTACGCGGCGCGTGTGAGAGGAGGGGGGGGAGTGGTAATGCATATATTGTGCATATACTTAACGCACATGCGACTGCGTTTTTATACTTTTATACATTCACGCAATCCGAATACGTTGCCACTTGCTACTTTTTCTCGCCGGCGCCTGTCGTTTGCGCATTTATTTTATTTCAGTTTGCCGCAGACCCTCGTATCACGATTTTGTCGCGCATTTCGCACAGCATTTAAAAGTCAACTTCTTTCAATTATTTGTTAAAAAATAAGTTTTCAGAAAATTTGAATTTGCCGCGATTTTTTTTTTCACTTTTTGTATAACCATATACATTATTTATGTTGAACATTAAACACAAAACCAGTTCATGTATAAACTCTGATAAGTTTTATCTTTAAATATGTTGTATTCTTGATAGGTTCGATGTAAAGCAACTATTAGTTTAAAATTAAATCAGTGTATTTCATCATGAAGATTAATGAGATAGTTAATGAATGCATTCGACGTGAGTTTCAACCAATAAGAAGAAATTAGAAAAGCTCTAACCAATAATCAAATGATATTTGAGCATTAAAGCTTTTATACAAAATTAGTTGTGTATTGTGGAAATTATTTTCATAGGAATAATCCCATGAATTAATTTCATTTTCATAACTTTTTACAATATTAGAAAATTTATATCAGTTATATATTTCAATGGATTTTTTTTCTATAAGTGAAAGATATTTACTTTTGTGTGTATGATACAGTTTCACGTATTCAATATTCTTTTTAAATGTATGAATTGATTAATATGCTTATAATTACAGAGAAATAAAACAATATCAGCTTGAAATCATTTATCTCTTTTTTTAATATGTGTATATCTTTATAAGTATCGTTATGCTTTAGTGGAGCTCAAATCTGCAGATTTAAGAAATAAATCACGTGGTTTTGTTATTGTTGACTGAGTATACATGATTCGTCGTTCAGTGACATGTGGTAAACGTTTCTGTCATCGGCACACTAAAATAAAAAAAAAAAATAATACATATTATAAGAAAGATTAAATGAAGTATTTATTTGCTCGTAATTTTTTTTTTTTTTAAACTTATCGTATTTTTATTTTTTATCAAATATATCTTACTTCATGTGTGCATCATTCAAATATTATATTTGTAATGGGCTAACAAAATTACAATTATATATTTATTTAAAAGCGAAACAGACTTCAGTTTTAAAAGAAGGCTTGAAGTTTTTTTTTCTATTTTATAATTAAAATTATTTATTTTTAATTATTGTAACAATAAAAGATTAAATTGATAAATTTTGCTTACTTTTTAATTGAAATTTGATGCATACTTATTTAAAGCAATTGCTCCATTAACAAATTATAAAGGAAATTTATAATAGTTTAAAAAGATTTTTTTAAATAAATTATTAAATAAAATAAAAAAAAAATTTTTAATTGAATTATAAGTAACTTGTTTTTGTTAAAAAGAACAAATATTTTTTTATTGTACTGAAAAATGTATAAAATATTCTAATGAAGTGCAAAAAAGGGCTCAATGAATCCAAATTTTTTAACTTAATTGTTAGAAAATATTGGGTTAAAAAAATCATAAGATTAATTTAAACTAAAAGAAAATATATATATATATATATATTCTTCATTTATCATGTACAATTGAATTTAAAATTTTACTTAAGAGTTTAATATTAAATGAATTTTATATTTCATAATAAAATTTTTTTTATTTAGAAACAAAAGAAGAAATAAATTATTTTAATTCTGAATATTATTTTTAATTATTTTTTAGTTTTTCATAAAAAAAATATTGATTGTAAATAAATTTAGTAAGAAAATGTTTTAAAATTATTTTAATTCTTATTCTTGACATTATGTATTACTAAATTTTATTATGTATAAAATACATGATATACATATTAATTCATTCAAACTGAAAATTTTGAGTTTTACATACATTTCGATATCCTTTTCTTACAACATTCGTATCTGCGACTACTTTTGTTCGCAATTACTTTTTGTGATATTGGAATCTAGCTTAAAATTAATCGTATAAGATTGAGCATTTTCGCATTTTTTTTATTATTCAGAAAATCCTAAAAATTTTACATTTGAATTTGTATATTTATATGTGATTTATAAATAATTAAATAGAATCATAAATTAATTGTTTTATTATTTTTTATTTTAAGACTAATTCAATGTTTATATACTATTAAAAAGTAAGATACATTCATAAGAAATTTTTTTTTCAAAGGTTATTTTCATATTTTTAAATTAATTTCAACGAATTTTTTAATTTTTTTTTTTTTTATATTATTTATTTATCTAGTTATTAAAACTTATTTCTTTAAATTTTGTTTTAATTTCTTCTAAAAGTTTATTAGTGAAAATTACAAATATTAAAGCTATATTTGTTTTTTAATTAAAAATATTTTATATTTATATTAAAAAAAAAAAAAAAAATTTAGAAAGAAAATGTAATTTAATTGATGTTTTCTAAATAATTAATAACTAATAAAAATTATACATGAAGTTTAAATTTACGCACTTGATAAAATTAGTAATAAAATTCAATTTTATAATATCTAAACTAATCTGCAATAATAAAGATTTTAATTTTAATTAATTTAAATTACAGAATTAACTGTTATTTTTTTTCATGTCAAATAATTATATTAATTAATTAATTAAATTTTTTTCTTTTTGTAAGTATGTATAAAGCGATATGCACGCCGGCATTTAAGCTTAAATTCTTGTAGTATAAATGATAATAAATTTTAGAAATTAGTCATTAAATTTTATTTTATTTTATTAAAATGAAATAACAATTAAAAATTTATTTAAAAAAAAAAACAGAAATCTAATATTAATTTAAATGAAATAATATATAATTTATTAATTATAGCTTAATCATTTCAGTATATTATTTTTATTACAAGCTTTAGTTAATATTAACAACAACAACAAATTTATTTCCTAACAAATATTTTAAAAGACTACATAAAGAAATAGAGTACATAGTGAATTTTTTTTTATTAATAAGTTGTTTTAATTTTTTTTTATGTGGTGCATAATAAAAGGTTTATATGTTTTTATTAAGTAATAATTATGATTAAATTAGTAAAGAGTATATTATGGTTATGTTGAGTAAGTAATATGAGATATTTTGAAAATAATTTTGTGCATGCTATTAGCTTTAATATTTTGATACTGTCGTATATTTAAACGAAGAAAAATATTTTAGTTCATAATTGATAAATGATTGGATCATAAAAATTTTTTATATGAAAATAAGGCTGTTTTATATTTTTAATTTAGAATTATCAAACATAAATGATGCTAATGTTAACTTGATGTTTGAGATCATTTATTTTATTTCTTTAATGAAACTTAGTTCATGGTTCATTGTAATCAAATATTAACTGCACGTCTCTGGATTTTTTTGAAAACGATACCAATAATTGCATCATAAAACAATATTGCCTCGACTATTACGTTAAAAATGGAAGAAGTATAATATCTTTTATAACGCAGACATCTTCAATTAATGTTGCTAAGTGAATGCATTTTTTAAACGAAATATTTTTATTCTTTATATTGTGTTAATTTCAATATAAATAAAATGCAAGCTTTATTTATTTCTACATAATGTGTTAATATTTCGTTTACTTTTTCAGTATATTATAAACACACAAACTAATTAAATATTAGAATGTAAATTCTTTAATCGGTCATGTACTAATATGAATGATATATATGTAGAAAACGGGTATTGGTTTCGATAATTATGGATAAAAGCTGGAAAATTCAGTTTAATGAAAATTAAATATAAAATGTATAGATTTTTTATTCATTAATATAAACATAAATTTATAATTAGTGTAAATTATAATTTAATGTATATAATTAATATGTATATCATTTAATGTACAACAACAACAAATTTTATATCTTAAGTTCGAATTAGTTTTCTTTCAATTTCCAAATTTGTATAATAATTATTATATTGAATATATTATATTGAGTATTAAATTATGTTTACAATTTTTTATTTAATCTTATTTTGTATTCATTTTAAATTTAATTTTATACGCATTATTTAATAAAAACTTTTGAAGCATCATCAAGTATTACTCAAAAGATAACTAACAATACAATTAAGGATATTTTATAAATTGAATACAATATTTATTTTTGTGAGTTCTATAAATATTTTAGTTTTGTTTTTACATAAAAGCGATTACTTAAATATTCTATTTTATGTCTAGCCGCGCAAATCCATGTATTTTATTACTATTTAAACTATCGTAAAAATATAATGAATACTATTTTTATTTTTATGTTTAAAATTTTCTATGAGATATTCTTAGAGTTTTAATTTTTTTTTACCTGTTACTAATTTTGTATTTTTAGAAAGACGAAGTAAAAAATATTAACCACATAACGGAATCTTTGTTTTACAAATTTTTTTTTTTTTTTAACTATTACTTTTATGGGGTGAAGAACCTAATGATATAATGATTAAGAATATTTCACGATAGATAATAAAAAAAAAATTTAAATAATTAAATAGTACATGTATTATTATTCAAATATATTATAAAAAATATTATTTCAAAAAATATTGTTAAAATTTATTTTATATATATTTTTGCAAAATTATTTGTAGTCATGCATCACGATATTTCATATTATCAACGTTTAATTTTTCGTGACTTAGCAATCGAACGATGACAACGTTACTCAAATATTTTTTTAAAAAAAATTAATATTCTTAAGCAATAATAATTCTTTATTAATACAAAGTTCTTCGTTAACATTTAGTAAAGTATTGAATTAAATAATAAAATTTTCTTTTCTTGCGTATAAATTATATTTGTAAAGTTTGATGGAACAAAAATTTTTTTCCCAATCAATTGTTATCAATAATTAATTTTTAAATAACACGAAACTTTTATTTTCTCAAGTATGAATATATCAAAATTAAATTATTATGGCGTAACTAAGGGTATGTAAAATATGAAATTTAAAATTTTTTTATACGGATATGTAAAAATATAAAACAATATTTATTGAAAAAAATTTTGTGGGTGAGATTCTTATGGATATGAAATTCTTGTTGACTTTCTTTATTATTTTATCATTTGTGCACGGTATGTAAAAAAATATTTTTAAAAACTCTGATGATGATTTCATTTCATCAACGCATTAGATTTATCAAAAAAGAAAGTAAGATTGAACATCAAGTTGTTCAAAATATATTATAGCTAAATCGATAAGTCTGTAATTAATGATTTATCCTGTGTATTATTCTGTTATGTGCATATGAGCATGAAATTTGTCAATTTGACTTGATAAATACATTACGAAACAACAAGCTTTACGTTTAGTAAATTGGTAAGCACGAGCTCTGGTTCTAATTACGGATCAGCTGTTGACGTAGTGTGACGAGGGAAGCCACACATTTAATTCCGTTAAATTTTGACGAGCTTTTTATTATCGTAGCCTTTGTTTTGAAAATTTTTTCTTCAATAACTATAAAAAATTAGATTCAGTTTTCTTAATAGTATAAAAATGAACCCTTTAATTTTGTTAGTAAATTTGATGAGTTTTATATATCGAATTTTATGACTATTATTTCTTTACTATTAATCACAATATATTTGTAAATTAATGTTAAATTTTAATAAAAAATAAGATTTCTTATGAGAAATTCAATATTCATTTTTAAATATAATGCTTAAAATTTATTGTTTTCAATATTATATACAATATTATTGTTATGGTCAAAGTAGACATATTTACGAATTAATCATTCAAAAAATAAACATTTTAAAGAATAAAAATTAATATTTTTTTTTTTTTTTTTTTTAGAAAATGGAATAAGCAGTCCCGTTCAACCTACAATTGTTAAAGCTTCCAAGGACCGACGAAAGTTTAATCAAAAGGTTGGTGGTCATTGTTTTTCCATATGTTAAAATCCATTGTGCGTATGTACGTGCATTGGTGCATTATCCAACAAATGGTGGTCTATCATCATATTACGATAATTCCCAAAATAAAATTACCAGAAAAACGGACAGGGTCGTGGGCTCCGTCATGTAGACCTCCAGAGTAGACCAGGGCATATTTGCGGTCTTACGCAATACAGAGGGGGTGGGGCGAAGTTACACTTTTCTATTTTCGCTTCACTCTTGGAAAACTCTGCATCTTAATTTGATTTTACTCTTAAAATATATTTTCATTCTCATTTTCAAACGGAGTATGTATTGTGCTAAAGTGTTCATTATACTTTTTACGATTTATCATCTTTCGATTAAGAATAAAATTATATCTCTTCGGACTTTTTCATTCTGAAAATAAAATTTATGTTAAGTCATAATATCGAGATCAAAATTTTCAATTTTAAGAATTAATTTGTAAACCTTTTAGAAATGAGCTCTTGACTAAAACTGATATATAGAAAAAGAGATAATTTTATAAGTTAAATTAGAAACGTTTTTATAATATTGTTTATGATTTGACGGATATTTATATAATTTATAACTTGATTTAAATACAAGTGAATTGGAAATTTACAGAATCTACAGGAATTTTAAAGAACAATTCGTTAATATATCTCATTAAAAAACAACATCTTAATAATAAAGATAATAATAAAGATAAATACAACGCAATTAAATCCATATATTATATGTACAATGGGATTCTAAATTAAATTCAATATTTATAATTTGCTTTTCATCTAATTTAAAAACAGAAAAAATTCACTGTTATACACAAATGTATAATTTATTCGCCAGTATTCTACTAATCATATATTATTTATAAGTAATCAAAAAATTGATAAAGCCTCATTTGAATAAATAAATTGATTATTGATTTTTTACCACAATTTAAAAAAAAAGTACACGTATCATTTATCATAATTTATACGTAAAATCAGCGATTAAAAAAAAGCAATAATCCCTTTAAAATGTTTGCAGGCAAGTAACTTCACGGATATTGGAGATTGGCCGACTTTAGGAGCTCAAGGAGAGGTGGGTGTCTGTTTTTTTCTCCTTTCTCTCTGTCTGTCTTTCATGAGCATTAGTAAACCTGTACCTGACCTATGTGCATGCATATTGACAGACTTACACATGGACGCACACACATTTAATGTATAATTTCATTAAAACCTTTTCTACGAACGTCGATGAACGTCCTTTCCTTTCGCCTCGTCAAGGACATTATAACAATATTGAATATCGCAAAAGCTGCAACTCGGAATGGAACCCATACAGGAATATTAGCTGATATTTCTCTTGGTGTTATTGCGACTATCATGACTGCATTTGATAGCAGCTAAAGCCTTTTCTAAAGTAGAGTATTTTCAATGATGAACGGAAAACGACAAATTCTGCCTGTAACACCTTCTGTTTTTGCTGCATAACCTCTCAGACAATTCATTAATCAATTTTTCACTTACACAAATTTTTTTCTATTCAATAAATTTTATTTATTTTGGAAACTGATTTATGATAATTTAAATAGAATTTCCTTTACAAATACGGTTAAATTTTAATATTTAATATTTACTTTATATTAACACTGAAAGTGGAAAATATTATTGTTACTAATTACTTACTGTTACTAATAATTTACAGATTTGCACGATTAAATAAAAAATTTATACTTTGATTAAAACTCAAAATTCTGAAAGTTATTTATGCTTCGAATATACCCGATAATATGATTGAGTAGGAGAATAGAAAAAATTTATGCTTATGATAAAAAAGGAGAGAGATAAAATGGAAGGGAACAATTTAAAATATGCATAGTTTTAATTTATTTGTATGTAATGTCATTATTATAAATTTTTCTCCAATGTTTCTTAATAAGACTTTGTTGTTTTTACTCGATGACATATAAGATTACTTCTTATTAAATATATTATAATACATCTTTTCGTTAAATGTGTAATTATATCTACTAAATAAAATTTATTTTAAAATTGCTTGGTGTAAATATATTTAAATTTCTTAATCGTATACTAAGATTACATAAATAAGTGTCTTAAAAATTTTAATTTTTATCAAAGTATGAAATAATCATTATTCATTAAACGAAACGAAACATAACCAAAAAAAATTCTTTTGAGTGAAAATAAAATTTGAAATGGATTGAAATTATTAACTTTATTATATTTTATATATATTATTAACTTTAATATATAATATTAAAATTAATAATAACTGAAAACATATTCTTTTAAAGAAAATTTTATCAACATTGATATTAATAAATTTTTTTTTCCTATTTGTGTTTCTTATAAATAAATAAAACCTTCATTATAAATAAATTCTGAGTATTAAAAATGAAAACATTTTAATTCAATATAAACATTTTTAATTCTATTATTATAATTATACTTTTAAGTTACACAAATTTTTATTTTTTTTTTTTTTTTATAGAAAAAATCTTCCAGCGTGAACGGTCCCAAGCAAAATGGTGTCAGCGAGCATCATATTAATTTAAAAGAAGGCAATGGAACTATTTCTGAAAATAAGGGTAAAGAAAATAAAGAACATAATCACTGTCAGGAGGATAGTGATGAACAAATCGATAACATCGACAGGAAGAAAAAAGGTGTTTACATAGCAAGCACTATCACACTTATATATTGATTTTATAAATCATATATGTACAATTGTTTTGCTTGTATTAATTTTTTTTAGACTTCCTACCATTTTTTTATAATATTCAATTTTTAAATAATTCACAGTAGTAATTAATTCCTATATTTGTAAATATTATATTTTATTTTATATATACAAAATTATTAGTAGATTTTAAATAATGTCAATCTATTTATAACATATATAAAGTCAATTGAATTTGATACGATGTTTACGTATACATGATAGTAAGTTACATAAATTTTATGTAAATTATATTATATTACAAATTTCGTGAGAAAATAGGATAAAATTTATATCAGAGCTTATTTAAAAGCAACAAATTGTAAATTATAAAATACTTTTGATATTGACTAATTACATTATTTTCTTTACAGCTAACAAACTAAAATGGGTTCCTTTAGAAATCGATATTTCGAAAAATCGCGGTAAAAGAGATCGTTCACCAAAACATTCATACAGAGACAAAAATGGAGATAGACGAAATGGTAAATTTTTTTATAGAATACATTTTAATGTTGACATGTTGTTATGCATCCACTTTCATTTTTAAATTAACGAAAATGTATATTAAATTAATTATATTACATTTAATTAACTTTTACCAAATAATTATTTGTTGGAAATTATTTTTAAAATTAATATTTTTTTAATTTAAATATTTTTGCATTAGATGAAAATTGGAGAGAGAGGGATTATGATAGATCCACTTACAATAATAATTACCGGGGAAGTCGTGGTAGAGGATATCGAGGAAGAGGGAGAGGACGAGGTGGTGTATCACGTGGTGGTTTCCGCCACAGATATGACTATTTAGGATATTCATTAGATTATTCTCAGGTAACTATGAAGTTTAAATGTTTGTAAACAAATTTATAAATTTTATACAATTTTTTTGTAATTACATGAATTGATAGTTTATATTTGATGAAAATTTCTGGGATAAACTGATATATTTATGATGGTAAGATTTATCTTACTGTTAGGTAGAACTGAATGAATACATGTTTTATAAGAATACTACAGAAATCATATATTTATTATAGTTAATTCGGTTTGATTTATTACAGGTCAATAAGTTTGGCGTTACTGATTCTTCATATATGATGCCTTATATGGGAACTTATTATTTTAATAATGCAAATTATGTAAATTTGGATAATGCGACATTGAAAGAATATATAAGAAAACAAATGTAAGTTTTTTGATGAATAATATTTTTTAATAATATATTTTATTTATTTTTTCTAATAATTTTTTATTTTATTTTTTTTAGAGAATATTATTTTAGTGAAGAAAATCTTTTAAGAGATTTTTTTTTAAGACGAAAAATGGATGCACAAGGTTTCTTACCAATAACTCTAATAGCATCCTTCCACCGCGTACAGGCCTTAACTACCGATGTTTCTCTAGTCATAGAGGCTATCACTGAGTCAGACAAGTTAGAATTGGTGGATGGTTTTAAGGTAATTAGTATTTTATATTATTTATATTTTGTGCACAATGTAATTACATATTTTACAAATTAAATATTTGTTAAATTTATACATATGTGCAAAACTAAAAAGGAAGTTTCGCTAACATCTATTATATACAAAATAGGAGTTTGATGGTATCTTTCTAACATTAAATTAATTATATACTATAATTGGATAATTTTTATAATTTATAGTTGAGTAATTTTTTTTAACCTGACCTATATAAATTGATTAAAAAGGCAACTTTTAAAGATTAATTTGAAAAGAAACTAATGTAAAAAATTAATTGAATATTAAAATAAATTATCTTAAAGTACATAATATTTATAAGCATTTAAAAAATTTTGTTACATTTGTAAGTTTTAATTATTAAATTTTTATTCTTTTATAAAAAAAAGATATATAATGAAATGATATAGATTTCTTATTTTTATTAAAATTTTTTAATTTAATTTTTTACAGCTGTATGTCTCAACTGGTTTTAAAAAAATATTAAATTTTTTTTTTTTTTTAAACCACTTTTACAAAATGGCTAATAATACCAGTGATTACTTTACTATTAATTTTTCAGGTTCGTACCTTATTTGATCCACTTAAATGGCTAATTCTTGATGCTGCCAAAATGCCTGGTAATCTAATAAATTCGGATTCATCAGACACTTCATCCAACTCACAAAATGACTTAATATTTGCCCATCCCTCTCAATTGGAATTTCAACCAGCAGCCAAACCTCTGGCAACAATTCCTGCACCTCCTATACCTCGTATGTTACAAACTGCACCCATAATCACCGAATCATTACGACTTAGCGAATCCGAAAGTATTGGCTCATCACAAGGTGATAGTTTAAATCCAGATGTACCAGAATTCGTACCAATTGTATTAAACATCATTAAATCGAAAGAATCAACTGATATAACAGAGGATCAAATAATTGAGGAGAATTTAAAAAAATTTGTGGAAGAGAAGGACGATGCCAAGAAAGAGTCTAAAGAAATTCAGAATAACAAAGATCACATACGATTAACCAATGGAGAGGCTCAGCTAGTGATAGACGATGTTTGGAAAGAAGTACGTATTTTATTTAATTCAATTATGCCCAAGTATTACGATCATTCTACAACAGAAAATGCTCTAGAAAAATATGTGTAAATTTTTTGTTAAAATTGTTAAATAATATAAAGTAAGTGGTTAAGAACATTATTTAATAAGATTTCTGAATATTCAATCACAATTCTATTTACAATTATCTTGTTAAATTTTAATATGTATATTGAATATTAAAATTTCTTGGTTTTTGTAATATTAAATTTATTAACAGATATAGTTTTAACATATGAATTAGGAATAATACAAAAACATTGTAATCAATAAAAATTTCATTTATAAGTAAACATTTAAAATTAATATGCTTAAATTTCATTTATCATTATTTTACAATAAAGGTTAAAAGAAGAGTAAAACAGCCGCCAAAAACAAAGACTGTAAATAATCAGAAAGTAAATACTAAAGAACAAGAGAAAGAGGAATTGGATTTTCAATTTGATGAGGAATTAGATACACCTCCTCCAATGGGACGCCACAATGCCTTTTCAGAATGGTGAGAATTATTCTATATTAATTATCTCAGAAAATTTTGAAAATAAAGTATAAATGCATATATAATTAACATTTTTAATATATTGATTTAGTTATTTTACAAAGTTTGAAATATGTTTTAATATTTAACTAAGGTCTGAAGATGACGATGATTACGAATTGTCTGATAGAGACATAAATAAATTATTGATAGTTACTCAGAGTTCATCATCAAGAATTCCGAAACACGAAGGGCATGATAGAACTGGAGATTGGACTACGCGAGTTAAAATGTCACAAGATCTTGAACAGGCTATTAACGATGGGTTGTACTATTATGAAGAAGATCTTTGGGGAGAAGATGGCCAAAGAGTAAGCAATTAATTTTAATACTATTTTTCATAAGACAACATTATAGAGAAAGAAACTATGATTGAATTACAAAACAAAAAATTTTAATTTTATAATTAAAAAAATTAATTTTATTATTATTGATACTGTCTGATGAAAAAAATGTTGAGTTGACAAAATTAAACTATAAAATCGTTAATAAAAAATTAAATTGTTCACAGGAGTTTCTTTAATTTGATTAATTAAAAGAATTATATTTAACAATTTTCTATAATCAATTATTATTTAATGTAGTTTTTTTACATTAATATTTTAACATTGTTATTATTATTTATATAACAAAAAAAATTTTTAACTGATGAAAATTATTATTTTAGTCTTCTTTTCCCGGCAAAAGAAATTATGTTGATAAAAATATATCTGACATTAAACAGTATATTCACAAATATAAAAATAAATATTAACATTCAAATGTTTAAAAATATGTTATATTTTTAGTATGGTTCTGCGTCGTCAATTGGAAGTTACAAAACTATAAACGTTATCAGTCAAGAAGCTTTTGAAAAGATAGCTCCTAAAGCTCCTCGGAAGATGAATCCAGAAGTACCTCCACCTCCTCCAATGCTTGTAGAAGAACTAGAAGTACGAAAGTCGGCTAAACTCACACAACCAACTCAGGTACCCATTGCAACAGTACATGAAAAACGTGAACAAACTACAGAGAAGAGGCGTAAAAATGATAAATTTCGAGATGTCAGAAGAACTGCATCTAGATTTTTTGCTGTTGTTAAAGATGAACCAGCAGTTGATCCAAGGACACCACGTAAACGTAAAACACGTCATAGTAATAATCCACCTGTTGAACATCATGTGGGTTGGATTATGGATGTTAGAGAGCACAGACCTAGAACATATTCTACAGGGTGAGTTCGGCATTTAAAATGTAATATCATAGGAATTTGTTATTTCAATTCTTCAATGTAAATTTTTTTATATAAATATAATAGATTATATTATTATATTTTTGATTTAAAAAAATAGAAAGTATTTAGTAATAGTAAATTTAATTTTAAAATAAACTAGAAATATTATCTAATGCTTTTTTGATACTTAATTAAAATTACATGACTTGGAAACTTGATAAAAAAATAATTGTTTAGTTCCATATTAAAATAGCGTTAAAAATATACTAATGTTTTATTTAATCTACATTTATAATTGTAAAAAATAAGAATAATAAAATTAAATTATAATTTATGCAAAAACCATTATTTCAATTCTGATTATAAAACAACGTATTTACTAGAAATATACTTTTAAATAACCAGTCTTATGTAATTATTTTAACACATTGGATAATTGAATTATTCATTTGATATTATTTTTTATTCAATACTAATAAATTTAATTTAAAGATTTTTATTAAAGTTATTGTTTACTATAAAATAGTATTATTTCTATTATATAAAAAAATTTTAATTAAAGTAAAATATTTCAATAAAGTAATTTTTATTTTTTAATGTTAGTTCCAGTACTGGTACAAGTCCAAATGAAAGTTTCTTAGCTAGCAGTTATGGTAGTGCTCCTCAGTCATTACCTATTTTTCAACATCCTAGTCATTCGTTACTGAAAGAAAATGGATTTACTCAACAAGTATATCATAAATATCATTCGCGTTGTTTGAAAGGTGAGAATTTAATCAATTTATTTTAGAAATTTTATATTTATAGTGTAGTTTTATTTTGTGAAAATAGATTTTATTTTGATAAAATAGTTGAATCTGATGAAAATTATTATTATCGTCTTCTTTTCCCGTCAAAAAAAGTAATGTTGATAAAAATAAATCTGACATTGAACAGAATAGTCATAAATAAATAAAATTTTAATAAATAAATATTCAAGTGTTAAATAATGTTTATCGTTGCAGAGCGTAAAAGATTGGGTATTGGGCAGTCGCAAGAGATGAACACACTTTTTCGATTTTGGTCATTCTTCTTAAGAGAAAATTTTAATCGTACTATGTATGAAGAATTCAGAACTATAGCTTATGAAGATTCTTGCAAGGGCTATCGTTATGGACTTGAATGCTTATTCCGATTTTATAGTTATGGTTTAGAAAAGAAGTTCAGACCACAACTTTATAAAGATTTTCAACTTGAGACCATAAAAGATTATGAAAGTGGTAAATTATTTTAAATTTTTGTTGCTTATAAAATAATAAATACTTTATTGATTAACATTTTATTAAATTATGAAGGTCAACTTTACGGCTTAGAAAAATTTTGGGCGTTCTTAAAGTATTATAAATACGCAGATGAACTTCATGTGGACCCAAAGTTACAAGAACACCTTGAGAAATTTAAAACTATAGAAGACTTTAGAGTAGTAGAAGTAAGTTTTATCATCTAAAACTTTTGAATTTCTTATATATTTAATATATAATCAAAAGAATACTTATATTTTTTAAAAGTTCATAAATGACTTTAATCATTAAATATTTGAATTTATATTAAAAAATAAAATTTTACAGCCACAAATAAATGAACTTTCGAGATCACAAGCTGCGAAACGACGCAATAGAAGTGTGTCAGAAAGTGGAAGTGGTGTTGAAGCTTCTTCAAGCAGTCGAGTACGTCGATTATCCGGTGGTTCTAGTACAGTTACATTGCCAACCATAAACATTGTTTCAACATGTACGTTGCAATCACAACCACAGCAAATACAGAAACAAAGTGTACATCTTGCACAATATCGCAACAGAGCAGGTTCCTTTGGTTCAGGGAGACTCGGTCATTCCAAACGACGAACCGAATCCTCGTCATCAATGAATCAACCACAGCAGCAACAGCAACATCAGCAACAACCCAGAAGCAGACAAAATTCAGGTTCTTTCGTAAAAACGCAGGAGGTGTTGAAGGTCGCACAAAAGTGACTGACTACGTATACAGTGTACGGATAGCAGGAAGAATTACAAAACATAATTAATATTAATTCAGATCAATAGTTCGGATTAATCGATGTCCATATGTGTGTGTGGGTGAAAAATTTATGATTGAAAATATTTTTTAACTTTTAAATACATGATTTTTATCGACGATGATAGTAAAACACATTGATGATGAACATATCTATGTGCATATACCCAATTATATTAAAAGACAAAATGAGAAGAAATAATTGAGAAAAAAATTATTTGTTTTTTCTATAATTAAAGCAAAACGAATACGTAGTTCTTTTCATATGTACATTAGAATTTTTCGCTATATTTTACATCAGCGACTTAACAAGAAAAAAAAAAATATTCCAGTCTTCCCATCCGTTTTAGGCGAAGGCTTTTATTTTTTGTCTCTTCATTCATGTTTAATTTTTATCTATATAATAATGACGAATAGATAAGAATATGATAAAATGAGCCAGAAATCACTTGTGCTAATACTTATGAAAAATGAAGAAATTCTTATATATTAAATTCCTATCCAGTGCACAATTGCTAGATGTTACAAATGCTTACAGTAAAGTATATAAACTTACATGTCTAATCTCAATAAGCAATGTAACATTAATACATTATATTACTACTACTCTTTCTAATAAAGTTGATATTATTGTAAATGTAGATTTAATAAGTAAAATATTCAAACCATAAGCCAAGATGATATAGCATATGAGTCAACTCTTTGTGAGTTAATTCAGAGTTTAGTTTTTGATACCCTTCCTTTATTTTATTTTTAAGTTTCATATTTTTTATCAATAAAAAATATAGTTTTTAACTTGAAAGTCCATTTTTAAAAAAGTTATAAGATTATAATTAATTTGGAAAAACCTTTATTAATTTACAAGACTAATAGTTTTACATTGCAAAATATGTACTGATCCACAACAGACATCCAGTGATATTATTTGTTGGCTTTTAATTACAAAGCATAAACTAGTGAAATATATATAAGAAACAAATCGACTTGCACTTGTTAAAATATACTTTCAAATGTGTATAATGTTACTTTTTTTATCTACATTTTTAACTTTAATAAAAAAAACACTTAAAAATTAAAAATGTATAATACAAAATTAAGTCTCTTACAAGAAATTGCGATTCACTCGCCCAATCAGCTTGATTCAATATAAACCTAAAAAAACATTTATACTAGTTAGAAAAATAGTCTACATAGCCTTTATACTGCATTGTTACAAGTATTTAAATAATAAATAAACAGGTACTTTCTTTTTAAAAACAGAGGGAGAGAAAGAGAGAGAAGTCATGAAGTCTGAAACTTAGATGGTTTTTTGCGTTTGACTTCAAAATATTTTGTTTTAATAAGCTTCGTATGCATTTAATTGTCGTGATTCATATGCATAAAAGAAATTAGAAGTAATTGAACGAAAAAAGTAGAATTCATTTTTCAATACTACGTATTAAATATTTATTGCTCATTTTTTAATATTCAAATGTTGCAAATTTTGTACATTCTATGAAAAGATTATAGAATAGTATTATTTATTAAATTCACAAGTAAATTTATTTAAGAAAAAATATTTCAAAACTATTAAAAATTATTTTCTTGTTTTGTATAGTATAAATTTATACATATACAATTAATCATTTTAATAATATTTTTGATAATTGTTTTTCATTTCCTTAAAAATTTGAAACATTGATTTATTTTTCAATAGTAAGAAATATGCTATTTATATTTAAATATGTTCTAAAAATTAGTTTGAATAGTAATTCATGTGATTTTTAGAAATACATATATTTTTTATTTTAATCATTACAACATGTTTGAATACTACTTTAAAATAATGAATTTTATAAAACAATTGGAATATTTTTTTGTAAAATCCATAATACAAAAGAAATTAATTATGTTTGCATGACGTTATGTACGAATTGAATATTTACGAAAAATGAGCTGTAATGTGAGAACACACAAAAAACTGTAGAAAGTTAAAAAAATTTAAAAATAAGAAATTCACGCGCATGAAGTGTCAACTATAATACTACATAGTAAATAAAAATATTAAATCACGCGAAATTCCAATAGTTTGTATATAAGGTATAAATTCGTTGAAAAAATAACAATTGTTAATACCATGCGTCGTTTTATTTTAAATGATGCAGGTTTATTATTACTTATTAATATATTATTATTATTATTATTAATATTATTATTATTATTATTATATTTTTGTTTTTTTTAAGTGAGTGACTCCCATTTGTCATTTAAACCTCTGTTGCTGCTTTAAAAATACATTTGATAAATTACCTTATCAATGATATTTAAAACGATTCACGTAATATATACTGGAACTCAAGGAATCAAACTATTTTGTTTGCCAGAAATTTATTTTTGAAATTAATCTTTTTTATATTGAGTTTTAAAATCATGCATGGCTATACAGAATATATAAAATAGAAACTTTTATTATATTTTTTCGTAATTTAATCATTTTATGTAATTAATTAATTAATTAGTTACTATATTTTAAAGTAATATTTAATGAATAAAATAATTATGTTAATAAAATACATTTTTATTCACTTATAAAAATTATGATTTAAATATATATTGATTAATGTCACGAATTTTAATAGTGCATACTATTGTTGAAATAAAAGTAAAAAAATGTATGAATGTTTTATAATATTTAATAAAAAATTTTAACAACACGATTTTATATACGGACATAAGTATGGATACAGTATATAAAAGTATATAATGTAACATACAGTATAAAATCAAATAAAAATTTATATATTGTACAAAATAATACGTTAAAATTTTTCTGAAAATAATAAATATAAAATGGTTTGATTCGTAATAGAAAAATTGTGTATATATATACGTGGTCATTCAAAATATGGGCGAGTACATTAAAAGAATAAGAAATTGACCATTGAAAATATGTGTCTGTTGTGGAGTTTGCATTGTGCATTTGTATAGACTTCTGTATAATGAAATGATTGTAATATTTTTCTCTGTTTTCTTTCTATATTTTACTTGAAATTTTTTCAAGCAATTATTGCAACTATAACTTTTTTTAAATTTTATTTAATGTACCATTTTAATAAAAGCAAAACAATTGTTTATATATATATATATGTATATTTGAAAATATATACGGTATTAGTAATATTTGTTACAGAGAAATAGCCGTTTTTATTTTATTTATTTATTTATTTTTTTTTTTTTTTTTTTTTTTTGTTTTTTGTTTTTACATATTCATCTGGACAATAACAAAAATTACTGGCAATAAATAATGATGAACAACCGCAGAAAGTGGCGGGCAAAAGAGTGTTAGACATGAATAAAAAGTATAGTTAAGGACACTGATGTACAATATGCCTAAATATTAAATGCTTCGAAATACGAAAAAATATACTACGAGATCAGAGATCTCATTTTTGTAATATATGTATGTAGTACGTATGTATGTGTGTATATATATATGTCTATATATATATATATATATATATACTACAATAAAAACTTACCTATATTGTTACTTATAAATATAATATATTATAGATAATACTGATTTTATAAATATATTATTTTAAGGCTTATGCTAAAATATAGTTGGGTGGGGTAAATGGTTGGAAACAACTAAAAAATGTATAAAAAAATGTTAAATATATATATAGATTAAGTACATTCACACATACGAAGGGTACACGTATCCGAAATATATTGTAACGTCATATAAATATAAAGTAAAAAAATAAAATAGTAGAAACAACATTGTGCATGTTAAGCCATGCATTACTTTCGTGATGAACATAATAATGCAGAAGCTAATCATAATGAGCTATTATCGAAAAAATAAATTATCCTTTTTACAAAAAAAAAGTATCGAATAGTAATTTATATAGTCGAATTTAAACATGATTTTTAATTTAGGCCAACAATAATAGCAAGTTAATTTAATGATGTTTAAAAGACAATTTATAACTTGCTTGGGTTAATTGGCTCAGCGTGTCAGAGCCTTGTTAAATAAAAATCTTTTTTTCTTTCGCGATAGTGCCTTCCATATAAAAGAGAAAAAGAATAAACCATACCGGTCGATCATGTAAACCACCTTTTTTACTATTTCTATACTTATTTCCCATTTGTACAAGAAATAATGATGAACGATTGATAAGAAATTACGTGATAAGTATCAGATTTATTTCTTCTTTCACGAATAAAATATTATCTCTGTGAAGACTGACAGATTTGAGAAAATGAAAAACTTTAAAAAAAAGGACTTAACAAAAGGTAATAGTGCTTTCTTGTTTAATCTTATACAATTTTCAATTTTAATAATGAATCGAATAGATTGAGCTTCCTTCGTATTTTATTGAAACAGGAATCAGTAGTAAATGCGTCTCAATTCGATAATGTATATTTAATCTTTAAAAATTATTGTTATATTTTTTTTTAATGAGAGTAGAGGAAGAATCGTTCAGTACCTGAAAATTTTCATATCTATATGTAGTAAAATCGTTATTTTTATGTTGCTGGATAATGATATAATGGAAAATATGAATTTTACATTATTCAAAAGTAATAGCAATATTTCAATTAAGAAAATCTTGCAATTGTTCGACCGGAATTTTTTTTTTAATACTAGGATCAAAAAAAGCCTTTTGCATAATAATTATAACAATGATTATTAAACCAATGGCACATTAAGAAAGAAATGAAGTCGGTTACGAATAGATTAGAAGGAAAGAGAAAGAAAAACTAAATAAAAAATATGTAAGGCAGATCAATTGGCGCACTGCAATTGTTAGCCATGTAAATATATTCATAATACATAAATATAAAAAATAGATTGTAAGAAATAATAGTTCCAGGCGTAAAAATCCAAAAAGATATCGATTTAAGCCGTAATGGCGCACCTTACGAGTGACAGTGCTGTTGTGATAATGCGATGAATTTATAATGCTGATTATGATGATGAGAATGATATTGACAGAAATCTGAACCCCGTGTTTGATTATCTTGTGAATCTTGTATATGTGAATTTGGGAATTGTAGCGTTTGTGAATATAAAATAAAAAAAAACAAAAAAACCGAAATTGTTATTTAAATTAAACATGACCTTGAAACCTTAATTTCAATTTTATTTACAATTTATTTTTATTCAGTAAATTTTCAACGATTTTATTTATTAACTAATAATGGATATAAACAAATTTATGTCCTAAATTATTTAATTGCATTAGTGTATCAAAGATTAAAAACTTTTCGTTTTATAACTTTATACAATTAAATTAAATGTGTAATTAAAAAAAGATTAATAACTATTTTAAACGAACAATTTTCTGATGATTAATAATATTAACAATTTTTTAAATACAAATAGTTTTTTATTTTGTATATTTATTCAAAAAAATGTAAAATAACGACCTAATAAAAACAAAAATTTGTAATTGCAATAGAATAAATATTTTAAAATTAATCATAAATTTTCACATTTTTTTAATAAAAGCATTGATTTCATAATTCAAAAATATATATCATAGCAAGTAAAATATACGATATGCAAATAAATGAGTCGATTGAAACTATAAATAAAGTGAAGATTTATCGATTTAACTTACAAAGGATTCGAGGAAATGAAATTACGAAAGAGAAATGTGAATTGCTTACATACATCATGGAAAAGCCGTTGATCCGAATAAACTAATGAAAAAAATTATTCATTTCAAATACAAAAAGATTAGGTTTATTTTTTTACAGTTTTTCATTTAAATTGTATCATATAAACTTTTTTTCACGCACCACATTTAATAAAAATAAACCGCTAATAAATTATTGAAAATTTTTTATTGAATTCATATTTAATATTACATAAGCAAAAGCTGTTTTTTGTATGTAGAACAAATATAAAAAATTTGAAATTGATACTTGAAAAAAATACAAAATATACGTGTATTAACGATTTTTTTAACCATTTTGAAATAATATCTGAAGAATTTTATTTTCAAACAATTAAAAATTTATAATAATTGAATAATTGAATTATATTATGTAATCTTATTTTTATTTTAACCAAAGTAATTTATTATCTCAATGTACTTATATGTACTATATGTAATAATCATTTATTGTATAAAAATAAAATATTACTATTCATATAGACATATAAATATACTGTTATCATAAATATAATATAAAAAATTATCATATTAAATATCATTGAGCTCCACGGAGATTACGAAATAATAAAATTCAGATTTATTTTAATCTCATATCTGTTTTTTACTTTATACGTTATTTGATCAATTTTTTATTAAAAATTTTTAATTCAAGAAGTTGTCACTAATTATGTTGTAATAGAAAAAATATATTAAAATAAAATATATTAAATAAATATAAATTTAATATCTAATATTTTTAAATTTTAATATGAAATATTAAAACGTTATTAGATTATTTTTTTATTGCATAATAATAAACGTAATTATTTAAATATCTAAAACTTTTAATATTAATATTAATATTGCATTATTCACGGTATTCAATTATTAAAACTTGATTAAACATCCATTGATATTTTTTAATTTAATTATATCAGTCTTAGCTTTTTGAATCCATTGAAGTTATTAAGTAATGCCCTTATTAATTACAAACTATTTATTTTATATTGAAAATTTAAAAAAAACAATTGAAATATCAATATAATTCAGAATATTAAAATATTTTATAAAATATATTTATTAAAGAAAAAATATTAAATAATAGTCATAAATTAAAAAAAGCTTCTATTTATTTAAATTAAGAAATTAATAATTAATAATTTAAAGAAAAGACTCAAGAAATTATATTAGAACATTGCTTTATTTTAACAAAATTTTAACAATTTTTACATATATTTATAGGCTAAAATCAACTTTAAATAGTAATTAATTTTAATAAAATAATAACAGCTATTTAAATCATAAATAATTTAATTCTAGGAATGCACAACCACATTTTTATAAATTTTTGTAATATGAATATAGCAGGTACACATATTATATCATTCGTTAACTAAATCTTAAAATAAGTACAATATAATTAATTATTTTATTGTCTGTTGTTGATCGAAATATATTCGAATTTAAAAAAAGCTTTTATTGAATTTCTTCTTTACGAAAATTTTTATTTCAACATAAGGAAATTAATTTCAAAATTCAACATTACTTTACAATAAAAATGTGAATATTATTTGAAGCTTAGAAGACAGTGATTATACGAGTATAATATCGGCTGAAGCATAAATTAAGTTTATTTAAAATAATAATGAATATTATTCCACAATTTCATTGTAAATTTTTAATTTGTTTTACATCATAAATATGAGTTTGATTTATTTTATTTAATTTTCATTCCTGGATCTTTATCAGAAGTAAAAAAGAAAAAGAAGAAGAAGGAAATAGTGGAAGAACAAACAATGAGATATTTTCAGCTCAATTCTCATTCAATATTTGGGGCTTAAGTTTTCGGAGAAAACCACGGAAATTGTGCTCGAGCACTGATGCCTTGTGATTGGTATTTGATCGGAATGAAGGTATCATCATTTGTGATGACTTTTCTTCTTGTTGTCCAAACAATTGTTCCTCGATGCGATCGAGGAATTTGTGCAATAGACTGCGCATGAATAAAGTATCTCCAAGCTCATGACCCTCTCGTGGTGTGAAAATGATTTCTTGGTGTTTATCCTCGCGATCTGTAGCTCATTTAATAAAAATGTTATTAAACAGTTATTCTTGTTATTATGAAAAGCATTCTTTTCATATATTAATTAATTTTCAAAACAATGTTTATTATCAGATTATGTAGTAATAAATTTGTTTTTCATATAAATTGTATTTAGTGATTTAAAACAATAAACGCTTTAAAATAAATGTATATTATAACAAATGTGATTAGACTAATTTTTTCCTAGACAATAATAGTATTTTATAGATTCATTAGAATATCAATAAAAGTACGATAAAGTGATGATTGTTTTACTTAAAAATTTTCATTCTTTGTTGATATTCTATATATATAAATAAGATTCCAATAATTGATGACATTAATTAGGTATATTTTAAAAATAAATACAAATTAAATAACTTTAAAAATCGTTAGAGATTTTTATAAATATTTTCAACTTAAAAATTAATTTGTTATTTACTTCCTTATAAATATACTCTCTCCCCTTCGCATACAAAGGCAGAATTTAATTTTATTTATTTTTTACAGTTTAAATCTATAAATTGTATCAAATGTAAATCCAAATAAAAAAAATAATGCTTTTCAGTTTTTGTCAATCAATTATTTGAAAATATCGTGTGTGATAAATTTAGATTATAAATTTAATAATAAAAAAGGCAAAACAAATGCTCGTAATGCAATTTTTTTATTATAAATTAATAAAGAAAAATATTATGCGCTACATAAATTTGCAGTGTCAATTCATTATTTTCAAATAAATAAACACGTGTAAATACCAACACCAACACCCACATTATATTATATAAGCCAGCTATATATTAATTAAAATACTTTAAGTAAAATATTTTGATTTTATATTTTAAGAAAAACAAACGTAAAAACAATAGAATAATGATAAGAACAATATTTTTATTTTTCGATATTTTTTTTAATAAAGAATAAAAGTAATGACAACTTCGATTATATAATAGTTTTGAAACAGGGTCATAATAATAGTTATATAATTAATTTTATATTTTAATAGTTAATAATAATTTTAAAAGAAATTATTCGAGTAAATGGGTTTTAATAAAAATATGCATGTGTTAAATGTAGGTTAGACGACAATGGTCGTAGCATTTTAATCAGAATCAATCAATGTGCTTTCTTAATTCTAAGACCCGGTTGTAATTTAGTCGTGATAAATTTTATTTTTCAGATCTGTTATGAGAAGGTTTCACAGAGCTTTAAGCGCGCAATAAAATTTAACAACGAATCAATAAAAACTATTTTGATGAGTAAAGAAGCAAGTATGTAAGAGTTATTTAACAAATTCTTTAGTGCTATAGGCGAAGGACAGTGTACCAGGAATGGTGATGAAGGTGAATCCGGGCGAGCCTAAGATCTCGCTGAGTGCCTCAATTTCCTTGCCGAGGTATTTGGTGTCGGATCGGCGTCTTCGGCCCAACCTCGGTCCGAACCACATGGCACCAATTGCACCCTCTGAACTTTGGGTCAGGCAATTGCTGCCCACGCATCCGTCCGAAATTTCCGAGTGCATTCTTTCCACTCGCGGTCCTTCCAATATTTCCGACCGTTGACCCTCTGCGAATATTAACGGACTTTTTTAATTGCACGACTCAAACTCAATATTCCCGTATTTTTGTTTCGTCAGCCGCGCATTCGTCCATTATTCGAAATTTAGTTCAGATTCATTCTTATCAAACCTTGTACTAAATATACATTTATGCGTAGCTTGCAAAAATATAACTTGAGTGGTCCATAAAGACTTTTTAAGGAGCATTTAAGACATTTATTTATTTTATTTCAACTAGCAATTTAATATATTAAATCGTGACGACGTCTCTCGGATTGAGGTAACATTTCATCAAGCGTACTTTGAATTCAAATTGTTCATCATGAATTGCCATATCGTACTACGAGCTATGTGCGACATCTGATGACTTTTAAGCTTTCAAATTATTCGTCAACAAATTTTATATAAAAAATTTACATTTAATTAATCACAATTATATCCTCTATATAGAACCACCTCCAATTGAACCAATGGAAATGAGCATATCATAAAACATGTAAAAAAAATCGCAACATACCGTAATCTCCGGCCACTTGAGCCACAACCACAATAACAAGTCCACAAACAATCGCCCATCCTTTCACTACGCTCATTCTTTTAGACTCTGGTGCAAATACGTTGCTTGACCTCTTCACCTTTGCAACTATATACAGGGACACCACGTCGACTCTCTAGGACAGACGTCCGGAACGCGTGTCGTGACAATCTGCGCCCCTCCGTCTTTTTTATACGTCCGACGGAAAGAACCGACGAGGAGAATGTATTTCTTCACCCTGGAACCCCCCGGACCGAATCCACCAACATTCGTATCAATTAGGGGTTGCGACTTTGAGTCACCCATACCAAATGAGGATCAAGTAAATCTGAGGCCGGGGAAAGCATCCGATCTCATCACACCTACGTAACTCTACCACGTTCCTTGAGATATTACTTTTTAATACCTTGGGTCATTAACGTTTATTATTTATAAATGTTGGCGGAGGTGGCGAAGATAGTGATTTTTAGACTTTAAACAATACTATTTATAATATTTAATAAATAATTTTGTTTCTATTCATATTACTCCTGACATGGTATAAATTATATAATAGAAATTAGGGATTATCAAGCTATTCAAATAAACCTTTCTTAATAAATTACAGATAAATTATGATGAATTTACACATTGAAAATTCTATTGTAATATACTACGTTTTTTATACAATAACGATTATTTAAATCTATTAACAAAAATGTTACAAATATTATTTACACTAACTTTATTCTTATAATTTTTAAATAACAACATTTAATATGTATCATGTTTATTTAACTACTAATTTAATTTTAAGCTGATCATATAATTATATATTTATAAATTCATATTTATTTATATTAAAATTTCAATTACCAATTTGTAAAATTTCAAATACACGTAGTGTATACATTAAAATTACAAAGAAAATAAAAAATATTCAAAGTATTAGGAGTTAAAATAAAAAAAATAAAAATTAAAATAAAAAGTTTGAAATAAATATTTTATTATAAGTTTTATCTCTAAAATATCAATATATTTTTATTGGTTTTAGATTTCACAGTTCCTTACCCCAAAAGATCTCTTCTTTATAAATTACAAACATAATTGGTATCTTCTTTAATAATTTTATGAATTTTTACATAATGAATTAAATATTTCCATTAATTTAACAAAAGATAATTGTTGAAAAAATGTATAATATGCGTTATTATTATAAAAAAAAAAAAAAATGATCATGATGTAATTCATTAAAAACAAGAGGTTTCAAGAAAATGCGTCAATGGATGAAATCAAATGAATTTACTATATTTTGGTTAACGTATCGATTGAAAACTAATAAGAAAATATATAGGAAAATTGAATTTTCAGCATGACGCCTAAAATAAAATAACTCTTAGTGCTGATTTATGTTAATTTATAAAAAGAGACATATATAATCAAAAAAGTTTTTTATTTAATCAAATATCGATTTTAATAAATTTTTATGCAGATATTATCAAGGAATCAAATTTTACAAATAAAGTAATTTAATCTCATTTGTTTAAATAGTATAAGCAATAGAGCACTTTTTAGGTCGTGAAAAAAGCAGTTAATGATACATATTAAAATTCGTAAAAAATCAATAGATTCTTATTTTCTAAAATAACATGATATTCAGGGATTTCTTTTTTTTATTACCAATTTTAACTAAAAAATGCATTGTTTTTTTTTTTTTTTTTTTTACTTTCTTTGTTATAAACTGAAAAGTCATAATTTTAACACTATAGAATCAATAAAGAATTTAAAGCTAATATAATTGTGAAGAAAATTTATTTTTACATAAACTGATCGAAAAATTAGTGAAGAAATTTTCCTAAATAGGAAAATTTTTAAATGAATTAAAAAATTTATAACTTTTTTATTTTTTAATATTTAGAACTCTGCTTTTGAAAAATTAAAGTGATTAATTTGTACTTTATTTCTACAAAATTTTTGCTTGATCGCATTATTAGTTTTCGAGTAATACTAATATAAATGAAAATTATGAGAATATTTACGAAATTATTTACAGTTCAATGCACCAAACGATTTTAGATTTGTCAACAGTTTTAAAAATATAATTATTGCACATAAAATCCTGTATCTTACATTTCGTTTAAATACTTCGGATTGAATAAAATATTCGGATAAATATGACCGAAACGGGCGAGCGCCCGAGGAGTGGGGACAATTTCGAACCGGGGAATTGTAATATATAGTAATAGAAGTGAAATCTTCGCTAATTAACCCCTCATTTTTTTTTCACTCCACTACTCGTCATCAAATTGCATGCGCTGTGCCGTTTTTGATAATGTTTATCTTTATATTATATATAATTCCAATGATTTTAATAAAATATAAGATACAGAATATGTTGTGCAATAATTATATTTTTTTAAACTTTTGAAAAAACTAAAATCGTAAGGTAAGTTGAGTTGGAAATAACTCTGTAAATTTTCACATAATTTAATTAACATTAGTATTATACGAAAACTAATAATCCACTCAAGTTAAAATTCCGTACAAATAAAGTGCATATTAATTACTTTTATTTCCCAAAATTATAGTTCTAAATATTAAAAAAAAAGTACAAATTTGTTAATTAATTTAAAAAATTTCTGTTTTTGGAGAATTTCTTCGCTTCTAATTTTCCGATCAGTTTATGAAAAAATAAATTTTATTAAAAATTTTATTGCCTACAAATTGTCCATCAATATTATAATATTAAAATCACGACTTTTCATTTTATAACAAAAAAAGTAAAAAAAAAAATTTCATTCATTAAAATTGCTAATAAAACAAAAACACCTGAATATCATGAGTGGAATTTTAGAAAATAAGAATCTATTGATTTTTTTTACGAATTTTGATATGTATCACTAAATGCTTTTTTTATGGCCTAAAAAGTGCTCTATTGCTTGGAATATAAAGCATACAAGCAATATCTTGAAAAAAAAAAAAAAAAATTCCATTGATTTTTCATAATATATATATAATTACTAAAAAATTTTATTTCATAATACTTTGATTTGAAACAATAGAAGTATTTACAACAAAAGCTAAATCTATTTAATTCAATATAAATTGAATTGATAAATAGTATATAAAACATTTATCAAATAATTTAAAATTAAAAAACAATAGTATAAAAGTTAATGATTTAACGATGTATTTTCTATTATTTCACACAATTATAGATTAAGAACATTTTACTTTCATTATTATTACTATTTACTTAATTTCAAATTCCAATGATTATTTTACATAAATTATAAATCAATAGATTAATAAACATTGGATACGAAAAAAAAATAAAAATAAAAAATAAATAAATAAATATTTAATAAATAAAAAATATTAAGAAAAAAATGAAAAAATAAGTGAAAAGCTAAATGGAATAGTATAGAAGTTGGATTTCCTAGAGTTGAAAAAAAAATATTTAATTTATTTTTGAAGTTGTTAATGATTCATCCACTTTCGTAATTCTGAATTGTATAAACTATAAAGTCTATTTGCAATAAGAAAAATATATTTATGATAATAAAAAACCAATATCAATGTTTAGGATAAATTTTTTAGCTACTATTAATATATCATTGGGTTTTTCTGGCTTTTATTGAAGGATAGAACCCAAAATTAGAGATGGGAAAGATACATTACTGGTAGAGAAGTGATACAAAACGATAATTGAGTGCATGTTGTTTTGTGCACATGTTGCCGTAGACTCGTAGCAGTGATCTATGGGTATGGGTATGAATTACTGCATCCAAACCGTAGTTACGGTAGTTTTTCAAAAGATTTTACGGCATCAATGGGAGGTTTGTTTCTCTTCTTCCAAGCATTATTTTTCTTAAACACGTGTATCCACCACATCCAAGCTTCTGTACGCTAACGATAAAATATATTTAATTTTTTATGCTTTAGATCTAAGGAGAAATACCTGAAGTTTATTGTATATTTATTGATTTAATTTATTGGAAAAAATTATTTTTTCACAATTTAAAGACAAAAATTTATGCAAAAGGAATAAAATTTCATTTGATTTTATATTATACTAATATTATTTTTTTTTTATAGATTCAGTGGTTTCATTATAATTTCATCGCTTTCATTTTACAAAATCGACTTTGAAATATATAAACGAAATAACGGCATCAGTTTTTATGGAATGTCGGCACTAAAATTTAACCAATCAAGTTTAAATTTCGCATCTATTAATAATTCTCGTACGTGTAACATTAAAGAGTTCATTAATTTTTTAATAATACTATGGTTTTTTAATGATATTTAGTTTTTAATAAAATTTATCCAGAGGGAATGATGCATATTTGATCATGTTGGTCGTTTTTTTTTTTTTTTTTTTTTTTTGTAAATAGAAGTACATGGTGCACCCACGAAGTATCGAGTTTTTTTTCATTTGGCAACTATTGGTCGTAGAAATTTGTGAAAAGTCTTAAAATGTTGACAAACTCTTTCCTTATTTGTTCCTTTTTTTTAGTTTTTTCGATAATTTGAAGCGGCAGAATTCTACTTGGCACGAAGGGTGTTTTTCAGTTTTTTGACACGGCGCGATGAAGCGACTACTCGAACAACATTACACGATAAAATTTTGTTTGCAATTATAAAAAACAGTGTGTAAACATATTAAATGTTACAAGAAGTGTATGAAGATATTTACATGTTAAAATCGCAAAGTGAAAAATGACACAGAGCTTTTAAAGAGAATCGAGAAAAGATCATTGACGAGCCTCGATTTGGGCGCCCAAAAAGTTTTCGAATAGTTAGGAATACCCGGCGCGTGTTAGAAATTAAAAATTTGGACTGTCGATTAACAGATAAATAAATTCAGAAAAAACTGAATTTAACGCAGTCTAAAGGTCTACAGTGTACAATATAGTGCAAAAAAATTTATAAATATCAAAATTTTTGAAAAACATCAAAGCTGAAGAGTTTGAAGATGCATTTGAAATTTGGAAAACACGCCTTCAAAAATGTGTTGATGCAGGAGGAAATTATTTTGAAGAATTTAAAATTTTTATTTCACACTGTTTATAAATCCATCAATAAATCATCTTTCAAAAAAGAAAGATAAGAATTTTTTTTTTTATAATCTTTGAACAAAACATTCTCGCATAGTGGTTTTCCGCTAATCGCTTGAGCGCGCCGTGTCAAAAATTTGAAAAACACCCTTCGCGCGAAGTTAAATCCTGCCGCGCCTAATTATCGAAAAACAGAACAAAATAAAGAACAAATGCGGAAAGAGTTTGTGGACATTTCAAGACCTCTCCCGAATTTCTACGACGAAGTCGCAAAATGAACAAAAAAAAACTCAATACTTTGTGGATGCACTATGTATAATGTTGTCAAGTATTATTAAAATTTTAACGAAATAATGTCTATACACGTTCAATGAGGACATGTGCATGCATTTATATATATACGTATGTGTTTATACTTTGGTTGTTTTTATCAATAAATAAATGAAAACCGCAATAAAACACAAAACTATGCTTAATCGTGTTAATACAAGAGTATCCATCCACCCGCACTTATGAAATCAGGCGATTAACAGCCCACACGCTTTTTCAGTGAGATCCGGAGCTGTTGGAGTTGTTAGGTCTTCGATACTTGCCCTAAACAAACAAACCTTCGTTTCATAACTTTTTTTTTGTGATACGTCTAACGCCTCTCTTCTCACCCACATTTCTGTCTTCATCACTAGTATCAATGTATTCACAATCTAGTATATACATGTATACGCAAATTCATGTGACGAGGTTGGCCAAGATATAATGACTGCAACTTAATCTTTCCTTTTCCATTTCTTATCATAATTAAAATCCCACGTTTTTAACTGGATCTTATTACAGAGAGTTAGTGGAATACAAATATTGTTTTATTATTTCTTTAAAAAATCGTATTTCTATATGTTCATGACGTACGAAAATACGAGTGGAACATTTTTCCATTGTATATATACAAAAATTAAAACCTTCATTACATACACTTATATTTGTTTTATAACTTTTATAATATAGTTTGAAAATAATTTTTTTGACAAGAGTAATTATTCAGTTTCCTTAATTTTAATAACACAGATTCTTTTTATATGTCCAACATGTATATTTTTGAAATATCTTTTCAAAAATGATTTTTAGAAACTTATTAAAAAAACATGTTAATAATTCACTTATAAATCTGTTAAATAAAGATTATTAAAAATATTTTAAAAACTTAATAATTATAATGCAATTATTAAGATTTATCATACATTACATGTTTTCAATGGTAAATATTAGCTTTTATATCATTTTAACTGAGATACCCGAAAAATGCAAGATATACGTGTATTATTTGAATGTTTGAAACTGCTATTACTAAAATATTATATATTTATTATATAAAATATTAGATGAATAGTAAATCAATGTATTTTTTCTGTCAAATTTCATTTTTTTAACTTATTTTAATCATTTTTGAGGAAACAACAAAGAAATTTATAACATGCATTGAAAACATAATGAAATATACTTTCCAAAGGAAAACAATAAAAAATTTTTTAAAAAAATCAAAAGTTAAATTAAAATTTATCATATTTATTTAAATATAAATAATTCTATAAAAAATACAGATTTATTGTACGTAATTGAAAATTTATTGGTACTTATAATTTCAAATCTGTAAATATATAAATCAAATTAAATTAATTAAAACAACAGGGGTGTGTGTTTCTTTACTTTAAAAAAAAACAATAGTCTCTACAATTTATTATTAATTTTTTTTCTATTATACTACTTTTCGATGTAAAAAGTTTATTATTTAAAAAAAATCAAAAAGAATATTTATTTTTTTCAAATGTGTGTAAATACTTATATAAATTACAATTTAAAAATTCGTATATTTGTAATAAATTAAAAAATATTTTGATATAGTTGAATTTAAAAAAAATTTATTTGCGCTACTTGTATGCTTATAAAAAACTTTTATAATAATAATACAATGTTTAAAGTAAAATAAGTTAAACTTATCGGCAAACTATTATCTAGATCATTTAGTCAATTTTGTAATTAAAGAAATAATATGGATTTTAAATTAATGTAATAATTAAATTTTGTAAACCAAATTTGTATTGGATTATTTGTTCAAAAAGTGACAAGCTTATATATGCATCAAAAGTACACAATTTATGTAATATTGATAGATTAACATGCTGGATAAATATAATTTTATTTTAAGTACAAATATTTTACATTAATCAAATTTACATAAGTAAATTTCTAGTTTCTTGTTGGGTGCGTGGAATGCGAATCGCAAATAACCCGCATCAGTAATATAGCTTTTCCGCTCGGTGGCTCCGCCCACTTGATAACTTTCACACAATTTCCACGGGTACCCGATACCTGATTCGTCTGCGTTTTCGGCGGCCATTATAACGCCGTTTATTGCGATCCTGCGCTGTTCTCGCCTGCAATTGTATCACCCATCCTTCCTATAAACTTTCATTTCGTTTCTTCAAAATTCGTATGAACAAAATGAAAGGACTTTTCAAATAATTTTATTTATTGGGCAAATTTTATTTATTTCAACGACATTTATAAAAAATGAAACGCTCAATCCAATAAATTTTCACTCCGTCATTCTGTGGTCTAATTAGTCTAAATGGAGATGTTAATGCCAAGAGATAAAGAGTTACGTATGTGCTACATAATTATTACAAAGTTTACACAATAAAAAAAATATTAAATTGACTTTTTTATTATAATTAAAAATTATAAATCAGTCAAATATAAAACATAGTTTTTATATTATACAGTATTATATTAAAATTTTAATTATTTAATAATTAAAAAAAAAAGCTTCTATGAATGTATACGAATATTCAGATTTGCCATAATATTTCACGTAATAGAATATATCATACCTTAAATGAAATATAATCAATGTGAAATAGAAGCAATTGATTCATGACTGATGAATACTTAATTCATATTCAATAATTAATTAAGTAAAATTAGTATAAATTATTATAGTAGTTAATTTCTATAATAATTTCTATATTTTTATATATTTAAAAACGAATTTAACAATATATATACATGTATATATTAAATTTTATGCAAAATTCTATGCTAACATTATAATTTACAACATTAATTTATATTTATATATTCTTATCAATTATTTATTATTTACAGATATATCAATAATTAATGATTTTTATGTAATGTACCGGTATTTAATAAAATTATAATTACTGTGCAAAATTTTATTATATTTTTATAAGGTGGAATATTATATTCGAATATTGATAGGCTACACTTTCTATTACATATTTTAATTAAAAATATTTTTACAAAGATGGTTTGTGTGTCATGATTTATTTATCATGTATAAATTAGGATCAATTGAATTTGTTGCTATGAATGAGGTATTTTCAATGATTAACTACGCCCACTTGATGGTATATATTTTATGTAATTACGCGCTTCAATTGTAAATTAATTAAAAATGTAAAGGAGTTTAATAAAAAAAGAAAATTTCAGTACACTGTTTTAAACATTTATAAACATAAATATTTGAATACGTATTGTCGTTAAATTGAAAAAATAAATTAAAAAAAAAGTTAGCGCACAGTAATTTGCTATACGTGATATAAAAAAAAATCAAATCGGTTAATAATATGTTAATTTATTCATTTATTTTAATTTTATACGTTAATAATTGATATTTTTTTTTTTTTTTTTTTTTTTTTTTTTAATTTTATGCAATTAAAACCATTGTTTTATTTTTGGTATGTTATATTAAAAATAATGTATATACATAAATGTGTAAACTTTGGTAAATTTATTTAAAACAATTTTGTTGTTGTGAAACAAAGTAAGCATGGACATTTATTTATATTTCATTCTCTAATTTCAATTGTTAATTTGATTAATAACACAGAAAAAAAATACATTAAGAAATTTAACGGAAAACAAATAAATTAATTTTAATAAAATGATTACTTAATGCATAAATTGTCTAAATAAATATTTGATTCCATACATATTTTATATTTTTAAATTTATATATAATAATTCAGTGGGAAATACTAATTAAAAAGAAATAAATTGAAGGTAATATTACTACGTAGATAAATATATTAGGGTTACAGCTATTTATATTGATATAATATAAACGTGTATGGTGGGGGGGTCGATATGGGTATCGTTCGCATTTGTATTTGTGGATGTATAATATGATTAATTATCAAATCAAATTTAAAATAAATGTTGAAAATAAATTTTATTTTATGACATAAGTAATTGTTTTCAACATTTCTTATGTAGTTAAAATTAGAATTTGTATTTAATTATATTTTTTGATATTGTGCATTGAAAATAACTTTAGTATTAACATTGTGTGCAACAAATAAGAAAAATTAATTTTAAAAATTAAAATTTTTTTTTACTAAATATTAAATAAAATCATGAATAGCATAACTTTATTATTTTAATTGGATATATCGGATGTTCCGTTAAAATAAACGTTAAATTAGATGGACAGACATGGATTGTTACTCCCTCGAAAATATCCCACTTTGGCGAAAAATTTAGTAGATCTGAGTAAAGAAAGTATTCCCATAACAAGGAGTCCAACATTGTCACGTGTTTGAGTATCGCATATCTCGTGTCAGAGATCCTGAGAGATCCTTAGAGCCCGTGGTCCTTGATTCTTGGTCCAAGGTTCCTTCTTGAAATACGGAAGCGCGCGCGCCGCTCGTCTAGAAGCGTTGTCAGGACAGAAAAAGGCGGGATTTTATATGGAGCCTTTTCGAGTATAACTTTCCGACCTGGAAACTAGGATTCGAAATACGAGAGGATATATCGGTGACTGGCGCCGATACAACCATTTCCTCGTTTTGACATCTATTTCTTCATCTCCCTAGCACGTGTGATATCGACCCTTCTAAGGCCACGTGTAAACTATGGCTTGTGTATATACTCTTTTACAGCTCTTTCCTGCTGACCAATAATCGACCATTATCCCAGATAATCATACATATTCAATTTTTTTGTTTTTTTTTTATTGTTTTTTTTTGTGTTTTTTTTTTGTTTTTTTTGTTTTTTAGATCTATTTTTCCACATTAAATAAAATAAAATAAAATTACATACTTCAATGCATAACAGTATTATTTTTACGCATAAAAATATTTAAATATTTTAAAAATTCGTGTGGAAATGTATGTTTTTACATAATACATACATAACCATAAATTTTAATTATTTGTCGATGATTTTATATTGCATTGACATTTTATACCAAATACACTTAAATAGGATTTTTAAATTTTTTATACAAATTTTAGTGCTACTTCTAATAATAATTTAATTTATCCAATATAATTTTAAGGTTTTTTTAATTAACTTTTAAATACTGATCAAATACTTAATAAAATAGTTATTTCAAAATTTTAAGTTAAAAAATAATTATAAATATTTACTTAATTTTAATTTTATTTCTAATATTAATCTTTATATATTATTTCCCAATAATAAAAAAACAAATGCTCTTATCTTATGTTGCAAAATATTATTTATTCTATAATTAAAAAGTTGAATAATTTATGCAGAATAAATAATATCAAAATAATTTTTTGCAATACTTATACACCAATTAGGTGTTCTCTTTCTTTTAGAAAAAAAACACAAAAAAAAATAAAAATAGAAATAGTTATTAGTATAAAAAAGATATATAGAAAAGACAATAAAATCTTTTTAAAAAATAAGTATTGTAATTTTTAATAAAAAAAAAAATAATTTAAAATAAACATTGAAATTTGAATAATTATTGTTAATTTAAAAATAATTTTATGAAAATTAAAGTGAATATTAATAATTTTTATCTTGCAAATTTCTTGCTGATTTCATATTTTTTTTTTTACTTTATGATTGAAGAAAACTAATTTTTTATAGTAGTATATGTATCAGTATTGCTAATTAAAGAGGTTTTTTTATTTTTATCAGAACATTTAAAGAATTAATCTTTGAATTATACAACTGAAAACTTTGGGGAATTCAAATCAAGAGGATCGACATTTTATTTATAATGAGCGCTCCCAATAAAATGTAACGAATATTTGAAAGAATTTTTTTATTTTACTAGAATTACATTTAACAAATAGCAAAAATTTCAAGAAACTTATGAAAACTATATTTTATTTAAATGCTATTTAAGTATTAATATTTCCTTTTGTACATTGATTGAGAAGGTCATAAAATAAGAATAAAATTAAAGTATTTAATATCGTTCGATTTTATTCAATAAATTTAATATTACTATAAATTGCCAAGATATAAATTACACTTTATACAAAATTTTACAGAAGCGTTACATTCGACTGTCCGTTAAGATTCGGAAAATTAACAAAATATCAAAAAAAATTAGGTACTTTTTTACTGTTTTCCTTTGTGGTACAATAACATAAAATATATGAAAACAACAGCTTTTAAATAAAAATAAAAAAAATGCTCTCGCATATATCGCTTTTTATTTACAATGGTTTCTTTTCTTAACTAACCCGAAAATGAGATCTATAAAATCATTATTTACAGAAAGATGATACTCTCTCATCAAGAGCAGATGCGATGATTATAAATTGCTCACATATAAGTTTTTGTATTTGATCATCATAAAATTAATTTTTTGCAATAATTGACTTTTATTTTTATTGCAATTGACCGGTCGGGGGTTCTTGTTTTAGTTCGAGTGCCCACATATGCTGCGGCCATCCAGTACGACCTTTAACTTTTGTTGTTTCCTCCTGAATTCCCAGCATTTGCATCTTTGAATCACTCTGACATATAAACAATGATGATTATTATTTATTTATTATATTTATCCGTTCAAAGTAAAAAATCAGTATTTAAATTTTTTAGAATTGTCTGATTTACAAGCTTTATGATAAAAATCACAACACAAATCGTTTTATGGGTTATAAGAAATACATAAACATTTGAATCTATGATCTAAAGTATTATATTATCTGTTATTATTTATTACGTATTATAAACAAATTGTTATTTATTTTCGTCGAATAAAAAGTGTAACTACTTATCTTTAAAACTAAATATATGTATTCATTTGATAATAATAATGTATTTTGCGTTTATTTTTGAAAAATTTGAATTGTTCATAATGTTAAACTTAAAGTAGCTGTTATATAATTCATTAATACTAAACAATGTAATATTTATTAATAAAATCAATTTTATTATACTTTTCAGAATCTTATTTTACCGAACATAAATTACAATATCTGCAATTTTTAATTGATGTTAATATTATTCGAAAAGATAAAAGAAGTTAATTTTGTCATTATTTGTTATTTTTTTCATTATAAGTCTTCTTAACAAAAAAAACATAATTCCATATCGAAGTTAATTTAATATTAAATCATATTATTTAAAATTATCGTTTTACTTTAATAATAATTATTATTATTTGAAATTATAATATTTTATAATAGTTGAGTCAAATTAAAATAATTGTTATTGATATAAATAGATTAAGGTATATAAAATAAGGCATTAAACTTAGTTATTTTATACTTCATGTTAAATAAAATTTGGATAAATATAATATCCCTGAATATTATTGAATTATATAAAAAGTATTCAAAACAATTGAAAATAATTTTGTTAATATAATTCCATCTTATTTTATAATAATCAATTTCAAATAAGAGACTATTTTAGTCGGTGCAATCGACTTTTATCGAATGAATCGGTAATTATTATAAATAGAATTTCAATTTTTTTATACAACCACGAATTTTTTTTTAAGTGTTTTTTTAAGTGTAAATGCTGAAAATCGGTATATACGTCGAGTTTAATTGAAAAGTAAATGTAAGTCTCACCAGATTTCCTTGTGATTTGTTTCTTCTGCCAGTGGAGAGAATCTCGGCCCTGAAGGTTTGAGGCTCCTCGCCCTCGTCGCTATCTAGAACTGCCATGAGGTATCCGATATAACTCGCAGCCAATCTTAGGGTCTTAATTTTTGACAGCTTCGTGTCTGCTGGCACATTCGGTATGCAGTCTCTTAGATCAGCAAAGGCATTATTGATACTTTGCGTGCGTCTTCTCTCTTTTTTGTTGGCCGTATTTCTGCGTTTGGGCCTCACTACCAAGCCCAAGCCATCGCTCACACACCTGACATGTTGTTGTAAGACCGATGTGGGACTCTGGTGATGCAACGTCGTCGAGGCATTACTGTATTGATGTGAATTATTTAGGTGATGATGTTTATTGTTCGGTGAGTATAATTGGTGATGTTGTTGATGCTGTTGTTGCTCTTGCTGCTGTTGTTGCTGTTGCTGCTGTTGTTGTTGCTGCTGCTGCTGCTGTTGTTGCTGCTGTTCATATTGCTGTTGATTTTGATGTTGTTGTTGATGCTGGTATATCATATCGCTGTAATAGTGGTGCTGGTGATGCTGGATTTGTGGTCCATTTATTGAAGGTGGACAGTATTGTTGTAAAGGTGAGTAGCTAGGCTCTTGGATACCAATTTCTTCTATTAAGGGAGGTGTTGAGGCTGCAGGGCTTCCTGATCCGGAACTACCACCAGATATACCCGAATCCGCTCCCCAGTAAGTTGATTGACTGTCCATATCTGGCACTCCTGAAACATAACATTTTTCCCAAATTTATGGTTTTACTTACTTTATTTGAAGGGACTGATTATTATATTTCAACTTTAATAATGTGATATCAAAATACACAATGTAAATTTTTCATAAAATGCAAATTTTATAGTAATATTCAAATTCAAAAAAGATCTTTGTGTAAAAGACTTGTTTTCTTTATAAAATAAAATGAAATATTTTTTATATAACAAAAATAATACATCTATATTAAAGAATATTTTTGTAGGACATTCTTATTCTCATCAGGTCTTTATTAAAAAATAAATTTTTTAAAAGAATACAATAAAAAAAAAAAAAATACGAATAATAAAAACAAAATAATCCATTTAATGAATAGAAGCACAAAATGATTTAACGCGATTACTATTGCAATTTAAGATTTTTTAAAACTTTTGAATAAAAATTGATTTACAAAGGCGATGTTTGTACTTGGATTTATAATGGCATTTCGAGAAGCTATTTAAAATTTATTTATATTATGAATTAAAAAATTCTGAATTCTCTCGATTATTTATCTTTTCATTATTAAAATTAATATTTAATATTATTATAATAATTTATTATAATTATCTATATAGATTATTTTTATCTTAGCTATCAATAGTTAATTTATAAAAATGTTTTTAATATATTTATATACAGATATTTTGTTCTCATAAAGAAGAAATTTTTATACACTTTTGTATTACTTTAAATCAATAAAAAACAATAAAAAGTAATTTAAAATTTAATATTTATGGTTGTAAAAGAATATCAATTAAATTAAAAATAAATCATATTTAATTACAAATATTATTGAATCTATAAAATGTACTTTAATTTAAAGAAAGTTGTAATAATTTAAATAATTAGGAAGAAAAGAATATCAAGCAATGATTGTAGGAAATGAGCACAAATTTAGATAATACTTTAGATTTTACTTAATGGTGCTTTATATTCTAAATTCATAAGGAAATTTTGTATCAAACGTATTATTAATAATATTCTTCCGGTCATTTTAAAATATATTAACTTTAAAGAAAAGTGAATCGGCACATTTTTTAATTCATATTTGTAAAAGTAATTCTAATAACTCGGTATATAAATATTAAATAAAATATCAAAGATATCAAACATAAACATAGATGTAATTCAATTTACCAAAAGGTAACTGTGTGACGTAGTTGTACGGTTGATGCCATTGTGGGTAATAATCAGCTTGAGTTTCGTAACCTCCAATCATCGCGTAGTTATTCTACGACGATTAGTAAAAACTTAAACTAATTTACTGCAATTTAACAAGTGGACAAGCATCAACTTTCTTACACTATATTAAAAATTCTTGTTACATAAATGCTAAATTCGAGGAATTATTCAGAAAAAAGAGTAGTTTGAAAAAAAATTTATCACTTTCACTCAACAAACAATAAATATGGAGGAATTAGTTGAGACAGCGACGAGTAGAAATTAGTAAACCAAGTCACTATATGTGTCGACGCGTGCGCCCTCGGTAACACAATGCGAATGCATGTCAGATAGAACAGACGGGTCCAGGATCTTAAAATCATGAAAATCAAGAGTGTGGGTGGGCGCCACGACTATATAAGCCCAACCCTCTGCTAGAGGCGTGGCCAAAGCTTGAGATCCTTTTCTTTCTTTCTCTCTTCATTTCCCCTTCTCTCTCCTATTCATCGCCCCCCACATTATTATCGTATCTGGTGATTTAATTAGTAAATTGGGGTAAACCACCAACCACAGACGAGATTTGCTATCCTCTTCTGCTCCTTTTCTCTAACCTACTCTTTCGTTTATTTCCCCTTCCTATTTCTCTCTTTCTCTCTCTATCTTTCTGTCTGTTTTTCTCCTCCACTTCTTTTTCGTTACCGTACTGGTTCACTTTGTACATTTCATGTGTGGTTTTTTATTATTAAATTAAGACGTACGTGCACGTGTACTGAAATGTAACTGAGTCATAAATTGTTTAAGATGAAGAAAAATATTCGCACTTATCGTACAGTAAAAATGGAGAGATTCCAACGATATTATGATATTGAACACAACAATATATTTTTATTCACATATAAGAAAATGAATTATTAGAGAATGCATTAGTTTTATGATTTACACAGATTTTATTTAATTTTATTGTTCTAATATATATATATATATATATATACATACATATATAAATCGAACAAGAATTCAAAATATGTAATTTTTCCTAGGATGTAAAATTTTGCATATTATTTCTTTTGAAAATTAAACTGAATTTCAATATAGACATTTTCATCTACTATGTACAAAAAATGTACACATTATTTAATTAAGTTAATTTATTTAAAATTTTAATTATTTTTTAAAGAAAAAAATCTAAATATTTTTATGAAAATTGAGTAATTATAAAAATTATATTATTTTATTAGGTATACACTTTACAGTATTATGATAAAAGTTAATCACATTAATTTTCAAAAAAATAAAATTCTTTCAGAGCTTCAATTTAAATGAACAAATGAAATTCACGATAAAAAAAAACTATTTTCAATAACATATGTATATTTTTCAACTAGAAAATAAAATAACTGGATATAACAAAAAATTATTTGAATATTTGAGTCATAAAAAATATAAAAAAAATTATATGAAATTTATCACTTACACTACTTATTTGATAAAATTTAAATAAAAAAAATGAAATAAGATTAATTAATTCAAAATTTGTAATTTATGCGTGCATTAAATTCCATTGTACAAGTAACTTTATATAGTATATTGCTCCATGAATATATGGGTGGTAAAAATTTTATAGATAAAAGCTAAAGTAGTTTATTAAAATATCTTTAATTAAGTTTTTTATTTATATTTATGCATACAAAATTCTGTTAACAGTATCCTGAATTTTATGGATTATATAAAAATAATAGCTTTATAGTATTGTTTTTCTTAAAAATGAATATTATTACCTTAATTATAAAGATATATACGGTTAAAAGAAATTATGAAGTGCTACGTAGAAAACTTGTATACCGAAGTCTAACGTTAATAAGTTCCTCTTTGTCAACTTTGAGATCATGTATTTGGCTCAATACCCTTCCCCCTCCTCTAATGCTATGTTTACCTATTTATATAAACTAAGGTAATTACGATTATTACTGAATATATTTTATGTGACTAAATAATGTATGCAAATCTATCATTTCTATGTTATAAATTTTCAGTATAATTATATATATATATATACAAATGAGTTTACATGTATAAATGAGAAAGATAATGATTAAATATTACAAGTTTTATTTAAAGAAAATGTTTAAAAAAGAATTAAAGTGACGTTTAGTTTATTTTTAAAAATAATTTAAATTATGTTGAGGTTGGATTATATTGATATTTTTGAAGAATCATGAAATTGTTAATGAAATTTTTTTTTTCTGTTTTATTGAATTTTAATGTAGTGCAACTAACTATAATTTAAAATAATTTATTTTTATTGAATATATGCTAATATACACGGAAAAAATCTGTAAATAATAGACTTTTTTCTATTGATACTGGTTATTTATAAAATATAGTTATTTATGTATGAATATTTAAATATATACATATTTTTTTTTAATGCCACTAGTTGTAAGTATCTATTTCACTGTGAATTATATATTCTGGCTTAAACACTTCAAAGAAGATGCGCTCTAATTAGTAATCATAAGTGCATTTTTTTATTACCAAGGATGATTTTCCTCCTGATAAGCTTATTGAAGTTACCGTTTTATAAAGTAAGGACAGATGATAAATCGAAATTATTTGTACCCTGGAAGATTGCCTTTTGACAATTTACCACAATTACCCGTACAACGTATTTTGGACAAATTAATGCAAATGATTGAGGAGCTACAAAGTTTTTCCCGTATTAGTTATCATTCTATCGTCCATATATATTTCAAAAAATGTATACTTATGCATCCATCGTGCATTATAATCACCAACTCATCGTGTCTGGTTTGTTTCTTTTGAAACAGACGAGGTTTATTAGGCACTTTTTATCAAACAATTACAGTAGATCGTGAATGTTATCAACGATTTCATTTATAGTTTTTATATAAATTTATATAGTATGGATATATAATTTGGTTTATAAAAGTAATAAAATATTTTTAAAATTAAATAAAAAATAAAGATGTTCCGCACCTCCAATAATACTTCAACTTCATAAAATGAAATAGTATAACAAATTATTATCTAAAATAAAATTTCTTTTTAAATTAGATAATTCCCTTACAGATATAATTTTACCTTAATTAATTTAGAAAAATAAAAATATACTATTTAAAAATTGTATTAGATTCACATAAAGTTTATTTCATAGAATTTACAGAAAAATATTTATAATTACTTTTGTTTATAAGTAAACTTAATTTTTTTTAAATTATGGTCTAAAAAATAAATACATAAATATGTACAGTTAAAAAAATTTTATCAACATTATCCGATGTAAAAATTATATAAATTTTTTAGTATTTATGTATTTATATTTTGTATATATACATTAAAAAAAGCAATTTACAATTAAATAAATACTAACGTCATTTTTAATATGTAAACGAATCGTCGATTTTTTCGTAAGATATTACCTTAAAATTAATCCATAAATTCATTTTTTAACATTTTTGTGTTAAAAAAAATAAACGAACAATTATTACAAGTTCATACTACCAGCATTTCATTCGAGTAAATAAATTTCAGTAGCTGTTTAATGATGTATTGCAGAGCTGGAATTTATTCATTTTGAAGTTTACTTCTCGACCCTTGTGTTTACGTGCTAGTAAGAAAAATGGTCTAGTTTGGGTTACGCATACGGAAACGGCAATTAGTAGTTGCTTCCTACACGATTTAAAAAAAGTTAAATATCAAAAATTAAAAAAATATGTGATATTTATAATTGTTTATTAATAATAATGATATTTATGAAAAATCGTATACTTTAAAATGATGTTACTTGTTTTCAGAAATAATATTTAAATATACACATTTTAATTTTACGCTTAGCTAATTAAAAGTTGAATCATACAATGCTTAAAATTTTTTTATAAAAATATTAAAATTACAAATATATTTAAAACCGGAATCTAATAATATTTTGTCTTTATAAAAGGATATAAAATATTATACTAACTAATTTGCACGATAAAAATAAATAATACGGTTTCAAGTTTTGTTAATATCTAAAGATTTTAGGAAAATTAAATTTTTAGGTGTAAAATAGAAAATTGAAAATATAAAATTAAAAGAATAATTGGTAAGTACTGGGAGGAATAGATGTGTTTTAATTTTTTTTTCTTTTCAAAATTCAAGTACATTTGCACATATAATAAGTGATACAAATAGCGCTAGAACGTATGTGTTTTTTGGCTGATTGTGTAAAAAATTAGAGAGAGATAGAAAGAAAGAAGACGTATATGCGGGGCCATGTGGCTTTTACGAGATATCAAATCGTTGTGAACGGTGTACGCCTTGCCGCTACCTAAATATAGTTTATTGCGTTACCAAGTATTAATGGAGCTTCTATAGACACGTCAAACTCTGTTCGAAAATCCGTACACCAAACGCATAACAAAAATCCTCGCCAACTTTCTATCCTCTTATAAAATATCTATTTAAAATTTTTAAATAGATATTTTTAATTTTAAATCAATTATTTTGGCTTCTTTTTCAGAGAACTCAGTTTCAACAATGGACTCCCCAAGAGTCAATTTTATTTCATAATTTTAGCTTCTATAATTTATATTAATGCTGCGCTTTTACATTTCAATGTATACTTTATTTATTGAATATTTCAATCATTGTCGATGAATTTTATTTAAATGCAACAACGAATAGAACGAACAACATAAATTAAATTCGACCCCACTAATTGAGCAATATTAATTCATCAAATTATTAATTGTCAAACAAAGCAGCCACCAAACATACAAGTATCGTCGCCAAACAAAATTCTTTATATACGCCGCCACTTCGAAGAATTATATATTTCCTCTCGACGCACCGCACTCGACTTATAGATAGTAAATAGTATATCTCGTGTCAGCCGATATGAGAGTTTGTGATTAATCAAGGGGATAATAGTTGAGGGGCGGAAGGAAGTAGTTGCGGCAGGTGCTTGGCCACAAGATCAAGAACCTTTATATTTTTATTTTCTTCTTTCTCCTTCTACGTACATATAACCCAGACACTTCCCCTCTATTTATGTTTTTCAAAGTATTGTTTTACAATTATTTTTAGATAATTAAAGTGCATTAAGCTATTGCTAACAATTATTATAACGATATTACTATAAATTTATTTTCTTTTATTTATAAGTGTGTAGGTATTCGTTTCATTTGTCAAAGTTATATAAATTTAAATAAAGAATTCTACATTATTATTCTACATTATCTCCACTATTGTTATCGTCATTTTTTATTTATTAAGTCTTTATTTAAAGTAGATAGCTGAAGTGTAAAATAAAAATATTGCATTGCTGCCGATCATGCCAGAAAAATATTTTATAGGTTAAACTGTTCACCTAGTTAGCTCGAGGATTACATTTTACTCTTAATATAATAAACATTTCTTTGCTCTTTATAAATGTAAGCTACACATATGAAATAAACAGTGTATAGAGGAAAGTCATTAAATATCGATGTATCAACATCCGCACCAATTTTATTTAAAAAAAACTATCATTTAACACATTTTTACAACAAAGTTTGCTTTTTTCTAGAGATATTAATATTTGTTCGTTTGAAAAGTGTAAAAAATTTGTGGTTTTGTACATAAATATTATAACTCATTTTTTTCCTTACTTTATTAAGTGTTGTTTTTTTTTAAATTAGTTTGAATGCTTTCAATATTAATTATTTTGATGTAATAATAATACATTATATTAAACGCTTTATTAAAATAATGTAACAAGTGATGATTATGCTTTTCATATTAAAAATATAATTAAATTCATTTTAAGCTTTTAAGAATTTCAATATATAATTATAATATTTTAGACAAATTTTTATGAGACAGAATTTACTTGAATTTTAGAAAAGAATTTTCATTAGTTAAACAACAATAGTGTGATATATAATGATAAATCTGTAAGTATTATAAACAATTTATTTACTTTCGTAAATGTCTAAATAATAACAATAATTTCTAGTCTCACCTATACCATGCGAAAATAGGAATCTGTTTATCAACAATAAAAAATATCATTTCTACATAATTGAAAAATTAAATTTATTGGTTTAAACATGAAGAATATAAAAAAGAATAAGGCAATAATATTTTATTCATACTGTTTGTAACAAATAATAATTAATTGAATTATTTATTGTTGTCGTTGTTTGTCTAGATAAAAGTTTTTATATTTCATGGTACATGAAGTACACTAATTCAATATAAAATAATATACTATACACACAAATAATTTAATAATTTATGCAGCAAAATAAAAAAGTCTTAATACAGGAGATATAAATTCTCAAAGATAGACGCCTGAAATCGTTTATGCGATACAACAAAATAAACAATTGACATTTATGAATCCGTTCTTCGTTCATCAGGATCGTTGTTTTGAGTGTCTCCTTTCCTTCAAATTTTCCCTCTCATTGAATTGTCGCCTCTCGAGTACAAAATATTACTTTTCCGTCGGAGATGACATAGGGAAAAACGTCGTTGGACTGTTTTGATGGCGCCAGTCCCAGCTTCGGTTGTGCGGTCTGATTTCCTAGGGACAATTTACGATGTCCTGGCCATCGTTTCTCACGAACCCGTCGATGACGAGGACGACGAGGACGACGATGACGATGACTGGGATGTGCGCAATGGTGTTGTGAGGTAGCCTCATGTGCAACCACTTGAGGGAGATGGCAGACCTCCAACCTCCTCTTTGCATTCACACTTGCTTACTTCTTTATTCTTTTACTATGGGAATTTTTCCTCGTCCGCAATATTATATTATCATATCAGCATTCCAAATGAAGAACTTTCTTCGTATCTTTTCATTCAATAAAAATTCTTCTTACTTTTGGTTTCTGTCAATTTTTTATCAATTTTAAATAGTCTTAGTTAAATATCTTTCACATGATTGACTGGATATATAAATAATAAAACATTTGGACTGAAGCAAAAAAATATTATCATTTAATGACAGATACTTTTTTAATTATAGTACTATTTATTAGTTATGAAATAACTTTGATGTAGTAAAACAGTGTACATATTTCAAAATATTCAAATTTTAATCTATAAAATAGATAATGTGAATATAACAAGAATTTAGTTCAAAACAAATAAAATACCGTAAGAAAAAAAAAGTATATAATAATGTAATGTTTAAAAATACTTGACCCTTATACTGTAATTCATTGTTAATAATAAGTGCAAATATTATGTATGAGCTTTATTACTTAATCATCGTAAAATTAAGATGAAAAGAGACATTCCATTGTTTGCAATAAGTATTTTATTTACAATAATTTTGTTTTATTTCTAATAAATTTAATTAAAAATTTTAAATATATGATTATTTAGTGAGTGATCTAAAATATTTGTACATCAAATTTTTATAAAATTCTTCAAATTGATCATCGAAGATCGATAAGAAGATATTTTTAATGTCAGAAATTATTTATTAATTGCCAAGTAAAAAGGTTAATAATCAAAATAATGTACGACTTATTATTAATTTCTTTTAAGCTTTTAATAATATTAAATTAATTGTTATTTTACTAATTTTAATAAAAAGATAAAATGTAATTAAAAAATTAATTGTATTATACAATATTTCTTATTGATTTGGTTTATTGATGGATAAAAAGTATTTTTTTTTATGATGAAAATTCTTAATTGATTTCAAGAAAATTTGTATTGAAATGAATTTTTTTTTTTTTTTTAATCTAGAAGAAAATGAGAAAAGGAAAGAATGAAAGAACCGTTGGATGAAATTTTGCGCAATGAAACACGTGTTAGACACATCTTAAATTGAACAATGCCCCGTAATAATGGATGACAATGTACGTGGAAAAGAAAGAGAAATACCGTTTTTTGGTTGGTCGCACATGTGAATGGACAGCGAAAAACGAGGGAAAAGAGGAAGAAGCGCGAGAAGAGGCCAAAGGATCTTTGTTTGGAGACGGAAGGGGGGGGAGGGAGGGATGGATCGATCGATCAAGAATATGGACCGCCTGTATCACCAGACGCAAGATGACACCCCCGTTGGTAGGACTAGACTAGACAAGACTAGACAGACTATACAATACTATACGATAGTTTAGTATACTTTACTAGACTAGACTAGAGTCGTCGAGTGTGTTTTGAAATCCGAAGCGTCTGGCTGTCGGTTCTCGTAAAATGGTTTGATGTTCCGGGGTTGCGTGTAACTAACTGGCTGTTCATTTTTTCGGTTGACGAACTTGTAATTGTCCACTTTAAGGAACGAATTTTTTTAAAATTAAGAACATGCGTTAATATAAAATGCATGTGTGGGTATTTCAACATTATGATTTATTTTACTTGGAATTTCCCACCACTTTCGAAAACCACTTTCACCATACCATTGAGTATACATTTCATTTATGCATTTAAGCTTTTCCATTTTAATTGAATAATTTTTTACATATTTTTATGACATTAAAATTCGGCTTAATTTTATGAAATTATACATAGTAGTGAGCGAATGTCGACTATTTTCCTTGTTTAACCACCTTTATTCTATAATGAATATAGTTTTGATTGTAAATCGATTTGCATTATTTTGTAAATATTATTTATTCAAAAAGATTTAGGCTTCTAAACAATTAAATTGAATAATTTGTTATAATATATTACTAAGAGTTATTATAATTTTTTATCATAATAAAAATAAAAGTTTTAATTTATAAATATAAAAAAATTCAATAATTTCAGAACTTTGCTTAATCAAAATACTTTATGTATTCAACTAATTTGATTTATCAATACTTCTATTTAAGAATTTCTACACTTCCGATATAAATAAATTGTATTTTTATTTGAACTTGATACTTAAAATGTATTTTTATATTTAACGTGTTTCGAATTTGAAGTAATATTTATGAATGATAAATTTTTTTTCCTATTTTCCTTATGGCATGTCTTCATACTGTGTGATTAAATCTATCTCATTCTTTTACTTTTTTTTTCATAATTTAAAAGTGTTATCTTTTCTTTATTTAATATAAATTTCATATCAATGAAATTAAGATCAGAATTTTAATTTTTTTGAATTATAATTATAACGACGAATAATTTTTTTAGATAAAATTCTTTCTCTTTGCACGATAGCCTTCATAAATTTCCAAAATAATGTTTAAATTTTATTATAAAAAACAAGAAATTTATCGCCACTATTTAATTATACATTATATGCAATGTGCTAGCAGTATTATCTTTACAAACTCTCAATTCAATATGAGTTGCAGTTTAAATATAATCCCAATACTTAAAGTGATTCTTGATCAGAAACATTTTCTTTGAAACAAGTGAGTCACGCTCATACTTTACTTAATGTCATTGGGGATACTCAGTGCGCTTTTGATTTAAAATAATAACCTAATAAATTAAATCACCACTGTTTTTGACGCCTTTAATAGGTCGAATAACAACACAAGTCAATGTATATAATGAATTATAGTTGTATCTAAAAACATAGAACATAGTTCACACGTATAAATGCGCGTTTGACATCGTTCACCATTGTATTTGGTAAATCCATAAAAGCATAAGTTAAAATGAAAAAAAACTGATAGATCCCGCGAGGAGCATTGCGGAATGCAGCTCAGTTACACCAGGCCACTCAATGTTGAGGAAGGCTAATGTGTTAAAGTAGAGGCTTGACTTCTAGAAACGGATTTTTCACTGTGACTTCATCGAAAGGCGTTGACTGCCACATGGGAAACAGTGCGAACCTACCCCTTGCGACCTAACGGTAATAATGAGGGATAAGGGAAATCTATTCACGGGCCGACCCTCGCGCTGCGGGGGTCGATCACTTAGTCGATTGCAAGGTTGAGTAGGGAAAACCATACGGAACATACGATAAAATCGCTGATTTACTGGATTTAACGTCAATTTAGGACTTTATAAAACAAAGAAATTTTTAGCGGTTAATCATTATGTCTCCGAACTGAAAACTCCAACAATCATTTGTTTGGATAAAATACTAGAAAGACACGTGACACTTTCTAACCACAGTACGCAAATTATATTTCTTCGATTCATAATTGATATTGAAATTGAAATCATTAAGGCTCTACGTATAATTGAACGAGTATATGGCAAGAAGTGGATAGCATTATAAATTAAAAAAATTATTTGCAAACTTTAAGTATTTATTTTATGCTTCATTACGTTAAAGAACAAAACCAATTATATATATATATATAATAATTATTTGATATTAAATATAAATTATTATAAATTATGTATGTATGAAAAATTATGTTGCATTTAAGCATATATTTTTCTTGAAAAATATAATTTACTAAGTGTTATAAATATTTATAATAAATTGAAATAGCGCTTAGAGTATAAATTTTCACGCGTCTATAGTATAAATTTTAATTTAAAGCTACATTTTTATATTTCTTTTGCTTGTTTAAAAGCACAAATAAATTTGTGAATGTTTCTGAATTTGATAATTATGAAAAATTCAGTATTTATTAAATTTATACGTAAATGCATTATTCAGAAATCTATGAGTTTATAAACTTTTTGAAATAGATATGGCAAAATATAGAAAATTAATAGTCCGAGAAAAGTAGTTATACAGAGAGACAAAAAAAGTAAATAAAGAGCTTGGACCCAATTCTATATTTCACTTATAATGATATGCGTTCAGGGTCGAAAGCTACGTATTGGTATAACCATTTTATGGCGGTATTATTCTCTCTGTCATATTGGAGCTGAGTTAATTGACTAAATCATCCACGCTTATATAAACTTTGGCTTTATTCAAAAGGACGTTAAGCAGAGGGACGAGTTTATCATTGATAAATCTGAATAAAATATACGACACCATTAGTAGATTATCCTTAAAAGGGGGGAAGCAACCTGGTTGTTTGTGTATTGAAATATTATTGAGCACACTTGTCATTCGATTCTTTGAGTGGTTTTCATACAATATTTATAGTTTTTATTCAAATGTATCAATATTTTTATATTCATAATTTGACAAAATACATATTTTATCAAGTCATTATTATTGATTTAAAAAAATTAAATTAAAAGTTTATTTTTCAATATTCATTTAATTAAATAATTATATAATTGGCTTTAATGAAACCGTTAAATCTCACAAAAAACTAGATACTCATTTGATTTATGATTCGAAATCAAATTAAAATTTTGTAAAATTACTTTACTTTCATTTATATTAAAATAAAATATTTTTTTAAATATTTATCCTTTGATAAATACCTTAATTATATGTAGATGCCGGAAATATAAATAAAGAATTTAAATTTTATTGTCTCTTTGATTTTCATTAATGGTAAAAATTTTTTTAGCAATTTTTTTAATTAATGAATGAATGAATTAATTATTTAATCTTCTTCAGTAATCTATATTTTTAAAATGTAATTGTCATTCTTATATTTTGTTGTTAATGTATAAAAAAAGAACACCATTCATAATATTTCTAATGAGTATCGATTACTTCTGAATAATTAATAAAAACATTATTCTTATTAACCTTGAACTTTGTTATTGAGGTATTGGACCAATTATTTAAACATTAATCATTTATTGTACATAAAATAGATATTAAAAAGGAGTTATTTATTCTTTGCACCTGTTGTGTATCTCCTTTTTAATATATATTTACAATAATGGAAGGTGCTTCATATCAAATTTTAAATTGCTTGTACATGTTTTGTCTATTACCTTTTTTTTTATATTTTAAAAATTTTTTACGAATAATTATTTCATTAAGAATATAAAAAATTAATTTTAAAACAATTAATGAACTATTTTTTATTTTAATCAATGAATTTATTAAAGAAAAGCCGCTACTTTGTACATAAATTGAATTATATTTGAATATCTTTAATATTATTTTAATATTTCATAAATTTATTTATAATGTTTAAAAATAAATCTTTTATAATAATAATTCTTAAATATAATTATTAATCATCTAGTAGTATAAAAAAAAATTATTCATACATTTATTTGTTTACAATAAAGTTTTAAAGAATAAAATATATTAAATTTTTTAATCCTTATTTATTGTTCAATTATTAAAAAAAAATTATTTTAATAGATGTTTTTTTAATCTATTTCATTTTTTAATTAATATTATTATTTTTTATTTCTATATTCCACTTATTTTCTTTTAATTCCTCTTCATAAAAGATTATCATTATTGTATTCCATATAAGATATTATTCTATATAATACACCATAAGTTAGTTTAAATAAATATATTATAATAAATAATTTAATATTGCTATATACTTATAAATTTAATTGTACTAAGAATATGTGAAACAAAGTTCAATTAAATAAATATTATTTTTATAATTATTGTTGAAGGGCGAGTGAAATAACACGCACGATTTGAATAAGCATAAAACAATATTTAATTTATTAAGCACAAGAAAAATACAAATGATTATAATGGCAATGAATGAAGTACACAAAAGTAAAAGATGTGTCGTGATTGAATATTAATAATGAACTGAACTTGCATATAATATTTAGTTTGTCGTCGGCACATCCAAAAGTTCAGGTAGGAAAATGGGCAGTTCTTAATTACATTCTAAGTACTCCATACCTGCAGTCTATGTAGTATCGCTATATTCAATAATTATTTATTGTAAATCATAATTAATTATTAAAAAGTAAAAAAATCAAAAAAAAAAAATCAAATAGAATATTTCTTTTTATGTTTATTAATATATTATATTATATGTAATTTATTAATATAACTATAAAAATTATACTTTTCAAAAATAATTTAAAAACTTATTTTTTTTTATTATTTTACACGCAAATAATAGTTACACTATCATCGAAATAATTGGATAAGAAATTTTGTAAACATTATGGTTGACTCTAAATGAATAACAAATAAATATTTTAAAATTTTTTATTAGAAATACATTTACCTAATATTTTCAATTACATTCTTATTATGTACATGCTTTTATAAAAAAGATAAATGACTATATCTACAAGTATATTTTTCTCATTTAATCATTATGTTTTTACAAATTATCAATTTAATTTGTAAAAATAGTATATATTAAAATTATAATTAATTAAATACTTAAATTTACATTAATATTGATATTATAATTGATATTCATTAATATTGAAAACAGCTTAAATTGTACACATATTATAATATTTATTTAGGTATCAGAGAATCTAATAAATATAATAAATGTTACAGTATTTACATAAACAAAAATATTTTAAAACATTGATCAGATTCATATTATCGGGAAAAATATGTTTATAAATACAATATTAATAATAAAATAAAAACATATAATTAATTTTTGATCTACTTAAACAATTAATTATGTTTCGTTTTCTATTATTATTAATGTAAAAATTCATTTGTACGAGTAACACCTAATATTGCTCATTATATTGTGTATAATAAATTATTACATGAAAGTTTTAGTTTTTAATAAACAGTATTATAATTTTAATCGTATATTTACATGAAGTTTTCATATTACATTTTCATGAACAGGAGTAAAATATATTTTAATGTATTAGAAATATAATATTTAATTACTTTTTTCAATTATATAACTATTATTTATTTTATATTATTATAACTATTACAATTTACATACGTAAATTTACATATAGATGAATTTAGATATGAATAATAAAAATAATTCAAACTGTTATTGTTTTAAAAAAAATTATATATATATACCAAAAACAAAGTCAATGTTGGCAGAATATTGATATTATTATTCTCATGTGAGAATTTACTTTATAAATTGTAAAATTGAAACATTAAATAATAAAATTATATTAATATTTACGGTTTTTATTGAATTTGTTTTGCAACTGAATATAGATAAATAATATGGCGAATAAAAGTAGGATCGGAAAGTAAAAGTTCGATCTGTGAGTCACGAGTATCATGTACTTCAAAGTTATTTTTAGACATTGGTTTATATTTATTTTATACAAGATTTTGTATATATTTAGTTATCAAATAATTTTCACTTATTATAATTTATAGTTTAAATTACGTTATAATATTTAAAGAGCTTAATGCAAGTAATCAAATTAAAACAACGATAAAAGTATATAGGTGCCAAAATATTAATAGTAACAGTAACTACTTATAAAAATAATGCTTTATTTGTACTAATTTCCCTAAACTATTACGCACAATTTTTCTTTCAAAATAAATTATTTTATTTTAAATTTATATACTTTAATTGCATTTATAATTTATAAATTATACTTTAAACTCAGTTTATTTTATTAATCAATAATAATAATAATAATAATAATAATAATAATAATAATAATAATAATAATAATAATAATAATAATATTAATAATATTTTCTATAATAAATTTAAATAACAAAGGCAGAAATTAAAAATTAATTTATAATTTTTATTTAATATTTTTTATTTAAAGCTTATAAAATTGTATGAATAAATACATATTTTCATATGTATAGTTGTTAAATAAGTATAATGCCATTTGACAAGTTATTCATTTAAAGAAAAAAATAATATATTAAATATTTTTATTTAACGTATTATTGATGTAATTTATTTTATATTTATTTTATTTTTTTAAGCACAAATAAAGACTAATAACTTTAATTTAACTTATTAATTGTAATAATTTTTAAGTAAGTTTATTTCCAACGAGTATCTTTATGTAATTCTCATAGATATATATTTTACATTACGCAAAAGACAATACGTATTTATTTTATCTGACCGAACTATGATTAGTGTTTAAACTCTTGAAACTTTATAATAAAAAAATTCAATATTATTTGATATTATCAAAATACCTTAAATAATTAAATAATCAAAAGTATCATAACATTTTACAGTAAATACAGAAGTAGTTTCTGAAATATTCAATTACACTTCTTTTATAAGAAGTGTTTATTTCTGTATTCTGAAGTTTATTTATTTCTGTAAGATTTTTAAATACGTTGCTGTGTTTTATAAATTGTCCATGAATGCAACGAAGGATCAAAATATGATTAAATTTTGTGAAACTGTAAATTCATTCTTCATTTGATAAGCAATTAATTTTATATTTAAAAATTAACTCGACTTCATTTAATCTGTATTAATTTAAGAGATTAGTTCATTTTTAAGCAAATTTTTCAAATATTAAAAAAAATAAATATTTCGATTAAAAAAACGTTTCAGTTATTCCTATTTATATAAAATAAAGCGCACATTCATACACTTACGGTTTATGTAATACTATTGATCAAGTATATCGGAAAAGTGAATAAAATCTAGATAAAAAAGTGAGGACAAGAAACAGTAGTGGGTCCACAGTTAGTGTGAATGGTTGCAGACTCCATCGTCTTTTTAACATTTGACGTCTCGATTTCCACGCTATAAACGCCGCATGAATTTCTGTCAATGCCGAATACACCATTGACACTTTCTGTGCTCAAATTATTGCTATCCTCCCTGCATATTCCCTCGTCCGAGACTGTTGAGCTAAAAATCAGTTCTGTCTTTTTTTTTGATTTCCTAGGCAGCGAGAGTAGTCGGGTTAAGACCATGAATGGCATTTCGAAGCAGCAGCTGAGCCCGAATGACAAAAACATTGTGAGACAGAGATTCCCGAAGAACGCATGCAAGGAGTTGAATGTTGAGAAGCTGCTGGAGGTTCGAGCACTGCCGATGTTGTAGAGTAGCATGACGTAGTGCGTGAGGTACGCACTATAAGTGAGTTTTGATAAAGGTACCCAAACACGCCAGGATAAGAAGTCATTAATCGGGCCTGAAATTTATTCTTCAGTCTTTATAAGATAAGAGTAATTGCAAATAATACACCATTTTAAGAACAATAATCGTATTATATCGATTTTTATGTATAGGCTTGAAAACATTTATTTGATGCCAGGCAACTTTTAATAACTTTAACTCATTAAATATTTTTTTACGATGCCTCGTACTGAATCTTGCTATCTTCGGGAAAAATTAACAAGATTAATGAAAAGATTTAATTTTGAAATATATTTGAAGGAATTGGCATCGACATAACAATAATAACTGATGCTTTACCTTCATAAAATCCGTATCAATAAATACATTTTTAATATTTGTTGGGCCTTACTTCATAATGTATAAATTATTTAATAAACATCAAATCAAATAAGATAAGATTTAAGAAATATAATTAATTTTCAGTTAAATAACATTAATAAAATACTTATTCATAATTGATTTAAAAAAATATTAATAAAAAAAAAAATATAAATATATAAATATACATAAATATAAATATAAACGTAAATATAAATAATTCAAATTAATGCAAAATATTAATTTAATATTTTTTATATGGACATAGTGCTAATTCAATCATAATATTTTAAAAATAGGTTTAAATAATTTAAGTAATTATGAAGAAAATAGCTTAATTATAGCTTTTTCGTACAAAATACATAAATTTTTACTAGGTATAATCAATAGTATCGATAAATTATTCAGATAGTTGTATTTGATAAGTTAAATATATACAAGTGTCTAAATAAAATTTAAATTTTATTTTATTTTATTTATCAGGCTACTAAAAGATAATATTTTTTAATTTACACGATACAATATTCAATTCAATTCATAAATTCAAAATCCAAATTAATTTTAATTACTTATTAATATTTTATATATGTGTAAATGAAAAAATAATAATACTTAATAAAATAACAAAACTTCATTATAGTAGAATCCAAAAATGGCAAACATTAATACCGTAAACAATAATACTATATCTTTTACAAAAAATTTTAATATGTTTATTATAGCATAATATTAATCTTCAAGTTTTATTATTTATTTTTAAAATTAAATTTTGAATTTTATAAATACTTTATAGTGTTGCACTGAATTATATAATATATTAAACTTATAATTGCATTACTCATCGAAAGAAAATATGTAGGAAAAATTTAATATAATATACCTGCAAGTTGGTGTATTAAAAAATTTTAACTTTTATTTTGAAAAACAAACTATCTCAAATCTTATTTGTAAATTCTACACTTTCAAACCACTTCAAGTTGGTAAATAAGGTGTAATTATTAGCCCTCAATAGGTAAATATTAGAATCAGTAATCAGTAATAATATCAGTAAGAATAAGCAAATTATAAGCAAGTAAAGCATAAAAATTTGTTAGTAAGAAATTTAATAAGAACTAAAATTCTTTTAATACATGCATATGTTCATATAATTATCAATATTTTCTAATAAATTATAAATTATCCATTAATTTAAATCTTCGATAAAAATCATTTAAAAATGTTCCAGCAATATAAAAAAACATACACATTTTTATCTACACAATATACTTTACTTAAAAAATTAAATGCGTTGTATTACTGTTTTATTATTAAAACAATGAAAAGAAATAAATGTAGTATATTTTTAAGTATTACAAACTTAACCATTTTCATTCAATGTTGTACAATTTAATTATATTAGAAAGTTCTCATATTATTTTAAAATAGTAATTGATAAGATTAATAAATCAGCAATAAAATTAATAAAAAAATAATAAAAAAAACAATTAATTGATTAATTAATTTTTATATTAAAATAAAATCCAGATTAACATACCAGTAACATTTAAATTAAATGACAAAATTAAATTAAATGCATGGTATTAATTATGTACTTATAATGTAGAAGTACAGATTTCTACAAGAAACATTTAGTTTCAAATACAGACTCTGTAGACTTTATCAAAATATCAAAAAAGTACATATAATTTTTGGTAATATGTGAAAAATCAACAATTGAAAAATAATTTACATGTTATAAGTTTCTTTGGAGTTTTTCCATGACAAAAATTTAAATTATAAGTGTGCGGATAATAGTTTGATATTTAAATATATTTTTTTTCTAATTTTCACCTGCATATCCATTGACACATGCAAATATAATCCAGGAAATGGCTAGGGTGAAAATGTGTCTATGTAAACCAGCGTAAAAGCTCGCTTCCAATTTACTGTAATGATGATCATCAAAATACATTCCACGTGGTCCTAAAATTGTTGATATTCCTGATACTATGGCTATTACCCATCCGCATACAATGTAAATCTGCTTAGAGTTATTTTATTATTAATAAGAAATATATTTATTAAAAAAAAAAATATTATAAATGCTACGTTTCATGTAAAATATCATACATAATGCTCCTTAAAAAATTTTTCTGTAATTTTTATTCTTAAATTAAAAAATATAAGTTTCAAGTAATAAATGGTTTTGTAATATTACTACATATCAACAAATACTCGTTTACAAGGTACCATTTAATTTAATTATTTTTATATATTTTTATATAATATTTAATTTTAATTAAAATCAAATTACATATAATTTGAAAAATTAATTTAATACAAAATCATCCATTTCATAATTTTTTATTTTACCAACACAATTTTGTAATGTAAATTTACGGTATATTAAACACTGAGATATTTATATTTACTGGTAAAAATTTATTATTCAAAATCCTTTAATTAATTTAAATGTGTAACATATAGTTAAAAATATGTAGCTTACCGTAGAAATTTTTATTTTGTAATCTTTTGTTTTAAATAAAATATATCCAAAAGTGAGTCCAATAAAGTATGGTCCTGCTCTCGTATACACTCTAGTATAAATTTGCAAATATACATTTGACACATCCTGCATTCTGCAATGTATATATATATGAACTTTAGTAGCGAAGAACAAAATTCTAAGATCAAACTACAAATAAATTTATTAGAAATTAGGACAGACTAGAACAAATTATTGTAAAAATAAAGTTAAACATGTATATACAATTGAATTTTTACTAATTTAAAGTATTATTGAATATAAATAAAAAAATGATTTGGAGTTTAATAAATATTAAACGATTTTTAAAATTGTTCTAGTCGAAAATGTACAGTTATTATTATTTAGTTAATCTCTACTTTTATTATGATCTATTTTAATTGTATCTATAAATTAAAAATTTTGGATTTTTTAAAAATATATTTTAAATCAAACGTAATAATAAATTATTGATGTACAAATGAATTTATTATATATAATAAAATTAATGTTTAATTTTCTTATATTAATCATTATCAATTTTTTAAAATATAAATTATCAATATAATTATTTAATAATTTAAAAATATATACAAATAATTAAAAAAACTATTTGGTATTTTATAGATATAATTAAATATTTTTAAATATATTTTTTAATTGTATAAATCAATTTTGTTTCAAATACATTATATAGAAATTTTATTTTAATTTTGATGCATTTGTTTTTTTACTTAGATTATTTAATTCGAATGTTACAGGCCTAATATCTCTATTTTCTATTAAATTTAGCTATTAAACTTTTAATTAAATTGAAAAATTTTACAGAATTTGTACAGTTAATAAAATATATTTGAAAAAAAATATTTTACAGTTTACCTTTTATAATAAAGCATTGTTCCGGTCAAATGTAGAAAATAAGTTACAAAAAATGGTACCAGTACTGATAAAATTATACTTGTACTTATTAAAATCCAAAACAATATTCTTTTATTATATTTAATCATTGGATAAAGAAAAATTGGTGAAATCCACAGCAACTGCATATCAACAGATAGGTACCAACTTTGTGACATACACTACAAATATAAGCATAACATTTGGTCCGCGTAACTCGAATTGCAGGAAGTGTGGATAAAAAATATCCTGTAACTTACAATATTACTAATATTAATATAATTATTTACATAAAAAAGATTTGTCCACCAATTAGCGCGACAATCTAATTTACTGTTATGTAACCAGATATTCCAACGAATCCCAGAACCTAGTTTTTCCAACAATGTTGAATAAAAGCCGATCACTATCGCGTATGCGGGTGTTAATCTACAAAAAAATTCACACTAAATTTAAACCAATCAATAAATTATTATTTATAAAGCTTAAAAATTTTATTTGATTCCATTTTAATAATATTATATTTCAAAGTCTTATTATACATTTAATTTTATATTACAAATAAATTTTCATGAAATAGTACATTGAATAAAATAAATTATTTTAAGAAATTGTATTGTAGATATGAAGGTGTATATATTTTCTTAGTTACAATAGCATAAGATAATTATTACTGATTACATGTGTATATAATACATGTATATCAATAGGTATAATTTCATAAATCTTTATGTTTAGGAGTTCTTTATTGATTCTTATATCTTATTAATAATACAACAACAACAATAACAACAACAACTACAACAACGACAACAAACAACAAACAACAACAACAACAACAACAACAACAAAAACAACAACAAAACAACAACAAAAACAACAACAACAACAACAATAATAATTATTATAATAACAATAATAATAATAATAATATAGTTTAAATTTAATAAAAAAAAATACTTATTTCAAGTTCTTGCAGATATTTTTATTTTAAACAATAAATATAAACAATTAATATTGTTATCATTATTTGTAATTATTTATTATCATTCATAAGTTATTAATTAATATTAATAAATTAATAATTAATATGTTAATAATAATTATTAATTTTGTAACTTGTACAAAATTGATTTTCAATATTTTAATTAACTAGTACTCAAAGAATAGGTTTTGATATTTATCGTTAAAAATAATAATCGTTATAATAATAAAATAATAATAATAAATCGTTAAAAATAGCATTAATTATATACTGTTTTTTTTAGAAATATATACAATATATATAACAATAAAGTACTAGATTGTTTTATTAGTTACACTTGTTTGAATATTTTTCAAATTCTTTAGTTAAAATTTATTTCTTTTTTTTTTAAACTTTATTAACGCAACAAACTTTATAAAAGTTAGTTTCACCTTAAATAGCGATTAATATACAGATTCCAGATATTAATGGATGGATTTGCATCTTTAGTAATTTTAGCTAAAGATGTGTAGGCCAGCAAAATACCACTAAGAAGGAAAAACGTGTCGGTGACGATATTGCCGTTCAAGACGAGCAGCGAACTCCAATCTTCGTGCAACTATACATAAGTATCATTCATATAATACATTTGTCAATATTGTTGATAAAAACAATGTATTGATACATGAAGTTGATAGCAACGTATTCCGTGCATAACATATACATCGTAATTTCCTTAAAATAAATCTCGAGAGTTTATGTTTAGACATGGCAACGATAATTAAAAAGAGATACAGTCTTTAAGTTTTTATCACAGATTACAGTATGAAAATACAGAAAATCGTGTATAATGTACTGATAATATCTGTAATTACGTTATAAAACAATATTCACAATTTAGTGACGCGTTACGTTATCGTTAAGAATTCGATTAAGATGAGCTTATGGTAGTCCCAGAAACGCCATTGTTGCATAATGGAACCATTTTTCTATCCTTAAGCAATTAATTTTACGTTATAATTATCTACATGTGTAAAAATTGAATAACAAGTTTTCAAATGCAAACAAAACTAAGAGAATAGATAATGAAGTAAACACATAATCACACATGTATTAATATGTACTTAAAATATTTCTAAAATAAAAATTTTTTTTGTTTACTGTTTATTCATAATCTTTTATTACAATTATATGCACATATAAATAAATAAATAAATATATACACATACATTTCTTAATGACGGATTCAATTATAAATACCATTAAAATATATGTGATTTTTTATTATTAATACTTATGTTATCTTCGGAATTTTTTTTAATAAATTAAAGACAATATTCGTATTAATTTTTAAAAGCGATTTCATTTATTCAATACTTAGTAATTAGTATTTGAAAATATTATTTGAAATTAAATATTTTTAAAATTTTTATTTTATTTCTTATAATAATGTAGAATTATAGATACTAAATGCGGTATGGAATATTAGGAAAAGTAAAAAAATTTTTAAAGTCAATACAACTTTTACAGTACAATGAAATGTCAATAAAATAAAAAGAATCATTTTTTAATATTTAAATTAAAATTAATGATTATAATAATATATTTTAAAAATTATTTATAAAACATTTAAGAAATACTATATTCGTTTTATAATTTTTTATTTAAATAGTAACATGTATATATGTAATACGTACAATTAACTGTAATAAACTCACATTCAGATTTTCAAGCTTCAGTTTGCAACTTTTCTTTGTTTCGGTAATCCATATTTATGATTTTAAAGAACCATATTTTTAAGTAATTTGAAAACATAATAAATTATATTGATAAATTATTATTAAAAATATAAATTAAATAAATGTTAAAAAATTAAGTTCAGATTTAGTGCGTTATTTAATATTATTTTTTGAACTATTCATGTCGTAGTCTAAAACTACTTCATATAATATTTAATATTATTTTCTACAATATGTTTTAAAATCTCAAATGATATCAAATAATACTGAATTATATTATTTATTTTACAATATTTTTCAAACTATATGCACTTATAGTTCTGTTTAGAACAATTATATTAAAAAAAAAAAATCCGTTTAAATAAAACTATTAAAAGGTCGTAGAAAATAATTATTTATAAAACACGATTGAAATATTAATATTAAAGGTAAGAAAATTATTTTTTTTAAAGGCATTTAATTCCAATATAATTAATTTTAATTGCTGTTTTACACATTTTATTTTGAATTATCCATAGTTTAAGTTTTTAAGAAAAGATATATTGTTATTGAGTCATTAAAAATTTTTCTTCAAATCAAACCTTGCTAAGTATTTTTATTTATTATTATACACTGTTATATATTTTTGCACAAAATAATCAATTTATCAGGTTCAAAGAATCAACTTTGATAAAAAATTAAATTGAGATCATCCAAAGTCGTACTAAATTCCAAAGTAAAAAAATATGTTTTTTTCTACGTTCTATATGATCTTATCAACTTATTAGTTATTTTTCATATTCCTATATCTATAGAAAAATAAAATATGATCGGTATCGTCAGTCACGCCAAATTTTAACTCTATTAATTTAATACACTTTAGTGAATTTCATATATAAGTGAAGTTTAAGATAAATTTAAGATTTTAGTCAATATGTTTTATTCAGAATTTTATTTCAATTGCTTTCTGAATATTACATTAATTATCCTTAATTAAATTAAAAAATTTTTCTATTCATAATTAGCTTAATTGTAAAAAAGTATGTAGAATGCAATTAATTTTAGTTAATATAATAATAATTTATTTTTCTAATTTTTAGCTTGATAAAAAATCTGATAAATTTTGAGAAACTTTATTAATTTATAATTGTTCAAAAAATATAAGTCGCTGAAGTTATTATTTATTTAACTTTGTAAAAATTTATTATTATTCCTATTTATTAAATTATAAATGCAATAAAAAGTATAAATATTTGAAGAAATAGATACATTAACAGAAGTAAACCATAATAAGAAATGTAAAAAATTTTTAATTTAATAGTTTTAATTTAATTAGTTTGTTATATTTTTGAAACGTCTATGGTTTTTTCACAAATCAAAATTACTTAATAATTAAAATTAGATAAATTAATTTCATTGATCAATAAAATGATATTTTTTCGGCAATCACTATTTAATTTATATATATTTTTGAGACAGTCATACATTAGAGAATATTTCAGTAATTCTTTATCTATATTTTATTTTCTTAAAATAAAAATCATCTGAAGATTTTTATATTGAATGTAAAATTAATAATATAAAAAACCTATCTAATCATTGTACCTTATTAATTACTTTTTTTACTTAATTAACTAATCAATTATAAATTGATAAATTTTTATTAATATAAACTAATTAATTAATGCATTTATGTAATCTAAAATCAAAATAAAAAGTTACAAATTATCATACATATTTTTAATAATATGAAATGGTTGCAATTGCCTTTAACCTTCCTAGTAATTTTTATTTGCAGTAAACGATAGTATATTGATAACTAATAATAAAAACTAGCCTTTCGTAGATGCGCCATTTATTATATATTGTAATGGAGTGATCACTCATTGATCACTCTCTATACGAAATATCATTAAATACTTTTGCGTGGAGCACATTCACTGACTTTTCAGTCGTTGACCTCATTTGGAAAAATACGCAATTACTTATAAACAACAAACACATTTTTAATTATTTATCTATTATTATTTAACAACAAAATGATACAATTATTTGCTTAAGTATTTTAATTGAAAAAATTAATTTCAATGCATTCTGATTTTTATTTTATTAACTTTTGTTTTATTTAAAATTGTTCAAAAACTTTTGCTAACCACTGTATAAATAATAAAATCTCAAATAAATAAAATAGATTAACTGTTTTAATTAATTTTATGAATATAAATTTTAAAATAATTTAATTATTTAAGTAGTTTAAAATATAGAAAAAGAACAAAATTATTCTATAATGTTTTATAGACATATAAAGATTTTATACAATTTTTAAATATATTTCATAATATTTTATTTATGTTACATTAAAAGAAATTGTTGAAATTATTTGTCACAATTTTATGAGAATATGATTTATTAAAAATTTTTTTTATTATAAGAATAAGAATTGTCATTTAGATTTTTAGCTTATTTAAAAAGAAATTAATAATATTTATCAGCATTAAATATTATCATTAATTTAATCATTACAAAATTTAAATCTTATTGATATAATTTTTTATTTTATTTATTCTTTTATCTGTTTCAATTGTATAATTTTTTTGATTTTAAGCAAAGTAATGATTAAAAGCATGAAATATTTTAAATCAATATTTTAATACATAAATAATTACTGAATAATTCAATTATAGATCATATAAATAGATGTAGATTAATTTGAAACAATGGCGATTTAGTTATATACATAATTAAGGTATATTTGAAATTTCAAAATCATTAATGAAGATAATTACTTGAACTTAAGATTTATATTTCAATTTCGATATTTAAACTTTCAAAACATAAACCTTTGTGTCCTACAAATGTTGGTTTTCATACTCTCATCGTATTTTATATATTATAATTTTATTTTTAACTAAATAAAAGACTATTGATTTTAAAGAAAAAAATTTTTTTGTATAAATACCAATATTAATATAATAAACACGAAAAATAGTTAACTTTTCTAATAGCTTTATATTTTTATATATTTTATATATTCAATATATTTTATTTTTAAAAATTATTTAATATATTAATTTATGAATTCATCAAAGCGTATTGGAAGAAAAAATAATATTCTTTGGATCTAAATTAATTTGAATCGTGTTTCTTAAAATTAATTATTACAATTAGAATTATTTTGCCTTGAATTTTAAATTTATAAATATTAATAAAATTTTTCTAAACGAGTCATATTTTGATTTGATGTTAATTTTAAATTTGAATCATCAATAATTTTGTAAAAATTGTTGTATTTATAAAAGGCTTTATAATATTTTTAGTTCCATAAAAAAAATAAAAATAGTTAATAGTTCGATATTTATCCATAAAATCGTTTATTTAATTCAACACATCAATGTACCTTTGCTATACGGGCTCGATCCATTTTGACGCCAACAGCTTCCATATAAAATGTATGTCCAAATATAATCCAGCAAATACTGATATAACGTATTCCGTCAAGGCAACCAATTATATTTCTAGATCGCTCAGTATTTAATAAGTTTTTTCCATTTGAATAAAGGGAAAATGATATGTACAAACTATGCCTGATATCTATTAAATAAAAATTAAAAAAATTTAATAAATATAACCCCTAAAGAATCGCTGCGTACATGTACTTATAAATTAAAAAATACAATCGCTAAATGTTGACTTAAACTGTGCAGTTGATTTATAGGGAGCGCATTTATAAAAACATAAAATGTTCTCACTTGGATGATGAAAATGCATTGTTCTATTTGAAAATCCATCGGAACTGCGCGAAGTTATGCGTACCTTTGTACTTTGATTCCTCAGCTCTGCGTTTTACATAAAGATCGTAACTGGTACTAGCCATGATTATCACCAAAAATGTCAGCAAAATACCACTACATAATATGAACAAATATTCTTAATTAATATTATTTTGATATTGATTGAAATTATATTTTTTTAATATAAATTGAATAAAATATGCTGCAGGGATATAATAATTTTGAAATGTAATGATTTTATTAATGTTTTAAATAAATACTTTGTGGAAGAATACACAAAATAATTTATGATATTTTATCTAATTTCAAACATTATTTTTTTAAAATTTATTTTTGATTTCAATTAATATTTTAATTGCCACGACAATAGTAATTTAGTTCAAATTTCAATATGAATTTAATTATATGTAATTAAAACATATATTTTATACATTTTATTTTAAATGAGATTAATTCTTACATGTAAGACCAGTCGATGATGTCAAATTTTTTATTATCCGTATCAGTTGTATGACAAGAATTTGCATTAACACTCACTGCAAAATCCAATCGACCATCTATTTTAAGAGGATCCAGAGCAAGTTCAAGAGCTTCTGATATTTCCGAATGATTACAGGTTGATGGCACACACCATGTCCATTCGTAGTCGACTGAATTATCAGGAATATGTTTTATATTCTAAAGTGAAAGAAGAGGAGAACATATAATATATCATTAATCTATTCTAATAATTGTTAATTTTCTTGACATCTTGACACAGACATGTGTCAAATAATTAAATGAAGTATTGGCATTTTATTATTATATTATGACTTATTAAATCAATAACATATAATTACACGATAAAATAGTAAAAATATTATTGAAATTTTAAGTTTTTGGGGTTTGTTTCATTATTATTATTTATTAAATTTTGTTTATCATTCTTACATATATTCTAATATGATATTTGCGCAATAACTGACTTATAATTAAAAAAAATAAAATTAAATTAGAAAAAAAAATTTTAACAACTAAAACTAGTAAAATGAAAATTATATTATTTCTCTTTTAAAATAGCGATTAAAATAATTGAATAAATTACCAATTGAAATGAAAAAATTTTGTCTAAAATATTTTACCGAAGCTTTGGCAATTTGAACGAGTAGATCCTTCATATCCAATTCAAGAGATGTTTTTGGACCTTTTAAAATTTCAAATTGTACCGATGCACTACAAGCTTGTGCGATAAAATTTTGGTCTGTTTCAATTTTTAAACATTCATCATAATTTCCCAATTGCTGAATATTTCCAGTTATAACTCCTGATGGTATTTTTGCCGATGCATCGTACACTAAAATAATTATTTATTTTCTTTATTATATTGCTTGACATAAAATATTTTTTATACTAAAATTTAAAAATAAATAAAAAAATATAAATTTCAGAAAACTCATTTTTTTTCTTTAATAACAACTAAACATCAATAGTGGTTACCGATAAATTTATAAATTGTAAAATTTTAAACTTATTGAATTTAATATTAAACTAAATATTTACAACGTTATAATTTGCAATAAAATATTTAATAATTAAAATATATATTTTATAAAATTAACAAATTTATTATTATAGATACATGAAAATAATGTTTCTGGCTCTTGTCTTATAAACCAAATTTGTAACGTTATTAATTCTTTCTTTACACTAACTCTACTATTTATGAATTAAAAATTATCTAATGATAAAATAAATATCATTTATTAATTATTAGTAAATATAAAAATTAGGAAGAATCATTGTTATATTGACAACAAAATATAAAGATTTTTTAAAATTTATTAACTACAGAAAAAAACTCATAAAATATACTAACGAATAATTTTTTAGATAACATTCATCTTTAAATTTAAAAAATCATTAAATATTTCAGAAATTTTTTTCGTATTCTCTAAAATAAAAATTATCATACAGTTTGTTTCGTGAACTTGAAGAATAAAAACATGTTTATGTAACCCTCGCAGTTCAAAATAATAATAAATACTATAGAAATACCTGGTAATAAAGGCCGCTAACCAAAAAACTTATGACATCTTATCGCGAGTGCATACATTCCTCGCGATCTAATATGTCCTCCCAAGGATGAAAAATCAATAAAAGTGCAACTGTGAATCATTCAATAATTGTACAAAAAAGACTGTTAGTTATGCAGTCATTATGCAGAAAGGTATGTTTCCAAAATAAGAACAAGAATTTCTCCTAGATTACGCCGATGACCTGAGCCTCACAGGCTACACAGTTGCCGTCGGAGAAATGGTGAAACCAAAGAATATAATCGCAGCATCAAGAATATCGATCAAAAGAATTCGCATCTTTCTTTCTACTGAAGAACTTCTAATTGAAATTACAGATAAGCATGAATATATTATTATCGAATCAAAAAGGTTAATATAAGACCCCTTATAGTAAAACAACAACGCTTAGTTCTACCTAATGTATCTCCCATTCCCCATATTCTCCATTATGCACTAGAAAAACCTAATAGATAGCTTAAAAATTAAATGAAGGACACCAATTTCTTTCTTGAAAGTAACCATAAAAAAAGAAGGTTACAATTACGTTCTTAGTGATAGAACACAACTATATATAGACCCAAATGATGAATCTAAATTTTCACAAATAATAAAAGTGAAATACGACGATACCATCTACTACACATATCGGAATACTATGCAATTTGAGTGTTACATACAAAAAATGAAGATCATATAGCAAAACCATGCCAACAAACCAAATATAACTCTTCTGAATTTCCAGCCCTAATGAATTTGACTAGAAATTCCTTAGCAAATGATGCCTGAGACACACACACAGCAAACAAACACAATAAATCCACAAGTAAATAACAATAATATACTCCCAAATTTATGTCACTCGAGGTCTCTAGAATCTATAAGCTCAATGGAAACAACACCAGATAAAATTAATGACACACAAACAAGATCATTAACTAACAAACAATCAATAGATATAAACTGTCTTAAACGCCCCACCCTCTGTAATTAGAAAATAGCCCTAGAAATTCCTTCTCTAAATCGCTTTCAGAATATGACTCAGACACAAATTCATAAAAAATTCTAATGGATTCTATAAACGCCTAGAAAAGATACAACGAATAATTTATAAAAGAAACCCAAATATTATATACCTACAGGAAACACACTTCAAATTCAACCTATGTGGACATATAAAATGTAACAATTATTTTTATAAAAATTGTTCGTCCCTTCATGCCAATGGCGGCATAGTCATATACATTGTTCATCCACGAAGTATCGAGTTTTTTTTTCATTTTGCGACTATTGGTCATAGAAATTTGGGAGAGGTTGTAAAATATTGACAAACTCTTTCCTCATTTGTCTCCTTTTTTTTGTTTTTTCAATAATTTGATGTGGCAGGATTTTACTTCGCACGAAGTGCGTTTTTCAAATTTTTGATACGACGCGTTGTAGCGATGAGTGATAAACCACTACGCAAGAATGTTTTGTTCCATAATTAAAAAAAAAAAAAAATTCTTACTTTTTTTTGAAAGATGATTTATTGATAGATTTATAAATAGTTTGAAATAAAAATTTTAAATTCTTCAAAATAATTTCCTCCTGCATCAACACATTTTTGAAGGCGTGTTTTTCAAATTTCAAATTCATCTTCAAATTCTTCAGCTTTGATGTTTTTCAAAAAATTTTTCGTATGTTTGTACTATATTGTACACTATAGATAGAGTTAAATTCAGTTTTTCCACGATTACTCTGATCGTTAATCGACGGTCTAAATCTAAAATTTCTAACACGCGCCGAGTGTTCCTAGTCATTCGAAACCTTTTTGGGCGATCAGATCGAGGCTCGTCGATGATTCTTTCTCGGCCTTCTTTAAAAGTTCTGTGCCATTTTTCACTTTGCGATCTTGACATACAATTATGTCCATACGCTTCTTGCAATATTTTATAGGTTTCCACATTGATTTTTTTTAATTGCAAACAAAACTTTATCACGTAACGCTGTTTGAGTAATCGCTCCATCGCGCTGTGTCAAAAATTTGAAAAACACTCTTCGCGTGAAGTAAAATCCTGCCGCTTTAAATTATCGAAAAAAAAAGGACAAATGAGGAAAGAGTCTGTCAACATTTTAAAATCCCTCCCAATTTTCTACGACCAATAGTCACAAATGAAAAAAAAAACTCAATTCTTCGTGGATGAACCATGTACGTTAAAAAATGCCATTTTTTAAACACAAATCTCAATTAATACTTTTATAGAAGTTGTAGCAATCGAATGTTATATAAGAAATAAAACAACCATTTGTATTCTCTACATACTCAATAGCACCAATTTTAGTATAAATGATCTTAATAATATCAAACCTCAACTACCCAAACCATTTATAATACTTGGCGATTTTAACTCCCACAACATACTTTAGGAATCTTACAAAACCGACACTCGTAGTAAATAAATTGAACAATTCTTAGACGATCCAAAACTTAATCTACTAAATGAGAATACGCCGACACATTTTAATAATTCTAATGTCAAAGAAAGCTGATTTGACATCTCCATATCATCTGCATCCATCTCAAACCATATAAATTGGGAAACCTCTGACTACCTATATGAATAGTGAGCACGATTCTATTATTATACATAAATTAGATAATTCCCATATAAAATTCGAACCCCTGAAAAATCTTTAATTTCAAAAAAGCAAATTGGCAACTCTATCAAAGATCAATTAATAAAATTATTCCATCACTAAAAACCCCACTTATTGAATTAATACATAAAATTGATGAACTAGTGGATAACTTCAATAATATAATACTTTCTGCTGCAGAAGCATCAATCCCTCTGATAAACGTAAAAAAAACTAAATATCAAGTTCCTTGGTGGAATGATGAATACAAAGCTGTAATAAAAGAAGCCAAACATGCATTCAACAGATATAAAAAGCATAAATGTATAGATAACAAAATAGAACACATTATAGAATACAATAAAAAGAAAGCAATTTGTAAATTTACTTATAAAAAATCAAAAACGAAATTCTGGCTAGATTTCATAAACAGTCTTAACATAAGTACTCCTTCGTCCCTTATATAGCAAAAAATTCAAAGAATTCAAGGAAAATCAAAACACACTCCAACTATATATACAACAGGAAAAACAAACAGTATAATACAAAAACTCTTCCAAAGTACAAATTAATAAATTACTGAAATGGTGCGATTCGTCAGGATTCAAATTCTCAATAGATAAAACCAACCTCACTGTATTTACAAAATTAAAAAAATATCCACAAAATATTAATCTTAACATAAATAATCATAAAATTAAAAAATCAGACGAAATGAAACTTCTGGGCTTGCTGTTTGACTACAGATTAAGTTAGAAAAACCACATAAAACAATTAAAAAGAATAACATCAAAAAAATTAAATATAATAAAAACATTAGCTGCAAAAAACAGGGGAGCTGACCAACAAATTAAATACATACAAAGCAATTATTCTACCTAAACTAGACTATGCAAGTATCATTTATGGAGGATGCAATTACAGAGAAGTGTTAAACACAATACACAATAAAGGAATAATAATATCTCTTGGTGCATATCATACTAGCCCCACATATAGTATACTAGTTGAAGCACAAATAATGCCACTTGCTGATCATCGCATATGTTTGATTTATAAAATAGTATGCAAAATTTCGTCTACACCAAGCATCCCGATCTTTGAGCTTATTTTCGAAAATGATCAAATTACATATCAGACTAACAACAGAATCCCAAAACTTTTCGCTACAAGACTACAAAACATTCTCTTAGAACTTAACATATGAATCCCTGAAACAATTACCTTAGACTTCCCCCTCCGCCCTGATGTCATCAATCTAACACCAACAATAAGTTTAACTTCTGCACATCTAGATTATTTAGACTACACGATAATTAATACTACATGCAATAAAACCCAACCCAACATATATTCAACAAATTTACTTTTTACACGCACACAACTAGTATCAATGCCTACTGTACACCATTCTATAAATACTCACTTATTAAACCTAAAAGAAGTATAAAAAACAATTGAAATAAATCCCATCAATAAATTCGTAATCCTTACCAATGCAGAATGCCTTAAAAAATAAGGAACCTTTACACTAGCAACATTTTATTAATCAACTTATAAAATCGATTATATAAATTAAAAAATAAACAGATTAAATTTGTTATAACCTCTCTCCACAATAACTCCTATCAATACCCAGAACATAAAAATCCATCACAAAAAATTGGCTCAGATGAAAGCACAAGTGAAACACCATTAACATCATCTAAAGCAGCTAATAGGTTTAGAAAATATATGGAATCTATTTGGAATCAAAAATGGACTATTTATAAGAAGGTAAGATGGACTATTTAAAAGAAAGGATATCTGTTGAAAAAACCTTGCACTCCAACTATCACATAGAGACCTCACTTTCACTTTCACCTAATAAGCAAAAAAAAATCCGAAAATTTGCAATATATGCAACAAGAATCTTTCAATAAAATATATTCTTTGTGACTGTCCAAACTACAAATAAGATAGAAGTAAATTCAAACTAAACGAGGACATCAAGATAATCTTAAATTCATCTAGCAAATTAAATGATGTTATAAAATATTTGAATACAATAAAAATAAGCAAATTATTATAGTCACATAATATTATATAAGATCAGCAAATGTTTTTTTTACAATCTCTCTACTATTATAAACATATGCGAATGTACAATACTGGTGTCGCTAATAATCATGTTGTTTATGCGACAATAAATAAATAAATAAATAAAAAGAATTACTGATGTATGAATTGTTTGTGATATGTGTAGATTTGCAGAATAGTAAAATACGATTATAAAAAATGATATTAATTATCACCAAAGAATAACATTGAAGATATTCAAATTTTAATACAATCATTTTTAAGAAAAAAATATATTAAACTATTATTATTATTTTATCATAATATTGTATGCAATATAAAAACAGATAAAAATTTTTATGCACAGCTGTAAAAAATAATACACCTTTAGAACTTTTCTTAAATTAGATAATCTCTTTTATTTATTTTTATATATCCATGTAATAATGTAAACATTTTTATGAATAGTACTAAATTTTTTTTTACAAATAAATACATGGAATCATAAAGCTAGATGTGTATAGATCAAATATTCTCAAAGGCGAAATAGATTGATTAACGAAATACATTCTCGAAAAGAAAATTTCTTTAATGACGATAATAGTTTAGAAAAAATCGAAAAATAGAAGAAATATAAATTAGAAGTAAAATCATCAGTTCAGAAGAAACTATATATCAAGGAAGAACCGTCAATCAAACAAGAATAATGAATAGAAAAGTAGGAAATACCGGATCAGCAACAGACGAACCAGTTATAAATGCAATATATTCCTACTCTTTCGCATTTTTGATCTGATAATGTTTATCTTCATCTCTATATATAATTTTAATTATTCATCTATCTTCATTTTCATGTAAAGTCTTAAGAAATTATTCTTAAGAAAAGTTTATTAAACTCATCTTTTATACGCAATATGTAGAATTGTAGAGTCAATAAACTTAAGAAATAGTAAATAGCTTCATAACAAATGAAATGAAATAATAATATATGTTTCAATAAAATAAAGATTAATTTACTATAAATTAAATATATACTAATAATTATATGAATCACTTATAAATCTATGTATGACTAGACAAATAAATCATTCAACTAAGTATTGATCGTATTAGTCTGAGCCTGTAGAAACTCGTTATTACAAAGTTATGGGGAATATAAGTGCAAAATTTTTTTATATTCATTAATTAAGTAATATCAAGTATTATTGTATAAATTTACTTTATAAAAATATATTTGAACACCCAGATAATGTCATTAAATTAAAATTAAAGTAACGTAAAAACTATTTTAATCCTAAAAACAATATATAATACAAAATAAATATTTAAGTAAATAATAACACAAATTAATGATACAATAGAAATACAACCTCAATAAATGAATTATTTAATGAAAATAAAGAGTCGAATAATATTTGTAATGGAAGCTAGTATTATATACATTTATCAATAAAATATTAAGAATAATTTTTTTTAAAAATTTTGAATAAATATCCTTTCTTATTCTCATGCTTATAATCTATAGTTTTGCTACTACATCAATGAAATATTTCTAATAAACTTATATAGTTGACAATTTTGCCTAATATTTAATTAATCGACATTCACTATTTTAATAATAAATATTACTATTAAATTAATATTAAATTATCCTATTATTTCTAAGTTTGATTTAAGCAAATATTCTTGGCCGTCTTTTAGTATTATGTTATCAGTTAAGTTATCAAGTTTTACTATTCGAAGATGTTCTAGAATAACTTATATTCAAAATTATGAACAAATACTTGAAATTATGATTTGAAAAAATCAAAATGAAAAATTTATAAAAAGTTTTATCTTAGCGAAGCAGATTTAATATTTTTGAGTAGTTAAAACAGAAAATTATATATTTTAGATAATTTATATTACATTGCACTATAATTTTATTGGAAAATATTAAGGGAAGAAATTTAAATTTTGTTAAAATATATATAAAAAGAAAGAAAAAATTAAGTGTTTGAAAATTATTTCTGAAAATATATGTATAAATTAAAAAAAATATTTATTTCTTTTTTAATTTAATTATAATTATTTTTTATATTGTTATCTGTACTTTTTTTTAATTATTTAATTATATTAAAAGTAAATGGTAATATTGTATTTTAATATAAATTATTTCCATAGTATGTACAGTAATGTAATAAATATTTGCATATTATTTTAAATATTGAATTTATTAAATTCATTTTATTTAAATAATTGTTGAAAACCTTTTAGATATTTTAATGTTTTTTGATTTTCTCTTTATCATAAACATTAGTTCATTTATAATTAAGAATTTTTTTTATCAATGTCTTTTTATCAAAGTAACATTTATAATTTTATAATATAAATTTCTTTTATAATTTAAAAAAAGTAATTTTGTTAATGATAAATACATTTTTTTTACAAGTTTTTTAATTTACTTAAGTTTATTTCATTTTTCCTGGTAATTATTATTACATATACTTAATATTATTACAATATACACAAATTTATATGTAATATGTCTTATTTGTTTTATAGTTTATCTCGACCTAGTCTGATAATATTATTTAATTTAAAAGTACTTAACTACTTAACGGTACCAAGAATAATTTTGAAACAACTATTTTTCATTAAAACAATAAATAACTATTCAATTAAAGATTTGTTAATTAATGATAGCCTAATCACTTAATTAATGTAATTAATTTTCTTATTGCTATTAAAAAATTATTTGTTAAACATTAAAACAGTGTATAATGCATTAATATTACTTTTCTTAATGAATGAAAATAACATTTTATTACATATTAATTAATCGATTAATCCTCAGTTAAATGATTATAATTGTTTTTTGTTTATAATAACATAAAGAAATTATCATTATATATTTGTCTATTTTGATTACTTTCAAGTAAATAAACTATTTGTCAAGTAAATTATGTTTATGGTAGTGAAGACCTTGACACGACGATTACAATTATCTTTATTACTTCATTCATGGTCATTAGTCATATTTTTAGTTACTTTATAATACATAAATATATACAATCTAATAAGTTGCACGATAATAAATATATAATTATAACAGCATCAATTCAAATAATATTCGGATTAATAACATAGATTAATTTTTACAAATACAACAAATAAATATGTTTTAATAATTTTGAAGGTTGCAGTAATTGATTAACTTTGAAACATTGGGTAATACTCTTATATATTTAACAAAATGCTTATAATTTTTGTCATAATGTTTTGTCATTAATTTAGTGAATAAACGTGCTTTATATAATGTAAATTTACTTGTGAATTAAAAATTTTTTTCTCTCGCATTTTAACTGAAAAAAATGTGTACGTCAAATCTTTTTTATAAAATTCATACTCATTATTGAATTTATTTTTCTCTTGAATTTTTATCATGAAGAATGATAAAAAAAAAAATAAATTGCATATAGAAAATCTATTACTATCCTAAATCAGCTAATGATAATTCACCTTGGATAATATCGACATGCCCAATTACAGTATAAATAAAATTGTGAGTATTGTTTTTATAAAGTATTATGATAATATTGTAAATTAGTATAAATTAATTTATGCGTAAAAATTTTGTTTTTCAATTAATTAAATACACAGAGGTGTAAATTTGAGTGAGTTATTATATTTGTATCGCGAGTGGAATGAACTCTACGCAGGGTAATTCTACGCAATGATTCTAATAAGAAAAATGCACACACGAATGAGATAAATCGACAAAGAGAGACAGACGTTCAGAAATCGGTGTCGACTTGTGAAATCATCTCCTCTGTTTATCAACACTAGGAAGCACGTTGTTCTTGTGTGGGAGTGGGGATATTTATCAAAGAAATGAAGTGTACAGGGCTTCGCAAAAATTAGATGCCACGCTAAAAAACGGCCGTACTTAAGCTTATGATGTTCTTTGGGACTTGGAGAACATGCAAGAAAAGCAAGAAACGTTTCGTTTATGTATATACATAAACGAAACGAAATATATATATATATCTAACACTAGATTCCGATTTTCAATAAGCTCTCGTCAAATTAAATTAAATTAAATACACTGCAATAAAAAGCTTTTGCTATTACTCTTATTAATTGCGGAGATGGTACCGGGTGCTAAATGCAGTAGTATTATTCTGTTTTAAATCATAAGTAAATAAATATGTCAAATTCAATAATAAAAACTGATTCTTTATCCTGTTTTATTCCATTAAATTATTCAATCCATTTAAACAGTTGCAAGGAACGAGTATCAGCAAATATTTTGTTGCTTCTTATTTTTTATTATTAATATTTATTGAAATTTTTTTACCATATCCTTAATATTTACACTTATTTAATTAACTTATCATATTTTCTTGATTTTGCGCCTAAACTTTCTAAGATATATATATATATATATTTAATTGCATCAGCTCTATAGTTATATTCAAATTTTTTAATACAACACTATTTATATTTAAAATTATATAAATATTTTTGCAATATTATTTATTGTTTAATTTACACTTTTAATTTTATTACATAAAAATTAAAAAATTGTTCCATTAATTGAATATTCATGTAAATTTTTGTTTTTTTTTTTATTTAACATAATGAAATATTAAAATATAAAACTAAATTAATCACCAAAACTAAATTAATTTATTTTTTTTAACTGTACTTATTCATATTTCTTTATGTATAATTCAATTATATCAAATCTGTAAACATTATAGGGAAATCATATTTATTTATAATGATTCATTAAAAATTTTAATTTTTTAGAAATTTTATATGAAACTTTATCATACATTATAAATAAAATTTATGATTTTTATTTTATACAATATGATTAATAAGAGAAATCCCCAAATAAATCTTTTATTTATTTCTTTGATAATCCAAATAAAAATTTTCCGAACTAACAAACATGAAAATATTAAATAATAAATTTTATTTTCTATTTCTAAAATTTTTAAGGTAATTTATTGTTTGTAAATTTCATGTATTTTATCCAAAGAATTTAATCTTGTATAAGGTTACAAGTTATGATGAGGTCAGTACTTTTACGTAATTTTGTGGCGTATTAACTGTAATGTCTGGAGATTTATCTAAGAAAATATGCGTCAATAGCATATTGCACGATAGTAATTGATAAGAATATGCGTTGTCGTTATTATGCTTTTCTATAAGTTATGCCTTAGATAATATACAATTGTAGATCAGGTTTAAATCAATATAAATATATAAGATAAGAACTTAAATCAACAAATTTAATTCAATTAAACACGTAAATTTAATTAATAATATATATATATATATATGATATATATATATATATATATATCATTAGCCAACATAGATAATTGGATATATCAGAGGTTAGATTTTATCTAACATTGGCAAATTGCAAATAAAATTCTAATAGCTTCAGAATTCAAATGGAATTTAAGTCACATTTATTCCGAGTTTAACGAAATCTAGTATTTTATAATAATAATATTACTTTAATTTAATCATGTGTTTCAAATCAAATAATTTTATACATACAATAAGATACTTATTATAATTTATATTATATAGTTTTGTACGTACATTATTTTACCCATAAATTTTATTATCGTATAGTACAAACAGTAATATTTAAACAATGCATATCATTAAATAATAGATATATATTTTTTTGCATAAAATTATATTGATACTGATTACGTGGAGAAAGACGTAGTTTTGTAATATCAATTCAATGCAGGAAGTATTTCAGTTGCAGGAAGTATTCTAAATTAGTAAATAATTGTTTTTTATTTTAATAAAAATAATAAGCATTGTATCAAATGACTTGATTATCTGTAATTTATTAAATACTGATATTAAGATTTAAAAAATCAATTTTATCAAAATCTTTTTTTTCAAAAAGTTCTAAATATATTTAAAAAATATAATATTTATGTATTTAAAAATAAATATCCTCTTATGTGATTTATTGTACAAGTAAATCTTAAATTAAAAAAAAATAAATTAAATATTTATTAAAATATATAATTAATATTGTACACTCATATGAACAAAGTTATAATCACTCTAACATTTATTAATTAATATGAATTTCATAATTTTTCAAATAAAAAAATATGCCGACTGCATTTAAGATTGATAAACTTTATAATAGAAAATAAGAATTGAAGAAAAAGTATGAAACACGTATTGAAATATGATTTCAAAAAATTATATTTTTCTTAATCAATAATTATTAAAACTTTGATTTAGAATATTTTAATACTCTAAATAAGTATTGTCGTTGATTTTATAATATCCTACTAAATATAGTAGGAATAAATACAATAATATTTATGAAAGTGAATTAAAATAATTTTTTAATTAATATTCACGTATAATATTTTCGTATTTCATTTCTAAACCATTGAAAATTTTAAATAATTACTTTCTATCACGCTTAAATACACATCATTTAGCTCTCACTATGTAATAAAATCATGTTTTTAAACTAAAAATTAAATTTATTTATAAAAAAAAAATAATAATTTTGTATTGTTTATGATTTTAATTATATTTGTCTAAATAAAAATTTTTTTGTACATATTAAAAAAAAATAAATATTTTAGAAGATTTTTAAATATTTTTATTACAGAATTTTAATTAAATACAATATGTATAAAAAAAATTTAACTAAAGTAAAAACATCAACTATTTGAATTTCCATACCTTTATTTTATAATCAATATATGAAAATAATTTTGTAATTATTAGAGATTATTGGAAACAATTTAGTTAAAATAATTAGGTATTAATTTAAATAACAAGTCAAAGATTTGTTTCATGATTTAAATGAATATTTTATAAATATTTTTTATTTATAAAATGAAGTTTTTGATATAAATTTTCAATATCAAATAATATAAATTTTTATTTATTTTTTTTTATAGGTGGACAACTTAATCTTTTTATACATTTATGATTGTAAAAATATGAATAAACAGTTCAAATATTACAATATATCACATTCATGTATTGTTTTTTATTCATAAATATTAATTTTCCAAAATACTTATACAATGATAATCTAATAAATGTACCTGGAATATAAATAGTAATTATTTTTTTTAATTCTCTATTTTAAATTGAAGGTATTAATTAATTACATAAATCAAATTAGAATTTCAGAACAAGTATTAAACTAACGCCATATTAATCATGAAATGTTTATGGAAAATACATTGCATTTTGTTACTAGTATTACTTATTTGTAAATGTCGATTTATAATGAAAGTATACCGATAAAAATATTTCTTAAATTTTATATTTCTTCAAAAAAAAAAAAAAATTAATTAGCATTTTAAAAATTTTTTTAAAAAAATAGAGAACTCTTAATTTCAATTTATATAGGCATAAAATTGTATACCCATATAAAATGACTTAAAAATCAAAATTAAATATGCAAAATATATGTTTTAATTTTATAATTACATAAATATAAATATTTATATTTAATTTTTTTTTTTAATTATCTGAATTCTTATTGAAATTCAATTTAGTTATAAATGCAAAATCTTTGGTGTTTAGCACATATCTTTTCATTAATTTGGATAAAATTTTTAGTGAATAAATTCAAATACAAAAAATGCATATACATGTATATTATTAAGTTATTTTATTATTTTAAATCATCAATATAATTTTGAGATGATTTTTATTATAAGAATTTTAAAGATTTTTGATATTTAAAAATAAAATTTAAAACGAGCAAAAAAAAAACTCAACATTTTTTTATCAAATCCTTCCGTTTATATTATGAAATTACAATAAGACCAAGTAATAGAGCACTTTTTGGACCATGAAAAAAATGTTATTAATGACAGATATTAAAATTTGTAAAAAAAATCAATTGATTCTTATTTTCTAAAACGTCACTCATAACATTCAGGAGGTTTTTTTATTAACAATTTTAATGAAACAATGCAATTTCTTTTAATTTTTTTGTTATAAAATGAAAAGTTGTGATTTTAATCCTATATTTTCAATAAACGAATTTTAGCTAATAAAATTGTGAAAAAAATTCATTTTTATATAAGCCGATCGGAGAATTAGAAACGGAGAAATTCTCCAAAAGCCGGAAAATTTTTAATTTAATTAAAAAATTTGTAACTTTATCATTTTTTTAATATTTATAACTGCAGTACAATTAAAGTGATTAATATGCAGTTTATTTGTGGAAAATTTTTAGCTTGATCGGATTATTAGTTTTATTAATAATATATACTAATATTAATGTTAATTAAATTATTCAAAAATTTACGAAGTTATTTCCAGCTCAATGCACTGGACGATTTTAGTTTTTTCAACGGTTTTAAAGAATATAATTGTAGCACAACAAATTGTATATCTTATATTTTATAAAAATTGTTTAGATTAGCTAAAAAAAAATGCGTATAAAGGTGACCAAAAATGGCCTAAAGCACGAGGTGTGGGGGATAGTAAGAATCGGGGAATTTGAATATATAATAATAGAGTTGAATCTTTGCTGACTAATCCTTCAATTATTCTTATCCCTCTCATTCCTCATCAAATTGCGCGTGTTCGGCCTTTTCTCATCATGTTTATTCTCGTATTTCAGTCAATTATAAATATTTTAAGAAAATATAAGATACTGGATTTGTTGTAATACAATTATATTTTTGAAAACCGTTTTAAAACCGTGAAAAAACCAAAAATCGTCCGGTAAAATGAGTTGGAAATAACTTCGTAAATTCTCGCATAATTTAATTAATATTAGTATTGTTCGAAAATTCATAATCAGATTAAGTTAAAATTTTGTACAAATAAAGTGCATATTAATCACTTTAGTTTTACAAAGCTAGAATTCTAAATATCAAAAAATAAAAAAATTACAAATTTGTTAATTAATTTAAAAATTTTTTGTTTTCGATGATTTTCTCCGCTTTTAATTTTCTGATTGATTTATAAAATAATGAATTTTATTCAAAATCTTATTAGTTACAAATTATACATTGATACTGTAGTGTTAAAAATACGACTTTTCATTTTATAACAAAAAAAATTTTTAAAAAAATACATTTTTTCCTTAAAATTGTTGATAAAAAACCCTGAATATAACAAGTGATATTTTAGAAAATGAAAATCCATTGATTTTTTATGAATTTTGATATATAAAACTAGCTGCTTTTTTATGACCTAAAAGTACTCTATTTGTTGGTCTAAATATATATATACATATTTGTATAGAATTAATTTATAAAAATCATTATTATGTTTAACAATATTGATATATATTTTAATTCGAATAGTAAAAAAATTTGTATTTTTCATTTTAATAAATTTTGTATTATTTCACCTGGATTCAAAACAATAAATAATCACGTATAATTTGATATGTAATTTAAGATTGAATGAAATTATTATTTATAAAAAAAGTTTCTATTTAAATTTTCTATTTCATTAAGGTTTGAGTTGATTTCGAGAAATTTATAAAAAAATGTTTAATAACTTCAATAAATAATTATAAATAATTATTTTTACTTAATAAGTTATAAAATATATGTTAACAATAAAATTTTATAATGTTTATTAATATTTGTATCTGTTTTTCGAATTACATTTATATAATTTCAAAAGCTAAAGATACAAAGAATTTGAATGTTATATATATTTTCAAAAATCATAATAATGAATTGTTAGACTTTTTTTAATTAAAAAAAAAGGAGAAATTTTTTTTTAATAAATTTCATTCTATTCATACAATTAGATAAATACAAATAGTATCGATTCAACACTTTTAATAATAATTAAGAATGAGGTATAATCGAATTTTTAGAAATTATATTTATCTATTAAATTATTTTTATAAAGGCAGTACATTAATAATATTAAAAACTCAAAATTTTATCTATATTAGCAGTTTATTTTTCAGCAGATATTGCATTAAAAAATATTTATATTTATCTGCAATAAACGTTTGATGCCTAAAACTCTATGTAAAAGAATATTACATGATTTCAGAGTGTTATGTATATACAATTGTGAATATAATTATTAAAAGAGTCAATTAATGTTGTACGTTTAAAACATAATGAAATACATATATGAATGACTGAAATTCTATTGTAAATATATTGAATAGTATATGGAAGTAGTATGAACTATTTGTAAATTATGATTTTAAATTAATTTTTTAAAATAATTATTTTTCACAATTAAAGATTAAGATTAAAAAAAATATTTTTCATATAATAACGAGAGTGTAAATATTGTGAATGTGTTAGCGAAGCTAAAAAATTTTTTGTAATACATTCATTTTATTATATTATAGGTATGTATATTTGAATTTTAATACATCGTGATGAAAATGCAACTTTTTTTTCATAATATAAAGATGATTTCCGAGTTTTACATACATTTTAGTATAGCTTTACAAGTAATTTCAAATTAATAATTCAAGATAAATACATTTTCAAAATTATCTTCACTTTCATTTTAATACTGCAATAAAAAAAAAAAAAAAGTCTATCTGTAGAGGGTGAGATAGACAATGTGTACGATAAAGCCAACCTGAATGAAACACAAATGATCTAAAAAAGAAAAAACTATTTTGGTAAAAATAATAATTAGCTTGTGTTATGCCATTTAAAGTTTCTTTGTGTATTAATAACTTAAAAACCTAAATATTTATAGTAAAAATCAAATTTTAATGTTATTATTGCAGTTTAGTTAAAAAACGAGACGCAAGTTAATATAAAGCTTTACGATATCTTATTGATGAATTATTCTTAATTATAATGGATAAAATTTATATTTTCCGTAAATTAGACACGCGTGCCTAATCCTGAAACTCCTTTTAATGATGTATCTTAAATGAATAAATATTTATTTTTACTGAATTAAAAGGAGAGTCCTTGCGGGAAGATTTGCGACTAGACTAAAATTTAGAAGGATAATTTGACACAATTATTGAAATGAATTTCACGTACTTTGCAGAGCCCAAGGATTGTACTTGCGGAGTTCCGCGAAATATATCTTACTGTCCCTCACGCACTCATCGGAGGCTCCTTCGGTGGGTGCAAACGGCTTTGCCAAAAGGTCAAGTAGGATGAGCTCAGGTCGAGAAACCGTGGATACTGCGTCTATGGCTTTCAAAGCCGAGATTAAAATTATCAAAACTCTCAAGTACTTCATTTTTAATTTTTACGCGATTTCTTCATGTGCGTGATCGAAGCAGCTTCAACATTATAAGCCCAAGTACATGTTGACTGGATTCGTCTAAAGTTAAAAAAAAAAAAAAAAAAAAAAAAAATTGCTCTACCCGGCCGCACAGAGCGATATTTTCCACGAGAAGCCGGTTATTATACTTGAAAATTACGTTTGCAGTTAAATCAGTTAAGACGTTACAGACCACATGTTCCGTGTCGATATCCCCGCGAGCGATTAAGATAACAACGAGGAGCGACAAGACGCCGACTGTCAGTGAACAATAATTGCTCGTTGCTTTATATACATCGCAAGCCTCTGCTGCTATTGCGTCTTGATAGATGGGAGTAGAGAGCAAACTTGGAACACAACGAAATGAGAGTAAAACAAATTATAAACCAATTGCTAAGTTGAGGAATTGTACCGCTCAATAAAAATTCTTAACGACAAAATGAGATTTCCGAATTAACGGATTAATTTGATTCCCTCGACAGCCATTCCAGCGCATTCTCATTCACATTTTCGGAATGCACTGCGAGATGCTTACTGCGTACACGAGAAGGGGCACCTGCCCTGTATTTCCAGGTGGATAAAAGAGGAACTTATTAGCCGATCTTACACGCTTTAACAAACAGTGTTTGCTACAATTCCTCGCCGTATATCTCACGCAAATAGTCATTGATAATAATGACGATATTCAATAATCATCACATTGATATGCTGATTTTAATCTTACATCTTTCCGATAAATCAGTACTGATACACCGATATTTTAAAATCATCTGCTTACTCAATTATTTAATATAAACTCCAACCAGTATTAAAAGAGCGTGGATAACGTTATCAATACATCTTTTCTTTTGTATCAATTTCTTTCTTTGCTGTATTTAAGCAATAAAATACATTTTTAATTATTGAATAGATCGAAATCAGCATTAAAATTGGAGGATTTCAATATTATCCTAAATTACTTCTTCTATTTTTTCTAGTTTTGCTAATAAAAATTCTTAACAAAAATTAATATCAATATAAACCAACAAATACAACTAAAAACTATTCGAGGTTTCTGCATTTTTCATTTATCATTTTATACATAAATAATTGGATTAAAAATTTATTTATAACATTATGTGTTAAACTACGTTTTTGTGCTTTCTAATCTGTGAGTATGTCAAAAAAAAAAAAAAAAAAAATTCATTTGTTTACAAAATAATAATTATTCAATGAGCTTGTGTATTAAAATAATAAATAATATACCAATGAATAGTTAATATGAAAATAATCATTTTCATGTTTAACTACTTCACAGGTTCATTATGAAACATCAAATCAAATGCGCGTAACAGGTTACTGACCTACTGGGTTACTGAAATATTATACATAATTAAGTATTTTTCGACCAATCATTTATTTTTAGCCATTGATAAATTTTTTTTTTTTTTTTTTTTTTTTTTATTCATTCACATCATTTTACAATTTACTTTACAGTTTTTTAATACTAATCCATGTTATATTAATTATCGGTTAAATTTATAAATGAATTTTTATTTTAAAAATCAAAATTAGTAAACCGTTGTTCAACAATTAATTAATATTTTTCTAATTTATTTTGAGGGTATTTATTTATATTAAAAATATTTAAACAATCTTTTATAATCATTCAATTAAATAAATTTTTATAATTTATTTAAAGAATTGGAATGTACACCCTCCATTCTGTATTATGTATATTATTTAACTTATAATATATATACTTAAATAATATCATGTTTTTTTTTTTTTAAATTTGATTCTGTTTTTCAAATTAATAAAATGCTATGGAATTTTTATTATAAATTCTATAATTTTTTTAAGTACATACATAAAAAAAATGCAAAGAATAAATATGTAATCAATATTTAGTTAACTATGAATAACAAATCACGAAACTGAAAATATTCATATAAACAATATCTATTAAATAAAAAAATGTAAAGTCTTATAAAACTTGTCATAAAAAATACGATAAATATATTGACAATATAGTGTAGTACAGAAAATATTAAAAAATGTTCGTAAAAATTTTATGAAAAATGAAACTACTAAAAAAAGTGTTTTTAAACAACAATACCATATATGCTAAGAGTTAAAATATACAGATTAAAATATTTTTAAAATACCATAACAACATTGTTTTAATCTATGTATATTTTAAAATATTATATACAATATTAATAATATGTAATATATTCGTTTTATTTATAAATTTTTATTTTATAAAGTTAAAATTTATAAAGTTTTATTTTTATACAATTAAATAATTAAAATATTACAATAACTATATTTATAATATGTTTATTTAATTCATAAAATGTTTCCAGATTTATTAACTAAAATAATTTTTATATATAAAATATAAATAGTAATTGTCGATTTTTTATTCATGTATACTGTTATGTAAATCATTTGTTCATGTCTATTTTGTATAAACAATAAGATAATTTTTTTTTTTCGACAAAGATAAAGTTTTGGTTAATGATCCAATATAAACATTATAATGGGCAATTAAAATAGTAACGATAATCAAATTTTGTAAAATATTAATGTAAACTTATATAATGCTTTATTTTTCTTCTTTTTTCATTTTATTAATATATATTACAGGTGAAAAAAAATATAAAAAAATTTTAATTTTAATAAGGAATTAATATATTGTTGATATTATTATTATATTATTACATTATTAAATATGGGTTAAATTATTTATTGTTAATGTAAAAAGGAGTTGTATTTTAAAGATAAGTACAGAAAAAAAATTTTTTTTTCAATTAATCTTATAAAAACAATTCAGCAATTCAAGCAGGTGAGTTTTGAAGTAGAAAAATTCATTTGCAAAGATTGTGAACTATGAATTCATTGCTCTAATACTTTGTATTTTATTAATATTATTTGTAATGACATATTCACTTTTATCGAATTTTCCATTTATTAACATTTCTTTCTAAAAATATTGCATAATCTAATTAATTTGTCTTTGTTTTAAAATGTTATTGATTACGTTAATGATTATATTTAATCTGTATTTACGTTGATAGTCATTTGTACATTTTATTACATAATTTGCATTAACATTTTTAAGAATATGTAAAAATTATACAAATTTTATGTAAAATATTGAATATCTATTTATAACAGTTTGAAAATTTTTAAATAAATATTTTTGATTGAATTAAATTTTTATTTATGAAATAAATCTTGATTCACTGTATATGTTTTTGATAAAATTATTATTCATAAAAATTAATTTAATAATTTTAATTGAAGTATTATTTGAAGCTAAATCGGAAATTATTTTTGTGTACATTTTTAAGACTTTCAATAAGAATGAAAAAATTTTAATTATCCAAATGCTCGGACGTGGATCTTATCACACTATAAATTTACCTTCAGTATATCTATGAAAAATTTATTATATTCAATTTTTTTCATAGTACTGGATATTTTTAATATTTGATCTATACATTGAGAATTAAATACACTATATGTTATGTTACCATGTATCGTATTTGTATATGATATTACAGTACTTAAAAAATTCCTAATAAAATAAAAGTTCAAGCTACAAAATTTTAATAAATATTATACAAATACTAAACTTTAATGTTCAATTAATAAATCATAATGAAATATTGTATCAAGTAAATGTAATATTGTATCTCCATTATTTGTAAACCACGTACTTGTGAGTATAATTTTCAATAAATCTAAATGTCAATTTTTTGTAAATACTTTAATACGTTTTTGTATTTTTTTTTTTAACTGAATTTCATATAGAACATAAATAAAAATAAAAATTGAAGAAAAAATAATATTAAGTGAAATAGATTATAATAAAGATATATTTAATTGCAAAATAATCTATGAAAAAATAATATTTTTTATTTAACACTCAATGGTTTTTGATTAATTTTATAGGAATGACAATAAAAAATAATATTATTTGCTAAAATATTATTTTCATTGATATTTAAAAATATAATTGTTTATAAAATCAATGTAATCAATTGAATTAATACATATTTTATTTTTGTTTTGAGTATGCAGCACAATTTGCTTTTCCTCCTCGTTCAATGCATGATAATTTGTAAGTAAAAAAGTTGTTATAATTTTTTTTACTTAGATACCAAATAAATCATAATTAACAAATATAATATGATAAGTTCTACATGTATATATCTTTATATTTTGTATATATATTTACAATGTAAAAAATTTGTTAGTACCAATATTTTTACAGTAAAATTATTTGGAGAACTGTAATGATACGTATTTAAATTTGTGTCCTTTTGTGTTAGATAAAAAAATTCCGTATGTAATAGACGAATTGTGAAATAATATAAATAAGCGAACATTAATTTTATTTGCACGAATAGACCTATAATATATAAATATAAATATAATATATAAAATATTAATAAATAAACGAAAAATATAATAACTTGGAAAGAAAATATTATAGATAAAAAAAAATATTTTTTTTAAACACATCAATGATGGCAGCAAGGTCATGAATGAAAAATATTGAAATAAGGAGTAAAAAAGAACAAATACAGGATTACTTTTATGAGTGAATAAAAAGTTATGATAAAATAAGGAGATGAACGAGCACAAGAGAGATAATAATATTATAATGATATAGAAAAACTAGAAAAAAGTATAACGTGTATTCCATTGGATGTTCATTCATTCCTGACAGGAAGGTAACCATTATCTTTTCAAATGCTGCAGATAGATAGACTTGTTATACTTTTTATAACTTGTAGAGTATGCAGAGAAAATGAAGGTTAATATTAATTACCTAGATTTTTTGTCCTTACACAAATACAAGTAATGGCAAATTTTTTGTTAAAATTTAGTGACAGCTGACGAGTCTACTTTTCTTTTTAGATTCCCTATGAGGGATTCTGATACTTCTTGATCAGTACTTTAATTTTTGACCATGGAATCGTACAAAATTGGCTTAACTGAATAAAATATTTATTCCTTATTAAAAGAATCCATACCTCATTAATTGTAAAATGTTTGATTGACAATCTCTTCATATAAGCTTGTGTATTGAAATAATTATTTATAAATTTTGAATCAATTAACAATAATTATCAGTATAATATGATATATAATATTTTTTTTAAAATATCGGTTAATATTTATATCGAATTAATACGAAATAAATAAGATGATTAAAGATGTAATCACAAAATTACTGAATTAATAAAAATGTGATGAGACTACTGAATATCACGTTGCTAATAATATGTGTCGTACAACCGAGCCATAGAAAAATTTAATAAAATGGCCTACATCAGATATACATGACACGGAAACGAATAATCGTAACCAAACAAATAGTTATTTGACACCTTTTTTCTATTCTGCCAATGCTGAAAAAGATTATTGTATATTCTATGCTTTTGTTTATCTTTTCCTATCCGCTTGTCATAACAAAAATGCTTATTTACATATTCTCTCAAAAGTGTAGCCTCTGCTTCTTTTCCTCTGCTTGAAACGACGAGGTCCTATCTTTTGTTATAGAATTAATACCAAATAAAAGTTCATTTTTCATGTTTGAGCATATAAACTTACATATTTTATTTTTCATAAAAAAAAGTCATAATACGACGCAGAGATAAGTTAATCGCAACTTCACTAAATTATCAAAGATTAACTGCTCCTGTAACTAGGATAAAGAGGTGGAAGAATAAAAATAAGGGCTGCTTCAGTATGGAGAATGTCAAATGAAATTCAAAAGATTATTATAATAAATTAACATAATTAAAATGAATAATTAAATTTATTGCTTTCAATAAGTTGCAATACTCCATATATGAGCAATTTTTTTTTTTTCTTTGGCAACAAATTTATGAAACGTTACTTTATACATTAGATCTGAATTACATTTAAAATAAATTTTTAAATTCATTATATAATTTATATTATTTTTTTTTATCATCGGATTTTTTAAATAACTATCATGAATATCTGTAGTTATTGGTTTTGTAGTGCTATTTGATATAAAATATATGATATGTCGATCAATTGATATTTTAATTTAATACCAACTATATTTTTTGTACAAATTATTGAATCTTTTAATGCGTTAGTTAATGAATCACGTACTTCACCAATCAATTATTGGTTTCTAGTCTTTAAAGGTATTATCAAAATCGCTTTCTTTTTAGAAGCCTTAATGTAATTTAATATACAGTATTAAATAAAATAAAATATGAAAAAATTATATGATTAGAAATACAAACAATGAAAATTATTTTTATTTTACATTTTTACTACAAAGAGAAAATATTTGAAGCGTACTTTTTCATGATAGAAATGAAACTTGATATCTTTTTACACATACAATATAAAAAATGAAATTTTAATTTTATAATAATTGTAAATGTTAAGAAAAGAATAAAAAATTAAATTATTAAAATAAAATATATGTCTAAGTTTATTTTTAGCGGATGGTTGAATTTAATTCAATACATGACTCATTCAAGTGTCTCGTAATTGAAATTTAAATAATAAGACATAGGAATAATTAATTATTCAATAGGAAATCATTAAATTATTTTGACCAAATATCGAAATAAGGATTTTTTAAGGTATTTTATCTTTTTTCGATACACGAAATGTTTATTGTTTCTCTAATCGCATATATTTACGTTAAAAAAAAATCTGATATATTTTAACAAAGCTTCATCCAATATTTAGAATGTTGACGTTTACCCTAAAAATAAAATTCTTACCATTATTCCAATAGTATTGACAATCGAATGGCAATAATTCAGGCGAGCAAGGTTACGTATTAGAATAAAATAAAAATATTATTTTTTCCAGTTAATGAATATAAATATGTTCATTCGTTTATTGGCAATGGTATTAGAGTAGTAGAAGAAGGCGAATTTCCTTCTGTTGTATGTATAAAGAAAGGCCTCGTGTTTCAAGGTATGTACATAGAAGGTGTTAAGTGTACGGGAACACTCATTACTAGGAGCCACGTTTTAACGGCTGAACATTGTTTTCTGGATTTATCCGAAAGAATTACTTTAATAATGTACGGAGCAGTTGATGTAAGAGAGTGCGAGCGATTGTATGCAAAGTGGTGGATATCATACGATCAGTGGGCTACGAAAGCCGGAATCCGCATCCAACATCGGTCCAATGACATATCTATAGTAAAGGTTAAAAACAATCACTCTAAACTTGAATACTTTTAATTATGCCTTTACGTGAAAAATTAGGAATAATATAATATCTGTTTAGTTAGTTTCGTCTGTACCTGAGAGAATAAGACCGATGCCTCTCTGCCCTGTAACCACCAATAGATTAACGGGGTTGGATGTCGTGGCAGTTGGGTGTGGATATTCAGAACCTGATGATTTTCCAACCAACATAGAAGCAACGAATTTGAAAACAATATCTAACCGCGATTGCCATGTAAAAGCCCTTGAACTCCGTGACAATGTAAGACCCGTCCCCGATAAAGATCTATGCACTTTTCGAGATCCATTTGTCCTTATGAGTACCGTAAGTATTATATTTATAAGTACATACTTAATATTTGTTGTTTTATTTATTACATACAAATTTATTTGACAGTATTTAGCACTAAAAAACTGATAAAGGATAACTTTCTTTCCTTACAATATATTTAATATAATTAATAAATTTTTTAAAATAAATATTTTAAAATAGGTATTTAATATTATTGTGAATATAATATCTTCAAAAAGTAGTAAAATATTTAAATTAACATTAATTGATGATTATTAAAACAAAAATTAAATTACATAAAATGTTAAAAAAATTTACAATTGCTTATTAATGATAACGAGCAACAATTAAGTTTTCAACATTTATTCGTGATCTTATGTTCTTTTCTGTTTACTTACATTCACAAATAATCAATATATATTTAGGCGAGTGTCCGAAATATAATATTATTTTTTCAAAAAAGTTTATATTTAAAAGCACATATACAAATAGAAACAAAATTATAAAGTATATTTATTTCCAATATAAATTCTCATAATAAATTTTGGCTTGTTATATTTCAGTAAGTAATCATTACATACTGAATTATTTTGAATTATTATGTACTGACACTTTTATTATGATCCTTAAAAATCGTCATATCTAAAATAATTAATGCAAAGCCTTATTTTATACAAAGATTTAAATTTGAAAACTTTTATATTTGATAAAAATTAAACTATTAAATATAAATAAATTTTCTTAATTTTTTTTTTTCATTTTCTAATATCTTTATCATTATATAAATTCATATACTGTATTTATCTTATTGACAGATATTATCATTAGAATTTTATAAAAAAAACATCAGTTATTATTTTTTTAAAAGTTATTATTATCAATATTTTATTGTTTTATTAAGAAAAGTGTTTATAATTTTATATTTAAAAAAACATATTTCTATATTAATGAAATGTAAAAACAAAAGTATTATTAAAAATATAATTTAATTTCTTTTTAAATTTGTAAAGTTCAACAACTTAAAAATATTAATACAACATATTTAGCAAACCTAATATTATTTAATAAATGTAAAATTATTTTTAGGGTGATAGTGGTGGTCCACTTTTATATGGAAATTATCTTTTAGCTGTTAATCGTGGAACTTATCCCATGATAAGAGGACATTATGTTGAGTCACAATTTAATTATCATGTTGGCATTGATTACTACCGACATTACATTGAAGCTTTGTTATCTTTATAACATAAAATTAATATAGACAAAAATATATTCTAAAGTTCAATTTTGTTTGCTGTTATATTATTTTATTCATAATATTTATGTAAATTAAATAAAGGAATAAAAAATTCTCATGTGTTCATATAAATATAATATATGATTTTAATAATATTGCAATAATAATAAACTAAATCTCATACTAATATTAATTTAAAAGTAGTAATTATATATAAAAATCAAGTATTAACTCCAAAAACATTTCCTTCAACAATTAAGATTCTCTTTTACGTGATAATTAAGATGTTCATTTCGTCTATTGTATTGTATGCATTGAATTTTCATTATTTTTAAAAGAAATTTTGTATTTATCTATAAAGTTGTTCATAAGAAGACTTTTACAGTAATTGCTGTTTATATGTACTAATATACACATATACTAATATAATTTTGTGAAATTTAATGCCATTTTAAAATTTGATCTACACTAATTTATTTTTAACATAACTAATTTTATTTATGTATGTACTATATTTATATGTTGTTATGTATATTTTCATAATTAAATCTTTATATAACAGGTTTAAATTAAAAAACTATGTACTCAAGATGTTTCCGATTATTTTATGTTTTACGTGTTGTTTTTACAAAAATTAATTATTTAAAAAATTTTGTACATAAATATTTTTATAGTACAATTATGAATATATATGAGAATATTAAGAAATTATTTTAGGAACTTTAGTAATATTATTTAATTTAATAAATTATTCATGTTATTTTATAATTTTAATAATATTAAGTGATTTTAGATCTTTTATTTTATTTTAATTTTGTTTTTCAAATAATTTTTACTTTAAAATTTAAAATTATATATGTGTTTGTATTTTTTATGAGAAATATTAAATTCTAAATGTTTACATGCTTACGAATAATTTTTCACAATCACTATTGTTATTTGCTCACTCTTACATGTAACAGTGAATACACATATACCACTCAACATATTCAAATGCAGTATATTTAATTTACCATTATTTGTTCCATTTATTAACACATGTATTCATAATTTCATACTTTAATTACCATTGTAGCAGCTATTATTGCTTTCGACAATACATTTGTTTCAAAATATTTTTTAAATCTTATTTTTCCGACATTATAATTTATATCGTTTTTAACAATTTGTGTGATTTGATAAGAGATTATAAATATCAAGATTAACTAGAAATTAAGTTTATGTTTCGTACATTTTCAGCAACTGCATTTTTTTATTTAATATTATTGTATCTAAAATTTAACTATTACTTATATTCTAATTAGGTTTTCGCTATTTTCCTCAATATTTCAAACAAAGACTGTCTTCTGCTTGTTTTATTTGGCTTAATTTTTTTTCTTTGACGCTTTCTTAAAAGTATATATCTTAAGATGTTTATAGTTTTTCAATGCATATCAATTAAAATGTTTTGTGGTGTACGTGACTCATCCGATCGACGACCGAAACTGAGAAGAGATACCGCATACCTGAACTCAAGTGCATATAAATCCGAGAAAATCATTGTAGAAGTTTTAGTTTCTATAGATTTAAGATTATACTTTTACAACTACGGATGTGCAAGAGAAACCGAAAGGAAAAGAGAATCTCTCTTGCACCTCGTCATCTGCAGTAATTGCTCTCGCATTATAACAAATCCAAATAACATTTTATTCCACTGCAGATTGATTGTTGTTTATTAAGTACACCCCGAAGCCACAGTTGTAATATACAAGGCTGGTTGATACATTAAACCAGTACTAAATTTTACTGATAATGCAATATGACCTAAGTAACAAATCAATACTCATGCTTTCTTTTTTTTATTTACATCATTAGAATTGTTACGAGAAATTTAATTAGCACATATATAAAATATATTATAACTTTTATTTCAAAGTTAGTACGTAAGTTTACGTCATTACAGAATTTTAAACTTTTACACGTTACAGATATAAACAAAATTTAATATTTATATGACATAATTTTAGTTTTTTAAAAATTTCGAGCTGCGCCTCAAATAGGGTAAACCATCTCCTGATCCGATGCTTAAAAAATGGGGGCGAGCGAAAAACTCGTGAAGCATGAATATTCATAACAGGTTGCACAGCGCAGTATGAGGTATCGTCTTGATTTTCCATTGTCACTACTTACACACAAGCTCATGAATACATATAGCGTTGTCCGTCGTATCGTAAAACAAATACACGTCGTCGTTGGGGAAATACATTCTTCTTAGTGACAAAAATGATTTTTCCACTGACATCAATTCTTTTAATTCGTTATCATCCTTTTTAGCCGATACAAGGTTATTATGATTGATCGTCGATGTAATCTCCTCAATTCGCGAAAACCCGTCGACGACAAAGCTATCGCTACCCTTAACGTAACGAATATCTGTCGTGAATTGCGCGATGTAATCGAGACAACGGAATTGTCGCGGGGAACATTTATCTAAGTTTTGAGGGAATGTATAAATTAACGGCTTATGATCTGTATAAATCAAGAAATTTAATCCCTTCCCTCGACCATAAGCCGGAATCTTTTCACCGCGCTGTATTTTCTGTCCGGCGGCGATAGCGATTTGATGTAGAAACCTAGTGGATAGTTGACAGACATTATTTGTGCATTGCTGCAGTACACCTCTCACCGAGAAGTCCGATGCATCTACCGCGATGCTTATTGATGCACCCGGCACCAAATGTGCTAATAACGTGGCTTTAGCGAGCGCCTTTTTCCAATCCGCAAAAGCATTGCGAGCCTCCTGACTCTAGCTGATCATTTCTTTGCCAGATTTCGAACCGACAAGTAATCGATTAAGCGGATGTAAAATTTTCACGGCTTGTGGGACAAATCTACGGTGAAAATTATGCATGCCCTTATTCGTACTCGGTAGCGCGAATTTCGATATCGCATCGACGCCTTCTTTTAACGCTCGCGTTAACGCTGATGTCCCAGAAATATTATTTCTTCCACTCTGAATACGCCTTTGCTGGATTGATTGCTGTTCCGAACTTTGCAATCGAACCGTGCAAATAAAATTTCCAACTGCTGGACGTGCTCTTCTTCACTTCTCGATTAAAAGCTATTTAAAGATCATCGTTATAAGCGTGGACGAAGTCGACAGCATGCGTAACTTTGTCTATGAAACGCTGACATGTTTGCGTGGCATACGCAACCCGAACATCATCATGATTGGTTCAAATAATCCGAATGCCGTGATCATTGCGGCTTTTTTGACATCGACAGCTGCGATCGGGATTTGATGGTACGGGCGCACTAAATTCAATTGAGAAAATATAACTTTATCATTAAGATTTTGCCCATAGTCCTCGATGTGCGGGTGGGTGTAACGGTCTGGAATCGTGTGCGCATTTAACGCATGATAGTCGCGCAAAGGTCGTCGCTATCCGTCCTTCTTTGGCACTATATGTAACAGCGAGGACCAAGGACCTCTCCTGGGCTTAGCACGCCTTGCTGCAGCATCTACTCAAATTCTGCCCTGACGGCTGTCATCCGGTCAGAGGGGCTAGTCGACGCGACTTGGCTTTTACGGGTTGTCCACGTGTTATTTTAATGTGTTATAATGAACAACTTGGTACTTGACTGGATGCTTGTGGGGGCTGGGCGGTCTTATCAACGCCGGGTAATTGGCCAGCAATCGATCATACATCGACTCGCCGATTACCGTTTTCACCTGCGGCTTTACTTTACTCTTCGCTACTGATCACCCTCGCGTCGATCGACCCGTAACGTTATCTAATAAAAGTTTATTCTTCGGGTTGATCAACAAACCGAAATCCGCGAGAAAATCGAAACCTATTATTGGCGAACTCACGTCGGCGGTAACGAAAAGCCACCGCAACTCGCGACGCAAGGATAACTTCAAATTCAGCGTTACAGTTCCGTATGTTTTTATTTTTTGTACCGTTTACCGCGAACAATTCGTAAGCGTCTTTTTGCACTTTTTCATTTACCCACTTGCACGGGTAAACGCACAGATCCGCTCCCGTATCCATAAGAAACAATTTCCCGAAATTTACATCTCGCACATATAAACGGCGCTGTGTTGGCCCATTAGTGCTGGCCGCATTCACTGACGGCGCTCGTCATTTCCCGAAAAAATTACATAATGCACCCAACCTATTCGGTACTTCTTTGCGCGATCATTAAAACGTTGATGATAAAAGGACCGGATTTCCTCCTGTTTACCTATGCGCGCGGACGGCTTGTAGTCCGTCGCAGGGCGACTCGCGATCGAGAGCGGCCGCGTTCCTGCAGAAAGGCATTCATTTCCACGGTGAGCTTATGACTTTTGGCCTATAACACGGACATTTCACTCACAATTTCACCTACTTCCCGGGTAGGATTCACTTCATGCACCGCGTTTACCAAATTTAACACTTTTTTTATCGACACTTTGTTCGAGACCGCGAGAATCGTCCGTATCTGCGTAGGCAGACTCGTTTTCCACACTTCAATAACAATAATCAGATGTCGATGAGGTCGCGGGCGATTTCAAGCTTCTCAAAAATTCAGACGGCTTTCTGTCGCCCATCTGCTCGCTCTTTAAGAGTTTTTTAACGCGCGCGCTGCCCGATTCTGTAAATCAATCGATTAATTTTGCTTTTAAATTTTTAAATCGTTATATTTATCATGTTACGGCAGCGACATAAGTACATAGTCCAATTTCTCAATCGCCTTCTCGAATAGCATGCCTAATGTGTTGCAATATCTTATATAGTCGTCCGTAATATTCGAACTCGTGAGCTGCGCCTCAAATAGGGTAAACCATCTCTTGATCCGATGCTTAAAAAATGGGGGCGAGCGACAAACTCATGAAGCATGAATATTCATAACAGGTTGCACAGCGCGGTATGAGGTATCGTCTTGATTTTCCATCGTCACTACTTACACACAAGCTCATGAAACGTACAAAAGTTCTCAAGGAAAACAGACCGAAACATTCGCAAGTTCACTTTTTGAGATCACGTCGGGATCACCAATTTTTAGCCTCTTGAGTGGTATGGGTGCATTAATTAATCACTGTATATATATATAAATATTTTACTTTATTATCACTTTATTTATATTTACAAATAACGTATTGCACGAGGTGTATAAAACTTAATACGCAAGAAGGACGCGACGCTGTAGTCTTAGCGCACTCTCATTCGATCAGGCGAATCTTGCCGCGTTCTGTAATCGTCGAGAGTCAGAGTCTAAGTGACTCCCTTCAATTCATCTTCGAACAAGGAAAATCCTTTTTCATCCTTACAATTTAACATTAACCGATTACCCATGACTATTAAGGGCTTTACTCGTAACTCACCATAAATTAAACTACTTTTTCTAAATACTCGGCCTACGCAGATAGGCTTAATTGCCGTGTACACTCCTAATCCATTTCACTAGAATTAAATATTTATTTAGAGCGATTTACATTGAGTTTATTTTCTTCTTGAAATTTATTTTTTTATTTATTAGCTTTCTCATTTTTTCATTTTAACAATCGCTACATTACCCCTTCACAAGTGGCATCGCAATTATATCAGAACAAGTATTATATTACTCGAAAATGCTACAATAAAAATTATTTATCCCATTCTATTTAAATTTATTTAAACCCTGTTTGAAAATGCTCGAGGAAACGTATCTTACGCCCGGCGAGCGGTTCCCAGCGGTTGGTATCATCTTGCCCTTGTATTCGCCGGTACTACATGTAGTTCAGTTGCGGTTGGAGCGGTTGTATTATCACCGTTTTTGGCGATAGAATTAGGCAATGCACGTCTCGACACCGGTGCTAGATGCAGCAACCAGCCGAACATTATTATTATAAAGTACAAGCCGTAGCGCTAGGTGCAAAATCCTTGTTCCCAAATACCAACAGCATGCATCCTACCCTACACCCTGATATCCTGATAGCAGCATACGTATCTCAGCTACACGGCGAACGGTGCTGCGGGGAGACGTCGTATAATCCAGGGTCAACGGCACCGGTAAGCCGTCGGCAAAGGTTTTTTATGCCAGGAACCGTAAGACGGGAAATCAGTGTAAAATATGTCCAGTTCGAATATGTCCAGCTATTAAAAATGAATAGCTGGACATATTCGAACTTCGCGGGCGTGCGCCCGAGACAAAGCTGAAGATCGGGTTAGGGTGTCGGGGCGGACCGCGGTGAAAGCGCGTTACAACTGTTGTTAATAACGCCGAACTTTACGAACACCACGGGCTCAACATCAAGAACAATAAATACAATCAAAAGAAAAAAGAGGTTTTCTTCAACTCCTACACCCGTTGTCCGAGACAATCAGCACAAAATCCTCGTCGTCTTTGCAAGTAATCTCAGTATTTTCACTCGCTTGCACAATATTCTCTGCTGTCATAAACGCAAATTTTAATCTATCGATCGAAAAGCGGACTTTTTTATCGTTAATTTTGATGACGAATGACTTGTCATCGCGATCAATTACTTTAAACGGTCCTTCATATGGTGGATCTGATAAACCATGTACAGCATCACTGCGCAAGAAAACAAAAGGTGAGAACGCCAAATTGTTAAAAATAAACACTCTTCTGCTTCCATGTCGCTGTACAGGCGTCGGCTTCAAATCATACACACGGTGCTTAATATTTTTGGATTTATTCGCTGTATTTTGTTATATTTTGTTATTTTGTTATATCGTCGGATTTTGTTCGCTGGGCGTAAAACATTCCCCATGCAACCGCAGCCCAATGTCATACATTAATTCTGCTGTAGTTGCTCCTAAATCCTCCTTGATCGCGGATAGTATACCGAGCAGCACCATAGGTAAAGCGGAAATCCAGTCGGCGCCATCGTGACATTTGATCGTGGCTTTATGTTGACGATGAAAGCACCCGACGAGCCCGTTTGCTTGAGGATGATAACTGGTGGTATGAATCCGTTTCATACTTAAAAGCTTACATAATTCCGCGAGTAGCGAATATTCAAATTGACGTCCTTGGTCTGTGGTAATCTTTGCCGACACGCCAAAACGATAAATCCACCCCGGCAATAGCGCAGATGCAACCACGTTGTCCGGAATATCCGAAATAGGGATCACTTTTGACCAACGCGAAAAACGGTTCAAGGACGTTAAACAATATCGGAAACCTTTGCAGTAAGTCATCACGATTAGATCTATATGGACGTGCTTAAAACGCCCTGCGAGCTCCGTGAATTGCTTAACAGGAGCAGAAACATGTCGAGTGACTTAACATTTTTGACAAGAAATACACACGTTTATCCATTCCTTGCGACCTTTTACATTCCTGGTCACACAAAACGCGAAGCGATTAGTTACTGTGTCGCTCGTACACCAGGATGCAACAGATTATTAAATTGGTTAAATATCTCGCGTCGCAATTGTACAGAGACAAATATATAAATACATATAGCGTTGTCCGTCGTATCGTAAAACAAATACACGTCGTCGTTGGGGAAATACATTCTTCTTAGTGACAAAAATGATTTTTCCACTGACATCAATTCTTTTAATTCGTTATCATCCTTTTTAGCCGATACAAGGTTATTATGATTGATCGTCGATGTAATCTCCTCAATTCGCGAAAACCCGTCGACGACAAAGCTATCGCTACCCTTAACGTAACGAATATCTGTCGTGAATTGCGCGATGTAATCGAGACAACGGAATTGTCGCGGGGAACATTTATCTAAGTTTTGAGGGAATGTATAAATTAACGGCTTATGATCTGTATAAATCAAGAAATTTAATCCCTTCCCTCGACCATAAGCCGGAATCTTTTCACTGCGCTGTATTTTCTGTCCAGCGGCGATGGCGATTTAATGTAGAAACCTAGTGGATAGTTGACAGACATTATTTACGCATTGCTGCAGACACCTCCCACTGCGATTCACACATAATTTTATCCTTAAAGATATTTAAATATTTAAAAGTTTCTACAGAATTTTCTCAAGTTATAAACAAGTTTTTACTATGTAAATTTATTCCAACAGCCGCTCCCTCGTGCCGTACTATAAAACTAAGAAACATCCTTTACGCGAAGCAAATTTTTGATGCTTCAAATTATCGAAAAAAGAAAAAAGGGGAGAGGTAAATAGAAAAATCTCCAACCTATATTTTAAGACCTCTTTCAAATCGCTACGACCAATAGTCAGAAAAAAAAAAAAAAATTGGATACTTTATAGACCGTGTATATTTTATTAAATGTTATGGAATTTTTACATGAATTTTTATGGAATAAATTTTACGTATAAATGTATTAGTTTTCGATATATTATTTATAAAAAATTTTTGGCAACTAAATCATATAAATTCCTTATTTTTTTATATTCTGAAAATACAAAAATAATTATAATTTTAAGATGAAATATTCAAATCTATAGATAGGATTTCTTGTATATGCTTGTATTAACCTTTACTTGAGCGCGAAATGAATTCTAATTTGTACAGATGCATAAATAATTCTTATCAACTCTATTACGCATTTACCTTTACTTTAAGAATATGGAATCTATTTTAATAAAATTACTAATTATAGACTATCAGTATTTGATTCATATACTGTCATGAATAAAATATTTCGAGCATTTTCTATTTTAGCAGATACTTATTGTATATACGAAAAATCAAATTATTTCATAAACTTATTGCCAATAATGTGTAAGTTAAAATATTTTAATAAATTATACCAAATACTATTTAATATCAAACATATTAAATATTAACATAAGAATTATCGAATATAAATAATATTTTTTGAAATATTTCATCAGTTACTTTTATGTACTATATACAATCGAATATGATTTTCCATAAATATGTATTTTAGTTTTTTTTTTTTTTAATTATCAATATAACCTATATATTTTTCATATAGAAGTTTAGTTTTAAATAAAAACTAATTGAAAATAAAAAATTAACAAAAAAATAAAAATTAATAAATAAAGATAATTGAATAAAGTTACATTTAATTATAAAATTATGTGTATAAAAATCACGAAATTTAACTTTTATATTTTGCGATTAATTTTACAGTAAAATCAATAAAAGGCAACATTTTTGCATTTTTAAATTGTACGTTGTCCGTAATTTTCAAATGTATTTCTTATAAAATTATCTATTCAATTAATCAATCTAATTTATACGTATTTTATTGAGTTATTCTATTTTGAGCATGCAGAAGAATTTGTTTCTATTCCTCATTCAGTGCATAATATTTTGTAAGTAACGAGAGTTTTGAGTTTTTAAACTTAATTTATTATAAATAAATAATGCTAAATAACAATTTTATGGGACTATTTAAAATTATTTTTTTAGTTAATACATACAAATCTGCACATTCTAAAGCATTTATTGGTAGTGGTATTAGAGTAGCTCGAGATGATGAGTTTAAGTCTGTCGTTTGCATAGAGAAACGTGTTTATCAGAATAATACAACTCATTTAGAAGGAATAAGGTGCACTGGAACACTTGTTACTCTTACTCATGTTCTAACAGCTGAACACTGTTTTGAGGATCTATCTTCAACAATTTATTTAGTAATTTATGGATCGGTCGACACAAGATTTGGTAAAAAATTACACACACAATGGTGGATAACATTTGATCAATGGGCCACAAATATTAGAATCGACATCGTGCACCCTAGCAATGATATGGCCGTATTGAAGGTTAATTACTTTTTATAAATTCGTGTAAATGATTACTTTACAAAAAAAATTATCTTAATTAAATTAATTTAACTATTTCTATAATTTAATTCTTAATCAATTCTGTAATTAAAAAGTTAAAATATTTTTTAATTTAGGAAATTAAAGAGAACATTGCTTTTTAGGTGATTAAACCTTTATCTCCTCGAATGACCCCATCACCACTTTGTCCTATATCGAATGATAGATTAGTGGGATTAGATGTAGTCGCTGTAGGATGTGGTTTTTCAGAACCTGCGGATTTTCCAACGAACATAGAAACTACGGATTTAAAAATCATACCAACAAGAGAATGTGAACGAAGAGCCAATACTGTTTTGGGATTTTATTATCGTATTCCAGATAAAGATATTTGCTCTGTTCGAGAACCATTTGCATTGTTGAGTGGAGTGAGTATTAATATTATAAATATATTATAATAAAAATTTTTTTTATAAATTTTTTTAAAATAATAATTTTTTTAAGTTAATTACTCATTTTTATTAGATATAATTTTAAAAAATTTATATTTGATTTTATTCAGTAAATCAATAAGTTTCTCAAAAACTTTTATAAAATACAGTACCTATAAATATTTAAACACTGTAAATCAAAATAAATATTAGACATTGTAAATTTTAACCGAATTCTTAAATAAAATAAATTTCAGTTCATTTTTTATAAAATAAATTTCATAATATTATTAATAAAACTAAATTCATATTTAATTCTATAAAATTCCATTACATGATAATTGTGTATATAAATACTAATATTAGAATTATTTTTACTAATTATAATAAATAATAATTATTTGACTAAAAATATTGATTCATTATTATTATATCATTATTAAGATACATAGTTCACATATATTTTCAGTAATCTACTTTATGTTAAGTAGTGTTTGTAAACTATAATTGTTCTGTTGAATTATAAAATAGGAAATGATTATAAACATATAAAGTCATGCGTATTGTACAATATTTATAAAATATATATTAATAAACACGAAGTATTCATTGTTATATTCTATTCTACTCGTTGTATTATATAAATTAGAAATCTTAATTAAATAGACCCACATTTTTAAAAGATTATACCCCAGAAATTGTTATTGCTGAATGTAGTACTGTTAAGCCGATCATTTTTATTACACATAGCCCCATAAATTATAATGTGGTATTACTAAGATTTTCCCCAATTATTGTGTGATATTCCAGGTATGTATGAATCGGTTTATAATGGGTTTTACCTGGATACTTTTGTATATACCTGCAAAATATGCATTTTGATATCAGTCGTCGTAGATAATTTGTACAAGCAACTGCGTTTGCTTTATACATATTCATATGGTTTTTCTTATTTTTCTTTTTTTCTTTATTTCTTATTTTACAAAAAATATTACAATCAACAGTTATATGTAACATTTCAACTCGTTCTTCTTCTTTTTTTTCTTATCTACTGTCTTTATTAATTTTGGATGACTATTATTTTCAGTATATCCATCCGGGTTTTTCCTTATTATCAGATATTTAATAATTCTTACAAATACGCTTCATTATTTCCTTATTCTTACCATAGAATCAATATTTTTTTATCATCTTCACTTGTCCAGTAATTATTAGCTTCATATACTAATATTTATCTTGCTAAGACTTTCATCTTTTTTATACTTTCGATATTTTCTTTACTTTTATAATTTTCTTCTTCCAATATTATTTTTTTATCAAATTTATAACTATTTAATTTTCCTATATGTTTTCCATCCATTCCTGTTATGCTGAACCTTCAAAAACTTTACTCACTCTCTTTCAATATTATTCTTTCTTAGGCTTCACTTCCTTGTATTTTATTTACATAATGATCCTGTTTCAAAAATTTATACTCATATTGTTGTTATGCTTTTTTTATTATTCATACCCTCCACACATTTTTCTTTGAACATCGTTACCTTCAAGCAATGCTTCATCTGTATTCCTTTTCTACCTTGCCTAACACTATTTTTAAAATCAAAGACTGTCTTACCTTGCTTCGTGTACAGTTTTAATTTATACTTTGGCGTATTCCTGTCCACCCCTAATACCATTTTAAGTCGCACTATTCATATTTACTGCATTATATACTTCAGTGCAGTATAGTAATATATTTTCTATTATATAAACAAATATATTTATTATTCAGTTTTATCTTTGCTTGAATTATCCGCTAAATTTCATATTTGTCCAACATCAACTTACCTTTTTTTATTTTCAATTTTATAGGACATTCATCCTATTACTTTCCATTAATCGATAACCTAGATATGTATGTTTTTTTTTAACCTTTGTTAATTCTATTATTAATTTTAAATATATTATTCACCTTTCAAACGATTTTTTTTTCTAAAGCACAAACATTTATTTATCATTGCTTATTTCGAGTTCTCTTTTTGTCAATAGTGAATTTATTTTTCTAACAAAACAGTTTTAACATTCTATCTTTTTCTGTAATTATCGTTATATTGCCTGCATACGTAATTATCCTAACTCTTGTCTGTCCTACTCTCACTCCTTTTCCTATTACTTTTGAAAGCATTGATTTTAAATTTTATAATGTTATATGAAGTAATAGTAAACTTAATAGACATTCTCGTTTGAATCCTTCTTTTTCTTTACTTCTGGTATCAATTTACCCTCAATGTTTACCTTTATGTGTCATATCTGCTATATTGTTTCCACTATTTAATCAAATTCTTATCTAATCTCAATAGTCTCATTCTCCTCAGTAAAATTTTAAATAGATATTATTAAAAGCCGCTGTAATAACATTATTATAACTGATATTTAATATTTTTTCAAATATAATCGTATTTTTAGGGTGACAGTGGTGGTCCACTTTTACGTAGAAATTATATTATTGGTGTTGCTAGTGGATATCATCCGATCCTTTATGGACATCACCATGCAGACCAAGCGAACTATTATTCAGGAATTAATTTTTATAGACATTTTATCAACTCCATGATTAGTATGTAATGTAAAATAGAAGATGTATTATAAAATTGAATTTTAAAGATATTAATTAAATATAAAAAGATATTAAAAATGCTATTATTTTTTTCATATTGTTAAAAATTGGTCAAAATTCATGAAATATTTCATATATTTTATAGTTAAAGAATATTAATAAAATTTTAATATAATAGCAATATCAAATTTTAAAAAATATATATTTTTTGTATAAGCCATACATATCTTATTCTATTAATGATAATATAAAAAAGAAATTGAGGATGAAATTATTTTTAAATAATATAATGCATCATATTTTTTATAAAATTGTAAAAAAAATACAAATATCTTTTATGACAAGCTATTTTATTATAAAATAATTAACCCAATAATACAACATCATAAACAAATTTCTTTAATAGGACTACTTGAAATTAAATCCCTTTTTAATTAGGTTTATATAAATTATAAAAATTTAATATAGCACATATTAATATATCATTATAATCAAATATGTAATATTTAATATGTATATGTTTATTATGTACTTATCTATATTAGAGTAAATGCTTACAAATATGAAATTAATATGTACATCATTTCACTTAATCGTGCAAAAACAAAAAATGTATTAATTTTTTTTTTTAATTACTATATATAGATTTAAAGATTAATTTAATTTTATATAGAATCTTAAAATTTATTGAAATAACTGATATTCTTTCTTAAAATCTCTTTAAAATTATACTTTATTAAACAAAATAATAATATAAATTGTCTAATATCTCAAATTAAACGTACATTTATTAACATATATTTAAATGTAATATATTTATTATTATTATTGTTTAAAATTTACATATTTATTGATAGTAACGTTCTTATTTTAATAACAATATATATTTGATACATATATTTATTATGTGGTTAATAACTAATAAATTAATAAATAATAAATAAATGATATTAAAGATCAAATATATATTAAAAAATATCTTTATCAATTTTATTTTGTTATTTATTGTATAATCTTTTAAAAACAGAATACATAGTTTATTTATAAAATCACAATATATACTCACCGTAGTATTGATTTTAAACTATTAATATCTATTTAACTGTTATACTGCTGTACATTTACGATTTTATAACTCCAAAAGATTCATTTTAATTGTGGAATACGTAATTATCTTTGTTATCCTTATAAATCAATAGGTGCAATTTTTATTTAAATATGAATTATTATATTTTATTTACACATATTATTCTAAAGATTAATTTAATGTATACTGATAGAAAATATTAGAAAATAAATACTGGAAATGTAACCAAAGTCATTAATTATGCATATGGTATTATCTGATAATTATACGTATACTTTACTGCGTTAAACAGAATATAACTACTATTGTTAATTATTTTTTTAAATTTGATTCGATTGTATCATTACACATTCTTTAAAACTTACATGATGTATCTCTTACATTATTATTAATAACTCAAATTAGTAATTGAATTTTTTATAAATCAACTAGTTTTTAAAATTATTTCTAGTAATGATTTAATTTTAAATACTACTCAAGTATAATAAGCAGAAAGCAATGCTAATTGCAATTTATTAAAAAAAAAAACAATCATAATAAAGACAAAAAATAATAAAATGTTAAAACAAAAAATCTATTACAATTTAAGTGTAGATAATTTATTTGAATCGAATAAATTATTTTTAAAGTAGGCTGGTGTATATCAACTAGAATATAAAAAAAAACCATTGTTAAATTGTATTAAAATTATTTTTCTGTATTTGTTATCTGTATGCTGTCCATTTTACACCTAATTGGCTTCTGGATGAATACCAACATTAATCTGATACCAGAGTAATTTTTAATTTAAAAAAATTTTTTTTTTTAATTTTTAATAGATTTTCTTTATTTCCAAATTTAGAAATTTTTAAATAGTCAATTAACAAATTATTTATTCAAGTAAAAATACCTAATTATATTGATTTGAAAATTGATTTATCATTATTTTATATTATCTTCAAATGCTTAATATTATAATTTAATTTTTTTTTTTATGCACCATAAGAAAAGTATTTAATTTTCCATATATATCATTCTAAAATAAATATTTCCCTGAAATACAAGGTATATATAAATATCTTTTAAAAATTTGTACTTAATTTAATTTTTTTTAAACACATATTCAAAATATTCTATGAGAGGAAAAATAGATCATAATAAATAAGTAAAATATAAATATTTAATTTATTAATTTTTTAAATTACATTTTATAAGGATTAAATATGAAAATAAAAAAGTATAAATCCTTTTCACATATTTATGAATGATTTTTATTTTACTTATAATTATGATAAATTCAAATAAATTCTCATGTACAAAAAAAAAACATTTAAAAAAAAATTGCAAAATTATTTTTATGTATTTTTCTGCAGACTATTTTATACTATTTATTAAAGATATTAATATTTTTATGTAGATTTTTTATTTAATTTTGTTCACATTTTTTACACCTTAAAAAAAGAACATACTTTCATTGTTATCCTTATAATCATTACCACTATAAATAAATAAAAAATAAATTTAATTTTAAATATAATTTAATTAATATAATTTATAAAACTCTTTTTTACATTTTATACTATTCAGATATTTTTTAATATGCAATTATATATTTTGTTTATAATTTTAATAAAGATATTATAAAGAAATATAAATTAAAAATTTGATTTAAATTATTATTTTTTAATTATATTTCAAATTTATGTAATGAAATTTTATGACTAATGACCAATAGTATGCTAATTATAAATATAAACAATTGAAAATTATTCTTATATTTTAATTGAATTTATTTAACAGTTTCATATTAATTAATAGTTAGTTTAATTTTTATCAATTCTTTAAATAATATCACATAAAGTTTGTTTAATAGAAAGCATTAAATGATAAATTAACTATTATTAAGAGATTTATCAACCTTCAAATTATAAATGCTTATATTTATAAATAAAATATTTACATTTTTTCTTATTTTATTTTGATTTTAGAAAAATACAATATAGTTTAGTGAATATTTTATTCTTATATGTGAAAATTAAGAATATCAACAATTATTAATATTAACTATATTATTTTTAATCAAATATTATATTAAAATAGTGTTTTTTAAATTTTAAGGTATTTGATAGACTTGATTGGCTACTCAGTAATACTTACCAAAGAGCTAATTTTAATGAAGAGGTGAAGTATAAAATTATTCAAACTAAAATTTATACTTTTCATAAAAATGTAATAAATAAATTTATTTCTAATTAGGAAAAAGATTATATATATAATTTCAGAAACGATAACACTTGAAACATTACCTTTAATGAGCCGAAAGAAACAGAAAATTGTAAAATCTTGGAAAAATTATAGAAATATACCAGTAAAGGTATTTAAATACTGTTATTTTATGTTAGTTTTTTCATACTTCTTTGGAGCAATAATTGCAAATGATATACCTCTAAAATTAATATTTAAAGCATGTACTATTTTTACTCCTTGGTGAAAAATAATTTTAAAAATATAATAATTTATTTATAATTTAAAAAGGACTTAACTGGATTCATTTTTATAGGTATGAAATAATTTTTGCACTAGAATTTTTCTTTTATTTTTTTTTTTAGTTTGGAGTATGTTATCATTTGATATATTATGCATAACTTTTGTATGTCAACTTTGTATGCAACTTTAAATCATAGAGCTAATGCTGAAAAATTCTAAAAAAAGTTATAAATTTATTATATCTATTATTAAAAAACATAAAAGAATTTTAAAATATGGTGAAGATATTTGTACAGAATTATCGAACAATATTTCAATCCAATATTTTTTATTAGTCATGTTAACATGCTTTACTAGTTTCTTAGCATAGACAATAATCAGAATTGAATACATGTATTTATATAATCTCATTAGAGAATAAAGTCTGTAAAACAATTTATAGAATAGAATATGATAAGTTTCAAAACACATCGGAGCCATTATTCGCGGTTGTGCTAAGACTCTTGTGTCCATTGTGTACTTATTTCTCGTAGTCTTAAATTAAGATAAGTCCAGGATCGGTGATTAAGAACCAGCAGGACCTTTTCTTACACTAACTGTAATTATACTTGGTAAATATGGTGTTTTAAATTATTATATACGACGATAATAATAAAATACCAATGCAATTTTAGTTGTGTAAAATATGTACAAAATATTCACTAGATGACAGTAAAATAAAGCCATATAATATTGAATAATTATTTTGATACATAAAGAAAAAATATTAAATTGCAATTAATAAGAATTTATAAGTACTGAAAATTACAAGCATAGACTTGAAATCTTAATCTCTGTTCTATGCTTGAAATATTAATAAAAATACTTGATTATCCATTATACATTATTAATTTTACCTACCGCGGCATCTGTAGGGAATAAAATGTATCTAAGAATGGCTTCTACCTAATCAGAAGAGAAACAATGCATGTTATTTTAGTTACAATTATTAATTTAAATTTACTCTGGAGGACATTTTGCCAGTACTAAGTACACAAGAGAATAAGTATACAAGAAAATATCAAATATCGAATAAATCTATTATTTACTTGCACAATATATTGTAAATTAAAATTTTATACATAATACTTTTTATTATAATGAAAAGATTTACGATAAGATTATGAATATAATCTGTAACGTATTAAAATAATGTACAAGTACAATAAATATTTAAATACTTAAATATAATTAAATTCTTAATAACTATTTATATTATATTATATGAATCTAATCTGTAACGTATTAAAATAATGTACGAGTAAAGTATTTAAATACGTATGTATACTTAAATTCTTAGTAACTACTTATATTCTTAAACAAAACTTCAGTTAAGAATAGATTTTAAACTACAAATGCTGAAACATTAGAATTATAAAGTTTCTATCAAAGCTTTATTTAATAAGTACGGCATTACCGAATTAAAATTCTTGGGTCAGATAGATTTCGTTTGTTAATTTTTACATATAACCATGCAAAGTTCATGATTATACCATTCATAAAATGTTTTTTAAATACGAAAAACTTTTATTTGTATGTAGCTTTTATTTTATTTATAATTTTATTTATTCGGGTATACTGATCAATTTTTGTATTTCAATAAAAAAAAACTCTTCGGATTTTTATTTTTAATGTAAACTAAAAACAGATTTACTTTATTTATTTATTTAAATTTTCAAAAATTTAAAAACTCTCAATAAGGATAAGAATATTTCTATGGAAAAACATAGCCGATAAATTCTACACCATTGTATTTTAATACACACGTATATCATTAATGGTATTTACAATCCAAATAAATACTATGGATGGTGGGTTTATAAATATCATAGATTTTCATATCATTGAACAATCTGTTAATATAAAAATAATTTTAATTTTATAATGATTAATTTAATAATTAATTTAATTATAACAAAAATATCTGTTACTTAATTTCCATTTCTTCTCAATCATCAAATATGATTATTCCAAAAACTTTTACTCCAATTATTGATTCAACTCTCAACTATTTACCAAAGTCTTGAATATTTTAACATAAATTCTAAACTTAAAATATATTTTAGATTGCCGTGCTGACATTCCTTGCAGTTATCTATTACAAAAGTTGGTGCATCAATCTCTAATTTATTGTTAGTTTCTGCTGAACTTTGCTATTAATCATCTATTACACACAATTTAGGTTGATCACTGTCATATTTATTACTATTTTATTGTTTCCATACCTCTAGTAGTGTACAAGTTTTCACCTGTTGCTCTTTGTAAGATTAACATTATGAATTTATGAGTATAAGTTCACGTTCAATCCAACTACTACCGATAGACTAAGTAATAGAGCACTTTTTAGGTCGTTAGCAAAAACCAGTTAATCGCATGTGTAAAGTGTAAAAAATCAATAGATTCTTATTTTTTTAAATGCCAGTAAAAGTATTCAGGATTTTTTTTATTAATAATTTTAACAAAAAAATGCTTTTATTATAAAATAAAAAATTGCAATTTTAACATTATAGTGTCAATAGACGAATTGTAGTTAATAAAATTATGAAGAAAAGTAATTTTTATATAAACCTATCGGTAAATTTTTTAATTAATTAAAAAAATTGTTACTTTGGTATTTTCATATATTTTAAACTCTAGTTAGGAAAAATTAAATTAATTTATATACTTCTCACTTATAAAAAATTTCAGCTTAATCAAACTACCAGTTTTAGCAAAATACTACTTTCATTAAATTCTAAAAAAAAATTATTAAGCTTAAATTAGCTCAATGAGTTATACGATTTTTATTTTTTTAACTAAAAAGTTCTATTGCTTTGTCTACGATGTTATGATTAGACTTCTGTCATAACTCTTATAATAAATTTTCATGCAGTTAAGTGTGAAGATTCATCATTCATATCAAATAAAGGTTGCTCTACAAAGTTTTTCCATAACAAAAAATGCATAGGTAAAATTATTTTAAATTATGAATTAAATTATAAATGAGATTATAAATTCAATACCAATAACGTAATACCATTGATATTGCCTCGTTGAATTATAATGATATATACAATATTAATCAATTAGATTATCCACTTTAATATAGGAAGATTAAGATTTTCTGGCCGTTCTTAATTTGAGCAAAATGTTTTACTTAATTGTCACAATAATCTACATTACTTGTTATTAACTATTTAGTGCTATTTTTTAATAATTTTTTAATAATTTTTTAATACTACTTCTAATAAACTTGAACTTCATATTACAAAATAACAACAAAATTGGACAAAATTAAAATTTCATTTATCCGAAATAAATTCTAGATTACCTTATCTACTTAAATTCAGTGATTTAAACGAACTACCAATGCGCATATATAATACGTTTACTACATTTCAAATTATGTTTTTTATAATAAGTGTTATAATTTTTTTCTTCTAAAATTATAGACAATCTAAGATACAAAATTATCAAATTATTAATTAATGATATGTATATACAAAACTTATTTACAAAAACTCAATCGTACATACTTCAAAATATCAACAAAATGCTAGATATCTTATATTATACTTACAATTAAAACCATAATTTTGAATCCAAATAAGATTGTAATATATATCGTCGATGAATAAATGCTATAATTGTTTTATACTCTTATTTTTGAAGAGATAATTTTTTCTTTTATTCAAGTTTATGCGTTTGAGTAATACAAAATTTTACTATATAAATTTACAATATTAGTTTGTATATTAAAATTAAATATATATAATCAAAGGGACTTTACAAAGGTATAATGAACTACAATTAGATATTATACAAACTATTTATTGAAATTAAAGTTAACTAGACATTTCAAGTGTGAATGACATATAAATGCAATAAAATTTCACTATACAACTATTGCCTTTTTCACAATTTTTGAGATGCGACAAATTTTAATACAGTGGTCAAGCAAAAATAAAAGTTAATTTTAAATTTTAACTTAAAAGTAACAATACATAAAAAACTGGGTCGTAGAAAATAAAAATTATTGTAATACAAAAATGAAATATAAGAACTCACATATCATTACATATTTAGAATTAACTTTTTTTGCTTTAGTTTAAATTTCTAATAAATTATAATTATAAATACAATTCATAGTTGTAATTATAATAGTATTTTCCTCTCATTTGCTCACCTTAGATTACTCATATCGTGAAAAACAGTTCACACTAATGATTTTGTGTAACATAATATACATGAATAATATTTTTCAACAGATCAATTTTAAATCAATACACTAAGTATATATCAAGTACAAAGATACAGATATACATATTTGTATGTAAATGATACAAAATTTTAAATACAATAAATTAAATATTTTAATATCCTTCTATATACCAAATCTTAGTCTCAAGCAATAGCTGTATTTTTAAGAATTTAAAAATATACAAGATAAAAACTAATATATTTTTCTTGTAAAAATTAACATAAGCTAAAATATAATTTTATCATTAATTATTACTAGTAAAAATCTTAAGCATCTCTGATATTATTAGAAAAAATAGAATAAAACTATCATAAAAAAATTATATAAGTGCCATTTACTCCTGTAGTGAATTTTTTTAGAACTCTAATTTTTATTCACATTATAAACTATTTATTTTGTATAACATTAATAAAAATGATGTGATTACAAAATAGATTTTTATCAAAATTTAAGGATTTTATATTTTTATATTTTATAAAAAGTATATATTAAGTTTAATCCACCTAAAATTTAATTGGATCAAGTAATGGTATACCATTAATTTTAATTAGTGTAAGTAATTTTAATACGTGTTATATTATATTAACATTTCCAGTTCAGCTTAATATTTATATACAATTTATAATATTAAAATAATTTTTTTATAAACTTTGTAATAAAATAAGGTTTTAAATAAATTGCTTTATTATTAAATGTTAATTGTACAACTTTCGAATTGAAACCTGTATCAAATTACAAATTATTGAATCAATAAATTTTTTACATGATATTTCAGTATTGTATAAAAAAAGTAGTTATATGAATCAACACCATTGCCTATTAATAATAAACAAGTCATAATATAATACACAATCCATATACATAATTCATAATTGCAAGACAATGATGTCCAGTACTTGCAATCAATTTGATGCAATACAAGGAATGTTAAAAACTGACCTAGGTTTTTAGTGCTAGTAAAAAAAAATTACCATAAAAATCTGATTGTATTTAACATGTCATTTAATAAAATCTACAAGAACAATAATTACTGTTTTACTACTAAGGTAGTTTAGTTTCTTTAAAATATATTTAAAAAATAATAATAATAATAATAATAATAATAATAATAAAGTTCGTATCTAAAATTACCATCCTAATTGTTGTAAACTTTTTTCAACATCTGCAAATACTGCTTTTGGATTTTTTTCACCATTAAAAGTATGAACTAGCCCTAATTTCCTGTAATGTTCAACAATAGGCATAGTATCCTGGACATATGTTTGATGTCTCTTTTTTAATGATTCTATGTTATCATCGCTACGACCACTTCCTTTTGCTCCTCTGCGCAAACAGCGTGTTGTACAAGTATCTTCACTGCATTCAATAAATAGAACACCATCTACGTATACTTTATTGGACATTTCCTGTAATAAATAAAATTTTATTTAAAACTAGATTAGTGCAAGGTAATTTTTTTTTTCAATAAATGAATGTTTAGAAAATTATAAGTCATTGGATGCTATTAATAAAGGAATAATCTACAAGAATTCGATAATGGCAAGACTTTACATAATAAATTTTTACATAACAAATTGTTATTTTTCACTAATGCAGAAGCGCGCGCGCACACACACAAACAAACACAAAATAGTTTTACCTTATTCCAACCTTGAAGATTATCGTGGTTTCTAGGAAAGCCATCGATCAAAAACTTGTTGTGCGGAGATTTGGATGTCTGCATGGCCCGATCCAGCAAGCTACAGGTAATCTCGACAGGTACTATTGTACCATTGCTGATGTGGGATTCAATGAGTTCTCCATACTGGGAACCGGGATTGGCACGTTCCTCGCGCAGCAGGTCGCCGGCGGATAAATGCACGTACCCGTGTTTTTCAATGATATTTTTGCAAACAGTGCCCTTGCCGGCTCCGGGCCCACCCAGCACGAACAAAACCTTGGGCTTTTCCAACGTTGACATTGCCAACGCGCGCCAACTACTCAGCATAAAAAGTCCGGTAAGCTGCTGAGCTCATTCGAGGTAAAGCAAAAAGGTAGCGTGGCGCCTTCGGTAATTGAATCCAATTTATTGAAGCCAAACTCATCAATGCTGTGCTCTTGACAGCACCACAACTTTTCGGAGCAGCCCTTGCACTTTATACGTTGTGTGGTTTTGTTTCTGTTACCTTTCCAATTATTGACACTGTTAGGGATTCTGATGGGTTCGGCATAACAGTGGCGTACACTTATGCGCGACCAATACCCCAAGAGGCCCCACAAATTCCATCCTACGTTCGCCGACCATTTCCAGCTGCGCACTTTATTACTTGCGCATGAGATTAGATGGCGTAGGCATCAAGAATAGAGCATCAATAATCAAAAACGAGCGAATGCAAGGCTGAGCATCGCAAAAAACAAAACTTTAACATAATTATCATGAATTTTTATATAAGTTGAGAACGAGTGCCCACCGGCAAGAAGAGTGGGGGGGGGGGCAGCGACGACGGCGGCGAAAAATATTGCTGACGTGTTTGTAAGTTGGCTTTGCTGGCTACACGCAGTTGCACAATCTAACGGCGTAAGCCAGCGAAATTCAAACAACTACATTGATTCATTAAACCAATAATAATTTCAAATGGAATTATAAAAGACTTTAATAATAGTCCAATAAATATTACATTCCTATCAATACAAGTGAAAGCTTTTCTATAATTTTAAGGACATTAAAATCAAACAACAATATCTCAAGCAGATAAATATATATAAATAATGGTGAATAAAATCTTCAACATCGATTCAATTACGACTTTATCAATAAAAATAGATCATTGTTTATATTGCAGCTTATTTTTCAAATTCAAAAGAAAATTTCAAATTTCTCATCGTTTGAAGTAAATGGCATTGAAGAGCACGAAAAAAAATTTTGCGGAGTAATACTTCTTGATACTAATGTATAGCTTAAAAATTAAATAATTAGAATTTAAATTTTTGTAAAAATTTATTGAAACTTATCAAGCCATTTTTAATATCAATTACTAAAGATAAATAGATAAATAAATATAAATACAAAAATTTATTATATTAATAATTAACTTTAATTTATTTTTAATTGACAATCGATATTGATGCTCGAAATTTTATTTCATTTTACTCTCTCTTAATATATTATAATTATTTCTAAGTATATACTATATGATTATTCCTAAGTATACACTAAGAATAATAAAAAAAATATTTTTTTTTCAAGTGAATCTGAATTACTTTTTATAACATTATTTTTAAATTGTTCTTTAAACTATTTTCTAAATGTTTATTATTTATTACTAATATTATTGTATTGTACAGTTAATAATATAATTTTAATATGGAAATTTTATTGTTGCTATTAGCTTTTAACAAAAAATTGCAATTAAATTATGAATTTATGCATATTATAATTAGGTATATAAATTTATTTTTAACATGTTTAATGTAAATCTTATCATTTTTCATTATATAATTGAATGTTATGTTATTTGTACAGTTTATACGTTCGAATTGAATAAAATTAATTTTTAGGATTAAAAATATAATGCTTTGAAGTTTTTTTACTTAAATTTTAATATATTTTTAAAAAACAAAAAAAAGAAGTCATGTTTCTGAGTAAATACATTTTAATGAAATATATTCATAAAATTTATTTCAGCTTTTAATTTTAATAAATGCACAATAAGAATGGTAAATAATTTATTTACGTCAACAAGATTTGAATATAAAAATCTTCTTCGAAAATGTTTACATGAAATTATTTAATTTTAAATATTATACACTTTGATAAAATGAATCGAGAATACATAATTGAGGAAAAAAAAATATTAAATATTTGTTAATTGTGTTGCTTGTAAAGTCATCTCAAACAGATTCTCATTTAAATTATACAATTTATAATATCTAATTAAAATAATTATAACATTTTAATAATAAGGTTTTATTCTAAATCTAAAAATTAATAAATTTAACATAAAAAGATTCAGCTCATATATGAGTAAAATTTAAAATACTGTGTATAACATATTATTACATTACATTATAATGATAATAATAACGATGGCAAATTCAAATGAGAATCATTATGATTTACTGATATATAAAGATAAATTTTAGATGTAAGTATATTGTTTTTTATTATGACAATAATTATTTATTATAAACATTTATTTTTAACGCATTTTTTATTGAATAATTAAAATGTTGAATAATTTAACAGTATTATTATTTATTATTAATTTTCTTTTAATTTAATTGTTTTTAAATAGATTTTTCATATTATATTTACTAAATCTTTAAAAAATTTTATTCAATTTTGTTAGTTTGTACCTCAAAAGAAACTAATGCAATTTATTATTTTTTACTTGACATGATATACATTTAAAATTTTTTTATATACTTATTCAAATAAAGTATAAATATGTTCGATATTTAAATTTTATATGAATATTTATATTAACTGTTTTAACAAAATAAAACTTATAACAGGTTTCATATTTTTTTCTTTAAGTATTATTAAAATATATTATTTAAAAATATTACTAAGTATTTTGTCATGATTTATTCTTCGTAATTATCCTAATTATTCTATAAAATATTAATTTTTAAAGTTTTAATTCGTAAATTATTTTAAAGTACAATAATGCATACCAAAGAACAGAAATTACGATTTATACTATACCGAGCTAATAGTGTAAACCTAGTCTTTAATTGCAATTGTACATATTCGTTTTAGCATTAAAATTTACTGGATGAATATAATTTATTTACATATCTGAAATTTGATAACTTTTTATTAATTTATTTTAAATACATTATATGAAATTCCTTAGCATTATCTTAAAATTATCTTAATGCTAGAGACTTATTTAAATTTAATTGGTGTTTAATAAAGTGTGACGTCTGTGTTACACAGGGGGGTCCAACTGTAAATGGGAAGACTGGAAACAAATACCCATGTACAAGTATCAAGAAAATACAGAACCCTACACTTTCTATAACCCCATGTGTCCTTTTTCGTGAGCCGGCACTGATAATCTGGCACATGTGTTTACTTCAAATTTCTTAAAGTTTTTGAACAGTAAGAAAAGTTCTTTCAACAAGAATACGCGTTCGCTTACTAATATATCAAAAACTTTAATAAAAGTATAAATTAGCAGCAAATAAACTTATTATTTTTTTTAAAAATACATTTATATTTTTGTGTTAAAAAAAATATTTTTTTTAATACAATTTTAACTTAATAGTGATAAAATTTATTATTATTAAAATGATTTAATATTTTGAAATGTTTTATTTATTTGTGGTGGTTTAAAAAAACATATTTAGTTCAATAAAGTGTTAATTACCTGTGAATGAACTTATTTTTATTTTTAAAGATATGTTTTATATATTAGTGAATATTTAAAAAATGTGTTATTATTATTGTGTTCAATACCAAGTTCCAATCTTTCAAAGAAATTATTTTATAGGACAACTTTATGGAAATCTTTTGTGTCGAAAGATATTGGATTTTGCTTAATTGTTAGATTTTGTAAGTGTATTTTTTATGTTATTTTTTATGTCAAATAAAAGTTTTTAGAATGTATAAGATAATTGTATTTCTTTAACATGGATGAAAATCCTTTTTTTGTAGTTTAATGATAATAAAAGGATGTTGCAAAGAATTAAAGCCTTGTATTTATTTCATTTAATTATATATATTTTAATAGTAAAATAATTTCATATTTAATAACAATTATAATGACAGTAAAACATTAATCTTTGGATATTTAAACTTTTTAAGCAAATATCATTTATTAATACATATTATTATTCTTAATAACTATGCAATTTTACAATTATTACATTAACAATAAATTATTTTTTCAATATTGCTCTTTCAATGCAATATTTGATATAAAAAGTTTTACATTTTAAGTATCATGTACTATAAGTTAAATATAATACTAATTGATTTTTATTTTGATTGATACAGCACAATAATGATCAACGTGTAAATAAAAAATATAATATTCTTATGCATTTACTTGCAACAGTATATAAATATAATAAATGCAATAGTACATATAAAAAAACACAAATACAATGTACAAGTAAATAAATAAATATATGTATATATATTTATAATAGAAACAATAATTTAATATATAAATAAATAAGTAAATAAATATATAAATAAATAAATATTAAAATTATTTAAATTATATACTGTATAAAAGCTAAAAAGTTTGCATAAAATAACTATAATTAAAATAAAATATAACTAAAAAAATTAAACGAAATAATATTCTGAAGTTATTACTAAACATTTTTTAATATAAATTCAATATTACATTGTAAAAAAGAAAAATAAAAAATAGTAAAATGAAATCTATAATATTAAAAAATGAAATTAATGTATGTAATAACGTATGTAATAGAATATAAAATATAATAATGAATATTATACTTTTGGCTTTTAGTGTTCAATAATACATTAAAAAACACTGTAACATAGTAGATGTATAAACATAATATATATAATAGTTTTATTAGAAAAGATTTGCATCGAATAATTTAAATTAATAATAGAAAGAAATAGATAGAATTATTAGAATAATTTGGTTTTAAAATATTACTTATTTATTTAAAATGTATCAATGTTATTTATCCCTTATTGCTGGTATCATAATTAGTACAGCAGGTACAGCAGGTACCCCCCACCTCCCCCCTTTTGCTGGTATCATAATTAGCACAACAGGTCCCCCCCTCCCTTTTGCTGGTATCATAATTAGAACAGCAGGTACAGCAGGTACCCCCCACCTCCGTTTTTGCTGGTATCATAATCATGGTATTTTAAGAAATGGAATAGGTGCATTTAAAGAAATTTTGAAACAAAATTTTAGTAAAACAGAACTTTTCGCACGTGTTTGGTGTTTCGTGCAATTAGTCACACAGATGTTTGACGAATATTTTCATTTCTACGGAAAACAAATTTTACTGCAATTGCATTTTCGTTTTCCTGAACAAAATTTTTAAAGATTCTTTGAGAATAAAGCTAAAACATTATATTGAATGTATTAGAATTATTTCAAATAATGAATCGAATTTTTTAGTAAAACTTTTAGTAATATATAAATTTTTTTTTTTCCTTCAAATAATTTTTAAAATTGTTTTAATTGTTAAAAATTAATATTTTCAACAATTTTTCATAATTTTCAAAATTAACAAATTTTTTCAAAAATTTTTTTTTTTCTTCAAATAATTTTTAAAATTGTTTTAATTGTTAAAAATTAATATTTTCAACAATTTTTCATAATTTTCAAAATTAACAAATTTTTTCAAAAATTTTTTTTTTTCTTCAAATTATTTTTAAAATTGGTAAAAGTGTCTACAAAAAACATTTTCATCTCTGTTTTTAATATTAAGAATAAGAGAAATTCTTCGTGCACTAGTAAAAGTAGTAGGTAATAAATTTATTGCTTTAGCTGCGCCGAAGTTCAAAATCTGCAAACGGCACAGATGAAAGAATAAAAGTATTAGTTTATATTCTCACTATTGTATGTAAATCTTTTCGTATACAATTGATAGAGCAGGCGAATTTACTGTACTTATACATCGCTTTTAAAAATTTTAAGCACATAAAGATTTATATTATTTCATAATATTTTAAAGACAATATATATTTTTATATTGTTTTGAAAATAATTTGTTAACAATTTTTCTACTTTTATTTAATATTATTTTTAATTTGTAAGTTTCAAGTTTATTTACGGCGGCTGAATTATCTTCTTGCTCTATAAAACAAAAATTTTTTATAAGCACTTCGAAACTTATTTAAAAAAAAAGGTATATACAGCTATACGAACTACGAGTAAAAAAAAGAGACATCTGAAATATTTCGAGCTTTGAAAATAATTTAATATAACTGAAAACATTTTTATTAATAATTTTATGATTATCATTTACATGTCAATAAGAAATTGAAATAATCATAACATTATTAATAAAAATGTTTTCAGTTATATTAAATTATTTTCAAAGCTCGAAATATTTCAGATGTCTCTTTTTTTTACTCGTAGTTCGTATAGCTGTATATACCTTTTTTTTTAAATAAGTTTCGAAGTGCTTATAAAAAATTTTTCTTATTTTCCCATGTGTCCACCCGGAGCGCTAAAATCGCTTCGGAAGTGCGAGAGAGAAAAAAGATATTTTCACCACCATGTTTGTTTCTTATGTAAAGCATTGAACTTAACATTCTCTTATTTACTCTTCTGTGGTGTTACATCTCGAATCAAAGCTAGTAATATTACTACGAGAGTCATACTAGCGATTGTAAGCTACCGGAAGTGACTGGAAGGCGGCACGAAAATTGAATAATAAAAATTATATATTATGTATGATATACGTTAGATAAGAAAAAACAAGTAGAATTAATTACATAAAAATAGTTAACGATCATTCGATGTAAAATGTCAATAAATCAAATGTAAAATATTGTGTTATAAAAAAGTATCACAAATGTTAATTTTGGCATTAATTGTTATAATTAATTGTTATGAAAAACAAAGACGATCGGAGGGATGAAGCTCGCCCGTGTAAGTTCGACGGAGAGTCAGACTTGTGCTACCTGCGTATCCTAACACATCAGTCCGCTAATTAAATCTTATTTTAAACTTATACACTAGTTTATAATTAACCTTTTAATATTCCAAATCCTTCCTTAACCGATATCCTCCTTTTACCGCGATCAACCTTTTAATAATTTGTGTGCCTAGGGAAAGGGAAGTGGGGATATCACATTGGTGACAGCGGCTACAAGCTTCTGCAGGAAATAAGTACCACGAGTTACCTGGAGAAGCCAACGAGTCACAACCCTTCAAAATTCAAGGAGCTTCGAGGTGAAAACTTCAATTCAACGCTTGATTATCTACCAAAACTGCAGAGTTCTCTCTTCTCGGTTTTGAGGGCGTTTTCCGAGAAGCGAGGGTGAATACCAGAGAACGTGGCTTTGCTCGCCCAGAAAAATCCAAAGTCCACAAAAATCGCAGCAAGTAGCAAACATCAAAATTATTATACATGAATGACCACGCGCTAGAAATTAAATTGTAATTTTTTTGTTACACGTTATTTAAAATTTTGTATTTTCTACTTCATGATATCTACATTACAAAAATTCTAATCCATTAAAATCATAAAAATCGTAAAGAATTTAATTGAGTGCGTAATATTAAACAAATGCGAATAAAGAATTTTTTTTCTTTCTCTAAATAATTTTTCATTTAATATAATTTTAAATAATTTTAAAATAGTCTAACTCTTTGCATAAGAGCAACCGCGTGCAACAAACATTTTTTTTTCTTTCTTTTCTCTCACTGTGATAGTTTTTGATTTAAAATACTTGCCAATAAATTTTAAATTTATTAAAATCAAAAGAACTTAATATCTTAACAATTTATTTCATAATTTAATAAATCACAAAAAGTAACCACGTGTAGCAATTTTTTTTAGTGTCGTTTAGTTTAGTAAATTCCTTATTTTATTTAATAATTTTAAGAGTACATAAAATTAAAATTAAATTAATGGTACAATTAAACTAATTTAATAAAAAAAAAATTTTTTTTCTCTTTCTTTAATTAACGTATTAACAAATATTTTCACAATTTTATAGTTGTTTCTTTTAAGAAACTGTTATCAATAATAAAATAGCAACATACAAGAGAGAAAGAAAATTTAACGTCAATCAATAAATTATTTCAATTAAGTAGTTATTTTAGAATCTATTATTATTATTTCGTTTTACGTAAGATTACATGACACGTCATTGTATATTAACATTGTATCTAATTATAATTAAAACTGTATAATATATTTAACATCGTAATTTCACACTAATATTGTAAGTGAGTAATGATAATCTGAGTTATCTGAAACAAAAAAAAAATTTTTTTCATATTAGGGAAATTTATCTTTTCTACTTATTAGGTTGTAACATATACCTCCCTCCCATATAATTATTCTTATTATTGCGGATATTCTATATTACATTCAACTAGGAGCATACTAACAAAAATTATTATAAAATTTTTTTAATAGATTAAACATAAATTTAAATAATTCAAATAAATAAATTTAATATAATTTTAAACAATTAAATAATAAATAAAACAAATTCAAATAAACAAAATAAATAAATTAACAAATTTATAAAATGGCACCTATCCGTCAAACTACTCAAAGAAAATTTAGAGTAAACCCACTTGATCGTGTACGCGAAGCAGAATCTAGAACACAAAATAAAAAAATCGGTTTAAAAGATAATTTACATAATAATCAATCGAATATGCCAGTAATAACACGGGATATAATAGTAGCGCCAAACACTGAAGGAAGCCCAATTAGCAGTAGAACGAATTATACAAATATTACAAGTTCAAACGAATATAACGAAAATAATTATACAGTAGATTTAAAGACGGCAATTACAATAGTACCGGAATTTAAAGGAAAAGACGAGTGCATTGAAATCTTCGCGCGCGCCTGTAAAGATGCAAACGAATCATTACAACCTCATCACAGACCTTTTCTACTCAATATGATTCGAGCGAAATGTCTTGGTGACGCAGCAAAATATTTACTCACCAAAGAAAAATATCTTGATTTAGAGTCATTTTTACAAGATTTAAAAAAATACTTTGAACGGAAAGGAGATCACCACCATTTAGGAATGGAACTCTCCAGGACGTTTCAAAAAGAAAATGAAGAAATTCGGGAGTTTGCAGGACGCGTTAGCGATATATTATTTAAAATTAGTGAAATAGTAGAAACTAAATTCCCCGGCGAAAAAGCTAAAATATTATTATTCAGCCAAGGAAAACGCGACAAAAGACATCATTTATGAGTTAAGCAATTCTAAAATTAGTGAAAAAATTGAATATCAAAACCCATCCTCAGTAGAAGAGGCGTTGCAACTAGCGTTAGACGTGGATAATATTTTAAAACATAAAGAAAATATAAATCTTCAAAGAAAAAATACACAAGAAGAAAAAATAATAAAAAACTAAAAAATCGCGCACATTAAACAAAAGTATAAAAAACAAAATAATAATACACATAATAGAGAAAACAAAAACGAAAGCAATGATAAACAAAAAATCGTTTGCTATTTCTGCCAAAAGCCAGGACATATAGCAAAAAATTGCTTTAAAAAATCAAAAAATAATAAACCATATAATAAACCGAATAATCATAATAATAAAAAATCTCAATACAATAGTGATAATCATTTAAACGAACAACATGTTGGACAAATGAGGCGAATCCGAACATGAACAATCAAGAGAGCCTCGCGAAGCATGTTTCATCAACAACACCGACACAAAAATAAACGAAATTAAGACACCAGTAATAAGAAATGACGCATTCGTAAATAAAGATATAAAACTTTTAAGACACCGGCTGTGAAATTAATTTAATAAAGAAAAGTCTAATAAAACCCGAAATCGAAATTAACAACAACATAATCCATAATCTGTTAGGAGTTAGTTGTTCAAGACAACCTATAGGGACACTAGGAAAAATAAAAATAAAATTCGACGAAACAGACATAAAATTTCAAGTAGTAAACGATGATTTTCCTATAGAAACCGACGGTTAATAGGAATTAATTTATTAAATAAAAAATACGCAAAATTAAGATTCGGGAATAATACCGGCAATATGACCATAGACTCAAATAAAATTTTTCCCTTTGTAGAAAATGTGACGGTACGACTACCAGCGAGAGCTCGAACAATAATCGATATACCAATAAAACCTTGCTCTTTAGACTATGGAATTTTACCGAAAATCACAACTCAACCAGGTATACAGATAGGAAACGCGGTAGCCACGCCAATTAACGGGATGATAAAAGTTTTCGCGATAAACCCACTACAAAAAGACATAAATACCACATTTCCGATTTCACAATTAGAAGAAATCAATTTAAATACAGAAGAACCTTCGGAAATTAAAACAAAAGACGAGTTAGAAGACTCACAAATAATAAAGAAATGTCGACTAAAGAAACTTCTAGAAATAATTAATTTAAATCATGTGAACGAAGAAGAGAAAAATAGTTTAATAAACATATTAGAGAACTTCACCAACCAATTCTATCTATCCGGAGATAAACTAAAAGCGACGGATAAAATAAAACATAAAATAATTACAAGCGATGAAATACCGGTTAATATAAAACAATATAGACATCCGCAAGTTCATAGGGAACTAATAGAAAAGGAAGTTAAGAAATTACATGAACAGGATATCATTCAACCGTCCATTTCACCCTATAACGCACCCTGTTTTCTTGTACCCAAAAAATCAACAGAGTCAGGTAAAAAAACGTGGAGATTCGTTATCGATTATAGAGCCCTAAATAAAAAGGTAACAAATATTTCATATCCTCTCCCCAATATTAGCGACATTTTAGATCAGCTAGGCGGCTCAAAATACTTTTCTATATTAGACATGGCCTCCGGATTCCATCAAATTCCCTTAGATTCTTCTACAAAACATAAGACTGCCTTTTCAACTCTGTACGGACACTGGGAATTTAATAGATCACCCATGGGTTTACGTACAAGTCCCGCGATTTTTCAAGATTTAATAAATAAAATTTGTTCGGGTCTGCAGGGAATAGAGATGCTGATATATATGGACGATGCCATTATCTATGCATCCGATTTAAAAACACATAATCGAAAACTAAAATCATTTCTAAAAGCCATTAGAGAAGCAGGTTTAACTTTAAAGCCGGAAAAATGTGCATTTTTAAGGAAAGAAATTCACTACCTCGGACACATAATTAATAAAAACGGAATTCATCCGGATCCCAAGAAATTAGAAGTAGTAAAAAAATTTCCAAAACCAATAAATAAAAAAGTAGTCAAACAGTTTTTAGGATTAATAGGATATTATAGAAAATTCATTAAAGATATAGCAAAAATAGCTAAACCATTATATGCCTTATTAAAAAAAGATAATAACTTTGAGTGGAAATCGGAACAAGAACACGCATTCGAGGAACTAAAAAATATTTTATGCTCGCCGCCGATACTTCAATTTCCGGATTTTAAAAAAGAATTTATAATCACAACCGATGCATCAAATTATGCCGTAGGCGCTGTTCTTAGCCAAGGAAAGATCGGTGAAGATAAACCGATAGCATACGCGTCTAAACTATTAAATTCAGCCGAAAAGAAATACTCTACAATTGAAAAGCAATTGATCGAAATGATCTTCGGAATCGAGCAATTTCGTCAATATGTGTACGGAAGATTCTCTACTCTTGTAACAGATCACAGACCACTCGTATGGCTGCATAATTTAAAAGATCCGATATCTAGACTCGCTAGATGGAGGATAAAACTACAAGAATATACATTTAAAATAATATACAAGGCTGGTAGGGTAAATGCAAACGCAGACGCACTATCTAGGAATCCTATACACTTGAACACACAACAAGAGGAGAAAAAGGTGGATGATCACGAAGACATCTCACCGGTTTCATCTCTTGACACTAATACCTCACAAGAAATAGAGCAGTATATCACAAAAGTTTTTATAGTTGACAATAACGAACTGACACTTATACAATCACTAGATATGCAAGTAAATGATAATACGAAAAATAACCAAGATGTCGAGGAAGTAAATGAGTATGAGATTAGCTGTCCTAAGACGCCACGTCTATTGACGGGTGCAGACGAAAGTGTAATTGGTTGTCCTAAGACGTCACGTTTATTGACGGGTGCAAACGATAGAAAGAAAGATGTTCATAAGCCGCAGATACCTCACGAGTTTGAATGCTTAGAGGAGAGCGCAGATGGAATGAATGGCAGTAATTTGAATAATCGACATATTGGAGAAAAGGTTTTTCATAATTCTAAGATTATGTTTACAATGGCACACGCTTTATTTAAATATACTAACGATTTCTTACTTATCAATAATGATAATATTGTACACTTCATATCTACTAATTGTCAACTAACAACACCAATCAGCCTTGAATTAGTTGAAAATAAAATTATTTCTGAAAATGATCTTGTTGTTTTAAAACCCTCAGTCGAACAAGTTTTAACATTTAAATTACCTAACAATAATTACCTTTTTAATTTAGTGATAAAAACTCGGCATAATGATGAAGCATCGGTTCAGAATTTAAATATCTGTTTAAATAGTCTAAAAATTTCCATGGATGAACTAGGAACCAATAGAGCGCGAATTTCTGAAAATAATAACAGATTAGACTCAATAGATTGGAGGAAAATCAAGAATGCATTAGTCAACACATTTAATAATGGCAATTATACAATAACAATATGCAAAAATGATATACATTTTCCAGACGAGGACGAAAGACTGAACATAATAATAGAATATCATGATTCTGTAATTGGAGGTCATCATGGCATGACAAAAATATATAAAGATATTAGGAAACATTTTTACTGGAATGGTATGAAAAATGATATTCATAATTATGTAAAGTCTTGCTCTAGTTGTCAAGCAAAAAAATTAGTTAGAATAAAAATTAAACAACCGATGACAATTACTGAAACACCAACAAAGGCACTTGACAAAATACAGATGGACATTGTAGGACCTTTACCAATGACTGACTCAAGAAACAAATATCTCTTAACATTCCAATGCGTGTTGACTAAGTATGCTGATGCCATACCACTTGCTAGTATGGATGCGCAAAGTGTATCGAGAGCATTAGCTGAGAAATTTATTGCACGGCATGGATGCCCAAAGATTATTCAAACTGATCAAGGACGTAACTTCTGTAGCAAAATAATGCAGCATACCTGTAAAATATTCAAAATTAAACACATAACATCAATTGCATTTCACCCCGAGTCGCTTGGGTAGCTTGAGCGCATAATACCTTTATTCAATATCTCAAACATTATTGTACAGATACCTCATGGGATAAATGGATCCGATTTTGTATATTTTCCTATAATACACATGTTCATGAAGCTCATGGTCATACACCGCATGAGACATTTTTTGGTAGAGAAGCACGGATACCATCTGCTTTTTCCAAACAAAGTATTACTCCTACTCAACATGATATTGTTAATGATTTGGCACAAAGATTATCCTATACTCAAACTCAGGTTGCAAAGAATCTTAAAAAATCAAAGGAACGTTATAAATATTACTATGATAAAATGTTAAACACAACAAATTTTGAGGTTGGAGACATGGTGTATTTAATCAAAGAAATACAAACCTCAAAATTTGATGCACAATATATAGGTCCCTTTGAAATAATAGAAATAGTAAACAATGTAAATGTGCGAATAAAAATGAGAAATAGAATAAAAACAGTACATACCAACAAATTAAAATGTCACAATTAGGTTAGAACAAAAGTTGTTACTAACGCAACAACTTTTGCATAAGGGGTAAGGTGTGACGCACAGAACAGAGATTAAGAGAAAGTCAAATTCTGTGTTATACATCAGACAACAAAGTCTTATCTTTTCTCTCTCTCGCACTTATGTACTATTTGGTATTACTACCAGCGCCTCTGGTGAAGTCGTGGCATTTTTTAAAAAATTTTTTTATTGTGTCAAAACCTATTTAAAAAAAATAAGTTGACCACGTATCGATTTCAGTCGTGGCATTTCAAGGCGCGAAATTTAAAAAGGTACAGATAAAACAATCATGTTTAATCACAATATTATTAAAGTATCATACAAAAATACACCATAATATGACAAATATTATATAAATATACATAATAGTAATAATATCGTGTGTTTTCGTATAATATTTTAATAATATTGTGATTAAACATGATTGTTTTATCTGTACCTTTTTAAATTTAGCGCCTTGAAATGCCACGACTGAAATCCATACATGAGCCAACATTTTTTTTAAATAGGTTTTGACACAATAACAAATATTATAAGAATAAATTATTTTTTAGTTAATTAATGTAAAATTATTTTAACTATTATATTGAAAATATTAATAAAATATATTGTAAATATATTATGAATTTAATATTATGAAATATTTGTCGCTTTTGAAATTAATCAAATAAAATTTAAATTATTTTAATACCTTAATACAATATAACAAAATAAACTATATTATTTAATAGATTATGTTTCAATTAACTAATTTAAAATGATCTTAAATATAATATTGATAATATGAATAAAATATATTGTAAATATATTATGAATTTAATATTGTAAAATATTTGTCGCTTTTGAAATTAATCAAATAAAATTTAAATTATTTTAATACCTTAATACAATATAACAAAATAAACTATATTATTTAATAGATTATGTTTCAATTAACTAATTTAAAATGATCTTAAATATAATATTGATAATATGAATAAAATATATTGTAAATATATTATGAATTTAATATTGTGAAATGTTTGTCGCTTTTGAAATTATAAATAAATACAAATGAAAATAAATCAAACTATTAAAATATTTATTTATATCAATTCTTTTTTTGTTGTTTTTAAAACATTTTTCATTTAAACATTTACATTGTACATAAAAAAATGAAAATAGAAAAACAACAATGCCTTGATTGTCATAACTCCTTATATTCGGATGTTTTATCAAATGACCATGACTTGATTAGATCAAAAGAAATGTTGGATAATGAACAGCATTTAAATTACCCATCAAAAAATTTTTATAAATTATTGTTAGAGTTACATATAAAATTATACCAATTTTTAAATAAAAAAAAAAGTATAATAGATATAGAATTTCAAAACATTTACAAAAGAAAGAAGTTTTCAATATCTCTCGCATTGTGTTTGAAAATAATATCATCACGTGTTTCGTTTCACCAGGATCGACTCACGAAAAAAAGGCATCAGGGCAATAGTAAGGAACAGGGCGCTTAAAATTTTTGGTCGAAGTCGTGGCACATTTGTTGCCCGTTCTCCCATTTAAAGTTGACCCCCCCTGGTGTGACGTCTGTGTCACATCTCGAATCAAAGCTAGTAATATTACTACGAGAGTCATACTAGCGATTGTAAGCTACCGGAAGTGACTGGAAGGCGGCACGAAAATTGAATAATAAAAATTATATATTATATATGATATACGTTAAATAAGAATAAACAAGTAGAATTAATTATATAAAAATAGTTAACGATCATTCGATGTAAAATGTCAATAAATCAAATGTAAAATATTGTGCTGTAAAAAAGAATCACTAATGTTAACATTGGCGCTAATTGTTATAAAAAAACAAAAAAGACAATCGGAGGAATGAAGCTCGCTCGTGCAAGTTTAACGGAGAGTCAGACTTGTGCTACCTGTGTATCCTAACACATCAGTCCGCTAATTAAATCTTATTTTAAACTTATACACTAGTTTATAATTAACCTTTTAATATTCAAAATCCTTCCTTAACCGATATCCTCCTTTTACCGCGATCAACCTTTTAATAATTTGTGTGCCTAGGGAAAGGGAAGTGGGGATATCACAAAAGATTAAATATTAAAAAATGTCAGACTAGTTACATTGTATAGTATTTATTTAAATTTGTGTTTGGTGGTTATCCACGTTTTTAAGATGCGAGACCACTCATTTGTAAAAACTTTGGCGGTTGTTTTTCCATAAGTCTTTGTTTTCGAAATATATTAATTTAACTTAGATTATATAAAACTTTTGATTCAAGTACAGAATTAATTTGCAATTCTAACAATGTGTTATTGTAAACATGATCTGATCGTACAATTGTTATATACTTGCATCTTTAAAAATACATGGTAATAAAACAGACATTGAATTATATAATAAAAAATATTTAAGTTAATAGAAATATATTGAAAAACTACTTATTTTACTAACGTATGAATAAATTTAATTGATTTATTGCTAAAAAATATATTTATTTCTCATTTAAGGTTATAATAGAGATTTATTTAAACCTTGAAAAACGTGATTAGAATAAAATATTATTGCTAAGAATAATATAAGTACTTTGGTTTCTGGCCTATAATTAAATTTTAAAAGATGTTTTTATGTTCAAAATGAAATCAGCATTTTACGATAATTGGATACAGATTTTGAAAATAATATGCAATGCATTAGATTAATAATTCTTTTAAAGAAAATGATTGGTAATAATTCTAGTTAATATTTAATTTTAATATTTTAATACATTTTCTATTATATTACGAATTTTATAATTAAGACTAATTAGTATTTATTTTAGTTTATTTTTAATCATTTATAATTTTAGAATTTTGAATAAATAATGTTTTTCATTGGTGGATATCAACGTTTAACATTTTTTACTAGAATATTAAATTGTTATAATTTAAAATTCTGTAGAAAAAGTAACATCTATTTTTCCAATAAAATTGATACTTCTGTAACTAGTGTTTTTAATAATAAGCAATATGAAAATAAATACTCTAAACCAAAAAGACCTTACAAACAAGTATCTTTAACAAATTATAAAAGAAAGTATTATTTATCAGGAAAATGTTACCAAATAAATACAAATTTAAATTTTGCATCAAAAATTATTAAGAAAGCTCCTTCAAAAATTCAGCCTTATATGAAACTTATGAGAATAGATAAACCTATTGGTAAATATTTAATAAAACAATTAATGTTAAAAAAAGTATTGATTGAAATATATCAAAATGTTTATTTTATGTTAAAAAGGTTCTTGGTTATTATTTTGGCCTTGTGGGTGGAGTATAGCTATGGCTAGTCCTGTAGGATCACTTCCAGATATGAGTATGCTTGCTCTTTTTGGTGTTGGAGCATTTATCATGAGAGGGGCCGGCTGTACAATAAATGATATGTGGGATAAAGATATTGATGAAAAGGTACTAAATTACTCAATACAATTTTAATTTAATATTTGCATATCATTTAACAAAATAATTTTAAAATTACTAATTATGTTGGAATATAAGTATAATAAAAATATAAACAAATTTTGAAAAATTTAAAGAAGTTAGTACTTATATGTTAATTAAATATTATTCAAGTAAATTCAAATAAAAAAATAATTGACTTAAATAAAAATTTTATAGTTAAATTTGTTTTAATAACTACTTAAAAATCTAACTTTTAATTTAGTTTAATTAATTGAACGGAGTACAAATTTTATAGGTTGCTAGAACAAAAGATAGACCTTTGGTATCAGGAAAAATTACTCAATTTCAAGCCTTAACTTTCCTTGCTGGACAATTAAGTTTGGGGCTCTTAATTTTATTGCAGCTTAATTGGTATAGTGTTTTTCTTGGTGCAAGTTCCTTAGGTACAAATTATTTTTATTAAAATTATAATAACCCAAAGATTTTTTAAATGGAAAAACCCCATTTTACACCCATTTTTATTTATTTTTTTAAATATCTATTAAAATTCTAATTTATTATATCAAATTATTATGAATTACAGTTAAAAATAGATTTATATTGATTTAATTTTATATTAATATTTAATGATTAATTCTTTGCAGCTTTAGTTATAATTTATCCTTTAATGAAAAGAATTACTTATTGGCCTCAACTAATTTTGGGAATGACTTTCAATTGGGGAGCTTTGCTTGGATGGTCTGCAATTCAAGGATTTTGTAATTGGTCAATTTGTTTACCTCTTTACACAGCTGGTATCTGTTGGACCATTTTATATGATACAATATATGCACATCAGGTAAGATATTTGTTTAATCATTGATTAAACTACATATAAGACTTATATATTTTGTGTATTACAAAATTATATATTTTACAGGATAAAATTGATGATCTTTTGTTAGGCATAAAATCAACAGCACTTAAATTTGGAGATAATACAAAGTTTTATCTCACAGGTTTCAGTACAGTCATGATTTCTAGTTTAATTATGTCAGGCATATATGCTGATCAAACTTTACCATACTATGCAGCTGTTGCATTAGTTGGTACACATTTATTCCATCAGGTAACAAATTTTTTTAATATTCAAGTATACAGTATATTAATATTTTTACTGTTCATTATTTACAGTTGTACTCAGTAAATATATATGATCCTGTTGATTGTGCCAAAACATTTATTTCTAATTCTAAAGTAGGATTAATATTATTTATTGGCATTGTATTAGGAAATTTACTTAAACCTACAGGAAATACTAATTTAACAGAAATGGAAAAATTAAAAAAATTTGAACAAAAACAGATTTTATCAAAAATTGCTGTTTCTCTTTGATTAACTATTTATTTGTAAATAACAATTTAGGAATTTTTAGGAGGAACAGTAGATAGTTTTTAGTAAGAATTGTAGTATAAATTATAAATATAGTATAGTTTCTGTATAAAAATACAATTTATATACCTTTTAATTTATAATTTACGTACATTTCTCCATGACTAAAGAAATTCTAGTCTAAAACATGAGTGTACCTGTGTTTATATGCTGTTGATAAAAAATTTCATTAAATATATATTATTGTAAATATTTTTTTATAAAAAAATTATATAAATACCAAAGCATATTTCTTTTCACTGTAAAAGTTGAATTAAAATATGTAAGAATAAAATAAAATAGTTTTTAAATGTATGATTTAATTTCAGGACTCCATAATTTCCATGTCAACAATATTATCTTTACTTTGTTCTTTATTTTGTTGTTGTTCATCATTAATTTGTTCCTTTCCTCTTTCTTTATTTATTTTTATATTCAGTACATCAATTACTGGAATAACACTATCTTCTTTCTTTAAAATCTCCATATCATTAATTATTTTCTGTTTTTCTTTAATTTCATTACGTTTTTTTAATACTTCTTTGTATTGTTTATCAGTTAACATTTTTTCTCTTGTTTTTTCTAAATGTTTTAAGTTTGGTAAAACAATTGCTATGTATCCACCAAAATGTGGTTCTTCCTTTAGTAATTCAGGATTATCAATTAGACTTTCATTAACTTCAATAAGTTTTCCAATCATGCAACATTTAATTGCATAAGTTGAGTCATCACTGCAAGTTAAAAAGCAAAGATTTGAATTTGATTGTAAAGGTTGAGCTCCATGTTTAGATTTTCCGGAAACTTTATTGTTTATTCTATCTAATTTATCACTAACTTTGAAATTACAACTTGTAATTGTTTTATTTTCTTGAAATATAGTATGGCCGGATGCTAAACTAATCATACAGATACGATTACTATGTATTCTTATGCAAATATCATCACATGGTTTTTGTACATCAATTTGATAATATGGTGTAAAATATCGTTCAGTTACTGATGGAAAATGATCTCCATTAAATTCAACTTCATTTAATATATCAGAAGCATCATGTTCTAATGGATATATAAATTCCTCTTCGGGAATATCTTCTTCAGAACAATTTGCATATTCAAGGTCTTCATCTTCACCTTCTTCATTTTGTAATAATTTCAGTTTTTTATTAATAGGTTCATTGTCATTACCAAGTTCTAATTTAAGTTTTGTATTATTATCCATTCTTTAAGTTATTTTATTATTAATAGATAGAGTTTATAAGAAACATTCATATAACTTTTTAATAATTTAATTATAAAAATGAAAAAGTTTATAAATCTATTTTTAAAGTATTTTATATGTTTGGAAGTTTTCTAATATTGGTAAAATATTTTTCCTACTAATAAGTAATTTTTATTATTATATTAAGGTCTTTAACAGCTTGATTAATGATATATATATTTACACTGAAAAATAAAAATAATTTTGTAAACAAATAATATTAAATGATTAAAATTCAGATAGTATGTTGATTTATATAAAAAAAATTCTTTGTAAAAGTATATTTTATAAATCTATCTGAAAAGAATTTTATAAAAAAATTCTTATTATTTAAAAATTTTTTTTATTTAATTTATTATTTAAACATATTTTATTATAAATATATTTTTACCTCTTCAATAAAATACACACTTTCGAATAAATTGAATTATTCAGTATTATAACCTAACATTTTCATTTCATATTTTAAAAAGAAATGAGGTAAAAAGAGATCACATATGCTACAGGGGAGGGGGGTCAACTTTAAATGGGAGAACTGGCGACAAACGCGCCACGAGTACGACTAAAAATTTCAAGCGCCCTGCACTTTACTGTCGCCCTGAATCCTTTTTCGTGAGCCGATCCTGGTGAAACGATGCACGTGTTGATATTGTTCTCTAACACAATGTAAGCCGTATTCAAAACTTTTTCTGAAAGAAACAGTTCTGAAATTATTTCAATTTTAATTTTATTGAATAATGATAATTTATATAAAGTGAGTGTATATAAAAATAAAAAATTGATTGTAAATTCATACGTGTGAAATCCAAATAAGAAATTTAAATGTAATTAATTGTAATTAATTGCTAATATAAATATTGCATTTTATTCGCATACAAATTAAATGTTAAAAAGATACTTAATTTAAAAACTTAAAATATCTAAATTATGTATACATACGTATAACTTAAATATTATAAGTAATCTTTATTATCATTCAATATATGTTTTATGTGTTACATTATATTTTATTATTAATTCATTATTAAAATTGCACATTGATATTTATATTTGCAAACATTATAAATATTATAAATATTAATATAAATATTGTCTGTATCTTTCTAATTGTTCGGCGCTTTCTCTTGTCGTCAGCTTTCCGACGGCAACGGAGAGTGCCTCGAAATGAAAAACAATGGTCAGGGCGAACCCAAACTTTACGATGGGCCGCAATGCCGCACCGGAGGGATAATACAGCGTTGTGACGCTCGGCGCATCACTCCTGCATCAGGAATCCTTGGTATGTGACTTCTTTCTTTGCTTGTAATCAATTTGCGTTCTCTAGCGTGCGATCGCGTCTTGTTACGGGAGATTCGCCGGGATTGTCGGCGATTCTTCTTCGTGTATGTGTGTGTGTGTTTGTGTTGATTTACGTGCGCAGATACCTGGTTCTGCGCACCGCTAAATCGGCGAAGGCGCCGTTTTCAATCTCGTGGGGTTCCACCCACGAGTTCTTATCTGGCCGAATCGCCACGGCCCGCAGCGGCCCAATTTCACCGCATACCAGGTGAAGGACGCGGCCCAGGGCGGCGACGAGTAGCGTCTCGCCGCACCGACCCGAGGTGTTGAGCTTCGCCGAGGACGCCAACCACTGTGCGGCTACTGTGGGCGTCTCCCGCGCACGCTATAGCGATAATTATATCTATTCCTGTAAAACAAGTGTGGCTTTTCCCCTCACCGATGGGTTTTTATGCCTCTGTATATGATAAGAGCCAATAAATTATTGTTGTGGCTCAAATTTGAAGAGATTGATTGAAGTGTCGCTTAACTCCTCACCCCTTTTCCCATCTTGTATTTTATAATAATTTTGCTTTAAATATAGAATTTTCAGCTAACCCGACGGACATCAATATTGCAACTAGAGTTTTGAACTGTCTTACTACCTGACTATCTCTCTATTTTTCCCTCCCACCCTTTCTCTCTCTTTTTCTATCTTTCTCGCTTTCTCTTTCCTGCACTACTTCATAATATAATATATTAAAATCCTCTTAAGTGTGGAAAATTCATTCACAGGTAGGTGTCATAAACCCTATACAGGTCAAACAATAAATTTGGCTAGTAAGTTATGAATATATTAAATTTGGTTATGCATTAAAACCTATTTAAAAAAAATGTTAAATACAGATATACGAAGATTGGGTGAACGTTGTGGCATTTTAAATTTCGTGCTTAAGTATTTTAAAATGCCACGACGTTCACCCAGTCTTCATATATCTGTTGTTACGCCTTTGTCACTTCTCGAATCAAAGCTAGTAATATTACTACTAGAGTCACACTAGTGATTGTAAGCTACCGGAAGTGACTGAAAGGCGGCACGAAAATTGAATAATAAAAATTATATATTATATATGATATACGTTAAATAAGAATAAACAAGTAGAATTAATTATATAAAAATAGTTAATGATCATTCGATGTAAAATGCCAATAAATCAAATGTAAAATATTGTGTTATAAAAAAGTATCACAAATGTTAATTTTGGCATTAATTGTTATAATTAGTTGTTATGAAAAACAAAGACGATCGGAGGGATGAAGCTCGCCCGTGTAAGTTCGACGGAGAGTCAGACTTGTGCTACCTGCATATCCTAACACATCAGTCCGCTAATTAAATCTTATTTTAAACTTATACAGCAGTTTATAATTAACCTGTTTAATATTCCAAATCCTTCCTTAATCTTACTTTTACCGTGATTACCCTTTTTAATTATTTGTTTGTGTATCCAGAGAAAGGGAAGTGGGGATATCACAGTTTTTAAAAACTTTATTAAATTTTTTTAAAGTTTTTTTAACATCGCCGAAGAAAACAAAAGTTGTTTTCTTCGACGAAATTATACCAATTCTTTTTTCATATTTATTTGACTCTTTTATTTCATAATAATTGCTAAAAAAATAAAAAAAATATTATTCTAAAATCTGAACAAATAATCACGAAATAATGAATATATAAATATAATATTAAACTAGCTTCAAACTTATCTTAAAGTGGAACAATGTAATAAGCTGTCAATTATTTTGCAGAACTACATTCAAATTGTGTATAGTTTATAATTTGCATTATTTTTGTTTCAAAATGGTGTTTTTTCATTATTATCTAGTTTTTTTGTAAATATCATTTCATTTTTAATTTCAATACAGTAGTTTAATTGTATAAGTCCGTTGTATTTTCAAATATATTTTGATGATTTTTAATATATTGTATAATAAATAAATTTTCCTTGACTATTGAATTGTTACTTAGCAACTAATTTTTCATAAATGCTAATATAATTCATGACTTAATTGACATTATTCAAAATAATGTTTTCAATTTTTTAAAGATAAATAAACAATTTGTTGTTTAATAAATTTTTCAATTTATACTAGATTTTTAAATTAATTCCACATCACAGCATTTAGCGCGCTATCTATTGATAAAAATTCAGGATTTAAATTATTAGGCTAATAATAAAATCTTTTAAACAAGGTGTTAAGGACGGAACTGGGAGATTATTCCTAGTAGGCGTGCGTCCAGGATGCGGGGACGCCCTCAGTTATTTGGGACCTATAAAATGCGCAAATTTGTTGGCGTGCGCTTAGTCGAGTAGAGCGAAAAAACTTGAAGGGACGGACGTGTAGCCTCGCCGTTTTGAGTGAACGGGGTGGGTGCATGCGGAAAAACAAGGATGTGTATCGGATGCGACGGTGCCATCGAATGCCCTTCTCTATCATCTATGCTGCATGATTTCGGCCGATCTGCTTGCTTGCTCTCTCTCTCTCTTTCACTCTCTTTTTACTCTCTATCTCTCGCTTCTCTATCTCGCTCTTGCTCACGCGTATGCTTACTCTCTCTAGCTTTTCCTCTCACTCTCTCTTTCAGGGTAACCCGGCCCGTCTCGCTGCATAATTAATATTATTATATTGTGAAAAGAACGAATGTGAATGAGTAGTTTATACAGGCTTTTTCTCTCCCAGCAAGCGGAGAGTTTTTTATGCCAAGGAAATAAGAAAATGTTTGTAAATGTGTGAGAGTTACGCGAATTCGGAAGGCAAAAATTCGAAAAGCCGCGCCGTTAAAGACGATAAGCGCAACGATCCTTGTTCTGGGAAAAACAAATAAAAATCGGAGGACGGAGGGCGGGGCTTACGGCCCAGTGTGTATGAAATTTTGTAAGGCGGCTCAGATGCGTCTGAGCAACGAGCGAGTGATTTTGTTATTGTAAAAAATAAATAATTGAGCTTGCCAGTGAATCAGAGGTTTTCTTTTTGGACCCACATCACCTAATCCCAAAGTCCTTGATAAATAGAAGTTAATACAACTTTAACATCAAATCAATGCAGACGCGCAATTCAGACTTAACGCACTCAATAATGTCGCTCTTCTTTACTAGGTGACAAATTTCTGAGTTTTGGCTATTTTCATATGAAAAAGTTAAGTGAGGTGATAAATACAAGTCCCTCATGACACGTATTTCTCGTGGACCTGGAGCTGCAGTACCCTAAATCGGCTGACCGGCTAGATTCAGCTCTCGAAGCTGTTTCTTCTTGCACTACTCTCATGAGTTTTTCTGCACTTGCATACGCAATATATTACAATATATTACAATTTTAACACTTATAATTAATCAGGTGTGATAATTGTGTGAGGAAAATCCTCACTACGCACTCAGTTACGAGAACTAATCGCATGACGTCACGTGTCGGAAAGAGAGAAAGAAGCAAGACGTTGCCCTCTCTCCGCAAAGTTCAGCTGGGCCGTCGAGGAGCGGGGAATCCGTCCCCTCCCCCGTGCGCCCGCCGCCGCAGGTACAGTGACGTTTGCACCCAAGTGGGAGGCATGCGCTCTCTCTCGGGCGCTCAGAAATCCGCTATTGTGCTCCACCACTCGCACGGGCGAGGTTGGAGGATAGCCACTACTCCGTTACTCCTGCGTACGGTCCGGTTAAGTCAACTCACTCTAATTAAAAGACGAGTCGCCGTGGGCCAGTGAGTAGAGTATAAAAGGGTGAGTCAGGATTGACTGGGTGCGCTTTGAACGGCAGCTCGTTCCAGCGAACTAAGCCTAGTAAAAGAGTCCCAAGCGAGGAACTTCTCTTTTTTTTTAAATAATCCGCCTGATGAATGCCATCTTCTTTCTTTTTTAGGAAGAAAACCTGGCCTCCTCCTCATACAACCGTTTACTTTTTAATATAACCAAATGCTTGAATAAATGAAGGGAATCAATAAGATCCGCGTGTTTTTATTTTGCGGCTCCCTTCCTCTTTACTTTCAGGAGGATAATCTACACTCTGGCTCCGGTGAGCTACCCCCGACAGCAGCAAGAAGGCTGCGGCGTCAGAAGTGAATAAGTGATTCGGTGAAATTTTTTACTTTTTCTCTCTGTTTCTTTTATTTCTTTTTCCAACATTTCTTTTTATTTCTTCTTTCTCTCTTTCTTCCTCTCCCTTTCGTCCCTTTTCTTTCTTTTTTCTCGTTTTTCAGGATCTTTTTTCAGGCTCTTCAATCAATGATATTCACCGTCTGTTTTGAGACTTACCTCAATTATGCAACGAAATTAAAATTTATATTTAATTTATGAATTACTTAGGATCAATAATATTAAGGAGTGAGGAAGAGGAAATTATTGCTACAGGTTTGAAATTAAATGAAATACAGAATCGCGAGACGACAAATACAAGATAATTTATTTGACGCGGCATAAAAACCCCCTGCGTCAGGGGGAAAAGCCTTGGTGCATCGGATAAGAAATGTATAAAACTTATAAAGGGTGCTTCTCGCACACGAAGAATTAGCGTGCACAGGCGCTCGCAATCGGCGGCTCACGCTCGAGCAAGAAGGCAGCGGGGGCGTCGATAGACCCGCTGCAATGCGGGGCAGACTTGGTGTTAGCCTGCACCCACCCTGGAGACAATACTCGGGCGCCGTCAAGAAATAGCTGGAGATCGAGTGGTCTCAGCAGCCTTGGATCACCAGAACTCAGCACCAGTGATCCCACAATCACACACGCACGCAACGCAGAAATTGAGTATGATCTCGCGCAGATAAGCGAAAAATTCGGCGGAAACGGAAAGAGAAAAAGCACAGGGCGATGTACTTTTCGTAAAGTCGCACGGAAGATTGCTCATCTCCCCCGCGCCAGACCCCACGCAGGTCAAGATTCGTTTTCGGGCCTGTCCCCCCTTTTCAATATTTACACGATTCGGCAGTTTCTGTGCACTTTCCCTTTTCACGAAGTGAAAAATGCACGGAACGGAAAACTGCCCCAAACACCGTCTATTCAAGTATCTAATCAGCAAGGGGCCCTGAATACCCTTGTTAGGAAAAAAAAGAAGAATGAACATTTCCGGATCATTCTCTACCATAGACATCGAGAATCTCATCAACGAAGGTACATCAAGTGACATGCCAGTAGCCAAAATACCCCTACAGTACCTTTTCCTCCCGAAGCTATTAAGTACTGTAACGTGTCCTGTGTTAAGGCCCGATTCGGGATGTTCGTGAACCGAATCGGGAGAATTCGGCGGAAAGTCGAACTTTTGGATCGAGACAGGGGATCCCGCACGATATGACTTGCAGGGTCCGCCCCCCTCGATTGATTTTGCTTCTCAGATTTATTTTGTTTGTGCTAGAACTCACATCTAGCGATTTTGATTTTCGATTGAGATATCACCGGTGTGAGCGAGGTGATTGCAAGGTGCATTAGATCTGAAATATCATTTTCCTTTTATGTATCGTTGTCCTCGCTTAAATAATTGGCACACGGGTATTCTAAATATTATGAAAAGTAGAAACATAGGAACTAATAAACTTATTATGAATATCCGTGTAAATTGATTCATTGTTTTCAATATAAAAGACTATTTTTCGTTTTTTATAAGTTTTTTTTATTTTATCGGACATATTTTCATAATTTCTTTCGACGATTTAATGTATAATTTATAAAAAATAATATAGAATTATTAAATTAAAGTGACAGTAAAATAGTTTTGCTACACTTACTTATTATATAATGAATGTTATGTTCCTTTAACATTTGATACATACTAAAGACAAACTTTTTTAAATCATAACATTATTTTATTTTATATAATTAATTATTTTTAATGTTATCTATTTAGTTTGTTATTATTAAAAAACTATAACTAAGTTTATATATACACTTTCTACTATATTTGTTTGTATATATACAATGATTAATATCACAAAAGGATTAAATGTATAAATTGATTTTCACATATATACTATAATTTTACATTTACTTTTTAAAAGAAAAGAGATTTTTTAAAATATTTCTTTTTTTATCATTTTCATTTTTGACAATAATATGTATGACTTTCATATTTTTAAAAAATTAATTTGCATGAATGAAATTAAGCAATTAAGACTAAATGTTAGTATTAAAACATTTGATTGTACATAATATAATTTTTATTATTGCATTTTAATTTCATATAAGTGAATAATTCTTCTAGATATTATATTTAATCTGTATCTGTTTATTATTCATTTTCTAAATTCTAATTCATCGTTCGAAGACGAAGAAGACGATTGCGTAGCTGAGCGGCCGCGTCAGGTAAGCGTACCTGATATAAAAATTGTTATAATAATTGAGAAAAATTTATTGTAACGGGAAAGCCCGTTACAGTGCATAGAGAAATAACGCGCTACTTTTTTAGCGGAGTATGAGTTCCTGTTATCAAAGCTTAGCGAGATTCAGAGTCAAATTGATTTGCTTCTAAGCCAAATTTTCACCCCTATCTTGTCACCTGTTAATATAGCACTCTCCTCCATTACTATTTCCACCCCAAATATCTCTATTTTTAAAAAGAAAAAGAAAAAGTGAAAAGACGCCCCCAACTCTTCTTCTTCTTCAGATTCGGAGAATGATCTCCGATATCCGATAATTTTTTTTAATTAATAATTCCTCTCCTAAACTTGACCCCACATCCTCTCTTTTTATCCACGGGTATACCATATACAGACAAGATAACTCTTCTCACTGTGGTGGTATAGCAATTATTGTTAAAAATACTCTTTCTCACTAGCGAATTTATATATACTCTATCATCTTTCAACAAGTAGGCATATAAATTGAAACATCCCCCAAACCTATTCGAATTTTTGCAACCTACTCCCTACAAAAAGCGGATAATGATCTTTCTAATATGAATCTGGTTTTCCCTGATAACAATCCCACTATACTAGTAGGTGACTTTAACGGTAGACACACTTTTTGGGGATGTTCTTCTAACAACCCCAAAGGTACTTTTCTAATACGTCTTTCTCGTAAATATCATTTTTCCAATGATGCTCCAGAAAATCCTACATATTACCCTGGTAACCGTTATTTACCTAGTATTCTCGACCTCTTCATCTCTAAAAATATTTTTCTTTCTTTTTCCCCCGTTATCCTTGATAAACTATTTTCAGATCACCTCCCAGTGATTCTAAATACTTCTTCGAGATCTTCCACCTAAAACTCGCGTTAATTGGTTACGTTTTATATGTCTTCTTCAATCTAACCTTCTTGGCATTTTTCCAATTAAATCTCCTTCTTATATTTATCTAGCGATTTCTTCACTAAATTCTCATATTCTTCAAAACAAATCTTTGACTTGATTTTCTATTCAAAGTAAACTCCATACTACTCCACTGCCGTTTGATATTATTGACCTTATTAAAACTAAAAATAGGGCTCGCGGAGAGTGGTAAAAATACCGTCTTCCTCACCTTAAAAATCACCTAAATTATCTTCAATACATTATTCATGAAAAAATCTCCGAGGTGCAACAGCAATCCTTCTCCCAATATATTTCGGAAACCGAAAAACATCATAGATCTCTTTGGAAAATAATGAGATCTCTTCGAAATCGAAAAAGACCTTCCTGTACTCTTTTTGTTCAGAATAAAACTTTCAACTCTGATGAAGAAAAATCCTCCCTTTTCGCAGATTTCCTTCAGAAGCTCTCCCAATCGTTCAAACTTATCTCATTCTCAATTGTATACCTCAATACATAACTGTGTAAAAAACTTTTGTTCATGTTCTATAGAAATAGTTCCTACCTCACCTATAGAAATAGGTTGTATAATTCAAAATCTTCCTTCACACAAGTACTCCGGAGTAGATAATATTAATAACGGCATTCTTCAGAATCTCCCTCGTAGATATATTATCATTATTACAAACATGATTAATGCATGGCTTCGTTGCCACCATTTTCCCTCTCTTTGGAAACATGCAACAGTAGTTTTCATTCCCAAGCCGTGAAAATCGCATGAATCTCCCGATAACTTTAGCCTATTAGTTTATTATGCTCTCTGAGTAAAATCATAGAATCAGTAATTTTCCAACATATGACAGCTTTTGTCAACACATAAAATTATCCCCGATTTCCAGCTCGGTTTTTGTCAAAATCATAGCATCGAACATCAACTTCTGCGTATTACGAAAACCATAACAGACGCAATTAATAGAGATTTTTCGTCGGTTCTTACTTTATTCGATATATGCCAAGCGTTTGATAAAGTTTGGCACGATGGACTAATTTATAAGTTAATTAATTTCAATTTCCCCCTATCTCATCTCTATCATTCAGTCTTACCTTAATCATCATTCTTTTTCTGATAAAGTCAGTAACTCTATTTCATCTGTCAGACGTATTCTCTCAGGAGTTTCTCAAGGTTTAAAATTTTCTCCAACTCGTTTCAAAATTTTTTTTGCAGATATGTTAATTATAAACAACTGTTAAACTGCACTATATGTAAATGGCATAGCAATATTATTAAAAGCTGTAAACTCTACTCTATACACTAATAAATACTTAACCACTCTTTCTAAACAGTTAAAACTCTGACGTTTGAAGGTAAATCCGCGTAAATCTAAGGCAATTCTTTTTAGAAAAAGCATCTCTCGAATTAATAAGCCACTTAGTATTGTAATTAGTGGCATCCATATTTCGTGGTTGTCTTCCATTAAATAACTTGGCAAACTGATCAAAAACTCACTTGGGTTCCTCAAATCAAAAATCAAATTTGCCCACTATCTTCTTATGTCATTTCTGATTAATCCTAAATTAACTTTGATATCTAGAATCCCAATTTTCAAAGCCATCATTCTTGGCCTCTTTAGATATGCCATCCCTATTTAGGAGACTGCCTCTCAAAATCAACACCCTTCAGATAACATTTCTAAGAACTCGTCGGTCATTCACAAAAGGCTATCTATTTATAAGGAATGATAGAATTCGTTTTGAATTAGATATTTCTTCCATCTCTTCCCTAGCTTCTCTGAGAGCTAAAGATCTACGCAACTCTATCTCTTCCCACTCTAATCCCGTGATTCAGGACATCTTCAACTTCTCACCTCATCCAAAAGATAGAGTTATGAGACCTTGCTCACTAATTACATAGTCATTCGGTGTTAACTTATTCTCTTTCTCAAACTCTTTCAATTTTCCTCCTTATTCACCCCTTCATAGTAGTAATTAAATAACTCAAACTTATACTCAGCATGTGAGATGCTTAGTTGACTCAGGTTCAGAGTTATCCTTCATCAATGAAAACCTGGTCAAGCTACTCAAATTCAACAGAGATATCAAGAGTTGGAAATCAACGAGTAACACGAACTCAAGGGATTATAGAAATTACTTTGAAATCTATTTACAAGCTCCTCTCAGTGTCAGTGCAAGCGCACATTCTCAATGAGGTGCCTTCGATATTACTATCGTTTAGAGCCAATCAAACAGATGATTGGCATCATCTCAAGAAACTTAATTTAGCAGATCCTCAATTTTTAAAAGCGAGAGCAGTCGATATAATTCTTGGAGCTGATGTATATGATGATATCAGTCGCAATAGATTATCTCCAATTGCTCACTTATCAATATCGATTTGCTTGCTCTAAGTCCAGTCTTATCTCAAGCGAATTTATGAAAAGGAGTCTATTATACACTCTCGACTAAACATGAATCTCGACTTGATGACATTTTAACTAAGTTTTGGACTCAAAAAGAAGTTGTGAAGATTACACCGAATCTTTTAACAGCTGAAGAACAAGAATGTGAGGATTATTTCAAGAGTACACATTTAAGATCATTCTCATCATACCATTAAGATCGGCACCTTAATTTTAGTCACGGATGACAGACTACCTCCAAATAAATGGCCTTTGTCTAGAGTACTCGAACTTATTCCTGGCAAGAATAGTTTAACTAGAGTCGTCTCGCTAAAACCGAGACAGCTATTCTCACAAGACCGATTTCAAAGCTTTCTATACTTTCCATAGCATTTTGAGGTATTTATCAGTAATTTACCTTGCTGATGTCGGGGAGAATGTTTATAAATAAATATGAAAATATGTATGAAAAAAAAATTGGTAAAATTTTATTAAATATTAAAATGAAGATTATAAATTGATCAAAAAACAAACAAAGTTGAATACTAATATTTACATATTTAATTTGTTTAATAAAAAAAAGCAATACATTAATGTGCATACTCTATTATTTGAAACATGTATAAAATACAGATATACATGTAAGCTATTAAAGTAACTATTAAATAATTCATATATCTATTAAAAATAAAATATTAATCATTTTCAACTAGATATCCAATACTATAAATACAACAATACAAATATTAGAAACAAAATATATTTTATTCCAAAAAGGTTCTTGCTTTAACAGTTAGTTTCTGGGATGAGAAGTAGATACAACCACATTTTAAATATAGGTGTATTTCAATTAAAAAAATAATAAAATATTTTGCACTGAGTTTAGGTGCCGTTATCGAAAACTAATTCGATAAATAAATAATTTGTAATTAATTTTAATTATTTTATTGAATTTCTAAATACAGATTATACGAGCCGATGTGCTCTTAACAAGATTCGGAAAAAGACTGACTGCTTCGCTTTAGAATCTACGAGATAGTTTTACAAGGTCGGCCTTTTTTTTACATATAAAGTAGCAATAAACAAACGATCGGCGTTTTCTTTACGAAATTAATATATAAAGATTCGTGCGTCGAAAATGTATAAAGAATCTTATATCAAAGACAATACCGCGGAAAATTATGATAGACACAAACCGATTCTATTCGAGAGAAAATTGAGATACTGAGTTATAATTATTTTATATTTATGCAAGCATGTTCACATATAATTCTGAATGAAAATTAATTTGTGCAGTAAATAAATATTTAAATAATAAAAAAAAGCTTCATCTTCTGTGCCTCAAGCGTCACACTTTTCCTTTTTTCATTTTTATTATTTTATTACTTTACGAAATTTATAGATGCGAAGACCTGTAATATTTACATGGCTATATAATTTCTAATAGAATAAATTAATTTTTGGTGACAATTGCAATTTTAATTATTTATTATGTAGTTTCTTATTGCCTATAATTATTCTTTTTGAATTACATATCTTATATATCTACATGTATATACATATAAATAACAGTCACTCGTTCCTTCATGGTAATTACAAGCTTAACGTAACATTAGTATTTACATGTGTTATCGCAGTAGCATAGGCTGATACGGAAAACAGATATTAAGGGCTGATACATTTTTAAAGATATTGCTAAATGTCACATTATCTGTGGCACGATATTTGGTACAGTAATTTCTGGTATTGTCGTTTCGTTATGTTGCATTATTTACAACATAGAACGTGTGAAGTGACGTCTGAATCTCTATTCCAGGGGGATTCAACTATAAATGAGAAAACTGGCAACAAACGTGCCACAACTACGACAAAAAATTTAAAGCGCCCCATACCTTATAGTCGCCCTGATGTCCTTTTTCGTGAGTCGATTCTGGTGAAACGAGACACGTGATGATATTATTTCTAAACACAATATAATTTTTTTAAAAAATGCCACGACCACACCAGAGGTGCTGGTAGTAATCCATAAGTGTGAGAGAAGGAAAAGATAAGATTTTGTTGCCAGATGTATAATATAGAATTTGACTTTCTATTAATCTTTGTTCCACAGAACAGACACTAAGAAAATGCCAAGCTCAATGTTAAACTTTGACGAACACACATGGCAGCAGAAATATCTTCTTAAATATCTCTCGCACATTTAGAAACACTAGCGATCTCTGAAAAGTCCGTGGCCCGAACTAAAATTTTAAAGTACTTATAAAACAATTTAACTCGGGCCACAGACTCTTGAGAGGATAAGTCATAAGTGTGAGAGAGAAAGAGCATATTTATCTCACCATCCAAAAACCACTATTCAGTTTGGCCTTTATGTACTTTTTAATTTTAAATGTATTACATTACTGCTTCTTATGCTTGTCACTTGAGCACTAATTAACAATATTTATATTCACAATATATATATATATATATTATACCAATATTCAATTATAATTAATATTTACATTACTTAGAAATTCATTTACATTACACATGTATCAATGAATTTTTCAACTTCTTCTATGAAGAAATTTTGTAACAACTAAAAACTTTTTTTTAGTTGTTACAAAATTTTTACCTACTACAGAAAAGGTAAAACTTTATAAATAATACTTCTTTTACTAAGTAATATCCTAATATTACAAAAGTTGATTCTTTTTAAAAGAAATTGTAAATGTATAAATGTACAGTTTTTTGTTTTTAATAATATTCTTGTTATTATCATAATGAATGTATATTCATTATTATTAAATATGTTTTATTTAACATTGCACTAACCTAGAAAAATAAATAAATATATATTAGTGATTTTATTATTAAACTGTGTATATATTTTATAAATATTATTAGTAATAATAAAATAGATTTTATTTAAAAACTTATAGGTGTTAATGATGATGATTTTGTTGTGGATGGTATTAATTATATTTTTGCAATCTGTTCTTGACAAACTGTCAACATGAGGCTCACCGGCTCCATATCACTTGAACATAAACAGATGTCTTGATGATATAGGAGGCGTTGATGCTCATGAACTAGAGAGAGACAACAATAGGCGCGAAAATGTATTGTATATATATTTATGTGATTAATGCATGTATGAGGTAGTGTGAATGTTGAAAAATTGTGTTGAAAAAGTGTGCCGACGTGATATTGCCGATAATTACAGATTATATAATTATCGGCAGAAAAATAGTTTTCTTGTTTTCGATTTTAATTTAATAATGTGATTGATTAACTAATCACAGTAGGGGATTTTGAAGTTGAAAGGAAGAAGGACTATATGTGTTAATTAACCAATTATGAATTTCTATTTGGCGTAAAGTCATAAAGGAAAATTTATAATTGGTGAAATTGAGAAAGTAGTGATGGGACGAAGTGGGATTTTTCAGTTATAGAAAAATCTCATGATTCATTCTAACGTTGTCTTTTGCATTATAAAGATATATATAGATTATTAATAAATTATAATTATTTATTGAATTTAAAATTGTATCGAATAGAAGTAGTGTTGGCATATATATATAGATAATATTTTATATTATTAAAATATATATTGAGTTTGTAGTGTAGTGAGTGAAGGAAATTATTTATTTATATTTAATAAATAAATATAAAAATTATAAATATATATAAATCTGGAAATATATATATATTTTATTGGATATAAAATAATAAATTATTCTAAGAGAAGTAAGTAATGGATAATAAATAATAATAAATTAATTTAAGAAGAAAGAATTATTCCATAAATAAATAAATTATATATATCTATCAAAATAATCAACTAATTAAGGTAAGAATTTATATTATTTAAATTTATTGATTTAATATTTTATTGAAATATATTGAATAATATAAATTTAACATTGATTCATTGGTAGTGAATGATATAATTATTTTAAATAATTGTTATATTTAAATTAAAATTTATTTAATATTTTAGCGGAATTCTCTCTGACTAAATTATTAGGTAGTGAAAAATAGTGCATAGTATTTGTAGTGATTAGAATTTATAATTAATAATTAAATTCATCGTTACATTATTTAATTATATATCAATATGTATTTACATATATAACATATATGTATATTACAATATATATATATATATATATATATATTTAAATGTAAATTTAATATTAGATTTGTAAATACATGTGTATATATAATTAAATAATAACAAGAATATTATTAAAAAGCTTTAAATATAAAAGCTTAGTTCCTACACCGCATATATGTACTTTTATATATTAAATAAATTTTAAATTATATTATTTTTACAAAAATATTTACTAATTAACTTAAATACTTACCAATAAAAATTGTGTCATTGATATTGATTTATAAAACACCTCATTGTATCTCATCCGCACCATTCCCTATTTTTATTTGATAAAATAAAATATTGTTGATATTGATTTATAAATCTCCTCATTGTGGTTAATTCGCATCATTCTTGATTTTTATTCGATAAAATAAAAATCACTTCTAAATTCACTCACAGTAACTCTATAATAAACACTAATTAATTATATATTTATTTATATTTATATTAACATATAAATTCATTTATATTAATTGCACGTGTTTAAATGAATTTTTAAATTTCTTCAATGAAGAAATTTTGTAGCAACTAAAAACTTGAAATCTGTTCTCGATTAAAAGCGTTTGAAATACAATAATGTAAACATATGTACCAGGTTACCAGTACCGACACACGAAAAGGGACATATGGGGCGATTTTATTTTGCTTAATTTGTCGAAATTGTTACTAATACTAAAAATAGAAAAGAAAAAATAGTTTTTCAATTGAATATAATAATTTCAACTAAAAGTATATGCTATTATTAAAAAATTAAAAAATTTTCAAATTATTATGTTGTGGACACTTTTTTTGTGTCACAACCTATCTGTGGCTCGTCTGCTGCGTTTGTCGCCGCTCTCCCATTTAGAATTGACCCCCACCCCTGCACTGTTCTGTACACTATTTTGTGACAAACACCAAGGAAAAGCACGTGTGTATCGCGTTATCGGGACTCTACCAACCCCCACCCTGTCAACATATTTAAAATTGTGTACACAGAAAAATTTATACATTTTCCCATTGCACTTAAGCAATATTTACGTAGTTCTTCGAAGTTTTGGTGTTACGATGAATTGAGCTATGGATTTGTATTTATTTGTCTTATATTTTTAGGCGATCAACCTATTATTCCCATAAAGACAAAAGAAATAACCTCTAAAATTTTTTCAGCGAAAATCAGTTATATACATTCTCGTTGCATTTTTAAAACTACTTTTAACAATAATGGATAGACGAAAAATACAATCTAACAACGCACTACATAAGCGACTTTATTCTGCAAGTCAGTTAGCGGTGAAAAGTGTATCAGATTCCGTGAAAAATAATATTGTAAGATCTGCAAGTGCAGATGATAATCGATCTTCTCGTAAGCGTAAAAATTCGGACGTTGAAGACACAAATTCATCAAAAGAATCTTCTCCAAAGGTCAAGAATATCATAAAAAAAAGACGTAAAAAACGTTATAAAAGTGAAGATGAAGACGAAAAAGAGATTTTGCCGAAACAATTGAAAGTGGCCAATGTAAAAAATAAGAAAAAACAAAATGAAAAATTGTTAAAACAAAGTGAATCGGAAGAATCCAATTCTGGTAGAAAATCATCCTCCAATGACTCAGATGATGATGAAGAAAATGAAGAAAATAATTTAACTGGTAGATCCTCAATTAGAGGGATGTTAGAAGCATTAGATAAAAGCCCCTCAAAGTTAAGTCAGAATTCAAATATTTCATTTAATAAATATCGCAGACTGGATTTGAGAAGACCTACACAATCTAAGCTTCAACAATCAGTATCAAAGAATAAAATTGATAGACACAGAGAAATTAGTAAACAAGAGCTATCTGATGAACCTCTAGATGAGATAGAAATTGAAAAATTTGATTTAAAAAATAATTTAATTGAAACATTATGTAAAAAAGAAAATAACTTAGATGAATCTGTAAAATCAGACTACTCTTTACTACATTATAAGGATCAAGTCCCTGTTGATACAAATGACACTTCTGTTAAAAAAAATACAATAAAATGTGGGAATAAAAATCCACTAGGTGTACCACATATAATATCAAAAAATAAACGACATCATGAAGTTCAAGCAAGCCCTGTTAAAAATTATAGAAATAGAAAAAAAAAATCATTAGAATGTAGTTCTGAAAAAAATAGTGAAAATAATGAAAATGATATAAGTAATGTAAATATTGAAAAAAAAACTTACAATGAGACTGATGATATATTAATACATTTTCTTAGTGCAGCTGGAATTACTTTATATCCAGGCGAAGTTCTACATGTTGCAAGTAAATAGTTTTTTAGACTTTTGAAATTAAAATATATTATTTTATTTTAATATTTATTTTAAATTTAGATAATAATTCTAGAGAAATTATAGAAAAAATGAAAAAACTTTTATCTTTAAATAGTTTTGATGTAGATGAAATTATTGAGTCATGGAATAATTACATTAATGATGAAGAAAGTTTAAAAAAGTCTTTATTAGAAATAAAAATAGAAACTGATGAGGGACAAGAAATTTGTTCAAAAGCTTTATCTCTTTCACGAATTTTACTTCAAATTCCTAAATTACAAGTTGAAATTTTTCAAAGTTTATTTAAGAAACTTATTGACACTGTTATAACAAGGTAAAAATAAATGTATAAAATAAATACAAAATTATATATATACGTAGTTTATATGTATTTTACCAAGTTATATATTTTTTTTTTTAGTGAATCATCCGATGAAGCACCATGGGCAATTCAAATATTACAACAATTTAGGTTTTTAGAAAATATAGTTGATTCAGATTTTTTAATTGTGCAAATTGAACAACTATTAAGCAAATCTCCTGAGTGGTTTCAATGTGAAGTTATAGTTTTTATACCTGATATTGTTACAGATGCTCAGCACCATGAAACTGCAGAAATGCTTGTCAAAATTATGAGAAATAACAGTAATATAACAAATAATATTTTAGATTGTATACAAAATTTAATATTAAGTAAGGATTATAAAGAGGAATTACGAGCACAAATTTTAAAATTATTGGAAAATAATGTTGACAAAAATTCCCTTCCAGCTATTACAAGGTTTTTTTATTTTTATGTTAATATAATTTACTTAGCATAGAAATACAGTACTAACATTTTCAGATTTATCCTTGACACTTGCGCTACTGAAGAAATTGCATTAAAATCTTTAAGTACACTACGACTTATAAATATTACAGCCTCTTCCAAAAAAGAAATTAATGAAACCTATACAAACCAAATATTTATAATAAATGCTATAAAAATGAATATTCAATTGTTCAAAGAGGTATCACAAGCTGCTTTTACATTTATCAAAACAAGTAACTCAGAAGCAGTGGCCTTAGATATTATTGTACTAATTTTGCTTTATGAAACAATAACGGTAAAAAAGAAAATTATTGAAACAATTTTTTTTAATCACATTAAAAATGGTTATTATAAAATAAATCTTCTTAATACATTTTACACTGGGTATAAAGAAGTTGCAAAAAGTTTAGAACCTACTGCTTTAAATTTAGCTATTATTCTTTTAAAAGCTAATAATTATGTACATGTGGAATTTGGAGTTGAATGGATACGAAATATCTTTATTAGTCAATGCGATACCTCTTATAAACAAAGAAAAATTTTAGAAAGGCTACTTAATCTTATGGGTAACAAAGATCAAACAGTGAAAAATGCTTTAGAAGTACTGTCTAGAATGGTTAATAATGAAGCAGAGTGTCAATGTTTTGAACATCATGCAGCATTTTTAAGATTTTTTGTAGAAAAAATAGATAATTTAGAATTTGATGAAGTAGCTTCATTATATCATATACTTCATGGATTATGTACTCAATCAGAATTGATTTCAAATATTTTAAATGATGATTTAACTATAATAATGCAGAAACAATTAAATAGCTCCAAAGTGTTGTAAGTAATTAATGTATTTATGTATTAAAATTTGTTTTTTATTAAACTTTTAATACAAATCAATATTTTAAATAGTATTAAAAGATACTAAAATTAATGGTTAAAAATAATATAAATTACGTATTAATTGTAATTAATCAATCTTTAATAATCTGATAGAATTACAGAAATCTTATTAGATTTTATCACCAAATTGTTTTTATATTAAATTTTACAGTAATAGCCAATAATCAATGCAAGTATTACTTGACATTGCATTTACATATTTTTATGTATTTCAATTAAATAAACTAAAACAATTTTTCTGGATTAAATTTAATAAATTGTAAAGATAATTTAAGAAAATTGAATTCATATTTTCATTTTTAAAATCAAATGACTTATCTTTTTAAAATTATATTACAAATGGTCTGTTATATTTTACAATAGTAAATTTTATAAAAATTTACCCAATTTTAAAGTGTTATAATAAAAAACTGCTTGATTGAAACGAGAAAAAAAGTGTAAATTTTGCATTAAACTAGAACAGTAAATTTGTTTCATAGTATTAAAATTAAATTTTCTCAAGTCAAAGTATTTTATTTTATAAAACATTGATTAAAAATTATTAATTATACAAATTACTTATATATAAATTTTAAAAAATAAACATATGTACAATTAAAAAAAATAATATTAAGAGAAATAAGAATATATAATTAAAATATATAAATATTGATAATAATTATGTACTATGGAAATTAAAATTTATAGTAAACAATAAATATTGAGAGAAGCTTTGTAGTTTTCTAGTTTTAAATAATCATCAATTTAATGATACTAATTTAATTTGTTAAATATATTCAACTTCATTTTGATTTCATTTTGATTGTAAATTTAATTTTTTACAAAATTAATTGTAATAACACATTTAATCTATTAAAATTTTTGTTATTTTTATAATTTATGTTTAATTAATTATGTATAATATTTATTACACAATAATATTTTTCAGAACTAAATGCAAAGGAGTGCTTGGAGCAGTAATGGCTATAAAACATTTTGCAAAAAATAGTGAAACAAGTGATCAAGCTTTCGAATTAATTAGTAAGAATAATGAAATAAAGACTTCATAAACTGATATAAATAGTTTTAATCAATAGTTGAAATTTATATATTTATAATATATACAAGAAATTACATGTTTATTTATGTTAATTATAAAATTATTTTAAAAAGTTTTACTTTCTTTTAATTTCAGATAAAACTCTTAATCTTTTAAAAAATTGCACAAAATCACAGACTTTATTCTTTGATCAATTAGGAAAAGTTTTCAATAATAATTACATTGATAAAAAATTCTTATCTGAGGTAATAAATTTTTTCGAAGACAAATTTGTGAGTAGTTGTTTGGTTGAAAGTAATACTAAGTGAGTAATTTTAAATTTTTTAAATTTTTATTTATTTACATGTTCATACTACAATTAATTGAAATAAAAATGAAAAATATTTTTATGTTCCTTAAATTAATAAGTAAATATAAAAATAAATTTTTTTATCTAGAATATAAATTATAAATGTATTTGTACAATTAATATGTATGTTCATTTGTAACAATCTTATAAAAAATTTTATAGGTTAGTTTTAGTTAATAAATATATCTTAAAGTATTTGCTAAATAATTTGATTAAATTTTTTTTTTTTTTTTTTTAGCAATGATTTGGTACCAAAATTTGGTTTAAATGATTCTACTATAGCAGAAAATTATTATGTTAATTTTGGAAATGGTAAATCTGGGACTTTGGTGTCGGCATTTTTTAAACTTCTTTGCATTTGCAATTTACGTTATAGTGGAAGCTTAGAAAGTGTAAATGCTGTTTTAGGTTGTTCAATTTTATTGCCAAATAATTTTGATTTGCCAGAGCCATTAACAGCTGATTATATGATACATTGCATAAATTGGTTTAGGTACAATAAATTTATGATTTTCTTTAATAATGTAAATTGTGAAAAATAAAATTTTTTATTGTTATTATTAAAACTCTTTTTTTAAAGTAAATTCAATAATGGTAAAAATTTAACTTAAATTATATAAATACCAATATTCATTATTTCAAAATTATATTATAATCGATTAAATTTTATTGTCAGTATTTATTTAAGAAAGTTGTACTTACAAATTATTTAAAAAATAATTAAGAGTTAAAAATAAGAAAACCTAGTAAATTAGATTTAATTGTTAAAAAAAAATTTATTAAAAAAACTAAAAATTATAATTTTACTAAAACAAATATAATAGAAAATCTATTTTAATATTTTATTATGTATGATTTGAATATTTAGAAGTATTATGTAAATTTTTATTGCATTTTTAAAATTAATAAAAAATTGATGTTTAATTTTCAGAGAAATAATTGGAGGATTTGTAACACAAGAAGAACATTTATTACGAGAACAAGTTCTTAAACGTTTACAAAGTGTAATGACCTTACAAGGTGAATTTGTAATGATATTATCAATGTGTGGAAGTCTATATGAGCCACCACCATGTTATTTCCATTATTTTCCTATTCCTAAATTTATTAGAATGGATACAAAGTTTGGAAAAAAGGGAACTAAAAAGGTTAAAAAGAAGAATAAAAAGGAAAATATGGAAAAAAAATCGGAGAATAGTATTGATACAATCTTAAACAAAAGTGTATTATTGTCAGAATGGAATAATTGGAGAGCAGGATCTGAAATGACGATTAAAAACCCAGCTTTTTTCAGGCAAATGGATACCAGAGTAAGCAAATATAATTTGTTAAAAAATAAATACTTAAAATCTTAGTTATATTAAAATTATCATAATTCAATATTTATATTCAAAATAAAAATTGTATTTTTAGATTATAAATCTTCTGGATTTAGATACTAACATTAATTCTTCTCAAACATTTGAAAAAATTACTATAGCTCAAGTTTGTTTTATAATTAAAGAATTATTGGGTATGTTTGAAAATCAAACAAGTGAGCAATTAATAGAAGATTTAATTAAATTATTACCAAAAATTTGTGTCAAATTCAAAAAAATTATCAGTGATTTACGGCAATATGAAAATGTACAGGAACAAGAAGCTGTGCGTCTAATTTTATGCCTTTTAACAACTATATTTAATTGGAAAGAATTTGTTAATGCTAAACATAATATATTGCTTCGTGGTAAGCTGAATAAAAATAAAATTTCTGTAAATTATATTTTACCAATTATAAATATAAATTATAACATAAAATAAAAATATATAAATTTTGTCTAAAAATATATTATTATTTATCTAGATGGTTTAAGAACACTAGCAAGTATGACAAAAGAATCAAATATCACATTAAAATCTTGTAAAGATCTTGTTGCTGAAGCTTATACATATTTTGAATCATTATCAGATATTGCAAATCAAATTTCAATAGCTGTTGGTCTTGTGAACATGTGCAATTGTTTGATGAATCATTCTACTAGTTTTATGGAGCAATCTAAAGAAAGACAAGGTAGCAATAAAACAGTAATATGAAAAATAAATATTATAAGTTTTAAATACAATATATTTTTATAATAAATACTAAAATTAAATACTAAATATAATATTAAAATATTCAATATTGCAGCAAAAATGGCTTTTGGTTTTTTAAGTCTTGATTGGAGAAATAATGGTGGATCTGAATATAAAGTTGCAATTAGAGATTTATTACAAATGTGGATGAATAATGAGTCTGATCCATTAGAAACTGTAAGTTCAATTATGCAATGGTTACCTGAGGAAGTAAAATCATTTAATGGTCCAAAATCACGTTTAAATAGATTGGCTTCTATTAATAAAATCAATTTTCCTCTTCTTATAAAACAGTTATTTATTGGACTTGTTAAAGGTGTACAGTTATCATTAAATTTGGCAGAAAAGTGAGTTTCTATTTAAAATTTTTTAAAATTTAATTTAATTTTATAATTGTCTATAATTTGTGTTATAAATTTAGGGATCCACAAAGAATTAAAATTTGGTTGGATGTTGGTATAGGCTTAGAAAAATTATCAGAAATTTGTAAAATGAATAGAAATAACGTGTATTTAATTCTTTTCATTCGGTATACAGCAATATTATATCAAATACTTCTTACATCTGGTATGAAAATGTTAGAGTTAAATATTAAATATCAAACAGAAGAAGTTTTAAATGTAATAAAACTATTTCAAAGTAAGTATAAAAATTTTTTTTATTTCCTGAATGATTTTTTTTTATTATATTATATATTATATTTTTACATTAAACTTCAGAATCTGGAAGAGTCTTAAGAGATATATTTTGTACTGCTAGAAAAGACAATAATGTATCTCTTTTAAAACTTATACCTCTTGTAAAATCAAGGCGAGAAAAATTTATTTTTAGAGTTAAAGGTATGTTGACTGCAAATAATTCTATTGGAGCTTTTTGGATGGGTAATTTACTCAATAAAGATTTGGATGGTGAAGAAATTGTTACAGAGGTATCCTAATTTTTATATTTATTAAAAATAAATAATATAATTTTAAACAAACAGGATAATTATTGATTTTTAGTCATCGGAAGATTTAGCAACTGCTTCAGAATTAACAAGTGAAAATAATATAAATAACACCGAAGAAATGGAATCAGAAATTTTTAATAGTGATACTGATGAAGATTCTGACAATATTGAATAAACTTTACAAATAATGTTCTTAGTATATTTAAAATTATTTCAAACAAGATTTTTTTATTAATTATATTTAAAATAGTCGTATTTATATGTATATAAAATAAGAATTTAATTTGTTGAACAATAAAAATTTTGTAAAAAAAATAATTATGTTACATTGCTTTACACTATACATATGTACCCAATACATTATATGTAATAATTATATATATTTATTTATTATAAATTCATGTTGAAAGTTCGGCGTTTCCAACTTTTATTTAGTTCTAATGTTTCTTCAACAAATGTTATTTGATAACAATCATCAACCAGTAAAATACTATGAGTTCTAGTTCCATATTTTTCTGCATCGTGTTGTACAAATATAGAACTTAATTCATTAAATGCTTTTGGAGATCGTATTATTAATTCTTCATCTGGAAGATACCTAAAAAATAAAAATACAGTGTCAACAATTTAAAGTAAAAATTTATTAATAATAAACAGTTTCGTTTAATTTGTACTTTTCTTCTTGTTTTAAAAATTGTATCAAAGTTTCTATCAAATATTCTTGTTTTAGAGTTGATATATTGTTGATAATTTTTTTAAATTTTTTTTTACCCACTAAAACTTTTTGATATGGATTTTCCATTTCACTATTCCCAAAACCTAAAATTTCATCACTAATATTTATAGGTCCTGGGAAGTTTAGTATACTACTCAAATAATATACATCACTGGTTCTATATGGAAAAATTTATTTATTGTTTAATATATCAACATTCATGTTTAATGTATATCAAGTACCATGTACTTAATTAAATACTTTTATTTGATTAAAAAAATACCTTAAATCAACCATGACTAAATTATAAGGATTATAAGATTGAGTTTCCTGATTTATTTTATGAAGATTATGAGCATATGATATTGTAGATTCTGAAGTTAAAAGATAATCTCTAATTAAAAAACCTCGTCCTTTACCTCTGGAAGATTTTGGTACACCATTTAAATTTAAAATTACACCAACACGACCGCTTTTATTATTAAGTGCCAACCAACTTCCACCTTCTTTTCCAGGTTCCATATCTAAACCTGTATTAAATAAATAATGTACATATAATAATTAAGAATAATATACTAATGCTATATAATTATTACTTTTGATCAGATTAGATAAATTATTTATCAAATTTTATTAAATAAGTTGAAATTTTGCTCTCTTGTTTTAAATAATATAAATATTTAATATATATTAAAATTTTGTTTATTGTTTAAGAAATTTAAAGCAACTATTATTATGAATTATATAAGCATTTTCTGCTTTTAATTATTTGATACAATTATTATGCAATTCATACTAAAAAATCTATTTGGAAATATTCTAATTATGTGTATTGATAATATTTTTAAATACATTTATTCAATATGTATGTAATATATAATTTTCTTTAATCCATAATTAAATAGGGAAAAAAGTTAAATATTGATACCTCCAAGACATCCGGGATAGTTTTTCCAAAAATCTGCAGGGTTAGCTGGTCTGGCATAGTATTCGTCTCGATTGGCTATCAAGATTAAGCGGTAAGAACCAGTTGATGGATTTGGATTCCGATAAATAAATAAAATACACATGTTGTAATTAAAAGTATATGTAAAATCTTCAATTACACTATGAATTTTTTTTCAGTGATCTGGAACAATTAAGGATAAAATAATTCTCATTGACATTTTAAAAGCATTCGAACGAAATTTAACAAAATATCGTAAAGGTAGCAAAAGTGACACTAATAAATAAAAACTAAATATGAATAATTTTGCATCAATAGCAATATGTCGACTTGTTGCGCTAAAAATTTATATTATTTTGCAAAGATTATTATTTTTATATTGGAAAAATAAAAATAAAAAAATGAGCGGATGAAACTGACACAGGCAGTTCTGGGAATAAACACGTGTATTCCGTATGTACATGTGCATTTAAAGGATCGAATGTAAAACCATCGTTACCTAATAATCAGGATGCATATTTAATAATGCATCTACATATCCACAAATCGACGATTATTATATTTCCGTTTATTTATACCGAATACTTTTCATTTTTATGATAGATTTTTGTATATAATTTTTTTTTAATTTCAATGATTATTTTTAAAAGATCTGACGTTACTTTTGTTTAAATAAATGAATTGAAAGTTTTTCCTATAAAATAAATTAATTAAATATGTTGCATTTAAATCCTTTTTTAAATTCATATTCCTTACAACATTGTAAAATTTATTAGTAATTGTAACGAGAAAAAAATGTAATTTTTAAAAACTCATTTATGAATAAACAAAATATATAAAATGCAGTGTTTTTATACGCATGCGCAAATTATAATTTACAACAATCTTTTATACTCCAAATTTTTGACGAAAATTAAATAAAAAATGTAGTTAGTAATGTAGACAGATATTATTTTTTAATATTTCAAAAATATTACTTAATGTATTATTTTATATAAATTTTTTTTTTTAATTTATTTGAATTCTATTTGTTTTTTAAAGTATAATTAAATTCTAGAATCACCCATTCTCATAAAATATAATAAAAAATTATAAATATATAAATACTTATATTTATATTGAATATTGCATTTATATTTTAGTAATTTATTTTTTTCAAAAAGAACTAACTACAACATTTATAAAAATAAGATTTTGTATGTTATACATGTATAACCTGAATATTGCTTTGATTTTCATTACAATGCTTTTTCAGAAATTTATATACTCTCATATTATTCTCTATATTTTTAGAGTATAGCATATTTAGGTTTTTTCCTTCAATTTTCTTCGCAAATTGTTTCAATAATAATTAAATTAATAAGAACAAAATTATTAAAAAATTAATGAAACATCTGCCTTACCATAATTTATATTATTATTATTAAAATATTATCACAATGTATGTCATTGTCACATTCATATGTCAAGTATTGATTTGAAAAATAGTAAAATATTCTTTATTTATTAAAAAAGTAATATTTTGATTATATATAATACCCTATTTCTTTCTAAATTGATAAATTAATTATTATGTATGTGCGTGCGTGCGTGAGTGCGCGCGTGTTTGTATTTATTAACTATAAAAATGAAAAAATACTAATGGACTTAATATTATAAATATTCTTAAACGTTAAATTTTCTATGCACAAAATATAACAAATAACTAAAAAAAACTGAGCCTTTGCTCCAATAAGAGTTCCATTGCATGTTCTAATGTTATAATCTTACAACTTTAGTCAAATTTTGAGTCCTACTAATATTGGAAGCGACAAAAATGAATAGAAAAGCTCGTAATTTGGCAAAAAACAAAAATCGGAGTAAATTACCACAGAACTTATAGTTGTTCGAAACTTTCTCAGTATGATATGCCTCTTTTGTTGCTCGTAAGATGAAAGAACAAGGAATATTATAGAAAAAGATCTCTCCGGCTAATATTCGAGTTCTTTTAGATTTTGCTTAGTGAGCTTTCACCTGCTTTCGGCTTATAACAGGCAATTTATAAAATTGCATTCCCAGCAGTACATTATGCACACGACCCGACAATATTTATGACTGCAAAGATTTTTCGTTTTGTTTGTGTCTTTATTTATCATGATTATTGCTTTTCAAATTCATAATCTTTGCTGTATATATTCGTATCAATTGTGTAAAAAAAATTTAAATCCCAATAGGGTAAGTTGGTTATATGCCATAATTTTCTAATTGAATTATATTCTCAGTCTTTCTCTCAATTTTTTGTCTTCAAATATAGTCGAATAGTTTGCAATGTCGAATAATTTCTCTCCCAATCATGGATAATGCGTTATTAAATTAATTATATTGTAAATTAAAAATTTCCCTGCCTTTATCATTCTCTCTAAAAATAATTTTCGTAAATAAACCTATTAGTGAGCATCATTGTATTCTCAAACACGATATGAGTCAATATAACTAGGGACTAAGATAGTGAAAGTGAAGGTTCTCAAATTAATGCTCCGTGTTTTTTTTTTTTTTTTTTTTTTTAATAACTTTCTCTGTCCTCAAGTGTTTTTTGATTTCTTTTTCTTATTAAATCTCGATATACATCAATATTGCTTTTTTGAATTTATGGGCTCTGTTGAAGTTTTGGAAGTCAATTTATATGTTATTGTGTTAATTGGGTCAAAATCTGTGATAGTAATAATAAGCTTAAGCAATGTGTTAAAAAATGTAATAGACTTAACAATTTAAAGATTTACACATAAATATATATTTTATTTTTATCTACTATTTGATATTCTGCTCATTTTGTTAGACTTTAATTAATTTAGATTATTTTAAGGAACTTGATATAAAATTCCTGTTCTTATCAAGGAAGGGATCATTAAATATTTTCTTTATTAACATGTTAAATAAAGACATAATTTTACTGATATGCATATATTATGTATTATCTGCTTTTTCAAAAGCTTAGTCGTAAGCTTTTTTAGATATAGTAAAGTGGTATGTTTGCGAGTGTCATTTATTGTTTATTTAGGAATCAATTACTTTCTTCTTAAGCTTACTCTAATTATCAGTTTAGAATATTTTAAAATATCCTATTTTAATATTATTTATCTAAAGAAATATCATATAACTAAATAAGGGTTTAACTTTGATAGCATGTAATTTCATGTTAGATGAACAATATAAAATATTCATCTTGTTTAATTAATCATATTTTTCTTCTCATGAAATTCAAAAAGGATTTGAATAATACTAAAAATTCAAATGAATCTTTTACTTATATATTTATGTTTAGTAGTAACATCGTACATATAAATAATAGATTTATTTTCTATGAAGTATCTTTTAATAGAAATTTTGTCTTAATCAATAATGTATGTTTTAACAGCTTGTTCTCTAATCATTACCGGTTTTTGCATCTAAATCTTCTATGAATAGAATTACATTATCAATAACATACATGTACGTTTATTAAAAATTTCATAATTTAAAATTTAGAGAGATGGTTATTCAACTAACCAAATGCATGACAGTAGCGTGAGTCCCTGAATATTTTCGTGAACTCGGTGACCAAAATTGTGTATTTTTTTATTTTCCTTGTACAGGTAAAATGAGTAATCAATTAAAACAATTATTTTCCTTTTCGGAATATTACCTCCAACAAGACTGGAGTTCAAAAATGGGAGACCTGTCCAACTAATCTACTTTTGAATTCTAATGATTAAGCAATATCTGTAAACTGTTATTTGCAATAACTAAAGACCTATAAGCCTTGAGTCATAATCGAAAATTTTATCAAGTTGATAAATGTTATAACTACACCCAAATAAATATCATTATCATCTGTATATAAGATAATCGATTGAACGAACATTACTTTCAGTATAGGTGTACATCCAATTATTATACTCAATCTTAACTTTAGTACTGCATGTGAGAAGATTGTGAAAAGTCGGAGAATTCTTATACAAACCATAAAAGTCATATTAAGAAACTGGTTCATATTCTAAAGAACTATTTAACTAAATAAGAGACATATTTTGGCAAATTTGATTTTTAACAATTGACAAATTTCAATTTAGTACATTAAAATATTAAACTATAATTAATAATCATCTGCAATTGCATTTGAATGATTTTTTATCAGGCTTGAATTATAAGATATTTTATAAATTTTATTATTTTATTTTTATTATTATTATTAATATTTTATTATACCAACATAATCTCATAATAAGTATTTATAAGTTTTAAAAAGAAATTTCTAACTCATTGCTTTCACTATGCACACTTAAGCGAATATTTAATTCATTTTTAATTTAATCAAAATTTGAATATTATAGTTATTTATTTTTTATAAAAATTATGTATTTCGGACAACAATTTAATAATGGCTTAAATACGAATCTCATGGAATGCATTTTTAACTCATTAAGTTTGATAATTCTTGTTATAAATTATTGATGTTTTTGAAGTTTTTGAAAAATTCATAGTATTTGTACACGTTTTTTCAAAAATTTTTTATACCGATATGTTGTTATTCATTTATTTAATCTAGTCAGTTATATTTTCGAACACAATTTTTTATATATATTTTTATATATTTTTATGAATTCTTGAATCTAATATGTAAATAATTTTTTAATTACAGATATTGAGTTCTGGTTTAAAAAATATAAAATTTTATATTTTTTGTCTTAATATTTCTTTTAAGTGTTTATGTTATGATAATTTCAGATGCTTGTACATGTTTTTTATACCAATGTTATTACAAGTATTGTGGATACATTATTGTTTATATAAGTTGTCTGAATACTGATTATATAAAATTTATAATTTACAAATTTTATGGTAAATTTATTGATTAAATTCAAAATTTTTAAATATATTTTAATTAAAAAATAAGCTTTTAAATATATTAATTAAATTTCTTTTTAACTTATAATATTTTTAAATTTTACAAGCTTTTTTTTTATAATTAAAAACAATTTAAAAATATATAAAAAAATTTCAAGTAACTATCGATGTAAGTTTTTAAAAATCAAATTTAAACTGAAATTGTTTATATAAAATAATAGAAACCGGCATATTTAATATGTACAAAATATTTTTTCAAACTTTGTTTATAGTATTAGTATCGTATTAAAAAATTACTATTTTTTACTGTAAGATAAAAAGACAAGATGTTAATTTAATATATAACAAATATAAGAATTAGTTACTTAATTTTTCTTTTGTCTTTTATCTAGTATTTACTCATTTAACTTTTTGTGAAACACATATTTATAAACCTGCTTATTCATATTTTGTAATAAAAATATCATGACTTCTTCTTCAAAAATTTGTAATTTTCTCTCTTTACATCTCATTCTCCTCTCTCTCTCTCTCTCTCTCTCTCTCTCTCTCTCTCAGTTTATACATACATATGATTAAATTAGATATTTGAAAAAAACTTATCAATAAATATTATGATAATACACTTGATTAAAAATTAGCATATTACAAAATATTTATTGTTTTTAATTTTTAAATAAATCTACTACGGTTGATGTATTATCCTTTTGAGTAGTAATATTATATTATGATCTTTATTTCGACTTTATGAATTAATGATTAATGGCGTAATATATTAATTTATACTTATTATATGCTTATTATCGTGATAAAAATTAAATTCTTTTAATATTATGAACAATTTCTTTGGCTAAATTCTATTATTTATATGATTAAAATTTCATTATTATAATGATATATATATATATATATATGTAATTTATTTATTCTCATATATATTCTAAAAATAAAATATACTTTAGATTTTGATTTGAGTAAGGAAATAATTTTAAAAAATGCAAATATCTTCATTAAAATTAATTTAAACTCATCTTCAATATTAAAAACCATTGTAGTGCATCTTGAATATGAAAACATATTGCATTGCACCTTCAATTTAAAAAATTTTTGCATTGTATCTACAGTATAAAAAAGTATTTCAAATTTTAATTATCATAAAACTCAAGTTAATAAAATTTATATATATATATATATATATGAAAAACTGAAAAAACATTCTAAATTGTAAAATTTTTATTAAAAATATTTACAAATTATTATTTTGTAAATTTTTTACTTTTTTATGACATATAATTATTTAATCAGAAAGTAAATAATTTGATTATAAGACATACAATCAAATTTCTTACTTACTTAATTAAATGTCTTTTGTGTTTTTTTTCTTTGTTAATGAAATAATTTATTTATTGATTTACTTTTTTCTTGTATTATATTATATTGATGTATTATTTAAAAAATATAGAAAATTTCATTTCATCTGTTATTGCTTTTGTAATATTACATTATATAATAAGTATTTGATTGTGATTTATCTTGTTTAAAAAGAGTAGATACGTTAAAATTATAAGTTTTTTTAAACACAATTTGATCAAAAATCGATAAATTTAGATTTTTTAAATTTAATTTTAAAAAAAATCAAAAAAGAAGAAAACTAGCAACATATATATAAAATAATTATTTGTTTAAATCGTTGAATGTAAAAATATGTTTAAAAAATTGCTTTTACTAACTATAATTTTCCATATAAGTAATAAGAAATTCTGATTTTGTTTATATTTTAGAATCTGTATTGTTTTACAGTAAATTCTTAAAATTTTACAGCAACATATTGAATTATATGAAGATTCTTTTTAATTACGAAAAAAAAAGATATGATTACATTTTAACATATGGTTAACAAATTTTGTCTTTACTTTTTAAATAGTTTTCCGATATAAGTGAAGATAAACATAAAAAACATGCTATTTTAATATATAATTTTTTGGTCTATCTTTGTTTATTGTATTTTTAGAACCTTCATTTTTATATAAATTTTGTCATTTGTAAATATGAAAAAAATAATAAAATATGAAGAAATTACTATACCATAATAAAAGAAACTATTTTAAAGAAAAAATGGGAAGTAACATTCACGTCGGAAGGACACGAACTTAAATAAATTATGCATGAGACGTATACATTATATAGAATTCGCTGAAATGTTACTCGCAAATTAATTTTCTGCGATTTCGAAAAAGAAATTTATGGTCCACCTGTTACTCATTAATTAATAATTAAACCTATTATTTTTCAAAAATTGACATCAGTATATAATATTATTCGTTTAAACAATTATTATTTATGTATTCAAATTAATCTTTCTCTATATTTATATAAGAATTAAAAGTATTAGAAGAAAAGTTAATTAAAGATAGATTAAAAATAATAGTTTTGAAGTATTTAAAAAACTCATTTATATTCAGTGATAATTGAATAAAATGACGTTTACAGAATTCGATAAATCTTCAATTCAGAAAAGTGCATTATACCTGACTCATCGACTTTTTTCTCGTTCAAGGGCTTGTTATTTCAATCATTTTTAGATAAGACTTATTTAAATGAAAGGCTATATTTTTCGTTTGGTATTGTTTAAATTTATTAAACTGTAAAATAGATTTTTTTCATTTATAATCTTGTAATTATAATCTGCTAAACGAGCTATTTTTGCATAAGAATGTAAATAAAAGAAAAAGAAATAATAAAAAATATCAATATTAGTATTAATAAAAAATTACTAAAACATAGATTTTGTGTATAACTATTCGACATATTTAGTGTAAATTATAGAATAATAATGCTAAAAAATATAATTTATACGAATATATAAAATATTTTTTGAAAAAGATTTATTTAAAAAATGAACTTTTCAAAAATTTCAAAAATTAATTATCTTTTCGCAGATTCATAAGAACTTTTATTAAATATTTAAAAATATTTATAACCAATAAAATTTAAATTTTTTTCAAATACCCTGATAAATTTTCTCAACTGATTGTATTTTTCAAATATAACATATTATTTAAAATAAAAAAGAAGAAATAATTGCTTTTATTTATACATTTTAAATTAAATTTTTTATAGCAAGATGTTAAATAATTTTTTTTTTAAATAAAACTTATTTATATTTAAAATTATGATTTACATAACTTGAAATAAAATTTTACAATGTTCATAGGCGATTACTAGTGATATTAAATTTAATAGTAATAGAAATATAAATAATGTATTCATTTGTCGATGAAAAAGTATATTTGATTAAGAAAAAATTAGCATAACAGTAATGATTTATTAGTAAGCAATTTTTATAATTCTATTAGTTTTTTCAATAAATTATGAAGAGAATATGAATATCGATCAATAGTATTAATAAAAAAATTTTACAATGCTTAATCAATGAAAAAAATAAATATTAAATCAGTAAGAAATCAAAATAATCATTCTTATGAATCTAACGACGTTGGTAATAAATTAATAAGAAATATACATCCATCAGAAATATGAATAAAAATTATTACAAAATTTAATTTACGGAAAATATTATTTCAATTAATTTATTCATTATAAAAGTTTATTAGATTATAAAAAAATATGCTTAAAATAGCAATACGTATATGATTCATCCGTGTGTTCGTATACCTAATCTAATTGATTTCCTCTAAAGATATTTCAAATTTTTTATAAAAATGTATTTACTCGGAAAGAATTTTTGCAATCATGTAATTATTTTTCTTAAAGTAGCATGAAAGTAAGTAGTTATTTCTAAAAATTATCAGAATTACGATTAAAGCAGCGAATATATAAAAAAATGTTTAAAGTTTCGAATAATAGATTTGAATTTAAAAATATTGTTGTTTGTAAGATATAGTATCATCTGAATAACTTCCAGAGGCGTGTTTGAAATAGACAATACTACTTGTCAAAAAACCCGTATGCATCGTTGCGGTTTTATTGCAAAATGTGCACATTAAAATTCCTTTAGATTTGCATAAATAAAAAACAAAAAATAAAGGTAGAAAGAAAGAAATTTACCCTGAAAATCATGTAAAGTATGTATACATGTAATGTATAATTTTTGCAATGTTTTCATGGTTTTGAGAACAAGAGAAAAAGAAGGAAAGAAGGAAAGAAGGAAGGAAAGAAGGAAAGAAAGAAAGAAAGAAAGAAAGAAAGAAAGCAAGTAAAAAAGCAAGAATAAAAGAAAGAAAGAAGGAAAGAAAAATAAAATAAAAAAAATAAAGAAAAAAAAAATAAAAGAAAGAAAGCCTTCGGAGTTTTGGTTCGCAGCTGATATCTCATTGACAATTATTGCATTGATATAAAGGTATTCCACAAAATGGAAAAGAGCGAGTAGCTAATCGCGGGTAAGCTAATGGGCTGGAATGGCTAATAATGTAATATTTGTAATTCACTTAATAAGAGGAGCCCCGCATAGAATACAAAGTGACGGAATCAAGGACACCAAGGGGAGCCGGCAAATCGCACGAGTTACACCGCGCACACGCACCATTGTTCCACACGTCCAAACGTCCACACGCACGCACACACAGACGGGGGAGACGCGCAGATGCGCGCACGCCCGCACAAACACACAAACAAAGATTGTCGTTTGCCAGAGAGTAGCCGCAGAATCGGCAGCCGTGTATCGGCGTGTTGGCGTGACGGCGTGTCGGTGTGAGGTGCAAGCTCCTATTTCGCGATGGCTTTGTTCCTGAGTTTGTTCCTTGCACTCATCCGCCGCAAGTTCGCGTGATAACATCGGTCCCGCCACCAGCACTCCCCAGGTACAAGCGCAGATCCACCAGTGCACCGATTTCTCTTTAACAATAATAATAAGTCGCGGCCACTCGCCTCCTGGAATTTTTACTCAACGCCGTTATCGACAAAACACAATTTTACACTTTTCCAGTCGATCTTTTTTTTGTGCAAGTGTGTAAGTTGCGCTTAGCGAAGTTGTGTTTTAGCGAAGGTGCACATGTACATACAACTAACACACGTAGCGCGAATATCTCATGGATTTTGTGCTGGGTTTTAAAATTTAGTATCTTTGATTTTTGATAATGAACATTTAATTCAATGCAAATTTATATTTATCGTAAAATTTTTCTTTACTCGGCATTATCAAATACACCGATTTACTAATAACATAATCGCTTTATTGCCTTATCGATCAGCACAGGGGGACCATTAATTTGTTGGAAAATTGATGGATAATTAATTTTGTGCAATTGGCATTCGGTCTTTCGTATTGAGTTTTCCGTATTTACAGCTTTTTATTACTGTATCAAATAAACATCAATCCATACATAATTAAATATTTTTTATTTGAGTCTTTAAAATGAAAGAGTTCCTTGAAGTATTTCAATATTTTTATTACTAAATTTTTCATTTATTGCACTAATAAACATATTTTAATTGATTTTATAACCCTCTATAAAAACAAACTCTTTTTCCTTGACAGATATTAATATTTCGAATGTTTGTATTTAGAGGCATTGGATATTTTGAAATTCAACATACGTATAAAATAATATTTTTGAATGAAACTTCTAATTAATCTCGTTTAAAATTAATCAACTATAATAACAATTATATAAATAATTAATTACTGATGCATACCTCTATAAATAAATAAAAACTGTTTCCACTATTATAGAGTATTTAAAATTGAACGAACGTGTCGTGTAGAGTATATTTATAATGTAACACCAATATTGTTAATAAATAAAAATAATTTGTAGTTATATTAATATACTAAGAAATATTATACAGAAACTTAAACTTCATTGTTTCAGAATTTTAACATAGAATTAAGTTTCTCTTTACATTGTTATATTAATTCAAGATTTAACTCTCGAAAAAGGATAAAAATATGAATTACATAAAATCAAGTGTCGCGTTTTATGTGGCATCAACCTGGCTCATTGAAGTTTCATCCTTATTGTTGAGTTCCAATTTCGATAGATTTTCACAAGAGAGGTACACGAGAAGTCGAAATAAGACGGTTCTACAAGGCACTAGTTTACTGGATGCACCAACACTTGATTTTGTGAGTACAACAGATTTTTCAACAAAACACACTATATGCATAGATTACAATTTTGTCTCATATTATCCTATGAATTAATATTCCTAACACGCACTAAAAAATGTTTTTTGCACTATATTCTTTTAAACGTATACTTACTAAAATTTACTTATTAAAATTATTAATTTATTAACTAATATCAATGAAATTTACATTCTTCATAAAAAAAAAAATATATCAAAACGACTTTACTAGGAAGAAAATCATCAATTGATGAAAATTTAGTGATTTTGTCGCTTTAATTTATTTATATCATCCTCTTTTTTAATATTTATTAATTATAATAATAGCGATCATTTATTGATAAAAAATAATTGCAATTGTGTCAATTGAAATGTATTTAATAATAAAGAAGAAAATTATTGATACATTTGTCCGAGTCAAAACTTGTGTCTAGTATATATACAATTTGTATACAAGTTATTAATTATGCACATTATATCACAAAATTTACAATATTTATAAAAAAATGTTCTTTATTGATCTAATTTTTTCTTTAGATTATCTAGCATATTTTTTTTCATAAACATTACTGAATCAAGATTTAAAATATTTAAAAATTGATTAATATATATTAATAATATATATTTCTTATTTCTTTTATTAAATAATATATATATTTACCGAAAACACATATACGTAAAGTTATGTGTAATATTATAAAATCCTTAAAATTTTTATTTTATATTTTTTACACAAATTCTATTTTTATGAAAACTATAACGTATAATCTCGTAAACATTTTCATGTGCATGTTAATGAAGAAATAAATAATAGTAAAAAAAATTTTCAATTTGAATTCTACTATATTATTTTTTAAAGAAATTTTTATTTTAATTTATATTTAGACAAGATAAGAAACGTATAAATTTGAATTTTAAATTTACTATAATAGAAAAAGTACATTTTGTTAATGTATTTAAAAACTAATTGCAACAAGTACAATACAAATTGTATTATAATATAACTACTTAGTCTACACTGTTTTTTTATTTTTTAATTTATAATGAATAGCTTAATAAATTAATGACAAAATATTGAATAATGTATATTTAAAAATATTTATGTATCAAAATGCATTTGAATGAATATGCATATACTCATATTGATTGTGAAATTTTTTCTTCTAAAATACGGTTTTTTATAATAATATATAAATTTATACATTTTACTTTATCTGTATAACTTTTCAAATTTTATTATTTATATAAATATTTATTAGTATTAAAAAATGTATATTTACGATTTATATACAAGAAATATGTTTAATAATATTTTTAAGCATTAATTAATCTAAAAAGTAATATAGTGTAATATAATTTATAAAAATGATAGTTATTTTTAATTATAATGAATAAATATTTATACATGTTAATTGATTTTGTATTTGAAAAATGAACATTGGAAACTGAATTTTAATTTGTGTGCAGTAATTTATGTATTTGTATTTACACATAATTTTACTATTTTAAAATATAATCATATTATTTCTTGCTATTTAAATATTATATCACAAAAAATATTTTATTTATATTGTAATATCAAATAGAAGCTTAAGTTCCTTTATTTTTAAAGATTCGCCTGTTGTATTAAATTATACATGTATAAAAAAGAAATTTTTATTGTATTATTAAATATAAAAATAATTTTTTTGAAATATGATAATTAGGATATCAAATATAATTAATAACATTATGAAAACTGCATATATTTATATAAATTCATGATGTAATAAATTTATGATAAAAAATATAAGATTACTTAAAAAATATTTTATAATTGAAAACACTACAAATTTATATTATTATCAATATTGTAGATATAATTCATAAACATATTTATATAAAGAAAATAATATTATATTAAAAAAAATTTTAATACTTATTAATAAATTTGCAGAACTTGATGCAACATTAGTCTATTATTGATATATATAATATTTTTATTGAAAAATTTTTAACTGCTTAATTCATAAAAAATTTATTTGAAAAATATTGATAGAATCTGTATCTGTGAATTTTAAATAAATTATAAAATGAACAAAAACTATTTTTTATAAATAATATACATTATAAAAAGCTTATATAAGCTTTTTAAATACTTAAGATTTTTTAATTTTTAGAGGAAACCTTCAAAGCATTTGATATTTTGTAAAACTTTTTAAGTTATAAAAATAAAAATTAATAATAGTTTAGTATTACTAAATATGATTTATAATTAATTTTAGAAATAAATTATTCAATAATTTTTTATAAAAATAATACAAAACTTTATTCGAAATATTAAAATGCAATATTTAATATAATTATACCTTAATACTTATATTGTAAATTAATTCTATAATTTGAATAAATTTAATTTTATTAAAGACGTTTTTTATATTTCATACATTCTCTTATACATTTGTTTATTGCAATTTTTTGCAGTTATATTTCAATATATATTAATAATAATTGAAAATTTACCTATCCAATTTATAAATGAAAATATTATAAATGTTTAAAAAACTTGTATATTGATTATAAGATAATCTATTTTTATTTACACATATTTTATGTAAACTTTTCTTGAATACACAAATAATTGAAATATAATTTCTAAATGATTATTTTTAGTTACTAAATAAATATATATTGATCGTTTAAATATAAAATTTAATTAATATGTGCCTGTATTTATATTACAGTTTTAAAAAGTAGATCAATTGTATCAATTAATATAATTTATTTATAATGAATATAATATAGTTTATAATAGTTAATAAACGCTCAAATGAAGTATAAAATTGTATATTTATTTAAGTTTATGAAATATTAATTTTTTTAATTTGAAAAAAAAAATATTTAAAAAGTAATTTATTAAAAAAAATATTGAAATTATAGAATTAGAATTTACTAATTATTTATTTGAACCATTTAATTTAATGTAAAGATTGTGATATTATATAATTATACTATTTAAAATAAATTGTAAAATAATATTTATAAAAGAAATTTAATTCAATATAAAAGTAATAATTTTATGAATCGATGCTAATGCTAAGAAAATAATTTCAAATAGTTAAAAATATGTAAACAATACTCTGATAGCAGTTAACAGAAATTCTTAATAAATATTATTCCTAAATTTTTCATCGTTTTATTGAAAAAATAGTAAGAAAAGATATAATAAAAAATGTCAATAACAATTTTACATTGTATAAATCAGGAGAAAAGGAATGCAATATAAGCTAAAATATAAGAAGATTATATGAAATATATATATTTATAATTAGAATATAATATATATTTATATATATATATACATAAATTAATACAATGCAATTGTTGAAAGGTTTAGTAATGTTTTGTTTTTATATAATTTATTAAATAATTATTTTACGTAACTACGTAGTGTTTCTTTTGTAACATTTTTACTTGAATAATAAATTAAAATTGAAAATTTAATTTACGCTCAACGAAATATTAAAAAAGGTGGGACTCGCAAATTATTATGGTTATCCAGCAGAAGAGCATGTCATCACAACCGTTGATGGATATAGGCTACGGATACACAGGATACCGGGGAGCTCATCCAATCCAAAAGGAAAGAAAAAACCGATTGTTTACTTTCAGCACGGCTTATTAGCATCTTCGGATACATGGATTCTTATGGGCCCCAATAATGATTTAGGTAAATTTTAAGACAGATCTAATAATCATTTTAATATATAACATTTTTATAATGACGTAAAGGCTGTTTTAAAAATTCTCTAATTAGCGCAATTATTATATTTTATTAATTTTATATATACTAGTTTTATAAATTATTTTAACAATAGAAACTTTGACTGTTTTAATTAGTGAACTGATTTTTCTGTTATTAAAGCTATGTTGATCTTTATTATCTGTGTTTTTCAAAAAAATATTTGATTTATGTTGAGAGTGTATGTACAAAATACAATAACAATATATTTTCACACGAATTTCAATAATGAATAACTTTTCCACTTTTCTCTTTTTAGTTTCCTTAAGAGCAGATTTTATTATCACTTATAAGTAATATATTTATTGTTAATAATAAGTCAATATAATCAATTTTAATGGTGTGTTAAAATATTTAATCATATAATTTCAAAAGTGAATTTTTTAAAAATTAATTTGTTAAACATTAACCAAGGTATAAGTAGAATGATAAAAAGTATGGAAAATGTATCAAATTAATTGTATATGAAATAAATATAATATATATTATTCATGTTTATGAAATCATGTTTATGTTTTTAATTATAATTAAAATTGTTTTTGAATGTGTACATAATTATTCATACAATAACTTACAATATAAAATATATTTATATTAGAATACACAAAACTATTTAAATTTCTATGTAATTAGTATTTCTATATAAATTTAATAATTGAAATTTTTTTTCTTCATATTTGCAATTATTATTTACAGGAAACGGCAATGCACTTTTTTTTATTCAATTAAAATTTTCGACTATGACAATATTCGTAATTTTTTAAATTCTATTTATTTTATAATTAAATACAAAATTCATAATTAATAAACTCATTAAAATTTTAAATATATTATTTTCTATTTTATTTTATTTTCTATGCTACTATTATTTCTTAACCCATAAATCTCAGATATCAAAAATGTCAGTTTCATAATTTAAAATTCAAAAATTCTGTCGTGTCAGACAATTTATTAAAAAAATAATGAAATAGAAATTTTTAAATCAATTATATCATATATAGTGAGCTTATAAAAACAGTATTGATTTAAAGAAAACAATGAAAAAATACTTAAAAACATGATAGAATGATTTGCTCAAATTTAAATGTTCAAAGAATACAATTTATCACAGCGTAAATCAATAATTAATTTTTTTTTATTTTCATAAAAAGTTAAATACATATTTTATTTAATAAGTCAAAGTAAAAAATATAAAATAAATTAAATAAATGAAATTTCATATTATTTGTAAATAAATACGATCTTTTAATATTTTATAGTAATTAAATTTAAATAATTTATATTAATTTATAATTAACTAAATGAGAGAACTTTTTTATCTCCGTTTTATAAGGATAAATTTTAAAAACAAATGTATTTTTATTTTATAGATTAAAATATAAGAAAATTAGAAAATTATTCCAACAAAAAGAAATATCTGAATGTATGACATAACTATTATATGCTTATGTATACCTTATATAAATATGTTTCTTATTTAATAAATAAATTATTAAATTACAAGAAAATATATTAAAAAAAAATTTTTTTAATTAAAAGAGATATAATTCAAGAATTGTTACTTTATATATGTAATTTTTAATAGCTTTATACTTGAAAAGTTTTTTTTCTTTGTTTGTTAAACAATCTTGTAGTAAATATATGGTAGTTTTTCCAATACACGTAAATGAATTTAAACATTTATTTTATTTTTCATTAGATAACTATTTATAGTATTTACATAATTAAAGATACAGATAAAATGTTAATTTTTTAAAATTTAATTAAAAGTTTCAATTTACAATCAATATGTTTTTAATTAATAATACAATTTCAAAAATTCTAAAATTTATTTTATAAAAGATTTATTGGTTTTTTAAATTTTTTGATAATTATTAATTTATATTTGTTTGAATATTAAAACAACTTGCATAATAATAAATGTTAAATTTATTATAATTAAAAAATAAATACTTGATCATAATTGATAATAATATTTAAATATTTATAATAAATAGTTGAATTATAATTCACCTTTATAATTTATATTATAATTTATATTATTATATAAATATAATTTATAATTTACTTTAGAATAATATTAAATTTTTTACTTTCAATTTTTGTATTATACGATTAGAACAAAATAAAATAAATTTATTATTATAGAAAAAGCTCTTTAATTAATATTTATAAATTATAAGTTAAAAGCTAGAAATTGTTGTATCAAGATAAAGAAAAATATATTTCCGATTTAAAATTCCTTAACGTTAATAATATAATTCTCTGGTTTAAATATTCTGTATTTCCTGATAAAAATTTACTTTAATTATGTACATAGATATCAATATTTAAATACAACCTTATCATGGCATAATAATTATTAGGAACGAGTTGTGATTGAATTTTGTGTTTTTAAAATGTATTGAATTAAGTTTGTATGTGCTCGAGCATCAATGTATTTGCATTAAATCAACTGTGAATACAATTAGAAAATGGAATTTAACTTAAATGGTAAAATATAAAGATTATTGAATTGTTGATCAAGATCCATATGATTCGCGTACTTTATTTTACGAGATGTGGTATGGAAAAAGGTGAGAAATAAATGGAGAGTCATTCGTGTGGTTTTTATGCTTAATCATGTTGATTCTATCGATGTTAAATAAAGATCGCTCCCCCCCTCCCCCCCAAAATGTTTGCATGGTTAATTTGAAGACAATTTTCGAGATAAAATCGGCTTATATGCGTTCGAGTATTCACTCGACATCAATATCGACTGCACCGGCATGTGGTTCGAACTGTTGGTCAAGGTGAGCTGGTCTTTCACACACAGCAAAAAAAGACAAATAAAATACAATAAACGAACAGCATGAGCAATATACGAAAGTCGGGTTCATATTTGAGCAGAGCTAAATGACGTTGTGCAAGAGTGAAAAATATTTTCAAACCCGTTATTGATAATTCAGCGGATATATTGGAAATTTTGTGTCCCCCCCCCTCAATTGGTATTATTCCTGATGCATTAGCATTGATGTGACTTTAATCGTGCCTTTTCTATTTTACTATCGCGCTGTATCAAATACTATCATCATTCACAACAATGAACAAAAATTAACCTCTCGAATGACCTTGGGACCTTGACCACAAGACATAAAAATTTATTTATATTTTATTCAAATACAGAATCATCATTGCCGTGTGATAAGTTAACAACCTTACCCCTATCATAAATTGAAATGCACCATGGCTCTCATATATGGACTACGTTATATACTACAATCTTTAAAATTAAATTTATTTACTTGACAATTTTTATTGATAAATATATTGGTTTAAAATATTATTACACGTAGCTGAGTATAAGCTACTAAAACATACAACTGTCAACAAGTGTTTACATTATTATTGTAGAATTTATTATTTTAAAACAGAACATTCAACATCGAATCTAAAAATTTTTTATTTGAATCTCCTATTATTAATCAGTTACATAAATAAATTCGTTCGGCAATAAGTTTAAAACAATAGTTTAGAATTAAAAAAAATTTTTTTTATTTTTATTTCGAAAATGATTAACATTTCCTTTTGTTTACAAAATTTTTAATTCATGGCATTTAATTTTATTTGTATCAAATAAATTGATTGTATTTTTTAAAATTATAATATTTAGATATCATACGATTTTTACATATCTACAAATATTATTAAAATACTCTAGATGAAATTTTAATTACTGTAATTATTTGTAATTAATGTTATTTTTTTTTTTTTTTTTTTTTATTTTAAATTATATACTGATTACAATTTCTGTAATTATACTCTAATATAGACAAAGAAACTTCAAACAAATAACAAATTTTTAGTTATTCTATCAATTTGACCTTAAATAATTAAAAAAATTTATTTAATTGATCAAAACGTAAGATATTAGATATTAATAAAATTATGACCGTGAATTTTATATTCCAAGAAACATCGACTTATCATCATCATTCATTGAGCTAATTAACAATCTGATATGATAATGTATTTAAAGAAATTATTCCTGTGTATTAATTATAATATTAATGTAAAACCTATTCTCCTTGTGAATTATTCAAATCAAATAATAAATTAGTTTTTAAATCTTATCTATAACAATATAAAATTTTGTAACTGCAAATGCATAAATAATTATAAAATTTAATATGTAATTAATTTGTAAATATACATACAAGTATATGTGCAGCTTATAAACGTAAACCAGAAGAAAAATTTTAAAAAGATTTCTAAAAGTATTCTAAATACGTAAATTTAATTTTCAATTTATTGTAGAACTGAACAGTACAATAAATATCTAATAATATACTAAAATCAATTATTTTAATTTAAATTACGTTAATTTTATAAAATGACACATTAACTATTATTTGAATTCTCAAAAATAATTATTTCCTTCCTATGAATGAAATAATTCATAGATTATTTAACTTTGAATAAATATGTGTGATTAGAAAATTTTTAAAATAACAGTGCAAAATTATATGGCAAACCTTTAATAAACAAGTTTGTTTATTTAATGTTTTAATAGAAGAATAATTAATAAATTATATTAAATAATAAATTTTCAATATTACAGTGACAGAATAATAATTACATTGTGCTATTTTATTGCATATGTACTGTTGTTATGTATTATTACCATTTATTTATTATTTTATTAATTCATTCTGTATTTTTATTAAATTTTTTAATAATATTTATATGAATATTTTTTAATAAAATACATATAATTTTAGATACTCTTTTATGTTTAATTAGTATCACTAAATTCAATGTAAAATTTAATTGTATTTGATGTAAACTATTAAAATAGTATTGAATTTTTATAAACATTTTTTTTTTATGCACTTTCAAGAAAAGACAGAAATTATTATTTCAAATAAATTATAATTGTTAAAAATATTTATTACACAGTTGCTTAATGTGTATAATATTCAAATAAATCTATAATATTCAGAAGCTATAATAATGCATTTAATCAGTGGTACATCTGTTTCAATATAGATAATTAAGCATGATAAAAATAAATATTATAAAAAAATTTTGTTTAAAATTAAATAAAAAAAGAACAATAATTATCTTTACAATATCAAATATAATTATTAATACTGTATACATTTTGATTTCCATTTAATAATTTTTTCTATTAAAATAATTATTGTTAATGCTACGTGTACACATGTAAGTATATTTTTTACACAAATTTTTTCATTCATAATTTTTTTCATTTAATGAGTAAAAGTTGTATTTATTTTTATTGTTTTTAAATATCTTTTATAGATAAATTTTTAAGCAATAATTCATTTGTTGGATTTATATAATTTCCCAATTATATATATATTTTTTATATAGTCTTTCATGATAGAACGGCAAATATTATAAATTAATTAAAAAAAAAAAATTTAAATCATTATATTACGTTTATTTTATATACTTTTTACCAATTCTATTATTTTTATACAAGCGTTTATCAAACTGAGGCAGTATATATTTATGTTTAATAATTTATATATTTATATGTTTAATAATAATAATAATGTAATAAATTCATAATAAATTAAAATTAAATTTATAAAAAATTAAAACAGCTGTATATAATTTTAATTAATGTTTCATATTTTTTAATTGTAATAATAATTCAATAATTATTTCAAATACATATATTTTCAGTAACGAAATATTTAATTTTTATACAAATATGTCTTTGAATTCTATAAAATTCTAAAAATAAAATTTAATGCAAAAAATGATTGTGATTCAATAAACATTAACAATAAATAATAAATAAAAAACATTGTTTTAATTATTTATGTTAAAATCAATTTTTGCTCTAAAATTTTTTAAATTTTATAATCTTATTTTTATATAATTTAACTATTGCATATCATTATCCTATGATACATAATTATAATCATTCAATTTTATGAATTTTTCAGCATATATGTTAGCTGATAAAGGATATGACGTATGGATAGGCAACATACGTGGCAATACTTACTCTCGTTCACATCTAACACTATCTCCCGACAATAATTCGCAATTTTGGCAATACAGGTGATTTTATTTTATTTAAAAATATTATCGTTTTAGTTTAAATTAAATTATCTATATCTTTGTATCAATTAATACGCATGTGAGCAAATCATAACTTTCAACTTATAATTTTATCGTGAATTTGGTACTTGTTTCAGTAGAAAATACGTCAAACGTTTTAGCGATAATGTATTTCATATATTTATGAATTCTTTCAGGGTTATTCTTACAGTTATAATAATAAGATTCTATAGAAATTTTTTGTGTATGTAGTTATATAAATATACATTGTACATATATATTGTTTTTTAGGCATTAAATAATTACTAAAATATAACAAGTATGTTCTTATTGGTAATATTAGTGTTCTTATTAACTCGTTATCAATGTAAAAAATTAATGAAATGTTTACTATGCATTATTTTATTTTTATGCTTTAACTTTTAGCATGGATGATCAATACTTGAATACCTCATTAAAGAAATCTATAAATACAGATATAAATGGATAAATTATAGATATTACCAACTATAAATTAATAACTTTGTTTTAAATTATGTACATTTTTAAAAAGAATATTTAAAACCGTTAATTTTCAAAGTATTATTATTAGTCGTTAATTATTATCATTTTTTTTCATAATTGTTTTATTATGCAAAATGATTATCTGATAATAGTGGTAAAATGTACATAAATTTATGCTGTTTATTTTTTTATAAAAAGAATTCTTTTTATTATTGAATCAATGTATATTTTATATCAATAAAAAATGTTTCATTTAAATATTTTCAATAGTATTATTAAAGACTTTATTCACTTATTTATGAAGCATTTGTAAAAATTATCTTTAAATAAATAGTAATACAAAGAAATTTTTTCAGTCAATAAATTTTTTTTCAAATCGATATTACATAAATTTATATTTATTATAAAATAAAGTTTTTTATTTATTTAGATTATCTATTTCATTACATTTTATTATTTAAGATGAACGCAGTAAATTTATAGAATACTGTAATAAAAATTCACTTATATTTTTAATTATAAACTATAATTATTTAACATATTATCCAAATTTATAAAATATAGATGAAGTAATGTACACAACTGAAAAATTTACATATTACATATTAAGCTTCATAATGGACTGTTTAATGCTATGTAAAAATTTATAGTAATGTAAAATTCTAAATTAGTAACATATTAATAATACTGTTTATAATATAATAACCTTCTTATTTTTATTCAAAAATTTTTCATAACGATAATTAAACAATCAATTAATTAACCAATTAAGTAATATATTTAAAACAATTACTTTGTCATTTCTATAAATGATTCATAATATGAATATAATAGAATTTTTATGCAAAAAGAATTTCATGTTTAATTGAATTAAATAAATATTTTTAGATAAATAAATTTTTTTTATAATTGCAGCTGACATTAAAACTAAAATTGCTTCATAAAAAATTTTTTAATTTTTAAATAATTTTCAAATTTTTTATATTAATTAGGTTAATTATGAATATATGCATGTGAATTAAAAATATATATTTAAAATATTTATTAATAATGTTATTGAAAATATTTAACGTTTATATTATTAAATTTATAATGATTATTTAAAATAATTATATTATATTATATATATATATATATATATATTTAATACACAGGGTAATCTTGTGTATGAATCGAAACATTAACATATATAAACATACTCACTTATATTAAGATATTATTTTGAGACAATATTAAAAACTTATGAAAACTGGAGTAAGTTTGTTAATATTATTGTAACTTACTATTTATACATAAAATTGAGTCATAAATTATAAAAAAAAAATAATTGCATTTTTGAAAACAAGGAAATAATAGAAAAAAAAATAACTACTTTTTGATAAAATAAAAATATTTTTATGTTTTCTAACCTCATTTTTATGCATTACAATTTTTTTATTAATCCAAGCAATAGGCAAAAAAATAAAAAAAAGCAGCTAGTGATACATATCAATATTCAAAAAAAAATCAGTAGATTCTCATTTTCAAAAATGTCACTCATGATATTGAGGTTTTTTTTTTCTTTATTAAGAATTTTAACGAAAAAAATGAATTTTCTTTTATTTTTTTTGTTACAAAATAAAAAGAAATAATTTTAATACTATAGTGTCAATGAAAGATTTGTAGCTAAAAAAAATTGTAAATAAAATTTATTTTTAGATAAACTGATCGAGAAATTAGACAGAAAAAAATTTTATAAAAATCGGAAAATTTATTAACATTTAGAATTTTAGTTTTGGGAAATTAAAGTCATTAATATGCACTTTATTTTTATAAAATTTTAGTTTGATCGAATTATTAGTTTTCGAGTCATGCTAATGTTAATTATAATATACGAAAATTTACGAAAGTATTTCCAGCTCAATTCATAGGACGATTTTAGTTTTCCTAATGGTTTTAAAAACTATAATTATAGTACAAAAAATCCTGTATCTTAAATTTTGTAAAAATCATTTAGATTATCTAAAAAATTTGGATAAAGATAACCAAAAAAGAAAAGATGAGAGGTCAGTTAATGCGGATTTCACCTCTATTACTATATATTACAATTGCCCGGTTCTTACTCTTCCCACTCCTTGGGCGCTCAATCGTTTTTGGTTATCTTTATCCACATTTTTTAAATAATCTAAGCGGTTTTTATGAAATGTAAAATACAGGATTTGTTGTGTAACAATTATATTTTTAAAACTGTTGACAAATCTAAAATCGTTCGGTGCATTGAACTGTAAATAATTTCGTAAATATTCGCATAATTTTCATTTATATTAGTATTACTCGAAAACTAATAATGCGATCAAGCAAAAATTTTGTAGAAATAATGTACCAATTAATTATTTTAATTTTCCAAAATCAGAGTTCTAAATATTAAAAAATTGACAATTAAAATTTTATTAATTAATTTAAACATTTTCTGATTTTAGGAAAATTTCGCAGCTTCTAATTTTTCTATTAGTTTATGAAAAAATGAATTTTATTTACAATTTTATTAGTTACAAATCGCCCATTGATATTACAGTGTTAAAATTAAGACTTTTATTTTATAACAAAAAATGTAAAATAAATACATTTTTTCCTTAAAATTGTTAATAAAAAAAACCCCTGAATATTATGAGTGGTATTTTAGAAAATAAGAATTTGCTGATTTTTTTACGAATTTTGATATGTAACACTAGCTGCTTCTTTTCATGACATAAAAAGTGCTTTAGTGCTTGGTCTATTTATATACGTTATTTTTTGTGTCTAATCATTTCCCTTTTTCCAAATTTCGTTTGCTTCGTAAATTTAATTATTACTGATAGTAAATTAGTAACAATAATTATTAAATAAAAATTTATTAAATATAAAATATGAATGGAAAATGCTTTTAATTTATTGTATGAATGATATTCAAATAAATGAATGCTGTTGATTAATATGTGTATATGTATATTTATTTATTGTCACAAAAATTAATTTTCTCTATAACATACATGTATAAATTTATAATTTTACAATCATACAATATATAATATTAATAAATTATAAAAATTTTAAATTTAAAAAATTATATTTTGAATAATAATAATGAATGATAAATTTTATACATGTATAATATTTTTTGCATTAAATGTAATATTATAATTGAGTAATATTTTTTAAATTAAAATTAATTTAATATTATAAGTTACTCGAATTAATTTCAAATTTTTACAAAATGAAGCTTTTTTAATAATATTTTTAAAAGGACTAATAATTTAATAAAATTAAATTTTAACTTATCTTATGATATAAAGTTTATAGTGACTTAGTAACTTATTGTTCAATTATATTTATCAATGAAGATAAGCAATTTAGGAATACTGAATTAATTACAAAATATTTTGATTTTATATTAAAACATAATTTTTTTACATAATTAAAAAACAGTTTCCATGAGATGGCAATATTCGATATAACGGCTATAATCGACTACATTCTACACGAAACGGAGCAAGAATCCATGATTTATATTGGTCATTCCATGGGTACCACTATTAGTTACATATTATTGTCTACTAAGCCTGAATATAATAAGATGATTAAGTTGGTAATAAGCTTGTCACCAGTAGCCTTTTGGCACGCACCACCTACGCCTCTTATGAAGATGTTGAGGAGAAATAGCGATTCAATTAAAGTGACGTAATACTCATTATTGGTTCATTCTTTATTATACTGGACTCCCGGCATATTTTTATTATGCATAATTAATCAATATAAAATTAGTACTTTTAATTTTTAATGAAATTTTGTTTATAAATTTAACGTTTAAACTATTTAAATAATTTTATAAGAAAAATATTAATTTGTAATTGTTTGATGATTTCAAAAAATTTTATTCAATCTTTATACAAATTATAAAGAATTGATATACATTATATACATTGGAATCACAGCGTTTCAATATTATTTTAAAATGGTAATAAGATGGCAATTATAATTTCAGAAGTATTTTACAAATCTATAATACGTAATAAGATAAAATTACATTGCAATTATTTATATATTCATAAATTCAATGCCACTCCGTAAGGGATTTGTTGCTAGTTCATTTATGTATTTATGAAAATTGAATTTACGCGGCCTTAGTATTTCAATCATAATATATTTAATAATGATAAATTGAATGTATTTATTTCTATGATTTCAAATATTTATTTATCTATCATTTAAAAATCTTATTAAAATTATTAGTATATAATCTTATTTTAAATTTGATATTATTTATAGAACGACTGTAAAAAAAAAATTTTTTATAGTATAATATAGTCAAATTATTATTTTTTAGACATTTAATTCTTATTATATCTTCATAAAAATATTAGATCTATCAATAAATCACAATAATTTTTACAGTAATATATTTCTGACAATAAGAATTTTCAAAACATACATTTATACATAACAATATAACAATTTATATATTACATCTTAATTTTTGTTTTTTTCAGAATTTGTTGTATAAATTCCGAATTTATGAAATTTTACCTTTAACAGCAGGTAGTATAAAATTAGCCAGAACACTTTGTAGTAATAAAAGTATTTTTCAACAATTATGTATAAATATGCAATATTTTTTTTCTGGTTACAATCCCAGTCAGATGAATACGGTCAGTCTATATAAGATAAATAATAATAAATTGAAAAATTTTGATATTACTTTTTTGAAAAAAAATATGCCGATTAATTTACAAATAATGTATTTTCAGACCGTTTTGACTCATATATTATCGTACTTTCCTTCAGGCACGTCACGACAAAATCTAGAGCATTTTAGCCAAATTATAGTAACAGGTAGTATTATATTATATATTTCATTTTTAAATTCCAAAAATATAATTATAACATAATATATTTATATTTATGTAAATTTCACTTAAAAAAATATTTATATAGTAGTCATAACTAATTATAATTGAATTGTTTTCAATTATTAATTCATAAATTACTTGAAAGAATATCTATTACATATTATGAATATTTTTTATTACTTTTTTTCAGTTTTATGTGGTATTAATATTGTTTGAATAAAAATTAGCGATGATTCAAATTTTTGAAGGTTGCGTGCTAGTCTTAATTATGCAAAATAATTGTTATTATTATACTATAATATTTAAAAATATAAAATAAATGTAATTAATAAATATAAAAGTAAAAGTAAAAAATCTTTACATTACTTCCGGGATTTATGAATATATTTATCAATATTTACATGTATAATCAAGAATAATTGATTAAAAATGGATAGATTTTTCGATTAATTTTAATTTTTTTATATTTACTTATTTTTATTGAATATAAATCTTGAAGATACTATGTTTTTCTTAAGTATTTTAAATAATATTAGCTGCAATATTTTAAATTCGTTACACCCTCTATATAGGCAACCATAAAAACACGGATGTCAACGCTGCTACTATATTTTTGGGGCGATGAGTAAAATTTTTAATGGCTTCTTTCTCTTAACCAGCCATTTTAAGTAATAATTAAAACACAATATCAAAAGAATTTTTAAACTTGATATTTGATATAAAATTTAATATCGATTTAATTTTATTATAATCAAAATATAAAAATAATTATACTTAAGCAATTATAGTATATCTATTAATATAATCAGCAAGTGCACAGTTAAAATTTTTTTCAATTTTATAGCCATTATGGAATTCTAATTTTAAATAAAAATTTTATTTCAATAATATTGATACTAAAGTTATAATTAATATATCGAACGTGATAATGTTATTTTCATAAACTCTTTAATATTTTTCTTTATACTTTAAAATTTTATCGGACTCTACATATTTTAAGACACTTTTCGTATAATTTTTATTGAGTATTTCTAATTATAATCTTTTTTTTATAATTACTATTTTCTATATTAAAATTGATATATGATAATTAATAACTTCAAGAGCAATGTATTTTAAATTTTTGTGATGAATTAGATAATTGACTTATAAAAAATAACAAACTTATATCAATACCATTTTTAATATAATTTCAAAGGGTTCCTTTTACATGGAATATAATTTTTAAGTATTGACTATTTTCAAATGAATCTTATAATATATATATATATATATATATACATATATATATGTGTGTGATATCTACATTTTTTAAATTATCAATTCTTTTATTGAATTTTAATTTTTATATTACTAAATGTTATTCGCTATAAACATAAGAATACATGTTTGTTCGATATCAGTATTATTAGACTCTTTATCCTCACTAACGAATAATTTATATCATTGACATAATGTTGGTATAGTTTCTTAATTTTTCTGACATAATATCTAGTTTGGTTTATTAGACTATTTTTTAAATAATAGCGTAAATATATCATATATACTGTAGATATTTGATATTTTTAGTTTAATTTAAAATATGTTTAGTTCATTCTATCAAAGACATATAGTTTTAATTGTACACTTTAAATTATATATATGATTTTTTTGTTGAAAAAATATTATGAGATATATTAATCTGGTATAATAGTTGATTAACACATTTTCGTAATAATTTTAATTATATATAGATAATATCCTATGATTAATTTTATATTTATAAAATCAAATAATTTATAATAAAATTCTTATATGATTTATAATAAAATGCCGGTTTTGTCTATTGAGCGAGTGCAAACAACAATTCAACAAACAAAAAACTAGTGGAATATCTACTAACAACAATACTATTATATATTATATATACAAATATTGAACTGTGCCAATAATTCAATTTCGTAAAATTTAATAAACAAGAAGGTTATTGAAGTAATCCTAGCACCAAAATATGTAAATGAACTGTACTAAAACTGTAAGATGTCTGATGAGGCTTCGATGGCTGATTACGGCTATATCACTATGACTACTTATTATAAAAAAGAGGAAAATATATCCATTAGAAACTCAAAAAATACTAACTGTAGTAGATATTAGAAAAGGCTTAATGTTATACTTCGCTTTTATCCCTTAGTACAATATGTATTCTCGATAAATACAAAACAGAAATTCATACTATTCTAATTAAAGAATCGTATAAGTTGAATTTTATTACACATAATAAACCTCAGAGGATAGAAGTCATCAGATAGAATCCGATCTTGAGATACTACGCGGCAAAACAAGGAAATGACATAATCGGTCATATTGAATAAAAAATATCGCAAACCGAACCAACTTTAATAAGGCAAGAAACAAATGTAAAGTGAATATAAAACAAAAGAAAACTTAGCAGATTAAAGGAAAATATTTGAGGACACACTTTAAGAAATTACGAGTAATTTTTGATACTGTTAAGTTTTTGGCGGCTTATTCAATGCTCTCAAAAAAATGAGAATGGATGATGATATATGGACATAGAGCACAGAAGAAGCTCGGAACACTTTCATACATAATCATTTTCCTAACTGTAGTTTTAAAACAAGTAACGATAGTCATCTAATTGGAAACAGAGGTCCTGATTGAAGATTGTCGAAACAAATAATTGACCCAAAAAAGGTGGCATGGTTACTTATCAGCTGTAAACTCTTTGAATGGTAAGCCCAGACAGTATTATTTCAGTATCACTACAAAAAGGAGGTAAATGCATACCCAATATTCTGTCAAAAGTTTTTAGATACAATGTCGCAACAAGTTATATATTGCAGTTCTGAACATTGACCAAAGATATGTTCCCGCTAAAGCCAGGTAGAGCACAACACAATGATCCAACGGATTTAAACCTTTCTGTTTCGCATCTTTCATTTTGAAAACGTTAGAGAGACAATAGCTAGATATATTAGATCCAAAATACCTAAAGAACAAATCTTGCATAGAAAAGAATATGCCTATCAGGTGGAAAATTCTTTTTATACTGCTCTCTTCTAAGCAGCAGCATTCGCACAGAAAGCAGTACTTTCAACACCAAGCAATAAACAACTGCTTAATTGAAACGGCAATACTAGACATGGAGAAAGCCTTCTATCACACATCTAAGAAAGCTATAGTTTTATCGACGGGGGAGGAGTCTTCCAGCCACATAAATGCAAAATTGGTTATGGAATTTACCAAACACCCAACAAATTCAGATTCAAAGTAACGCATTTCATTTTATCGGATGTGTAAAGAAAGGCTGCTCATAGAAAGGAGTAGTATTCCTTAGACTGTGTTGTTTTGTAATTGATGAACTTCTTGTCATATTAGATTTTTACACACAAGCATATGCCAGTAATGTACTAATTACAATAAGAGGAGACCACTATCTAATGGGGTTGAAGCAGCTTGCTCCCACATGTTGCTGTATAAATTCAGACCAAATATATGACCAAACCAATAAATGGACTTAACCTTAATGGCTGCCCAGACCAAAAACAAAGAACATGAAACTCAAAGTTGAATTGAAACATTGATACTAAGATGAAGTGTCAAAAGACCATTGACAGATATAGAATGTAGTTATGTATTATGTATAGGAGAGCCATTGGTAACACAAGTGGACTGCAGTCAAATAAGTTGGGATGGTATGATCATTAAACTTAGATGCCTGCATCACCAAAGATAAAGCCAAAGTTTAGGGTCAAAGAAATAAACTTAGGATAAGTTATAACGTTATAAATAGAACCCAAGGACAAAAAAAGAAGATATAAGACAAGCTCTATTAAACTTACATCGCCAATTTCAAAAGAAGTTTTAGTTTGAATTAATTTCTCGATAAGGCAATAATTGCGTGAGCGTATTATAGGTACTTACAAATAAAGGAATATTTACTCGAGACTCATTCTATAAGAAATTCCCCGCTGATCTACATATAACACATAACATAAGTTGAGACAAAATTATGGGTTAGTACTGGAGGAAATAGTTGGATATACTAGTCAAAAATAACAACCTAACTTTGAAATAGATTTCATGGCATGAAGGCTAGACAGAGATTGTATAAAGCTGATATACTAGGCAAGAGAGGTGCCATAGCCAGTTCGTATCAAAAACAAGAACGGCAAAAAACCATCTCCTCTTAGCTTTAACCAACAACAAGTTGAGGTACAATAACCCTAAGGAGCTCAAACAGTCTCAAAGACTAACTGACACCATATTACCGCTTACTTATCAATTAAAATCTAGTAGCTTATGAAGAAAGAAAATAATAAAAGTAATAGACTGACTTATGGGACAGTGGAAAATTGGATATCATATAGATTTTCTAGATAGCAAAATAGACAATATCTGTAAATGTGGTTAAAAAGTCCATTAAACATCTTCTATGCCACTGCCCTGCACTCATTAAAATAAGGTGGATATACGGTAGGTGCTCTTTTTTGAACCTAACGATCTGAGCGAGATGGAACTCGGCACCATTCTACTGGTGATCACGCCTATGGATAAGACGAAATAAGCAACATAATATGTAATGAAAAACCCAAAGATGAGTCGAGGATATCGGCGTACTAAAGCTTACTAAAAGTGATCGATGACAATATCACGGAGCGAAAGTTTGAGCTTCACGTTCAGTTATAGAGCTTTGTCTTGTTTCATCCGGAACAATAGCCAGAGATAACTGAAGTAAAAACATGGCTTCTACAAAGCTATGGTTTTAAGTTATTTAAATAATAAATGTTTGATATAACTGGAAGACGATGAGCTCCGATTGGAGCCAGTTTATTTTGATATACGTGTCCTAGTCTCGTCGGGCGGCAATCGTACCAAAGCACGCAGAAGGCGGTCGAAACCGGGATCACGGGATGGGGTTTTAAGCTCTCCGTTCATGCGAGATCGCCCTGCTTTTTAGACAATTAGATTGCTTAATTGCTATATAGACAATAGTCACGTGTTACTAAGGGAAAGCCGGAGCAGAGGGGGTGAGAGGGGAGCTGGTAATCTGCACAAGTGAAAATAAGAGGAAATGTGCGTACAATAGGTACGGCTTGAACGCATGAAGAAGACTTTCCTTTAATACGTAATTACTTACTTATTTGCTTACTTGTGTACGTCGGAACTGTTCTAATTAAAAGATTCATTAAAAATGAAAATTTGAATAGTAATTTATTTCGTAGCATTAATGTCACACAAATTAAATGAAAAGAAGCAATAGTGAATCTGAGTTTTCAATCTTATTTCTTTGATATCAACATAAATTTTTATCATTTATTCTTTAATATACATGTATAATAAAATATTAAAAGTTTTTTATATTTCATTATTCTCAATTATGTAAATATTGATCAAATACTTAATAGTTGAGAACAATTGAATACTATTTACAATAATTAGTTTATAATAATTAATAGATTATGCTTAATTTTTAATTGTTCGTTTTTATTTATTTGTTACAATATTTTTATATTAATATTATTACGTATTCTACCATAAAAAATTTTAATTTTATTTTGTAATTTGTTTAAATAGTATGTTAATCAAATTATCAAAAATAAAACATTAATAATTTTTACAATCAATAATTTTAGATTAAAATCTTTAATGATCTAATGAGAAAAAAAAATTATCCGGTTTTTTATCCGGTTTGACTGACAAAATAAAAAAAATGCACAAATTCATAAAAATATCAACAATTATGATAATACGTATATTTATGATTATTATTATGAATTTTGAATTTTCATTTAATTTTTATTAATATAAATTTAAGTATATCATTATGATATTTAAAATTACAAAGTTTATTATTTGTCATATCAATATACAAGTACTAATAAGTATTAATATACAAAGTATACAACTTTTTTTTTTAAATAAAAATTTTTACAATAAAATTCTATATATTTAATTATTTTGAGTAATGTATAATAAATAATAATGAAAAATAAATATGATATAATGTTCAAAATTTTAAGTATGTATATATGAATTTTTCAAGTTCTTAATTATGATCTTAGCAATCAAACGAATTTAAGTAGTCCAAAATATTTTTAAAAGCAAAATTTAATGAGTAAAATTATTTTCGACATTAAATCAATCATATAGGTAATAAGTCAATACTTTATACATGAGAGCCGCAGTTAAACTATGAAGCTTACTTGAATTTACATTATTAGAATAACAGACTTTGATTGAATTTAAAAGAATAGACTTAGATTATGAATAAATTATTTTAAAGCTTTTTATACTCTACTGCATGCCACAAGTGTTAATATGCATATCCATTACTTTTGTGTAAAATCGTATAACAAATATTGAAAAATAATAGGTAAAATCGGTACATAATTGGATTAAATACACGTGCACATATAAAAAATATATTTAATATATGATACATGGTATAACAAGTTTCTTTCAATACATGAAGTTCTTATATATTTCACAGTACTAAAGAAATATTATTTTTTATATAATTTTATTTAAAAAATAGATACAAATTTTTTTATTTAATATTAATAATTGAAGTTTTCTAAACTAATTTCTTATTAAAATATAAATATAATTTCTTGAAAATTATTACAAAGTTATTCTTATTAATGTATTGTAAAGATAAATATTTCACGTATTATATAATAATATTATAGAATGAAAAGACTCATATTTAATATTTATCACAGTTTTTGGAGTCTAATTAATTTTTAAATATTTATTTAAAACCGAATATAGTTATTATAGTTTTTATTTGGTTATTTATTACACTCTTTAGACGGTTGTTTTAATCATTATATACTAGTAATGAATCATAATTTAATTATTAATTTTTTATTTATTTTTTTTTAATTTGTTTATTCAGCCATTAATTTCGTAATTTTCTTATAATATTTCATCATGGTGATATCTGAGGAAAATTCATGATACTAAAATCGTTTAAGATTTATACTCACGAATTTTAATCAAAATAATATGACTTATCCTTTGATAATATAATATATATATTTTTTGTTTAAATCTCTAATAATTTTACTTGTTTTTATAAATTTTAATATTAATTTTTTTTCTTATTTAACCAAGCTTCGTAGAGATTCAATTTTTTTATACATATTTAAAATTATATTTTTTATTACACAATATTTCATATTATAGAATATATATATATCATTAAATAAACTTTTTTTTTATAGTACATTCAATTTTAAAACCAATATAGATCAATTTACAGAAATCTTCTCTATAATTATTTTACCAACTATATTTCATAATTATATTGTGCTTTATTTATTATTGCAGAATTCATTAAATACACGTTTAAAAAAGTATAATAAAAGTATTTATAAATATAAAAAGTTGATCTGTGAATTTATTATTACAATTACATTTAAGTGTATATTCAAATCCGAAAAAAGAGCAGGTATAACTGAAAAGCATTGCTTGAGTTTATTGAATAACTTTTTATACTTAATATAAACTTGCTAAAAACTGTAATTAAATGAAGTAAAGAGTCTTTAAAAATAAAATGTAATTAGCTTGTTGTGTTTCATTTGGTTTGATACCCAATATAGGTATAAACACAAATGCTACATAATTAATATATATTCATACATATATACACATACATGGTTCATCCACGAAGTATCGAGTTTTTTTTCATTTAACTACTGTTAGTCGTAGTAATTTGGGAGAGGTCTTAAAATGTCGACAAACTTTTTCCGCATTTGTCCATTTTTTTGTTGTTTTTTTCAATAATTAGGAGCGGCAGGATTTTACTTCGCGTGAAGGATGTTTTTTAGTTTTTGAACACAACGTGATGGGGCGACTAGTGTAACAGCGTTACACGATAAAATTTTGTTTGCAATTAAAAAAAAACAGCATGGAAATGTATAAAATGTTGCAAGAAGCGTATAGACATAATTGCATGTCAAAATCGCAAAATGAAAAATGGCACAGAGCTTTTAAAGAAGGCCGAGAAGGAATCATCGACGACCGTTGATCTGGACGCTCAAAAAGCTTTCGAATGGCTTAGAACAGCCGGCACATGTTAGAAATTTTAGATTCAGACCGCCGATTAACAATTAGAGCAATTGCAGAAAAAATAAATTTAGCGTGATCTACAGTGTACAATATAGTGCAAAAAATTTATACATGTCGAAATTTTTGAAAAACATCAAAGTTGAAGATGCATTTGAAATTTGGAAAACACGCCTTTAAAAATGTGTTGATGCAGGATGAAAATTATTTCGAAGAATTTTAAATTTTTATTTCACACTGTTTATAAGTCGACCAATAAATCATCTTTCCAAAAAAAATATAAGAATTTCTTTTTTTTTTTAATCTTCGAACAAAACATTCTCGAGTAAAGTTATTCCACTAATCGCTTCACTGCGCCGTGTAAAAACTTGAAAAACACCCTTCGCGCGAAAATAAAATTCTGCAGCATCTAATTATCGCAAAAACAAAAAAGGGACAAATGTGGAAAGAGTTTGTCGACATTTCAAGACCTCTCCCGAATTTCTACGATGAATAGGCACAAAATGAAAAAAAAACTTGATACTTCATGGATGTACCATGTATATAAATTAATATTTTATCAAAATATGTTATAAAAGAAAAATTATAATACTTATAATAAATAAAGAATTAAAATTACATACATTGATCATTGATTTTACTACAATTATAGGTCAGTTTAAAATGTATGACTATGGTTTAATTAACAATTTTGCTGTATATAAACAAAAGCAACCGCCGAGTTATAATTTGAAAAATATTATTGCACCTGTGGTTTTATTATATGGAAATGGAGATGGAATAGTTTCACCAGAGGTACGTTGATTCAACTATATTTTCCGAAATTTCTGAATAAGAAATCATTTATTTCTAAATCTAATATTCTATTTACAATATTATTCAGGATGTATTTGAGCTATCGAAACTGCTTCCAAATGTTGTACTCCTTGAATCAGTGCCAGATGAAAAGTTTAGCCATTTAGACTTTGTGATTTCACGAGATATAAAATTTTTGCTGAATGATCGGTTAATGGAAATTATTCAAACGTATACTTATTAAAAATAAATCTAGTTATATATTCCGATAATATTGGATGATAAATTTGACAATGTTCAGACATTTAATACAAATCAAATTTTATATTATCATGCATATAGTTGTTATACCTTGATTAGGTACACGATAAACTTTTTTGCATATGAATATATAGAAAATAAGTAAAAAAAATTGTATTTCAAAAAGAAGGTAACATATATGCATATCATTAAAAATAATTTATATAAATGTTCTGAATTCCAATGTAAAAAAGAAAATGTATAAAATGAAAATATATCTTATGAATATATATACATAGTATTAAAAAAAAATATAAAACAAAAAATAATAATTTGTTACATTGTTACGAAATTAAATAAAAGTGCAATTTATTAAGTATTTGTAATACATTTAAAATCTATGTCTTATTCATGAAATTAATTATAGTATATTATTAATTTTTCTCGAATTATAATATATTTGAATATAATTGTAATTTTAATTAAATTATAATTGTATTTCAGAAAAATGACATTCACATCTTTTGATTGAAATCATTGTTGTAGTATTATATAATTATATAGAAATAGGGTACAAAAGGAACAGAAAAATTTTTAATGATTACAAAAATGTGATCGTGCATACTGAGTAATTTTATACTATGATAATTTTTTAATAAGCAATACAAAAATAACGCTATTTTAAATGAAACTTACCGCTTCTTGATATTGCAAAATATAGTATACAGTATTTCGTACTCGTACTGAGTTGATTGTATAATTAGCTCAAAAACTTATTTTTGTTTATGGTTGATTTATTTATTTTAATTGTTTTAGATTTCAATATTGTATTGCGATAGATCATAATATTTTAAGAATTTTAATTTTCAACACTTTTGCAATATTAAAAACATATTTTTTATAGTAAATTATGTATAGAATATAGAAAATATATTATATAAAAACAAAATAATTGTATTCTACTCAGAACAGGCACTTGTATTAAACTTTTTTACGCTGACAATCATGTGTAATATTTAAAAGAGAGCAATCTGCTTATGTTCATAAAGCAGGCACTGCGGAGTAACCTAATGCTTTGTAAGCAATTTTATAATTGCAATGAAGACGTGATAACAGAATATATCACTGTGTAAATTAAGTACGCCTTGTGTTTAACGATTGTAACACTAAATACGATTTTAATTTCTTTTAAACTTCGCTTTAAATTTACATACTTACTGTGCCTACATCTTTTCTCTTGACATTAATGACAATGAGATTTTGATTTGAGGCACAACAATAACACTCCTATTATTATAAAAAATTTAGATTAATTTATAAAGTAGTAAATAATAAATATACAGGATATTAAATATTAAATTATTGAGTATTTATGTTTAACCATATTCTATAAGAACGCATATATATATATATGTATATATATTTTATATATTTGCAATGTCTAAATCAAATTTTAATAATTTAATTAAGGCAAATAAAAATCTTCAAGTTTTGAAAAATGTTTGAAGCTACAAATTAAAAAACTTGAATTTCTTATTTTATATTACTATTATTATTTTATTAGGTAAACTGTGTAATTTATTATAAATTGAGATTTAAATTTAATTTTAAAGATATAAAATTTTATTTACAAAGTATTTAAGATAAGGAAGAGTAACTAGATAATTTTATTTAACAATTTAAGAAATTTTTATTTATTTAAATTTCTGCTATTTCTCGTTAGATACATATTAATTACATATAACCTAACAAAATGAATATTTTATTAATAAAAATGAATCATCGTTAATAATTAAGGTATAATAATATAATAATAATTTTAAATCCCCATTAATTATGTTTTTAACAATAAGAAATTTTGTTTAGACCAACGATTCATTAGCCTGCTCCAAAAAAACATACATATTTAATCTTATCTGTTTTCCTCTCTGTACATTGTTTTTAAAATTAGTACAATGATAAAATAAAATATACTCAATGTCTTTTTTTTTATAAAATTGGTAAATGCATATTCCTCAAAAGTAAAGAAAGCTTATCAATATTAATTTTAAATCTTCAATTTCAATAATTTAAAAATTTATCCATTATCTTTTCTATTAAAATAAACTATTAATTTATTCGAACTATATTCAATTGTTTTATTTATAAAATATAATATTGCAGTTAAATACATAATATATAGTATCTTATAAACAATAAAATGAATAAACTAAAATGATAAAATTTGTATTAAAAAAAGACAGATATGTGTGATGAATAAAATTATTTAATTGATTAATAATATAGAAATATTATATGATCAAGAAGCTGTATGAGTAAAATTGATAAAATGAGATTAATTAACAATTAAGGTTAGTTATAAATTTTTAGCAAATATTATGTAAATATATAGTAAATAAATATATAAAATATTATTATTATTTTACATGTGTATATATTTAATTATTGTATATTATTTTATTTTCAGTATTAATAGATTCTGTATAATAGAATTAAAATAATATGTACCAATAATGTAAGAATATTTTCTTGATGAGTTACAATAACTAATGAATTGAACAACTTAATTAAATAGATTATAATAGTTTATCACAATATTATATTTCTCTATACAAATATGCACACTACTAAAAATATTTACATATTTGTAGTAATGTACACATAAATTTAGTTTATATTATTTTTTTTGACAGTTTGAAAATATAACTATAGTTGCAGTAAATATAAATACTATAATTGTATGGTTTTTTATTAATGAGAATATTGTATTTTTTAATTTATTCTTTGATTAATTAAATTCATTCACATTGATTTTAAAAAATATATTCGTTCTTATTAATTTATTTAATATATTATGATAAACAGTACAACTTACAATATAATGATAATAAAGAATATTTTCACGTACATGAAAAAAGTTCTGATAAAAATAAGCCTTCATCAATGATAACAGCCTTATGTAAAGTAAATATGTACATACATTAATTATTTGCATTGAATGCATAATTACAACTCATAAATACGAGTAAAATTATAATATATTAATATTCAATTATGATGAATAAACTATTAATTACCTTTTTATTTAATTACGATATAAATTTAACGAATATATTTAGTATCATAAATATTTTCACTTTAATATATATATGATATTTAAATAAACTGAAAAACGTAATAATTAAGAATCTAAAATAATAGATGTATTCGATATTTTTTCGATAAAACAAAATATATTAAATTGAAAATTAACATTTTTATTTGGAGATTTTTTTAGTTTAAAAAATATCATTAAATGGTGAACAATTGATAGATAAAAAAAGTTAATAATACAATATTGGTCTCTTCAATATTTTCAATCAACTAATATTCTTCTAATAGATATACATTTACGAAACATTTTTATTAATAAGTTAAAACAAATTAATTAAGTCATTTTTATACTATTTTAACCTATATTTATATCATAAATATTTCTTATGCTAATTTCTTTTAGGAGTTAGATGTAGCCATAAAATAGTAAAATATTGTTATAAATATTATCCTATTATTTACTAACCCTATGATTATTGTTAAATACTAGATAGCAAATGATTAATTGCTTTATATTTTTAGTTATTATTAATATTATATTAACAGAGAAAAAAGATTCATATTAATCCAAATATCAAATTAAATATTAAATCATTCTATGAACATTCTATAATGAAATTGGTAATGATACTTTAATACTTGAAAAACACGTCGTTATTGTAATTATTCATAAAAATCATTAAAAATTTATAACATATATATATTGAATTTTATGTTTTAAAAATGGAATGAAAATTTAATATTAAGTACACTATAACTTACTTTTTTAGTAGCGATTATTTGTTGTAATACTATTATAGTTTAAAAAATATCAATTATACTCTAATTCTAGAACGCATCATTAATATATTATTTATAAATAGTTATCACTAAAAAGTTAATGAACTAACAGTAATCAAAGAATTAAATTTATGAAATTTACAAAATTTAAGGAATGACTATTTTGTAAAAACAATTATATACAGCTTGTATCGTTAAGATAGATGTAAATAAAAATATATTATAATACTATAATATATGATTATAAAATATCAATATATTGTACAGAGTGTCATAAAAAACTATGAAATTTTTAAACGACAATGTAATATACGATTTGTTTAAGTCTATAGCTCACCTAAGTGGTGTTAATTTACATGAGATAAAAATAACAAACTCCACAATGTTTTTATTAATAATATATAAATATTTTTGTTACTTTAAATCATAATTTAAAACAAAATTTTTTTGAAATAGTTTTTTGAAATACATTAAAGAATTAAAACTATGTTGTTAAATAAATTTTTTTTTATATAAAATTTTTTTATTTTTAATATTGTACGGATTCGAAACGTTATGTATAGCGGGAATCAGTTGTTCCGTTGGTATCCTCCTTTCTTTATATAAAAAAAATAAATTAGAAATATATTTTAGTAATTTTGAATTCATAGAATTTAATAGTATTTTTTTATTATTAGTATTATTATATTACAAATTTTAATAAACCAAAAATTATTAACTTATTTAGGTACATAAATATAGGAAAGTAATTTTTATTTTTTAATTTAGACTTTAAATGTTAAACCGAGGATGCGTCTTAATTCGCTTTTCATGCTCGAATATCCTTATTCTTTATCATCTAAGAACTGCGGTTTAATCCCGTTACATTCTTTCGCATTCTAGTAAACTCAATGGATTATTTCTAATTATTTTTTCTGTACGAAGCATGCATTCATTGAATAAATTAACCAAAAAACTAATCCTAATTACGTATTGATATAACAAGAATTTATTTACTTGCATATTAGTTTTCTGAGTGTGACGCTAAAAATAATTTCAAAATTTTAACATTAATTTTTTAAGTAATTAAAAAAAAAATTTATTCTAAAATTATTATGTTATAAGTATAAAATATTATAAATAATAATTAAATAATTTATAAAATTAAAAAATTTTTTCTGCTTTTGTAATTAGATATTGATAACAATTCATTGTATATAATAATTTTTTATATAAATAATTAATAACAGTTAATTTATATTGATAGTTTATAAAATTAATTTTTAAGATTATTAATAAAAACGCTATACCAACTAAGAAAAACTATCTTACATTTGTTAGATAAACAAGTACACTGCTGATTTTTTTTTTTTTTTTTTTTTTTATTTTTATAAATAAGAAAATTGTAAAATTATACATTAGAAAGTTAATTAATAATTTATATATCACATAATAATATATGTGACATTATTAAAATTATCAATATCATAGTTGTACATTTATTGTAATGGATAAATTTTAATTGAAAGTAAAGAAATATTGATTTATAAAATTCTTTTTAGATTTTGTTTTTTATACAATATATAAATACTTAATATGTCCACTGAATTATTATAGTTGTTAATGCATTATAATATTAATCATCGAAAAGTGAGAATATGAATATAAAAAATATACTATATTGTATTATTATTTTAAATTGATTATTTACGTTGAGATTATTTGAAAGCTTTATAAAATATTACTATATAATTTAAAAACTTGAAAAAGTTAATTGAATGATTAATTTAATGTCATGTTGAATTTAATTTATAAATAGTAAAGATTTAAATCGACAGTGTACATTAATATTTTGAATTTTTAGTTTAAGACTGAAGTGAATTCAAGATTCGTGTATTAAAAATGAATCGACATTTTATTGAAAATACTATCTGTAGATCTTGGTCTTTTAAATAGTTTTAATAATTTTTTTTGAAGGTAACGAAGGTCGATTAGAACGAGAATGAACCAACACGAAATGTAAATGATTTTCGTCACACAAGGTGAAGGACCATCATAATTCACGAATAAGATATTGCTCACGATAAAATAATAGTAAACGCATACATAGAAATTAAAATTTCTTGGTATAACTTCTTGCTCAAAATTAGTTGAAATGAAAATAATGGAAGGAATGTTTGGAAGAGTGTTTCACTTTTAAAACAGGTTATTTCCCCGATAATTACAAACTCTTTATGGAATTGAATCGAATGGGAGAAAAAATGGAGATCAAGATAAATTTTAATTTTAATAGCTTGTTGAACGAAGTGATAATTCGAATGCCGAATTGATAGGTAATTTGACTCGAAAGCCAGTAAAAAAAGGGGGTGTAACGAATGATTAATATAATTGAACAAGACATTAATTTAATAGACGTATCGAGTGCGGGTTCCCCAACAATCGGTGTTTAGCCAGAGATAAAGTTTTACGGAGGGTTAAAGGTTATGACGAAATTGCATCGGAGGCCGGTCGAAAGAGACGGATGTGTTTGGTTTGGATGGGCTTGTTTTCGGCTTGGATGAGGGCTTCGCTCTAGTAGGAAGCGATTATGAGGAAGAAAAAGTGTCGGAGCTCGATGAAATATTCGTTAGAGATCTCGGCGTGTGCTAGCTGCTGGCGACTAAAAGGAATTATGTAAATTAGAGGAATACCGATATCCGATGCCGATACCGATGTTGATGCCGATGTTGATGCCGATATGGAAGCGTGGGGCGCGCGAACCGCTAACTTTGAGGCTCTCCACTCTCTTTCTCCTTTTCTTCCCTCGTCCCTCGTCTCCATGACTTGACTTCTTCTTCGGTCAGCTCCTCCTACGTTTACATTGTGCGAGCCTCGACGGGGGGAAGCTTCGACGAGAGTTTTACAAGTCGAGCCGCCGCGAGCTCAACGAAATTTTCGCGGCTCAGTCCGACTTTGACCTTCGGAAACGTCGCGGTCTCTAACGCGGAGAATGATGTATTTAGGAAGGAATGCCGTTCCTTACTCGAATTTTTTATGTTGGATGCTGATCACCTCAAGGCTTTTATGCGGCGCCGATGATTTGCGTGAGTGCGGAATGCTTTGTCGTCTCGACATGTGATATCATTATTGACACGTTGATCGAGCAGACGCTAAGTCCTTCCTTGTGAGTTGAGTTTCAAAGTCGACGCGAATTTCGAATTATCGACGAGGAGTATTTGAATTTGCCGCGGTTCAAAATTAATCATGTGAATCATTCAACCGCCTCCACCACTGCTCTGCTCTTCTCGACCATCTTTCTCGTTTTCAATGAACTTGACTCGAGTCAAACATTCGATGAAATTTCAATCGACGCTTTACCTCGTTCTCTTCCCTGTCTTGTTTTTCTTTTTCTTTTTTTATTGTTCACTTCTCAATAATGACGATCGTTAACAAGTCAATTTGGGGGGAAAAAAAGAAGCATAAAATTTGTTCGCATAATGATGATTGCTAATTTCAAATGTAATATTACAGTTATCTTGCATAACTGCATTTTTTATCATTTTATTAAACGATTCATTAAAACTATTTAACTCTAATTACCAACTCATCAACAAACAAACAAAAACGCATCAAGACGATTCATTACTCCGAGTCTACGTCAAATACGTGTGAAATTCTGTGCGGAAAAAGAAAATCCTAGCTTTCATCTCAAAGACGATTTACTTCGAAGCTACTACACTATTAACAGTGCAAAAAAATAAAAATAGAAAAAAATCGTTTGCCTTGTCATACTAAAAACACGAAAAAGAAGCGCTCGCGTGCAACGAGTCAAAAGAGCGAAATCCGTAAAAAACCAGACGAAGAAGCAAGTGATGTCAAGGTGGCGGGGATTTGTGAATTAACACGGGGATTGTAAAAAGTATTGCGCTTGTACGAGACGGACAGCAACGACTGGTACGCACCATTAACCTAGTTAGCCATCCCGACCCGGATTCCCGGGCGCGTTTCGCGTCGGGCGCCACTCCAGCCATAATAACTCCTCCTGACGAAATGACTGCTCTCGCGAAAATCCATTTCCATCCGGTGATCTCGACCTTGGGCCAGATGGAATTTCGGCGCTACCCATGCGCGCCATCCTCGAGAACAACCGCACGTTCGACGCCCTGTTGCTCGAGTTCACTTGGGAATCATTTACACACTCGGTGCTCGATCGACTGTAATAGTGAGATCTTTTTCATACCAATACAAGTGTAACAAATTGTTCAGAATATATAGTTTATTGATTGCTCTAAAGAAAGGGAATTTAATCACTATTTCATTCATAAAGCTACCTGATAAATAACGATTTTGTGAAAAGATCGAAAATTAGAATATTCGATGTTTTGGGAAAGCATCGGAAAACTTGTTTACCAATAGCAACTTCATACAGTAATTTCCTCACAGAAAAAACCACACGGGAATGAATAATCTTTAATTAATAAGATAATCATGCCCGTCACAAATGATTGAAAAATACGGTACTCAACTTAATAAATGTTTCTAAATTTTAAACAGACAGATTAATTAATGATCTCCCGAAAATGCCCTCGAATTACCTGGAATATCGCTTCGCGATAATCATGTAGAATTTTATGCACTTGTATAATAATTAATGTTTTAAAACAGTATGTATAATTATTACAAGAACACTCTTATTACAGGAATTTCACAATTGATGGATATACTTCATCAAGAGTAATAGGCGCACTGGAAAAATAAAAGTATTTCGTAAACACAATATTTATCAAAGCAATATTAATTCGACCGCCAGAAAAAAAAGAATGCACGCAAAGCCATTAAGATGTTTACAAGTTGTAGCTTTTTGTTCGAGGGAATAAAAAGCTATTTTGTTGACTGGAACCGAAGAGCGATGAATGGTAATTTTATCATTTGAGCAACTAAAAAGAGGCTTATCAACTGGCCGAGCTCTCGCGGAGCGATCCGATCCGACTCAATAATATATTGTTTACAATAAATGAAAGCACTTTCAATTATCTCCGGCGCAAAGACTCACAAACTAATTGTCAGAGTTGGAACCTTGGGTGGAGAGCACTTGATTTACATGCGCATCGAAGCACTTATCAGGCGGTTGTCCAATAACTCAGCACTCACGACGAGTGTGGAAATCGGAGCACATCGGAGTTTTGTTTGGCCATTTCGCAGCTCGCAGTGAGTGAGGCTCAGTGCATTGGCCTTCGTGGGACATCCATTACATTTCGTCGGTCTCACATGCATTTCTGCCCGAGTATTTCCTCCGCTGATCAGCCGAGTCGGCAGTTGCAAGCGCGTGTGTTTGTCCAACAGTCGGCTGATGTTTTTCGCCTGCGCGAGTCCTTCAGGTGGGGCGCGAGACAATAAAGAAGAGGAAGCAAAAGTTCGGGGCGAACGAGGGGGAAGCCTTTTTAGAGGTCGGAAAACAGCCGATTGATCGACGGATGCGCCGAGGATCGAGAGGCGAGGGCAACCGACGGCGATCGACGGCCAAATCCCGCACCTCCCGCCGCAGAGGAGCTCAGCTCCCGAGAGCCAAAACACCGAGGAAAAAACGTGGAGCCCACGAGGCTACGGACAAAAAAAAATCAGGAAGTCATCGTGGCGATGTTAAGTCACCATTTATAAGCAGATATACGTGCGTATTTTGTAGGCGCTGCGCCGGGAAGGAGGGTACATATATCGATAGCCGATCGGCGAGGTATCGGCAGAACTGGTGAACGCGCGGGCGCACGCTCACGAATGTATCTTTAAACATAAAAGTCGAGCGTCATTGCCAAGGAGGAGTCCGGTCCAAATGTGTCGGCGGCTCTAGTTGTCCTGGGCTCGGGTTTTGCAAGTCCTGCGAAATGCGGCTCCTGAGGGCCTTTGCCAACAGCCTCGTACTCCTCGCACTCCTGCTGGAAACTCCCCGGGGAGTCGAGCCCTCGATCCTCGAACTCCAGACCGGGGCCTTTGTCGCGAGGGACAGGAGGCACCTGGTCCTCTGGCAGATGCAGGAGGCCAAGCACCAGCGCACCAACTACGAGACCTTTGTGAGTATCTCTAGCTCCAGTATCGCCCTTCAACCCTGCCGGACGCCTTTTACTTTTATTCTCCGAGGAGCCCAAGCCAAACTCACCTACCCTTCACTGCCTTCCCACTCCAGAACACTACCATTTTCGGGAATTACCCTTTGTTTTTTACTTACCCTTTTTTTTAACCGTTTACGTAACTCTTTTCCATCTTTAAACGAGCCCGCGAATGCAAATAATGCAAAAGTCATTTAATATACATGTATGTCCATGCTTTATCTTGGTCGATAACAATAAATAACAAAGTATATTTATAAACACGTTTCAAATTACTAAAGCATATTATAAAGTATATATTGTAAAATAACGACAAAATTTATTGAGCCAATGAATATGAAAGTAGAAATTTAAATCACAAAAAAAATGATTGAAGCTAGATTAGTACGCAGCTTTGATACTACAGTTTTATTTTTCTATTTTATCATTAATCAAATTTTCACCCTTGCCGCCACTACCTTTCGAATAAATATACACAGTATCCTATAGATAAATATAAATTAAATATCTCTGATAATTTCAATAATAAATGAATAATCTATTCTTATTCAATCCAAAATAAGCCAGATTTTTATTTCACTTATTCATTTTTTCGGTTCAATTATTATAATTAATCGATTATATTATTGTACAAATACTTTGACTTTAAAAGCTAAGCTGTATTACGAAACAAAATTGTGAATGATAATACAAGTTGTCAATCTATTGGTATAATAAAATATTAAATATCGTATATTAATAACAATTATTTCTTTACGAAGATAAATTAAAATATATTAAATAATGAACTGATGATTATAATTATAATAATTCATTATTTCTATCAGATTTAATCACGCATTTAAATCAGTAGTTATAAATATTTAAGTTATGTTTTAGTTTTCTGAATTATAATAAACATCATTTCAAATTTTACACACGTAATAACTGTTTTGATTAAAGTAATTAACGTAATTTAACTTTATGTTCTCATGATTAATGTTAAACGTCTTGCAATTCATAATTAATCATTGATAATTTATGTATTCCATCATAAAATTTACTTCGTATATAAAATAAAAAATTGATGAAATATTATTCAAAAACAAAGAAAAGAGGTATTTTAATATTTTTATAAATTAATATATAACAGACCAATATATTATCTTATTCACGTATAATTTTTTAAATAATTTTCATTCTACAATGATTAATTTTTCGTTCGATTTTTTACTTACTTAAAATTTGAACATTTTACCGTTGATATTTTAGAAAAGCTAAATGTTAACGTATAAAGCTAAAAAGTGGAACTTCAACTTTCCACTTTAATATCTTAGCGAAAGTGAACGGAAGCATTTTTTTTAGACAACGAAAACTATAAGAGAAAATATAAAATATTTTCATTTTATAATCATGTCCGTTTTTCTGATTCAAGACTGAATGAAATCAAAAAATTTATCAGATAAAAAAAAAAAAATTGTGTAAATTATACGGTATTTGTCAACAAAAATTTTTATTAAACTCATGAAATATTCTTTTTCCGGACTAATACAAACATTATGGGGTGATTTATAAAAAGAAATTTTTGAATTTTATATTATAAATTTTATTCTGCCTTTAAATTGCATGAAATAAAATTTAAATTTCTATATCCCAAACAGGTATTTCGTCTTAGACAATAAATTGTAAATCTATTAATTAGATAATTTGGAATATATTTAAGATTACGATAAAATTGAAGCTGAACTTAAGGCTAGAAAACGTACATGTGGGGCAATCAAATTCGGTTAATGTATTATGAAATTGAAAGTAAAATATAAACTTGATATATATTACCGTTTAGCAATTTCCCGATTGCGTTAATTCTGCATGTGTATTAACATTTCAATTTATTAACCGGAGCTTTTTCAAAGTTTCATCATTAAAATTTAAACTGTAATATTCTAATGTATTCAATGCATAGTAGTCAGATATTGATTATTAATCAGATTTATTACATAACATTATATGAGTGAATTGTTTTTCTATTTTTCACGAATAATCTTTAGTATAAAAAAATCCTAATTTTATCATTTACTCATATATACATAAACCTATACTAAAAAAATCCTTGTTTATTAGTTTCTTTATTTAAAGTTTTCTTTTTTTCTCTTTTTTAATTAAATTATTTTAGTAAAAATTACAAATTTTATTTATGATTAAACAAATATCATTTGTTTTTCTTTAACTTCAGATTTTTAAAGATGTCATAAGATTTTCTAACAATATTAGCTAGATTATTAAGGAACTGTTTTTGAAAATTATAATTGTAAAGATAAATAATATAAATGAAAGATATTATAATATATTTTTATTATATTAGAAAAGAACCAAACTAGAAGCATCATTATAAATATGAATATGGTATTATAAACCAAGCTATATCAAAATATTTGTAATTAGTTTTAAATCAAAAATTATTTGAATTAAATTGAAATTATTTGAAAATTCTGCGTTGAAAATTTAAAATGAAAAATCTTTTTTAATAATTCATTCAGTTAATTTTAAATAGCATATATACAATAAAATTTAAAAAGAATGTAAAATACTTATGCAAAATATTTTCTAATTTAATAGAATTTTCTTATTGATATATAATTTTACCAAATTTTCATTACGATGAACTTTAACATATACAAATCTTAAAAATATATATGCAAGTTTATTCATGAATGAAATTGTTTCTTAGATATTTAAAATTTAAAACAAAATAAAAACAAGTTTTAATATTATTTTTATTAAATATTTCTAAACAATTTCCAGATTAATTTAATAAGTTAAAATAATTTTTATGCTAAAAATTTGCATACATTATTATTACATCAACATTTTTTCATAAAAATTTATTAGTTTTAAAAATTTTATAAATACTCAATTCAATACATTTGTATCGATTCAATTTATTATTGTTATATGAAGTAAAAATTGTACTGTAAATTCAATTATGTATTATAAATCAGACAAATTATATTTAAAAAAATTTATAGATTAAAATTATAATTGCTTTTTATGTCATGTATATAAGTAAATATTTTATAAAATAGTGGTTTTAATATTATTTTAATATGAATGTTTATACTTTTTAAATATACAAACAGATAAACATACAGACTAAATCATTACAGTTTTTTTTATACATATTTCATTAATATCTTAAGCAAAATAAAAATTTTTAAAACTATTTTTATAAGAAAAAATTTAGAATGAATTTTAGTAAAATTATAATTTTAAAAATACCAATTGTAGCAATGTTTTTATTCTAAATTTTGAAAAAGATATGAAAGAATAGACAATGAAAAAATTGAGTATTTATACTTTATTAACTAACATTATCTATTATTAATTAACTTTATTATTTAGTTGACTAAGCTAATTTTTAAAAAAAGTAATAGTATTAATTTTAGCGTGACTTTTGGCACAATATTTTTTTATTTTATGCCCATGGATTATAGTTTTTCTCTTGATGCCAACGTGTAGTGTATTATTGTTTTTATTTAATGAATAATTATATGGAAAAAGGTAATAACGTTTGTGAATTTAGTTTTTCTCTATAAAAGGAATAAAATAATCAGAAGCATGGAAATATAGCACATAATATAATTGTAGTCATAACTTTCTTTTGAAAAAATAAAATATTTATAATATTAAAATATATATTTATATTAAGATATAATTTGTTTAAAACTGAAAAAAAATAATTTCTAATAAGCCTCTTTATAATATCTTGATATATATTGAGTATATTAATATTTTTATAAAAGATATATAAAAAAATAAAATTAATTTTATAAGATAAAATTCAGTAAAAATCTTAATTCTAGCAATTATATTTACCATACTATTCAACCATAAAATAAAGCATATTGAAGTACGAAACTAAATTTTATATAATGGTAATTTAAAACTTTACATGTATTTTGAACAATCAATAATAAGACTTACTATATTTATCATCATAAAATTGGAATAAAATAGAATCCAGGATTAAATTTTCTTAAAATTATCTAAATAAATAACATATATTTTATACGTATTATATAATTATTATTGAATATATAAAAATAAGAAATTTTATGTAAAATAAACTGGTAATTTATAAAAACTACTTTTGTTATTTTCAGTTAATTTTACACAAATCATTACATTTTATGTAATTTTACGAAATAAATAAATTATATTTTTGAATATTAAAATTTTAAAAAATCTGACTAGAATAAATGCATGAAAAAGGATATTGAAATTTCTGTGTTTCAATTTCTCTTATCTTTTTGTGAATAACTAATTTGAGTAGCATTGAATATTTTTAATTAACTGTTAATTTAAATAATGAAATGTTAATTTATTTCTAGGTTTTCCAAAATTTCAAAAAAAAACTGCTTAACTCTTTGATTACGCAGTTTAACGTTTTATAAATATAATAATTATATTATGAATCGACCTATAATACATATGTTACAAAAGAAAACTTAATATGAGATTTTAGGTTGATCTGGTGAGGCCTCATGGTTATCAAGCTGAGGAATATGATATCTCGACCGATGATGGCTATATCTTGAAACTTCATCGGATGCCCGGAAGTCCGAAATCTCCGGTAAATTCAAACAAACCTGTGATTCTGCTGATTCATGGCCTTTTAGCGGCTTCCGACGTGTGGGTACTTAGAGGACCAAATGAAGATCTAGGTATGATAAATTTTGTTTTCCTTTTAATATTTAATGAGTTTTTTTTAATTTTTTATTTTAATCTGTACTGTAATGTTATATCCTTTCAATCAAATCATAAATAATTCAATAATTGATATTCATGAATTGAATCGATTAGAATTTTCTTGGTTAAATAAACAAAGCTTTTTATGCAATGAAACTAAAAAATTTATTAAAGATAAATATTCAAAAAAATTTATGTTTAAATTTACATTTAAAAAATTCTTTGAAAAAATTACAATTGGTTAATTATTCAGCTTATATGTTGGTGGATGCTGGTTATGACGTTTGGTTGATGAATGTGAGGGGAAACTTTTATGCGCGGCGACACAAGAATTTAAAACCGAAAGAGGAAAAATTCTGGCGTTTCAGGTAACGTTACTATAAAATTTAGTAAAGTATATTAAATGTTTAATTAAAATGTAGAATGTTTTATTTTTCTACTTAAAGCTGTTTAATCAGTACAATAATTATAATAAATTACACTTGTAATTAAATTACTGTTAACTTAATTAATGATGACGTAAATTTGAACTACACAGCATTATTTACATAAAATTCTTATAAAAAACATTAATTTTAAAGCATATAATAAATTATTTTAAGTAGAAGGATAATTAAATGAAAAATAAGACATAATATTTTATAAAGTTTATCATATACATTATAATTTATGCTCGATAAGATGACATGTTACATAATTGAAATATCAGTATATACATACATTATTAATACATCTTTTGTCAATTAACATTTATTTTGGAAAATTTATTAATTTCATATAAATGTATATTTAAAAAATATTATGAGTATAAAGTGTGTATAATGGATAAAGAATTTTATTAGAAAGCAACTAAATATATCAAGTAAAAATCAATGTAAAATATACATCAAGAATTTTAATACGAAATAAAATATTTCGAATCTAAAGTAGTTAAAAGTTCACTTTTTTTATTATCGTACGTAAATTTATAAAATAAATCTATTGTGGAAAAAAACCCATACATTAATTTTAATTAATACATACATTTTTATTATAATATAAATATTATATTATAATGAAATGGTAAATAAAATTATTATTAAACTAAAAAAATAAAATATAAAATTTTTATCAAAAATAATTAGTTAAATAAATTAAATGACAAAGTATTTGTAAATTCCAATATTTTTGCCAGATTTTAAATTTATATCAAATCATATATAAATTTATCTGGTGTATAAATATGAAATGAAACTATTTGTAATGCAATTTGAACGAAATATTATTTTAATATTTTGTTATTTATTTCTTATTTATTAAATAAAAATGTTTATATCTCAAAATCGATAATAACGAGGAGATCTATCTATGAATAATAATGATAATGATGATGATGATGATGATGGTGAATATGTGCTTTATAATATTAAAAAATTAATTAATAATATGAAAATTATGATTTTTTATATTTAAGTTGGCATGAATCAGGCATATTTGATACGGCATCATCAATTGATTTTATTTTATCTATCACTGGGCAGAAAAAAGTATCACTCATTGGACACTCAATGGGTTCTACAATAAGTTTGGTACTACTTTCAATGAAACCAGAATATAATGAAAAAATTAATGGAATGCTTTTTTTCGCACCCATTTCAATTTTTACTCATCTTCTACCAGGGCCACTTAGTACGATCGCTGTGCGATATGGTAAACAACTACAGGTAATTTGAACTAATCGATAGTACATTTATTAGTATTTATTTATTTGACATAAGATAAACAATAAATCTGTTAATACAGCAAAATAAGCGAAACGAAAAACAATATTAAATAAATATCTAAAATTTAAATGTTAATTCTACATGTTTAATTTTCTAATTTAAATATAAAATGTACTTTTATTAACATTCGTTAAATATTCCTAGAGCTAATTCTAGGAAATAGAAATACATGTACCGTATGCTCAACCTTGTGCTTGTTCTTTAAATGTACAATTTAAAAAATTATGATATTGCTTATGATATATTAAATTATTATCTTTCATTTCTTTAAAAATATCTTTGGTAAATATACATTTATTAAATAAATCAGAAACAGAAAATGTAACTGTAAGAATATTATGGTTTTAAATATATTTATTATTTAATCAAAATATTACTTTTTAATTGGATATAATGATATGAAGGGTATTAATATAATATATTTAACAATAAAATTTTCGAGTTTTTGAAATTTGATTATAATTTAAAAAAATATTTTAAGGCAATTATTTAAATTGAAAAAAATATACTTACAATTCCTGTGTGTTATAATATTTTATAAATATTCTTGACATTTCAAAATGATCATCGTTCTAACAATGCTAAATTTGGTTGGAACCATTTATACTTTGTCTCTTAACAAGAATGCACTTTTATGCTCTTCGATTATTTATTGATATGCTCATATTCTGACTCATATGGGCCACGAGTCCTTCCTCAAAAAGCCCATTTTCCTTTTAGGTTAGATGATGTTTTTGAATATCTTCTTTATATATATGTGTAATAAGAATAATAATTGTGAAACGTTATATATTATATTTTTTATTATACTGAATTGCAAAACTAATAAAACATAATAATGATTGACTATATCTTTAATTTTAATTTATACACCACACTAACTATCAATACTAAAATATATTTATAAAAATTTCAGAAAACTTTAAAATCATTAGGAGTTAATGAAATATTGCCACGTAATCCTAATTTAGTTGGAATATATTCAACCTTTTGTCAGGCCCCGCACATTGAATTATTGTGTCAAAAATTAGTATTTAATATGGCTGGGTTATTGAGATCTGGTAAATTTGATGCATTTGATGAGGCGAGTAATTCTCAGAATGATTTTCAATAATGTAAAACATAATTATCTGCATCATAATTAATTAAGTTTAATTTTACAGGAGATGATCCCAAAAGTGATGCATCATTATCCACAAGGTTCATCAATTGATACAATTCTACATTATAGGCAAATTATGATTAGTGGTAAATAATACTTTATAGTACATTGTTTTATATTATAATGGATTTATCAGTGTTTATTATGTAAATTTTCTGAATTTAACTAATTAAATATATTTGGTAATGTGCAATACAAATTTAAAGAAGCGTCATTTTTAAATTTATAATATTGATTAAGTACAAAATTTTCTATACGTAATTTTTTTTAACTTATGCAGAGATTATTTTTCTATACATTTCGAATATATCTGGAAACAAAAAATATATTTAATAAAAATATTATCATATGAAATAATGTAATAAATTATTAAATTTAAATAAAAATATGAAACTAATAAATTAATCTAGAATCAATATATTAAAATATAGTTATATTTTATATTACTGCTTTGAATGAGTTATATCAAATATATTTTTTAATTATTTTGTTTATTCAATTGAATTTATATATTACTAAATGATATAAACAATGCTTGTTCAGGAATTTACAGAGTCCATATTTTAAATTTAGTTTAAATTATGTGAAAAAATATGCCAGTAAATAATTTTATTTATAATTAATCCTATATATGTTTATTATTCTTGGTTATATTTTTTTTACATATAACTCAAGGGTGATAAGTTATAATATTATTCATGATATATAATAAATAATTAAAAATAGAGGTAACTGTTGATTATAATTTTGAATTCAATTTAAATTTAATAAGATAATAAAATTTAAAAAATTTAATCTATCTTTAAAATTTAATTCAAAGTTTAATTTATAAATGTCACCTTAGTGAATATATTTATAAAAATATTCTACAGATATTACGAGTTTTAATTTACTATTCTTAATCATAAATATCGATTTTCATCTTGTAAATAATATTATTTTTAATAGCATATGTTTTATTTACAATATAAGTGTTTTCACTTATAAATTTAAAATTCAGTATTATACTAAATGTATGTATGTATGTATAAATGTATATACTTATGTAATATACATATATACATATGTATAGGTTTTGATTTATGTATATATTTATGTATTTATATACGTAATATTTTATTTATATTTTAAATGGATTATAAAATTTAATGTATTCCTTTAAAATAATTATCCATTGTCAAAAATAAAGTATTAAAAATTAAAGTACAAGTGTGAAACAAAAGTTTAAATGACATTTGTAAAAAGTAGCTATCTAAATATTTATAATTTTTTCTGGAAAATATCAACTAATAAATTAAATAATAAATTAAAATAAATCAAAAAAAAAATTATAATTTGAATAAATATTATAAATAATTTATTTGCAGGAAAGTTTCGACAGTATGACTTTGGACCAGAACTAAATTATATTTATTATAAAAATGTGACGCCTCCAGAATATCCTTTAGAAAGGATAACGGTTCCAACTGTTTTATATTATGGAATGAATGATGCATACACGACAAAAGAGGTATAAAAACCGGTTCTTTTTTTAAAAATCAACTTATTCAAATTTTTCATAATTAATCAATAAATTTAAATTAAAAAATTTCTGAAGAATAAAAATATACTTATAAAGATTTCTATATTAGTATTAATTAAATAATTTTAATATAGTAATTAGTAAATTTGACTTTCTAATGAAAATATTGAGAAAAAAATTATATTAAAATAAAAAGAATTATATATGATCTCATTTCCTATACGAGAAAATAACTTTGGTATTTGGTTTAAGAATTTCTTTTACAGAATGTTGTGTTTTATGAGAAAATTTATGCGCATACAATTACTAACAAACTGATTACTTAATATCAGAGTGTTTCAACTGTGTTTAACTATTAAAAAATACTTTACTTTTTATTTTCAATAAAAATATTGAGTTTTAATTTATCCAATTTTTGTTTACGAACATGGATTAAATTAAAATTTAATTTCACATACGTAAGATTATTTTAATTGACCACAAAAATTAATTTTCATAATACGATTAACTTTTTACAAAATTTGAATAATATTATTTGTTTATTCATTACAATTTATTTAAAAAAAATTTTTTCGTATGTAATTGACATGATGCGAGAATGAAAATTTAATATTATTATTTGAAAAGAAACGATAAATAATTCACAGGATGTCCTGGCCCTGTTGATGAGGCTACCCAACGCCGAAATCCGTGAGATACAGCACGAGCGTTTTAGTCATCTCGACTTTATCTTTTCGAATATTGCAAAAAGCGTCCTTTATGAGGATGCAATTCGTGTGCTTGATCGTTTTCATGACGATGATAACACATACGAACAAACACTAATGCAGGCCATTGAAAATGCAAAACTGTCGCCAACGACCGTCACTGTTTAAATTTATCGGGTGCTTTCATTTAATAATTAATTCGATTTAGAAGTAATGTTAGATTTTTTTTAAATGATATTATAAGCCTAAAGAAGAGTATTTTATTTTCACTCTGAACGGTAGACACAAATGTGTCATTCTAATGAAATTATACTTCTATCTTTCTTTTAAGATATTTTTTTTTTTAATTACTAATCTCAGAAATTTTAAAAAATTCAGTGCTTCAAATTTATAAAAATAAATTATATGTGAATACGAAGTAATTAGCTTTAAATTATAATTAAATATACACGATTATATATATATACATTTTTATTGTTAATATTTAATTAATTTATTATGATTGTAAATTCGCTTTTACAAATTCAAAAATAAAAATTAATTATGATAATTGAAAAATAGAATAATAATAGTAAAATTATTAGAAAAAGTTCAATTAAATTAATTAGCTCTTATTTAATTCTTATAAATATTCAATGATCTTAACTTTATAATACGTTAATATTAATATTAATATTAACTAAATAATGTTAACGTTAATATTGTTTTGAAATTCAATTTAAAATTATAATGACAAATTATTAACTTGTACATGTAAAACATATTGGATTTACATTTTTTTCATTTCTTACACTAAAACTTTACTGATTAATAATTTATTGTAAATATGTTTAGTTTAAAATTTAATATTTTTAATTTTAAATAATTTTTTGCATCAACTTCGTAATATACAAAATTTTTATAAAAAAATTTTTTGATACTACTGGTATAAAAAGAAATATTAAATTTATTTAACTCGTACTTATTTTATTTATTTCAATTTTAAATAACACTTATTGGTTCAAATTTATAATTTTCAATATATAAATTAAAAAATTATATACATAATTAATTATAAGTATTACTATATTTGTTAAGAAAAACTTCACAATATTGTATAAAGTTAACTGTTTATTTAAATTTTAATAATTATTTTAGCATATTATAATAGAATATTCAAATTTAAATATATTCAAGATGAGGTTAAAGTAAATAGAATTATGAATGAAAAAATATTAAATAATAATAAATTAAATAATAAATTTTGATAATAATTATTATAATTTTCAATTGTTAGTAAAATGTTCATATATCTTATATTTAATTATAACTTTAATTAATTATATATAATTATAAAGGATAAAAGTTGTTTAAAATCAAAAGTTTTTTTTTATTTGAGTAAGTTTTATAAAATTTTTAAAAGGAGCACTTTAATAAAGTATTGTCAAATAATACTTACAACAAAAGAAATATCATATCCATAAATATCTGTTATGAATTATTTGTAAACAGTTTATATTGTAAAGCTTTTATAATCAAAGAAATATTTTTCAAGGTAATATGAATTTATATCTGACATAAAATTTATTAATTGAATCATATCATATATGTGATTAAATTTTAACTAATGTTATTATTATATTACATTTTCTATTGTTCAATGACCAGGTCACTTATTTGTTTTTATTTTAAAATAATTCAAACTATAAAAAAAAAAAAAAAAATTTAATATAAACCATTTTAATTATTTTTTTAATGGAAAATTATAATTTATTTTAGTTTTATACTTTATAAATTATTTTACGTAATAAAAATTAATACATATTATTGTTTAATATAAAGATAATAATAATGTGAATATTTTTTTTTTTTGATAAATCAAGAACGATCAAGATTAGTTGATATTTTATAATTTTAAATGGAACACATAATAGAATAGAATATAGGAAAAAGAATATTATAAAAATTTCAAACTAAGTCACGCCATAAACATATGCAATGTCGCCTCGAGATTCACATTATACCGACACTAGTCATTCATACGTGAACGCAAAACCTGTCGCTTCCTTAAGTATTCGTAGTCCTAGAATAAACCGTGTATTTAGTACAGGTTTTTTTGACTTTAATAGACTATTTTATTTTTAGTCGAAGTTGAGTAAATAATGTCAATAAATAATAATACAAAAAAAAAAAACAAAAAATAAAAATGGTGTATTACGTACATTAAATTATTCATTGATCATTCATTAAAGCATGTACGTAAATTATTATTTGTACATATTTGCATAGATTAATTATATAATTCTTAATTTGAGTCTTATATAAAAATATAAATGTTACTACTTATGTTTCTTCGTAACTTGCGATATTATTGAAAAATTTGTTAAATACCTTATAAATAAAATAATAATTAACTTTTAACACACAATTATTAATTAATAATTAATAATTTTATTTTTCCTTTATATAAACATATTACTAAATCTTTATGATTACATTTTTAAAATTCGTACGTCTAAATCATTTTATCTAAAAATAAAAGTCTGTATTTTATATATAATAAAAAAAAAATGTGTAATCAGCAATTACCATTTTCTTTTACTGTAATTCAACTATATTACATTTAAAATTAAATTATATCAATAATAGGTTTTCAAAAGAGTAAAAATTTTTTATTTGTCATTTTATTTATTTTATTTATTTATTTATTTTTTAATATCCATTTTTCCTAATAAATGTAATTCAAATCTAAAATTTCATTCTTCTAAAATATTTTGACAAATTTTTTAAAATAATGTATAAAATAACGTTTCAAATTATAAAATTTATATTAAATTAAAATTATATTTTAAAGTAATTTTTTTCTTCTTTTATTTAACCGTGTATTTTTGTGAATTTCAAAGAAAACACGTTAAAGACAATGTATCAAATATCAATTTAATATGAATGAAAAAAATGCAAGAATTATAATGTTATTCAAATATATAAATAAAATAATATTTTTAAAAATTGTTGATATTATTATTAACAAAATAATGCTTTAATTTCTATATATACATTAATTTTTTTAATTTTCAATAATCTTAATCTTCAATATTAATTTAATAATTTTTTTTAATTTTAAATTAAAATTTTTATATAAGTTGCAATATTGATTATGTAGATATTACATTTACTTTTTAATTATTATAAAAACATACCAATTAAATATCACATATTATATATATTCAATTTAAATATTTTATAATAAAGAACTTCAATAAATGACATAATGATTATTTATTATTCTAATTTTTTTATTGACACCTTAATAGTATGTAAGATAATACATTTACAGTCATATTTTTATATCAAAATATATGTATAATAATATATTATTTTAAATGTTTTATAAACATAATTGCTACAGTAATTTTTAAATTTATAATTAAAAATTTTAATTCATTTTAATCATATTTATGCATAAAACTTTTTATGACTTATTGTATATAAATCGAGAATATTATCAGTTAAGTAATTTGCATACATGATATTATCATTTATGATTTGGCATTGTAATATTATATTGATTTGTAGCATCATTAAATATTATAAATATAATATACTAATATTTTTCACTTATGTTCCTTTTATAATAGCACTTCAATTAGTCATGAAAAATATTAAAACTTAAAATAATCATTTACAACTTTTTTTTTATCAAATATTGTAAATAAAAATTTTAATTTAAACTATGATTAGTAATTGTGAAAATTTGATTTTCGTTACATTTTATGATTAATAATAGTTTTGTTAAGATGATGTATTAGATGTTACATCAAAACTGTTTAATTTATCAAAAATATAATTTGTTGGAAAAGTGCATTATCACAAGATTTTAATTCATGCATAACTATTAACACTTCAATATCAATGTTGTAAGATTTTCCATTGCACTACAAGTTATTTAGCAGGTAGTATTATTGTATTGAAATAAATTTTTTTTAACAATTATCGTAGTTACTTATTATATTAAAAATTGTTTAAAGTTTAAAAAATTATAAATAAAAGTATAATAATTAAATCTATTCCACATTTAATAGATGGACATTAAGAGTAAATAAATTATTTTTTATATAACTTTATTACGTAACTATTTCAAATATAAACTATTATTAAATATAAAATTTTTTTAGCGAATTTTTAATTTTCTCATGATAACTAAAAACAATAAACCATGATGATAGTATACAATAATCAATGTTCTCAATTTACAACCAGCATGTAACATTTATTTTAACGCGATATAGAGTTTGATATCTAATATCCATTATAGAATTTTTTAAAGATTTTTTAACAGTAAAATTATTAATCAGTAGTGGTAACCTAAGGTTCTTATAAATAATAAAAATAAATTTAAATAACACATTTATATTTAAAATAACTTTTTTTACAATCATCTTTATTATTCATGATGCGGGATATAACTAGTTAATGAATAATTCTATTTATTTAAGATTACTAAAATCAGTATATATTATTTTATCCTTTCTTTTTAATTCCATTATTAAAATTATTAAAACACATTTTTTTTAGTGAAGCTATATAATGTAAAATTTTATAACCTTTTTTAATTTTAAATATGTAAATTTTTTTTTCTTTAAGATTTAATGAAAATAAAATATTAATTTAAATATTTATTCTAATAAAATAAATATTTGTGAATGTAATATATTTAATTAAAATTTAATAAGATTTTTATGTGTTAAAAATGTGCAACAATACTTAGATCATTTTTAACAAAATTTGGTTATATTATTTTTGATGTTATTTTGCTTTAAAAGTTTAATAATTATAAATATAAGATGTACATATATTATTATATTATATATGTATTATAAATAAATATATATATATATTAAAATGTATATTATAAAAATATATATCCACTTATTACATTTATTTTATTTTCAAAAATTAAAAATATCTTATTAATAAAGAATTATTAATAAAGAATGTATGGATAATTATCCATTTTTATCAACATATGATTATCTTATTTTTGAATTATTTTATTTTTAGTTAGTCCAAATATAACTTCCGTTTTTCCCAATATCTTAATATCAGTGCAATTAAATAATTAAATTATATATTTTTATTTTAACTTTTGAATTTTGATCATGCAATAACAATAATGTTAAAAATTTTTTGTTGAAATAATATAAACATAGATTCTTTAAAGATTATTTTACATTGTATAATTATTTACTATTATTTTTATTTTTTCTAAATTTATAATATTATTTATTATTTTAAGAATTTTAATTCTATATTCATAAAAATTTTTTTAATCTAAGTAATTTATACTTTTCTTTGCGTATTATTTAAATATAATGTTTAAACCAAAATACATTATACATTAAAAATTTATTTTAATTTTCAACCTCAAGTGGCTGTTATATTTTTAAAATTAAAGAATCACCTGCGATTTTCAAATTACTAAAGTATTCAAATATATTTTGATTGTAACATCTAATAGTATAATTATTATTGTGTAATTTTTTAAACGATGCTTTATGCATAATAATTTATACTTGTCACTCTTCCTAATAGATATATCACAACAATTATTATGCTACGCTAACAAATTATATTTTCAGCTTTTAATAAATTTGCGATAATTATTCAATAATTGCAGCCTTACAAAAGTACTATACAGATGAATATAAAAAACTGGTAAATTTTCTATTTTCTACTAATTGCAATGATTGTAAGAAAAGATTCCACTATAAAAAGTACCCTAGTTTCTCTTGAAGTGTATGCAACATTTATTCTACATCACACATACCAAAGATAGGATCAAGATAAAAATAATTTTACTGATTATAATTATCCATAAATCGTTGCTGTTTATTACTATTACTTACTAAATAAATTTCAATGTTTATTATCGCACATCAAAATGGAAAATGAAGCAATGAACCTAGTAGACTTTCAAAGTTAACCAACAAAGAGGAAACCCGATGAAATGACCTTCTTCCAATAAATTATGCATTGAAAGTGTACCTTTGGGACAAATTCTATTGTCTTAAGAATGTATCGTCGCAAACGTCAAATGGTCTTACGTTATAACAGATGCATGTATATACTTTTTTATATTATGGCTGTGTAAACGTAAGGTAGTAAAGCAAATATCAAGGTCTATAAAACTCGAAGCAATAAATATCAAAAGATGGGTAGAAAATGAAAATTTTAAACAAAATAAAATAATAAATTACAAATTCTATCGGTATGAATTCATAAGTTATGAATTATAATTGGTGCTTAATTTAGATATATAATAAAATTTATAGATACTAATGTAAAATTACTTTCTTCGTTTTCTTGTTCTATTTATTCTATATTTTAAAATGACAATGAAATTCAAGTCTTTAATTCAGTATTAAAAAATACATTAATATATATCATTAGTTACATTAAGCTAAATAAAAAAAATTTTATTCTAAAAAATAATAATATAATTAACAACAACAATATTTAAAATATATATGATGATTAAACGAAACCTTTGAATAAAATAAGAAAAAAGATTTTTTAATATTCAATCAATTGTTTGTGTTCCATAATTAATGAATTATATAGTATACTATATTTTATAATTTATTAATAATTACAACTAAAAAATAAATAAAACTATGATAAATTAATAAATTTTAAAACAAAAAATATTAATATAATATACAAAGTGTTTATTTATTCAGAATTTGAATAGTAAGTATAAATGAACAGTAATGTGTACTTGATATAATCATTTATAAACCTATTTTTATTTTGAGAATTTTAAATTTATTAAATTGTAGAGTTTAAACTTAATGTAATCCTAGAATTTTATACAAACAAGTTTATATATATAAAATCATTATTATAATCAATTTTAGTCAAAATAAAAGTAAACGAATCTAAAATATTTTTATTGTTCAATAAAATCTATAATTTTTTAAGAATCACATAGAAAACCTAACTAAAAATATTGTCTAACTTTTTTTTTTTAATTTAAAAGATAATTTTATAATTTTAATATTGAATATATGTTTTATCTTTCCTTAAGCGTCTAAAAAAATATTTATCTTAAATAAAAATTACCTATTGAAAAGACAATATATTGTATTATACATATATATTCAATATATATACAATATATAAGATAATATAGTAATATAATAATAATATATTATTAAAATATATACAATATACATATTCTTGCCAAAAACCATTTCCTTATTGAATTAAAAATTAGTTAATTATTTATAAATTATATTAAATCACATACCTAATATTTGTTTTTAAAATATAATTAATGATTTACTTTATATACATAAGAATGTCCTGAAATAAATTTTAATTTATAAACATTTGTCATATATAAAATTATAATATTAAATATCATAATTTTGTTATAAATATTATATATTAATTATATTAATGGTATACAACACTTAGATACATAAATACTTGTGTATGAAAAATTCCTTGCTTTACTAAATTACTATTGCATCATAAAATATAACAAAAAATATTATGTAAATTGTAAAGAAACTTTTTCAATATCTAATATAATAGTTTATTTCAACTGAATTAGTGTTTAGAAAATATAATACGAACTTTAAGATTTTAAGAAATGCAGAAAATGTTGATTATTTGCTAATCATTCTATTGATTATTATCAGAAAAGAAATTAATCATTACCAAATCATTTGAAATAATTAAAATTCATTAATAGTTATTTTCAAAGATTTAAAATAAATTAAGAAATAAAACGATGAATTTAATTCTTATGAAATAAATTTTTAATTAAAATATTAACTTAACCGACATTATGATAGTAATGAAAATTAATTAGTAAAAACTATCGTAATACTCAAAATAAAATAAATAATTTTAATTATACAACAAAGATGGTGAGAATTTAATTTTATTTAATATATTTGAATTTATAAAATTGAGATGTTTTTCATTTACTGCAAACACATGAAAAAATATAGTTTTTGAAGAATAAAAATTAGTGTTTATCTTTATAAAAAAAAATAGAATAGAAATTCGTATTACCCTTAGTATATTATATATGACTTAGAATTTATATGTTTTATAATATAAGTTAATTGATTTGTTAACAAATATGAATTTAATAAAGGAAAACATTTAACATTTTACTACATTTGTAATTAAAATATTTTACATATTAGATGTAAGTAAAATTAATGTGTTTTTTGAAAGAAAAAATAAAAAAAAAAATTAAATTTGTTTGTATTAATTTTTTTATTAGATTTTCAGAAATAATAATATATGTAAATAAAGTAGTTTTATAATTTTAATGTATTTTCTATGTAAAAATATTTTTAAAACTATGGAAAAAATTATGTTTTATATAACTAAAAAATAGTTGTGAGCATTGTGTCAATATAGATATAAATTAATATGGACTTTCTTAAATTTTGTAACAACTAAAATTGAAGGTAAAATAATCAAAGCTTTTTTCAACTAATTTAAAATAAAATATATGTTACTAATTACTCAAATAAACATTTAAAACAACTGTAGATAAATGTACAAAATTGTTTACTAAATTAAAATTTGCTTATCAAAAATATAATAATGCTGATATTGAAAAAAAAATTAAATTCCTTCATGTATTATCGCAATACAAATTTTATTACAATATTCTAATGTTTTAGATACGAAAAAGTTTTATGTGTAAAATTAAGAATGAAAAAAAAATATTTAAAAATGTTTTTTAATAAATGACTCAATAATTTTTAATGCAACTAGTTATAAGCACATTACTTTAAATACAATAAAAATAAACAAATATTGCTTCACTAATAAAAATTGTTTCTACAATAGTTCTTTTTTAATTTCCTTAGAAATAAAATTTTTTTATCACAAATGTTTTCTAAGCATTAAAATTTAATGTGAAGATAAGACCTCACATTAAAAGCCAATTTATATTTTAAAGATATATTATAATTTTTTTAAATATATTAATTTATATTATATAAATAACTTATTCATTAAGTATTTTTAAATTGTTAATCAAGTATGATTGAATTAATATCTATTGTTTAATTTAATCATTTATAATTAAAAGAAATTATTCAAATAATTTGCACAAGCAATTTTAAGTGTAATTTGAAAAAGCAATGAATAGAAAATAAGCAGTATATTAAATAAATATATAGAAAATTTGATTTGTGAAAAATTACATAGAAACTATCATGCAAATACAATGTTTTAATTTTTTTTTTTTTGTGAATGATTGATGCAAAAAATAAAGATATTTATTTAAAAATTTAAACAATTAGGTTTTAATTCGTAAATGATTACTATTTATAATTAACATTTAACTATTAATTTTTTTAATTATGAAATTTAATTTTGTTGCAAAAAAATTGTAATAGTCAATATTTATTTGATTTTTTAAATATATTTATTAGATGTATATGGGAAGAATGCAAAGAAGGATGTTATTATTAATATTATGTTATAGACAATATTATGATTGTTTAAAAAAAAATATACACGATTTAAGTAAATTATTAGTATGAATTTTGTATTTATCAACATTATTAGCTAAATTAAAGCATATATAGTCTAAACAGTATAGAACTTTTTAGGTCATGAAAAAATCAGTTAGTGTTACACATCAAAATTTGTAAAAAAATCAGTAGCTTCTTATTTTCTAAAATGCCACTCATGATATTCAGGGTTTTTTTTATTAACAATTTTAAGGAAAAAATGCATTTTTTTTCACTTTTTTTTTATAAAATGAATAGTCATGATTTTAACACTATAGTATCAACAAAAAATTTACAGCTAATGTAATTGTGAAGAAAATTTATTTTTTCAAAAACCAATCGGAAAATTAGAAGCTGAGAAATTAATGAAAAATCGGAAAATTTTTAAATTAATTAAAAAATTTGTAACTTTTTTTTTAATATTTAAAATTATAGTTTTCGGAAATAATATTAGTTGATATGCACTTTGTTTAAAATTTTAGCTTGATCGATATATTATTAGCTGTCGAGTAATACTAATGTTAATTAAATTATGAAAATTTACAAAGTTGTTTTCAGCTCAATGCACCTGACGATTTTGATTTTTTCGACGGTTTTCAAAAATATAATTATTGTACAGGAATTCTTGTATCTTACATTTCGTTTTAATATTACGGAGTGAATAAAATATTAGGATAAATATGACCGAAACGGGCGAGCGCCCGAGGAGTGGGGACAATTTCGAACCGGGGAATTGTAATATATAGTAATAGAAGTGAAATCTTCGCTAATTAATCCCTCATTTTTTCTTCTCCCCATTCTTCATAAAATTGCACCCGCTCTACCATTTTTGATCGTGTTTATATTTAAATATAAATATAAATATATATATATATATATATATATATAATTAAAACATATTATATATATATATAATATATATGTTTATATTTTTATTTTATAGGTAAATTGAATTGGAAATAACTTTGTAAATTTTGGCATAATTTAATTAAATTAGAATTTTGTACAAATAAATTGTATATTAATTACTTTAAATTCCCAAAATTTTAGTTCTAAATATTAAAAAATAAAAAAGTTACAAATTTTTTAATTAATTTGAAAATTTACCATTTTTGGAAAATTTCTTCACTTCTAATTTTCTAATCGGTGTATATAAAAATGAATTTTATCGGCATTTTTATTAGCTACAAATCGCTCATTGATACTATAGTACTAAAATTAAGACTTTTCATTTTATAACAAAAAAAGTAAAAAAAAGTGCATTTTTTCATTAAAATTATTATTAAAAGAAAACGCTGAATATTATGAGTGTCATTTTAGAAAATAAGAATCTACAGATTTTTTTATAAATTTTGATATGCATCACTAGCCGATTTTTTTCATGATATAAAAAGTGCTTTATTGCTTGGACTAATAAGTTTTATATTCGTATTTATTTAAAAAGATCGAATAAAGTATAGAAGCATCATTTTAAATAATTATAGTTTCTCAATGCCGTAAAATAGTAATGAGTAGAAATATGGTAATGTACAAACGTAATATAAGTTGTTTTCGATTCTTCATTATCCAATTATTCTAAGCAATTTGAACTACATTGTAACGATTTCTTTAAAATTATTTTATCCTTGCGAGAGTGATTAGTTTAAAAAATATTAAAAATCCATAATAAATATTTAAATAATGCTATCAAAAATAGTTGGTATTGAGATGTTACAACTATCGAATATTATTAAGTAATCTTTCAAAGGCAAACGCCAAGGTATTGAAGGTTCGAATTAATTTTCATTTAAATAAATAAAAAATAAAAAATCTTTGTGCAAGTGTTTATATTAGAGATGCAATTGCGATATCAGAAGCTCAGAATGGGAAAGGAAAACAGCGATGAAAGTGAAAAAGAAAAGACGAAGAGGGAGAAGAAGGAAAATATTGAAAAGGTGTCCCGCGCCGCCAGGTAGAAGAGTAAAAAAGGAAAGTGCGCGACTGGGAAAGAGGCGAGGTACCAGCGCCACGACACGCTGCTCTCCCTAATCCGTATAAGAGTCGGTGCAACGACTTGTTGCGCTTTATTGTCGCGTGTTTCGCGAATTCGCGCGCGTGCTGAGCGCACGCACACCAAGTGCCAACCGGAGATCGCACCGAGTCCCAGGAGGTGTTCCCGCTCCAAAGGATGACCGACGCGAGCCTCATCCATGTCGGCTGGTGCTGCTTCGCAGTGGCGCTTTTCGCGAACTGGGGGTATGCACCACCCGTCGAAGCCAAACTTGACCCCAACCCGGACATCGAACTCAAGACTGTAAGTGCATCATTACCTGGCACTCGCAAGCTCACGATCACGATAGCTGGACGTTGCATTGGTGCAATCGTATCCAGAAAAACGTCGCTCTCTTCTCTCCCTCTCTCTTTCACTTGAACTTCTAAACCTTCGGGTGTGCAATTGCATCCGTTACTTGTAATCGATGATCCTTTATTGACTATAAATAAACAATTTTGAGAGAATAATGGAACTTACAAATAAGCAACGTTTCATAAACACACATTCATTCTCACGCATTTCTTACTCGTAAAATAAACGTTTATGAGAAGATAATTAAAAATACAATTGTATCATTTGTACAGCTCTATTAAATTATAAATTACATGTGACTTACATAAAAGGTATATAAACATTACTCCAATTAAATATTTTAAAATCTCTATCACAAATTTCTTATTTTAATTCAAAATTATTCTTAAATGTCTACAATTTTGTAATAATGATAATAGAGTCATAAAAATGATCCTTGAATGAGCGAAAGTATGAGATGTCAAAAATAAATTTTGAACTTGGATTGCCCAATGCTTCGACAGCCAAGATTAACATCCTCTTCAATTCTGAAAAAGTAAAAAATTTTTTTTTTCTTTACAATATTTAATCATTCTACAATATTTAATAACATTTTTGCGAATGTTTTTCGTTTGTCATATGCATTAAGAAATATAACGAAATATATTAGTGATCAAATACATATTTATGTGACTAAATGTAAAATTAAATTCAGTGCTCATTGTTTTATATTTTAAAGTTTTTATTTTCTGACGGTACAATTGTACTTATTACAGTAAATTTATTCGAAATAAATTGTTCTTATCCATTGCACAATTTTCAATAAATACTTTTCTGTCGTTTAGGATGAACTGATATTGAAGTACGGATATCCATTTGAGAAACACAATACCATCACCGATGACGGATACATTTTATCCCTTCATAGAATCCCTTATAGTTATGGAAATTATGATGATTATTTATCTGAACGTCCGCCAATTTTACTAATGCATGGTCTTGGTGGTAGTTCCGCTGATTGGATTCTTATGGGTCCAGGAAATTCTTTGGGTAATTAGCCATAAAATAATTGTAATCTGTAAGAATTTATGAAATTATTTTATATACTTTAGAAACTTATGCTTTAAAATAAAATTGCAACTTATGATTCAATATACTTTAAGAAAGATGTAATTATTATTGAACATGAACAACGAATAAATTTAACTATATATGACAAGTGCGCATTTCATTAAAAAATAGTTCAATAACATTTGTATTTGAAAACTATTTAAATTCAGACCACAATCACAAACTGTCAAAGAATTGTGTGAAATCAAGGTTCTAATGTTCTTAATTATTCTTAAGCCTTGATTATTTCATAATAGCTTTTATTTTATTTATATTTATAATTGATCGTTCATTAGTAAATTATTATTATTTCATTCTTAATATTTTTAGGTTTCACAGAAACAATTATCGAGTAGAAATTGATATAAAGAAAGCCAAAATAATAATTTATAAAAAGTATAATTAATTAAATATATATATATATATATATATATGTATATCATATAAAACATTTTCTTTAATTACTTATCTCAAATATTTATAGTATGTAAAATGTAATTTTCTAAAACACTTTTAGTATGATTTACTATATTTTCATATCATAATTAGGACTTTAGCTCATATATTCATAAAAAAAAATTTTAATAATATTGTTACTTCTTAATATTTCTAAAAATAATTCATATATATTCCATTAAATTAAAACAAAAGTAAAGATTTATTTTAAAAAATTGACGAAATACGTTAAGATGACTTAAATAAAATCACTCATTCCAAAATCACTAATTATAAAGGAGTTGAACTTATTTATTAAACTCCAATTTTTCATACGATTATATAAGAAACCTAAAAATAGAGATTTATAATTACAAAAATCGAAATAATTTACGTGACTATTATTTACGCATAATTATGAAATATCTAAAATAATATAAGTGTTTTTTTAAAAATGAAAGTAGTTGTATAATTTATATTATTAAGAAAGATTAAAGAAAAAGGCAATTTCAAAGAAATATTATTTTCGTGGTTAATTTTTATACATTAAAACCCAAAACGTTATATTAAATTCAAATATACTTTTATTTGTTTATTTAAAATTGTTTATTTAAAGGATACTTAATTTTTCCGTTACGAATATAATAAATTTTCATTATTTACGAAATAATTTAATGCCTCTTACGCAACGATTACACTTCTTTAATACTAGAACACTATTGTTCTTTTATTCATAAGTACATAAAAGAATTCGATGCATGTAATGAATATTTTGTAGCAGAATATTAAATTTATATAATAAATACTTGTAAAAATGATTAAGAAATATTTATAATACATAATCTCTTATTGATTTTTAATGTGTATTATTATAAAAAATAATTTACTATTTTATTAAAAATAAAAATTAATTTATCAACTAAAGAAATTATTTATAATTCAAAGTGCATATTTACATTTTTAAGCAAATTTCATTTTTTATTTATGTGGAAATGTATCATTCGTATAAAATTTGATCAGATTTGCATTTCAAATATAAGCTAAAGCGCACAAAAAGACTCATTCGTAAGCAAAATTTCCTGTCAGTTTGTACACTCAACTATAAAACTTGTAACACTATTGGTAATATTTACACAACTTTAAAGTTTACGGGTTTTCTTACATACAGCATTGATTTCTAATGCAGAATATTACGTACGTGGTCCAGTAAATATACTATTATGATTTATATCAACCAACAATGAGCATTGACTCTTCTATATACATGTATGCATGTGTACGTGCAAACGTGCTCGCTCCACTTTTTCACTAATTTCTTCTTCTCTGAAGCTTTTAATTATATAATTTAGTGTTTTTAGATGTTACAACTGAGAAAGAAAAGGACAAAACATTAACTGGAATCCCCGATGTATTAAATGTCCTATAAACAGTTTGATTCATTTAGTTTTAGATACAACTGCAGAAAGTAAATGTAAAATATTAGTTTGCATTTACTTTTTGCACCTGTTTTACAACATCGTCATATATAGTAAACTAAATTACTCGTGTTTTTTTATCATATATCGATAATAAACCAGTTTAAAGATACAGAATTTTTATAAAAAATATACTCCGATTTTAATAACGTATAAACATTAAGATAAGAAATTTTCTAAACAGTTTTGATGTACTTTTCATTACACAAACAAAAAAAAATTAATTTACATCATTAACAATAAATGTAATAATTAAGAATTATTTATAAAAAAAAAACTAAAATAATTTTTTATTTTTATTTTTATATTATTATAACTAAAAACAAAAATTAAATTAATAATCTTTTATAAATAATTTCTTCCATAATAAAATGTCCTACAAAGAAATCAACAATATTACAAAATCTAATCAAAACTTAAAATAATTGCTGCACTTATTACTTTAACATATATTCATATTTATTTATGTGTATGAATAATATATTGGTAATGTACATTAGAGCATAAGCTCGTAAGTTTATATGCATTTAAGAACAATTGGATACGTAGATTTACATTTTATTTTATAACAGTAAACATTACTTTAATATAATAAGAATTGATCGACTAAATTGTCAAAAAATTTTTATAATTTAAATATAATTTAAATTATAAAAATATAAAAAATAATATACACAAATTGTATCATCTAATTCATTGAAATGATATTCGAGTTGATACAATATTAACAATTACAATAACACTCTCTGCATCAATTAGTATTTTTTATACATCTTTGCACTGAAATAATCATTAAATAGTAATTGTTTCTAGAAATATATAAAAATATTATACTCATAACGATTTTCTTTTCTTATTAAAATTATTTCCGAATATTATATAATATAAATATTTCTCCTTAATAATATCGTGTATCATTTCCACATTATTTGAAAATGAATTCGTCGAATAAATCTTAATTATTTTTTATAAACATATTTTATTTAAAGTTAAATGTAAAAAGATAAATTTATTTTCATTTTTCAAATATATTTTAAATAATAGTTAAATATTTATTTCATAAATATTAACTGATTGTTCATTATAAATGTTTAGTATTTATTCATTTTTAAACGGTTTTTACAATTCAAAAAAATATTAAATTGATATACACATGTATATTTCATTCTGTGATTACACAACTTAGTAGCATCTCTAATTATTCAAAATAAAAATTGGTTTGTCCACAAAATTTATTGTACGACTGTATAATATATTTAATGTTTAAATTATTCTTTATAATTTGCATTTCAGCATATTCTCTTGCGGATATGGGATATGATGTGTGGCTTGGGAATAACCGCGGTAACATCTATTGCAGAAACCACACAACAATGGAGCCTACAGATCGTTACTTTTGGAATTTTAGGCAAACAACTCTTTCTCATTACTTTAAAGTATACTATAAATAAATACAATGAAATAACTTAAATAAAATTATCTAATTCAATAATTCACATTGGAATCAGCGGTTAAAATAATAATAAAATGTAATTTAATAGTTCTTCTTCTAATAATATAATTTAGAAGCTTATGGCTTAGAAAATCAAAATTTTCTTAGTAAAATTATTACTCATTAATTTTAACATTGAAAATAAACTAAGAAAAAATAAGTAAACAATAAAAAAAACTAAAACAAATTTATTGCTATATTAAATATTTTATCTGTAGAAGCTACAGTTGAAATTTTTAATTAAAAATCAAAAAATTATTTTATATTTTAAATAAAATACAATACGTAAATAATTACAATTTTATTAAAACATTGAAATTAGTAATTTAATCAATATTGATAAAATATACAGTTATTAAAAAAATCTAAAAGTAATTTAAAAATTAGTTGTTAATCGAATATTGCATAAATTTTCAATCAATTATGATAATGTACATATAAATATATTTAAAAATAAGCTTTTCAAATATTGTACGAATCGTTATATATTATATATTATACACTGTGTTGAATAAAATGATATATATAAATATTATGAAGATGAATGCATGAAAGATCTTATAATATCAATAATATAATCAATAATGAATATAATATATAATATATAAATATTTATAAAATATTTGAAAAGTATATTATTACTATATAAATATAAGTATTATATAAAGATTTGTTAATATTGATTATACAAGATGACAGTATTTAAATAATATTTATATGAATATCTGTCAGATAGTTTAAATTAAAAATATGCATATATTTACAATAAATTTTCAAACTTTTAGTGCATTTCAAATAATGACTTAATGCATTTAAATTAATATTAAAAATAATTTATTTTGCTCAAACAATCGTAAATAATAAATAAAACTATATATACTTATTTGTAAAAATAATTTATGTTTGTACAATAATTATTTTTCATATTTTATTCTTAATAACAGTAATAAAAATAATAAATACTGTCTTTAAGTATTTAGTACGCATAAAGGTATTATTACGGTAATTCATAAGATATTAATGGATTCTTTGAAAAAAAATTCGTATTTTGTTTTATAGATGACAAGTACAAAAATTTTTTTCAAATCTTTATTCATATAAAGGGATTATTATAAATAAAAAGTAATTATTTGTACACTTAAAAAAAATATATTTACAAATAAATTTATTAATTTAAATATTGTATTAATTAAATATTCTTGAAATTAAAAAAAATCAATTTGCTTTTTAAAATATATTATATTATTATTAATATAATAAAATAAAATGAAAAAATTGGTTGTGCATGTTCAAATTCATGTGTATTTAAAAATTCTTTTTTTTACAAATGTGAATAACAGGTACCAATAAAACACCTCTATAATCAATATTTAGATAAATTTTAATAATGATAATGGATATATCATAATAATGATCATATAGTAAAGTAATAAACAATAATAAATAATAACAATTAATAAATTCTACCTCTAAGTGTAAAAAATTATTTCGTAAAAAAATTAAAGATGATTAGTAAATGATAAATGATAATGGGCTCTTCTAAATTGATAATACATTAATAATTAAATGTGAATATTATTATTTGTGTAATTAATTAAAATTTATAGGTAATTCTGCTGATGAATAAATAAATCTATACAATAAATATATAATTATGCATGTAGATTCCAATTTTTATTTAATAAAACTAATGATTACTTAAGCAACGTAATATTCAAGCGATTTTATAACCGATGTATTGGAATGACGTTTAAAACTTTAAACATAACATCTAAATACGCTAAAATAAATAAAAAAATTTCAAGATACATGATTGTTGTATGTACAGTGTATTCATTGGTCTAGTTCCCACCAATGTTGATTAAGTTTTTTTTCAAAACCTTGTTAACATCCTTGTATGATAGAACAAAAGCTGATCTAGCCCACCTCACGAACATGTCTTCTCATGAATTAGCATGAGACATGGCTAAAACAGCGATATGAAATTCCCGTAAAATTCTCTCTCTCAACTCAAGCTGACAAAGTTCAACAGGTGCACTAATGGATGACGATCTGTTACAGCTACCACGAGCTAGGCCTGTACGATTTGCCATCCAGCATCGACTACATCCTGAGCGTGACGGGTCGACGAACGCTCTTCTACGTGGGTCACTCTCAGGGTCTGACCCAGTTCCTGGTGATGGCCTCGGAGAAGCCCCAGTACAACGAGAAAATTGCACTCGCGACCGGCCTCGCACCTGCAGCCTTCACAGGCTATCTCCGCGGTCCTATTACGCAACTCACTAAGCTGACATACTTTGGTGTGGTGAGTTGGTTAAGTTACTTGAATTGGCTATCATTTCTGTCTCTCTCTCTCTCTCTTTCTCTCTCTCTCTCTCTCTCTCTCTCTGCCTCTGTCTTTATCTCTCTCTGTACCCCACATCTCTTTATAATTACTAATAATTACACTCAATGATAGCTTTCATACCTTTCCTTTAACCTATACTGATTCTTACTTCAAGTCACAACTTCACAAACTTAGGAATAGAAGACAAAATGTGGGTGATATATACAAATCTCAAGGCTTCCAGGATTATAATTCATTAACTTAAAACAAACTATGGGTATTAAAAAAAAAATTAGTTTTACTTATTAAATTGATTAAAAAAAATTATTTTCAATGATAAATATTATGCAATTTATTTTTACTAAATTTATTATTATTATATTTATATTTTAATAGAATATAATAAGACTTTAGTTTCATTTAATATTTAACATTATAAACAAATAAAATAGAATATAGCTAAATTTATAACATTTAACCTATTCAACATAGGTAAGCATCTTTTTACCGGTAGTCTTTCTTTATGTAATTAATTTTGATTTATATACAATGTACATTTAACTTATTTCATCTTACATAAATTTTATATAAGATGTGTTTTAAATTTTAACATTACTTATTTAAAGAAATAGAAAGTAAATTAAACTTATAATTAAAATTTAAACACTTGTTTCCTCTGTTAAATAATTTTCTAAAGATTTAATTTTCAATTACGATAATTTCAAAGAAATATCACATGTAATAAAATGCAAATTTTAACTTGTAGTCAATTATATTCATTTTATTGTACAATTTTAATAAAAATTAAAATTGAATATTTTTAGTAAAATAAATATCCCATACGGTACATGAATTTCTATACTTTAAATAATATTCTTTCTTCTGAGTTTTTAATTGAAATAATATATAAGCAAATAAACTCAAAAATTCAAATTTAAATCTTTTTTATTCATTATTTATACCAATAACTCTTTATTATTATTAATCATTATATAATCTTATTATTATGAATTATTATTATTATTACATTATATATTACTATTATTATTATTACTATTATTATTATTAATATTATTATTATTATTGTTATTATTATTAATTAATAATACATGCTTTAAAAAGTAATAAGATAATGAAAGCATGTGTTTTTTAACAAAATTATTTTTTTTTATGATTTAAACAAAAATAATTTTTATTGATTTGTCACTATCTATGATACTCTTTTTCACTAATAATTTAATATAAATCTCAAATCAGTGTTAATATTTATGATCACCAATTTATACTATATTTATAAATACCTTATATTTATATTTTAAAAACCTAGTTATATTAGTATAAAGTTTCATATATAATTAATACACTTATAAATTTAATATTAAAACAATTGTAAAGTAAAATCCTCAAGTAATATACAGAAATATTAAAATAATATTAGTATAAGTTAATGATTGTAATGTTGATATAATTAAGAAGAAATCTTTTATAATAATTAGATAAACTTTTAAAAACATAATAAAATTATGATATGGGATAAACCTGTTTTTTTTAACTTTCTTTCTGCAGTACTATTTAAAACGAATAAAAAATATGTGAAAGGTATAATTAATTGAAAATACATTCCAGACATAATTTTGTCTTAAGGATATAAGATCTGAAGGTAGATATTTTATGAGAAACAATTGTTGCAAACATTGTTAAAATTGTTCATAAACGATTTTTTATTAACCTGAGTTTAATTGTCCAGAGTATGTTATCTCCATTTAAATCTTATTTCATTAAGGCTAATTTATTCTTATGAATATATTTTGTATTGCATTGTATCTTTCATAATATTTGTAAATTTACATTCAATACAGAGAAGAAGAAAGTATGAGTAAAAACTATAGAAGTATTTATAATTATAAAAAAATTGTATATTTTTTTTATAAATTATGAATATTTTCCTTGCATTAATTGTTTAATACCTATTTAAAGTTGAAAAAGTGAACAAGATCAATTTTAAATAAATTAAATCTAAAACAGTTTTAAACAGTCATATTTATAAAAAATTATTATTTATAGTAAGTTTATATCGATAGCAGTAGAAAAATGTCTACGAAATTTATGGAATAAATGTTTTATTTTATTTTGTCAATTAATAAATTATTTTTTATGAATCAAAAAATTTATGGACAATAATATGAGAAACTGTTATTAAAAAAAAATATATACATACTTATGTATGCAGATATAATGTTTAGTAATATAATTTTTTTAAATTTCTAACAGTGGGTAGGAGAGAATTTTGGTTATCCAGAACTGGGATCACGTTCTCGATGGGGTAAATTTATTTCAAAACTTTTCTGCCAGAGCGCTGCCCCAACACAAATTTTTTGCAGTACCAAATTTTATTTGTTGGTTGGATTTAGTCATGAAATTGATCTTGTAAGTAATTACAAACTTTAATTCTCAAACATAAATGTCTATTAAGCAATAAATTACTAGTTTTATTAAACTTTTTTTCATTTTTATACCCATTAGATTATATAAATCTTTAAACACATTTGAATGTTATAATATCAGTTTTCTGTAAAATGTTTTTACATTCCATTGTTAATTTGAATAATACATATACAGACACATTGTGAAGTGATTATACACCAAATCTGCTGGTAATAAACCATTTAAATCAATTAAATTTCTTACTTTCATAATAAATAATGAAATTAATAATAAATATAAAAATTGCTTAGAAATTATGAAATAGAAGTATTTATATTTTTATACATGTAATATGTAATATGTTTAGTACTCATATTTTTATTATAGATATGCTAATCTATTAGACTATAAAACTCGTGTTGTGTATTTTAATAAAAATTAAAAACTGAGTTTTCTAAATACTTTATTTCAAATTTATGAATGTTTCTTAATTTTTTTCCCCATAAAATTAATTTACGGTAGATTTAAGAACATTATCCAAATTAAAACTAATAAATACAAATATAAAACAATTATGCCAGAATTACTTCTGTTTCAAAATACTTTTTAAATAAACTCGTTTTAAAATTTTTAAATAGCTAAATGCTCCAAAAAAACTTTTATTTATTTATTCATTTTTGAAATAGCAAATTTTAATATTTGTATGGCTCATTAATTTTAATTATCGTCTTGTTATTTATTATGCATAGTTTCAACTTCTTAATTCTTATAAAATGTAAAAATTGGTTGAATAAATACAAGTTTTTGTAATAATATTGTTATTAAATTTAGCTAATGTTTAGAAAATTGCATATAATATTCCTATAACAGTATAATGATTTTAGGATAAATTTCCAGTAATTTTGGGGCACATACCGGCTGGTGCCTCATGGAAACAACTAATTCACTATGGTCAAGGATTTATTAATGCAGGTAACTTTAATGTACTGTATAAATATAAACTGTTTTCTTTTATTGTATTCGATTCATTTATTAAGATATGTATATATTCAATAATATTAAAAAAATTTTACCACTACTCTTATTTTATTTTTAAATATTAGCATTTAAACATTCATATTGAAATAAAATATTAAAGTTTATTTTCATCAATTGTAATACCAATGTTACTACAGAAAATTTTAAATTAATATAAAAATTCATATTGAAGAATAACTAAGTGATAATTTTATGTCCAATGACTCTGGAATAATATTTGCAAATATTTTTATATTTCGTAATTTGAGTCTTTTAATATTAAAAAATGTTATCTGATTATAAAAATTTATAATGCATTTAAGTTTTACCTTTAAAACAAATTTAAAATAAACTCATATAATGTAAAATTAAACGGAGTCTTATCTTTAATTAAAAAATAAATTATCTTAAATAAGAAATGTTAGAAGTATTGCGTATGATTCATAACCCTAATAAATTATTTGGACCGAATACAATGCACATATAATATATTAAATTAGACGAATGTATGGTAATCAATGAATTACGTGTGCAAAAGAAATCAAGAAAATTCCATAAAGATATATCGTAAACAGTAAAGGAGAGAGACAATAGAAAAACTTCGATATTTTATATATAAAAAATAATAATCAAACAACAACTAAACTTTCTATTTTTGAACTTTAAGAAGATCACTCTAGATATACTTTAAAACTACCGAGTAACTTTTATTTAAATATGATTCTCTATCTCGCTCTTTCTCTTCTTTATACTATTTTTTTTTTATCTTACAATAATTGAATTAATTACATATATTTTATAAACAATAGCAAGTAAAACATATTGAAATTATAAAATTGAAGTATTATAAGAAGTCTTCTGTAATTTATAAGCTGAATTTTGTAGTTATGTATCGAATTAATTATAATAATTTTTATGTTAAATTTTGTTGATTTTAAATTATAGGTAATTTTCGAAATTTCAATTTTGCCGATAGTAAAAAAAATATTGAAGCATACGGATCATCAATACCACCAGAGTATAACTTAAAAGCAATAACTGCACCGATTGCGCTATTTAGTAGTGATAATGATTGGCTGGCAGCTCCTCAGGTAAGTCATTTTTTTTTTAAATTATACACAGGACTTATAAAGTATTCTTTATTGTAAAATCTTCTAGGATGTTAAATTATTAACAAATAAATTGAGTAGTGTCGTTTACCATCAAAGAATCTCTACAAATTTATACAATCATTACGATTTTCTATGGGGAAGAACTGCACCACAAATAATATTTAAACCTTTATTGCAATTATTAGACAAATATCGACATGTACTATAATATTTATTAATTTAATTATTTATATACCACGATGTGTTCTATAAAATTATTTTATGTAATAATCAAATTTTTCTAGTCATTATAAAAATATAAACTGAATTTATATACTAATACTTATTTGAAATTGTAAATATAAATACGTACGTAAACGTTTTATTAGTAATCTGCATCATTAATTTATAGTATAATCTGTATCGAATAAAATTGAAGACTTAATACTCATTAATTTATTATGTAGATTTAAGAGTCATATCAATACATTGTTTTTAAATAATTATTTATCAACATTATACTTTTATCCATATAAGTTAACTAACTCTGGGCGACATATAAAAATTATTTATAAATCTAATTAGAATTATACAAGCTTAAATAATTACCAGATAATAATAAAAAATTGGTGACATGTAAGTAAAACGATAAAATATTTAATACAAATATTTATTTTAACAGTGATTGATTAATTGTATTGTACTTATTTTTAGAATTAATATTTTCACTAAAATAATGTGGATTTATTAGTGTCAATTATATTACATAATTATAATTCTGTATTGTTCTATTAATCTATAACGATAACATTGTTGTAACTCATTAACTCACAATCTAACATTAAAATAGTTTTTTTATTGTAGAACTGTATACATATAAACTTCTAATTATAAATAAATTGATTACAAATTTTTTTTTTCATGTATATTACTATAATTTTTAGTATATCTATTTCTTAAAAATCGATTGCATTCGAATGAAAAATCTCGAATAATTAAAAAAAAAAAAAATATTGAATTCAATTTAATTTTATATTAATTATGAAATATTTAATATGAAATTTTTTATCCTCACTCATTAATATTAATATAATATTTCTTACTAGAATATAATATCTTCAAGAATAAAAATATTTCAAAATCGTAAATATCAAAAAATGAATTTGCTAAAAAAGTAAGGTATATTGATGTACTGCATAAAACAATATATATAAATATTAATTTACAACTATAAAATATATAACTCAAAAATATTTTTTTTTAAATATTATTTAATAAATATAATTGAGAATTAAGGTATTTACTTATTAAAATATATAATTTAACAAATAAAAAATTATAAATAATAAATTTCTAATTCAAACTTTTTGACAATTTAAATTAATAATGTTTTAATTGCATTATGATAAGAATTATTTAATTATTATAAATTAACCTTATTAATTAACTTCAAAAACTTTTTGATATATTACAAATTTTTTCATGAACAGAGTAGAATTATGACACAATGACTATTTTATAAAAAATATGAATATATATGCTTATTACGGTGTACCCTCTTTTTACAATACAATTACTAAACAGTAATATACGAATTAAGTATGTAATATAATAATTTAAATTTCTCATCAATATTTTGAATAATTTTATTGAATATATTTAAAATATATGAAAAAAATCACATATACAAATAATTAAATATTAATAACAATTGTTATTTATATAACATATATTTATACTATATTACATTTATTACTTGATATTTATCTTTTATGAATGTATTTATTTATTCATAATAATATATAATCTTATTTATTATTTTTAATTTTTAACTATATGCATAAATTATATTAAATGATCTTTTTCAATATTTAATTCCATCCTAATTGTAATTAAAATTTATCGAAAAAGTTTTTTGAATCATTTTACCTTGTCTTCTATAATGAATGAGACAGGATTAGATAAATAAAAGCCAGAAAAAAGAATGACTATATAAATAAAGCTGGATTTACCTGTCAATATCAGAATAAAAAATGTATATAAAGGTATAATTTACAACATTAACAGTCGATGAATTGATTTAGTCAAATTAAAGTGAAATTTATAATGATTGTAGTATTAAAAACTGTGACATTTGCAGTAATTGCAACTTTTGGAGTGTTTGCATCATACGATATTGAGAAAACTTCATCTGCTTTTATTCCACAAAATTATGTACTCGAACAACATTCAACAATTATCAACAAAGATTTACCACCATACAACTTGGATATAGTAAGTTAAGATACTTCTGTGTTTTAAAACAATTAATAATTTTTTAAAAAAATTTATATATTTGATTTTTTTTTCATTGAGATTTAACATTATTTTAGTACTTTCAAACATAAATTTTCAATATATTTTTTTCAAAACTTTCTTATTATTATTAACTATTTATTATTAACTGCATGAAGAAAATTATGAAATTCTTTGTTTTTCAATTTTAAAATTTATGAATTTATATCGTTTTTATGTTCACATTTTATTTTTCATTGAACATCTGCTTTAATTTTATACAAAATTAAGAAAAATATTTCTTTGTATTTGAAACTTTCGTTTTATTCTCAATAGTGAATATTTTATAAGTTTTTTATGAGATCTGTTAAACAAATTAAAAATAAATGAATAATTCAAATTTTTCAGAGACAAAAGAAAATATATCTATTATTTTAATGATTTTTATCAATCTTGTAGTTATATTTTTAATAAAAAGTTTATGATATAAATTTTCATACATATCAATCATTTTTTTTTATAGTAATGTTTAACTGAAACTTTTAGGTAGACCTTGCAGAGTTTTATGGATATAGAATTGAAACTCATATTGTTACTACAAGTGATGGATATATTTTAGAAATACATAGAATGACTGGTTCAAACAAACAGCCTGTAATCAAAGGTAAACCAGTTGTACTTCTTCAACATGGAATAATTTCTAGCTCTATAGATTGGATGCTTATTGGACCTGAAAAAGGACTTGGTAATTAAATATAATAGTAACTGAATACATGATAATGACCAAATGTGTATCTGTTTTTCATTATACTTTTTTTAATTATCAATTTATCCTGTATATTTTTTTCAACATTCACAGCTTTTCTTCTGTCAGATGCTGGATATGATGTTTGGTTAGGAAATGCCAGGGGTAATAAGTATTGTCGTAGTCATAAATATTTATCAAACAAAAACAAAAAATTTTGGGATTTCAGGTGTGTTTTCAAGCTAATATTTATTTTCCTTAATAATTCGGCAATCTACCCTGTTCGTTTGTCGTATATTCTCAAATTAGAAATTATTGTTCTAATTTTTATTTTTAAAAAGTTTAAACTTTCATCTAATAATTTTTAATAAATATTTATCTTAAAAAAATTTATAAAATAAATTTTTATTCATTAAAGCATACTTTTAAATTATTGAAATAATTTTACAATAAAAATTATAATAAAATAATCTCATTTCTCATTTATAATATAGTTGGCACGAGATTGGTACTCGCGATATACCAGCGATAATCGATTATATTTTACATGAAAGTGACCAAAAAAAACTTTTTTACATTGGACATAGCCAAGGAACTACTGTTTTTTTCGTTATGGCAAGTGAAATACCAGCATATAATGACAAGATTCATGCTATGTTTTCACTTGCACCAATCGCTTACAGCTCTAGAATGACAAGCCCAGTTTTACAATATCTTTCAAAACAATTGAAACACTTGCAGGTAAGATAAATATGTAATTCTGTGTCTATTTAAATTTATTTAGTTATTTATTTTTATGTATAAAAAGTATTTTTAAATCCACTTAATAGAATAATAAAAAATCTCATTTCAATAATGTAAATTTGTATAATATTGCAGCTTCTCGCAAAATTAATTGGTTTACATGAATTTAAACCATCAAACAAGTTAATCAAAAAATTCGCACATTTAATTTGTACAGATTCTGCAATTACTCAACCTATCTGCTTAAATGTTTTATTTTTAATTACTGGCTTCAACAAAGATCAACTCAATTCGGTAATTTTATATTTATTGCAATTAGTAAAATACGTAAATATATTACAACTGTAGTGTAATTAATTTTGACAGACAATAATTCCAGCCGTAATACACAACGGCCCAGCTGGAGCTAGTGTTAAACAATTTGTTCATTATGCTCAACTTATCAATTCAGGTAAACTAACATATTTTTTAATACATTCTATCGAAGAAATGTAACATAAAATAAAATTATTCATTTTTAAATATGCTGTTCTTTAGACTTTTGACAATTATCTTTGATAAATTATTAAATATATATAAGATTCTAAATTTTATATTATTCCTGAATATAACATTAATTTTTCTTATTGACGCCAACTGATAATATAAAAAATGATTTGAAAATATTGCTGTCTTTTTATGGGATTGTATCTTAATAAAATAAATTCAATTAACATGGTTTTTTAACATTAAAATAGATATCAAAATATATGTAATATATTTTAAATATATTTTAAACTCGATAAAAACAAAAAAAAATATATTAATAAAAAACTGTACTTAAAATAAATATTAGTCTCTTATTAATTTTTATTTAATACATAATCACTCATATTTCTAGGACACTTTGAACAATTTGATTTCGGATCTATAGGAAATATGCTACATTATGGTAAAACTTTGCCACCATCTTATAATTTAAAAAATATAAGAACACCTGTTTCTCTGCATTATGGTAGAAATGATTGGTTAGCAAATCCAAAGGTTAGTTATTATCAAAATTACAATTTTACTAGCTAAAATTTTTTTTTTTTAAACTAAAAATTATTTTTAATTTCTGAAGGATGTTCAACAATTACTCTTACAATTACCAAATCCCGTTGGAAAATTTCTTGTACCGAATAAGAACTTTAATCACCTAGATTTTCTATTTGCAAAAGATGTAAAACATTTAGTTTATGAGAAGATTATGAGCTTGATGTTGAAATACAAAAATTGAGTTAATTAGCTTGTGAAGATAAATAATTTAAAGAAAAATATATTACGAATTTTTAATTTATTAATTGTACATAGTTAATATAGATTATAATAATGATTTTGTTAATTTTGTAATTTTCTATTTATTAAGCATAAGTTATGTACAAATAGGAGTCTCCAAATTTGAATTAATCTACCTAAAAAGATAATCAGTAATTGTTAGCTTGCAATATAACTTACTATTTTAAAATAAGTAATTTATTATTTAAAAAATAAAAATAATTACTTTCATCTACAATGTATAACTCTTTTCTTTTTTTTTATTTTTTGATAGATCGAAATAAGAAGCATAATTTTCTTAAATACTATTGGCAATAGATAATTAAATGAAAACAGTTATATAATCGAAAAATTTAATTTAATAAAATGATGTATTATTCAATATCAAATGAAAATATTAAAAATATTAACATCAAATTTTAAAAGAAATTTTAAATTTATATCATCACTCACAAATGTCTAATTTATCTATCAATTATAATTTTTCAATAATAATTTTAGATAATTATAATTAAGATTTTTCCGATTTCATTAATAGATATCTTCATTTTTTTAACATTAAAAATCAACAAGATAAATTATTCAGAATAATGTATTAAGGTATAAAGAAAATATGTATAATGATAGTAGAATGTTTTCGTAAACTGTATTTGAGTACACATTAGCCATACTTACATCCAGGTTTGTTAAACTTATTTAACGAACCTTCTACTAAACTAGTTTGATACTTGATAGTCCGAGAAAACTATAATTGATAATTATCTTACTTCATTTAAGTAGAAAAGGTGGCTTTCATACGTTTTGACATATTTTTATAAGGACAAGATAGCAATATAAGTGTTCAGTTAAATCAAACGCTTCATCTCATCATTTGCAGTGCATCTTTACTTTGTTATAATCTATTTTATATAAAAAATATGTCTGTAAATATATATTTTTTATAACTAGTATACGATATAAAAGATATATTTACTATTATTTAAAAATTTAATTTTCAAGAATATAATTTTTCAATAAATACATGTAGTCTGTTATTTCTACACTTATTGAAAATGCGTCTAAATTTACTACAAGCTAATAGAAGTTTCATGTATGTACTATATCAATGTGTTATCCTTTAACACCTGGATGACAATTAATTATTATAAAGTGCAATATTTATATAATATTCTATCTCCAATTATTCTTCCTCAAACCTTTTGCAGGTGAGCATATTATATTCGACTTCTATGAATTAATATCATTAATTATCATTAAGATTTGAATGATAATACAGAAATAAGGAGTATTAGAACAATCTCTTTAGTTGTTATTTTCTTCTAAGTATTATACACACTAAATAATAAATTATAATAAGAAAATATTATTTATTAAAATAAGTATTTGAATGCCAATCGAGCCCATAATTCGATTATGTATAAAGTAATAAGAAATAAGTAATTAATTTATAGAATAAACCGAATTTTAAAAGTAGATTAATATATATAATTATTCTATAGTACTATGCATAAAGTTCTAAAATAATCATATAATTAAAAAATAATAAATAATTATTAGATCAAATTATTTTCAGATAATTTATTGCAATGATAGGAATATAATTCGTGTATTTCTATTCACAAATATATTTTGTATATTACAACTATAGTAAATATATATTATACTCAGATTAAAAAATTTATTAAAATCTCCGAAGAAATACGTAAAATTATTATTTAATGACTTTCATCTAATTATTAATATTAACATTACTATAATTAATAAATAATAATAATTAATAATATTTATAAATTTTTCTACTTTTTTTCATGTTGGTAATAATTTATTTTTGAATCTTACCAATGAAAATGTATAATCTCAAACACTTCAATTGCAATATAAAACGATGGAAGATTCTTCGCATCAAACATTACACTACAATTCTTGATTTTCTTTGATATTATGAATAAATCAATTATTATGAAAAGAAATTAAATGGTTATTTTCGTATATAATAAATACACATTTATATATTTTAAATATATATTCTCATATTGTAAGCAAATATAATGATTTAAAAATATTTGAAATCATACGTTAAAAAATAAATTTTTAACGCAGGAATGGAATCCATGTAAATAATAGTTACAAAACAAGTATTTACAATTGTATGCGAACATTTTTTGTATTTTATATAACTAAATTAAAAATTTCAGATTTTTGTTCAAAAAATAAATGCTTAAACAAAAATAAATATTTGAATAATAACAAAATTTCTTCATTTCTATATACATTTCTCATTTATAATAACTGCATTATCTAAAAAGTTTACAATAATTTATTTGATAAAAATTTGAATAAATATTATTGAAATATATAAAATCTAAAAAATTAATTATATTTAATCTTTTCTCTATATTTTAAAATATTATAATTTAATAATTAATAAAAGCAAATAAAGATTTATTTTCACAACCTTGTTTTAGATACATGGATGCATTGAAAATTTTTCCAAAATATTGTTTTGGTTATTAAATGAAATTTTGTATATAAAAAAAAAATTCATTCATTTAAGTGATAATAGTCTTTATCTGCCCAAAGTAATAACAAATAAAATTTAAAATCTAAAAAACATAGTTCTGATCATTATCAGTAATCAAATAGTATTGTGATAACAACCAACACAAACCCCCAGCATTGTTTTTGTTATTTGAAATGTAACTATTTATGTTGAATTCATATATAATATATACAATATTCATATATGGAATAAAAAGTGATCTTCTTTGGTGTGCATCGTTGAAAAAATTGGATTATTATCATGAAATTATACAAATTATAGTATTTTTAGCAAAAAATTATGCGAAATTATACAATAGGGAAAAAATTAATAAGATAATGTACAATCAATAAGATTAATACATTTGTATAAAAATATTAATTTCATTAAAACAATCTAAGATTATCAAATGATATTTATGCAATAAACATCATTTAATATATATAATGCAGCATTATTTTAAAAATATGATTTATATATATATAAAATGAACATATTTATTCAAATATATTATTCGAACCATTAAGGGGCAGAACGAATAAAACTAGTTATTCTTAATTATTTTGCCCGCTTTTTGACAAGGTATCCCTTGTTCTTGTCAAGACTAATATTCAAAACCGACATTCAAAACTGACATTATGACTAATACGTCGTAATCAAAAACTATATTTTAATAAATAATATGGATGGTACTTATCATCAAATTTTATAAAATAAATATTTTTTTACAAAAAAAATAGAATTTTTTCGATCCTGATTGTAATTCAAAAAAATATAATAAAGATTTAATTTTAAACTAATACTATATTTTTTATTATTAAATATTATATATCTATTAGAATTAAAACAGTATTAGTAATACAAAAATTTAAAAATTTATTAAAATAAAAAAAGTTTTTAATTTAGCGGTTACAAATATTAAAAAAATAGTATTATAATATTAATTTCTAAAAGAAATAATATATTTTTAATACCTGTTTTTTGCATGTTGAATACCAATACTTTAAATATAATTAATAAATGTTTTGATAAAACATTAAAAAATGTACTTAATCTTAAAAAGGTTTTTCGAAAACATAAAAAAATTACTGATACCTTATTTCAATACTTTATTATACATGTATTTAAATATTTAAGATATAAAATAATAAATTATTACTACAAATGTAAGATATGTGCATTTATAATATTTCATAAATATATAGAATTATTATTTTTTACAAAATTATTTATAATTTTGAACATATTTACAATAAATATTACTATAAAAATTTTAGTCGTTTCAAATTTATTAATATAATTAATAATAGAAAATTCTTGATGGATACTAAACTTTAAGTTTTTGTAAAATTTAACAAGTAAAGAATTATATTATCAAAAATGTTGCTAAATTATTAAATATGATTTATTAGTTCTTTTATAACATATCACAGATTAATCGATTAATGACATGACGTTTTTGAATTTTATCAATCAATTAATAAATAAATTTCTTTATAATTATTCATGTAATAAATTATTTCATTTACACTCTTTTATATTTGCATATATAATTTAAATTATAATTTAATTATTTTTATTTTATAATTTTTTATTTACATAATATAAAAATTCTATATTATTAATTTATAATTTATATTTATTTTACTCTTTAATAGACATAAAAAAGTCATTACAGAATCATCTGAACTGTAAAACATAATAATGGAAGTTAAGAATATGTATATTTTAACAGATAAATTTATTTTCAGCTGATAATATAATTACAAATTATTACATAAAATTATCTTTGTATCTATTTTATTAAAAAAAAAAAAGAAAATAAAAAATTTAAAAAACCGAATATACAATCATTCTACGTAAATGATATGAAAATTTTTAATAGAGAAATAAATAGTCATATAAAAAGAATAATAATATTTTCATTATCAAATTTTACACACGATATTTTTTCATCGTATTTCTTTAATGTAATTATTGTAATAAAAATGAATTCACTAATGAATAATGTCAATTGAAAAATTCAATGAATTTGTATAGTATAAACTAAATACCTGAAAGTATAGCAATAATAACTGCATAAATTAATTTATTGTATCATTACATAATGTTTCTGGTAAATTATGATACTAATTATATGTACAAAAATGATTAGCCGTATAAAATACTTAAATGTATAAACTAATATTACATGTATATTGTTTTATTGTTATATTCTATTATATTGTATATTTTATCCTTAAATATTATGTTACATATTTATAAAATCAATTTATAGATTTATTTAAAATTTTTTAACGATACTATAGCGTTAATTTTTAATCTATTATAAATTTTTTTAAATCTCTTGAAACGTATAATTTGTAAAATATTAATTATTTCAAACAGTAGATTTGCAATCTTAAATAACATTAAGAATTTACAAAATATTTAAATTAATAAATTAACCATTATTTATCTAAAATTGTTCAATTATATAAATCTAAAATTTAATTTAATAATTCATTGATTTTTCTAAACTAATATTACTAATTAATTTTTTTTTTTTATCAATAAATTATAAAATTAATAAATGAAGCAACAGCCATATTGATTGCTTTTAACATGGAATATTCTATAAATGTAAATATAAATGTAATAAATCTAAAAATCATCAATATTTCGTAGAATAAAATGTTAGTTTAATAAAACTTACTTATTTATTGTATTTTATTAACAACACAGTAATAATTTAACTAAAAATCTTTTAAAGCTATTTCGGGAATTACAGTGTAGTAAATTCATATTCAATATAATAAAATTATTTAGTATAACAATTTAATTAATTATCAATTTCATTTAATCAGTTAAGAATTGTTTTTATCACTATACTTTTCTTTTTCATCTTAAAAAATTAAAGAACCCTTCTTTTATACGTGTTACTGCGTGGTTTCTAAGTAAAATCAGATAATCCGTAAAAAATTATTTCGTCATAATATATATTTTGTTGATAAGAATTAAGACTGGATATTGATTAATTGTGTTTTTGATTTGCCATCTTTTTTATAGTCCTAATCGACGCATTAAATTAATATAGATAATAATTAAAATGAGAAAAAATAACATTGATATAATATGTGAAACATAAAATGTTTACCTCTTATAAATTTAATAAATATCACATGGGTTAGCAAAATTCTAATCATTGTAATGCCATCATTTACGATTTAACGGGTACAAAAGTGAAAAAATAAAAAGATAATAATTGATAACACAAAGACGCAGTTGTATTAGTTGATAAAATTCTCTCAATATATATATATGATTTTCTAATAAACAGAATTGAGTGATGATGAACTTCAGTAAAGCGTGCATACAAGTATCAGAAAGATCAAATCAATTCACACTTGATCGATTATAAAGAGAATCCGAAAAGATAAGAGAAATTCAAAGCTACAAAGTGATTAGCGTTACGGTCAACCCACTTCAAAGACGATATCTATAATAAAGAGTATATAAACTCGTTCAATAAAGTTGGTGGTATTGTTAAACTAAATTATTGTGTATTTATTGAAGATATGAAAATATTCACAGTTTTAGTGATTCTGTGCACCATTGCATTTGCAACAGCATTTTTTAACGATGCAGTTGTGTCTCCAGAAGCTTTGAAACCATCAGAGCTCATGGCACTGAATACACTTTTTCCAAAAGATCTGAATCTTACTGATCTCTCGATGCATCTTCGTAAAAATTCTTCCAATGCAATCATGACTGCCGTGAGTTTTTAATTTTTCTTTTCAATATCGAATAATATTTCAAAATCCATCTCAATAAGGATATTAAAAGCATTTAAGATTATCAAATAAAAATTCTTAATAAAAAAAATTGACTTTATTTTATTTGCAATAACCGAATTATTAAAGTTAAATTTATTGTTAATTGATTTCACCTATTATGTCTAAGTTAAATTATACTTTAAAGTATATGTTATTAGCTTATCTAGTAATTTATCAAGAAATATAATATTTTTATAGGAACAAAAGTACTTAAATAAATAATTGATTAAGATAATTAAAATTGATATCAGTTTGCTAACAATTTAACAATATAAAATAGTTTTTTTAATAATAATATTAATATTTTGTACGAAATTACTAAAAAGTTATGATTAATTTAAAATATAACTTAATTTATAGATATGAATACCATTAAAATTTGACATTCTTCAAAATCTTTAATTATGCCATTCTTAAATATTAAGTTTTATATATGTCCTTAAATCTACTATTTTTATGTCAAACCCCATAAATTTTACACATTTTAAATAAGCAATCTTTAAATATAAATATCTTTGCGTTAATTCTTAAACCTACATTAAATTTATGAAAAATATGAGTCAATAAAAATTTTTTTATTTACGCAAATTTATTGTAGGTGGAACTAGTACAATTATATAATTATAGTATAGAAACCCACACTGTTACTACAAGTGATGGATATATTTTAGAATTACATAGAATAACAGGTTCAAGTAAAAAGTCTAAAATCCATGGTAAACGAGCTGTACTTGTTCAACATGGTTTATTGTGTAGCTCCATGGATTGGATTCTGGCTGGTCCAGAAAAGGGACTTGGTAATATTTTCAGTATTTATTAAATTAATTTCACATCTTTAAATTTAATTCTAAGCAAATATTAAACGATGTAGGTTTTATACTTTCTGATGCTGGATATGATGTTTGGCTAGGAAATGTTAGAGGTAGTAGATATTCTCGAAAACACAAACATTACACAGTTGAAGAATCAAAGTATTGGGATTTTGAGTAAGTAATGGGGATTTACGTATGATCGATTCATTTCTTTTAATACTAACTTGTTTACAAAAACACCTTTAGTATCTTCTTGAATAATTCTCACTATAAATAGAAGATAATTTTAATTATATATTAATTTATATTTATAAAATATATTCCATTGAAATATTTTCTTTGATCTTAACATCTATATATTAAAATATCTATCATTTTTATTCAATGAATTTTACTCAGCTGGCATGAAATTGGAATATATGATTTACCGGCCATGATTGACTATATTTTAAAAGAAACGGGTCATGAAAAACTTTTCTACATTGGACATAGTCAAGGAAGTACAGCATTTTTCGTGATGGCAAGTGAATTGCCAGAATATAATAAGAAAATTACAACAATGTTTTCACTCGCTCCAGTAGCTTATTGTTCACGAATGTTTAGTCCTGTTTTTCAATTTTTGTCTCGTATTGTAAAAGCTGTCCATGTAAGTTCAATTTTATTTTAATAACTATACTGTCTTAATTGAATGCATATGGAAAAACAGAAGATTTTGTTTAAGATATAGAAGATTTATTAAACAGATATTTTATTTTAATTTATTCATAAATTTTCACAATTCATTAAACAAATTTGTACCAATAAAATATATTAAAAAAAAAAAATCATTACTAAGACAATATACAGAGATAAATTCGATATATGTATATTCATTCTTCTGTATAAAATACAGGAGATAACATAATATTTTTATTCAAAGTTATATCATATTTCAGCTATTAGCAAAGTTCATTGGTATTTATGAATTTAAACCAACAGATGCATTTTTTACAAAATTCGGTACTGCACTTTGCAATGATAACTCAGGCCTTCAACCAGTTTGTATGAATGCAATTTTCCTAATAACAGGATACAATTGGGATCAGTTTAATACGGTAATTTTTTTATCCAATTATTTTATTATATTTTATAATATTATTAACTTATTTATTTTTTGAATTTTCAAGACATTATTGCCAACAATTTTAGCTAATGTTCCAGCTGGCGCTGGTGTAAAACAATTTATTCATTACGCTCAAATAATAAAATCAGGTGATATATTTTTTAAACATAATATATGCATTTCTTATAAAATTTATATTTAAAAATATACTTTATAAAATTTTTGTGGGATATAAAAAAACTGCTAAAACATTTAGAATAATTTAATAAAATTTAAAATATTTAGAAATTATAAATGTAAAAATTCAATATAAACAATTTTATATACTTGATGGACTATTATTCTTAGACTTTTTAAAATATTTGTTAAATTAATATACATTTGTAAATTATACGTTTTTTTAGGAAATTTTCAACAATATGATCATGGATTCTGGGGTAATATAAAAAAATATCAGAAAATGCAACCACCGTTCTACAATTTGAAGAATGTTAAAGCCCCCATTTCATTACATTATAGTATTAATGATTGGCTATCTAATCCAGTTGTTAGTATATCTTAAATATAATATATTTTATTGTATACTTCTTAGTACACTTTAAATCTAATATATTTAATTATATTTTTAGGATGTGCAAAAGTTGTATTCAAAACTCCCTAATCCAGTTGGAAAATTCCGAGTAGTCCATGACAAATTTAACCATTTAGATTATCTTTGGGCAAAAGATGTAAAAGTACTTCTTTATAATAAAATAATGAGTATTATGGCACGCTACAAAGATTAATAGTAACCTCAGTATTGTATATGTAAATATTGTTATGTAAGCCGAAAATATATATAACGTGAAACTAGTCGAAATTGTTTTAAAATGTTATTTAAATAAATTATATAATTAGATAGTTAATATTTCAATATAATAAAAATTATTTGTAATTATTATAATTTTTATAAATGAAAATTATTATAATATTTTTTTATTTAAATAAACAAAATTAATTATGATTATAAATTAAGATTTTCAAAATATTAATACATTACAGATTCTTATACATGTATATCCGTCATAAATATGCAGTACATATATAAGAAAATATGCATACGAAAATGCACTCAAATAATGGAATACGTGGAAAAAATTATCAAACGGAGAAGATTTTCAAAAAATAACAGAATGAAACAAAAAACGATTTAGATAATATTTACAAAGAGTCATACACACTTCATTGCAAATTATTCCAAAAAAAAATATCTAAATTTTTCTTTTCTCACTAGCTAGTTCTGAATTGTCTCCCTGAGAACTTATTAAAATAGTGAATTCAATAGGATGCATAGGGCTTCTTATTTTTCTAAGAAAAAAAATATTATTAAATATTTTCAAATCTACTGATCAAGTCGAGTAATTTGTAAACCGGGAGTAACCAATAAGCGAACCTAATGAAGAACAATGACCGACGTAGACTAGCAGGTCGTTTCAAATTTAACCCACCAAAATCGAACGCATTAGATTCTGCGCTCCGTACCGGAAGTCTGGCTCAGCCTTCTGGGACGCAGTTCCGAAATGTACTTGAAAAGCAAGTATTAGATGACCACTCAATAATTGCGCTATCAACATAAAATGAACACATCTGCACAGATAAGAACCTGTTCCAAATGATGTGGATCAGTCATTTATCATAGCTAGTTTAGAAGGTCTTCTCGATTTATATTGTCACTATACTAGACAAAACAACCGAATTTGCGGATTTTTTAGCAATTCCTGATGAAAGTCAATGATGCGCCCCTTCTTCATTATAGATTATGAATTCAACATACATTATCTACGCAATCCATCGCATATATCCACAGCAATGTAAAAAGGTAAAACTGCCATCATCGCTTAGACTTTTCGATTTCCATCTCTTCATGAATTTCGACCGGTGGAATACTGTGCTAACTTTTTGAGGATTCATCATCGAGATTCTCTGCCTTGGACTCGACTTTTGGTACGCTTTTCTAATATTCACACACTATTTTAGTATTCTGACTTTTGAAAATGAGGAGCAGTAACTTCAACTTTCATAATTTCTTCAAGTACTATCAATACCACGGCATCATTACCAATCAAACAGACTGCATATTCAACCAATAGCAGGTGACATATTTCAATTACATCCGGCATAGCACCCATACTTACCAGAAGCCAAACAAATTAAATCTATTAAGAACAATGTATTACCACACACTGCGAAGAAATTATAGTGCTTTTTATGTATGGAGAACTTGTACCAAAAGCTTCGTTTATTCAACGAATTTCTTGATAACATTAAAGAGAAGAACACAATCACTTAGTCGAACGATATTAAAAAGATCTTTACAAAGATGAGTGTTAGGTGAGTGTTGGAAGAATTATTAAATGATATGTTCAACTATCAGCTTACAATAATAATTATTTATTTTTACTTATTAAATTTCTTTACAATATCTATAAAAATTCTTTCATAAATAATCTTTTATAAAAATCATGGATAACTTTAAACTTCGGCAACTACTGTAACAGAGTGACTGGAACAACCAAGCTCTGTTTTACTCTCGAATTTGAACAAAAGTTGTTTCAAAAAGAATAATTTGTCTCGTACATTTGGGTAAAACGGGTTACTCTATGGTAAATAATTGACTAGTAGTAATACTATGATTTGTACTTTTCCGAAAAAGCCTTACGGTGTCGTATCACTCATCAATATACCTATGATCACACTCGCTTACGTAAAATAATTCTGACACATTTTCAGCAGGAAAAAAAACCATATTATTTATGACAGTTTGAAGAATAATATTTTAACAGTTATTCGCAAAACTTATGAATGGTACATAATAATTTTCTTTATTAAATTAAAATTTATCTTAAAAAACATTTTGTAATGTCAAATTATATTTATAAATAACATAGAAATAATATAATAATAATAATAAGAAGAAGAAGAAAAAGAAGAAGAAGAAGAAGAAGAAGAAGAATAATAAATAGTTTTGAAAATAAATATTAATTCAATTACAATAATATTTAAATTGGATTATTATTGGAGCGAATCTGTAAAGCGGAAATTCTTGCGATAGAAGTATAAAAATTCCCAATTTGTAACATATTCGTTAATGAAAAATGTAAGACAAATTGTGTATATAGAAACTGTTCCATCATCGAATAAAATTAAGAAATAATACTCTCAAGTATCGAACCAACGAATGCACTTTAAATTACAAATATCGAATTTGGCATTCGGCCTTGTGTGTTGTCAATGTGATTTTCTCAGTGTCTCTGATTACTACTTCCCGATTATTTTTAAATTTCCGAAAAATATAGTTAAATAATTGAAACGATAAATAAAAGAGCGAAATAGATAGTTTGTTAACATTATTTGTATAATATTTGTGAGTATTACATATTTACCAAATTGATCATTAAAAATATATGTCTTAAAATGATGGATAGAAACAAATACTACTGACACTTTCTATATTTGTTGAAAATAATTTGAATGATTCCATTTCTAAATTTGACACAATTGAAAGTGTCCTGCTCGCCGATCATTCCATACCTGGCCCGAACAGAAACCGAGGCTGCACATGACGATTATTTACCCGGAAGGACGATAATCCTGTGCTAGCGGCTACCAGTCATCGGGAAGAGCGTTCGAAAGAGTCCTTACCCTCCCCCCTTGCAGCAATGGACGGTTCGATGGGAACCGACAGGACAACGACGGGCAGTTAAATGATGACGTCGGTAATATTCTGCTTCATCCAATAAAGAAATCTCAAAAAATGAATACATAACTTTTAATTTTCCACTACCTGATCCTCCGTGTCAACCATGGTTTTTAGGGATTTAACACAATAAAACGTTTTTTATTTTCATAAAAAGGTAAAAGACAAATAATATAAAATTTTCTTAAATTTTATACGAAAATTTATTATTTAAAATCAAACATTACATTTTGTTTCAAAAAAATATATTAAAATGAAATTTTAAAAAATAATAAATAAATAAAAATTAGATACGAAAGTTGAATTGGAATAAATTTCATGTTACCTATGCAGTGAAATTAAAAAATACGAGCTAAAAATTGAAAAAAACTGAAGCACAAACTTCAAATTCTTTAAATAGTAGCTTAAATAAATGAATTATATTTTATCTCACCAAATTTATTTTTGAACTAAATATTAATTATCACAAAATTAAATTGTACATCTATAAAAATGAATAGTAGAAGGACGTTTTGATATTATAATTAAAATCAATAATCAACTTTTTTCGTTATCAACTTATAAAGTTGTTCAAATAATAAAAAAGTAAATTAGTAATTATAAATTAAAAAAAAAAAGAAAATATTCCAACTTATCAAATCATGCTAGTTATCACGGACGTATTAATGATAAAATAATTCCATATAATTTACTAGAAAGATAATAATTATAGAAAGCATATGTTTATTTGTCCGGTTTAGTTCATCTCTCTCTGTCTCTCTCTCTCTCTCTCTCTCTCTCTCACTCTCTACAGCCAAATTTTCTAAATCGTGGATTTTCTCTAATTTTCATTTTTTTAAAACTATATATCTCATAAAAATTGAGAAAATCATAAATATTGGAAATTTGGCTCTTTGATCGCACTATTATTCGAATTCGTGGAAATATCTGAAAAGTCCCTAGAATGATTAATCATACTAACCAGTAAACGCATGTCTAAGTCGCAAATAATTTATTAGGAATATGATAAATATATATCTAGAAATATAATAAATATCATAAATAAAATAAAAGATAATAACTAATAACAACAATAAGAAGTTATGTACATCTATTAATGAAAAGAAACATAGTGTATATATCAGATCCATTCTTACAAATATAAAAAAAAATAAATGTAAAATAAAATAATAAAATAATATAAAATAAAATAAGAATCAAATAATAAAATAAAATAAGAATTTAAGACTTGTTTTCTATATCCAGTATTAACTTATTTTTACGTAATATGTAAAATGTGAGAAAATAGGATTACAATAGTAATTTATTATTACATCATAAGAGAGATTTACTTGTTCATGAAAAATTCCGGGATTCGAGTGCAATTTATAATTAATGTTTATCTAATTAATAAACTACGATTTGATTCCAAAAGATTCTTCTTTATCACGTGGCATAAAAGGTTTTCCTAATTGAATTCACCAATTGTATCACGTAAAAGCTCACGAGAAAAATTATTACATCTCCTCCTTAAACATTCCGGAGTATCGAGGACCAACAGTGCAAATACACAAGTTTTTACAGAATACTTTCGCTTAATTAAAATTATTTGATTTAATTCTCGTGAATATTTTTTCTAATAAATGAATAAATTTTCTTCGACTACTTACATTGAATTGTGATTTGATATTTTTTGTTTCAATTTTACGAATTTTAAATTCTTTCACTAGTCTCCATTCAATAAGTTACTTTTAGGTCATGAAAAAAGCAACTATTGATGCTTATCAAAATTGGTAAAAAAATCATAAGAATCTTATATTCTAAAATGCCACTCATGATATCTAGGGATTTTTTTTATCAACAATTTTAATGAAAAAATGCATTTTTTTTTTTACTTTTTTTGTTGTACAATGAAAACTCGTAATTTTAATATTATAATATTGATGGACGATTTTTAGCTAATAAAATCGTGAAAAAATTCATTTATAAACCGATCAAAAAAGTAGAAGCGAAGAAATTCTCCAAAAACAGAAAATTTTTAAATTAATTAAAAAATTTATAACTTTTTTTTATTTTTAGTATTTAGAACTATAGTTTTGATAAATTATAAGGATTCGTGTACACTTTAATTGTTCAACATTTTAGCTTAATCGAATTACTAGTTTTTGAATAATACTAATGTTAATTAAATTATGCCAAAATTACAAAGTTATTTCTAGCAAAACTTACATTATGATTAGAGTTTTTACAACTGTTTTAAAAAATATAATTGTTGTACAACAATTTCTGTATCTTCTATTTTACTTAAATATTTCAGGTTACTTAAATTATGAGGATAAAGTTGATCAAAAAAGGTCTAGTACGAAAAATTTGATGAGGAATGAGAGGGATAAGAATAATTGAAGGATTAGTCAGCAAAGATTCAACTCTATTATTATATATTCAAATTCCCCGGTTCTTACTATCCCCCACACCTCGTGCTTTAGGCCATTTTTGGTCACCTTTATACGCATTTTTTTTTAGCTAATCTAAACAATTTTTACAAAATGTAAGATATACAATTTGTTGTGCTACAATTATATTCTTTAAAACCGTTGAAAAGCTAAAATCGTCCAGTGCATTGAGCTGGAAATAACATTGTAAATTTTGGTATAATTTAGTTAACATTAGTATTACTCCAAAATTGATAATTCTGCCAAGCTAAAATTTTGTACAAAGTGTATATTAATCACTAATTTGGAAAAACTAGAATTATACATAGTAAAAAATAAAAAAGTTAAAAATGTTTTAATTAATTTAAACATTTTCCGATTTTTGGAAAATTTTTCAGCTTCTAATTTTCTGATCAATTTATGAAAGCTTTTAATTTTATTCAGAATTTTATTAGCTGTAAATCGCTCATTGATACTACAGTGTTAAAATTAAGACTTTCATTTTATAACAAAAAAAGTAAAATAAATGGATTTTTTCCTTAAAAATTGTGAAAAAAAATCCCTGAATATCATGAGTGACATTTTAGAAAATAAGAATATACTGATTTTTTTACGAATTTTGATATGCATCATTAATTGCTTTTTTTTATGACCTAAAAAGTGCTCTGTATCTTGGATTACTCACACACAATGGAGTTTTCTTTGTATTCATCAAGAAAGTAAAATTATAGAAAAGAAAAAAAGTAAATTTTTATAATTTCAAATGTAATACTTGTAATAAATAAAATAAACTCAATAATCAGGTAAATTATTTTGATAAATATTTTTTAGTAAAACTGAAGATAATTTTTTTATTTATTTATTTATGAAAAATAAAATTTCAATTAAATAAAATTATATTTTTGTTTTAACAATTCTATTATTGCTATCATTATAATTGTTATAAAATTGTGATCAACGTTTTAAGCTATAAAATAATACAATTATTTAGAAATTATTTGTAATCTTTTAAAATATTTTGATAAATTTTATTTAGAAATGAATATTCTCGAAAATGAAAATGATTAATAGTTTCTTCGACTATAATTTGCTTAAGAATATTAATATTAAAAATTATTAATCCTAATAAATATTTAAAACATCCTGAATTATAGATAGAATCGGATTGCATTTTACATAAAGTACAATACATATATTTTTGTATAATAATAATTAAATCGCATAAGCGCAAAACCTTGTTTAATTACATCCTTTATAAAATTTGTAAGTCAAAAAATCATTTAATTTTACTAATAAAAAAAATGTGATTCTCGACTGATGAGTAAATCAATCTTAACTCTTTGATATATCGATTATTATGATCACTATAAAAAGTTGGTAGATAAATACTGTTATCATAACGTTAAAGATATATAAAAAAAAAATGATGGATAACATTTTCTTCAAACATAAATAAGAATTTGTGTTATTGGAGTGCGATGTTGATAACTTTTGAAATTTATTCTGTACGTACAAGGCTTAGAGTTTTAATATATTTTATATGCATTTTTGGGTCATAAATAATTGACTTAGTGCATGAATTTTTATTTTTAAGTTTAATTGCACTGAAATATAAACAATTATTGAATTATATTTATTAATGCATTATTGTATACAACTATAGATCAAGCACGTTTTAAAAATGTTTGGATATTCTGATAAAAATTTTGTATCAACAGTATTTTATTTTTTATTGTTTATTAAAAAATTATTAAGAAATAATAATTTTTTTTTAAATTATTAGTTCTAATTTAATAGTTTGACATCTGTAAAAGAAGTGCGTGTAAATATTGCACAGTCACAAGACCCATTTTAAAATAAATTAAAAAATGTATAATAAATTATTAATTCAACGAAATAATTTGATTATTTTCAATTTTTCTTTCTAATGATACGTCAAAATTATTTAAGAAAAAAATAATAAAAAATTTAAACGTAAAGCTGTTATGTATGTCTACTGCATTTACTGTTTTCATCTACGAATACGTTTTTAATACGTCATTAGATTTTGTTTTGTAGTATATAATGAATTATTTGCAAACATTTAGACATAAAAATTATTTTCGTAACTATCATTGAAATGGGGCGTTGTATTATAAAAGCTGGAAAAGTTATCACCTATTATTAAAAGGTTTTATTTTCTCTGACATTGTCTGTGATTTATATCTTACATTACATTAATGCAATTATTTTTGATAAATTATTCAGTGATTTGTATATGAATCGTTTATAAACTTGGTAAAATAGTAAAAATCAATCCCAGTTCTCAAAAATTCCACCTAACTTACATATAAAAGTAAGTATATCAGAGAAACTTGTTATTTGCAATGATTGTGATGATGATGATTGGATGTAATGATGAATTGGTTTTGCTAAAGAATGTAGTATCTAGAAATCTACATTTGAAATGTTTCTTCGGTTGCATGGCTAATGTTGTGGTGGCTAGGTCTGCGGGTGTTGACTTAGCGCGCGAAATTCAAACGTTGCCTTTTATATTGAATAATTAAGAATAGAGTGCTCGACGAAGTGACGAGAAGATGTAGGACAAAGCTCCTCCCGTTAAGGTTCGAATGGTACAAATACGTAAATTTGAGGACGAGGTGGCGTTTACTCGTGCACGTAGATGGTTCGGTAGTACGTCTACGGAGACCCTGAGAGGCAAATGCAAACACAAGGGAAGAGTTGTTGTTATCGGCAAATAGAAACGCAGTATCGGAGGCGTTGCGAAGCTCGGTTCACGGGGTCACGATGCCGTGCGGAAACCGAGGAACGAGCGCTCAGTCATCGGTCGAGGTCTAGTCGAGCCTGGCAAAGCCAACTCACGCGCCGACTTCGGAGGTGCTCCAACTTCTGACAATTTGAGGTTTCAGAATTTCTTTTGGAATCCTTCAAACCCGCATGCTGCGAATCGCGAATCTCGCGTACCTCCACTGCGGATAGGCAGTGGTGCCAATTTACCACTGCGAATTCCTCGTCGAACCGCTTCGTCCCCAGAAGAAGCCCCTTGTGCTTTTCGCTACTCCGACTCCGACTCTGACTGTTTTGGTCACGACTTCCGGTTCAACATGCTATTCAAGTCGAATACATCCTCATTTTATCGGTGTACTGGGTAAAGGCTTGGGGGCGTCTAGTGTTTAAAGTCTAGTGATGGCTATAAATCAGTGCTGCACATAAGAGAGACCACGAGGAATACATGTATCAGTGTGTATTACATAATGTTCACTTGAATAAGCAATAGGAAACAAAGGGGAAAACACATTTGGACACTTAAATTCATTCTTATGCAAAGAAAAATGCTTTGTTTCGTTTTTTTCCCTTTGCTCTCAAGGTTTTCTTCATAATAATTATCTCATTTTCAAACATCATTAATGAATATTTATTAGCGTGATCTTTTGAGCATGACGAATGGGTTTTCTTTTTTATTATTGCTGTTGTTTTTGTTGTTGTTAATGTTGTTGTTATTGTTATCTTAATTATTGCTATAATTAGTATTATCATTGTTATTCGATAAAAAAAAAATTTAACCAAAAAATCCAATTTTTAAATTGAGGTATATTTATTTTTTTTAGAAATTTACTCGGTTTAAAAATAAATTATCCGCCACAACTTACCCATTAAATTTCATTGTGAATTACTTAACAAGTATTAATACTTTTGATATTCTCAATGCGATCGCCGCCTGATTTTTCAATATCAATATTACAAAATATTACATTTTTAATCTTAAATTAAAAATAACTATTAAAGATTTTAAAATAACACAATAAATTTAGTTTACAAATCTTTAAAATATATTTATGTCTTAAAGGTGCATTGGCTACAATTATAGATCAACCAAGAAGAAGAAATTCATCATGTATTTTATATTCTTCACCATTCTTTTCTTCTTAACCGCGATCACAATTATCGGAGGTATTGATAATTACTTTGACACCAGTGGAAGAAATTTGGTACTCAATAAATTTTATCTATTTCAAAATTTTCTCTCCCTCTACTTCATTATTATATTAATATATATTATATTATATATTACTATATTATATATATTATATTAATTATTATATATCAGTATTATAATAATTTTCCAATCAACATTTTTTTTTAAACTAAAATTTCAAAAACAAATTTCAAATTAATCTATGCAAAAGTATCAGTTATTTCGAAAATAAATTATTTATATTCCCGTAAATTCAGGAACTAATTTATATTCTTCTACTAGTTAATTTTCAATAATCTTAACCGTTTTTTTTTAGATTTTTAATTTTTATAAATTTAATTTTTATAAACCTTTCACAAACAATAAACAATAAAAAATAACATTCTTTTAATGTTATCATGTTAGTATTTTAATCAAATAATATCTCATAATATACTAAAATATAACTTTAAATTATTTCTATCATATATAATAAATAAATAATTTAGAATTTAATTTTTAAAACAGATAATAAAATTATTTTTTTTCATTACTTAATTTTTTTTATTATTAATGTAAATATATTATATAAATCACATCTACATATAAATTAATATTTTATTTTTCATTTTATTATTATTATTTAATATTTTATTATTTTAAATACAAAATTAATTCAATCCAATAAATACATATATATATATATATTCTAATGATATCAAATAATTGAAAATTTTTAAAAATAAATAATGGTATATACAAATTGTAACATGAGTCATAGAAGTATGAGTAATAATTAATTACACGACGACATACTTCATGAACTTCAATGAATACATTTATTGTTACTAGAAAACGTCGATAAGTTAATAAACGGACAATGATAATTTTTTGATATATTAAATATGTTTAAATTTTTAAAACCTCATATTTTACAATGATATTTCAAAATATTACATAATATTCTAAATGAAAAAAAAGTGTAAATCAAAATCTTTATATAATAATTTGAAAAATGTTACTTGTAAGCAAATTTCAATGAAAAATAGTACTGTCAGTTGATTAATATTTATATTAATTTATTTTATTATCTATCTACTTCAATCAACTCAATATTTATAAACACTTAATGTTAAAAACTCTTTAATATATTATTTGTCGTGAATTTCAAATCAGTATATTTATAAACCATATTTATTTTTATAATAATGGAGCTATCATATGGTACTAACTTATTACTTATAATTATTGTAAAATAAGTTTGAATGCAATTTTTGTTTAAAATTTCCTTTTAGTATATTATTACATGAAAAAATTTTAATTTAAAAAAAAAAATTATAATAATATAATCATACATCACCTATTCATTTTTTATGTGTAATTAATTTTAGTGAATAATAAAACTATAAATTAAGATAATTATTAAAACATTAATATTAAATTAGGTGTATTTTTATTTACTTATAAAATTCTAACGATTATAAAAATGAATGAAGGTATTTGAAATTTCATTTTTCTTAAAAATAAATATTTATGTTTTATCAATCGTTTAAATTTATCTTTTCTAAATAAAATATCATGGTACTAAGTATTTAAGGAAATATGTAAAAAATATTTATGCTTTTTGATAATTGCAATTCAAAAACATAATCAAAATTAATTATATAAAGTTTTTGATACATTTTAATGAACTATAAAAAATAAAATGATTTGTTTTGTTATTGATGAACTTTTTTTTACTAAATTATTAAATTCTCAGTGTATTATTATGATGGAGTAAAATAAATTCGAAGTTGAATATTTGAACAAAACGATTGAGCTAGATAATATGTAATGAATTCATGTGTAATTGAACTATTGAAATAATTAAACAATAAATAGTGGATTTTCTGTAGTATCATCAAGACAGGTATATCTTTGTAGGTATTTCTGGGAGTTTAAGGGTAATGTTTACGATTTTTTCAATATATTAAAAATTAATGGAAATTTTTACTTCTAATTTTATATTTATTTATGCTTACAAAAACTTGAAAAATACTTATTATTTATTTGCCTAAGTAAGAGCATTATTATGTAGGTACTTTTGTGCAGTATCTAATCGCAAAAAATTATCTTTGTATTATTATTGTATTATTAATTTGTATCAAATTTTACTACGTTTAACTAAATTATTGTAACTAATATATATATATATGTATATTAATTCAATAAGTTCCGATATAATTTAATAAATAAATAATATCAAAGCATTAGATATTTTAATTGTATATTTAATTGCATTTCTTTTTAGTATCAATTGAACATACTACCTGAGTATGATTTAGAACGCTACGCTTTTCCACCCAATTTACCATCATCAGAGTCAGAAATTAATGAACGAGATGACTTAAAAAAAGAAACTATAATATATAGAATTTCTGCCGGACCAAAATCACCAAGAAAACCAGGCAAAAAACCAGTATTTATTGAAAATGGAATATTATGTGATAATGATCCATGCGAAGTAAATAAGCCTAAAATTGCTGTAGGTAAATAAGTTTTACTAATATTAATATTTTTCCTGATTTTAAAGTTTACTTCAATTATTATAATAAAAATTATATTAATTTTAATTGTTTGTATACTTATTTATTTAATATTTATAATTTACATTTGATCTGTAATGATACTAAAACAATGTAATGAATAAAGCTATTTGCTTTGGAGCGTCAAAAACATGGATTATTAGATTGCCAATTTATAAATATTTGTAATACCTTTATGATATTTTGGGAAAATATTTTTGATATATGTGAATTTATTTTTAATAGAAATTAGATTTAGTACTCTAACCTTATTCATGCTTTCTAAATCCAATTTCTTATCTAATTTAGAAGTAATAAATACGATTGTCAAAATGATGTCATATTGAGATTGATTTAACTTCAAAAGTCTAATAGTCTGAATTAGCTGGTAAATAAATTGTTAAATTTAGAGACTAGATTAATCTAATACAGTAACCTTCCTATGAATTAAAATCCCAAATTAATGATTTTGAGACCTCTAGGAATGTCTCCAAAAGCTCAAATCTTCTGAGTAGAGAAGTCCTTCAATTAAATAACACAAAATGGTAGACTAATCCAAGCTCAATTAATAACAGATAAAGATATAAATCCATTCTTTATAAGTTTTAGCATCTCACTCTCATAATGTTTTGAATACTAATGAATCTGCAAAATCTATATTTTTATTAAAAAAATGCTCGTGATTGAATACATGTTTAATTTATCCCTATATAGTTAGTTATAAATTCGCTCTCAATTACATATAAAGCGAAAATATTTTAGATCTTATTGAAGCTTTTTCGCAAATTCGAATTTTGCTCTTTTTTATAAAATATATTGTGAGTATTAAAAAGTATTGTAAAAAGTATCAAAAAACTACCATCATATTAAGCAAATTCAATAATTTATCAATATATACTGGAATCACAAATCTTTTATTCTTATATCTATAAGCACACCTTTCAATAAAAAATGATGAATTTATTTGCAATATAACATGGACACAAACAGACAAAAAAAGATAGTTTTTCAATTCTTTGAAAAAAAAATCATATTATATTTATATCTAGACGTAGTTGTGTAGAGAGACTTGCTTGTATAACTTTAATATGTAAATCTTCAAATTTTTTTATGCAGAGAAAGAAATGTAAAAATTATAAATTTATACATGATATTTATGTAAATTTAAGCGCTTAATCGAAATAGAAACACATTCGTCAACGACTACATGATCAACAATGATAATCATCAAAAACCTAACAAAAAACAATAATATCACAACAATATTGAAACAAGGCTAGATTTTCATTTTATATGTACTCAAATTATTTATATATGGGTGTGCATGTTTAGTTGTATTACCAGTTATATCACGAAATTGAAATAGAACTAATTTTTCTTTATATGAATATGCATACTATATACTAAATGTGTGTAGTTACATTATGACCTGATAAACTGATAATTCGAAAATTAACGTTAATAGTATAATTTTCTATACATAAATATCTATTAATATTACAGTATTATTTATGTCATAAAAATTATATTTATTACCTTTGAGATCAACAGTAAAATTAGCTTTAAAAATATCGATGAAAATAATCATAACCGTTTTTTAACTCTTTTAGTAACGGGAAAAAAAAATTTTTTACACATGCATATTTTTATATTACCTTTATATATCTCTAAAACATTCAAATGAAACTGTAGAAATCTTTCTTAGAATGGTTTATTTAATACAGGCTTCTATAAAGTTCTGTTTGGATTTTATCTCTGTTTTACCGATAGGCTAACCACGAATATATAACTCAATGACATAATTGAAAAACAAAATATGCTATTCTAAATATAAATTATAATTATATAATATAGTAACTTTTTTGTACAATAAATATATTTTGTCGACTGATAGATTAAAAAAAACAAAAAAAAAAAAGTTAAAAAACGATTTTACACATCTCATATTTTATGTAAACACATAGTTTATGTTAAGTGTGAGCTCAGCTACATTATTAATGAAACAATTCTGGAAAACGAAATAATAATAATTTAATGTATAAATCATTCAGGAAGATATTGAATGTTTAAAAAGTTAAAAGTAAATAATAATTAATTAAGGAGGCGTTTCGAAATCATTCAAAAAACAATCGAATTTTACTTTGTAGCTTACATACTGGTAGATCGGGGTTATGATGTATGGTTGGGGATTGGTAACACCAGTATTGCTGAGAATTTGTTGTCGTAAGTAATGCATAATCAATTGTTGTTTTTTTTTTTGTTTTTTGTTTTCGCTTTTGCATGTCGAAATGTATCTATAATCTCTCTAGCTGGTCCTCTCCGGCTAAAATATTCACAGGCGCGAGCGCGTGTGAATATGTAGATGCATGCACAGGTATTGAAAAACATGGTGCATTCTCAAAGTATAGCGAATGTTGAGAGTGCAATTTTTTCAGAAGTGAAGAAAATGAAAGGAAGAGACTGGAACGGGTAGCTCAATACATACTCGAATCGACTCAAGAGGCCGAATTAATGGTAATGGGTCATTTCAACGGTTCGGTACAATTTTTTGGCATGACTGCAGCTCGCATTGTCGAGGAAACTAAACCACAGGTACGTTTTTAATTAATTATTTTTTTTTTTAATTATTTCACACATTCACCATTAAATTATTATATATACTCTTCCTTATTGCAATTAACAACATAATATTATATCGAATATTCAAAACATTCATGAGAATTGTAATTTGATCTTTAATAAAAGATGATTATATTTAAAAATTAAGCATGAAGTGGCCTCTTGAATTAGTATAATTTTTAAATCACAAATTACTCACGAATTCTTATTCGTACTCTAATCTAAAATAAAGATAAAAAAATAAATTTTTTTTTTCATAAATTACAAAATTTCTTTTAATTGTTAAATAAAGTGAATGTGGATTAAACAGTAATATATTTTATTTAATTTTCCAAACCTTTAAAATTAAATATTTGATGTAATAACCCAGCTTTCTTTTCGGATAAAATTAAAAAAAAAAATCATAAATTTTCGCAAATATTCATTATTAAAAATCAATTTATATCATTTTTTTCTTATTTCTAGTGAACTAATATTCAAATATTTATAAAGACATCAAATCGATAATATTTTTAAATAATATATTAAAAAAATTATAAATTTATATTAAAAGTAACAGAATCGATCTATTATTTGTATATTCTAATTATTTTAAACAATTTGATTTGAAGATAAGTAATTAATCAGTTATTTAATTAACACCTATTAACCGAAATTTATAATTTCTTATCAGTCTATCAATTTTATACTTATTTTGAAATTTATAATATACGCATAACAATAATTATGTCATTATATTAAATTACTTACTAGTTTTATATTGTTTTTCAGTCGAGATTTTCAAAATGGATGGATTATATACCAGGAATGAGAACCATGAAATCATGGTACAACAAAGGAACAGGTTTTCTTACAAGTATATTCTTAATATTTTCATTTTACTTTATCATAAATAATGAATAATATTTCTATTTGCGTAAAAAATTTTAATTCTAATATAAAAATATGTATAATTTATTAATTAAAAATTTATTTTTAATAATAAATTAATCAATTTTATTTTAATATAATTATAATTAATATTTATAAATATTTTAACATTAATTAAAAGGATAATGATTCAAACATTAAATAAAAATCTTTAATCTATTAAATTTACGATATTTAAAATATTTTCAATAAATTTTTTACATAAATTTGTGTTTTAATAAATTTCAATTTTATTTTTTATACACATTCAACTAAAGTAACAAAATTCATTTTTCGTAAATATAAAAATAAAAAAAATAATAAAGCAGAAAATTTATGATAAATATTTTTCTTACAGAAAGTTATCAGCATGTAATTGAAAAATTCAACACAATTGGACGTAAAATTAATTATATTACCAATGATTCCCAAATAAATGATTTAAAGGTATGCAATATTCATAATATTTTTTTTATTTTCTTAAATTTTTTTTAAAATAAAATTCATGCTCAAATAAGTATAATTGACGATATTGTTAAAGCATTTAAAGTTTATTTAAAATTTTTAATATTAATGTTTTTTAAATTATTTTTTTGAGTGAAGAATATATAATTAATGATAAATTTTCAATGTTTTTTGTTTTTTTAAATTTCTTCATTATCATTTTTTGCATCGTTTTTTCATAAATTTTAATCTATATGAATATGTTTTTGCATTTAATATATTCAATTTAAATGCATGCATCTATAAAATATACTTTTATCATTATAAATAATTAAAAAATATTAATATATATTCTATATTGCATAAAATCAATAAGTTTGATTATAGTTTATTTACGTAATATGATAAAGAAGTATTCTTTATATGATATCTCGTGAATTTTAATTTTAATAAAAATAATTGTGCCAAATATTATATTTCATATTAAATGTATAAATAGAATAAAATATAATTTCCTAATGAGTAGCAAATATGTAAAATTGATTTTCATTTAATTTAAATCAAAAAAATTGAGATTTATATTATGTATAAATAACAATTAGAAATTAATATTTAAAATTATTAATAATGATATAAAGAAATATATTAGTTGCATATTTTTATTCATTTATTCAATCATTTATTAAGACTAAATACATATTTGTTAAGCAATCATTTTGATTTTCATTTCTTCATATTGATGAGATTTCATCAATCATTATACAAGTATAATTAGTTTTTAATGTTTTATTATATAATAAAGTGAGTATAAATATATTGTAATGACAGAATTTTAATTTACAATAATATTATATATAAGTATATAGTTTTCATTCTTTTAGTAAAAAAAATCCTATCAAGTAGCTATAAAAATATCCACAAAAAAAACTGTTTATAAATACTACTAATATAAATTTTGATTCTAATATCTCTATTAAATTTATATGTGAAAATAATGAATTATTTCTCAATGCTTTTAAAACCTTTAGAAATAATATTTTCTTAAAAATCAGCACCTTTAAAAATAATTAGTCAGTTAGCTCTCAGAAGTTCAATTAATCTGATAAAAAATTAATGCTCGGCGTAATAAAGTATAGATGTTCAAACTGTACTTGAACATATGTCATTTTACCAAAACATGTGAAGCTTGTGCATGTTTTCCCTCAGGCAAAATATTACATATATACAAAAATATCTGAAATAACGTTACGATATTGCAAGATACGAAATTTTTCTTCATTATCTATGTATAGAAAACACATTTCAAACATCGTGAATAACGTCCTTGACTTGTTTTACTCTTCTATGTACAGTGTAATGATCGTATAAATGAATTTGCAGTATATAATTAGTTTATTAAAATAGCGATATCAAATTAAATACGATTTAGTAAAAATCAGTAAAACAAAAATAATCACGCATAAATTAGAAAATCACAAATCATAAAAATGAGGGCTAGAAAAGACGTCATTATTTGTTTCATAAAGTTATTTATCAGAAAACTGCGCTGCATATGATTCATACATGTTTATAAAAGTATTTATTTTTGTAAATTGTACTTTAGATATCTTAGAAAAAATTTTATTTTTGAGTAACTTTTCTAGTTCAAACTAGAATGATGTAGAAGAGTTAAATAAAATAAAAATATGCATTGGGAATTTACTTTCTAATATTATTGTGATTATTCAAACTTGATTGAATCATAAATTTTATTTAATTTATTTTCTAACAAATATTTAAACAATATTATTTAAACAATAAAAAACTGTTTATGACAGAGTATAACTTCAGATAATTTTTCAACTATTGCCTTTTACTTATACTATGTAAATATTCAAAAAAAATACAAATGATTGCGTATGATTGTTATCCGAATTAAAAATTTGTTATAAATCAATCAGCATAATAATTTAAATTAACAAAATAACCTTTAAATTCTAAGCATTTCTTTTAAAATATTTTATATAAATAAATAAATAAATAATAATAATAATAATAATCCTAACGATCGTAATCTTAATAATAATAATAAATATATGAAATAATTAAAAAAAAAAAAAAATACATAACAGTCAATTGGAATAAAATTATTAATCCAATAAAAAAACTTTGAGTTAAAATTCATTTATATTCGTATAATAATGTATTAAAGTATAGTATAATATTATAATATCTTCAAAATTAGCAAATAAATATCAAAGCTTTAAATTTATATAAAAAATAATAAATCAGTTAACGTTTATACCAATTAATTGTAGAACCTTAAATTTAATGGGAAATATAAATAAAATTAAGTAGGTAAAATGAATTAATATTTTAAACGTATATTCTATAATTACTCAAATTAATTCTAATTTTATAAAAAATATTCAAATATTACATAAAAAATTTAATTTATGAGAAGAAAACGAAATATTAATACAATTAAAAGTTTACTCTTAAATTTGATTTCAGAATACTGTGATGCGTGCACTAACCATATTTCACTCGACCATGAATATTGAAAATTTCTCCGATATGGTCAATCATCCAGATGTATTTTTGGATACTGTAAATAAATACTTTTTGTTATTTTAAATTATTTATAAATGTTTGAGTATTTATGATTATTTTTCTTAATGTAAATAATTTTATTCAATTAATGGAACATAAAAGTTAAAATCATATTAATTTATTGTCACTTAAATAGTTTGTCTAACCATTTTAAAGTAATTGATAAATTTTTATAATTTCTTATCTATATCAATTGTAAAATAACTGCTTTCCAATAAATATAGTAACAGGTTCATCTTTACTATATTCAATACGTCGCAACAAAAGCATATTAGCAATTTTATTATTTACATAGGATCATGAATTTAAATACTTGTGCGATATTATATTTTGTTAGTGAACCTAAAAAATAAAAATGAAAAAGTAATTCGAATGAACAGGCTCAACTGGTACGAAAATATGGTTATCATTCCGAATCTCACCAAGTGGAAACCGAAGATGGTTATATTCTGACGGTCCATAGGATACCTGGTAATGAATCTGTGCCCAAATTCAGCGGCAAACCTGTAGTTCTTCTTCAGCATGGAATTTTGGGGAGCTCTGCGGACTGGGTTTTACTTGGACCAAACAAATCTCTAGGTACAACTTTTACGACTATTATCTTTAATATAATACGTCGACTGAAATAATGTACAAATCAATATTTACTGAAATTCTGTAGACAAAATGCTTCAAATTAACTCAACTTATTTAAACTTTAATCTACTCATGCCGCAAATTGATAGATAAATATAAATTAAGTCTCCAATAATGTCACATTCGGTATGGAATATTTTGAATCAATAATATAGATGGTAGAAATTTATAACAATGCATGAAAATTTAATTTTGTTCTCTCTGTAATATATGATAAGATAAAAAGCATTAAAAAACATATATATTTTCTTATCAATAAATTTTAAAAATTATTTTATAATAATATTGTTGTAACTCCGTGTGCAATGAAAGAGAAATTTTTATTGGAAATTTTTTCTTTTTGTTTTAAATAAATAAGCTAATAAAATTCCTGATACCTTTACAGCTTACATGCTGTCAGATGCTGGATACGACGTGTGGTTAGGAAATTCACGGGGCAATACGTACTCGAAGGCGCATGTTAATTTTTCAGCCAGTAATTCAAAATTTTGGGAATTTTCATGGCATGAAATGGGATTATATGATCTACCATCTACAATAAACTTTATATTAAATATTACGGGCCAGGATAAATTAATATACGTAGGCCATTCGCAAGGATGTAGTATTTTATTCGTTACGCTTTCGGAAAAACCGGAATATAATGAAAAAATTGAGAGGGCTGCACTTTTAGCACCGGTTGCCAATACTACCAACGCAAGAAGTCCTATTGTTAGCGTTTTCTCAAAAATATCGAAACCTTTATATGTAAGATACACATTAACATTACTTTCAACCCATTTCAAAGTTATTCTTTAATTTTTTTATTTATCTTTAATTTAAATCGATAGTAATATTTTTTTCGCTGTAAATTTATTTTATAATTACAAGATAAATTTGGAAACTATTTTTAAAAAAATTAAGATTTCAGTTTTACATTTTCAAATTTTAAAACAAATATAATATAAAATGTATTTAAAAAGATATAATTAAAAGTATTCATATAAATTCAAATGAACATCCATTTACTGTTATATTAAATACAAGAATTTATATTAAATAATATAAATGAAATCATATTTTTAACAGTACATAATCAGACTTTTTGGTGTAAACGATTTCTTACCAACCAATGCTTTGCTAACAAAAATTGGCAGAGAAGCATGTGAAGCTCGTTCACCCTATCAAATAGTTTGTAGCAATATATTATTTATGATAACGGGTTATGATGCATCGTTATTAAATAAGGTAAATATTCAACTAAGTATGTACTCAAATATTAAAATAATTTATAAATTTATATATTTCATATTTTGCGAAAATTACATGATATCTGTTGTAATTGGTATAATAAAATAAAATACATGATAGACCATAGTTTAATTCAACAGTATATTTAAATTAATCTTTTTAATCATTTTCAACACCTATTGACTATTTATTCAGGAAATTATTAATTATATCTTTAATTGTATTGTATTATTAATTAATTTTGTCATTATCTAAAATGAATATATCATATTTATACTGATTATATTTAGATTTTTTATTTGTATTTTATATTGAACACTCTGTAAGTATGCATATTACGATAAACAGAAATTTAATACAATATAAATATTTTATTATACACATGACTTATTGATATTATAATTTTTCAGACAACCATACCAGTAATACTCGGTCATGTACCTGCTGGCAGTTCGATAAAACAACTCTTTCACTATGCGCAAGGACACAATTCAAGTATAATAATTTTTTAATTATACATAATTGAATCATTCGACATATAAGTCCGAAAAATTTTTTAAACAAATAAAAAATATTTCTATAACATTTTTTTAAAGTAAAATGTAATTTATAATAAATTTTTTTTTTTTTGCATTTTCAATGACTTAAAAATATTATATCTATTACATAATTTCATGGAAAATAAAATTTTAAACATAATATTCAAAGCATGTAATCCATTAAATTAATGTAAAATATGAGAACTAAAATATATTTCATATTAATATTTTTAAATGTTAAAAACATAATAACTTTTCATGTTTATAGAACAGTTTCGACAGTTTGATTATGGAGATGCAAAAATAAACAATATAGTTTACAATCAATCTGAACCTCCAGAGTACATAATTGAAAATGTCAAGGTTCCAGTTTATATTTATTATGCTACCAACGATTTAATAACAGATTTCACTGTAAGAATATTTTATTGATAAATTATTTTAATTTTTATTTATGCACAATATTACAAAATATCTCATATTTATTTAGGATATTGAAGTGCTAGTTAGTCGACTACCTAATGTTCTGAAATTTTATAAAGTTCCAGATGAAAATTTCAATCATATAGGCTTTACTTATGCATTTCAAGCTGCCAAATTAATTTATGAACCCCTTATTAAATCTTTTAAAAATTCTACTATTATATAAAAAAAGTAAAATAGGTTTCATTTATTTTATTTATATTTTCAGTTTTTTGCTAATTTTAAAGTATGATTTACTAGAAATTTTTTTTTTAATTAAATCAAGTTTCTTCATAAATTTATTTTAGTAAATGGTAAAATATGTAGGGCCAAAATACTTTTATATTAACTATCTATATCTTATTTGCAACATTTATTAAAAAGCATTTCTTGAAAAAGTGTTTTAATTGCTTAAAATTGTAATAAATAATGTACAAAAAATTATCCGAAAATCTTGAATTTTTTCAATATTTCTAAAAATACTCATATTTATATACATATATATATATCTAAAAAAAAAAAATAAAATTATATTTAAATATTTTTTTAATACTTAATTATTTATCTAGTTATTTAATATTATATTTAATTACTTTAGAATACACGAATAAATAAAAAAATAACATAAATAAATAACAAATATGCATAGAAAATATTAAGCATTATTAATTAAATATTAAATTTATTTTATTATTGATATTCAGTTCTTTTATATAATAAATTCAGTTTATTTATTGTCATTTATTTCAGTTTATTTATAATACATTTACGACAGTAAAAAAATAAAAAAATTTTATGTTTTTATTCATTCTTGATCGAATGGAAATTACTGAATGGTATTATGTTATAAAAAGATATAATCATTACTCAATTGACTTTTATGAAATTTTTAAGGAACTATTTTGAAATTGTTAAATAATCCAATTTTTTGTGTCAATCATTTATTGATCCGCATTAATTACACATTCTAATTCACTTACGCAATCGGAGAACATTCTTTATACATAATTTATATATTTATTTATATGTATATCTTCATCAAAATTTTTCAATATTCTTAAATCAAATAATTTATTTCAAATTCCACATCTCTAAAAGTTTGAAGAATAATTTCTATATAATATATCAATATTAATATTATTTGCTTTCTAATAAGTAATCATTATAGCATTGATTTTCTATTTTATCAAAAAAAAAATTTCTGATTACGATTTTTTAAATTAATAAATTTACATTAATAAAATACTTGAATGAACTTATGAATATAAAAAGTTATGAGAATTAGTTGCACAAACATATAATCTAAATTTATTATTTTAAAATATACATATAAATTTTATAGAATAAGTTATTATGTTATGAAATCATGTAAATATTATAGGTATTAATTTAATAATGTGAATAAATATTAATAAATATTTTGTTTTATTATTACCCATGTATGATTTCTATTTATACACTATTTTTTATTCATTCTTAAATAAAGTTATATATATATAATTAAGCATCTTAAAATATGAACTGGATTTTCATAATTTATATTGAAAAATGGTTTAAAATATCAATAACTGATTTATTGATTAAGTTTTGTAGACATTCATTTTTTCTGGGTCCATTTATAATTTATGCAATAATGATACGCTAGTAGCCAATGTCGGACATAATTATTTTCGTTTTCTTTTGTGACCGATTACACCTATCTTTTCCTCTAATTTTCATAATTTTCGATGCAACTTTTTTAGTTGTTGTAGTTGAAAAACGTGTTTTCTACATTATCACAATTTGATCCTAAAATACCTTTACAAGAAGAGGGTAAGATAGAAATTAGTCAATTAATTAATTAAAAATTTATTAACATGAAATTATCTTTAGTATCACTCGGTGGGTCTATCGTTCTTAATCCTTTATTTACAGAAAGTTTAACTTTATCAATATTCGAATTTTTAATTATTCGTGGAAGTATTGATGTCTTGGTGTATTTTTTATAATTAATTTAATTATCAAAATTAATTTATAATTATAATTATTGTAATTTTAATTTATAACTGTGTATTCTTACTGCTTACTAATTAATTAAAAAAATATTTTTACATATCAAAAACACGCACAAAAAGTTGAAATTAAAAAAGTTGAATTTTACGTGTATGTAATAAAATTTTAGCACACAATTTTATATACTACTGTAGAAAGTATAATTTCGATTTATAAAACTTTTTAACAAACCCTCAAAATCTCAATGGATAATATTTTTAAAAAAATTTTAAAAGATTAAGGACAAACTAGAGCTTTTGATCTTCATTTTTCAACGACATATTTCTATTGCGGATAAAGCAATAAGAAAATAGCTTGACTTAAATATTTAACAGCCATTATAATTTATATGAATGAGCACTATTCACTTTAACAAGGGTGCTGCAGCTTTAAGTGCGCATGCGTATATTTCATCGAAAACACAGGGTGAAGTTAACAGTTATTCGGTTAGTAGCATTTTACTTGAGAGTCAACTCAGTCGATGCCAAAAGCTCAAATTGTACGCGTCGTTGTCTTATCCACTCCCTTTCCACAATTCAACCCCACTTCTGCTTATCTCACCCCTTTACCTCATTTCTCTCAAACGTCTCTAATTCAAAAATTTTTTTCAATTTTGCTATCCTGTAGCAGGATATAACGTTGCTGAAAATAGGAATAATACTTTATTACGGCACTGATTTATTCTTTTCCGATGGAATATAGTTATAAAAAAAATAAGGAAGAATACAATAAAGCAGGGCATCTAGATTGTGTTACTATGTCCTATTAATACTATCAGAAGATGAATTCTAATTTATACAGTTCAATTTTTCGTAGCTTACAATAAAGTCAAAACACTGGTGCAAAAATTCGAGTTAAATGAAGATAAATATCTCGAAAAGAAAAAGAAAAATCTTGATTAAGATGAAATTGCGTCTGACAATGACAGTTATGAGATAATTGGTTAACAAAGTTAAACAAAGCCAGATGAAAGTAGTGTCGCTGGTATTCGCTGTAGCGCTGTTACATAAAGCAGAAAAAATAATGCACGAATGATCTTTAAAGAATTTTAAAATGATTTCTAATCCATTTGCTACGCTTTTTGCCTGACATCATAGCCAACAAAATAAACAATCTTGAATATTTGTCTGTAATTATTATACTAAATGCCAAAAGTGATAGGGAAAAACGGTTAAAATGGGGTCGGTGAAATGCGGTGGTGAAATTCCTGCTTTTCTGCGCAACTTCGTACTGGCCTGGGTCATTCTTACCCTACTGACCGGTAATTATCATTTTTACGAAGATTTATAAATTTTTGAAAAAATCTGCACAATTACTTTTGATCAAATACAGTAAATATATGTAATATGTATAAAAAATGATATATTCAAGTAAGTATCGTCTTAATAATTTACAGGAAAATTTAATAAAAAAATATGATTTATAAAAAATATAATGGAGGCAGTTTTTTAACTCTGAAAAATCCAATTTTCTTAGGATAAAATTAATAAAATATGTTATTGATTTTATTTGCTGACATATTTTTACAAATTTGATCTATGAAATTAGTTGTACAAAAAATAAAAATATAATTTATTATATATATTAAATTTTCTAATTACAGTATCTTACAGCGAACTTTGATAATTAAATTATCAGAATATTTTAATTACAATATTTTTTACGATATTTTTCAAAATTTTTAGATAATAATGTATATATATGTATATATATATTTTTATATTATTTTATAATATGATCAAAAAACTTTGTTTAATAATTAAAATACTGAAATTTTAATTGTTATAAAATATCAAATTTCTAAGAAAAACTAATGTTTACAATTACTTTAAAAAATATTTATTATAACTTAGATTTAAAATAAATATTATATTAATATTCAGTCACATCTTAATAAATTATATGTATAATTAATTTATTAATTCAATTAAATTTTTCTTCAGATTTTGTATATGTATGAAGTACAAAAATTATTAATTATTAATTATTAAAAATTATATTATTATTTATCACGATTAAATTATTATCTAACGTATTTTTGGATTATTCGAATTTAAATATTTAATGTCAATTCATATTATTATATTATAACAAATGTATAAACTTTTTTTGTTACATTGTATTAATTTTCTTGGATACATATTATTAAATATTATAATAATCTTGTATCTTTTACCCATTAAGATATATTTCATAAAATAACTCAATAGAAATATAAAGAAATTAAACATAATTTTTATGTCAGTTAATCTAATTTTACTTTAATATTATTCATAATTTTTTTCTTGTATTTACCTAAAAAATAAATTAAATAATACCTATCTTATATTTTGCTAAAACAATGTACAATAATACAATAAATATTTGCGTGAATTCATATTTATTTAAAATTTAAGTAAAAATTTACACCTCCTATTACCTTCGTATCCTTAATTTAACAAATTATAACCAAGATAAATTGATTTTCTTTTTAAAATATTAATAGTTATATATTATACTCTACGTTTAAATATAACTGATTCTTTGCAATAAAAAAAAAATTATAATAGTTGATTCTCAAAAAGAACAAAAGTGATATAGTTATTTTCAAAACTATATAGTTAGTATTCATAGAATTCTTACTATTTAAGATACCAAAAGTATTCCATATAAAGTTATTATTGTAAATTCTAAAATGGCTACAATCATCTTTTCTTATCAATGTATATTTACCTTTTGATTATAACTTATACCAAAAAATCTTTATGAATAATGTAGAAATATTCAAATTTATTGTGTTTAAAACGACTATTTTTAACTTATTCTACGTATTATTATTTACGGTAATCTCATTTTTGTTGACAACATCTTATCCCTGAAGATTTATATTGTCTAGTATTCAACTTCTATTCTATTCTAGCATTCTAGTATGCATTCAGACTATAAAACTAACTTCTAATGAACTCTGGACCACAATACTAAGAACAAACGTCACTTCTTCTAATTTATCATCGTAAACATGATGTTTACTTCATCTAAAAGCTTTATTCATAGGATAAATGCTTAATTGCTTTTTACTTTTTAAAATAAATTTATTCAGAATTATTCGAAAATAGTAAGATTTGAGAACTTTATGAATTAACCCCACTTATTTTAAAAAATCTTTGGTAGCTTTGTTATTAAACTCTATATCTTTTTACAGAAAATGTACTTGTGTAACACTGAATTTCAAGAAATATTCTCTATTCAATAACATATTATTTAAATATATTATTGTGGATGTAATTCCTCGAAAAACTAAAATACATTTGATTCATATAATAAATAAATTTTGAATAATGAAAATATTTCCGAAAATATAAACAGTTCCTGATAATAGTTTCATCTTTATGATTAGCTATAACTTACCATGCTCTATTAACAGTATATCTAGTACTAATAATTTAACCTTCGATTTTCACAATTAATAAAAACTTTTATACAGTTTTTGAACTATAAACTACTATATGTCATTATACATTATATGAGCATAAACCTTATGTATCATCCGGACATCCGCCTTCTTTTATCCGAGACGACCAGCTGTAGATAAACCATTGAAAAACTTCTCATTTTTTTTTTCTAATACAAGAAGTTTGTAGACTTCATTATCATTATGAAAATCTGCAGACTGAGTAATTATATATACTGTTGTGATATTACATCAATAAACTTACATAAAATATATTTACAGAACTTTGCCAAGTTTTTTTAGACACCATTCTACTCTAAAACACACGGAACTAATATTCTTTTCGTATTACTGAAATATTAAAAAAGTATTATTATAGCTGCAACTTTAAACTATAGTTAGTTATTTGGGAATATAATTTTAATAATAAATTTTCAGAGTCTACTTCAGTGAACATGCCATACGTTCACATCGATTATATAATCTGCAAAAAATGCAAAGCTCGCTTTTAAATTTGAATTTATATCCTTAAACATATTATCTAAATTTTATTACAATTCATACAAAAATAAGTCTCTCTCATTTGGTAAAATTATTATTCCAGCATTTCTGCATTCATTTATCATATTCTTGAATTGAATTAAAATTCTTATTAAATCTGTATCATTTTCATACCTTAAAAATAAAATGTTATTTAGCGTCAGAATATATTATGAAAAAAAATGGTTAAAGTTCTTTGAAAATACCTTAACTTCTTAATATTATAAGGACTGTCATTATTTAGTTTATTACTAACATATAGTTAATTTAATTAATAGAATCATAAAAATTCCTCACGACTAATAAAATACCACCAAAATGCATCTCTGCATCTAATGCATTTTGTTAATTCATGCTCTCATGCATGCTTGGAAAACATAGTTATTTAACTTTTATAAAAATAACTATTTTACTCATACATTATAGTTTATCCTAATCTTCTAGAGATAAGGCCGTCACCAAAATGATATTTTCTAGATATAAAATTGTGTATGCCTCTAACCCTACGTCTATTATTCTCTGCATGAAATAACTGAGGTAATGCCTACATAATTCAAGTCAACTGAAAATTATTGAACCTGGTGCAATTCAATACCAAAAAAAATATAGGAAAATTATAATATTAATAACCTTTTATCAAAATTCGGTAATATGCAATTTAAATCTGACGGTATTTTATGTGATTGTCGCAAAAATCTATAATTACATATTAATGGACATAAATCAAATATTGTTAAAGTAGAAAGTACATTAAAGACGATTACTCTCTTTATGGATCATAAAATAAAGAATGATTTAATAATATTCACCTCGAGCATGAACTACTTCACTATAGTTGTTTTTCAATCAACTTCATAACTAAATAATATTTTTGTAAAGAATATGCTGATCCAATATTTATTGTTTTTATCTGAATATTGTATCTCATAGATTTTTACGTATCGCCCGAAAACATTTTCTATGAAAATGTTTGAATTTGTTATGTTTATCATTTGACTAATGTTTACTTGTACTCGTTACTACCGTATACCCTTATTTGATTTATGAAACTTAAATTACGCAACCACAACTTCTAATTCAAATTATTAGATAATATTTGATAATAGAAAGTTTCTGTATCTGATTATATTCTATTGATAAAATTGATTATTATAGTTAAATAACTAACTTTTAAATTTTTTACAACTTAAATTGGCGAATTTCTTTAATTATACAGTATGATAAATTTATCAAATAGATAAATACTATTATTATTGTTGTTGTTGTTGTTGTTGTTTTTAATAATTATGTATAAATAAATATTATGTTTATAAATTTATTTTTATAAAAACGAACAAACTTTTATAAATTACACAAATTATTATTTTATTAAATAAATTGAATAAAATAAATATTTTTATTTAAATATTTTACTATTATATCTTATTTTTATTTATTATTTATTATATTGGTACTTTATTAAAATGGCTGTAAAAAAAAGGATTAATAAACTTCAAATGTACACAGTATTTCATTCAAATAAATTTGCAATTTATAAAAATTTTTTATTGACATTTTATTTATAGGAAATATTACTTAATTTATTTGTTTCAATTAAATAACATTATTATAAATTATTTTAAAATTTTCAAAATATCAAAATGAATTAATGATTAAAAATAATTGATAATCGCTTAAATAAATGTATAGAAGCAATCAAAATCAAACTGTGTCTTTATGTAACATTTACTTAACGAATCAGCATCGAGATTACTGTACTTTTTATTTAATCTTGTTTTTAAAATTTCTTTTATCTTATTCATTCCGAGGACCTGAAATAAAGTAATAAGTGCGTGTATTCTGTATATCGATTGTATGAGAGGCGCACGCGTGGTGATAGTGAATTAAAGTTCTTTATGCCCTCGTGCTGTTCTTTTCTGGACAAAGTAGGGAATCCTCCGGGAATACAAATCCTTATTTTCATCTTATCTCTGGCTCTCACTACTCTTCTCGTGTACCATAACAAACCGATGCATAATTGCTTCTGCCTTTACTTATTACCTTTGAAACTGTACGTCATTGATAAATACAAATTAACTCCTAATGAAAAATATCTTTCCATTTTTCCTTTTCTTGTACCACATTCCGTTTCTGCCTTGCTTGACATATTTCTCTCTCTCTCTCTCTCTCTCTCTCTAACTCTGTATGGTACTCCTTCTAGAATTACCAAGACGTTACTTCAATCGAAATCGAAACTCTTTTATAATTTTAAATTAAGAAATTTAAAAAAGATTTTTTTTTTTGTATGCTTTTAAATTAATATTTTTTAATTATATTAAATATAAAAATCAAAAAAAATTTTTATTTAAAACCAAACCATAATAATAAAATAAGAAAGGAATAAAAAGTCTTAAACCAAAATTATAATCTACACTTTAATAAAATATTTATTTCGAAGACCATTAAATTTTTAAATTTTTAAAATAATCCTAAATATAAGATAAACATTTAAAAACACATTTTGATATATAAAAAATGACTACTATAAATATTGATTGAGTATTGTAAGTACCATTATAAACTATAAATATTATTTGAAGAAAGTAGAAGTTCTTTCAATTGAAAAATAAATAAAACATTAAGATATAGATATTTTAAAGCTGATTAATTACGTACGTGTACTATATAGTACAAAATTTAGATAAACAAGCTTTAAGTGAAAGACTTGACATTTACTAATTTAGGCAGAAAGGGATGGCATAAGCCAACTGTACGCCAATCTCTGTACTATTCAGTGAGTATGGCAGTATACGTGTTTGATGAATAAAAAACACAAAAACTACGTTTATAAATTCAGCTTAACAGACAGAAAATATATTATTTATAAATAATCCATTATATTTTTAACAATAATATAAGTCTTTATCCTAGTTTATTAACATTTATAAGGATCTCGAAAAAATAGTAGCTTAAATGACAAATGCATATTAACAATTATTTAATGATCAAAATTAACTCATACTTAATGAAATATACAGCTATATAATATTATGACATGGCAGATGGTGATGCACAATCAGACTCGTCAACACACCCTCCTATGAATAGAGGTGCAGCAAGACAAATGTATGGAAGTGGAAGTCTACGCCAAACAGGTAGCCAAGCAAATATTATTGGTACCACGGATTCACCATTGCATCACAAAAATAAAGAAGAGCCTAAAAATGCTCTGGGACATAAAGAAATTGATAGTCTTCAAAGTATCGATAACAAAATTAACAAAAATCGAGGTACCTATATTTTATAATCTTTAAGGAATTGCGTTCTTTATGTTCATTAATTAAAAATGGAAATTTGATCGATACTCAATTAATCTAATCTTTATCTAAATTGATTTTATACTGAATTAAATTTTAACATTTAAAAATACGAAACCCGTTACCTTATAGGAATTTTTCGAACGGCAAAGTAAAAATAAAACTAGCATTAAAATGTGAACATTTTCTTAATTATAAATTAGCAATGAAAATTACCTTTTTTAGTTATGGTTGATTTTTGCTACACCACGTAACACTTAGTAAAAATAAAGTAGAGTGCGGTTAATATTATGAAAATATTGGATCCCGTAAATTTAAACAAATTTTGCGATTGGTAAATTTTGAAAGAATTCGGTATGAGTGATGAAAATGTTTAAAATTTACAAATAACGACCACTACCGCTCGGGCGCAACTTCTATAAGAAACGACACCCGGAAAATTCTTCTTTACATCAAAATTGTTATTATAGAGTTAATATATCTTTTAATCAATTATTGGACAAAGCGTTACAGATTAATTCCTGATGATGTTTTCTTGCTTTAAAGTAATAATAGTGTAATTACTATATATAAAAGAATTTTTTTTTTAATATATAAATATTAACGTGTAAAAAATTACAAATTAATAATAAATAAAAATTTTAAAATAATTTTATATTTTATTAAGGGAAACTAAAATTAAAACTTTAGAAATATAAACTTCTGATTTCTTAGTATAATATATTCGACCTAAGTTTTAACTATAGATTAGAAAGTTATTGACCCGACTATATCTGTCTTACAATTTTTAATCACAAAGAAGAAGAAAAGATAGCTTTTATTTAAATCTACATAATTGACGATAATAATACAATAGAAGGCCTCTAAATATTCTGATAAGCTGAGAATAATATTTTTATTTTAAATAATTTATATTTTTGCAGATATTATTGTTAATGAACATCCATATGAATCCTCGGGTCGTTTCGCATTTGGTGGTCATGGTGGTTCAATTCGTCAGAAAATAAAGTCACTACCACCAGATTTTTATGGACAACCACATGTTCTGGAAGAAGCTCCCAATGATGATGCGGAGGACATTTCGAGTTACATAAATAGTGGATCTGTAAATGGTGGAATGCGACTTCAACCTGTTTCGGAAAGTAATCATAAACAACGAAAATCAAATAATAATGGACGAGGCACTGATGAGAGTTACATCCATGGTAGTATTTACAGTGGTTTAAATACAGGTTTGTCTACTTTTATTAATTTTAATAATGAATGATTTTATCAAATATACATAGAAAAATAAATAATACATTTAATTGACATTTTTATTAATTAATTTATTAAAATAATGAAGTTACATAAAAATATAATAAAATACAAAAATCAGTTATTGAAATCTTTAAATATTAATAATCTGATAAACAGTTAACTAAATTTATCATTTTTGTATCATTTTATCATTGTCCTTAAATAAATCTCTTAACTTGTTATTAATTTAAAAAAATTAATTATTTTAATTTTTGTTTATTGTCTTGAGATTTTAAATTCACATCATGTCAATTTTATTAAGTAATTTTTGAAATATCATTTTATTTTTTATATAATACATTGATATCATGTCATCGATAACTTAGTCTTCCCCAATCTTTCAAGCTTGCTTTTATTTTTTTATGAAATTTATTTTTGCATTAATTCAGTTGTTTCATTACAAAAAATATAAGTACTTAAATATACTATCAATATTTCATATGATTAAATAAATATCATCTATATAAAAAAAACATTTTATTATATTATTACCAAATATTTAATAATCATAAAAAGACTTTCATTTTTTAATTTTGTAAAGACTTTTATATTTAAGGATTTGAAATGAATTAGATTAAATTGAATGAATCATATATTTTGTTTTATTTAATATGGCTCGCGTTATTTTTTTACAATTACTAATTTTTATCTTTTGAAATGTTTTTATTTATAATTAATATAACGATCTAATTGAATTCAGAAATTGTAATAAAATCTCACTAAACTGTATGAAATTCGTCTAAAAGTGAAGAAATTCTTTAAATTAATGATTTAAATATAAACAACATTAAAATATTAGATAATAATTAAAAGCAATTAAAAAAAAAATAAATTTTAGTTTTATGTAAGTGTGAAAAATTACAACAAACAAGTTTTATTCAATATAAATTAATATAATTGTACTAAAAATGCACTGATTATATATTTTTTAAATTTAAAAATTTGTATTAATAATACTAAAAAAGTATCATTCTTTCATCTAATTTATTTTATTTAGTATTTAATACAAATGCAATCAAGCTATATATTATTGATAAAAGAAGCAGAAAAAAAATTGCAGGTTCACATGAATCGTATCGATCGAAAGTTCGAACGGAAATAGAACGTGGACATGACATCGGCACTGATCACATGACACTGATCCATGATCCAAAAGATGAAGATGAGAGCAAACTTGATACAGCTAAACTTTGTGAGTCAAACTGTGCAAATGATCAATTTCTGTGCCATACTACATGCACTTGTATTGCCCTTGAAAATAGATGTGATGGCAATGTGAGTAGAAGTTATTTATATTGTAATAAATAAATAAATAAAATAAAAAAATATTATGGGGTCAATTTATACAATATGTATAATAATGATATCAATAGTAAATATAAGAAATTATTATTCAAATAGTAACTATATCATTTATATATTCATAAATGTAAATATATTTTAACCATACAATATATTTATTCAAAAATTAAATATTTGTTTATATTTCATATATCTTTAAATTCATAATACGTAAATTACTATCAACATGTAAAAATTTTCTAATAATAACAGGATTTTACTAAATATCCACGTTCAATATATTTTTTATATTAAATATTTAAAATGCTTTAATTGTGTTAGGTAATACTTTTTATCAAATATAATAATTTTATAATTATTAAGTGATGTAATAGTTATAATTGTACATTTAATTAAGTATTACGTATTGTGCAGATGGATTGTGAAAATTCTGACGATGAATTAAATTGCGAAGATTTTGAGGTTCATCATTTCAACGACACCTGCCAAGGGAAAAGAGACGTGCGTTGCCCAAATTCTGAAAAATGTATAGCGAATGAATGGCTTTGCGATGGAGACAACGACTGTGGCGACTATTCAGATGAGTCTCATTGTGGTAAGTTAATCAGTTTTACCATTAGCCTCAACATCATTTAACTTTTCTTACGATTATGATTATACCAAATGAGCGTTCATAATATTTAAAACCTATTATCACTATCAAAATACCATGATAAATAGAAAATGCAACTTATTTTTTCTTTAGCGATGATCGTTTCAATTATATTTGTTCATCTCATCCATACAAATTTATCAAAACATACTAAATTTACAAAAATAAATATTATTAATTTTTGAAAATATAATTAAACATCATTCGTTCTATTTATATGCACAATTAAATACCTGTAGATTTCTGTGAGAATTTTTTCCTCATTTAAAAAACAATTTTATTAGCTTAAAAGGAACTCGATAAAATTAATAAATATTTGTTTATATATACTTTTAGATAAAATTAAATAGCAGAATAGGTAAGAATAACATCGAAGTATTTTTTAATTTTAATCAAAAATACACTGATCAAAAGAATTTTTATTCTGTAAAATATTTTATTGATTATTACAACTACGTTCTGTGACTAAATCAACCAAAAGATATACATATATATCTCAGAAATTTCAGTTTACTTTGTGTAACATACTTCCATAAAACTAAAATCTTTGCTTTTATTATTTACTCTTCTCTTGTTAATCTCAAACTTTTCACACGTATTCCACCTACTCTCACATAATTTTTCTTTTTACATATCAATATGTACAATGTTTTTTTTTTCATAAACGTTTACATCGATTCTCGATTTTTATGCTTTTTTCTGTTGGTCATACGTTCTGTGATGCGAGGTAGAAAATAATTAATTATTAATTAATTAATTCGCCGAAACAAAATTTTTATTCACAATAATGTTTACATGTAGTCGATACAAAGAGTCACACGAGAATGAAAATCTTTTTCTCTCAGGGTTTTTTCCTTCAACAAGAATTGTACATCGTAAACATAAAAATATAAATATATAAAATTTTAAATAATTTTAGAATACTTTTATTACAATATTACTTACATTTCACGTACGCCACAATGCAATCGTCTCATACTTCTGATACTTCTAGAACCATGGCATAAAAAATCTTTGGTAGATTACCAAGAGGAAAAAAACACATTGGCTAGTTATTATGTCTAATAATTATTAAATTACTTCATTTTTCTCAACATTATTTTATTTTTATCTCAATATTTTAATCACTTGAACTCATAATTGTTAATTTTGCATAATTCACATATCTGTATTTTACACCAGTAAAACATATAGTTTAGTAAAATATATGAAGTTTAAGTACTGATAGTACTATGCATCGCTTGTATTAGCCGTTTAACTATAGACATTTAAAATAAAAAAATTATCCATTACAATATGGATCCGTAATATTGTTATAAAGTGTATTTATCGAACCATTATCATTATAAAAGTCTATAATATCATATTAAATTATAATACCATCTTATAAATTAAATAATTTTTCCAAATTATTTTGATGTTTTTAATAAACTTTAATTACAATTAATTATTTTAATTTACTGATATTTTAAATTTTAAAATTCAGGACCTCAAAAAAACTGTACTGAAAAACAATTTGAATGTAGAAATGGTTTATGTATACCACAAAATTGGATTTGCGATGGTGAAAATGATTGCAAAGATTTTTCCGACGAAGAAGACTGCAACAAAAAAAAGTAAGCATTTCGGACTTCATCATTTATTTCATAGAAATATATTCCTTAGAAAAACTTATTTAACTCTTAAATTAATCGAAATATAATTAAAAAACTTATAATATTTGTAAACATCATCTATATTATATTTTATACAAATTTAATACATATTAATGTAAGAATAGTAGCCTTATCTTAATATTATTCGTTTACAAACAGTATAAATTAATAATTTACATAGATTTGTAAAATATAATAAAGTGACAAAAAAATAAATTAAATGGTTTTGCTACAGTAGAATTGAATTAATATGAAAATCTTACTTATTTAAAAAATACTCAATTTAAATTGTATTTTACTAAATTGCAAGATTACCTAATTTACTAAAGAAATAATAATGATCTATTGTACAGTTTCGACTTTTTGTAATCTCACGCTGTTTTCTCTTCTTGAAATAAAGCTTTACAACAAATTACCTCACTGGTTTAAATTATTCTCATCAATCAGCAATCCTCGCGTTGATTTAAAATTCTATTTATACAAAAAGCCTATTAGATAAAATTTGTTATAAAAATATTTTGACGTCATATTAAATATATATGATTATATGTAATTTTAATGTTTATTAATTTTAATATATGTATTGCTATATCTCAGGATTAAAGAAAATATTTTATTTATATAATTGAAATAAATGTCTTTTATTTCGTGATTATTTATAAATTATAAAAATTTACAATATAATTTGAACGGTTGAATTATTGTTTAACTGAGACAAGTAAGAATAAATAATAAAATTACAGTTATTTAAAGTTAACTAACTTAAAAAATAAGAATTATAATGATTACGATTTACTTGAGAGAAGTTTTTGAATTGTTTCACCGATGTGATGACCTTTAGAGTTCTCTAATGTCCGAAAATCCGACTTGGGTGTAAAATTTCAGTAAGCAGCATGCTGTCACCACTCCAAATCATTCTGGTCTGGAGATTCCTGTTGTTGATTTGAATGAATGTATGTGTTGATGAAGTAATATTTGAGATTGGTACAAATTTTGTGAGAATTTAGTGCACTATTTATTTCAGCTGATTTTTATCTCCTCCCTTTTGTATGGCTTTTATAGTTTTTTCATTTTACTCCCACCATGGCTCCCTTTATACTGATTTGGGATTCCCTTTTTTCATTAATAATCTTTGCGATTGTTATCTAGAAAATTTTATCAATTATCAGACTTCAACGGAAGTCGAAGTTTCGGGTGTCATACTGTAATGTGGCTAGGTCTTGATTTTCTTTGAATTACTCTCTCGATGTATTTTTCTTATTTACTTATTTGAAGAGTAATTGGACTTCTGAAAATTATCTTATGAGAAACGAGCTACATGTATGTGAGTTATCGCTGATATTATCGAGATTTTTATGTTTTTTTTATAATTAAATGTATCAAAAAATTTTTTTGGGATTATTTTCAATTTGTAAAATAACATTATTTACAAATAAACAATATTTTTTACAACATTTTTTAATGCCAATGTTATAATTTTAATAATGATATCTATAGTTTAAATTATTTATTTATTAGAAATATTGTTATTGTTGTTATTCTTACTCTCATGTTTAAATTTAACACATTAAAATCTATTGTGTTTAATTATTAATAATTATTTTATAAAATTATATATTTTAATTACATATTGAAGATCAAGAAAGACAAAAAGTTTTCTAGATAGATCTTTTAAAATAATAATCAATGTAGAAAATAAAATTGATTAAAATCCGTCGCTAAAAGTTATAGTGGGAGTGAGGGAATGAAGGACGGAGGCCTAGGTGGGTGCCAACCGACAAATTCTTCTTCTCCAGAAGTATAAATAAGCAAATGGCGAAGTTCATAGCCATAGATGATCTGGAGCAAAGGGATTTGTTGATACCCAATTGAGAACCCATAGAGGTAAATAAGACATTAATAATAGAGAAGAAGACGCAAAATTGAGGTTACGGGAGATCTTGGGGTTCTTTTAGAACAGATTAAGAAAGATCTAACAGCAATAATTTTACTTACACCAATTAGACCCAAGTGAACTTCTTGCCGAAGTAAAAATCAAGATATTAACAATATTGGATATACACTAGGGGGATGGGTGTCACCTATGGAGATATGCGGGGGAGGGGATCAATCCGATATTTATAGAAAAGAATGGTCTGCAATTTTTGGGATCGATAACGAACCTCTAGGCAATCAACCATTTGATGAGAGGGAAAAGCACACAGTTGATTCTGAAAGTGGTTCTAGATTTAAAATGGTACGGATTCAGTAGTGATGTATCATTCTTAAATTGAAAAATAATAGGTGAAGAAACATTGAGAGTATCATTGAATTAAGTGTTAAATAACGTCGAATTGAGTTTGGATTCTTGTGATTGGCCAGGGAGAATTCTAAGGGAGGAAGAGTGTGATTTCACATCTGACATAGAAGAATCAATCGTCAAGGTACGACTTGACCATGACCCATATGTATGGGGAAAGCAAAGGATCATGATTAATAAGATTAATAAAATAATTTGAAAATGACTCCTTCGTGCAAGATCCTATTGAAAACCTGTTCAAGGTCAAGAAGAAGCATAGTGAATCCTTTATTCAGTTTATCGGAGACATATTCATCTATCGGGAGTAGTTGATAGGTTGGGTTGTATGCATTTCTAATACTAAACTGGTAGTGACGAAGAATATACTTCTACCTCTTGTTGAACCGACTTAAGCGAACAAGAAGTACACTTTATAGATAGACGTTAGCAAGATAATGGAATAATAATAGGAATTATTGAAACAGTCGGTGTGTTGTAATAGCCAAAAATAAAAAAAGTCTTTTTGCGCCAAAAAGACTTTTTTTGTTTTTGGCTATTACTCGAGAAACTAGCAAGAAGAGGAGAGAATATTCGGGTAGAGTTGGGGAACTTTTATCAGAATAGTCTAGCCAATGGTTTTTTTGGTGAGAAGAAGGGAAAGTCAATGTAGAGAGTAAAAATCACCTTATTGACAACCATGAATGGGTAATGTCGAACTCATCAATACCTCGCATTGACGCTATCGACGAAACTAAACTAAACTAGACCAAAACTCTCTACTAAGACAAAGTGGGAAGAAGGAAGAAAGAGGGGGGCTGAGATTACCAACCCGAAGGTTATACATCTCAAAAAAATAAGGAAGGAACATATTAGGACGGAGAGAAAATTAGAGTTGGACGAAAAAGAAGAGTATAGAAAGAGAAGATGAGGGTTTTTCTAAAAAGTTAAAAAGGCAAATTAGATAAAAAACGCGAAATATGCGGACTCGATATCTGGATAAATAATTAGTGTAGCAGGGTACATGGTCTTCGGATCCTGTCAGACTGTTTGGGTTTACAGTCTGCCAGGGTCCAGACCAGTGGATTAGAGTAAGATTCTACAGCAATGCGGAGGTTGGATGCAAGTTCATGAGCGTACTGGTCTAGGGGGGAGATTCTATTTTCTTTGAAAATTTGAGCATTTATAACGTACCAAGGATATTTCAGAAACGTTAAAAGGATTCTGTTTTAGATACCACGGGGGACTCTTAGGTTTTTGGCGATTCCCCAGACAGGGAGACCATATGAAATTATAACGCGGATTATAGCATTAAAGGCTAGTAATTTGAGTTGACTCAAAATGTTGGGGTTTTTATAGAACGGAAAAAGATGAACTTGAGCCGAATTGATTTTATTCCCAATATGGTGAACTTGCTTGTTCCAAGAGAGAGATTTGTCAATGTAAGTACCAAGATACTTAACATTTGAAGACCACGAGAGAGAATTTCCGAGAAGTTTGATTTGAGAAGGGGCCATTGACTTCCTGGTAAAGAGAATAGCCTGGGATTTCTTGGCATTGATTTGGAATCGCCAAAAACGAAGCCATTTGACAAGGATCGGGATGGCTTTGTTAATTCTGAAGGTTGCACGATAATACAGTCTTGAATTCAAAATGGCAAGATCGTCCACATATTGAGCGACAGTGAGAGGTTCAATATTGGGAAGATCACTTAGACAGATATTAAAAAGTACTAGGCCAAGATTGGAGCCCTGAGGTACTCCAGACATTACTTGCCTTTCCTCTGAGAAAGAAGAGTCACATCATCAATCAACAATAAATAAAAAAATAATAAATAAAAAAATCAACACATGGAGTCGAGATAAGATTTCACTATGCCAATAAGATATGGAAGAAAGTCAATCGATATCATTTTGAAGATGATTCCGTTATGCCAGACACTATCAAAAGCTTGTGTTATATCTAGTAGGAGCATAGCTGAGATAAAACCTTGGTTGTATTTACCCGCAATAAGCTCGGAGATCCTCAGGAGCTGATGTATGGAGCTGTGGTTGGACCGAAAACCAAATTGGAAGGAAGGATCTTTTTTTCTTCATTAAATTTATTAATTCTGGAGAGGATAGCACCCTCCGCTACTTTACTAATAGAGATAAAGAGGCTAATTGGTCGGTAGTTGGAAGGATCAGTAGGATTAGTTACGCTTTTGGGGATGCAAACGACTACAGCCCTCTTTCAACATTTAGGAAAGACCTGCAGTCGTAGCGAGGAATTGATGATATTGATAAAAAAGATGTTGAATTTATGAGGAAGGATTTTTAGAATTCCATTATTAATTCTGTTGAGCCCCGGGGATTTTCTATTAGGAAAAAAATGAATGATTGTCTTGACTTCTCTGAAGGTAGTATGTTCTATATCAACGGAGAGGGCTGAAAGGATAAGACGTGCTTATTAATCGAATCATGTAGAGAAGAAAAAACCGGTTAAAAGGGGAAAGGAGAGCATTGATTCTGAATGGTTTTAGTGAAGAGAGAGGCTTTATCCGTGTCATTGGTAATTAGGGAATCATCTGTTTTAAGTGGGGATTGAAATTTTGTGTGCCCTCTGAGGGATTTAATAACCCTCCAAAGTTTTTTGGGATTTTCTTGAGAAGATTCAGGATAATGGAAGAAGGACTTTTCTCTAAATTGAAGAGAGCCTTCCTAAATTCCCGTTGATGAGAATTTAGGAGAGCTTTGTCTTAGAGGATTCTATATTTTTTCCATCTTTTTCGGATGGCGATTTTTTGAGAAATGAGATTTTTGATATTTTGGAACAGAAAATTATGCTTATTAGTAGGTGAGTGGGGTTTAGAAGCGGCCGAAATGAGTTGACTAATAGTGTTAAGTAAAGATGCAGCAGCTTCCTCTAGCTCAGTAGCTGTTTTAGGAGAAGAATTATTAAGGGAAGCAGATTCTAAGAGAAAGCGAATGTGAAGCCAATCGAGTGTGTACGTAGGTTCAGATGATACAGGGATAAATGCTGAAAATTGGAGGAAAACTGGAGGGTGGTCAGAAGACAGAGCAAATAAAGTTTCAACTTTAGAGGGGGCTGGGATTTCTTTGGAGATAAAAAGATCGAGTACCTTAGAGCCTCTGGTAGGGATGTTAGGAAATTCAGGGGAAAAATTGTGTTTATGGACCAATTTGAGGAGGGAGGTGCATCTGGTGTTGATAAGAGAGCAACCCCAGGCACGGTGCCTAGTGTTGAAATCGCTTCCAACAAGGATGGGGTGAGAAGAGAATGATAAGAGATATTTGAGGTTGTGAATAAAGTTTTTGCAATTAGGAGGAGAGTAAAAGGAAATGACCCTAAATGATGCTCCAGAAGATAAGATGTCCACGGCCACAGCTTCAGCCAGAGTCGGGCCAAGACCAGCAGGTTGGTGTCTTATCGACTTGTGAACGACAATGGAAACCCCTCCACCAGATAAAGATGGTGGACGATCTCTGCTATACGGTATATAGTCAGCAAAGAAAAGATTCTTGTGTAACCTAAGGCAGTTTTTTGTGATACAGGCTATAGAAATATTATATTGAGCTAGGAGTTGTCTCGGCTCAAGAGCTTTAGTAGGAGAGAGAGAGAGAGTTGGCATTCCAATTAAGGATGCGGAGATTATTAGAATTAAAGATTTGTGCAGTCATTGATGATCTTTAAAACGTTAGAAATGGCCAATTGGAACTGAGAAAGAAAAGGTGAAAGTGTGGAAGAAGGTTTTGTTCCAATTGTAGCCTGGGAATAGGAAATATTGGGCCTGAGATGAGCTTGCGGTAATGCGTGATCTCTGAAAGGTCCAGGAGCAGATGTAAGTCTACGGGGTTGGGTATTTATGAAATTGTTTTTTCTTAGAGGATTGCTCTGATTAGCCGGAAGACTGGAAGGCTTTACAAAAGAATTTGTTGGTAAGGGAGATTGGTTAATGGGGACTTTAGAACAGCCCCGATAGGTTGCCCAGTGATTTCTTGGTCAGTTAAAACAGTGAGATTTATTTTTTGGATTGTCTTTCTAGGGACATAAAGGAGTGGCATGACCCTGGGAGCAAAAGGCACAATGCCAACTAGCAGTGCAATAATTTGCTGTGTGACGAAATTTGAGGCATCTTCTGCACTGTGGGATGAGTTTATTTTTGTGTTTCTTTTCTACAATAACATAAAAATGATCAATTTTCTTTAAATCGAAAATTTTTTGAGAATTTGGATCAGATTTATCAAGATGTACTGTGATAAGCGGCCACAAATTATCTCCACAAATTATCTGAATTAAAAGAATCAGGTAAAGAGCAGGAAGATCGAGAGGCCGGTCTTTTCGTTGCTCGGTCAGTATCACTCCCGGAAGAATTTATAAATTTTGAGATTTTCGAGAACGCCGCTTACGTTTCTCAACGAGAGTGAAATCCTCAGTTATCTCTTCAACTATGAGAGGAAGAATTTGAGGGAGAGAGGGAAGGGGCTTAGGTAAAGCAATGAGATTAATTTTTTGAACAAGCTCATGGATTATGTCTATGAGTTTGTCTTGAGAAAGTGCCTTTAAATTAGTAGGAATTTCCATGTTTAATGACCTACCTCAGAGTTGTGGAGGACTAGTATATATCACCTCGCTACTCTACTTTGCACGAGAAAAGTATAACTTAGTGAATCGCCACCTAGTGACGGAGCACAGAATTACTGCAGCTCACAATGAGACTCTGTAAGTATGAGGAGTCAATCTAGCTGTACTAAGGACAGCCAAGGAGATTGTATGGCCAGGTCTAGAGTCAGGTCGTGATCGTCAAGGAGCGACGAGATCGATGAGGAGGTCGAGGTGATGACCAGCCAATGGAATGTAACATCATAATATTTATACCCTCACTACAACTTTTCACAATAAAATTGATGAAAATTGGAGTTGGCCATCTAGTGGCCATGTATGGTACTAAAAAGTCTGATAACAATTACATTATACTAAAAATATTCGTGTTGTCGTTTCCAATACAGTTTAAATTTAAATAAATTCTTATTTCAATTTATATTAAAATAATTTATGTCTCCAAAAATTAAAAATATTTCAAATTTTCTCTTCAGAAATATAAATAATTATTTAAAAAAAAAAAGATGTAACAAATTATATTAGAAGAATATATTTATATTAAAATTCCTATACTTTTCTTAAAAAAACACTTATTTATCTGATGAAATATTTTATTTTATACATGGTATTATTGTTTTTTATTATTGTAAATTTTTAAAATGCATTTAAATTTACATTGATATTTAAATTCAATTGTTGTTCACAAATTATAACAAATAAACTTTAATATAAATTTATATTTTTTTAAATTTGGATTACAACATAGTTTATTTAATCAAAAAATAATTATTTACTATGCAATCTCATTATTATACTTTATCAAAAGTTAAATTTACTTTTAACTTTACTTATAAATTCAAAATTATTATATTAAAGAATAAATTACAAAAAAAATATTAAATAGTTCAAATAATTAAAAGATAAATCAAAAAATAAATATATCATTTTAAGATTATCATGAATACAAAAAATATAATGTTTATAATTTTATAATGTAAATTGCAAAAATATTGTTAAAATATAATATTGATTAAAATTTGAATAATTAATTTTCAATTCATTATAAAGTATTACATACAACATATTTATAATGATAATTGTTAATTAATGAAACAATACAAAAACATATTATAATTGATTGCTAATTGATAATTGTATTAATTTATGCGTAAACAGATATTTTAAGAAACATAATATGGTAATGTAAATATAATTTGTAAACATTAATATAACTTAATAATTAAATAAAAGTAATACATATAAATAATATTAAAGTAATTAAAAATAAAAGATGATTACTTATAATAATTTTGAATAAATAATTATTTTAAAACAAAATAAAAATTTATTGTTATTGTTATTATTATTATTATTATTATTATTATTATTATTGTTATTATTGTTGTTGTTTTTGTTGTTGTTGTTATTTTAAAAATGCACAAATCATATGTTGTTGTAATCATAATCGCTATTTGCCTAAATAAAGTTACTTATAATTTTATTTTGAATTATATCTTTTACTATAAAAAATACACGATAAATTTCTTTTTTACAATAAATATAAATCTTCATAAAACAGATTTTATGAGACTTATCTACTTTCATATGCTCAAAAGTAATTACTTTTTCAAGATTTATAAAAAAAGACTAATTTATCCAAGGTTTTCAAATTTTTAGAACATATTTAAATTCTCTACAAGTTTATTTTTACACAATTTCAAATAAAAATATTATATTAAAACCAATATATATGTTACACCGTTAAGAAATAGAATAAAGTGGTATAAAATAAAAATATATAATAAAATATATAAAATATAAATAAAATATATAATAAAATAACTTTATGAAAAAAAAACTTTTTTTTAGTGAAACTAAATAAAAATTTATATACCATGATACAGAAATTTTGAAATATTAAAAATTGAAGAGATGGTAATATTTTGAATAAAAATTCGCATTTGTATAATTTTTTATAATTAAAACATTAATTTTTTGTAAATAATTAAAACAAAAGTTGAAAAAATAACCAGAGTTGTAGAAATTATTTTGAGTATTACTTCAAAATTTCAAATGAATCTAGTGATTTATATTGAAACTTGAAGATCAACCAATTTTAATACGTTGTTTCGAGAAAAACGCGAAGAGTATTTTAACTAATGATCTTCACGCTATAGAAATAAATTTTTATCATCCCATGATAAATATTTATAATCTAATCCTTATATTTTAATTTATTACTATTCAAACAATACACCAGCATGATTAAAAAAAACTCGATTTTTTGAATGTGAAAAACTAGATAAGGACCTTAACTATCGTCCTTAGCAACGTAAAACTTTTAAAAGCAAAAAGTATAAATTAAAAAGTATAACTATAATATACAAAGTAGATGAATGAAAGTGTTAAAGAAAAAAAATTAGATATAATTTAAATATAATTATTTTATTTTTAAGATAAAAATTATAAATTAAGTTTTAAAAGACTATAAATTATAAGTAAAATATACCATTAAAATTAAATAAATAAAATCGTTGTTATAATTTCTAATAGAAATGTACAGAGAGTAATATAAAATACAGAAATAAAAACTATAATTAAATTATAAAGTTAAAAAGAAAAATTAATTCCGGTTGAAAAAGGATGTACGCAAAAAGTGGGTATTTTAAAGAAAATAAAAATGAAAAGATTCTCCCCAAAAATAAAAATTTTTACAAAAAATTTAAATCAACGAAATAATACATAATGAAAATATAAGAAAAGGAATGACAATATGCAAAAAGGTGATAAAAAAAATAATTTATTTTTTTTATCACCCAAATTATTAATCTCAATATTTATCAATTTATATTATTTCTTTTCAATTGTTGGATAGATTGTGTTATGACAGCGATTTTGTATGCCTCGATGGAACTTGTATTTGGGATTACTTGAGATGTAACGGTGAAAAGGATTGCGCAGACGGAAGCGATGAGTTAAAATGCGGTACATTATTTTAATAAAGAGATTATTATAACATATAACGATTAAATAAATTTTGATTAAATGGATGGGATTTTTAGAAGGAACTGATGTAGAATGCAAAGAACATCAATTTCAGTGCGCATACCCGAGATGTATTTCATTGTTGTTCCGATGCGATGGAGATGATGATTGTGGCGATGGAAGTGATGAAGAGAATTGTCCCGCTGCTACGGATTCTAGTTGTAGTATCAATGAATTCAGGTTATATTAAGTGCATGCCTTACTTCCGATTAATTATTTTATTTGCAATTTAAATTTAAATATGAATCTTATAAATTTGGATTCTACTGCTTGCAATGACTTATTTCATCGCACTTATTATCGCTAGCGCCGTAAAACCGTTAAAACCATTATAACTATTTACCTACAAATGTATAAATTAGTTTGATTGTTGCATTTTAGATGTTCAAGCGGCAACTGTATAAGTAAAAAATGGGTTTGTGATAAAGAAATCGAATGCAGGGATGGAGATGATGAACGTGATTGTCAGTATACTATGCCCGAAAGCTGTTCAGCAAAAGAGGAGTTTACTTGTTCACCTGGTGTTTGTATACCAGTAAGAACATTATATTATCAATATTTAATATAATAATTTACTTTCAACAATATCAGATAGTATGGATTTAAGTAGTTCCAAGATGTATTAAATAAAAAAAAAATTGGCTTTAATTTTGATAATTTTTATTTGATGATTTGGCTAATTAAATGTCATTTAAAAATTGAATAATTTAAAATTTCTTTTTTAATAAAAGATAAGAGTAATACTAAAAATCCAGTTCTTTTAATCTCTTTAATCTGTATGGACTTTGAATTAATCTAACAGCGTTCATGGGCTTGCGACGGTGTACCTGATTGTTCAAATGGCGAAGACGAAGAGGGTTGTCAAATCGACTGCGAACTCACCCAATATCTTTGTAAATTCAGTACTAATGAAACTGAAAGTGTGAGTTTGACGAGCAACTGGGATGCACATCGTCACGATCCTCACCACAACTGTATCAGCATGAAGTACGTTTGTGACGGTGAACCTGATTGTCCTGAGAAAGATGGTAGCTATCTTTCCTAAAAAATAAATTAATATTTTTATTTGACACTTATACATTGATATCTTATATCGTTTGTTATAAAATGTATTTAAGTGAATTATTTTATATTAAAAATGGTTGATTTGTAGACGAGGAAAATTGTCCAACAAAAGTGAATTGCAATGAAAAGGATAAGTGTTCTCAGCTATGTATAATAATCAATGATAGCCAAAGAGCTTGTTCGTGTAATCCTGGTTATACTTTAGCAAAAGACAATGCAACTTGCGAGGATATTAATGAATGTGAATTTGAAAAAGTATACCTCTTTTATTTACTAATAAATTATAGACTTTAAGGGAAATTATTTCAAAAATATTTTTTTTTATTAATCCTTAAGGATCCTGTATGTAGTCAATCGTGTAAAAATACAGAAGGTTCCTTTGTATGCGAATGCGCAAAAGGTTATATTTTACGGCCGGATTCTCGATCATGTAAAGCTGTAGGAGCTAATCCGACTTTACTCCTAGCAAATAGAGTCGATATACGTCAGGTGAGATTTTATATACACTATCAATTATATTAATTTTTAGAACTAGTTTGTTGCAATAGCTAAAAATTATTGAAAATAATATTATATAATGAGTCTTTCATTGTACTGTATTGATGTTGAGATTGGATTCTTTTTTGAAGCCCGACAGTTTTAGAAAATGAATTTTAAGAAATCTTTTTATTTTAATCAAATTAATGTTTCGTTGCAATTTTGCGATACATTAAGTAACCTTATGAGGTTTAAAATTAAAATATATTAATTACAATAAATAAATGAGAGTAAATAGATTAAGTATTTTTACTATCTGTCACTTAACAAAAAATCTCAACTCCAATAAAAGTTATTTTATTTTACATTATTAATTGCACTGTGATAAAAAATAAATTTCTATTTAACAAAGTTCAAATGATTTTCAGGTCAGCATTAATGGTCCTAAATATACATCTGTCCTTAAAGGTCTCCCTAATGCAATTGCTTTGGATTATCATTATAAACGTGGTTTACTATTTTGGTCTGATGTCTCAATTGATGTTATTCGTAGATCTTACATCAATGGAAGCAACGCCGAAGGTATGCAATTTTTAAATAGTTAAAAAAATTTAATCATCGTTTCAAAAATTAATTTAAGTGGATTTTTTATTAGGAATTCTAACTTTTTGTAATATTTATAGATTTTATTCGTTGGGGATTAGAAAGTTCTGGTGGTATAGCGATTGATTGGATACATGATCTTTTATTTTGGACAGATTCCGGCACAAGACGTGTGGAAGTAATTACACTAGATACACGCATACGTCACGTTCTTATTTCTAATGATCTCGATAAGCCCCGAGCAATTGCTGTTCACCCACATTACGGTTTTGTTTATTGGACTGATTGGGGTAAAAATGTATAATTTAACATTTTCTAGAATTTTTGTAACTCAAAATTGGAATTATTTAATAGGGCCGACACCGAAAATTGAGCGAGCCGACATGGATGGCTTTCATAGGACAGTATTAATAAAAGATAATATTTACTGGCCAAATGGTTTGACAATTGATTACACAACAGATCGCATTTATTGGATAGATGCAAAACATCAAGTTATTGAGTCAGCTCATATTCATGGTAATGACCGTAAAAAAATTGTTACACGGGGTCTTCATCATCCTTTTGCAATTACTATTTTTGAAGATGCCGTTTATTGGACAGATTGGCATTTCAAGAGTATTTCTGTAGCTAATAAAATTAATGGTCATGGGTTCAAAACTATTCATGCTGGTTTACATTTTCCCATGGATCTACATAGTTATCATCCTCAGCGACAACCTGAATATGTTAATCATTGTGGTAAAAATAATGGCAAATGTTCGCATATGTGTCTACCAAAAAATATGGGTTATAGTTGTGTTTGTCCAGTAGGATTAAAAATTAAGAGAGATGGTAAAACTTGTGCTGCAAGTGCAGATAATTTATTAGTATTTGCAAGAAAAAAAGACCTCAGATTAATTAGTCTAGATCAAGTTGCTAAAGCCTTTGATATTGTAATACCACTTGATAATATTGAGAGTGCAGTTGCTCTTACTTGGAACTCAAATGATGATACAATTTATTGGACAGACGTTGAGGCTGATTCTATTTCTAGAGCTAACCTAGATGGATCTAATCAGCAAGCTATTATTGATCATAATTTGGGTAATTATACTTATTGTATCCCACTAAACTGCATTATATTTAATTAAAACTCTCATTATATGAAAATTATTTTTTTACATATCTTTTACATTCGTACAAATTTTTTTCTTAATATTTCTATCACATGTACATTTTTCCTATCTATTCTTTAAATAATTTATTTTAACTAAATCTATCACTATTTAATTTTGTAACTACTCTTAGCTTTTTTTAACATTCTTGTATTTTTTTCCTACATTTAATTACATTTACTTTTGGTTCTTTTTATTTTCTGCGAAGGAAATTTCTCTGATGAATCTTCTACAGTTTCATCAAATATAAATATTGTTAGTTGTAATATTTAAACAAACAAAATAAAAATTATTTTGGTACAAAAAATATTTATAACTTTATTGAGAAAAAATAAAAAAAACAATATGAATATGTATAAAGCAAGCGTTGTTCCTTATTTTTTAATTAAAATTATCTATGACGGCTGACTTCAAAAATACATATTTTGCAGGTATATACAAAAGTACGCATGTAAAACCCATTTTAAAGCGATTTTTACAAACTCGGAACATCACTCAATAATTGGGGAAAATCTTAATAATTTTATATTATAATTTATGGAGCTATATGTAATCAAAATTATCGGCTTAATAATATAAAATTCAACAAATATATTTCAGAATCCCCAGCTGGACTTGCAATGGAATGGATAACTGGAAAATTATATTGGACCGATGCTGGAACAAACAGAATAGAATGTTCTAATTTAAATGGAAGTATGAGAACGTTATTGATTTATGAAGATCTTGATAAACCAAGAGATATCGTCATAAATCCAATTAGTAAGTGGAAAATATGTATTAAAACCAAAATAATAAACCCAGTTTATATTAGTGCTAAACTTAAAATAAAACTGTAATTTTTTGTTTCAAAATTTTTGTAGTTTATATCGTAATATAATTATTTCCTTACTATTTTTAAATATATAAAAATAAACTCATCTTATAAAATATTAATCTTTCAGATGTAAAATCAAACTCACCAAAACTTATAAAAATTTTATTTAATCAAGGAATCTAACTTATCGGGATTATTTTACTAAGTTTTTATTTATATTTAAATTGTATTATTAAAAATTTATACTAGTTTTTAAAAAAATTTTGTAGGAGACTCAAAGTTGAAGGAAGAGCTCACAAAGAATAAATAGATAAGAGTTGGATTTAGATTTGTTGTTATATAATTTATTCAATTTGTTACCAGGGTATAAAAAAAAACCCTGTGGGAGGAAAAGCCTTCAGCGTATTCCTTGTGAAATCTTGCAGCCTCCGCGTAAAATTAAAAAATTCCTTTTAAATTAAAAAATTCCTTCCCGCTAATGAAGGACACGGAGAGGCCGAATCACAATCAAGATGATTCCGCCATGGGTGGACCCCGTTGGATAGCCAGGTCCTCCGCGACGACTCCGCTAGTCGTCTATCTCTCGCCTCTCCGCCGTACCGAGGAATCGGGTTCGTTGCACTCACACATCCCTTATAATGTTAGCATTCACTCAAGCACTTACACGCAAATTGCTCATAGAACGCAAGAGTTTACAAATGTAGTTGAACACCGCATAAATCGCGATCACCAACATGAGTTGATGCACAAAATGTAGTCTGCTATTTTGCGCGTCCTTTTGATATTAGCGTTAAATTGAACTCGATAGCAGAATTGCAATCCAGATCAAAGCCGAAATCAAAGTGTCACCTCACTCTAAATATTACGAGAAAGAACCCCTCAGCCTGACTTTCCCAGTTGCAAATTTTCTGATCAAACTACCACGGAAGAGACCTCTTCCCAGAGGCCACCTGATCTTTCCTATGATTTATGATACTCGGCCGACCGACTATACCTGCTAGGGACTCTTCTCGAATTTACAAAGAGTACAAGTTACAAAGAGTAAATTCGAGAAGAATCCCGAACAAATTCATATATCAAAAGAAAATATTAATACGTGTATTTTAATAATTGAACCTCAGAATAATTAACATTATTTTATATGAAAATCAATATTAAATAATTTATTATTATTATTGTTATTATTATTATTATTATTAAATTTTACTCCATGAATTAGTAAAATTTAATAAATATGTTCACAGCTGGCTATATGTATTGGAGTGATTGGGGTAAAACCCCAAAAATCGAAATAGCTGAATTAGACGGATTGAATAGGCAAGTGCTTATAGAAACAAATTTAACCTGGCCAAACGGTTTAGCCATAGATTTTGAAAAAAGTCGACTATATTGGGCCGATGGTGGAACAAGCAAAATCGAATATTCTGATCTAGATGGAAATCATAGAACTACTCTTATATCTGCCGGTAAATATATAAAAAGTTTTATAACTATAAATTAAAATGAGCATTTAAAATTTTTAAAAATATTCTTTATATAATATATAAAATAAAGTAATGGATATTATTAATTTTATTATTTTAGATGATACAAAGCATCCCTTTGGTCTTGTTATATACAAGAATAAAATATATTGGACAGATTGGGATACAATGAGTATCCATCGAGCAGATAAAGATACTGGAAAAAATATAATAGTGATTCGATCTGGAATTACAGGGCTTATGGATGTTCGCGTTTTTTACAGAAATCGACCGACTATAGAAAATCCCTGTAATATTAATAATGGAAATTGTTCTCATCTATGTCTTTTGGTTCCGCCTCCCAGACGTTACAGATGTGCATGTCCTACTGGTTTAATTTTGGCGGTAAGCAATTCTCATTTTTATATAAATATTTATATTTTCAGAAAAACAAAATAATTCTTGCTTTTTAATAATAATATTATTAAAGTAAAGAATGATTGACTAATTTTATTTAAAAAATAAATTTAAAAAATAACGTTGAATTGTTTATAATTCTTTATTTTTAATTCTAATTTTAATTTCTAACTTTTGAAATTATACAAATAATGAAACATTTTGAAAGTTTAAAATAAAAACAAATTTATTTGTTATCATTACAGCCTAATGGAAAAACATGCCCAGAAATGCCGACAAAGTTTATTTTAATGTCCCATCGTGTTGATATTCGAGTTCTTTCCTTGGATACCAATTACACGGCTGATACGGTTTTACCTATCCCACACATGAAGAACGTGAGTGGTGCTGATGTTGATTTGCAAACAGGTTATATTTATTGGACAGATCCTGGTCAACCATTTACAAAAGTTATAAAAAAAAGGTCTTTTACTGGACAATCTGATGAAACTGTGATTGATAGCTGCATCGATACTGTTGACAGTCTTGTAATCGATTCAATCGGTAGAAAGGTTAGTAATTAGAATAAAATATTATGAGAAAATTTGAAACACAAACATTAAATCTTATTTAAACCCGTGACTCATATTTTGTTTCTCCTTTGAAATAATATGTAGAATTACAATGTGAAATTTATTTCAAAACTATTTCATAAAATTGAGTATATAAATTTTTATGAGTATTATTTTATCGCTGTATTAAATAGTAATTAAATAATAATTGGCCTAACAAAATATATGATACATATTGATGCTATAATTAAATATGAAAACTTTTATTGCAACTTTTTCGGAGTTAGAAAGGACACTCTATATTGTCTATTATAAAAAAATTAAACTAAACTTAACTAAAAATTCAATAAGAAAATCAAAAGATGCAATTTTATTGCAACTTTTTATTCAAATATAATAAATTGTTAAAAATAAAGAATAAAAAATTTTTATTAAATAAAGACGTAATCAATTGGAGTTAAAATTTATACATTAAACTTTATTTAATTCAATATATTGGTTAGAAATTTTTTTAACGATACTTATATAATTAAAAATATATTTTGTATAAAAGTTAATGATGCAACAAAAAGTATACTTGTATATATTATTTTGCAAAAAATTTTATATATGCAAATTTTATTTTGTTTGTAAAAAAACTATTTGTCAAACATAATTATTGCTTTGTTATTTTTATTATGCAATCAGCTTTACTGGACGGATGTCGGACTGAATAGTATTGAAATAAGTGAACTTGATGGTTCGAATCGTAAAATTCTTGTATGGTCTGGCTTAGATAATCCTAGAGCCATCGCCCTTCATTATCCCGCTGGTCTCTTTTTTTGGTCCGATTGGGGTCAAAACGCTAGAATTGAACGTGCCGATATGGACGGCGAGCACCGGATGGCAGTTGTCACCGAGGGTCTAAGTTGGCCAAATGGTCTATCAATCGATCATTTGGCCAATCGAATCTACTGGAATGACGCAAAGAAGAGAATCATTGAAAGTGCAGACCTTCAGGGTCAGTATCGTAAAATAATTGTTGAAAAGGTCGAACACCCGTATGGACTAGCAGTCGTTGGTAATTACATTTATTGGAGTGATTGGCAAGAAAAAGCACTATTAAAAGCAAAGAAGATGGATGGAAAAAATAGAAAAACTGTACTTGGAAACCTTGAAGGAATAATGGACTTGCGTTTGATCGATGTAAGTTTCAATTGTAGAAATATTATTTTTATAGTATAATACACGTATTAAATAATAACTAATATGATACAATTATAATAAAAATTAATTATAGTGTTTATTTAAATTTATTTTTCTTAGAAGTTGAATTGCACTAAAGTACCGTCATTGTTCAGTTAGGCACTTTTTAACTATACATATGAATAAAATTTCTTATGATTAATTTTCAGAAACTACAACCACAACCAGAAAATTCCTGTGATAAAAATAATGGAGGATGTTCTCATTTATGCTTAAGAAATCCTACCGGTTTCGTATGTTCTTGTCCGACTGGTATATTAATAAATGATGATAAAAGAACGTGTAATAGTACACCAACAAATTTTTTGCTATTAGCAACAAAGAAAACTTTAGTTAGAATGTCATTGGATACACCAGAAATGTGGGAAGTACCATTACCAGTCAAACATATTCCTAATGCTTTTTCTGTTGATTTCCATTGGGAAAAGCAGCTTATTTTTTATACTGATGTTGATGTTAAAGTTATAAGGTATTTATTTATTAAATCATATTATAATAAATATTTACATTCAAAATTTATTAAAATTATCTTTTACATTAAAATTTTAAAAGAAAATTAAAAAATTAAAAATATTTGTGAAAAAATTGTAATGCTCATATTTTTATATAATATTAAAATATAAATTTACGATCATTTAAATATAAAGCGACTATAGGAAAATTTTGAAAATTATAAAATATATACATGGTTCATCCACGAAGTATCGAGTTTTTTTTTCATTTTGCGCCTATTCGTCGTAAAAATTTGGGAGGGGTCTTAAAATGTCGACAAACTCTTTCCTTATTTGTCCTTTTTTTTGTTTTTTTAGATAATTTGAAGTGGCAGGATTCTACTTCGCGCGAAGGGAGTTTTTCAAATTTTTGACATGCTGAAGCGATTAGTGGAAAACCACTACGCGAGAATGTTTTGTTTAAAAATTAAAAAAAAAAAAAATTCTTACCTTTTTTTTTTGAAAGATAATTTATTGGTGGACTTATAAACAGTGTGAAATAAAAATTAAAAATTCTTCAAAATAATTTCCTCCTGCATCAACACATTTTTGAAGGCGTGATTTCCAAATTTCAAATGCATCTTTAAACTCTTCAGCTTTGATGTTTTTCAAAAAAATGTTCACATTTATAAATTTTTTTGCACTATATTGTATCTGTAGATCGCGTTAAATTCAGTTTCTCCTGAATTGTCTTATCTGTTAATCGACAGTTCAAATTTAAAATTTCTAACATGCGCAGGGTGTTCCTAGCCATTTGAAACTATTTTGGACGATCAGATCAAGGCTCGTCGATGATTCTTTCTTGGCCCTCTTTAAAAGTTCTGTGCCATTTTCCACTTTGCGATTTTGACATGCAATTATGTCCATACCCCTCTTGCAATATTTTATACATTTCCACACTTTTTTTAATTGCAAACAATACTTTATCACGTAACGCTGTTCCAGTAATCGCTCCATCGCGCCGTGTCAAAAATTTGAAAAACACCTTTCGTGCGAAGTAAAATCTTATTGCACCTAATTATCGAAAAAACAAAAAAAAAAGGAACAAATGGGGAAAAAGTTTTTCAATATTTTAAGATCCCTACCAAATTTCTATGACCAATAGTCGCAATGTAAAAAAAAAACTCGATACTTCGTGGATGAACCATGTATATATGTACCTTTGATTTTCAAAATCTCGTGTAATACATAAACATTTGTATTTAAAATTTAGTATTTTCAATATAGTACTTATTTCAATTAAAATAAAAATTGATAACGACGTTTAAAAGTTATAAGTGTATTAAAATTATATCAAAAGCCTTATAAATAATGATATATATATATATCTAAAAAAATTTAATATTATCAATTTTGATAAATATTTCGTAATATTAGTAAATATATTATTGTTTATTTTTTATCTTCAATGTTTTTTGTTCAGCTTTTCTTTTTAATTTGTAGAAGAATTAATATGCGTAACTACAATGATGTAAAAGTCGTGATATGGGGTCTAAATGTCTCCACTCCTTTTCGTCTTGCGGTAGATTGGGTTGCAGATAATCTTTATTGGACCGATATGAAACATCAGTTAATCGAAGTAGCTCGACTAGATGGTTCCTGCCGTAAAAAACTTATTGAAAACCTCAAAGAACCAAGATCACTTGCTTTATTTCCCAAGGAAGGCTACATTTATTGGGCTGAATGGGGTCATCATCCGACTATCGAACGCGCTAATTTAGACGGAAGCAACAGGAAAAGCATCATATCTACAGATTTAAGTCTACCTAATGGATTATCAATAGACTATGCAGCTAGAAAATTGTATTGGGCGGATGCTTTAAAAGACAGAATAGAAGTATCAGATCTACATGGTAGATATAGAATTGCTCTTGTTCCCCAAGCTATTAATGCATTTGGTTTGTCACAGGTAAAACTCTAAAGGCATTTTATTTGAAGTTGTAATTTTAAGTATGGTTTAATATTTTATGAAATAAAATTTATCATTAAGAATTTAACAATTGCAATCATTTTACACAATACATCGGCATGAGCTCGAGTGTACGTAGGGTAATTACATGTACACTCCTACACAAAGTTCGAATTTCCGAATTTCTCCCCCACACTGACATTCCACTTACTTCCACTCATATTCAAATTCATATAATTAAATTACTGTACTAATATATTTAAATAATGATTTTATTTTTTGAAGTTTGATATGATGCACCTTCCATGTTTATTAAATGTGAATTATGTGATCCAGTGAGGTGCAAGGTGAATAAAAACAAGTCTATTCAATGTCTTTGTCGACGTTTCGATAAAACTAATCCCAAATATTAACAAAAAACTTAATTCTGTTATTCAAAAAAGAAAAGACGTTACGATTAAAGAGAAAACTAACATTGTATATAAAATAAAATGTAAAGATTACTCTTCAGTGTATGTTGGTGAAACAAAAAGAAACTTAAAAACAAGAATTAATGAGCATAAAAAAGACAACAATAACACATCGGTTGTCTCAGCCCATGCACGAGATAAAGGACACGTGATTGATTGGGATAATGTAGACACTCTTGACTATGAGAATAATTACAAAAAACGATTAATTTCTGATATGATTTACATTAAAATCAACAATAATACAATAAATAGAAAAGAGGACACACAAAATCTCAATAACAAATATCATATGATCCTCAATAATATGACGAATCACAACAATATGACGTAAAGTGTGACGTCAAATTATGTATATACTGAGAACATATGATTTAAGTTTGTTTACAGTCTGCACTTGACGTTACGACTAATAAGTTGTAGAATATTTATTTCCGAAATTTCAATTGGTAACTATATCAAATCGTTATATTATACATATGTTTTTTTAATATAAAAAATTTTGTTAATTTGGTAATTATGTTTAATAAACAGTCTTGACAAGGGTAAGTGATACTTGCCGAAACGTCGACAAATACATTGAATAGACTTGTTTTTATTCACCTTGCACCCCACTGGATCACATAATTCACATTTAATAATGATTTTATTACTTTACCCTTTTTTAATACTCGTACATACTTATTGGCTTGAACTTGAAAAATAAAAGAGCATTAAAAAGCATTTATCATGATCAAAGGTTTTAACAAAAACTTTCAGTATGGATACAGTATATACTGGGGAGACTGGTTTAAGGAAATGATTGAGCGAGCTGATAAAAGAACAGGAAAAAATCGTAATAAAATTCGCACAGCCTTAGATGGTACCACTGATATTAGAGCTGTTTCAGCAGACAGACAACCAGGGTGGAATCCTTGTGCTGTAGAAAATGGAGGCTGTAGTCATCTATGCTTCTTTACAAAAAAAAAATATGTTTGTGCGTGTCCTGATCAATCTGGTTCTATTCCTTGTTCTCTAGGTTAGTTAATAATATTTATAAAAATTGTTTACATTATCGATTCTTAAATTTAAATTTATTTATTTTAAATTATTGCTTAAATGAAAATTAAATTTAATCATTTACATATATAACAAACTTAATAATAGAAATCTCCACCACTATTTGCTATGAATTATAAATTTATATTTCTCAATCAACTTAAATTAAAATACAACCCAATACATTGAAATTATTTTTTAATTTATCATATTTAATAATATAAACATTTTTATCTAAACTGAATGATAAAATATAGAAAATAGATAATTTTTTAAAAAATTTATTTTTATTTTTGGCCTACAGTACCAAAAACACTAATACCATTACGAAAACCTGGTACAGAAAATGACTCATACTATGACATTATTGATGATGAAGAAATACCACCAACAGTTAAAATCTTAACCACTGGTAACCGTAACCAGGGTGGTGATAAACTAAACGAATACAACCGAGCCAACAGTGATACAATAAGTTTGCGCACAATGATTACGACTTCCGTTATTCTTCTAATAATCACCATTTCCATCATCATATTTATTATTTATATGCAATGTCCACGTAAAAACAAACGTGAAGATTATTTGTACAACAATCGGAGAAACGTGTTGACTTTCTCAAATCCAAACTATAATGCCTCGTCAGCTGGAACAGAACTTACAACACCAACAATTCCACCGCCACAAGAAAAAAAGGGCTTTATTTGGAAAAGGCTAAAGTACGACAAGTCGCAGGTACAGCAACATTCAAACATGTCATGATTTAATTTGAAGACCAAGCCTCACCAATATTTAGTCAAATTTAACTTAAATCAATAAATGATACCTCATTTTTCGGTACCATTTTTTAAAGGATTTCAATTATTAAAAGTTAAATATATTTTTATCACTTTGAAAAATAAAGCATTTTCGTAATAATTACCAAATAAGTTTTTAATAACTTTACAAGAATAAATGTAATTTTGTAAAAGTAAAAAAAAAATATGTATTTAGTTATTCTTTTGCATAATCTTCTTAATAATAATATGAAAATACAGGGAAGTACTTTTAAAGATTGATATTCCATCAAACAATTTAATTTATCTAACAATCTTAAATATTTACCGATAATTACTTAAAATATTCTTAATGATATTTTACGATAAAATTAGACTTTTCAATTTTATTTGCAAATACTATAAAATTCAATAAATTTTCATTGAAAATTATTCGTATTGATTAAAATTATTCATAAAATTAAATAATCTATTTTTATTTGAAAAATATTTTTCTCTGAGTGATTTTTTTTATTGAGAAGTAACATGTAAAATTTTTATATATATTTTCGTACACCCACATGAATCCTATAAATATCGTAACACAAATATTTTTTAATGCATTTTTTCAAAATAAATGTATTAAAAAGAAATATACAAAAATTAAAAATAATTAATCCTTTAATTTTTTATGAACATAACATTGTGATTTTTATTCGATCCAAAAAATTTGTATTTAAACCTTTGAGTACTCATATATAAAATAAAATTGTATTATTTATTATATATTACATCCCGGCTTCAGCCTAGGGACGAGTTCCGTTATTTTAACATTTTGTACAGCATTTTTATTATAATAACATCGCATTTACTTACATTATCTATTTACATTTTCTTATTCTTAATTATTATATTATATTTCTTTTATATACGCATATATCACAATCCATATTTATCAGTCTTTATATCTTACAGTTTCTATGTGTTTGTAATATCACTTTGTTTATCACTTTTTATTTTTTTTTTCTTTCTTCTATTCACTCTCTGCCTTTCTCGTGTTCTTTTTTCAATCTCTTTTCTATTTCTGCCATAACCCTTATCACTTCTCTGTTCTCTCTTGGATTCTTTTTAAATTTCATTATCATTTCTCGATTTGTCTATCCCCTCTTATAAGTTCTCCTAGTCTCCTCACATATAGTTTCAGTTTTTATGCATTTCCATATCCAGTGCTCCCAGTCTCCTTCTCCTACTTTGCAGAGTTGGCACCTTCTCTCCTCAGTCTCTAACCAATATTTATTTTGCGCGGTTATGTTTTCACACCTTATCTTCGCAATCAATTTCATGTCCTTTGCCTTGGTTGTCGATCTGAGGTATTCCGGTAAGCCTACCTCCTGTATATACCTGTATATCTGATTGTACCTCGACTCTATCATCTTGGTCCTCCTGTTTTGTCTCTGTATGTCTTCGTGTCTTTGTCTGATCTCACTGTATATGTTTCTTCCTTCTCTCTACCATTTCTCTAATTGCTTTTTGCTTAGTCCTAGTTTGTCCAGCCATCTGTCAGTTTCGTCAATTCCGTTCTCTATCCTGTCCTTTCTCTTTTCTACGTAGCATTTCTTTATTAGACTGTTGTCATTCATTTTCTTGATTTTGTCCTCGTATTTCAGTGTGCGGATTTTTCATTCAATTTCCATACTTCGTTCTTCCACTTCCTCGTATACTAGGTATCTTAGTCTACAGAAATCTAAGCTTAAGGTCCATCTATAATAATCTAGTTTAATTTTTTCCATTTCTTCATAAGTGTGGTTACTCCAAACTTCGACTCCATATTCCATGACCCCTTTTACGAGGTATTTAAACATCATTTTTCTCGTCTTAAAATCCCCACTGCATACTCTCTCTACAAGTCCCCATGTCCTTCTCTCTGCAATCCAGCCCTTCTGGATCCTTTCTTTAAAGTGCTCCAGATGTTTTCCGTCGTTTCTAAAGGCAAATCCTAAGTAGCAGAATTTATTAACTATCTCTATACTTTCTCAATTCCATTCCCATGTCTCTTTGGTCTTCTTTCTGTTTTTTTTTAACAATCATCATCTTAGTTTTCTTGTGTTCAGCGTCATGTCTCTATGCCTTAGAAATTTCCTCATTGTTGCCATCATTCCTTGCATAGCTTCCCTGTTTTCTCCTATCAGGACTAGGTCGTCGGCATATGCCAACGTCCATATTCTGGTATCTGCTATCCTAGTTCCCCCTGTGTTATTTTTACTCATTTCCTTTTCTATTCCCGCAATATATATACATATTAAACAATAGGGGGTTAAGCGAGCAGCCCTGTCTGAGTCCTCTGTCAGTCCAAAATTCGTCAATTAATCCGTCCATAGTCCTTACTCTGCACCTCGTTTCATAGTATATACTTCTTATAAAGTTTGTCAATCCTATGTCATATCCCATCTCCTCCATTATCTTCCATAGCTTTTCCCTGTTTACCATATCGAAGGCGGAATTTAAGTCCACAAACAGCACATACATACTACTCCCACCCTTTAGAGTTCTGTTCATTAAGTGGTTCAGTATGTATATGTTGTCAATCGTCGATCTCCCCTTTTAAATCCCGCCTGTCCCTCTGGTAACATATTTTTCTTTTCCGTTTCTGTTTCTAGTCTATTTTCCAATATACTGGTGTAGACTTTATATGCGGACGTCAACATGGATAAACTTCTGTAACTTTCCGGGCAGTTTCTATCTCACTTTTTGTAAATTGACACTATAATTGCCATTTCCCAGTTCTTCGGCATTTTCCCGTACTTGCTTATTTTCTTGATTATTTCAGATAACCTTTTCTTTACCTCTAGTCCTCCGTATATCCATGCTTCGTTCAGTATATCATCTGCACCAGTGGCTTTCTTCTTTTTGATGCTTTTTCCATGCCTTTTCTATCTCCTTTTCTTCTATCTCAATTATTTCCTGTTCTTTTTCTTGTTGTTTCTGTTTATCCTCTGCTAGCCTTCCTGAACTTTCATTTCCCTTTAGTAACTTTTTAAAATATGTTTCCCATTCTTTTTTACTTATATCTGCATCCTCTTTATCTTTTTTCTTTCTGCTTGTATTGTTATACTCCCATACTTGTCCTTCGTTTTTCAGCATTTTAAGTTCTTTCTCTCCATTCTTGTTTCTTTCTTTCACATATTCTCATCCATTCTCTTTTTTGTGTATCGTATTTTTCTTTTTTCACTTTCCCTTTTTTCTAATCTTCTAGCGCCTTTTTGGCTTTTCTTTTTTCCCTTTTACATTGACGATCGCACCATCTGTGTTCTCCAAGTTTCCACTTTTTGATCTTGACCTCTTTTCTGTTTATGTTCTTAACTACCTCTTTTAGTTCTTCCCATAGTCTCTCTATGTTTCTCTCTCCTTCCTGTCCATTATACTGACCGTCCGTTCTCTCCATGTATTCTTTGATGTCTTCGTCTTTCCATAGCATACTTGTTCTCTTATCTTCTTTATCTTCATTTTCTTTCCTCTCAGTCCTTTCTTTTATCCGTAATGTAACTATTATGGGCAGGTGGTTAGATTCAGTTCTTGTTTCAACCGAAAATTTTTCTATTTAATTTCTTACCTCCTCCACAGCTATTGCCAAATCTATCACCGAATTCCCTCTCGCACCTATGTAAGTGTACTCTCCTTTTTCATCCCCTTTGCTCGTTCCATTCAGTACACTGTATCCATTACTTTGTAACCTTGCGATTATATACAAGTTTATTGAAAAATAAACTTGTATATTTTGCGTAAAAATCTATAAGTTAAATTTCAATAAATGTTCTAATATTCTAAAATATTTTTTCAATATTTTCTAAAATTTTTTTTTAAAATAAGAAAGTTTTATTTATTTTAACTATAATTTTTTTTTTTTTAAATTTATTTATATATACACAGCTGGTAACATTTATTTATGTAATAAAATTACTATATACTTTTTAGAATTTATAATTATGATATAATTTTTGTTTTATTTGACGATATTTCTTTATTATACTTATAAAATTTATTTGTAAATTTGATCCGAACATTAATAAAGATCATGCGATAAATTTTAATATTTTATAATTAAAATATTTTATTTCTAATCCTCTAAATTAAATAGTTATTTATTTATAAGTAATAAAATAATTAAGCTTTCACATAATTTCCAGAATAATCATAATAAACACACTTGGATACTTAATATTTGCGATTTGTTTGCATGTGCATACACATAGATTAGTTACCTCACGTATATCTTCTGTAAATACACTAATAGTCATTCTATTACTGGGTCGATACCGGTAACTGCATTATAAAATTTGGATATCCTATCAAACTGCACAAATCATCAAATCTCACAGTTCGGTTTACCTGAATGAATGAAATATTAACTGTTCGATGTCTGTGGTTGTCCCCATTATCTCTTGGACTATAAATATAGCGGGATAATCAGTGTTAGTAGTAGTCATAGTAACTCGAACTCTTTTTTATGCACGAACCATTACATCGTATGACTATGCGATAAATGAATATAATAAAGTTTAAATAATTTATTAGGATAGAATAAGAAATTTAATGAGACTTGTTTAATAGTTTGTAATTATCTAAACATTAAGATATCTATTAATTCGTATTGAAATAATTAAATTTTTAAAAAATTATCATTTTTATTTAATTTTTTTATACTCCCGAATCAGGTAAATAAACAAAGGGCTTACAAAAACAATCAATAACAAAAATAATAATAATAATAATAATAATAATAATATCAATTAGTATTAAAAATATATAATTCTTATTATAAAACCAATTATTGTATCTTTTGTTGTTGCTGTTCTTATAAATATTATTAAAATATTACCATATAAACTATTCATTTTTCAAAACAGAATTTGTATAGGTACAGAAAATATATTTACTCATATTATAAATATATATTGACAATAAAAAATAATTAAATTAAGGAATTGTTTTTTTTTTAATTTTTTTCTGTACAATATTTAAAAGCTAAATAATAAAAATTGAATTTATATATTATTGTACGAATAAAATTTATTAAATTATTCAAGTTGTACTAGAATGTTCTTGTAATGATACTTTATAACCGTGTACAAATATTTTTAATATATATTTAAAAATTTATGAAACATATTTAATAATTTGTTAATTTTTGCAAAAATAAGTTATATAATTATTAAATTTATTTAATTTTAAATGTATTTACTGCATTTTATTGTATTATAAATATTTTTTTTTTAGACGAAGCTAATATTGATTTACAAACATTCTTTTTACAATACTATTTAAAAAAATAAACAAATAACTACAGAGAAAAAAAGAAACTTATAATAAAGCTTAATTTGAACAAAAAAATGTTAGGTATTATGATAATCAGTGATGTACATTTCATAAATCGAGAACTTTAAAAAATCCAAGGGTTCATTCCAATGCAAAAGAAAATTTGTTTTAGTGTTAATGAGAAAAATTTCACGTAAGCGAAATATAAATTAAGATTTAGAATAATTTTACGAACAAAATATTCAAATATATTTTTAATGCAGAGGAAAACTAAATTTAAAACAACATATTGAAATATTAAAGAGATGCGAGAGAATAAGTTTGCTATTCGTTTATATTTAAATTTTATTCTTGAATCTTATTAGGTTTGTACATTACTTCGCTCGATATAAAGAGAAATTCATTAAAAAAAAAATTAGGAAAATTAAGGGAAAAAGCAGTAATAGAGATTTTAAATTAGTTAAAAATAAAATTAGAAGTATTTAAAATTATCATAAAGCATTAAAACATAAAAATTAATGCACTATTGAAAAAAAACTCATATTTATTACATTTAAATTATAATAAATAAATAAAGCCTTTCTTTGAATAGCATTGACAAATGAATTATTTTTTTTAATTTATACAGAAACCGAGAAATTATATTTACATTAATTTACAAGCCTAAATTATTAATATGCTCATAAATCCTTGTTAAATAATTTACAAATAATAATAATAATAATAATAATAATATTGTTTAACTGATATAATTAATTAATACGCGTCGACTTATTTATGTGCTTCAAAGTACTTTAATTTTATTGTTAATATCTATTGAATAAAATATACTTATTTATGGGATTGTTGCACATACTTGCGATTCGTGGTTAAATAGTTCAAAAGCTTTTGGTTCGATTATATTACGAAATACTTTTATTTTGCAAGTAAACGAAGTTTGGCCAAAATAAAAATGGATCAGAATTTAAATTAAAATTTAGCGAATGGCTTGAACATAAAGGAATAAGTTTAGTGAGCAACATTAATTGAACGATCAGATTTGAATTAACGAAAGGATTAAAACTTTGCATAAATTGGTTGTAGGAACGAGTGTATGAAGACAACGGGCACACTTCGAGCCCGGAGATCGTGTCCCTGATTCCTCCTTCGGCGACGGCCAGCAGCAGCCACAACATCTCCGTCGGCCTCGCCCCCACAGAATCCTCACCACCGGCAGTGACGCGCATCTCTGTCCAACGGCTGGAACCCTCCTCAATCGTTGTCGGCCCCAAACTCCGGCCAGTCGTCTGAAAATCCGTAGCTGTTTACCGAAACTGCCTGCACATGTAACCTAGTATAAGTGATTCACTCTTGGACTCACTTTGAACTTTCCTTATTCCAAAGGACTCGGTGCGAATTCTCCTCGCCCCTTCTGAGACTGAAAACACTGCCACTTGGTTTCAAAGTCCAGAAAAATGATTCGCATTCAATGCTTTAAACAATATCATCAATCATTTAAACAACAAAGTTCTTTGTATTTTATTTTTTAATTTTCTTTAAAAGTTAAATTGGGTACTTATTATAATTTACTTTCATTTTTTAATGTTATACTCTCTAATATTTTTCATTAATGTTTATAAAGCTGATGCTTTCTGGAAAACATAAATATTTAAGCACATTCATCAAATTCACCCTTAAAAACTTTTAAATTCAAATTAAATGTCGGCTTGAATAATCACAAGTATTATTCACAAAAAAAAAATAACTTTTTTATTAAAAAATTTGATTACTCCAAAAACAAAAATTGAATGCATTATTGTATACATTAAATAAGACAGTTACTTGTGAATGGTTGCTGTGACTACAGTAAGGCTTGGTTAATTATACAGCTTACTTGTAAATATTTAGAATACGTCCAATAGTATTGAAAATAAATAATTAAACAATTAAATAGTGATTCTAAAAATTGTCAAGTATTTATTTGATAATGATTTATAAATTTTTCATTAGATTTGAAAAATCATATATTTCATAAATTGTTTAATAAAATTTATCAAATAACATGTAAAGTAAAGAAACTTAATTCATTTAAAAAAAACATAATTATCATTAATATTCCACAAATTTAAAGGAGTATAAAAACTAAAACATTGGTGAAAACTTCAGAAATAACATATGAATTAAAAAAAGTTTCGTAATTTCATTATACAATATTATAAATTTGAATATTCATTAATTATACATGCCACAACATGATTACTTGTAAATATAAATTTATGTTTACATTAATATAGAATATATAGTATTCACATAACAATAATCTGCTAAAATAATATAAAAAAATTCTTGAATTATTTTTATTTTAATTACAATAATTTATTAATAAATATAAAATCGATTAAGCAACTTTCTCTATTATTCATAAAGATTTAAAATAAGACTCTCTTTATACTTAGGTATACAAGAAATGTATTTATAGGATTTAATTAATCCATACTGAATACTTGTAATATAATATAGTATAAAACTATCATTATTTATTTCCATTTAAAGCAAATTAAGAATTTTTTTTTAACGAAAAATTAATTTCAAGTAAATATTAAAAATAAATAGTGGGAATTATTTTTTATACGTAAGCAAGTAAAATTTAAAAAATATTCCAACAATGTATAATTTATAAAATATTTGAACATATGTAATTGCCCAAAATTATAATTATCAAGTTATTAAAAAAATTATTTATTGAATATATTATAAATATTAATAAAAAAATTATTCATTATATTAACTTGCATATAAAAAAATAAAAATATCTCTTTAAAGTAATTTTAACTTACATTAATAGATAGTAGAATTACTTAAAGTAGTTCTCGGAGTTTACATTTTTTCTTTTTAATATTTATAACTGAATTTCTGTATCGTATTAGTAGCCCAGCTGGAGTAGGGCAATTTTGAAAATTGAAAAATAAATTGATCTGATATGCTTATGAAAAATTTATACGTAAATAAAATTAAATAAACTATGATCATAAAAATAATACTGTAATTAAATGTTTTTTATTTATTACTCAAACTTATCTTCAAAATCTTATCATTTTATTTTCAGACATAATTAGCAAAAAATTCTTGAATATATATTCCAAAGAAAAAATAAAATCATAATATATTTTAAAAAATTATAAATTTTTAATTCATTTAAATTCTTATTTATTTAAGTAAAAATTTACTAGTCATAGCTTTCATATTTAATCGATTATATTTCTACCAGAATTATATCAGACTAAATTGTTAAATAGAAAAAAAAATTATAATTTAAAAGTAAAGAAATAAAAAGTATAATACATAAGAATTATAAGTAAAATACATAATTAATAGTAGTGATTAAATTTTTCGCGAGGTACAACATTTTATTTTTTTACATAGTTTGACAAAAAAGAAAGAAGCATATTTTGTACAAAAAGAAGGAAGCTATAATAGAAGTGAATAAATAAATCTAAAAAATTAATATAAGATGAATTATTAAAAAGAAATACACAAAAAACATATAAGGAGTTAGTTATTAAAATATATTTTTGAAAAAAATTTTTTTTTATTATATTAATATCATAACAATGTATATTTATTTTCTACGATTTCAACTACTGCAAAAATTGAATGAAAATCATGAAGTATAAAAAATGAAAATTTAAATAAAATTATTTGTCATTATTATTATTGTTATTATTGGGGTTGTTCTTGTTATCATTTATTTCTATTTATTTTATTTATTATTTTAAATTTAAAAGATTATGAAAAAAAATTTTTTTAATGCCACAATTATAGGCAAAACTCAATTTTTTTTTAGAAAAAAGAACATATGCTTATCTTAATGCTTATGAGTATTTCCATTCTAGTATATTTTAAAAATTTGAGAATTATTAATATATTTATTTATTAAAAATCCTATATGAGAGTTTTTTTATCAAAACTTTTGTCGAATTAAAAAAAAAAATTTTGATAGTAAATAAAAGATATTTTTTAAAATTGTATTATATGTTTTTCATAAAAACAATAATGAATTTTCTAAGAAAATTGTAAAAAATTAAAATATTTATTGAGCAAGTAAATTATTAAATAAAATAAAATATTTATTCAATTAAATTGTTAAAATGATCATAAAATAAAAATGAATTATAAACAAATATTCAGTATATCCAATTAAAATATTAATTATATTTTAACATCAATTTTATTTAATATTAAAATAATTTATTTTAATTATTTATATTTAATACATTACGATTTATAGCATTAATAATAATAATTCTGAGAATGTGATAAATAAAAATATGTGTATAAGAAGCGCATGAAAATATCTCATCTATTAATTTCCGCAGAAAACATTATTTATTTTTTATTTTTTGTTATAAAAGACGTTTTAATATAACATAAATTTATAAATTACTGAAATATCAAAAATATTATATCTATTACGTTAAAAATGTTTAAGTAATTCTTCCGTATAAAACCATTTTTAAACGAGACAATATTTCAATGTTTTTATGGCACAAAAAGACTAATAAAAAAAATATATATGATTATAATTATAGGTATTAAATATAATATTCATCAAGATATAAATATTAAAACGTATATAAGACGTTCCTAAGTATATTATAAAGAAGTTCTATCATTACAAATAATATTATTAAAAAAACATCACCAAATTTTTCCAAACAAAAAATGCAAATGTCATCAATCGAAGTTTTTAAACTTTCTATAGAATTCATATATAAATATTTATCTATAGGTTCCAATTCTGTTACCTTTGAAAATTAAATACTCATTCCTTATTACATAGTATTTAATTTTTATAATTGTTGCTTTGAAAATACTACATATATGAGCAAGAAAATATTTAAGTATTTAAATTGTTTTCTTGATATATTTTCATATTTATTAATGTACTTTCTAAATTCATAGTTTTAGTCATTTTAAAACCAAATATTCTTCAACAAAATAAAAATGCTCTAATTATCTACAAAATATTATAATTTAATTTATAAAATACATGGTTCATCCATGAAGTATCGAGTTTTTTTTTCATTTTGCGACTATTGGTCATAGAAATTTGGTAGGGGTCTTAAAATGTTGAAAAACTCTTTCCCCATTTGTCCCTCTTTTTTTGTTTTTTCGATAATTAGGTGCAATAAGATTTTACTTCGCGCGAAAGGTGTTTTTCAAATTTTTGACACGGCTCGATGGAGCGACTACTCTAATAGCCTTACGAGATAAAATTTGTTTGCAATTAAAAAAAAACAGTGTAGAAATGTATAAAATTTTTCAAAAAGCATATGGACATAATTGCATATCAGAGCTTTTAAAGAGGGCCGAGAAAGAATCATCGACAAGCCTCGATCTGATCGCCCAAAATGGTTTCAAATGGCTAGGAACACCCTGCGCATGTTAGAAATTTAAAATTTGAACTGCCGATTAACAGATAAAGCAATTCAGAAAAAATTGAATTTAACACGATCTTCAGTGTACAATATAGTGCAAAAAAATTTATAAATGTGAAAATTTTTGAAAAGCAACAAAGCTGAAGAGTTTGAAGATGCATTTGAAATTTGGGAAACACGCTTTCAAAAATGTGTTAATACAGGAGGAAATTATTTTGAAGAATTGAAAATTTTTATTTCACACTGTTTTTAACTCCACCAATAAATCATTTTTCAAAAAAAATAGATAAGAATTTTTTTTTTATAATCTTTAAACAAAACATTCTCGCGTAGTGGTTTTCCACTAATCGCTTCAGCATGTCAAAAATTTGAAAAACTCCCTTCGCGCGAAGTAGAATCCTGCCACTTCAAATTATCGAAAAAACAAAAAAAAAGGACAAATAACGAAAGAGTTTGTCGACATTTTAAGACCCCTCCCAAATTTTTACGACGAATAGGCGCAAAATGAAAAAAAAACTCGATACTTCGTGGATGAACCATGTATATAATGGATTTTCTTAAGCTGAGATTATTGAGACATAAGGCAATTAATTATATAACCAAAATAATGAGGTATATGCGCAGGAAAAATTATTATTTTATATTTATATTTTAAATATTATGTTTGAAAAAAAAACAAAATTTTAATCAAAGGTAATAATATATTTTAAAGTAAACATAGTTTTTTTAAAATTCAATTTTTATAAATATTGTTTAAAACTTAAAGGAATAAAGATTCTTATGGCACATAAACACATAATTTTAAATATATATTTTTAAAAAACTTTTCTTGATGACTAGTATTATCGATTGAAGTTGAAAATGGAAAAAATGACGTTACTTTGTTTCTAGTGTTAATTATTTTGTAAACGATCTTTAATTGCATACCAGCAATACCAAAGCAATAAATATATAGCTACATTATCAATATGTAAATAAAAGTAAATACAATAGTGTATATATATATATATATATATCTATATATATATATAAATCTGTATATGCGTGCGTGTGTATACATCATTATGAGATGACAATGATATAATTTAAAAAAAAAAAGATAATAAACGCACTATAGTGTCTATTTAACTTACAAAAATAAAAAATGATAGTTACTGTTATATTTGTATAGCAGCTGCGATTGTATAATTTTAGGGAATTGGATACTCTATTTATGCATTGCATACAACTTTGACAATGTAAAAATAAAGTGATCATCATTATAATGAAAATTAATTCACAAATATTCTTTCTTTTTTTTCTTATTTTTCCTATAATCACCGATGTTTCAATAGAAGAATTTCTTATTATCCTTTTCAGTTTTTATTTAAAAAAACTTAATGTATTAAATAAAAAATTCTACAAAAAATTAGTAAAAATCGATAAATCAATATAATAATTTAATTTTTATCATTGTAAAATAAAAATTTATAATTGTTCATCACAATAGAAAATAGAATATCATGGAATCGAGTTTAAAAAACCATTAAAAAATTATAAATATATCAAGTTATTGTAATTTCGTTAACAAAGATCATCTTGTTTATAAATTTTTTGTATTATACATTTAAAAAAAATGTGTCCAATGTTTAATTCTCGTTTCATCATTTTTGTTTTCTTTTTTATAATTTTCATTGTAAAAGTAATTTCTTTTTTTAAATTATATTATAGTTTAATTATACTAAGCAGTAGAATACTTATACCATGAAAAAAAGCAGTTAGTGATACATATCAAAATTCATACAATAATCAGTAAATTTTTATTTTCTAAAATATCACTTAAGATATTCAGGGTTTTTTAATAACAATTTTAACGAAAAAAATGCATTTTTGTTACTTTTTTTGTTATAATTGAAAGTCTTAATTTTAACTCTATAGTGTCAGTGGATGATTTTTAAAAAAATTGTAAAAAAATTTCATTTTTATTATTCTCCCCACTCTTCATCAAAATGCGCACGCTCGGCGGTTTTTCGTCATTTTTATCTGCATTTTTTAGACAATTTAAACGATTCTTACAAAATATAAGATACAAGATTTTGTTGTGCAACAATTATATTTTTTTAAACCGTTAAAAAAAACTAAAATCGTTATATGTATTGAGCTGGAAATAACTTCGTAAATTTTTGCATACTTTAATATGTATCACTAACTGCTTTTTTTCATGGTATAAGTGTTATATAGTTGTATTATCCTGATTTATCTTTGTTATGTCTGGGATTATTATATTCTTTAAAAATTTAATTTGTTAAATTTTAAATATTTTTTTATTCAATTAATTATTTATTCAATTAGTTTTTTGTTTATCTTCAAATTTTATAGGTATTTGATGAAAGCCTGAAGCAAGATCAAGTATTGTGAAATATTTTGATCCTGCAAGTTGGTCAGTAATTTTAGTTATATTTGATACAGGGTAAGCGTCGTTGATTATTTTATTATTAAGTTCCTGATAATCTATTACAAGTTGCCTTTTGTTCTAACCTTCTTCATCAAGCATTTTCTTTTTTACTATCCATAATGGACTATTATAATCCGAATCACTATTTTCAATAATCCCTTGATCTAATAGGATTTTCTCCTTATTTTCTATCTCATGTTTTAAAGTTGGTGGATATCTGTATTGCTTAACATTTACAGATATGTCGTCCTTTAGACAAATTTTGTGTTCAGTCATATAAGTCGCTTTGAATTAATCAGTGGGCATTTTAAATATATCAGAATATGTTTCACATAAATTGTTTACCCTTTCTTGTATTATACCACCATATTTATTAATTGAAACCAATTCTTTAATTATTTTATTTAATTAAACAGATTTATGAATTATCTTATCATTATTTTTTTATGTACATGCCTCCATCATACCATTGGCATGTATTAATACATCATTGATAAGGTTTATTTTCTCTTTTCCCAGACCTTTTTCGACTAAACGGTTTTTTCCCATAACCGATGACATATCTGGTTTCTGGTTTTCTGCAACAGGCGATATTATCAGAGTCTGTACTGTAGCAAGTTGGTTTCCATTTTTGCGTTGGTTGCACTCATTATTTTCCGTAAATTTATCATCTGATATATTTTTTTCTATTTTTGCAATATTTCTGTCCTTTAAACGAGATTTTTATGTTATTAATTTCCATAATCCCTCAAGTAAATTAATTTTAGCTTTATTTTCAAAACAAAATTCTACTCCAACTAAAGCTTTAGTAATTATTGAAAAATCATTATTTACAATTAAAAATTTAGTTTTTATATTGAAGTTTTTTATTTTAATTTCTACAGAACCGATAGCCTCATAAAGTGTTTCCCTATACCAAATAAACAAGATTTATCATTAAAATTAATTTTAACATGGTTTTTAATATGTGAAACTTTTCTTAAATTAGGCTGAGCACCGGTATCTAGCATAAAATCACAATTTTCATTGACAATTTCTTCTGAATTAAGTATTATTATTGGTATTTTCCCTAAAACATCAGAAATTTTTATTCCATGTCCGTTTGTTGAGGTAATGCTTTGACACCCCCCGAATCATTTTCCGTTTGTATTATTGTATGAACATTGTTCAAGGCTGTCGCGTTCTGAAAATTTGGATTTTTCCTTTCTCTAAATTTTTTTGTATAACAGTTCTCTTCAGTGTGATTTCTTTTCCTATGGTATTCGCAAATTAAGTTTGAGTTGTTTTGAAGACGATTCGGAGTATTATTATTCTGTGAAGTTCCTCGATTTTAATCGTTAAAATTATTATTTCGAAATTTATTAGTGTTTTGTTTATTTCGTATAGATTTATTTGAAAAATTTCTTTGTGTAGTGTTATTATTAGTATTTTGAACTTTATTGAATCTTTCTTGATCTAATAAAATATCTTTTTCTATTTTATTGGCACTAATAATTAGTTCGATTAAATTTTCAGAATTCAAATAAAGGTGATATTCCGGGGGTATAGAAAATTTGAAGTATTTAATTGCTAATTTGTCAATTCTGTTAATTTCTTCAGTGGGTAACTGCTGCACTCCCGATTCTATACATAAAAAATCTTTAAGAGTATTATAAAGATCTATAAATTTTTCGGTGTCTCAGCATGTTTTCATTCCTTGATTTAATAATTGAACCCATCTTACTCTAATATTCTCCTGAGTTATGATCGGTTATAAAAATGTTCCTTAATTTATCAATTAACTCATCTATTGTTTTGCATTCGGACATCCCTATCATGTAAGAGTATAATTATGAATTTTTAATTTTATTAGTGTGACGATTTCCAACTGTTGTTCCGATAGGACATATTCCTTAACTGCTTTTATAACCCGCAAAAATAGAAATATGTTAGTGCCGTCGAACGTGGGAATCGTCGCGATGCATTCTTGTATTATCGTACGAGAGGTAGATGTCCTGTTGCTAGCGCTAGTGGGCGAGAAAGGATTACAAGAAAACTGATTAGGTCTTACGTTTGCATATTGTGCTTCTCTGAGTTCGATTATAGCATTTTCATTACTTGTTTCATTTTCGGATTGTTGTTGTACAGTCATTTGTCTTAATTTTTCTTCTAAACTATTTATTTTAACGTTTAAAAAATCATTCGTTGATTTTCGTACAGGTATCCATTTGATTCTCTCAAATTCTAAGTTGTCATTCTCGTTTAGCAATTTCATTCGTTTGCATTTCGAATTCCTCAGGGCTTACTCGGTCCATTTTAGTTTATTATTAATTTAATAAAATTTATAAAACAGGAATGATTTAAGTGCAAGACAGTTACTCTAGTATTTTTTAAATGTTTTCTTTCAAGAAAATTTATAAAAGCGTATGTTAAAGATTGATTTGATAAGTTTCTATTTTTCGAATCCCACCGCTGTTTTCAATTTTATTTTAATTTTATTCTTACTGTCATGTCTGGGATTATTACATTCTTTAAAAATTTGCAATGCCTCGATCTCTCTGTACATCTCTGTACTTACTCAGTCGGAGGATGGGCACCACAAATAAAACTTTGTCGATTTATATTTATCAATTTTATTTTTTTTTTATTGTATTCCTCAATACAATATATTATAATTTAAATTTTGGCGGCTATGTTTACTTCGGCAATCGTCGGTGGTTCCTAAACGGCCGTCTGCAACAAAGGTTTATTCACCTTTATAAGATGTAAATATTAAATCGACGATCGTGCTTGCAGTTACAACACAAGACATGTCGTTTGTTGACAATAGATTTTAAACTAATGTTGTTGTTATAATATAAACTAATGTCTATGTTGTTATAACCCAGAGTGACGTCGTATATTATTCTTTCAATACTAATGTTCTCACTGTTATGACGTAAGAAACAAGAAATTGCTATTTCTTTTAATTGTCTTTTATAATTATATCTGCGTAATCACAGACTATAAAATTAGAGACAATAAACTCTTTTTCATATATTTCTTAGATTTGAACTAAGCATCCGTGTAAACACGATAGCTTCGTTCAATGTTCTAATTCAAAAGAGAATCCCCGTCGGCTAAATTTCAAGCATTTATATAGCCCTGTTTTTCCGCGGTTTCAGTTTTCCCCTTCTGGCGGTGGGGTACTCGAGTTCAGTTTCGTTGTCCGGGATGGATCATGCGGTCCACGTTTGATTTGCGCGTTTTAAATAAATTCGGTGTTTAACGGTGTAATATTCATATCCGCAAATCGTAAGTGAATAACATTCGGCCCGCCTCACCGTGATATCCAGTTCCCTCCTCCGCGCTCGGGGTTATTAACCGATCATTGGTGAGGTTAATAATCCTTTAACCTAAAAATATTGCGCGAGAATATGCAATATCGTTGCAAATTTAATTTGTTAAATTTTAAATATTATTTTATTCAATTATTCAGTTTAATACAAATTTTCTACATTAAATTTTACAAAAAGAATTTATAATATGAAAAGACTATCGGTAAGAATAAATATCAAAATAATATTATCAGAAATTTCGGCGCCGAATGTATTAAAGTTCAAAATTATCGCTCGATGAATGTATGACGTTACTTGTTTTAAGATGCGGATTTCGTTCAGCTATTTAAATGTCTTTGAGAATTGTAGATGATCCGAAAGGACGATGTGGGTATTGTATTTCTTCTTAAGCAGCATGCTGTCACTTCTCCAAAATATTTGGGTTTAGAGTTCCCAGTTGTGATTAGAATTGATATTTCGAATGTCGAGAGTAAAAAGTTTAAGAATTCTTAAATATTTCAGTTAACAAACGACTATTGAATTGACAAAAAGTGATTTTTTTCCATTCGATACGGCTTTATAGCCTTTAATTTTCTCCCCACCATTATATCTTTAGAAATGAGATGGAGTAAGAGGATGATCTTCTCTTAATTGATAATTTTTAAATATCCTGTCCCAAAATTTATCTGTTATCAGTCGTAGACAGACACAATGACTTTAATCTCCGTCGTTTCTAGCTTAATTTCATGTGAACACGATTTTAGTCATATTTAACTTCCATGATAAAGATGCATTTGTAACTGGATCTTTCTTTATAGTATCTTTATAGTAGATATACCGAATACATATGAGTGATTGAACATATAATCGAATTATTTTATTTTATGATATTTTAAAGAGAAAAATAATTTTATAAATAATTAATAAATTTTTTTTACATAGCATCTTTTTAATTGCAAATAATGCAGTTGTAAAAGGATATAAATCTTGTGAACGGAACTATATTATCGAACTATTTTTAACTTTTTTTTTATATTATAAATTCATAAATTTCGTTTAGTTTCACCAACTTGAGACACAGTATGAACGAAGCAGCTTATTTTGTGTACAACATGATGATTATCTTGTCTTATTTATACGTGTGAAGTCTTCCTAATGTAATAATATCTAATTTTTTCTTTTTTATAAAATAAATAGTATACAAACATAAAGTTATTGCTATATGAAATATTTGATAGTAAAATTATCAAAATATTACAAAGTAATTATATTGTTAATATTATGTTGTTAATTATGGTTAAAAAATATAATATACAATGATAATAATTCACATTAATAATTTTTATTCATATTCGAACTTTATCATAAACAATCATCATTGGATAACACATTTTTACATTCATTTTTACAATAATATTTGACACTTTAACAACACATTAAATTTAATAACTGTAACTTTTACTGGTCAAGAAATATTTAGGTTATTAAATTTCATAAAAAATTAATATTTTATACTATAATATTAATACATAGATATAATATAGAGATGCTAATTTATTTAATGATACATTACACAGTTTCAATTAATTATTTGTATCCGATATTCTTGTATAAACTATTACAAACTTAAATTCAACAAATGAATGTAGCGCTATATAGAATTACATTAACAATAAAGGAAAGTGTTTATTTTTTTTTTTAATGTAATTATTTATAAATTTTAATAAAAATTAAGGAAATTTTTTACATTATTTATAAAAAATTGTGATTGTATTATACACATGTAAATAATTTATTACAATAAATTTAAGGAAAAAAATAAATCTAATTATTTTCATTAATTATATAAAATAATTAAGTGTATATAATATCTGTGTATAAAGGAAAATAATTTATCGCTTAATAATATGTTTTACAAAAATCTTATCATTAAAAAGAAAAAATCTATATACTGATAGTTTTTTTAGCCCCAATATAATTTATGAAATTGTTAATAAGTTAGATGGTATATTTGTTAATTATACATAAAATATTATTTTTAATATTAAATCCAAAATAACTATAAAATACATTAAATAATCATGACAAATAATGATTGACTAATAATAATTAAGAGTTTCAGTTCCTTTGTATATGCAATAATAAAGTAATGTGGTTGGTATTAATTGTTGAATATAACGTTGATAAGCTTGAAAGTATAAATTAAAAATGTGAACTAACCATCAACATTAATTATATCTTCGTTTATTTATAAACATTACTGACATTGTATTATACTGTACCTTTTTTAATTAAATAATATTCTAAAATAAAAATACTAGCTTCAAAAAATATTATTCAAATGGAAGTATAAAATAAATTAAAAAATGAATCACGAAAATAAATTAAGTATCTTAAATCAAATTATATCAAGTATACATAGTTTTAATAATTTATCTTTATCTTACGCTTATATAAGACGAATAAAATGCACCCCAGCAATATAAAGTAAAACACAACAAATAATAGTAAATAATAATAGTAAAATATATGTACTAAATCAATATTTATTTTAGAATATCTAGAATTAATAAAATACTGATTTATAAAAGATTATTTTTATCGATCGATTTTATACTTTATGAAAATAATACCATGTTGTTTTAATATAAAATGAAAGAAATCTTCATTATATATTCATTATAAATAAAATTAAAACTATGATTTTAAAATTTAAAGAAAATTCTTATGTTAAATAATAAATAAAACAATTTTAATTTAACATTATAAAACTATTCAGAACTGCATCATGAATGATGTAACCAAAACTTAAAATAAAATTATTATTTTTTAAATATTAAGCAAAATTTTATAAAAACAAATATAAACATAAATAAATATATATGTATAAAACAATAAATAATTTAAAAAAATTTATTTAATACTAACGATAAATATATTTAAAATTTAACACAGACAATCAGAAAAATATAATACACTTACATGGTGTGTCCGGAAAAGAAAGACAATTAATTATTTTTGAAATCTTTATTGCTCGTAGCGATTTAAGAGAAGTATTAAAATGTACGAGAGAGTTTTTTTCTGTTTATTCCTTTTTTTTCCTTTCCGATCATTAGGAGCGGCAGGATTTGTATTTGCATGAAGAGCATTTTTCAGTTTTGTAACACAACGTGATTTATTGACCATCTAGTGGAATGACCACCTAGTTATCCGATAAAATTTGGTGTGCGATTTAAAAAAACACTGTGGAGATTTCAAAAAAGACTAAATGTTAAAAAAGATTTTCATGGGTAACTATATGCAAATTTTGATAAAGTCAAAATGTCATCGATTACTTTGATTCTTGACTGACGGTTTGAACTCAAAATTTTTTGCACACTTTAGACGTTAGAATCGATTCGGGTTGTTTTTGGATGCTAAAGACGGGAATAATCGATGACCTTCTTGAAAACCTTATGCGATTTTTTTAAATTACAAAAAACATTTACAGTATTTTGTCAAGTTACAAACAAATTTTTACTGTGAAAATCTGTTCCAACACTCGCTCCCTCGCGCGGTGTTAAAAAACTGAAAAACACCCTTTCACGTGAATGCAAATCCTACTGCTTCTGATTATCAAAAAAAATAAAAACGATAGGTACAAATAGAAAAAACTTCTCTGCACATTTTAAGGTCTCTCCCAAATCACTACGACAAATAGCGACTTTAAAAATAATAAATTGGCTTTACTTTCCAGACACACAAAGTATGTATAATTTTTAAAAAAATATTCAAAAGAATATATTTAATTAATTAAATATTATATACTTAAAATATTTAAATAAATAATGTTTATTTTATGCAAATTTGTATTATTTATTTATTATAATTAATGTTTATTGTATACAATATACATAAAAATGAAATATTAAAATAATACTGTTAAAATATTTATACTAGTTACATTCGATCATAATTAAGAATGAAAATTAAATGTTTTATTATATTCAAATGCTAAAAATATATGTATGATATTATTTTCATGAATTGTAAACTTGTAAAAATTCAAGTATTTGAAATATTTTGATCAATACACTTAATTAATACATATAATATTATTAAAATAATGACCTTCAAATTATAATACAAGTATATTTATAATATAATGTATACTATCATATACATTATGAATGTACTTCTTTGGCGTATATTTGACAGGATGCATTAATAACTGTAGAATAAGAGAAAAATCCCTCATAGAGACTTGATACCGCACTTAAAATTCGTGTACTGAAACTGTTGTAAGACAACAGTTCATAAATTCACGAAACAGCAGATGCACTAGCTTACAGATATCGATTGCAGGGATTACAATCAAATTGTAAAAAAAACAATGCTTAATTTTATTTATTCTTACAATCATTTTTTTTTATCTTCTTACATTATTTGGAGCGATTCTATAGCTTTTGACTAGAACAATTATGGTATCCGAAACAAAGTTTTGAATCTCTTACATCATTACTTTTATAACTAATAAAATTGAAGCATCAATAGAAAGTTTTAAAATTCGAAACACTACTCATGACAAAAAAATAAACTACATCATAAAGAAACTTGCTATCAAAGATGTATATTATCGCAGCAAAAAATTTTTTTTTAACCACAGAAAAAATATGAACAACCTTGTAGTAGACGTGTAAAGTGATGTTTAGCATTGAGAAAGTATTCACTAGAATTTGATGATCACTTAAAGACAATTATAATGATATTTTCTTTTGAAACAATTTAGACTGTTTGATGGATAGATCTTTGATGTGAAAGAATAAAAATTATTAAAATAATCTCAAATGAATAGTTATTTTATTGTTTACGACTTTGTTAGAAAAGCGTGAAGCGAAACACAATTACTTAATACCAAATATAAAAAAAGTGATTGACATCTAACATGAAACCAACCATTCTAGCTTTTTAGATTAACTTTCGTGAAATTTGTAAAATACTAAGACAATTCAATTACTTCAAACCTAATTTGAATTAAAAAAATAAAAAAAAATGGAAAAAACCATTTCTAACATATCGCCTTCTTACCGATTCATTTCGAATTCTTTATAAAAAATGTTTACATAAATAATAATGAATAACTGATTACTAATAAATGCTATTAAAATACAAACAGTTTATAAACAGTTTATATACTTTTCTTCAATGTATCCTTATCAAATTTTACATGTCTTACTAGTCATATTACACCATTGTCAAAATTAATTTTTATAATTATTATTATTAGAATGTTTATGGAAACTATACATAAAAATCCAATATACACAGTATATTAAGTAGCAATTCTATTTTGATATAATAATTATTTTGTATTGATCTTACCATTACCAATAATAAATTTAATTTTTATAATTATTTTTTATTAATTTGAATTGTAATAAATTTCTTTAAATTTTATTATAAATATATATCAAATTAAAATTTGTTTTATAAACAATTTTAATTCCTTTAAACTTATGTATATATTATTTTATTGCATTATAATTAGTACAATAAATATTCCCTACGCTCAATTCATAATAATTATAATAAATTTTTATTTATTAAATATAAATTAAAAACTATTAAGAAATTAAAATTAATACAAACAAATTATTTACACTTTCATTTAGTGTATAAATTAAAATTAATTTAAAGTTAAATAACATGAATGACATTAATAAACTTTAATAGATACATAATTATTAATTATTTTTAATTTATTAATTTCAGAATTATATTCATGTTCTTCATAAGTTGTATATTTGAAATTATGTTTAGAACAATATATGGAATTACATTTTCTACATAATTTATTGTAAAATATATGTTAAAAAAGTAAAAATTAACGAATTATAAAAATATCTTAAAAGTGTTATGATTGTACAAAAATCAATAAAAATTTGTCTTGGTAACATTTATTTAAAAAATGTATAAATCAATATATATAATACTTATCTTTGGTACCTATCATCATTTGTATTAATATTGTACTTTATAAAAATAATAAAATCTTAATTAAATATAAACTAGTTTTTTAAAAATTCACTTTGTAATTATTAAAAAATATTCAATAAGTAAAGCTTTTATATATTTTTATAATAAATTAAATTTAAATCATTTAAATATTAGTTATAAAAGCTTTTAAATAATACTGAAAATCCATAGCACCATTAAATATTATAAATATTGTAAATAAATACATGGCAAACCTTTTTTTTCATTAATTTGACAATTAATCATTGAAAAGATGATTAATAAATTTCTATAGTTTGTCTAAAATTTTAGTCAGAATACATTTATCTGATGTAAAAATATCTAATCTCTATCTTTTTTTAAATCTGGAAACATTTCATACATGCCAACTTCAAAAATATCCTAAAAAATGATATTTATTATAAGTAAAAGAATCTCAATTAATATTTTTTACGTTCATTAATTATCTAAATAAAAAAACACTAAAATAAATTCTTACATAAAATAATTGTTTATTTAACTTCACATTTTGTAGAGAATCAAAAACTTTCATTGCTCCTCTTTGAGTACTTTGAGCTCCAACTAGATTTGTTAGAAAGTCAGGTACGTTATTTAAAAATTGTTGACGAGCTTCTACACGAGTCCTTAATTTATCCTCATCCGTTCGAATCGGTATATTAGAAACTAGTTTACCATTAGGCCACCATGATTTTATTAGTAATTGAATGTAATAGTGAAGCATTGGTTCAGAAAACATCCAGGTAACAGTATCCCGAACTTGTCTATACAATCAAAAAGATTTAATACATAATATAGATTTTTTATTTTCTTTTTATTTAACAAACAAAATATTACAGTGTGAAGACTAAAAACTTTCTCACCCATTTCATCCCTTTCTTGTATAATATAATATTAAATTTTACATTTAATAAGAAATTAGCAATTAGTAAAAAAATAATTTGTTGAAATTAACTATTATAATTGTTACATTTTAATTTGAAACAAATGCCGAAACTTACTCCCTATTATGAATTTTATTGACTCAATCATATCAATCTCACCGATTAATTGTCCTGCCATATGTGAGCTGCACAAAAGTGATTAAGGATCGCCTTAGCCATCGGAATACCCCTCTTAAATCAAAAATTTCTCCAAGTAAAGCATACAATGGTTCTGCAATAGAATCTTTTCCTGGTCCAAGAAAGGCATCAGTTACAGATCGTACGGGTTCGTTGTCATCTAACAATAAGGAATAGTCTTCTTCGTCATCTTTTTCGCGCGAATCTCCACTACTACCTGAACTTCTATAATGATAAACCCAAATTTTAAACATTAATTCAAAACCTTTATTAAAACGTTAACAAAATTAAATAATTAAATCTTTAACCAATTTTAGTTAAAATTTTTAAAAATATCAATAAAAATATAAATAAATAAACATTAAATATATTGTTAAATATATTGATAAAATTGACAGTATAAGTGTGTTTAATTGGTATAATAATTAAGATTATAATAAGAAAATAGTAAATAACGTAAATTACTAACGATTTAAAGAGAGTTGATAAAGAAAATCGTGACTTTTTTGGGGATGGTGTGCTATGTTTCAAACGTTCTGAACTCGGACTGAGAAATGCATATAATGCTTCACTTTGGTTTAAATGATCATCTTCTAAAACAAACTTTTTAAAACAAAGATATACCCGATTTTATTGCTTTAATACAATTTATAATAACTTTATCGATATAAATTTATGTATTTCATACATACATTTAAATATTTTTGAATTTGTGATCTAGCTTTATCCATGGCATTTTTATCAGTTTTACCAAAAAATTTTAAAGGATGAGATGGTAACTCTAGATTTTTTACACTAGGACATAATTGTCGTAATTTTCTATGTAATTCTTGAAATTCTTGAAGTTTTCGTAACACGACCCATCCGGTTGAAATACTAGTTTCATCTGAATTATCCTTTACCATATGAACGACCAAAACAAATTCCGGTGGCTCACCATTGTCTGGAGTCTGGAGAGAAATAAAAAATATAAAAAATAATATTGTTAATATTATTGTATGTTTATTATTGTTATTTTGTTGTCACTATATATATATTGTTGTTGTTATTACTATTATATACGTTATAATTAAATATTTAAATACAAGTAAAAAAATCAATCTTTTCAGAAACTAAAAATTAATATATTTAATGATTTACAATATCATTCTTACAATATAAATTATATGAATGTATTTAAATATATATGAATGATGAATTTACTTCAGCACTTTGAACATCTGCTCTCCAGTGTCCTAAATGCTCTGCCCACATTTCTGTGTGATTTAAATGAGCTTCCAACTGTCTTTTCTCACCTTGAAGCCATTCAACTTCCTTAGCTAATATACCTAATATTTTATTTTCTGGTTTTAAAGCTGATTGAAGAGCTTGAAGTGCTTGCATTTTATTATTTAGTTTTTCTTGTAACCGATCTAGTTTATTTCTTGCATAATTGGAATGTTCTCCAACTAATAATGTATTGTCAGAAATACCATTAAGAATTGATCTTTGACTATCATTTGAAACTGTAATCATAAAATTATTTTTGCAATTTTAAATCTCATTCACTATAAAATTCAATTAATTTAAAAATTTGGCGATAATTTGACTAATAACTAAATTAAAATATATATTCGTGTTGAAAAATTTGAATAATTAATTTGAAAATGACATGAATATTTATTTTATTTGCTATTAGTATAGTTTCATTTATTAATAAAACATTCATGTTTTATATTTACAATATTTAAAAATGTATTTAAATTGTATTTATATATTTACGTATTATTTTAATACGTACCATCCAATTTTTCATCATTTGTAGTTTCAACAAATTTTTTATATTGTTCACTAATTATAAAAGATGAATAATATTTTTCTTCTAATGTCTCAACTACTATATCTTGAACTTCATAAAATACATCTGGTCCTTTATCTCCCATTAAAAAGCTTTCCATTTTTTTTTTGACATCTTTATCAACTTTAATTTCAGCAGTAGGAATTGCTATGTAGGTATAAAAAATTTCTGCACCTAATTGATGCCAATTAGCTTTATCTGATATACGAAGCTCTTGCACAGCTGCCCAGTAACCAATTAATCCTCGACTAGATACTTGTTCTAAAAACTGTGACAAATATTTTCTACCTGACAAAACAAAAATAAACCTTTACATTGCGTTATAATTATAAAGAAATAAATAAATTAAAATAATAAATTAAAAATTTTTAATAAATTTTAGTGATATCCTATAAATATATAAATAAAAAGGTATAATATATAGTTTCATATGCACTGTAACTCTCTACAGTTAATTTCCACTTTAAAAAAATCATAAATTTCAGATTTTATTTATACTTAATATTTTTATGAATATACTTAATATTTTTATGAATTTTTAGACAATATTGCTGTATAAACAATAATTTATTTTAAAATATATTTATTCTAATTTATTTTTTCAAATTTATATTTTAGAAAAATTAATTAATTACAATTAGATTGACAATATTTACAAAAAAATTTAATATGAAAATAATGTTCAATAATAGTATTATAATAATACAATTCAATTAATTACCATTTAATATTTTACAAAAAAATTGATTTATGATATTTTGTTAAAAATTTAATAAGAAAAAAAAAATCAACATCGATGAGCTTATACTAGGAGTTTTTGGAAGAAACAATCGTGGATTAATAAAAATCAATTAGTCAGTTACAAAGCAATATAATAAATGAAAGCAGTGAAATAAATACATATATCAATTTTTTTTTTTTTAAATAATTAAATAAACATATAATTAAAATTAATGATTACATTAATATTGAGTTAAAAAACATTAAAAATAAATTATTAAAATAAATTTAAGAATGTTTCTTATCCACATAAATATCTAAAATAATTTTCATTGATAACATTATTTGTTAATTAGAAACTAAATTATTAAAATCAGTAAATTATTTACTATAAAACTAATACATTAATACTAAAACTTTAAATCTTAAAAATAAATAATATACACTCATTCGCTAAAACAATAACAATAAAAGAAATTTAAAAACATAAAATAATTATATACCTTTAACACTATCCAAAATTGTTCGTAATGGTATTAGTCTGTTTTCAGGAGTAACCATTGCATCTATTACTTCATCATCCTCCATAGGATAACCATCCCAACCCAAGAACTGCATATGACATTCACAAGTATTTTTTGCATAACTTAATTGACTGATATAACGTTTTAATTTACGGCCATTTGCTGAATCAGATTTACTAAAAGTAGTGTTTTCAGGATCTAAACCTTGAGAACGCTGAATATTTTGGGTTGTAGTGGCTTGCATAATTTCTGTAACAATATTGTATCTAATACGTTTTAGTACTTCAAGATCTCGAGTAGACTTAATCATTAAAATGAAATCTTCAAATGAATCTGCATATTCACAAGTTTTTCTATGTAATGCTTCTGCCATTTGTTGTTGTTGTATATACAACAAAATTTTTTGATTAATATAATCTGGATCTGTTATTGTATCAATAATTGGCTTTAATACTAAATAAAAAACATTTATTAATTTATACTTTCTTGATAATATATTTATATAAACAAAATTATATACAAGAATTAACTTACTCGTGCAAGTAAAAACCTCCTTTAGAAGGCATATTACTGGTGGAAATGTATAACCACGAGGCATAAAAAATAAAATAAAAACTTCACTAACTTTTCTTAAATATTCTAATTCTCCCTCTTCTGATAGCAAATGTGGTGATAATATGTATACTGGATTTTCTTTATCAATCCTATAAATATTAAAATAATGAAAAAGATAAAATAATAAAGTAATTGAATAAAAGATTACAAAATTTACCCAGTTTCTTGTGCAAGTCTGATTTTTTCGAAATGAAAAGTCACTGTATTTACTATACCGCAAGCCACTAAATTAGTATGATCAATATGTTCTGTTCTGCTATGTATTTTTTGTATTGCTTCCCATAAATCTTGTTTTGCAGTACTAATTAATTCATCAGCTCCAATGGCGATGTTATTCAACCAAGAACTTATAAAATCTCTAAACAATAAATCCAAAAGATTTAGCAAAGCTCCATCAACTAACCTCGAAAATATAAGAGGATAACGTCCTGAATCCCTTTTAATTTCATCCTTAAAATAAAGTTCTCTCTGTAATAAAAAAATTATATGTTAAGTACAGTCATTATACAAAATATGTTTCTATAAACAATAGAATTAAAAATTAATAATACTTTGTGTGTAATTGCTTTCAAACAAACTAAAAATAAAAATAATTTGATATATTCATTACAGTTTAAATATTTATTTCAATGTATATTTTTCAATTTAAAGAAATAATTAATTAGTTTTAGGTATCAAAACATAATCTTTATACCATACCATTAAAAGAGTTTCAAATAAATTGGTATTATTAATTATTTTTTTTGTATTCTTGTTAATTGAATATCTAGGTGATACATAGTTGTGTACATGTAAAACTATTGTTGGCCCAAGTAACATGCCACATATAATAAGTAATCCAAAAAGTAAATAGCTTATAAGATCCAAACAGTAAAATACTGAAATTAAGAAAAACCCAGCACTTAAAAGAGCATACTTCCATCCATCAGGATGTATGGGTGACAGTCTGGTGTAGATATAAAACACAATTGCAGGTCCAAAGGTAGTTCCACATATTATTAGTAATCCAAAGAGTGTGTAGAACATTATATCAAAATAATTTATCACTGCAATCAAGAAGATTGCAATGCATAAGAAAAAACTTTTCCCAAGCATTTTTTGCTTTGCATATGTATTCCTTGTAAATAAAAATATAATATAAATAATAAATAATATGTTTAAGCAGTTACAATTTCATAATAGTAGCATATTTATTTTAGAAATTCATTGTTAAATCTCAAATTTTTATTCTTAATCAATTAATATTATATTTTATGTTATAAAACATTTATAAAAATAATGAAATTTACATTTTCTTATAATTACAAAATTACTTCTTGCCTTCAAAATATTTACTACTAAAACCACCCAAATTTATGTAAATTAATTAAATAGTTTAATTAGTTATCAAGTAAATAAATAAATAAATAAATAATGCAATTATTCAATAATTAAAGTAATCCTAATTAAAATTGCAAAATAAATTACTTTTGTGTACAGTGAACTGATTAACTTATTTTTCATAATAATTGTAATAAATAGAAAAAATAAAGTAATTACACTCTTTAACATAATAATTTTTATTGTGTAAATGAAAAGTTTTTAAAAAGAAAATGTTTTTATAAAAATGTGATGAATACAAGTATACTTAAAAAAACTAATATTTAATGTGATTTTAATGTAATTTTAGCTTTAAAAAATATATAGATTTAAAAATTAGTCTAACCAGTAATTTCAAAATTATAGATTATATGTGAAAGCTGGATGTCTCGAACATGCTTTTTATCATATTTAAGAACTTGCATTCTTCAGCAGCACTGGAGATGGAACAAAAAGTGCTTTTTAAAATTACAATATGTAAATATTTTTCATCCGACCGGCAAGACATTGTTTTATTTCTCCTCCTCATCATCTTTTAAACCATAATTGAATGCCTTTTTCCCGAAGACACTCCTATATCTGCTGTCATTTATAATTTTAATTTAAAAAAAATTAGTACAGCTGGTAAATCCTTGGATGACAAATATGCCTTTTAGCAACGAGCTTTTCTCGAAATTACCAAATATCAACTTCGTCAGCCAAAATATACAACAAATGTCACTCAATATTTTCCGGATATATGAGCTCAGCGACAAGCAGAGACGAATTTAGTTTTACGTTAGGCTCAAAGATAAGCTTCCGGACACAAAATCAGCATCGCAAATAATGAGAAGTAAATGCCTCAACGAGAGAGCTAGTGTAAATAATTTGTGTAAATAAACTTAAAGTATAATTCCAAGTATGCAAGTGTCCAGGAAGTACAACGAACACCCCATAACCAAAGTTAACATGACTTTCTAATGTGGTACAAAAGATGTAACTTTGCAGCCTGCGCAATCAACACTATACACTTTCTTTTTATTGTACGCTTCGCACACATTTGCGCACCGAGCTCACACATGAGCAGCTACGGTGCACATGCATGGGTACGAGCCTCAACATTTGGATAGAGACGAATCACGCAGGTGGTTGAATTGCACTTCGACTTTAAATTTAATCACCATTATTTATGCTTGTGCTCAGCTCGGGCATTTTATTGTGGGCGAATTATTATTAATTTTCTTAGTAAAGTGATCGAATTCGTAAACAGCGAAAAAAGAAATTTATTCCGGTACTGTCAGCATGTTTGGCATTTTTGAGGCGTCGATTGAATATTTGGATTATTGTATGATTTTGCTTAGTTTCAGGAATTATAATCATTGTACTTGGGAGGGTTTCAATTTTAAAACTACATGGTGCAAAGGTGAATAATTTCTTTAAAACTGCAATTTATTATTAATATAATAATTATAATATTAAAGAAATATACAGTTAATCAAAGAAATAAAAATATTTTGAAATAAAGCGATTTAATATCCATTAACAATTTTTGCTTAATATATAATAAATTTATAATGCTTAATTACACCTTAACAATAAGTTCAGCATATAACGATACATAAAAGCAAGGCTATTGACACAATATCCAGTACAATAATACAATTTATTTTTAAAATTATTTTTGTAGAAATCAACCTTTTTTCCCCTATCTCATCTATTTTTATTCACTTTTTTTATTAATTTATTTCATAATCCATTAGATTTATTTAATCAATTTTCATTATTTTCATTCCTTTCTTTCCCATTTTTTCACTTTCTTCCACTCAACTTTTACATAAAAACTTTATTACATACTACTTAAATTAAATCAATTAATTGCTTTCTTGTTTATTTCTCTGTGATGTGAAAGATTCCTTATATCAATTTACACTAGCTAAGAAGTGTTCGAATTTCTCTATGTATGTGACATAGGTAGTCCACATAACCAAGACTACCATCGACTCCTGGATCTTCCACCAAAAATTGTCTCATTACCATTTCCATTTTATCTCGTTGTCTCATGATAGTTAACTAATTAAATTATTTAATTAAATTACAATTAATATAGTATATTATGTAATGCAAAATTTATAACATATTATTTGTAAGTTTTTTCAAAAGTTCAATAATTGTATAAAGACTATTAATTTTAAAAATCAATTTAATTAAATATCTTACCCGCATGCAATGACGTCTTTCACTTTGAACATAACTTATTACATCTCTAATTCGTTCATTCAGTCGATTATTTAATAACGGGATTATAGTTTTATCAGTATCAACCTGAAGTACAGAAGTAACTCCAAAAACTGATTGTAGCCACTGTGAGCTCAAACTTGAACCCAACCACAAAAACATATGAATTCCATTCTCTGAAAATTATAACATATGTTTTTTATTGTAATATTTATTTTCAAATATTTATATATAAATTTTTCTAAATTTTACCTAATAAATATGCTCCATCATCTGTGAATTTATCTTTTGAACAACGTAACAATGTTGGCATGTCTGTAGATTGAGGATTAATATCGTGTAAAGAAAGTAATCGTGGATAAACGTGAACAACAGATTCGCTAATTGGCATTGTCGCAATTGCCATTATTATATAAGACTTTTGATCAATTGTTATTCCACTACCTAGAGAAAAATAAAATTCGAAGTATAAATAAACTACATAAATATTCAAGTTTTAATCATTGCTCTTGAAAAACTAAAAACAATATGAATTCATAAAAATTTAATAATAATTTATTAAATTAATAAAATTTAGTTTTTATTAGAATTGCAAATAATTTCAAAATATATTTTAATAATTTATTTATAATTTTTTTTTTTACCTCCAGAAATGGCATCACTTTTTAATAATCCATTTATATAAAGAGGTAATAATTTCATACATTCAGGAAGTATCAATTGCCCAGCACTGGATGGAGATGAGCAGTGCCTTCTGTAAGATGCTAGAATAGTTGCACATCTTGAATTTAAGCTTTCCTTAATTGCCTTTAAAGATGAATCCATAAGTTTAAATACACCTTCAAAGAAATATTATTAATAGTTATGTTTATTAAAAAATTAATTACAGTTTTCAGAATAAAAGCTAATAACTGAAATCAAAATAATTTTTTGATCTTCAGTATAAAAAATAATTTTTAAGATTTATAATAATATAAATATATTTACTTATAAAATTTATGTATAAATAAAATATACTAGTAATTTTAAATATATACTAACTTTGTTTCGAAAGGAAATTTATTATGGCATCCAAGTCACATGCTTTATAAAACTCTGTAACTTGTGATGAAGTTTTTAGGCTCAAATTTATAATTCTTAATCTTCTTACTCCACTACAAGATGTGTAAAGCAATGCTGTTTGAATGTATACACCTTCATCTTCTGCTAATTTATCATCATGTTTGATTTCTATGGCAACTGCCTGTTGTAATTTATTTATATTTATTTTTAATAAATATCAAATGAAATGATAAATATTCAAAAAATTATTTATAGAGATACATACCTTGTCACAATCTATACTAGCTAACTCTACATCCGTTGTAGTAGACATATAAAAATGTCCATAAAAATCTGTTGGTCTAACACCTGTGGAAGTTCTAACACGCATGACTGCATCAAATGCAATTGGTCGACTTATGTTATTTATAATATCTGTTATTAATCTCTCACCATCAGTATCAGCCTAAAATAAAAATATTTTATAAATAATATAAAATGTTGCAGTTATTAATGTTATATTATTCACTAATAATGTATAAAAAAATTTTATTAATAAATTGATAAAAATATGTAAAGCATTGAAATTTAATAACAAAATAAATTTATTATAAAGGATAATATTTATTAAAGTTAAATAATATTATTTTTATTTAATTTAAATTGATTTAAAAAATACTTACTTGAAAATATGTATACTTATATACTTCGCCACCTGTAAGCCTACAGACTTGACCTATTGTTGCTATATCAATATATGAATTATTAAAAATAAATAGATCCACACTGCACCCAGCCCCTACACAATCTTGGCCAAGGGTATTATAATAGTTACATTGTGGAGCTGAAATAAAAAAATTAATAATATATCATTTTTAAATACATTTCATATTTTTACTAATTTTTAAAATAATTAAGAGGCTTACATAAAACGCTTTTCTCTTTATCTGTTCCAAGAAGTTTGCGATCATCCCTGTTCTTCAGTTTTCCAGGAGCATTAGCACTCGGTAAAGATGAATGAAATACTATAAGCTTGCCTGCACATGATGATGCCTAAGAAATATAACAAAAAATATTTTCAATTCAACAAAAAATTTAAAAGATATATGTACCACTATAATGTTTTATTTATATAAAACTAATTGTAATTTAATTTTAATGGAATTTAATAAATATTTCAATATTGATTTAAATTGTTGATATAGAAAATCTGTAAATAATAATTGAAAAAATACTATTTTTTCAATAGAATTTATAATAAAAGCATTACTAGTACCAATTATAACAATAATAGAAATAGTTCAGTTAATTAAAAAGTTTTTAAGCCTTTATTTAAATATTGATGTCTAATTTATTATAAATATAAATTTTGAATAATTCTTATTTATAAATTATATAAATTAATATTTTGTAATATCACTTCAATATTTACTTATCTTAATGATAAGATGTTTAATAATATCTTTCATATTCCATGAGTTAATATTCAAGTTTTCATAAATAAAACATATTGTGTACAGTATTGCTTACTTTCAAAGCTTCTAATCCAGCTTGAATAGCTGGTCCCAGTATTGTTTCTGTTTCTCGAGTGTCACCAAAAAGAATTGGAATTTGAGACATTAAACTATCAATTAATGTTTCACTCTCTTCTGGATTGCAGAGAAACCCATCAAGAAGCGGCATAAATACATCTTGTACATCTCCCACAACCATCATTTGTGGTTGAGCAAGATTGGATTTTATGTTATAAAAATGAACAGAGCTATTATACGTTATAAAGCCAACTTTCATATTGGATTTAGTTTGACCCACATCAATTGGTGTATTACGAATAATTTTTTTCATATTAGAACACATCAAATTAACCAAGCCCGATTTTATCGTGTTATAAGAAACATCAATAATAAATATAATTGCAGGTGGATTTGGAAATGTATCATTCTAAAAAAATCGTATAAAATATTTTAATAAAGCCTTCACAAAAAAATTCAATGTGGCTTATTAATTATGAACATACTCTACAATAATCTTTTGTCGTTAAAAATTCGTAAGTTCCAAGTAATAATTCAGGACGTTCATAGCGATCCATTCTTTGTCCAGTATGATCCAAATGTTGAAAATACTCCAATGGAACTATGCATAAATTATAAAAATTTGTGTATATGGTTAATTAGTATTATAATTGTATAATTGTATTTTAATATACCTTCTGTTGTTGTTTTACAAAATAAGCATTGAAATCTTCTACCAGCATCAATAAATTGCATAAAAGGACTCATATATGCCTTACAACGATTACAACGTACTGGACCAATTTCACCCATATCTACTATTGGTGGTTCAAATTCATCTTCTTGTACTTGAGCCAATGGACTCAATATAAGTGAAAATGGAATTTGTGTCTAAAAAATTTTATTCGTTAAAACGTACTATTTAACCTATACAAATTATAAATTGAGTAACTCACTTGCTTAATAATATCTGCAGAAGTGGGTACTGTATATATTGATGATCGAATAAATCTTGGTGATGCATTTCCTTGATCTTCTACAGTAAATTTTGTTGTAACTAAAGGCGGAACTAATCCTTTTTGATTTGTTACAAATACTCCACTTCTTGTTCTTTGATCATCTTGAATAAGCTGTATCTAAATACACAACAAATAATATTCATTATTAAAAATATATTTAACTTTTTGTTTTTAATTTATAAATAACTTACAGGACTTGGCATTTGATTTGGATCAAGTCTTTTAACTTGCTGAGCACTAGATTGATACCCTTCAGGAGAACTTGCTATTCCACTTTGATAGGAATTCATCTGATTTGGATACATGTTCTACAAAAAACATTTATTAAACCATTTTTTTTTAAAAATTAATATTAAAATTTTTTTTTAATATCTAAATTTAAATTAAAATTTAAAATGTATTTTAAAAAATTAAAAAACAAATTTAGTAATATTTTGATTTTATGAACATAATTTTTTGAAAATCTACTTTACTAAAATTTTATTTATGACAATGTCTTACAGCTTGTCCTGGTTGATTATAATTTTGTTTTTGATATCCTTGATGATAATTTGTATCAGAATGCTGGTGGTTCAAAGAACTATATGAATTAGTAATATTTTGCTGTCCAGGTAATGGAGGGCCTGTTACGTACCGTCGTTGTTCAAGTGGTTGATTATTATATTGATACTGAGAATGTGTTGGTGGTGTTGATAACAGTACAGGTCCAGACATATTGTGTTGCCCATAATGTTGCCCTGGTAAGTTACTAGTTTGACTAGAATGAGGAGGTCTTGAGAAACCTTGCTGATCTGTATTTAAAGGATTCTGAAGATTTTGTCCAGGTAATGGTGGCCCAGACAAATTTTGTCCAGATAATGGTGGACCAGATAAGTTTTGTCCAGGCAATGATGTCCCAGACAAATTTTGTCCAGCTAAAGGTATCCCAGATAAATTTTGTCCAGGCAATGGTGGCCCAGACATATTTTGTCCAGGTAATGGTGGCCCAGACAAATTTTGTCGATTCAACATAGGGGCTGTAGAAACTGAAGGAGTTAGTGAAGAATCAGTTGTACTTTGTTGATTGTTTAATGATTGAGGTCCTAAAGGTGATGGCTGATTTAATGATGCTCCTTGTAGTTGAGATGATAAAAGAGGTGGTCTAAAAGACTGCTGATTACCCATATTTGAAGAACTTAAATTCATATTTGGTGGCTTCCCAAGAGCAGATCCCATTAAATCTGTTTGATTCATTAATGATGTAGGATATCTATTTTGACTTGATAGCTGATTATTGTGATCAGTAGACACTGGAGAAGTAGCTTGTACTGTATTTCGAGATATATTACGTTCTAAAGATAAACCAAAAGATTGTATTTGTCCAGAATATTGTTGCTGTTCTGAAAATTGGGATTCAGGATTACATCCATATGATGTTGGAAGACCAGACGCTTGTGACTTAGGAGAACCTTGTTGCTGCGATAATAATTTTTGCTGTAATAATCCAGATTTTTCTACAGAAAAATTACTTTGATCTGATTCAGCTAAAAATAAAATAGAATGTTAAATTTTTAATTACATAAAACAATCTTTATAGCTTAATATGTAATTTTCAACGTAAGATAATATTAATATATAAGATCAAACCATTTTTATATTATATTTCCTACACTTATAAGTCATTTTTTTATGTTTATACAATTTACATAATGTGTTTATATGTGCACATGTGGGTGGGGGTATGTGCATAAATAAATAGAAATGTACAATTGTTTATAAGCATATATATATCAATCCTTGGAAGACTTAGAAAGGTAGGTTGTTTATTTTTAGTAAAAAAAATTGAATATATACCTTGTGTAAGATAGTGATTTTGATTATTCATTCCATTTACAGTAGATGAAAAAGGCATTTTTGGTATACTTTTCTCAGACTGTGTAGAAAAATCTTCTGAAGGTTTTTGAATACCAGACAAAGAAATGTTAGACATCTGATCAACTAAATGAGTTTGATTAGGTTGCAGTGGTACGGCTGAACCATGTTGAGAATCAACTGATTGTCCTTGAACATCATTTACATAATAAGGTGGTTTTGTTGTATGAGCAGCATTATTTATAGATGGTTGATTTTGCAATAATTTTTGTGGAGCAAGGGATCTTAAATCTTGTGGTACTTTTGCAGAAAGGTTTGCATTAAGTTCTCCATATGGTGCATTTGATGGTGGAGGTCCATATGCTGGACGCTGTTGTTGCATGTATTGAGGATTCATGTTTATTCTATAATAAAAATATGTATTGGTTATTAACTTAATTTATACAGATTATAAATAAGTTCTTACTTTAATAATAATTTCTTTAGTGTAATAAATGAAAATATTCCCATCTACCATTATATATGATAGTTATACATTGCAAAAAAAATATTTAAAAACAAATTTATTTAGATTTGCATAACATATTTATTCTAGAAATAGAAATGCTAGTTTAAACAAACAATTAATTAACAATATAAATTATCTAATAAAATTTATTCATTGTCCAATAATATATTTATTTATTGTACAATAATAATTGTATTTATTATTTAATTAAAAATATAAAATAAGGATTTTTAATTTGTTAAATTGTAATAATAATGAAGTTTTGAATGTGCAGACACTTATTTCCGCCTAAAAATATTAACGTCAATTGAAAATTATTTTTAACGTGTGTTTTACTCATTGAATATAAGAAAAACAAATTTAAAATGATAATCATTGCTCATGAAGGTTTCTTAAGAAATAACATTGTCCATAGAATCATTATAACCTATAATTCTTGACTATCTTTAAAAATGTCTACCAAATAGAATGTTCTTTGGTTGCTTAAATATAATGTGGTTTTTGTAAAACTTGAATGCTGAACTTCTTTTGAAAATGAAAATGAAATAAATTTTTGGCATAAAAACAAGTGTTTTTGGTAGAAAATTTAATAATAAGATTGTCTAATAACTGAACAAAATACCTATTGCATTAAAGATATTCGTATTCGTGTACGTACATATACTTAAGAAAGTAAAGGCTGTGGAGTGAAATGTTTTTATTGTTTGAAGAGTACTTTAAACGTGCATTTCAGTAATTGTAATTGTTGGAAGACGATAAATTTATCTCCTTGTGAATCGGTGTTAATAAAGAGTAATACTTTCCTAATCAGGTGAAAATTGAATTGAATTCGTTAAAGTGTAAGTTAAAGTGAAGTACAATAAAATAAACAAACACAGTAGAAATAATGGAATGCAGAGTTTTATTTTGACATCGTGAAACTCGAAGACATTCACCACCGTCCAGCGAGTACACGTAACAGTGTGTGCGCGCAAGTAAATGGGCCTAAAGGCAAACGCAAATCACCCACGTATGCATGTTTGGCTTGTGTTCGTGACCCGTGCACACATCGGAATTCGAGAGCAAGAAAAGATCCAGATGGATAAGGCAGGCGCGTGCATATGTGTTGGGGCGGAAGGAAAATGGGCGATTGGAGGTGTAGGCTCGGTGGACTGTTTCCTCTGCCGATTTCGTACTTACGTTATTTGTGAAAGGTCTTGATGGAGCGCGCGTTATATGACATATCGCGCACAATTGCCGAGCGAAAGAGGAAAACTGCTCCTTTTTGCTTCAATGAGCGCGCGGTGTGACCCGTTGGCGCGACGAGCAAAGCGGACCGAGGATCGAGACACTGACTCGACTGACACGAGACTGCACTCCACTCTTACACTTTTACATGTACTTACGAGGAGGGTAAACTTTCATTGGTAAAACTAGCCTAGCCTATACTGACCAGCTGAGAGATCCGACGAGCCAACCTAAGTAGAAATGGTCAGAGATCGCAAGACTAATGATGACGTGTCACTCCGTCAGAACTCCAATTATTAAACGTTTCGCGTTTCGCTTTTAAAACGCTGCTTTTCTCGCTGCTCCTCCTCCCTTAACACCAAACCCCCCCCCCCCCGAATACTCGGCCGAGACCTCTTCTGTCCTGCAGAGGCGGCGTAGCCACGAGTATTTGGCCGCGAGTCCCGCACTCGGCTCTTCTTCTTAATCCTCCGTACCAACTTCTTTTTTTTTTTTTATTCTTCGCCGATAAGTCTAAAAATTATTTTAACTATTGAATTTGGAATGTGGGCTTTACGGACTATACAAACGCATACACGCATACACGCGTATACGCCTACGCGCGGGCGCCATAACACGCGAATTAATCCATCCGAATTACGCGTGGATTAACGCACGCACATGCGGTTTTATTTGAAAATAACGGCTTTATTTGACAAGAATTTTTTGTTTTTTTTTTTTTTGTTTTTTTTTGTTTTTGTTTTTATGATGTTTTTTATCGATGCAAAAGTAATGTTTTTTCTCCTCGGGTCGAAGCTTTGGCCTGGCGCAATATTACACGCATTACATTCGATTAATAACTCTGCACTCAAACCATCTCCTACGATAAACGAGTGTTCAGTTTCAAAATAATGAAAATAATTATGTACCCACCATTGTAACAAGTTGTGTTTTTATTTCATACGCTCTTATTGTCGGCCTAAATCTTTCTTCGAGTGCATGTGCTACACCTGTGGAATGAGAATAAATCAACTTTCGTTATAAAAAATATATTTATAGTTCATTATTACTTATAATGATTATATTGCTTTTGTATTGGACACATTGTATTTGGCGAGACTCAGATCAAATTTTTACCCAAGAATCTTTTTTATTGTATCCAGCATGCGTATAATATTTTTAAAATTTACATTTTTTAATAAGCCAATGTAATAGACTTTAAATGCCATCCGAATCCAGTGCTTTTAAATTTTTCGCCTCAAAATCTATAATTATTGCATTTTTTAATATTCAATTATTAAATCATAAAATTGAAAAAGCACATAGAATAAATACAACTCAAATTTAAAAAAAAAAAAACAAAATTTTTTTTAATATTAAATATAAAATGTAAATTTCTTAAAACGAATTAAAATTTAAAATTAAAAAAAACCTTCATGTATAAAGTTACTTTGTATCTTTTATTTGTTAAAGTTTCTGATAGCCCAGTCTAAAAAATGAAAAGTTCTCACTTTACAATATCCAAGCTCTCTGAATTATGCAAACTCTCGTGTAAATAAAATTATTCAACTTACAAAACTGTATAATATTTTTTCATTAAAAAGTCCGGGTATCCGTTACAGTAAAAACGCATTAAATAATCCTATCTGATTTAGTATTCTTTGTAATCTCTTCCGCATTAACAATTAATTTGAAGTCACATATGCTATTTTTGATATTAAACAGGTATAATTATGTGGGAAATAGTATATTAAAAAATTTCCTTCGAAATAAATACGTTATATTGCAAATATAAAGAAATTTTCGTTTGTAAAATTTTCTTGATTCATAAAATAATAAACGCCTCAACTAATGATACAAATACAAATGTACATTCGTTGATAAATGTTTAAAATCATGTTTTAATTCTTACATTAATTAATTAATTAATTACGATAATTTTTATTTATATGCACGTTTAAATATATACTTCGATAAAGAAATAAATTAACGTTAATGATAATATTGATTCAATATTTTTATCTTAAGTTTAAGTTTAAAAATTACCATTTACGTACACGAATAATTTTATAAAATTCAAAAATTTAATATAAATAAATATATTGATATAAAATATAAATTATGACATAAATAAGTAACTTGGAATAAAATGCTAATTTTATGTTAATGAACCAATAATAACTAGTAATACTCAAAAATATTTTTCAACATATTTTTATCTTATAAAATTTATTTTGCATCAATATATTTATTTCAATCATCTCTTTAGATTTATTTTATCAGTAATGCGATACATCGTCATCTACCGATGAAAATGCTTCTTTTCTTGAAATTCCAAAAATATTAAGATTTACTATTTTATTATTTATTAACTTTGTTTGTGTTACTCTCATCTAATAAATTTAACAATAATTGATTCAATAAAATATACTGATATATTTATTATTGAATGATATTCTCTGTTTTTTATTTCATTTACTCAATTCTTTTTGTACAATGATGAAGTAAAATGTTTGCAGTATTTTAGTATTAATATTGTAATAATATTGGTAATAATATTGAAATAATTTTTGTATGGCCTTCAGTTAGATTCTGATGATTTTTTCAGAAAAATAAAATTAAAAAAAATTATGTTATAAATATAGTAAATTATAAATTTAAACTTACTATTCATATATGAAAATATTAAATAAATTAATTAAATTCATCTTGTACATAGCTTTTTTAAAAAAATATTTTTTCAAATATTTTATGACTCTTAAAATATTTACTATTATTCAACCCTTTTAAACATACTATAACGTTAATTAATATTTTATATATACACATATAAATGTGTGTGTGTGTGTGTGTGTGTGTGTGTGTTTATATTATCTTTCTATATTAATAATTATTAGCTTGGTGTTTATGAAATTATGAAATGTCATAACGTAATAAGAAAATGTCTTTTATAATGTAATTAAATTAAAGTAATTATTTTATTTAGGTACATTAAAATGAAAATAAATGTTTGTATGTATATATAATATTTTGGCATTCATTTAAATATTAGAAAATAAATAACATATAAACCCTACATTTTTATTTATAAGCATTCATTAATTAATAAAAGCTTTTCCGTATCACATCCTATTTATCATGTCATAGCTATGAACTATCTTGTTAAAGCGATTATATTTTTTAAAATTTCATCTAAATCGGTCAAGGCATTCTAAAGTTCCAGTCGTAAAGGGATGCATTATATTTTATGTACAAAGATTATTAAAACATCTTTGCTTTAATTTTGCGATTAATAATATATTCAGATTTTATATAAATACTTTCTAAAAACATTATTCTACAGATGTTTGTAAGCATTCAATTAATAAATTCATTTGTTTTAATTTTTTGATTCTTAAAAATAAAAGTGATAAATTTTTCTATAAAAAACATATTAAAATCTAATTTATGCATTTACCTAAACCAATATCTTTAAGTCTTTACTTCCTTGATTATTATAGGTGTTCAAATAATGATTATCTGCATTATTAGAAATAAATATTTGATGTACTAGTATTCCTCGTGTATTTCATATTGGTTTACTTTCCGAATAGGTAAAATAAGTGCAGTATTGTAAATATAAAGTTTTATTTTTGATACTTAAAAATTGTTTATAAAAATATAAATTCATAAAAATATCTACATTTATATTCAAAATTGTTATTATGACTTGATAGCTCTGTAAGAAAATTATTAAAAAAGCCATTATTAGTTTATTAGTACACTTTATGTCTACGAACCTTTTAAGTTAAAATTAGTAATAAAAATATACAACTCGACGTATTAAAAACAAATAAAATTATAAATATACAAAATTTAATTTAAATGTCTAATACCTAACCAATTATTTATTCATCACAAATTTCAGTGATTTTTTATAAATCTTAACATTCTTTTTTTGTATTACAAATAAATATTTTATTGTAAATACACGAGAATCATATATATTGTTGTTATATAGTCGATATAATGTTGACGTGTATATGACAGAAAATGTGAAGGACTGAGGCAAAGGAAAAGTTTATGCAATTATTTAATTAGACAATATGAATAGACAGGGGTTTTATTTTTACCCCATTCGCTTCTGTTTTATTTTATTTAAGGATAGTCGATATAAAAAAACCGTCCATAACACGAGGCGGAAAAAGCCTTCTTATAATTTATTTCTGAGACGACTTTCTTCCTTCGGGTAACCACTTGCGCACCTCCTGCAGGTCGTCCGTTTTGCTATCACTTGTATCTGGCTATTCACTCACTTAGCGACGCTACCGCCAACCGAGCCGCTTAAAATTATGATACCCACTATCTATACACCTGTGGCGGCAGGTATACTGCAATCACCACTACACACGACTAAAAACACACGCCCAAAATTAAAACTCTCACAAATACCAATGAATAAATTCATAGTCAAATCGCAACTACTTAATGCTGCACGTGGACCTGCTCGCTCGCACAGATCATATTAGTCTGCCTCACGCTCTCTCTTACTCTCATCTTAATTCGGCGGTCCATGGCTCAAGATAAAATATACATTATTATAGATGTGCTGTACTCTTTGGGGAAATAATGAACCCAACAGGCGTTACATTGAAGAAATTATAAGAAGCAAATCAGCTGCTAACAACTCCATCATTATTGTAAATTATTTCAAATAAAAAAAAGCATCATTAGAAACCATCAGTTTTCACATAAACTAAAGCATATATCTGATAAACAAAAATAATTGTAATGTTCAGAAAATTTTTTATAACTGTATATCAATGGTATTTTTATTATTAAGAAATATTTATTAATAATTATTCATAATTCAAACCAAGTTAACTTTTGAGAATGGATATTATGGTTTACAAGATTTAAGATAAACACAAAAGACAGACGGATATTGAAAAATGTTACTCTCCATACAAACAACGCCACAGATAATAAAAATATTCTATATTATACAATTCGTTCAATCATAAAAACTATTACAAATATTAATAATTAAAAAATTCAACTCTAATTAAAAAAAAAATAAAAAAAAATTAATTGATTTTTTGGAATACTAAAGATTAAAATTTATTGATTTGAAATATTAATCATTTTGAATAATTAGTCAAATCAACATGCGTTCTTGTTTATTACGTTTATTAATGTAATAAATTTTCATTATATATTGACAGATTAAAAATATATAAGGAAAAATTAGTTATGCACACAAAAATATTTTATATTAAAACAAAATACAATAAATTATAACAAAATAAATATTTTCATCTGACACAATTATAAAAATAATTGAGTGATTAAAAACGCAGAATCGAGAAACACAGTGATAATCGTGATAAAGAGGAAAGCCTACCGCAGATATTAAATTATTTAGGTATTAAATATACAATTAACGATTTTTTAAAACTAATTTTATGCAAAAATTTTAAAGTTACAGAAAAATAATTAAAATATTTAAAATTAAATTAAAAATTAAAAAGTTCTTAAAAATGTGAAAACAATCAAAATTAAAATTCAATTATTAATTTTTAATTACAAAATATGATAATTATAAATGTAGTTAAATAATAATTAATAACTGGTTTTATATGCTAAATAAAAATTGATATGAACGAAAAGTTTTTTTTTAAGTAAAACCATAAAAATTAAATATTTATTTTAACTGTTTGCATGATTTATGATTCTGTCAACTAAATTAAATTTCCATTAACTAAATTTTAAAACAAAATTTAAAAATATAATTATCTTTGAATAAATTTTAATATTTCTCTAACCAGTGTTAATTAATTAGTCAAATATTATGAGTATAAAATAATGTTGCAACAATTTCAAACATTAAATCAAATTACTGTTCATTCTTGCATATAATATGAACTTTTGCAATTTTTCAATAATTTTATTTAATCTTATCAATTTAATAACTTAATAGAATAAACACATTTTATAAGTTATTATACAGGAAATAAATCATAATAATACTATATTATACAAATATTCTTTAGACAAATACTTTCAATTAATAAAATAATTAAGTAGTCTTTAGTTAAAAATATTTTTTAAATAGTAATATCTTTTAAATCAATAACCATCACATACCGTGCATCATCATTATTGTTTTAAGTTTTTATAATGTGATTAATCATTATATATTGTAAATTAATTTATGTAATAACAACCACTAGTACTTTACAATATTAATTATATTTTAAATAAAGATTTTTATTAAATTAAAACTATTTAATAAAAAATATTAAGTTTCTATCAATAAGTTTTGTAACTTAATCTTTATATATTTTAATTAAGTTTAAAAATAATTCTGAATTAACAATTAATTTTATTGTAAACAATACCCTTAAAAAATCTAATTTAAACTTTTAGAATTAATGAAATGATATCTCAATATTTTGATGTGATAATTTATGTAAGTAAAATTTTTTTATTTACATTTTCTCGTCTTTATTTTGACTTTTTTGTGCAATATATAAATGCAATATTGAATAATTTGTATTGTGATTCAATTATATAGAATTACAAAGTTAATTATTTTATTTTGAATATTAAATTTTTTTTTATGGTATACTAAAAATTTTATATGAAGATAAATTATTTTATGGTGTTTATAATATTAATTATTTTTTCCAAAGTTCTTCAAAAGATAACTCTAATCAATATAAGACTGATTTTTTAAATCAAAGAAATTTTGCTTTCTCATTTATGTCTTCTAATAATAATATTATTACAAAGAACTAATCCCACTCGTTTTAAATATATCTTTAAAAGGTTTTAACATGATTGATTTTTGTATGAATTATGTAAATCCTTAAATTTAATTATTGTTATTTTATGATTTATTTAATAAATAAGTATTTAATGATTGATTAGGCCTGTAATTATTTTAGAAATTAAAAGATTTTGGTCATTTTTTTTAATTTGTCAAGCTTAAATTTGTATTTGTACTAAACATTAAATATTTTTTATGTATATTATGATAATGTATAATGAATTATATATACATTTTCATACATTATTATGATAGAAAGTTATAAAGAATAACAAATTTACTATCTTCTTAAGTTTTCATTAAAATTTTAACTAGAATTTGTTGAACTGCAATACCATTTTTTTTATTTTTATCAAAAATATGTTAGAATAATGATTTTAATCTTGTCTGCATTCTTATAATATATTGTGATTTAATATTTTTAATAAAAACCTAATATGTTATGATATATGAATGTATATAAAATAGTATGTCTTTATCCTTAAATTTCTAAAAATAAATAAAAAAAGGTACAACTAATATATTAATTTTGTAATTAAAATGTTTTATTTTTAAATCATATAATTTATTTATATAAATATCAATTATTTTGAGCTAAATCAAATAATTTTTTTTAGTATCTTTTGTTTTTTTTTAACCAATTTTATTAATATTATTAGTACAGTACTAAAGATAAACAAAAATTGAAAATATATTTAACTCTATTTTTAATTAATTTAATGATTTATTTATCTACTCATAATTTTGTTAACAATGATCTAAAAAATGAATATCAAAATAAATAAATTTATCTACAAGACTACGTGTTGGTCCAATAATTCTCTAACTACAAATTTTCAAGTATCAAATAATCATTTCAATAGTATATCAATAAAATAAAAAAATTAATAATTTATAAAAGATACAGTTAATCATATATAGTCAAAAAGATTATAAATGTCTAATTATTTTCATTTTAAATATGCAAAAAATGAGTATTGATGTAACCTATCTATTTGTTATGTCAAAGTAATAAACTACTAATATAACATTCAAATATAAACTTTTATTTTAAAAATACATAAAGTATTACTGGATTATAATATTTTTTTTAACTCACTTAACAAAAATTATAATAATGATTTTTTGATAAAGTACATTTTATAAAATATTTTTATACTTCACTATATAAATATGTAAACCACAAAAAATGAACATACCAAATTCTTAGCAAAAAGTATTTTTTATTTAACAATCATTAAAAAAGAAAAAGTAAAAGGTCGAATGATTTTCTAAGATTAATTTTTTTGTCAACAACCTTTTAATCAACCACCTTAAATTCCCAAGTTTTTTAAAATTATTGTTATACAATAATATAAATGAATATTCTTCTAAATATAAATTAAAAAATATTAGTGATAAGAAATATGTAAATAGAAAAATTTTATTAAAAACAAATAATAGTGCAACTATGTTTTTATCCATAAATGTCAAAATATGAATTAATAATTCATATTTACTCATTTTCTAATCAATACTTAACAATTATTAATTATTAGATCATTAATAAAATAACAAAATACCCATCATTTTGTTTTTATTGCAAAAGAAAAACTTAATCTCTGTTCTGTGAGAAAAATCTTGTACAATTTCTAGATTTTATAATTTAAATTTATAATTTAAAAAACATTCAACTAATAATTATTACTTATTAAATGAGACTTAAAAGTTCATGCTTGTATAATTATATAAAAAATATCTTCTCTAAATCTTTTTATTTATACAATTTAGTTTTGATTTTTTTTTTTTTTTTATCAAGTACTATAAACGAATTGTTTGTATTACATCAATTTTAAATTAATAAATAAATTAAAAAAGAAAACAGTTTAGCAACATTTTAATAAATAAATATAATTATTAAATTTTAATAATTTGTAATTAATTGATATTTTTATAATTATTTATCAGAGACATTTGATCATTTGATTTATCTTTTCTTTTACAACCTTAATCTCTGTTCTGTGTTTACAACCTTACTCTAAGAATTGACTGTCAGAAGTACGTCATAGTTAATTTTGAAGTTGGTACATAAGTATGGTTACATTAAATCAGTAATCTTAAACAGCTGAGTCAAATTTGGTTTTATTTTTTTTTTATAAAATTACAAAAAGTACCTGTTTACTTTTTGCCTCAACAAATTTATGTGTCTAAACAATAATTTAAATAGGAAAAAATAATTCATTTTTAAACTATATAAATATAAGTGTAAATACGAGGTATAAAAATATATATTGTAACCAAATTATTGTTCGTAACTTTAAAAATCATTGCTATATACATTTTTTAATTAAATTAAAATTATATTTAAAATTAGTTTTTTATTTTTTATATTAATTATATAAAATCGTATATAAAAGCTACATGAATATTGAGTCTGTATCATTGTTTAGTTTATTAATCCAGACAATATTCTAGTGAAAAATATATAATGAATCTTGATATTGTTACAGCATAAATATAAATATTTACTGTTCACTTTTGGACAAAAATGAATCAAAAAAGAATAGAAGAAGAAAATACATTTGCTAATTTAGGTAGTTACTTTGATAACAGTACACCTACTATTTTTGATGAAATCGTTTCATCCCATAAACCAAATATTTTCTCAATGAATACTACTAAATTTAATATGCCCTCTGGAACTTCTAACAATATTTTTGAAAATGATTCTTCATTCGAAGATCAATTTAATGAACATACTTTTGTTAATGATATTCATCGTGATGCATGGATTCCTTCTGATAATACTCGAAAAATATTACATGCAATTGTTACTTCTACCAATGCAAATAATCATGTGGATAGAGAAAACTTAACCATGCCAGGACTTGCTTTAGCTGAAGAAATGTCCGACCCTATAAAAGAAGCTGTAGCATGTTTTTTAGGTGAAGAAGAAGCTATGAATAGAAATACTACAATTTTGTCAGATGTAACACAGGTGAATTTAACATAAATTACTATATTAATTATATATCATATATTTATAATTCTATTAAATTTTACTTTTATATTATTGTATATATTTAAGTCAATTTAATTGCACATAAATATTATAATTTAAATTACATACCAAGATTTTGATTTCTTAAAATTTTACTTCATAAAAATAAACATTTTCTGATATTTATAAAATAATTATTTAAAAAATTATTGTTTAATAGTTAATCAATATTTAATTCATACATGTAAATTTTATTTAAAATTTTTATAGACATTTAATTTAAGGCAGTATAATAAATTCTATTGAAAAGTTTTTAAAAAGTTGTATTTTATATGTTAGCACGATATTTAATGATTAAAAATTTTTTTATATCATAGGATGAAAGAGGATTGTGTTGTTTAATTAAAGAAAGATGTTTTAGAGCAGCAATTAACTTATCTGGACGACTTCTTGCTGTATATGGTCAGGGTTATGGAAAAATAAATCATCCAAGTAAACATACACCACATTCTCTTCAATTATGGTTTACTAGACTAGCCTTGTTAACAAAATTGAAACAAATAGATATACTGGAAATTGAATCAACACCTTTTCAAAATCTTGACAAACCAGACATGTATTTTGCATTTTACCCTGAGCTGTATGGTACAAGATCTGGTTCTATGGCTTGTTTTTCATTTAGATTATTACTTGCAGAAATTCCAATGTATTATGGAAAAGGAAAACGTACTATAGATAATTTGTATGCACTTATTGCTACAATAAAGAAAATTATTCAAAACTTAGAAAATGGTCTATCAGAAGAAGGTAGTATTGTCAAATTCAACATGGAAGAAAAAGAAAGTTCCATCCAGCTCTGGAAAGCACGAAAATCTAGAATATTGATTTCTATAGTGAATTGTGCTTTTTCAACAAAAAATTATATTTTAGCAACAGAAGTCTTAGAACAAGTATTAAATTCATTTGAATGGAATAAAGGACAAGTTGAAATTCTTGATTCAGCTATTGCTAGAATATACTTATCACTAGGAGATGTTTCAGCAGCTGAAAAAAAGTTCACATTTCAAACAGAAAATTCAAAAACTGAAAATATTAAACAACTCATAAACAGAGGCTTTCTTGCAATTGCCCAGAACAATTTTCAACAAGCATTGGAATATTACAATGCAGCATTTGAATTTGATTCTTCTAATATTATGTTAATAAATAACATTGCTGTGTGTTTACTCTATACTGGAAAACTGGAAGCTGCTGTCCAATTAATGGAAAAGATGATCAATGTGCAAAATTCTATTAGAAGTTTACAAGAACCTGTTTTACTAAATATGTGTATATTGTATGAATTGCATACCACTCATAGCAAACAATCAAAGTTTAATTTACTTAAACAACTGAATAGGTATAATAGTGATGCTTCAAATATTCAGTGTTTAAAACTGTCTATGTAAAAATTGTTAAAAATATTAATCAGTATTATTAAAATTTTTATTTAGTTTATAGATTACAAAAATGATTTGAAATTCTTTAAAAAATAATAAAGAATATAAGGTCTCAGGTAAAACGAATTTTTGAGTGTATAGTTTTTATTATTTTTTTGTCATTGTTAATTCATGTTCTACAAAATTTATTTATGATACTTAATTGAGAATAATTTATTCAGACGCGTATTAAGCGGCATTCACTCTTTTTTTTAATTATATAAATGAAACCGATTGCTAAATATTAAAATACATAAAAAAAACATGAAAGTAGTTGTTATAAAATAAATTTGAATTTTGGAGACAAATTTCACTTTTTTATATTTGAAGTATATTTTTAACGGTAGAATCTAGCTAAGAATAGACACATAGTGTTACAACACAATATTGTATATTACAACATCTGATATTCTTTTGATTTTTATCTAGCGTAAATGTAATTGGTTTAGCAATTTCATTATGCATTTCCATCTATATTTGCATTAGACAAATTCAAAGAATTTGCATTGTCAAATGTCATTTTAAACTTCAATTAAGAAAAAAATGAGATGTCATTAATAATTAATATAATTAACTAAAGTTACTTTTAACAAAAAATAGCTTAAGTCCTTATACACAATAATGTTCAAAATTTTAATTACTATCAGCCATTTTACTAATATAACTTTTAGATTAAAATCTTTTTGATGTAGTAACTTTATTCAGATGACAGTGTTGTAGCAAGATATAATGCAAATGTTGAAGTATAGTTACAGAAACCTTGCCGATAGAGTCCCATTTCACTTTTACTTTCTAACTAGAGTTTTATAATGTATAAAATTGGAATATAAGAAACCAATTTGTATTTATAGACTTAACTTTGGTTGTATGAAAACCTTATCAATAAGACTAAATTTCTTTTATTTTAAAAAAATGCTTTATAATGACAAATTATTTTAACAGATTTGATTATTTTTTTTTTAATAATTTTAAAAAAATACATTTTATATTTTTTATATTAAAAACTTAATGTAATAAACAAATTGTAATGAAATAAATTAGTCCACAACATTGTCAATATTAGTGAAAGAGTCTGTTATAAATACAAATACGAAAATTAATTTTTGTATAACGTTTATTTGCGTATATACGTGATGAAAAATGGCTATTTGTTTTTGTTCTCTCCCGAGTAGAAATTTGGATGTCGCTTTAATATTTTTTTATGAATTTTATAATAAAAACTTTAAAAAAGAAGATTCATGATTTGGTCTTACTATAATTTTAATAATTTTCTGATTTATCTTTTATAAAATCCAGAATTGGTTAATCTTATTAACATGCGTGATTTTCTTTTAACTTCACTTTTATTTTCACTGCATATTTCTATTTAATCAATAATATAACGAAAGTAACATTTATAAGTCAATGCTCAATTACTGCAAATAATGGTCACCAAGGTTTAATTTTAATATGGTTATGGGTTCATAAACTAAGATTTTTTATTAAGATTTTATCAAATTTATATTATTGATTAACCAAATTACAAATACATTTCTTAAACCCTTTCCTTGAAATTACCATTTTCGTTTTGAATATTGTATAAAAAAAAATAAAAAGTTATGAAGACATCAAAAATATTATAAGTTTCTTTAATTACATACCTATTGCACATAAATAATTTTTTTACAAATACTTCTTTTTTAAAGACTAATAGAATATTAAATATAATTTACATATAAAAATCTTTCACTTTAGAACAAATATTAATGACTATTTCAGACTATGTGAACATGAAATTGAATATTAATATTATAAAGTACACAATTAAAATATTTAACTAAAAAACTACACATCATTTCCCAAAAATGTTGAACCCAATAAAATTTAATGTAAAATGAAAAAGGTAATTTCATACATCAAAACCTCAAACATGACCTTCAAATAAGTGTTATATGCCATTGTAATGAAATTTCTACTCGGTCCTTAAACACCTCGAATAATCCATCATCATCTTTTTCATGATTAACTTTAGTATCATCATTATCATTAATATGACCATCATAACTCTTGTACAGTACGAGTGAAATGAGTAGCGTTGGAAAGGTGGAAGTATTGGTGGCATCGTTGTCCCCATTAATTCGTGGCACATTTTACTCGTGAAGAGCCATTATCTTCATCCTCATGATGTACATGGTCTCTGTCTGATGTCTCATAATCAGCGTCAAGATCCATGAGTGGACATTCCTCAGCACCATATGGAATTTGCACTTCTTTTCTTGGTGGTAGGCACTTTTCAAGTGTGGGAATGATAGTAGGGTCAATAACAGGAGGAATGTCAACCCTGAACTGTATAATCAAACGGCCTTTGGTAAAGGGATCCTTGTGCACAGGCATACCTTCACCTGGAATACATTTAATATCTCCATCTTTAATCACATTTCCAGGTTCAGACGAAATTAGGAGATCTCGTTGATCTAATGTTTGAATGACCTTCTGGAAACCACATAAAGCCTCAACTAGTTGTAACTTTATAAGCATTTTGAGATCATTACCAGACCGCCTGTCAATGAAAAGTTATTTGAGTTAAAGCCAAAACATTGTTTTATTTTTATTTTGCTTTGTATATTAATCATTCATTTCATTATTATTATTAAATACATTAAATTGAGTAAGTAATATAATATTTTTATTTAAACTGATTTTTCAAAAAAATTTAACCTACATTAGCTTATTTATATTAGTAAAATTTATTAAATATAAAAATTTTGAGTAAAAAATTTAATTATAAATGATGTTAAAAATAACAGCTCCTAAATAGAATAAAAAGTTAAATAATTTGAATGTTATTTTTAAAAAATATGAATTTAGTAATTGAAAATAATTGATTTAAATTAACATTTCAAAAACATTTCAATTATCAGTAAATATTTTAAAATAAAAGAAATAAAAAATATTGTTTAGACCATAGGAAAATTAAAAATTTCAGATCACTGTATACTTCAATTTGACAGTCAAAATATTGCCAACATTATGAAAACATTAAATATTTATTTTCATAACAGTGAGCTATTAATATATATTCTTAGCACGTTAATTATTTTAGAAAAACTAGTGTGACTTAATCACTAAATATTGTAACTTTTTATATATTTTAAAATCATTGATATGTTCACATTCATTCATTAGATTTACTAAAATAGTAGTAAATATTTGAATAATTAAATAATTCAGAAGCTCAGTAGAAAAAAAATAAAATACACAACTTACATGAAAGTTTCGTGTTCTTTTTGTTCCAACAAAATAACAATATTTCCTGGCTCTCTGTCAGGTTCCTGATCACCTTGACCCGTAAACACAATTCTTTCAGAGTGCATCATACCCTTGTCAATAAATACTTCCAGAATCTTCCTATCTCTGATAGTTTTCTTGCCATTACACTGCACACAACGGTCCTTTGACTTGATATGGTCACCTTGACCCTTACACTTGGTACAAGTAGAACGATACTCCTGCATCATGCCAGGAGCTAATTGTTGAATCTGAATTTTATAACCCATACCATCACACATTCTGCACTGCTCCACTGCATCTTTTTTACCCCCGATGCCCTCACACTTATCACAAATGACATTTTTTTGTAGGGCTAATTTTCGCACTGTACCCTTGTAAAGCTCTTCCAGAGTAACTGAAAGTTGGTGTACAACATCACGACCTCGTCGCTTCCTACGACCATCGCCAAAGATCATCTCAAAGATATCCATAGGCGAGGATCCACTAGCACTCATTCCACCCTCTTTGAGAGCTTGCTCACCACCTGCATCATAGATCCTTTTTTTCTCTGGATTCGAGAGAACTTCATAGGCTTGTGACATTTGTTTAAACTACAATATTATACAATTAATACTCTTACCTTTTAATCATTCAATTAAATTTTACAAATATAATTTGTTTTAAGTGAAAGAAGAAACATTAAAAAATTTATCATTGTTAAAAGTTATACAAAACCAAAATTCATAATTTTTGTTAACTTAAAATGATAAATTATAAATTAAATATAATTTTAAATTTGTAATTAAATTTTTTCAATACATATAACTTCTTACTATTTATTATTATTTAATTTTTAATTTTTAATTTTTATATGATAATATTCATTGAATCAACCTTTAAAATTATGAATTGCTTGTTAATATATATTTTTTACTTTATACAAGAATTTTATAAACAAAACTTAATATGTATTTGTGATAAATTTTTAGCTTCTTGAGCAAATAATAAAAATGAATATATCAATTAACATACTTATTTAAAATATATTAAAAGAATTTTTGAAAATTTTATTGAAAATTATTAAATATTGTTTAATTAGAAATATTGAAAGTTCTTAATTAGTTATTATATAGTATTAAATTTATATAATCTGCTTTGTAGATTAGATATTTAATAATGACACTGAGTTTATAAATTACATTTATTGTATTAAAAATGTCATAATAAAACTATATATAAATTGAAAAATTTTATAAAAACCAGGTTGTTTAGTAATGAAATAATATTTATACTAACCTTTTCACCTTCATTAGGATTTTTATCAGGATGATACTTTAGAGCAAGTTTTCTGAAAGCTTTTTTTAGATCTTCCTGTGAACATCCAGGCTTGACACCTAGGACATCATAGAAAGTTGTTTCTTTAACCATGTTTCCTAAGTAATCCACTTTGCCTTAATATATTGAACACTTCAAATGGACTTTTCAGTCAAAAAATAAATGTATTCTAGTTATCCTGCAACAAATAAGAGGCATTTAAAGATTAAAATCTTTCTTTTATTTTAATATTATTATTTTTGAAAAGTGAAACTTTTTTCAAAAATTTATTGTTTTTTCTAATATAAAATTTTAATAATTAAAAATACAATAAATCACACACGCTAAAGAAATTTTATTGAATTTAAAGTATTTTACAAATCACATATATTCATTTTACATGCATTAAGAAATAATATTATCAACTTTCTTAACTAATCTAATCATTTATATTATGAAGGCAGAAGTTTTTTTACTATTATACAATTAAATTAAAAAAAAAAGAAAACTGAATATACTTGAAATTTTTGCAAGTAATAATTTTTATTAGGAAAATATATATGCAAAATACTGTAAACTGTATCATTAAATAAATGAACACAATATAAATATTTTGTTAAAGAGATCTTCACGATAAACTAGAGGACATATACCATTGATTTAATGAATATACAGTTAAATTTAAAGACAAAGATAAATTAAAAATAAAAAAATTATAGATTGTTAAGTTACATTATGAGGTATATTTTTTCCAATAAAGAAAATAATTAACTTTGATGTTTTTGTTACAAAAATTATAGTAACTCTATAACACACATTAATAATTTATTATATAGATTTTGTAATTATTTAATCATAGGTATATATTGTGCAACGAAATTTCGAAATAATTAAATTTTGTTCCCTCTTTATTTGTTCTTTTATGCAATATGGAATAAAATTGGAAAATGCCAAAATTTAAAAATCTAGTAACCTTATTTTATAATAAATATTTAAATTAAAGGGTTATAAGACGCAAATTAATGAACATAAATATTGGCGTTACCAAGTCAGATTCAAAGGCCAATGTTTTGTTCTTACGTCTTCATATAATTTTACATAGATAATTTGTACAAGGTCGAAAAACCAAAAAATTAACGAACAGTGCCAAAGTGTATTTGTGTGTGCGAGTGTGTAATACTGTTCTAACCGAGGAAATGAAAATGTTAGCGGCGGAAGTGAACAGGCGAATCTTGAGCTAGGCATGTGGCGATTTACAAAGCCACTGGAAAATTACAAGGAGTCAAATGCCTCGAATAATTCAGGATATCTGGACATTTACACGTTTTGTTGTACAATTCACAAATCTATTTCTCAATTTTTCATTCGCCTCTCTGCCTCGTATTTTCCTCCCTCTCTCACTCCTGACGATGCTACTCTGGCTTGAAGTATAACCCAAGGGGCTTAGTCTATTCTAAATAATTTCCTACACTAATAATTAAAGCAACACGTGAAATGGAAGAGAAAAGAGAAATTGTCAAGCAAGCGACGAAGGTACAGTTGGGTAATGAGGAAAACTCTCATTAAAGCCGTGCCGCTGAAATCGCCTCCATTGCTACGGATGAATACGGCGTGAATGTCGATAACGACGACGACGACGACGACGACGACGACGACGACGACGACGACGACGACGACGACGACGACGACAATAAATCTATTTTAGATCCACACCATAAGGGCAGCCCACGAGATTCGTCGGAAAATAGTCATTACCTCGCCGCTGAGCTTGTCCAGCCGAAAATCACGAAAGCCCCCGTGGGTGGTTTAGCAAAGCAGAGCGTGACTGCCCAATTTTACCTCCACGAGGCGCGACCCAACAACCGAGATAAAAAAACGACCAAGTGAAATATGCTTGGGTAAATTGGGTCTGCGTTCTCGGTGTCTCACTCGCTCGCTCGTCCCATCGACCCGCCGTCTCGCACCTCTTTGTCCCGCTCGGGCTCCGCAGGCTCACCACCGACCATTTCGCCTTTACAATTGCATAATTACCTGTTAGGTGCACGAGTGCCTGGAGTTCGTGTAGGCCCGTACGAAGAGTAAACGATCTTCGAAGCCCGCACGGAGACACTTTCTGGCACGGTTTCTGAGGGAGAAGTCACCTGCGACTACTGCTCGCGTGGTCGATGAAAAACTCGCACACTGTACGACGACGGTAGTGAAAGATTACTCGTGCGGTATTGTAGTCCGATTTCGTTCGAGAAACTTCCGTCGCCCGACCAATACCTACACACGCTCGTGTGCGCGCGACCAATGGAATGGTGGACTTTCCACTGAAGCAGGCCCACTTGATGGATGTTTTTTTTTGAGAAAAGGTTCGAAAAGAAATAATATCGTTGGCTTGGGAACAACCAATTGAATCCCTGTACTTATCTCCATTGCTAGATTTCACTTTTTTGGAACGGCCGTGCAACATTCGCGGATGGTGGATTTCGCGTTCGACGGATCGCGAACCGTCGTTTTGAAAAGCAGAGAACCCGGCTGCGCACCTCAGCCGAAATAAAAAATCATAATTTTCAAAATTTTGATTTTTGATTTCAGCTTCCTTTGAGCTACAAGACAATTGAAATGAGTGGGCAAAATCGGGTCGGTTAAAAAAAAATTTATTTTATTTACCAAAACTCATAAAAAATATAAATTCCATATCATACAAAAATTGATTATACGTTTAAAGGCGCTGTTATTATTACTGTGTGCAGCACGGACACAGTGCAGTCGTACTCATGCGTGCATGCCTAAAAACATGCATACACACACGTATTTGTAATAATTGATAAATCACAATGTTATACTTTACATAAAGCAGTCAAATAATTTTCAACATTTTCAAAAAAAGTTTTTATATCATCAAATAATGCCGCCCTCCGCATATCATTAACATCACAATCCCTTCTTTATTTTTAATTTTTTCTTCATCTGAGTTTGCTGTATTTTCCTCTTTAAAACTCCTTTTTTATTTACAACAGTCCTATTACTTATATTTGTACGCCTTGCCTGAGTGTTTCTCTAAAAATAATGGCCAATAGTTAATCAACAATCATTGAACAATTAAACTTCAATTGTAATAACTTTACACATACACGAATTCTTTTTAGTTTTCTCATGACTGGCTGGGGTAAATCGTAATGCTCAATGGACTTCAAAATATGAGTTCGAAAATGAACTCTCATAGATTCTGGTGTTCTGTGCGTTAAAAACTAAAACATGATTTATAATGATAAAAATATAAAATCATTATTTAATAATTATAAAATAATATTATTGCATACGTACACCTTCAGAAAACATGCGCCTATATAAACTAGGACTTTTAACTAAAAAGAATAGTTTATTAATTATAATATAATCTAGTATAAGACGACATTCCCATGGCTCCCAATAATTTATTCTGAAAATCAATATACCGTATAAAATTTTAATGAAATTCAATATTATCTTTTAGTCTCATTTTATTTAAATTTTTATACTTACTTTTTAGGATTTTTATCATCGGCTGGAGAATTTGCATAGCTATAAATTAATATTTGAATATAAATATAAATTTTAAGTTTAATTGTAAAATAAAAAATTGATGCATAATAAATGTTACATCTTACCAATGGCCAATTGGACATTCGTTTTTTGATTGAAGTTTTTTATTAATTGTTGCTGGTTTAATTGGTATATCAGTAGATCTGCACAAATTAAAAAAATTACCTATTAGTAACTGTTACAATGTTTATTCATGAATCAATACTCACTTACCTGCTTGGTGTGCATTTAATTTTTTTGTTTTGTTTAACAGGGATTTCTTCTGGCTTATATGTTGGATCACATACCAAACAAGCATCTTGACCATTATGAAAACTATAATTTAAAATTGTACAAAATAAAAATTATATTTGTATCTTAAATTAATTTTATGTAATTAACTATAAATTATACTGACTTGCTACAACAAGGTTCAAAATCACGAAAATCTCTCTTTTCTTGATCTTTTGTCCCAAATCTATAAATACTTACAAATACATTACAAATTTTATGTAGCAAAAAAATGAAATAATTGTACATAAATGCATAAAGAAAAGGCTTTATAATCTAAAAATTACTTTACCTATATTGTTCTATATTTAAATATCTATTAGCATCAATGCAGTCACGAAAAAATGCTACATTGTAGAACCGACTGGTATTTTCAATTAATGAATTAAAATATTCAACAGTAGTGAAGACATACTTTGGAAAATTATTACATGTAGCTCCAAAATGCTAAAAATAGAAATAAATTAAATCATTCTTTGCATAAATTGACCTACTACTACTAATTTATTTATAAGTTATATATTGTGTGGAAGTATGTCAAAAATAAAATTATGGTTATATTGTTAGAATGTGTATATAAGTTTAAAAATGTGATAATAAATAATAAGTAAATTGTTAATTAAAAAAAATGACAAGAATATACATTGATTAATATTGTTTGAATTAATTATATATTAAAAGTACATTATTTGGATTCTTAATGGTACCTTTACGATAGTTTTTAAAGTATTCTCCTTCTCTTCCGAAAATCCTTGAAATCCAAATGACTTTCGTGCAAATAAATTGAGATTAAGTACTTCATCGTCACTTTCATCATCAGAACACCAACCCGCCATTTTTCCAAACACTGCTCATACACGCTTTAGATGCTGTGGGAAATCAGATCAACTCCAACAGTTACCCGTTCTTAAGATTTGCCGACAGTACTTTCCAATAGTTCGAACTTCATTTCTAGCTCAGCCCCTCCAATAATGCCTGTTTTCACCAAAACGTAAATGCAATTTCAAATTACATGTGCGAAAGATCTGTTGCTTGTACTCCGGAGGCTTGTTGCTCGTACTGTCGATAAAGCAGTTTGCGATTGGATTGAAGATGTGTAAGCACACACAGAAGATTAAGTGTAAGCATAAGACTTTATTTGAATCGAAGAAATTGAAACTTATTTTGAACGATTAATTTTAAAGATTAATATGTAATTAAAATTGCAATGTTTTACAGAGTGTAAAAATAACCTTTTAACTAGACTTTGGAAAATCCTAAGGTGTATTTAATAAAATTGTTTTAAATAAATATACTTCGGTGAAATGTTTTTATGAGATTGTTGTAGCTGGGTTACAATTGTATTATGAAATTATATTATATAATTAAAGAAGAATCTTGTTGAATGTGATTATTTTATAAAATAAATGATGCAACAAATTTTACTGTATATTCTTTTTTATGAGCGATTTAAAAAATGCGAAGTTTGTAACGTACAAGTAAATGAATGGAGCGGTGAACAGAATTTGAGAACAAACACCCTGTCCATGTCTGCAGATACATTGCAGAGTTAGCCTAATGTCTGGCAGATTTCATTGTTGCCATTTACTCCGTGGTTTAAGATTTTCGCGCGCACGCGCTTTCACCAATCACAAGCCTAACAAGTGATGAATACGACAAAGACGGGTTTACTCATCCACTACCAACTGTCCACAACAAATTCTCCCTCGCTCTTGCTGTCTTCATCTCTGTTGTACGTAATGTATGGAAAGCCATTATGACGAAAATTGACCGTCCATTACATTACGGTGCACAAGATACAATTCGAAAATAACCTCGTTTCAGTGTAACATACAATCAATGAATTAACTTCTTTTCTTTCAATTTATTTACAGGAGTGAAAATTGAATGTTGGAAAAATGGCGTTTCACGATGAACAAACATTAAATCAGTAATGTTTTAATTATCAAAAGTTTAATTAACATTTGTCAAAAAGATTGAATACAAAAAAAAAGTAATAATAATAAATAAAAGTCTTATTCAAATATCATTAATAGCTTAGAGCGATGATTAGAGTTTATTGTGGCGGAGTTTATTAAACGCGTACATAATGTATTCCTTATAATATATGATATTGAAGGTGTCTTGACGAGTAATAGGTTCCGATTTGGTCGCTCGCAGGGGGTGACGTTGTGTAAAAGACAAATAATTAGTAGATTAATCATAATTGCAAGCTCCTGATCAAACAGCTGCACCAGTTGAAAGCCGAACGAGGCATAAACAATGTTTGAACAAGGTGAGGGTGTTTGCAAACGCAAGTAGTACACGGAGGTACATTGGAAATGTTCATTGGAACAATCACGTGACAAATTTGAAGAACATCGCTCGACGAACGCTACCCTCCTACTTGTATACCATTCAGCCGAGAGCGACAATGAGCGACACCCTTGATCCAACCTCGACAGCCTAATTGCTCGCACTGGTACCGTGACTGGTATTGCGACGCGTCAGCCGAGCAGCAGACCAAATTAGAGGGAGACAACGGCGAGTAGCAACCAGCTAGCGCGTGGTTTCCCCCTCCCGAGTGGCACCGGCACGAGCGAGCGAGCAAAGGTGAAATCCGGCAAAAGCGAGTAGCACTCGCGGCTTACAGTTACCAGCTCGTGTGCAAGAGAGACACAAGCACGGGTTTCTGGGAATGTAGAGGGAGCCACGTTTCCCCGGTAGATGTCCATTGTAGTTCGGGCACTCCGCCACCGCTGGTGCTGAGAGCTGGCCGAGCGACAAAGCGACAGAGTGAGAGAGGAAGAGAGGAAGCGTGCCAGCGCGCCTACCCACACAGAGAGAGAGAGAGAGCCCGCGCACACAACGAGTTCCCATCTCTCTCGTACTCGTGGCTCTGGCCGAGGCCGTGTGACTCTTGGAGCCGAAAAGAGTATGCGCGAGTGAGAGAATGAGCGGCGAAGAGGAGAGAGGGAGACTCGAGCGGCGGCAAGGAGATTCTCGCCGAGACGAGACGGCGCAGTTTTGAAGAAAACGAGCCGAGGGTCGAGAGGAGGTGCGTTTCTCGTTACAAACGTACACAATAAAGTGACCGCACACGCGTGCGTTGAGGTTATCCACGTTCGTGCAGTCGCGAGCATGTGTACGGGCCGCGCGCACGCACACGCACACACACGCGCTCCCAGAGAGGTGAGAGGAGAGACAAGTAGTTTTTAACTTGGGCCGGCAGTCGACGGAGCAGCGCCGCACGGGTATATACATACAAAATAAACGGCGAGCACGCGCTGCGCGGGGAGACGAGCAGTGGATATTCACATGACGGACGTTGTTGTTATTCGTGCCTCGAGCTTTTTTAACTCAAGCCCAGTCGGTCTTTGTCGCGCGGCTCCGGTATCACCTTTTCGTACCGATTTGACGTCCGTTTTTGTGCGCTTCTCGAAGGCTCCCAAAAGCACGGGAAAAAAACTGGGGCGAAGCGAAAGCCGAGGATTGAGACCGAGAGGATGTCGTGAAAAATAAATAAAACGTCGCGAAAGGAGGACGAAGGAGAGCAGAAGAGGAACGCTACAAAGTGGAGTGAAGGTAACAGTGCGCGCGCCAGGTGTGTTTCCTCACGGCACTTTTTTGCTGCCTGTGCTCTGGTTCTTCTTTTTCTCTCTAGTCTCTCTCTCCGTCCCTTAGTCTCTTGTTTATCATCTTGCCACTCACTCACGCACACACATTCACTCTCTCTCTCTCTCTCTCTCTCTCTCCCTCTCCCTCTCCCTCTCTCCCCCCTTTCTCTCTTTTCTTTTCTCCCATCTCTCAGCTCATCGACATAATCTCTTCTTGTCCTAAAAAAGCTAGGAGGAGGCTTTTGTCGTCGTCTTCTCCAATTTTTTTCGCTTCATTCCTCGCGCGAGTTATATTTTATAACCTGTACGTGTATACAAGGTGTCTAGACATACACCCTTAAATACATCGGTGCTTAAAGCCGATTACTGATCTTGTTCTCGCGAGTAACCATCACAAGAGAGTAGAAGAAAAGAGAATTTTAACTTCCCGCTTTGTTATTCTTAACCTATAAATAAAAATACAAGTCCAGGAAAAAGACGGACAGAGGGTGAGCGAGACTTTCCTTCACGTCTTTTCTCTCTCTCTCTCTCTCTCTCTCTCTCTCTCTCTCCCTCCCCCCCTCTCTCTCTCTCTTCTTTGGCGCGCGTGTGCTCATGGTGTATATGTGAATTTTTTTTTAATTAAAGAAATTTCTGACCATCCGACGTGCTTAACCTCCAAATACTCGGAGAAGAATATAATGAAAGATAAATTAAGGATCCACAAGGAAGTGTTATAGAAAGTGTGTGATTCGTTTATCATTTTGTTCAGCTTCTTTTAAATGTATTTGGATAAAAATTAAAGGAAAGAAGAATAGATAAGTGCCAGTGCGCGTTTTTCGTTCACGAATCTGGTAGTGTTTATAATTATTTTATTGTTTTTACCGTCCACTCGTTCCCGCCATCGTCAGTTGTCGTCGTCGTCGTCGTCGTCGAAAGTATCACATTGTATCCTGGTCGCGCGGTTCGGTGCGGTGCGCGCTTTTGAACGTCAATGGGATTCGCGACTCGCGGCAGATCCTGCACTTATGCATCCGAAGAAAGATCCTCGCCACTACGTTTCAGGTGAGCATTCACTTTATTTTTAAATATCTCTTTTGCCTGCTCTTACTTATAATTCAGACGAATGTTTTCATATTTATGCAGTACCAATGCAGAATTTTCACTTGAAAAATTGTTTTATTTGTTAATTTATTTACTATTCACTCAAGCCACAATTTTTTAAAAGCTCTTCTTGAATTTCTATAAAATAAATCAGTAGAAATCGTTTAATTTTTATAATTAGATCATGTAAACAAAAAATCAACTAATGATTGGACCACAGTATAGGTTAGGTTCTACTGCTCAATAATCAATTGCAATCGTTTATAAATAAATGATGAATAGACATCGAATTTTTTTTTAATGGGAGTACAAATATTAAAAGGTGGTAAATTTTTTATAATAACGTTAACAATTACAATATCAACAATAAAATAATGACACCGACAACAACACAGCCAGTAATAATCGAAATGAATTTGAAAAATTAAATTTTAGTTAGAACAAGTTTAAACAAATTATTTAAAAGAAGAATGTTTGATAAAACTTGTTATAAATAATTGTAGGACAAGTTTTTGATTGATTCAATAATTTATATTAATAAATTTCACAAAATTTACTGATGGCAATACAAAATTTAAGGAGTGCTATTTTTTAATGTAAAATTTTAACATTACCAAATTTATTAAACCAATAATATGAATAATAATATGAAGATTAAAACAAAAAAAACAAAAAATAATTCTATTACGTTCTTTTGAAGAATTCGTTTATTGTTTTCGACAACAATTGTATTTATATTTCTTTAGTGAATATCGTTAAAATTATGTTATCGCTTTTATGTATACATGTATATTTCTTCCTTTTATCTTTTTTTAAACACTTTTTTCTTATCAATGTTGTGCTAATTTATCTCATCATTTAAAATTATAAAAAGTGAATAAGAACAAATAAGAATGTATGGAATAAAAGTAAACGGATTTCTGCACTTTATTTTACAAAGTATAACGGCATGAATTATTGACATCTTTTGATTTAAAATTTATAATTGAAATCAATAATTTATTTTAGTACAACAGCATTGATTTGCATTAATACATCCCATTTTTAAATAACAATAAATAATATGCCTTACTGTATACATTTCATGATATTTTAATAATTTACTACTAATTATGTATTTAAAATCAAATATTTTTGTCGCTTATATTTTATAATTTGTTTTAAATTAGTTTATAAGAGTTAATAACAATTACAACAATCAAGAAAATGATATGATTGGTACTAATATGTTTTAATGTATATAATGTTAAACATCGAGAATAAAATCATTTGAATTGATAATAATTTTGCAACCACACGATGATGCAATAAGAACATTATAATGAATTATTATTCATGAAAGATTATAAATATATTTTCCGAAAAAATAACCACTAATATTATTATGTCACATATTGCAATAAAAATAAGTTCCCAGGATGTTATCGCATTTTAATAATGATAATGATTTTACGGTTATTGATAGACAAATGAATCACTGATTAAATTTTAGGATAATAGAATTGCGTACAGATCAAGAACTTGTCCTTTTAAGTAATGAATAGGCGGTGGTATCATTGTAATTAAAAAATCCTTATGATTATCAACATTTCTATCATTATTGTTGTTGTTGTAGTAGTACTTTCTCATGGCCAATATTATTTTAATTTCTTCTTCATTTTTCGTAATTGCTTAATTCTTTTGATGAAATGTAATTCATTATTTATATTTCCTGTTATACTCATTGAAATTAATGATAAGTTAGAGAATACTCTTCATCGTGAATTCTATTTGCTTAAATTTATTATCGATGTTATACCAAAACTTTATCTTACATTTTGCTGCATACTGATAATTTAATTTAACAAAATATGTAAATAAATGAAAATAAAATTTTTAATATGAGCTTATAGCATTAACGTGCACTTACACATATATTTTTAAAAAGTAAATAATGTTTATAAAATCTCATTCGAAATTAATAACTTGAAACTAAGTATTACTAATTAATTAATTATTTGGTGAAAATCATGTTTGTAAATTATATAGCGATATTGAATAAAAGATTTTTAGTGTTTTTTAAAATTGTGGTAATGTGTATCAGATTAATTTGTGTTTACTAATGTACTCAAATATTGAAAAGATAAATTTCAGGGCAGATAATTTGCAACACAACTCATTTTTTAGAATTATGTTTCATTATCTTGTTATTCAAAATGAAAACATTATTAAACACCAAAAAAATAATGCTCCAAAAATAAATGATTAAACACAATAAAGAAAAACTTTTATTCATGAATCTTGATCAGCAATTGCATCAAAACGCATGCGCAAGAAAAGTTTTTCCTTGCTCAATGTGATTCCGATGCACTTTGTATTGACAGTAAATTTATTGCAATTAATAGACCTTAAAAGTATTAAATATATATTAGTTTAATTATTATAATTTTTAATAATATTCATCGTTCAATTGTTAATATAAATAAGATATCTCGTAAGTTCAAGAGACTATTTAAAAATAAGTTCACATAGTATGAAATATAGTCAACACGAGAATACAACTGCTAAATTTTTTATGACTAATCGCAAGTAAGGAATTTCTACTCTCCGATTAACCTTTTATTTTGGTCTACTTTTTCAGCAGAGGATGCCGCAGGTGCTGTTAGCCTACGAGTTCCAGAGGCGGCAGTGTTTGCCAGTGATGTCGGTGGCGAAGCAGCTTGCACCCCTGCTGGACCTGGACCATGGCCGGCAAGCCTGAGCAGCCGGCCTCTCATTCAGGCCCGACGCTACAACAGCCTCAGCAGTTGTCCTCCCTTCCGAGGCAGTCTCAGCTGCAGCAGCAAAACCTCCAGGATCAACAGGCCGCACTTCATCAGAATAGTGTACTAGTCTACGTGTCTGGAGACAATTTGGCGTACGCGAGCACCATCGACCAACAAAATGACCTTGCCAGTTACCAGCAGCAAGGTCAACATACGCATAATCACCATCACCAGCAGCAGCAACAGCAGCAGCCGCAGGATGATGGGACGTACTTGCACCTGCCGCATGTTTTCGGCGATAAGAACCAAACCGGCTTCCTCACGAAGGACCCCGGACATGACTTTGGGCTGTCAGGCTCCGAGATAGAAGCACAAGAGCCGTTGCGCACCTCGAGTCGCGGTAGCGACGAGGACTCTGGCCGTTCCCTCGGCCCAGATGACGACGATCTTGTGGACGATGGCAGCTTTGTGGTATCGCAGCTGGAAGCCGCCGTCGATGGCGACATCATTTATCAAGACGATGAGCCGGAGCACGAACAGGACAAGGAGCACCTCAAGCTTCTCAAGCTGTCCAAGGATATGCTGGAGGGTTGCAACGGGTACGCCGTCAACGGCGTTTACGCGGCCTCTTTGGGCTTCCCCCTCGATGAGAAAAGCCTCGGAGCGTTCGCGGCCGCGGGCGCCGAGCTCGAGGCGGCCTGCGACGCCAACGCCAACCACCAGGTTGCATTCGTAAGACAGAATGGGGCCGGTCTGGCGCTCTACCAGAATCCCCTTGTCGCGGACGAGCAGCAGCAACACCACCCACAGGACGAGCAAGGTCAAGGTGGTGCAAATTCGGTTGTAAGCGCGAGTCAGGTGATAAAGCTCGCGGAGAACGGGGCGTTTGCCAACCTCGGCAGCTGTGATTCGGTTAGATCGGACACCGCCGAATCAACCTGCAGCAGTCTCAGCAGTCACGAGAGTCAGGAAGTTGCACTGCAGCAAGCCGCGAGCTTTGTCGCGCAGCAAGCTGTGCGTAACTCTGGGCAGGATCAGCTTTTAGGGGTGCATGGGGTGCTCGATGACGCTATAAACGTGACCGGTGTTTGCACAACGGTGCCGCAACAGCAGCAGCAACATCAACAGAGTATCTCAGTACCGGAGGGATGGAAGAGGATCTGTACAAATGGTGTCATCATATATATCAGGTGAGCTCCTTTTTCCAGATTGAGATTGTAAAGTATAATTGTAAAAATTAGCTTCGTGGAGACATTAACGAATCAGTCACGCCATTATCAACCGTAATGTCTTTAAGTAATTAATGCCGTTCATTTGCAGCATAAATTGATGATCTCTGGTAATGTAAATTGGCTGTGATAAATATACGTATAGGAGTACTACAGACAATCAAGAGATAATGTTTATTAAATGTTGTAGTTTGATTGATTCATTGACATTCATAAATATTTAATAACTTTTAATAAATTTAATGAAAAATATTTTATAGGCCTCTGAAATGAAATTTATGGACGAATCAATATCGTGGTCCACAAAAAGCATTTAAATCACTAGAGATATTTGTTTTCATTAGAGTAGTAAATACCCCGTGTAAAAATAAAAGTTGATTACAAGTAACTACAGTTTAATATTAGTAATCTTCTTAATAATGGCTCCGATCTTCTACAGAATAAAGTTTTAATTTTTTGTTTGCACGTGTGTTGTAATTGAGGGTCGGCAAGTATAATATTTACCAAAGAAAGAATCTTACAATGTTTATTTGTTGAAATGTAACGTGACACAAGCCGAGGGCATATTTACCAAAACTACTTAATCGAAATATAAACTGAGCTGGAGTTTTATTTGCAAGCATTGCGCCGCAGTTGTATCGCGTTCTCCCTTCTCCCCTGTGTCGTTCGAGTCTCAAAATACATACCCCGCTGCAAAGAACAAAAAAAGAAATGACTTAGAGCGAATGTCATAAATTAACTTAAACGCGTACGCTGAATTCGAATTTCTTATTCGAGATTGAAATATCACATTTGCCGCCGCGCAACGACCTCGATTGCGTCATAAAGATTACCTTTTTTTTTCATTACTCGCGAGTAAGAAAGAAAAATATGAAGAAAAGATAAAGCAAATTTAATGAAACACATTGAGTCAAATTTTGAATTGTTGAGCGAGATCTTTCGCAAATAAATATCAGAATTTATTTAATTTATTGAATTTACTTAGTTATTTTAATCATAATATGACAGTATATTTTTGTTTAAATAATTCGAATCAATTTTCCATCAACTTAAACAATTATCTGTTTGTTCTATTGTATAATCGATATTTTAACATTATGTTCGCCTGTAAGTTTATATCTAATTATATTTTTTTTTAATTTCGATAATTACATTTTGAAGAAATTAAAAAAATTAAATAGATAATGTGATGTAGTATAACGACTACTTGGGTATTTTATAACCCAGATAAAATCTTTCATTCACGTTTTAATTAATTGATTCCTTTCTGCTGGTATAAAAATAAGTATGAACTTATTAGACATAAATAATTATTTTTATTTTTGGCATTTTTATATTTTTATATTTCTGCTTTTAACAATTCAATGCGCATTGATCATTTCGAAAATATTATTTTTTACCCTCGGAGCAAATTTTTTATTCATATAAAAAAAATGTATTTTTTTCTTTTTGACGTTTTTTATGTGTACCGCGAATCCATTTAATTTCAAATCAATAAAATACATATTTGTAATCCAGGAATACGCATTCATTTAAAAGCAATTAATAAATGAAATGTTTTTGCGTTGTACATTTCATGTTATCGATTGATCTATTTTTGTGATCGTTTCAATCGTTCGACGAATGAACAACTCGAGGATCTTCTTGAAGGCAAGAGAAACGTATATTCCGAATATCAGAGTTCATAAAATAACAACTTCTTTCAAGCATAGATTCTTGGTTTGAAAATAGTGATAGAATGCAAGGTTGGTTGAATGACCGCCGCCGCAGCTAAATTGAACCAGCTAATAAAAAAAATTAGAGGGTCATAAAATTTTCCACTGGCTAATTAATCTGGTAAAGTTGTCGGAACAATACGGGGGTGCCTTTCCGAGCTTAAAACTCCTTTAGCACAAAGCAAAAAAGCAAAATGAGCGGGTAAAAATGATGATCCATTGTTTGGATCCGTTTCCCTTGGGCCGGCACCAAAGCGAGAATTAGGCTTATTGTGCGCTTGGGGAAAAGCCACTTCCTACCACACCAGGCCCGCCAACTCACCGAAAATCCCCGAAGTAAAGAGCAATCGGTCACTGGTACCAGGAAAGCGATGGCGGCACGTGGCTCGTGACGGTTCGTTGCGTTCTCGACCCTCCTGCGCTCGGCCAAAGAAACCGAGAAGCTCTGTAAGCGTGGAGGAAAGCGAGGGGGAGGAAAGTGACTCGAGGATCTAATGGAAGCTGAAGTGGGTATAAATGAGGGGAACAAGCGCACAAACGAAGGGCCAAGGATGACTGGACTTTGACAAAAACCCAGAGGACGTCGGTGTCGGAAGTGCGGGCGAGCAAGTCAAGTTATTTGCGCAGCGGAGGCCGGGGGCCGCCGGAGCGCGAATGCGGTAATTAATTATCGATGTCTCGTTGAGCTCCCGTCGATTCTGCGGGTTTGCGCACTCCCGCGGATGCTCCCCAAATTCGTGTGTCTACGTAATAACGGGGGTGGATGCGCGGCTCTTTGGTTTGCTCAAGACCGATCGCATTGCAGTGGCGTTTGCCCGGGAGATTAATAATTGGAATGCGTTAAATACAGAGGTGACTATTTGAACTAGGCGAAGTTTCGCCCTGTAATGGCAAGTCGATTGGGTTTGCCGTGTCGACGAGTCGGTGGCGGCGACGGTGGCTCTGGCGCGTTATATCGACCGAACACACGCGGACTTTTCTATTTTAAACACGCACACCGGGGGTTTCCGTTTGCCGAATTCACCACCAAATGCTCGCCACTTGTACGCAATCCCTATGTATTTATTGGACAATTCCTATTTAACGGACTAAACCTTGGCAAACTCACAGCCACACGAACTTGCTATTTGCTTTCGACATTTGGAAGCCACAAAGCGCTGCCGTTCCGGCGTTCAATTGGCCGCCCTCCCCCCTCCCCCCTCCCAGCTCCTCTTTCTGCTATTAATATTCTAATGCTTTTCAAAATCTACAGAGTTGGCCGTAAAGAGTTACCAGGGCCGGTGAAAGTCTTATGGACTTGTGAGGGGAGTGAAAGTCGACATTATCATCATCATCTTTGTAGAGTACGAGTCCGGTGGAATAAATTATTCCTTTGTGCTTGTTTTTTACTTTGCAATTAATCAGTCGGCTAATGATGGGTAGTAAGCAAAACGCAAAAACGTAAATTTCCAAACTCGTTCCGTGTTCAATTTTCCTAGCCAATCTTAAATTCCATTTCAAATACATTTTACGGTCATTTTTATTTCCGTCGAGTACCGCACTGCTGCTCGCGTAAACTTCACTCTTACCGGAGCGCAAAAACTTCCATGAGCCCAATCCAATGAAGCACTAATTGTACGCGCATTTTTTCCTTCAGATTCGCGGAATAAGGTTTTGGGCAACAATTTCTCGCTCGGAACTAGGAAAACCGGCTAGGAAGAACTTTCACTTTCGCTGTCACAGTGCTGCTCGGTCATCGAACTGTAGTTTTTTCGGTGGCTAAGCGGCGCGTGGGCGGCGACTTTCAACATGGATTTTCTCGAAGCCGCTAAGGCACTTCCGGGTGCGTGTGAGGGGGTAGAGTGGGCTAGGAGGAAAGAAACCTTAGCGCATCTGGAATCGAGATTCTCTTCGGTATTTGCGTCCTTGAGAAGAAAATGCGCGCCCGGCACCTACTACTAGTATTGGTATCGTAAAATCTTCTTTTTTTTTTCTTTTTTTTTATCGTCTTCTCCGCTTCGAGCAAAGAAGAGAAAAAAGGAACAAACGTCGAGACCATATTTTATTGGTGTGCAGAGAAAAATCCTCGTGTCGGACTTTTGAAACGATTTAGGTCCTATTAAATAAATAAATTCGTATCCCCGAAAATACCGAAATTAAAATATTCATCGTGCGTCAGGGGAAGTACACAATTGCGGAAATCAACTCGATATTAAAAAGCTGGTGAAACAAATGCAAATCAATACACTTTTAAATAAATGTACGCATCTTGATATAATTATAGAAATTAATCAAGATGGCAATTAAATTATGTTTCCCATACATAAATATATTTATTTTTTTTTATTTAACAGGAAAATTGATTTTTCTATAATTATTCTTCAAGTATAAGAAAAATATTCAACGTTTAATTGTCATCTTCGTCTCGGAATTACAAGCCCAATATTACACGAATTATTATTGTTGATGTCTTACTGTATTTCAGAGATAATAAAACTTTATTTTTAATTGTATTATCTACAGTTTCGTAATGGCCATAGGAATATTTTTAAGATGATTCATAATTTTCAAGGTGTAATTTGATAATTGTAATTTTAAACTAATTACTTAAATATTAATTAAAATAATTGTAATTAATGGAAATAAAACTTCGGCTTACATTAATAGAAGAAGAAGAAGAAGAAGAAGAAGAAGAAAAAAGTAAAATAAAAAAAGTCTATTGTAAAAATTGTGTAAACTACAGTTAAATGTACATTGCATTAGCATATTTGTGTATTGCATGTATAAATTGTGTATAACATCGCTAATATGAAATAAAAAGGACAATGGTTTTACAGTGCCAATTTTTATATCTCTCTAAAAAAAATTTCTTGATGTCATAAATTTTTTTATATTATCGGGAATGATATTTCGCAGATGTTGCAAATCATGTTTGAGCTAAAATTAGACATTAAAAATACCGTGAATCCGTGAAAAAAAAAGAAAAAAAAACGAATAATTGTTAGAAGAAGATAAGAGGAAAGTAACCATATGCATTAAAAATATTGTCATTAGAAAAATTTTGATTTTACATTAACTTTGGATTAATTATTATTTCAAAAATACATTGTTTGAAAAACAGTTGACACAATGTTGTAGATTTTCTTACATTTGCAACTTGTGTAAATATCAATCAAGTGGTTATCATTAAATATTCCAGGAAAACATGTTTATAATGTAAAATACATTTATATAAAATTAGGCTCATTTACAAGAAATGGGAAAACAATTGAATTCACTGAATGAGCTCTACAAATAGACATTATAATTAAAAGATATTACGCGTCTTTAGTTATTCAAAATTCAAAATTTAGTTACTTCTTGAATAATCGCTGTAATTCTGAAATAAAAACAAAAATCGATGATACGAGGTGCGGCTCTAAACGTGGAGGACATCGAATAAGCGTTGGCCGGGAATAAAATGTAAAAATCATAAAACCGTGCGCTCTTCGCAAAAAAAGCATAAGAAATCGTCGATACTCCGGCCGGCTCTCGGTGCCGATTGAAATGCCAAACTGAAATTACAATTTACAATTTGCAATTGGAGTTGTAATTGCAATTGTAATGGTGGGTAGAGAAGAGGGCGAGTCGAGGATTACTCGGTGGGAAGTGTGCTCAAAGGTAATATTGAACCTGCGTGTATTTAAGTGCGCAGTTGAATTCACCGTTGGCGTACTGACGCGTGGCGTTTATCGGATGCCACACCCGCTGTTGTCGAGCGTTTTGAGCGTTTTGAACGTGACCTTGAATGGTCCATACGATTACGCGAAACCCGGAGAGCCGAAACTGCGAAAACACCCCCAAAGGGAGAAATTTTCCATATTTGTGATTCATCCGGGTATTTATACACCGTGACATGACTTGCCGAGGCTCCATTCGTCCCTCCATCCGTATAGGAATACGAAATTTTACATTGTTTACTCTAGGGTATGTTTTGGTGAAGAGTGGAACAGTTCTACTTGTTTTATCATGGAGAATATCCTCAATCCACGCTATTTGAACTCTTGTAAATGATGAGAAAGGTGTGCGTTGTATTAAGCGATCCACGCCTCGTCTAGGTGAATTTTAACTTGATCTTACTAGGCTAAAGCAAATATTAATCTACGGTAAGTAAATATGTTCAAGTTTTTATTTTCATCCGGGATTTCAGAGATTGAAATTATAATTACGGTGAAACATTACCTAGAAATTTTGTGTCTGTAATAAATTATTGTTTATTACCATCGCTCAAGAATAAAATTATTGCATTTTAAGTTAAGTTCATGAATTTTATGTATTATGAAATGTTGTCGAATTAATTAGACGACCGTCTGTCGGTAAATTTCATTAATTTATGGTCGAGTTCAATTAAATTTGTCGGTAATGTAAGATAATTATCACTTAATCAATTCAATTTTATTGAATAATAATATTATTAAGAAATAAAAAATTCGATTTATTCACAATTCATTCTAAATACGTTTTGAATTTTTTTTTCAGATTCACTCACTAAACAGATTACGATGTTTGTGGTTGTTGTAAAGTTTAGCTTGGTATAGTCTCAATGGCTCCATTAAATTTGTAAAAAGATGATTTGTTTGACAATATTGTACTTTAATACGCTTTTTTACGTTAATTTAGGTAATTTGTAGTAGATATTGGTTTAGAAGACGAGATTATTCTTATCTAAATTTTATATAAATATCTAAATCTTAGATAAACTCATAAAAAATTTACTCGCATGTATTATTTGTTTGATTTTTTTCAGGTGAAAAATATGAATTTCCAAATAATATAATATACAAATTGATTATAAACATGTTATGTAAACTAAACAAGTATATCAAAATTCATCATAATAACATTTTTATCGTTAAAATTCATTTTGCTATTTCGTAACAATACATTTTTGAAAAGATATATTTGGATTCTAGTATTCTATATAAATTCAATTAGGTTTAAAATTTTTTCATATATAAAATTCTAATATCCATCATGAACGATAATTGTAGGATTATTGATTCATACACCAATCACTCGGCGCATAAATTTTAGTTTTATACTGTTTAATAATTCTATCAACATGCCAACAAGCGTTTATTCATTTATTCGGCCAGCCATAAACGTAATTCATAATTCTTTGAGCTTTCAAATTTTTTACATTATGATATTTACTAACGATTTACTTTCTTCAATGTCTTAATTTCTAGTCCAATAAACTACTAACCATTCTGATTATCGTAATACATTTCTATTGTATGTTATAATTCCCAATTGAAGATTATAATACAATGCGGGTTTTTTTTTGATATAGCTTTGCAGATAGACAAGGAGAAGCTCTTCAGCTCTTACCAATTGTAACAGATAAGCATTTTTTGATTTGATGACTTTCATATTTTTGAACTAATCTTTGTCCAATAATAATATAGCTTTCTTCCTAAACTTAAACTACTGAACTGTTACTTTCCTTTCAGGTAAATAATGACCCTTTTTACTTTTGCTTGATTCTTGTAATGTAGGATATCTATTATATTCCTTCAAAATCTTTCTTTTGGTAGTATCACTTTGAGCGAACAAGCTTCAACAGATTTCATTAGAATTGATGTTTCCCAGTTAGACTAAATTCTTCTTGATCTTACCTAATTTGTATCCATTAGTCAATACTTGTAAAATACCAATGATTAAATTTATAAGATTGCATTGAATGAAATAAATGCATATTCAAAAACATCTAATTTTAATTTATCTAAACGCGAATATTTCTTAAATAATAAATAATTTCTGTTCTCATGAGTAATTCATTTAATAATTAATCGAAATAATAACATATAGTAAAAATTACTAATGTTTTTTTTCGTATTTAACGATAAATAAAAAATCGAAATACATATATTTGGTTTTTTTATTTCAATTGTTATAAAATAATTTACAAAAGAAAACATTGTTTTCTTTTTTTAAATTTTGATTAGTATGAAATTTACGTCGCTGTATGCATTGAAAATCGCAATTTTAAAAAATTCTTTGTTATTAAAAAAGAAAGAAAAAGAAATGGAATCTAGAATTTATCATACAAAATAATTTAATTATGTTAAAAAATAAAAGAAATATGTTTTTAAACTACCTCTAAAAGAGAATAGATGAAAAAACATATTCCTATGTATATTTGTAAATTATGAAACAGAGATTCTTTGAAATTTTTATATGAATAGATAAAAATTAAAAGTTAATGACTGTTGACTTTAAAATAACATTAAAAAAATAGTTTAATACTTTACGCATTCATAATGTTTTGCGTGAAAAATAAAATATTTTATAATTACGCTGAGTTTGCGTAAGTTTCTAAGGCGCGTAAAACTCTAGTCTAAAGTACATGTAATACATAAAAGATAAAGTGTATTTATATATTTATAGCTTATAAGATATGGCTTTACACACTTCACTCTTTAATAATCTTTCGACGTTGAAATAAAGTTTTATTTTTTCACACAGTTTCAAGCTGAGCGGACCTCTTAACTAAAATACAGATTATTAAAGTTTCTTGAGCACCAGAACCGCTTGCAATAACTCAATCAGACTAAATTTTGTTGCCAGTAGTTAATTTTTGCTTTTTCTTGATGAACGTTCGCTTGTACTTGGCAAGAGCTTTTAAGAAATCTCAGAGAGAGTCAGAAGTTAATTAGAACTCGAGGCATGCTCTGCTCTCCTTAGCGATTGCGCGAATTTGTGGTTATTGGATTTATTCGTTTTATACCTGGCTTTCAACGACCTCTTGACGCTAAATTGCACCGGCGATTTTAATTACTTTTTGGCCTTTATCAATCAAAGTTGTTTATCTTTAAGAATGCTTTATTGTTTATTCCTGAATTGTGCCCTGATTGGCTCATCAAAAAATATTTGAACTTAGATCAATACATTACTGTAACTGAATTTTCAAAGGGAAGTTTCTCGAACGATGGAATAAACTTTTCATTCGCTTTTAATTTAATTTTGAAATATTGGAATTTGGTATTCTTTTAAAAAAGCTATTTCGAATACGCTTATTGCTTATTCGCATATTTTTTACTCCAATCTCTTTAGATTTAAATTAATTTAAACTTATCTTAACGGCTATGAAAATAAATGGTGTACTTCTTTAATTTTAAATTTAAAATTTTCTGAAATTATGTTCAACTCTATTACGATTTTGCGTTACTAATAACAAGTACAATATGAATTAATCACTACTTTATAAATTCAAATTTATTAATACACAAGGCTAAAATTTATAATAACCCTTTTATTTTTAATGAAGCAGTCGTTTTTAATCAATTTTATTTTAAAGAAATTTTATAATGTACAATGCATGGAGATCGTAGAATATTACAGTTGGTAAAATATTCATTTTTTAATTTAATAAATTTAATTGGAAGTCTGTTTTTAATGAATGAACAAACAGGAGCATAAAGTTTTAAAGCTCAATATAAATCATAAAATACGTTTAAAATATCACTGTCTATAGATTTCATGTGTTGGAGTTCTCCTCTTACAAATACAAAATTCAATTATTTATAAAAAAAAAATGTATAATTATAATATTCCATTTGAATAGAAACTATATGTGTATATATTTATTTATTTCTTTATTTATTTATTTATTCGCATTATAGTTATTATAATTTAGTACCGTTTATTTTACTTCACTAAAATTATATATTCATTTGGTTGGTTTTAACAGATTCTTAAACTAATCCGAATAGGCTATTAAAATAAAGCTGGAAAGTAAAAAAGACTTATTAAACATACTATTTCTACATAACATTGCAAATTAATATTTGAGAATAATTAAATAAATATAAATAATAATTTCTGATTATAAAATAATGTTTGTGCTTACTTTATCATGTTAATTATTTTATGTGAAAGTAAAAAGTATTCACAAACATGCCATGTCATATCAGTATTGAAATTATTTAAAAAATGTTTACATCGATCCATTAAATGAATACTGAAAAAATTGAGATTAGTTGCGGTGTAGACTCAATATGATTAGTGAACGATATTGATTATAAAACCAAATTTTTTACAGCGCGATAATGACTTTTTGTAACTATTTCAATTTATGAATCATTGAAAAAGCGTTTGATAATGCAAGAAAACTGAGAAAGATTAAATTCTAGTGTAAAGGATATAGCAATAAAACACACAATGCGACAGTTGACTCGCAAAACCGAAATAACGCATTGGAATAAAAAAACCCACATTTAACGTAATCGACGTCATTAATAGAACAACAGTTCTAGGTGCACTTAAGCCGATAATAATAATAATTCATTGGCAAATTTATTCTGTTCACGAAGTGGAGTACTCAGTCGTACCGATAAACGCGATAATGGCACACATGTAATGGCCCATCTCAATGATTCCGCAATAACCGTTTTTAATTTGGAAAATAAATGCCTAGACTCATCGATTGGAAGTAGGAAACCCATGGTTGAACTTTAGATGCACATAACCGCTTATGCGCCGACGATTTTCTCTTTGTATCTTTTCTCTATCTTCATCCTTTTCAACAATGCCTCTTCTATACACTGACAATGAAAGTCGCGAGGGGGGGGGAAGGAGAGTGAAAGTCAATAAACGCAATTTCACGTTTTGCAAATGTGCGTGAATGCGTGAACGCACAAATGGAAGAGGGGCAAAGAGACGTGGACAGGCAAGCAATTTTAATTTTTTTTCCGCTCCGCACTGAAAAGCTGTCCGTCGAATTCGATCTCATTGTTTTGAGAGTCGCAGTCTGCGAGCGACGAGTGGAAAAAAGTTAGGGAAGCAGGAGAGGATTTTAAAAAATATACGAGGGCACGTCCACAATTCTGCGATGGCTTGAAAAGCCTTGGGTTCTTCTCTCCTGGATGTGGTGCACAGCATCCATCAGCCTCCAAATTCGTGTCATTGTAGATATGTGCTGAAGATACAAGAAGCCCACGCGTTTTTATTCGCGAAATTACGTGTCGCTGGAGCCCTTTGCATATTCGGTTTATGTCATGTATCTGCGATTTCGCTTTATTATTCTTGAACAAGCAAAGAATTTTTAGCCGTTTTAGGCACGTACATCGAGTCGTTATTATTTTCAGTCTGAAAATTCCCTTGACAAAAACAATGCCGAATGATAGTTTTCGGGAGTATTTCTATTCAGAAAAGATATGCAATCAAAACTTTTTAATCAATGTTCAATAATACGCAAAGATCTTGTTTTAATGCTTAAATGAAAAATATTACTCATATGATTTATCTGTAGCTAATAAATGATAAGAACGGCCATATATGATTGTTTGCAAAATATTATCATTTACAAAAAATATAGAATGATGCGCAACTGACAAAAAAATATTACCCTTTGATAGCTGTTTAATTTAAAAAAAAAATTTAACTAAATTATTTTTAAATATTTTTTATACATAAATTTTCAATTTATTATTCACTGTATCCTGATTACATTGAGTAATAAATATTTAGATAATTTATAATTTATTTTGAAATGTTAGTCTAGTTGCTTTGAATAAACTTTTGAGATGCTGGAGAAAAAAACTTTATATTTAAATAAAAAACTACAAAGTATTTTAATTAAAAAATACTTAAAACTTTGTTTGAACAATCTTTGTTGATTTAAAGTCAAGCTTTTAATTTTTTTTTTTTTATTATTATTTTTACTTTTTAAAGTTTAATACGGTGTATAATACAAATTGATTTTTAAAAAAATTATGCACAATTTTTAAAATATGAGAGGAATTTGAAAATCAGTATAAATTTAGTATAGCAATACCAAGGCAAGAGAGTATAGAAAGTGGAAAATAATACAAAATGCGTCGAGTGACAAGAATATAAAAGAGTGCGAGTAAAGTGTACAGGGAGGGCAAATAAAATAAGTTTATAAAAGAAAAAATTGATGGGAAGAAACATGTACAGAAAATCGAGTGTAGCATATTTTGAAATAAAAAATGCTTATTCGTCTACGTGAATATTATATAAATATATATATGTATTATGATACTGTTCATTGAATAAAAATTTCAGTATTAAATCTATAAAACGCTTGGATATTATACATCGAATATTTAAGTGTATTTTAAACAAATATTAAATCGATTTGATTGAAATTTATTACTTGAAAAAATGTATGAATATTTTGTACCAGATCAATTAATTCATTTTTATTAACATATTCATATTATAGTTGATGTACATATATTGGTCTATAAATGAATTAATTGTCAAGTAAAATTGTATTTGATATTTTATAAAAACTCAAATTAGTTATGTGCTGTACGAGAAGAAAAAATTTCTAGTAGTTTTACAAGAAGAAAATATCAAAACTTTGATTTTAAGACTTATAATGTAGCTTGTACAATAAGATAAAATAGCATTTTTTAAAAATTAATGTAAAATAGAACCAGATTGTATTTCTGAGCACTGAAAATAAAAAAATAATTACTTTTAATTGCCGTAAGTGATATAATAAAAATCCACCCCACACAGTATGGTCCATTTAAACTCATTAAAATAGAATTGGTGAAAAGAAAAGGAAGGCAGAGAAGATGGAAATAATGAAAAAATCCATTTTAGCCTCTTCTCGGAAACGCGCGCAAAAATTAAATTTCCCAGTCGGCACAAAGGCCGACTCGCATTCGTTTGGTTCGATCTCACACCGTATTAACGTTCTAAGCTGAACATTGGAAAAATGGACGGCCGTAAATACGTATCAAAGACTGAGAGAAAAAATTAAATCTGAAGTAGAATAAAAAACAAATGTGATAAATGAAGTGCGCAGGCGTTTATCAGATGGAAACACAACTTTTACCACCTCCCCGCTGGAGACACGAAAAAAGGCGCGAGGGGCTATTGTAAAGGTGTGTAATTCCATAATAGCAGTCGGACTCCCGGCTTTTCCATTTCTTAAAAATGTTTTCCACGTGACTCGCAATATACTTTGGCATTAAAAGATAGCATACGGATTTTTTCGTGCGGAGTCGCTCAACTCCGAAAATCACTCGAGCTCGGTTTTAACCTCCCCCCTTCCCCCAACCTCTGCACTCTCCGCGTAACAATGAAGTGGTTTGATTTTTCGCTCTCGCGGGTTCCTCTCGCTCTTTTTCCTCCATGTCCGTCGTAAATCAATAGGGAATGCGTCAAAAGGAGATGAACTGGTGAAAATTAGCTCATTCCCGTGGAACACCCCCAAAGTACCCCAGAGCTCGCGTAAAAAACAATCCTCGATCGCCGGAGTGGGTGACGGTACAGCCTCCCACACACGGTCCCGGCCAGATTGTGGCGAAGGTAACGACACGCGGAAACCTCCCTGACCCCCGTAATTTCCCGGTCGTTATATTGCGCAGACAATATTAGAGAGAGAGAGAGAGAGAGAGCGATCAATATCAACCGCCACTACCGGCGCTCCTGCTCACCAAATTCTCGCTCGAGCCGACGACATTGTGTCGCCGCGTCGCAGGTACCTCCACCTACGCCCCCACCCCGAGAGTTGCAAGGGGTGGCGGTGGCAGCGTCGCGCGCCGATGCAACGCCGGGCTCAGACGGAGGGTGCGGGAGGACGCCGAGAGTCGTCGACCCTCGGCAGCGGCTGCGAGGGTGAAGGCGCGGGTCCCTCGCGACTAATACCGGATCAGCGCTACTCGCTTATACTCTTTTTCGGGGGATCAGCGGTTTTACTTTGAGAGATGCAGCGCTTTATAGCCTGAACCGTGACGGGGGGGGAGGAAGGGCACTTTGAAGCCCGTTGAGTAGGAAAGCCCTGGAAGTGTATTCTATTCTGTCGGCCGAGTTGAAGAAACGAAATTAATGGGTGAGATGACGGAGGAACAACCCTTGAGAAACCATATTTTCCCTGTAAATATCTGGTTTAATGTATTTATGCGGGAGGCGCAACCCGGGACTGCCGCCGTCGTTGCCCATTTGATGAGGGTTTAATTGAAAAACTTTGAAGAAAAATTAGCAATTGCACTGTTTGAGTGGGAAGCCCTTGCATTTGCCGCTACGGCACGCTCTTCCTACATCTTTTGTTGTGACAATTATTTTTCATATTCTTTTTTAATTAGCATCTTTTATGGAGTTTATGCTATGAAATGCAGCCGCTAATCCCGCTAATCCAACACTAAATCTCATATTGTTGAATAAAGAAATAAAAAATCTGCTTACTTCAACTATTCACACAATCCGTTTGTAGTACGATGTAAATTCAAGTAATGTCAAGTGCATAAAAACCAAACAAATAGAAAATAAAATTCTACTCCTTCATATTCATTTTCTTCCATGCATTTTAACAGCTTTAGTAACAAATTATGAAAGTCAATAAATTTCTTTGTATTCACATAAAAATTAATTAAATATTGCTGCTTTCAAATGTAATTAAAAGATTAAAAGACGTACTTTTTCATTGATTTTATCTATAAACATAGCTTACGTTGATTGAGTAGTGACAATGTGAGTAAATTCTGCATGTTGATAAAATTTAAAAAAAATTTCTACATCCATTATTAGGAATACTAATACTTTTGTATTTTAGTTTTTAACTTTATTTTTCGACGCCCTTGAAACTCTTGCCCAGGCTTAATTTTTTCCTTTTCGTTTTAATTCATGTACTACGTAACACGAAAAAGTCAATATTGTTCGGGAATTTTTTTTATGTACTGATGCATAGAATATTGACTTGTAAATGAAACACGCACATTTGTTTACTATTTTTGTTTTTTGTATGTATGCAACGCGTATAAAAAGCAACCGAAATTTTAATAGAAGCTTGATTTTATAAATTTATAATGACAAGCGAATAAAGTTGAAATATGTTTTTTTTGTAAAATATTGATTCTTTGGCCAATATTTTTACGATTGCTTTGCGGGTTTAACATTTATTTTTCTCCTTTTTCAGATTTAGATTTCAATATTTGTATTTTTTAATAATTGAATACCGACTCTTTTCCATAGATCATGAGGGATATAATACTTGTTTTTAATATGGTTGAATGACTAAGAAGTCGATGGTGACATGTCTGCTTACGCCATTTTCGCCTCTTGTTATAACCAGCGCATGGAAAATATTTGAAAAAAGCAATGTTATTTAGCAACACAACACTCTGCATTTTCCTAATGCAAATGAGCACCAATGTATTCATCAGATCAATGGCACTTACGGGTATAATTATTTAATGGCACATGAAAGCTGCGAAGGTCGTGAGAGACAACAAAGCGAGAGAGAAAGACGAAGAAAGCGGTCCATTAGTCACCCAAGGAAGGATTAGTCGGAAAAGAAGCAAGGAAGTCGAAACTCGGTCGATCTAACAATCCATCTAACATGCCTGCCTGTAGCCTCGTGATTTCCGCGGAGGGATGCGTAAATTCTTGTTGGGAAAGAGGGAAAAGGATATCGGCATAGAAATAATGGCCCCAGAGTAAAGCTAAAGCTCCGAGAGAGTCGGAACATTATATATTTCGCACTCATTACTCGCTCTGGCGCCGTCGAGGTAAAGCAGTTCGGAGGCATTCTCCGTATTCGGGACACGCAACCCTTACCTCGTCTTCTCTGGAGCTTTGGGGCTAGTGCCTGTCTTTGCTCATCGTCCTAGCCACTAATTACATCCGTCAGTATAATTATTAATGAGAGCGCAAACGATCGTATTACTCGGTATCATGCGTAATTAAAGTCGAGGAGTATCCAGCCTTGACGCCACCCTTTCCGCCACCGCCACCCTTTGTCATCGAACGAATCACATCACTTGGCCGAGTAGCTGGTGGCGCAGCACCTTCCCTTTATGTGCCACGATCACGACTTTTAGTCTCGGGCACCTCCTCCCTCCCTACCTATACCGAATTTCCGATGCGAAATTAAGCCCCTGTCTCGTTCTTTCAGTTACTACAGGCTTTTAATAAGCCGGGATCGACTTATCGAAGAGGCTGATATTGTAATATTCCCTCTAGGTTTGTGGTAAATGGCACTTTGCTTTGATAGCTTAAAACTCGTTTCGCTCTCGGTGTTTTTGCAACTTCATTTGGACGAGTGAGCTTGATTTAAACATCGGAAATTACCTCGGCGTTGCGCCGAGTGCCTTTCTGTAATTTCGCCTAGTGTCCCCGCCCCTGTAATCCTGGAATAAGGGAAGACGTTTTCTCCGTTTCAGCAAAATCCCCGAGCCAATCAATTATTAGATCGCCACCATCTCGTCCACGATTCTTCTTATTGTTGTTTGGTTTGGTTAGTTTCTGCCGGTACACAGTTGCAGGGGCGAATTCTTGGTGCCAAAGTCCATTAATTCCTTTGTGCTTCACTTGTTCCAAACCAGCTGACGATTTGCCAAAATAAAAATATCAAAACCCTAATCACATCGTCGCAGCAGCGATAAACGAGTCGGCCTTTCCCCTGCCAACACAACAGAAGTATAACCAAGTTACGCGTTACTCTTGGCGAGCGGTGGTGTTAGGAGCCAGTGCCGGCCTATGTAATGGGGCTCTTGTGTTTGTCTATTCTTTGTATCAAATTGAACATGTGTGCTGTGTAGGCCGAGTTTTCTCTCAGGCAACCGAGGGGTCATGGACCAATAAGCCAGGCAGTGATGTCCGAAGCTTCGCTGAAGAAACATGTTTTTCTAAGCGTTGTGAGATGACTCAACCGGTAATATTTTTTTTTATTTATGGTCTAAAAAATTGTTGACATCGGTGCGGGACCCACATTGTCTACGAGTGGCTTGGATTAGAATGTGGACTTCTTTTCCACCTTGGCAACACGCTTAGTCAGACGAAGAACCACTCGATCTCTCGAGCACGTAATTTACCGGCTCGCAAGATTTAATTTTGATTTCCTCGAGCTGCCTCTGTAAGTAACTCGAACGTTCCATCTAGTTGCACATGCCAATTTTAAAATTCTTTTCCTTGCGAAAATCAATATTTCATTAAGAAATAAAGTAGAAATCAATAAAACTGAACTGTAGATTTATTACACGATGTAATAATGGCTTTCACCTAGGACGTAACATCTCGCGCACAAGTAACTTTTAATTCAATATTTAATACCCCGAAATTATTGAGATCGGCATTTGTTTTATTGAATTCCTTGCCTAACTTACTTTACAATCCAATTTATAAAAGTAGATATTTCCCTTATACAGCAAGTATAGCTTCATTTAATATTGAGTACATGTAATGTTGTCAGTATTCGACGTGCAATGGCTATACACGATGGAAAAATAAACGGGTATTAGAGATCGCTTAATTTATTAGGTATCCCTAGTGGTATTATATAAGCAGTAAAACTATCGCGAATGAAAATGGTTTCTTTCATATTGGCATCGATCGATGAATATTAAAAACGCAGACTCGCTAAAGACAGGTAGCCGCGAGATAAACCGATGACAGGATCGATAAATTAGGCGGCATTTAGATCTCGGGGAGCAGAGCGAGTGTGAGTCACAGCGAAGATTAATGTTAATTGATAAGGGCATTAAATGTTTAGACTCGCGTATAAAAACCCGTGGAGCAAAAAGCTCGGCGGGGCGCGTAACGTAATTACGCCAACTGGCGCGTGGGAGGAGGTTTTCGTGTGTACATAAGGGATGTATAATAATGGAGCGCACGCACACGCGAATACCGAGTCGTAAAATCAGCTTGGAGAGAGGCATACGCACATCCGAAATCGTCAACACGACGAAAAGATCGGATTTACATTTGGACCAACAGCCGGAATAATCGCAGCGGCGCTTGCGGCACGTGTCACCCCGAAATCCACGCACACGCGCTCAAAAGGCGTAAGGTCACACTCGGGTCAGACCGAGCTCATTGTTCTCACTTTGATTAGGCTTGCGCGCCAAAGTCGGAAGATCGAGCTATAGGCCTTTGTTTGCGAGGATGGAAATTAGCCTGCCGGACGCTAATAATAAGGGCGAGAACGCGGGAGAGACGAAAGCCCCCGGGGGTGCGGAGAGGCGAGAGCGTCGATACGGTTGGGCGGGCTTTTTTCCTCCCCTGGCGGGCGTCAATTGTGCCCAAGGCTGATAAGCGCCTGACAAGAGTATGTGGAGGGTAGACACCCCCGGTCTCTTCATTTCTATCACCTACGCTCCCTGAAATTTTTTTTTACTTTTAATCTCTTAACAACTCTTAACATAAATTTCTTACTCCCGTTTTTACGATTTTTTAACAAACGAAGTACCTTGGTATTTCCCGCAAGCGTAACGCTCCGGAACTATCCTTTCAATTTATTCATCCGTGCTGTTTATCGGAGATTACGAATGCATCCAACTACTTGACTCGGACAGAAGGGTGCGCCTCGCCCTCTCTTTCTTATCTAAAAACGATCTTGTGGCTGCATCCGCGCCTTTTCATCCTCCCGGTGGGTTTATTAACATCAAATTAATTAAATTAGCCTTAAAGCTAGCTCACTGGTGTCGCTGGTGCTGTTGGAATGGATTTTTTGCAAAGTTCCGTGGAAACATCCGTATCATGCGTCTCCATCGGCAACTGGAATCCAGCGGTAGCTCCTCGGGCGTAAAGGAAGATTAATAGTCGATCTGCCACTAGACCGGCCCCTAACCCACATTCTAAAACAATAATGCCTTCAACAAAAAAAAAAGAAAGACCTCTCGAGAAGGGCTGAAAAAGGACTGAAAAGCATAAGTGAATAAATAAAAAAGGGGCGGGCGAAGGGCGCGGATTGTCAAGTTGAGACGGCTTTGTTTTTTGCGGAGCCACACGGCTGTTTGAGGTTCGAACTAATCCGTGTTAAGTTGGCCGGTACTGATTTAAACTCTCTTCTCTCCACCCACCCGTCCTCCCATCCTCCCTCCCACTCTTGCCCCTTTCCTCCTCGCACACCTCCGGATAAATGAACTTGTAAGAGGCTAAAGTCAGCTCTCGCTCGGGTGTTCCACTCGGGCTCGTTACTTCCACGGCTGGCGCGGTGCAGAGCGGCGCAACCACCGGGAATCAATAACTCCTCGAGCCCGCGCTCGCGTCCCACCCTCGAGCGCGACGTCGCTTTCCTCTCTCTTTCACGCGCACTTGCTCTGTCCACTGTTCCTCAGCCTCTTGTCCGAGTGCGCGCGCACCTCGGCGCGCATGGAGCTCTGTATACAAATACAGAAACACCCGGAAAACTCGTCTGCACGCACACTTTTCCTTTTTTCCTTCTCCGCGCTTCCACTTTCCCGTCTTTTTCACCGTGGGGCTAAGCGCGCGCAACCTCACCCCTCCGCGCTTTCTCCCCAAAACACCTCGCTCACCCACCCTCCCGCTCGTCGCCCGGTGTATGGACTGACGCCGGGGATTCAACGAACTCTGGCCTACAAGTTCAAGTGAAACTGCTTCGCGTCAACCCAGTCAAGCGAACCCTGTTTACCTCTTTCTTGATGTCTCTTTTATGAAACAGAGATGGGTCACGGGCCTTCCTCTTACCTCCTCAGTCCATTTGTCCATTTACTCCCTTCCCCTATTTCTCTGTTCCTCCTCCCGTTCATCCTTTTACCGATGTTCATTTGTTCCAGGGCGTAGTAACCGATTGGCTCTTCTAAAAGTTGACGAGTCGAGGCGCCTCTGTGAATCCTTGCAAGAAAGAGAAAAATGCGCCTGGACGAAAGCATTTTTCGATAATGAAGTCTTTCAGTCGTTAAGACGCTCCCAACCTTTTCACTTTTTTGCCTCTCTTATCTCCTTTTTTCACAAATGTAATCTTTTTGTCTTCCCGTGAAGGATGATGAATGGCAATTTTTAGCTATTTTTTGTATTCTATCAACAAAATTTTTTTATTTTGATTAATTAGTATTTTATTATTTGGTAATTTTTTTTTTTTTTTAATGAAATTTACTGTTGAAAAACATTTATTTGCTATTTCCAACTTTTCGATAGCTTTAATTTGATTTGATAAACTTGCAAAAAAATATATATTAAATAGGAATTATAATTTAATAACTCAAAAGCGCTTACAAAATTTTACCAATTCTGTCAAGTTTTAAAGTTTACTTTGGTTTTGATACACGAAAGAAAGACAAGTATAAAAGTACATCCAAAAATTTTTATTTGTTTATACAACTTTTCCATAAATTTTTCCGAATAGATGCAATTGTCAATAATATCAGTGATAAATGGATCGAAGTGGTCTTGTTTTTATTTTTTCTGAGTCCTATAATTCAAACAAAAATTACTTCAAATACAGTTATGATGCCCATCTTTTACTAATAAAAATCTGCAATTGTCTTTTTTTAAATTACCGACATCTCCACTCACACGTACAACGTGCAGCTGCGATTTTCAAAATTAAAATGGATCGCTTCCCCCCTTCTCAGTCTCTCTCTCTCTCTCTCTCTTTCACTTCATCGAAAATTGAATTATACACATTGACAAGGTTACACACACTCGCGATATTTCCCGTAGACATATACCCATAAAAGTTTATGCTCGCCAAGTATCATCGTTAATTTATTAGATTCGCCGCGTTTTCGCATTAATTTAGTAACATGCAGATTTAGTCGACGCGTCGACTGCCACTTTATCGTTGGTTAATGGAACACGAATCCCATTGATCGGGGGTGGTTTGTGTGCGATTAAAGGATCGGGACGATTTTTGCTTGTCGAGTTTGACTTTTTCAAGTGGACACGATGAATTTGTGAAAGCAAAACTAGATACTCACTTGTTATTACCGTTGCTTTCCGGAGACCAAACCCAACTTTCACGTTATTCAATACTGCAGAGAATTTAGAGGGTGGGCGTCATGATACCATTGCTCATGTTGATTTATTTAATGTGGAAATAAAAGCCTTTTCGATATTCATCGACACTAAAACATTAAAAATTATTAAATGTGTTTTCTATTCGCGAAAATCTTCCATCATGACGGTTATCGATTCTATTTTGATTAGTCTACTTTTTTCTTTACCGCGTTATTTATTTACTTAATCAACAATATAATAATAAAAAATGCTCTTAAAACAAATTCTATTTTCGCCTATGAATAACAAATACAACACATGATATACCTATTGGGAGTCCGTGCTTCGAATTTTATCACATCTCAATTCGAAACGGTAGAAGCCACAACACAAACAATAACAACCAAAATATCGACCACAAAAGAACGGCCATTTTTAAATAATAATCAATTTGTTGTAAGCTCACTATCAAGTAAAATGTGTAAATATTGATTTATATAAAAAAAAAGTGCATTTCAATGTTTACAATAATTATTCCGGGACATAAATATCATGATCAATTAAGAGACAAATATTGATGTTATATAATCAGATAAGCCTTTGTGAATTTTGATTCATGAACAAATTTATATAAAAACAATCAAATTGTAGTTCATTAAAATATTTATTTAATTATGCAATATAGTTTCTTATGTAAAACATAAATTTTCATAATAATTACATCATATTTAATTAAATGAAAATAATTTGTAATTAAATCAAAACTTTATGCTACATTTTACATTTCATATTTTAAAAAGTGCATTTAGTAACTTATTTTACTTGTTTTATTAATAATTAAATGTTAAATTACTGTTGTTATTTGCAATTAAATCTTAGATGAAGGCAGCAATTACGTTTGAAAACGAATCAAGCCTGTTTACGTTATTTATGAAAAATGAATGTCTTGGAAGTTATCATTGAATTCCTGAGAGAAAACGATGTACACATACAGCTAACCTATTAATTAAGATCTGACTTTTTTTGTTTTTCTAATAATTAAAAATATGTTTATATAAACGTATATTGATTAGATGATTTTTCCAATATTTAAAAGTATTAATTACATATATAACAATTATTTATTTAAAATTATATATTAATTATTCAACTAACACGAAGTAATTAAGTTTTTATTTTTTTTATTTATCCGAGTTGAAAAACTCGTGTCTTTACATTACTATGAAATTGATTTCCATGGGTGCAAGCTCTGTAACGAATTGTAAGTACATTCTATATGCATAAATCAATAAAGGCTTAATTTTTGTAGCTCTTAATATATTCGGATGAATTACTGATCAAATGTGATTAAAAGTCAGCAAATATTCCATCCCCTATCATCGAAAAGCTCGTGCACATCAAACGATTTTTAAAGAGACGTATAAACGTATTCAATACGAACTTTACACCTAACTTTACGAAGATGCTGCGAAATTGAATTTTTATTAAACGTGATCAGTGACATTCCACTGTAAAGTGCTTGCAAAGAAAATTTAAAATTTTAATACTTTTTATTCTCAGATATAGAAAATTAAATTCTAATATATTATGTTTTTGTTTAATTTGACTTTCAAAGTTCTGTTACATCAAATAAAATTTGATAACTAATTTCTAAATGACATAGTTATTTTATAATTGAAATATTATTAATTTAAATATTATATTATTAATTCTGGAAAAATAATTATGTAACGATATTTTTAATTCTATATGTTACAATATCACTAAGAAACTTGATGAATGTTTTATAAGAGTTTTACAAATAAACATGAATTTACAGAAAAATCATATTTTTTAACGTACTTTGTAAGAATTCTTTCTTTGAATTTTTGAATCATAATTTATTCTCTCTTACCATATAATAATGCATTATATTTAAGAATAAAGAATAAAAAATCATGTTGAAATAAACGTTTTACATTAATTAATTTCCTGTATAAACAATACCAATATTTTTTTATCTAAAAAAAAAATAATTTGTTATTTTAATACTTTAATATTAAAATAAAAAGAAGTTTTTGTACAGAAATTAATGAAAAATTTATCACATTAAATAAATACTATTATTAAATTCAAATAGTTTAATTTTATAATTTGAGTAACGATCACTTTTTGTTTACCTATTTTCCAAGTGATTAATGGGTTAAATTAATTAAGAAAAAAATAAAAACTGTGAATAATTAATTTATTCTGTTTGTATAAAATGATAAAAAATAAAGTTCTAATTACATAATAAGCAAACTTAAATTCATATTTAAGAATACTTTATAAAATATTATTAAAAAGTTATGATGTGTCGATTAAATTAAAATTTCCACAATAGCTGGTCAGAAATCTATATAAAAAGGTCGAGTGTTTTAATTTAGATAGGTTTTTCTTATGCTTGGAAAAAAATATTTCTCTGGTAATAAATAATAATCCTTTTATGTTTATAATTTTATACATTTATTGCTACCTGTGTAGAATTTAGCTCATTTGGATTCGCCCCCGCTAATTATCATGTCAAAGGAAAATTATTTATCATCTAGTTTCACTCGCCTGACCACCTGCAGATTAATAATAGAACAAGATCGTAATAGATTATATACCAATTTTCGTTAACCGTATATGAAAATGTGCTGGTATTGACGTGATGCTTTGGGAAATTTAATGACACTATAAAAGTTAAGCCCCGGGAGAATAAATCCTGCGAAGATAGAGAAAGAAAAGTGGCGTAGATACATATGCACAAGCAAAGAGAAAGATAGAATGAGAATGATGAAAAAATAAGATGAATGTAGCCGAAAAATGAGAGAAACAAGATTTATTTCCAGGATTGATCTACTTGTTCATCAATATCGATAAACTAAAGATAAATGAAAAAAAAATAGATGAGATTACGATACGATCGGAAAACTTTGTAAAGAAAACATGCATTTATTATTGAAGCAGGGGGTGGGTAATGAAACTTTAGAAATAAAATATAATTATACTTTTATTATGTTGTATTTTTGCGATCATGGTTTTTAATAATTATTAGTTTTCATAATGATTAATTTAAATATAAATTTATTTATATAAATATCAATATTTATTAATCTTTACATTAATTAATTATATCTCTGTGCATTTTCAAATAAATATTTTTATTTTTTATATTTGTTAATATGTACATTATATAAATATCTATATAAGTTTTTTATTCTTTTTTTACCGCGTATTTGATACGTATAATTACATTTTAAAGATCAACCAAATAAATCACATACTGGGGCACATGTATAATTAATTTTTATTAGTTTATTAATAATAAATAATTTTATCATCTCTTTACAGTATTTAATTCTTACCATTACAATATTTTAATAAAATATATCGGTGCCTTCTGTAAATATAATTAAATAAAAATTAGTTTTTGAAAGTTATCTTAAGCGATAATTTTTTTTTATTCTTGACACTAATATATTTGCATAAAACTTTCAGATGCAATATATTAGAAAACTACAAATCGTAACACTAAATGTAGCTTTTACATCGATCAAAATTTGCATTTAATATGAAATTTTTATTTTTTAAATACCATTTAATATTTATTGAATTGTTTATTAAACATTTGTAAGTAAACAGACTTAGTAATTATAATGTATTACTTTGGAATAACAGATTATTTTGCTATTAGTAATTGTATTATACATGAAGATGTATCGTTTATAAAAATTCTATCAGTTGGTATTTATCGAAAAAAATTTTACGTATAAAAAGAATTGTTTAATTTCATTTTTACTAATTGTCTAGATAAATTTATCAGTAATCACTGCACACACATAACGATTCTTTTTCTTTTGATGTTATAGGTGAGTCAAAAAAGTTATTGGTACATACAATCTTCAATATTCCGTAAGTTGAATTGATAAAATTAAATTATATTTAATATATGTACATACAATGCTTTTTTTATACACGTGATACATCAATCATAATCAACTATTTTATTTGAGATTTGTGATATTAGAAAACATATCCGATTTATAAATGTTTGGGTAAACCAGTTGGTTGCTAGTAATATGAATACAATTTAAGTACTCTTAAAGTATTAATTTAAAAAAAAAATGCAATTTTTCCAGCTTCTAAATATTATTAAAAGAAGAAAAAAAATTTGTAAATTAAAACAAATAACTTTTATCATTTTTTTGACAGCAAAAAATCCCCTATTCATATCTGATATTAAATACATAAACTCTTTCGAAACTACAAGGCTATCTCATTTCGTAAACCCATACAAAAATCATCCACTCATAAAGCATTCAGAACATCCAGTGGTTAACTGAAAGTGACAAATGAAGTTTGGCCAGTGTGTAATTCGAATTGTGCGCAAATTTCATACATACCAGCGTATCGAACGAGAAAAGTGAGAAAATGAGAAAACATTGGTAACACAAAAGAGCAACCGTGAGCAAATATTGGAATCGAAGATATATATCTATATATATATATATATATATATAGAGATAGAGAGAGAGAGAGAGAGAGAGAGAGAGAGAGAGATAAAGAAAGGGATACGCGGGGAGGAAGGGCGCAGCTAGTGGAAGGTATATAAATCCAATTATGACCCTCACAATAGGATTAGCTGAGAAACTACCCAAGAGGTGACACTTTTCTCCTCCCTTTTTTGTGTGATCTGCAGGTCTGCGAACTCTCTCGCTCTCCTTCTCGTCGACACTCAACATATAGAGGTGGAAAAGTCATTTGTGGTCTAAGGCGGCAAAGGACGCATGACGAACAGTCTTTTTTCTACGGACTCGTGTTGGGCAGAGTCGACAAGTTTTTCGGATGCCAAGAATTTTGGGCTTCCGATGATTTACCGCACGTTTGTGCTGTGCTTCTTCCCCTTACCTACGCCTTTCACCCTATATTTTTGTTTTCTCCATTTAGGGTTTCTCGCGTTTGCTAAACCGTGATTAGATTTGAGGGTGTGGCCTTACATGTCGGAGGATTAGTAGTCGGGAGGACAAAAGAGAAGAGTAAAGAGGAAGCGGAAACATATTATGTCGTGTGACGAGAAGATGAATTGAGTTTTATTATCGGAGAGAATGTGTTTCTTCTCGATTACGTCAACGATAATTTTTATATCTTCGTTGCACCTTCTACCTCGGAATTTTTGGTTTTGAAAAATAAAATCCACAATACGAAATTGAATTAGTGTTTACGTGTACAAAAAAAGATACCTTCTGCGAGGAAATGGAATTTGGGTTGATACGTTATTTTTTATATTATGTTAAATTATGCTTTTGCTAATTTGAAACTCCTTAATGTACTAACGAGTCACACGTAAGTTAAATAAACTGAGAAAATCAGTTGATCAAAGGACAATACTTATTTTGTAAGAAAAGAATGTGCAAAGAAAGATTGAAGTGAAATTCAAAGTAATTTTGTGTAATGGCCGCATATTATTCAACAACGGATTTAACTCTGACGATGTTTTAAGACTCAAAGTACAATGAGTGTTGAATAACAATAAATCAGCACAAAAACAAGTTGCAACAAAGAATTTCGGCAACGCTACACTTCAAACGAAAAACATATTTTGCGAAATTCAAGGTTGAAGGGTTAAGGAGGCCAGTAAGTATTTAGGAAATCATTTCGTTCCGGTCTCACGTGAAGAGAAACAAAGTAAAAAAGAAAAGAACCCCGCGGAACGACTCGCGCGTTTCTGATTAATCCTTTTTGTGGTTGGAACAAAGGACGGGCGGTCTTTCCCCCTCCCCACCCCCTTTTCTCTTTTAGGCATCCACTAATTAACTTTCAAACACGCGTGTCGACTCTTGCGCTCGACAGAGTTAACGTAATTGCGAGGCTGTTCCGTAACTGTACAACTTAACTTTCGGGACCCGAAAAACTCAAGCTTAATTCCGGTTCGTATTTTGCCCCACACACGCCCTCGAGGTCCTCTTGTGTCCTATAGACCATTAAGTAGCAGTGGTACATTCAAGTAATTCCCTTTGAGATATTCGAACTCTTGGCCTCTATTATGCAAAGTGTGTACGTACCAAAAGATGTGCATATCCAGTGCAGGGTTGCGACCGGGAAAAACGACTGACCTTTTGAGGGAGGAACTCTTGCCACTTATCTGCCACTTATCGGAATATCTACTTCGAACTATTGGTATGGGTGGCCCACAACTGGCGATACGTCAATCCGTGCAATATCCTCCGGCGGTGAGTTTTCATTTAAAAATACAGCTCAAACTCGGTCCGTTTATGTGGGACGGAATTTAGTGCGGGATTAACTCGGTGCTTCAATTAAGAATGTTTTTATAGCCATGATAAACGCAGCCCTCGAGAACGATCTGAATAATGGCTCACCAGAAAGAAAAACACTTGGTGCTCTTTAAACCCCGCGTATTTTTCTATCTGCCCATTTTCGCGTTTGATATCGGCTCTCGGTATTAGCACCAATGGTGTAAGCAAACTCACGCGCAGTTGAGTGCTCGAGTCTGCACGGGGCTGCGGAGAAGGGGGCGGGGGCGAGAGAGAAATTTTGGAGAGCACCTGCCATTTACTCATTCTAACCCCGCTTACAGCCTCTTAAGCGGTCCTTAACCCTCGCTCGGCGCTCGAATATAAGCACGCCTATTCGTCTTTATAATACTGAATCGCAAATGAACCTTTGAACTTGCAAGAGCCCACTAACTTGATTTCCTTGTCCCTTTATCAGCTTTATTTTACCGGAGTTCGTTTGAATCTTTTCCCACTTAATTCTTTTACAGCTTTTCTCATCCTTTTTGTCTCCCCGATAACTTTTCCCCTTTCCTTTGATCTTTTCCGTGGGTATTTCGTCGATTTACCATTGATTTGCAAAAATTATAGAAACAGCCCGAACGGTTAAAAGAGATCTCGTTAGCTTTGTCTTGCGAGCTGAAGAAAAAATACAATCTTTTTTCAACGATTGTAATAGACCAAGTTCTGATCGGCGATCTCTCTTATTTAAATGATGCGAAAAAAATATTATTTTCATTTGTTTTTCACTTAGGCTTAAACAAATGTTACCTGGAAGTCTTATTTTAAAAGATAAATTGTGACGCTTGTTGTTCTAATTGTGTTCAATTGATTTTTAAAATATTATTCAATCTAAAGTAATATTTTGAATACTATCTCACTGTGCGTGCTGGAATCCCAAGATTTTTGACTGCCTTCACAAGTTATAAATAACGACACTTAAAGATAAAAGTGAAAATTTCTTCATCAAGAGGAATGAATACTACTTAAATTTGGTAAGAAGCTCATATATTTACAAGTCATTTAGTCGCATTAACTTCTCATATCACTCATAATAACCTTTGAAATAAATCTAATCTGATAAGAGAAAAATTAAATTTTTTTGGTGGAGAGAGAGAAGACAAGTACGTTTATAAAATAAATACTGGCAATGTTTTATGGTTAGAAAAATATGACGGTGTTCCGCTCCAATAGAATTAGGTAGAAACGAAAAGTTTTCACACGATAAACAGAGCATAAAGTAATTTAAAGTACAAACAAAAGCCAACGAAAATTCGAATATCGTGATCCTTGTGTATTGACTCAACTCGACCCCTTATTTGTCAGATAGTAATTAATTAATGTCTTTGTCTATTGTAGATACTCCATTCAAACGTGAATTGACCGAATGCCTGTCGTGGAGATTGAAAACGGCCTTCATACAGTAACCGAGTTTTGTTGTTGTTGAAGAGCTTCATTCCGTAATGTGTGCGTAAATTATAAAAGAAACGCCGAAGATCGCTACCGATGAATTGCTAAATTACTGTATCTTAGATTCTACATTGGAATTTATTATTCGTCCAAAGTAATTAGTACTTACCGTTTTATTTTTATACTTAATAAAAATACCATTCAATGCTACACTTCAAAGTGCATTACTTTTTACCTAAGTAATTATCGTGACAAATAAATTGGAAATGCCCAGAGTATCATTAACGTGTAATTAACATCTTGTGAGTTGTATTTGTGTGATTAATGTAATTAAAAATTGATATTTTCATTCATCAAAAACTATTGTTATTATTTTATTTATAAAAAGTTATGCCGAGGAAAGATTGGCCTAAATGAATAAATCATAATTAACTACCATGGCTATAAATTTTCTAATTTGATAATAATCAGGACTGGTATGTCACTATAATAAAACGGTTGTGCCAAGCTTTTTACAAAATTTAAAAAATATCTGATATTCTCGGACAGTTGATTAAGCCCGTACTAATGAGCATTTATTGCGAATTATAAAGGGATTATAAATGATATCAATAAGAAGAGGGAGTCGAGAGGCTACACGCAATCACAGACCAAAACTGGCTGGCGAAAAATTAGCCGAGGCGTGGCATAATCGGAGAAGGAACAAATCGAAAGAAACTCGATCACACGCGAAATTGTGTCAAAGGCTCTCTCATGTTAGAGGCTCGTACAATACACGCACACGCGCGCGCGTACTGTGACCATCATTGTCATCCAGTTCCCATTGAGAGATTACATGATCTTTTGCGCCCACATGTTGATAAATGCGAATATGTATTCGCGAAGAGCGCGGCCGCCGAACCGTCGCCCTGACCCAAATAACCGGCGACATCGCATGTACAGTGCAACGTCGGAGGGAGACGCGGGTCCGGGGGAATTTGAAAGCCTTCGCCTCAATCTGAGCGAGAATCCGAGTCGATCTCTCCTCCGCTCACTTACGCAAAATCCCAGATTTTGCGAAAAACGAGGTAAGAAATCTATCCTTTTGATGGTGGCGGTGCTGGGGGGTAGGGGGAGACCCAAGACGATTTTTCTAATGGGATCGCCTCTTCCTCTCATTTGCGCGACCCGCACTTTCCCCCCTTATTTTCATCGCGCGAGATGTGCGGGAAGCTGCGGAAGAGGAGGAAATTGCTCCCCGATGACTCTCTCCCAGGTTTTATCGATTCCTCCGCTGAATTCTCTCCTCCTCGAGATGCAATTTACATTTTAATTGGAGAAATGACGGGTGCGTACGAGAGGTGAAACCAACGCCGGGACGTTGTTGCAGTGGCGCGCACAAACCGATTAATAGCCTCCAAGACATTTATGCAAAATGGTGACTAATGGAAAAAAATTGGCTCGCAACTTCGCATTTTGTGAAATTGTTTTTCCATCTCGCAAATGATACCTTCTGTACTTGGCTGAATACAAGCTAATGGCACAGTATAACCCGAGAACTGAGTGATGTGTTGTAACGCTGTGGTGTTTTTGACATTTATCCAAGCCTCGTAACTTGTAATTTAAAATTACCTTTACATTTAAATAATTAATTAGTGCTTTTTCGATGGAAGTCATATAATTTTAAGAAATAATCCACTCCAGCTCAATTGGATAAAATAATCTTCAATGTATTTAAAATCACATAACGCGCTTTTAGATAAAGGGAATAATATAGTGGACTAATCAACCGAAACTTGAGAGTCAATTTTACAATCTCAAATTGAGATGACCAAACTATTTTTAATTTTGCATAAAATTCGATTTTTAAGTCTTTATTAAAAACACAACGGGATATGCTTGTTGCATTAAAGCAGGCGTGCGCGTGTGCGTGCGCGTGTCGTGCGCGTGTACGTGTGCGTGCACGCTTGAGTTGATTCGATTATCGTCAACGCAGTTCTAATAATCATTAAATAGCTTTCCATTGTATAATATTTTTAGGGAAATACATAGTATTGACAATAATCAACACATGCGTAATGAAAATTTAGTAGTAATTTGTATAAAACTTCAAACTATTCTAATTCGGGCATTCATGTCCGAATCATTTTTGCGTTTCATCCGCTTATTAAGAAAAAAAATTATAAATGCACTTTTTCAATATTTTGTAATTTTAGTAGGTGTAACGAAATATAATAGTAACGAAGAACAATTATCTATGGAATAAAAAATACACGTAACGACGCCAGTAAAATCTATCCCTCTCGTAAATTGTATGTCACGTCTATCATCTTTCTTAAATAATTGGTTTTTATTGCACGACTTTTAGTTTTGCCAATGTAAATTTTTATTTTTAGAGCATACAATGGAGAATTAAAAGAATTATATAAAATGTAAAATAACAATAGAAATAAATAAAATAATTAAATGCAGTTATAAAAATAAACATTAATAACTTTTAACTCTAGGAAAGACAAAAATGACCTTGTTATCTAATCTGAACAATAAGTAAATTAAAATATTTTTTCAACCATTATAACTAATTTGCATGTTACATAACTTTAATTAAAAAATATATGTTTTGTGCTGTTTCTTACACTCAAAGTAGAAATAGTAAAATAAATTCAATAAAACACAAACGATTATATACTACGGTAATCATCATGGCAACCAAATTGATTCGTACTCAAATAATGATCGCATACACAAAGAAAAAAAATGTAGGAACAAAATTACGAAATAAAATGTTTTAACATCTCTGCTGGTTTAATAGGTAGCTTCTCATTATTAAATTTGATTCCTGTGTAAAGAATACTAGAAAAATGAAAGCAAACCACGACATGCGCATATTATTGCGAAATTAAATGCGCACATGACGAAAAATTACGAAATAAAAATGCAGCGCGCGCGCGCATCGAGAAAATGACAATTGCCATTGTGCATTTCTAAAAGGGCCTGTGAACTCTCGGAAGGAACGTTGTCATGGCCGTCGTCCTCGTCGTTGTCGTCGTTGTCGGCGTCATTGTCATCATCCTCGACCTCGTCGTCCTCATCGTGGTGCACGTTTAAACGAAAGAAGCATAACGACTAGCTTCCACGACGTTTGTACTCTCTTTCCTTTTTTCCTTTTTACGCTTTGCGCTCTTTATTTCCATCGTTCGCGGGAGAAGAGAAATTATATTTACTATTGTAGATGTCGCGGACATTCGTTGTTATGGTTATATTAAATATTTTTTTATTTTTTTATCTCTTTCATATATATTCAAGTACATGTAGACATCAGAAATGCCTCGTGGACTCGTTAATCTCTTTCATATCTCTCTATTCGTTAGTAATTTTCGAAGAATGCCTTTCAAATTCTTTCTTTAAAAAGTATCTATTCGTTGTGTAACATCAAATCAAGAAGTTTTCAAACTGAAAAAATACACCGATTAAAATTGCATATTATACTTGAAATTTTTTTGTAAATCAGATATTCACATGGAAAGAGTTATTAATTAAAACTTATGTCTTGAGCAATAGCAAAAGTGATACATTTTTTAGGTATACCAGCCTTAGGACACGTTAAATTATGATTAATTACAGTTGAATACAGTTATTGCATAAATTAGAATATTCTAATATTTTCGTGGTATTCTTTATAAATTACTTTAATGTAGGAATAATTTTTTTCATATTACATAATTGTATATTGTGTAAAATTAATTTTTAGCACTTTTACAAATTTATTTTTTACAAATGTATGTAAGTAAATATTTTATTTACGAATCTGCAAAATATCGATGAAATATGTCGATGCATTAATATGTACACTGCAAATTTATTATATCCATAATATCAATCGAATGCTTATCTTATTGCCACAAAAGAAAAAATCATTTTAAAATATTTACTCTGATACTTTGAAGTAGAAAACTTATAGAAGAGAATTTGTATTGTTTTTGTAATTTATTATGCAAATGCATTAATAATTTCTTCATCATTTTAAAATAATGTTGGAATAAACTTCAAATAATGTAAAGATGTACTAAAACTATTTATTACTAAAATTATGATTCATATTATTGAATTATTTGAAATAATCCATTATTTTAACATAGCAATACAGACTATATGTTATTAACTTATCTGAAAGAGGGGCTCAATTCAAATTAAATTCTAATTTCTTGGAAAACAGGAAGGATGTTCAATCGAAAGTTAAGGCCCGAACTACATAGCAATTTCTTGAAAGAAAAGCCCATCAATACGACTAATTTGTGAACCCAGACATTCCATAAATAAGTTTATTTCCAGAGTTAAAACATCTCTCTTGAAAGATATCGGTGCTGCAGAAAAAATTACTGTATGGGCGACATTCCTTTATAAATACATTGAATTCATCTAAAATTTGTACACTTGAAAAATTTCTCGATAGAAACGAAGACCTCACAGTACTAATGTAAATATTAAGTGTTCGAACGTGTGAGCGTGATTTTGAATTTGAGAGACGCGTGCCGGATAATTTATTAGTTTACGATTGTATAAAATTAACATTTTCATATACTCTATTAAACAAATAACGAGAGAAAGGCTCTAACGTTATTACGAGTAATGAATATGATTTATACAAGAAGTTCAGTATTTATTTTGAGGGATTAGTATAACTGAAAGTTATACTTACCGAAAACTACAATTGAGCATAATTCACATAAATGTTCATTGTTCGAATTTCTCAGACTATATATTTACTAATAATCAAGGATCGGTGCTGTATTTAACATAGGTTGGGATTCCCCAAATGAAGGCAGTTCATTAGAGTCTTGAGCTCAAATGGAGGAACATAAAACACACTAAGCACCAACATATCGGGCTACTCGAAAAACAATCTAAGAAAAAATTTGAGGTAATATAAAGCATAAAGTACACGATATTCAGTATCCTTTACAGCGATATATGGATAGAAGAGGCCATAACATGCACGCGCGGTAAAATTAAAAGCATTATCGAAGTCGTTAGAAGATAATTAAAAGCAGATGCCAACAATTTGATTTTGATGCTGAGTTCTGAGTGCAAAAGTATCGCTATAGTCTTGCCAAAAATTGAGATTATCTGCGAAAGCAAGTGACAAATGACTGGAGTTGCTCTCGTAGATGTCGCTGAGAGCACCCACCACTAGTACCAAAATGGAAATGACCGAAACCGAAGTGACCAGCCATCAAAACGGTTACACGCCGTCGAAGGTCTTAAGTACCGAGGTGAATAGTGGTCGCCGATCAGAAAACAAAATTATACGATTCTTGTTTATTAAATAATAAAATTGCTGAAAATACACGTTTGCTGATGGCGTAGTATTAAAAAGCGATATTTTCAAGCTTTGTATGTTCTGACACGAGATGGTAAAATAATTGCACGTAAGTACGCAACTCGTTTAAAAAATTACTGTAAAATCCCGTGCGCTCCGAAGCTTTATCCAACGATCACTTTTCCCCTCGATTACCCTAATCATTTATAGTACGTGCGCGAGATACAATGCAATCTCAAACAAACTCTCAAGAAAATATTCTTCCCTCCCGGGCCCTACGCGCCCCCTCCCCGCATAATGGATGTCACATAAAAATGTGTGCGCACACACGCGCACTCACGTACGGGCCTGGTAGCATGCGCTGTTAATTCAACGAAGGAAAGTGCTGGGCATAAATTGCATTTCACGAGCACTGACTAGCGGACCGATAAATACCCTCCCTCTCTCCCTGCCTCGCAAATACCAGAGAATGCGGAAGTAGTTCGGGTGCGCCGCCGTTGCCGCGTTACTTCGACGTGCACCTCCGGTGAAATCGATGTGAAAATCGCGTGATTTTACGCTCCAAGATGTACGTATACCCGCATGTGCACGGTTACCTAGCTGCACGGGTGTGCGTACCTACACACACAAAAGGAGACGAGAGAAAGAAGGAACGAAAGGTGAAGAGAGGATGGAAGGGCGAGGAAGGGCGAGAGAGAGCGAGCGGACCCTTTTTCCTTTAAGCGCACTTTCGCCACATAAAGCGAATCGAAAACAATAACGTCATACTGTTTTTTGCACTTTTTTTTTTTCAAGCGAGAAGGCACTGTACCGCAATTTTATACTCTCCTTTTTTCCGCATTGCGGTACTCTGTGTGCATGTTGTATGTAAACGAGATCGTTCCTTGGTGGATGTAAGAAAAAAACGCTCTGTATTCATTGTTAACCGCTTGTTCATCGTAAAACCTCTGGTTATTTAGGTCGAGTCAGGTTCGATTTTAAAGATTTTTGGTATAATGTGTCCGCCGCGAGGAGAGGCCGCGTTTCTCTTTTCGAGAGGTAAAATATTGTCGGGATGCGGTTTGTCGAAGGCTCGACGCCGTCGCGTTTGTTGCGGGCGATGAGAAGATTCACGAGATGCACGAGGAACAATGGCAAGCAAGTTAAGCGATCATTGAAGAAACGTAGAGGCTAAGAATGTATGTAAAAAGTGTTTGATTAAAACACAAATGTAGTAGCTTGTGGATTTTGAGGCAAAGTAGTAGAAGACGAGAGGAAAGAATAAATGTTACATCGAGACTGATGAGTCTGAATTAATGAGTACCAATAATATCATCAGATTAACCGCTGCAGCATCGATTAACCCAAGAATATTGTTGATAAAATGCAACAGCGGATGATTATTCGCGTGAGTCGTTATTCCGAGGAGGAGCACTTGTGTGTATGCAGATTCGAACGGCACACCAAGATACACTCAAACGTTAATTATTCGATAAAATTCCTGAAAGGAAGAGAAACGCTCAAAGGCATTTCTAATTTCAATCATTCGGGCTACTAACTTTGCCTGCATATCTTTAGCATGTTTACTTTCCAGAACCGCACTACAGTTAGAAACCATCGACAGCCACAAAAGCGGACATTTTACGAGCTCAATCTCACCAATTCGACGGCTCATATTGAAGTCATGGTTTTTCAACTTCTTTGATGCTAATTTAAAAAATGTTTGCAAATTTTTATTAAACTCTTAATTCTACGATTTCAAAACAACATCAAGACTTCCTTATTTGCGTATTAATTGCTCGTTAAAAATTACAGAATTTTGTCGGGTGTGTTGCAAGTACCTGCGAATACAAATAATAAATTTGCAATAAATCATTTGATTGGAATTATTTCCAGAGAGAAATTTTGTAAAATTGGCTTGTTAATTGCAACAATAAATGGAATTTTGATCCGAGGGATATTAAAAATTACCAATCCTAAATCAGAATCAAATATTTGAGCATAGCATTAAATAGATGCAGATACAAAAAAAAAAATGAACTAAGTAAAATTTTGCCATTCCTCGTTTAATGAAATGCCATTTACATAAGCACTCGTACGTGTAATCCTTTCTTTACTATTGCCGGACAGCAGAGATATCATCACCATTTTACTTCAAGCGCAAGACTTGGTTGTAAATATGCTTGGCTCGTACCAGATGTGATAATAGACTAATGTTTGTGGAATCGCACTGTAATGAAGGTCGACTCCTTCGAATCACGGCACTTGTAATATTTTGGAATAAATGTGCAATAAATCAAAACCGATTCGATTCTCCGGCGAGAGTCACTCGCCGAGCATCAATCATATCGTTGAAGCGAACCGCAGGAGGACAATGGCTCGTCGATTTGCGAGCTCGTTATCGGGTAGCGCCTTATCATTAGCAACCCGGAGATGTCAGTCCCAGGCTCCGGAACCTCAAACACCCATACAAGCCCCGAACTCCAACACCTGATGAAACGCCAATTTCCGTTTCTCGAGACCCGGGCTCTGACTCTCCAGGTCTTCCCCAGCAATGATGGGAATGGGCGGACGTGTGGCCCAGAATTTCCAAGACAAAGGCAGTGGCCAAAAGGATTATTCGGTGGGGACTCGGCTGCGTTGATGCGCGACGGGCGCGGGTACGGGCGCATCCACACGTGACGGGAGGAAAGTCATCGCGCGTCGGTAAATGGGCCAATGGGTTGTCGGTAATAAACCTCGATTGCCGAGTGCGTCGTGAGCGGGCATACGCGCACTCGAGTGCACAAAGCAAATCCCGCCGCGTTTCAACATCAAACCTCAGCGACGTTACTTTTTCCATTTGTTTATTTATTTTTTTATTTTCCTCTCCCGTGAGTATTTCCCCGAGGTAGGCTCCGAGGCCGCCGAGAGAAATTGCTCTCTTGCCTTCTCCGGCTCTGTCACGAGAGCCCCATTGTTGCTCGGTTTATACGTTTTTCTTTATCCTGCGCCACTTGAAGCGAATCGCGATCTTGACGAAATTCCTGCTCGCGCCGAGGATCGAAGTGTAATCGGCGATTCTTTTCGTTGACATCGTTTCACGGAAACGCTGGCCACCAGACACCAATCGGCTTTTACATTTACCGCAGGAAAGAAAAAGTGGAAGCCTTGAGTTTCTGGCCGAACGTCGCTCTCTCAATTTCTTATGAATTATTACTTTTCGGCACCTACTACTCGCCGAGATGAATCTAGAGTTCGACTTATAAAAGGCTATTTTAAAATGTCGATTTTCAATGAGAAGCATCAAAAGTGAGTAGCTCCCTCGACATCGATCCGTAACCTGAACATCCAGTTAGTATGCAAGAAAAGAAATTGCGGGCACACACAGAGAGTCGAGAGAGAGAGAGAGAGAGAGAGCGCAAAGGCAGAGAGCGTCGCTCCCCCATCCCCCCCCCAAATTATGCGCTTTCAAATGCCGTAAATCAAGAACGACATTAAGAAAGGAGCCGAGGAGAATGACTAATTGAAACGTCAGGAGCTTGTGTCGAGTGAAAAAAACACCCGGAGTCATCGTCAAGAACAATGTGCACACGTGCACCCTAACCGAAAAAATTCCGTACGGTGGTCATTTGGAGAGCGCGCGAATGTCCACAAAGATAACAGCTCGCAATAGCATTATATTTAAATAAATTGATACACAGTCTCGGCCGAAGGAAGGCCTCTCTCTCTCTCTCTCTCTTTCTCTACTTTTTTATCTCCATCCGCTCTCGCGGCCAGCATCCTAATCCGATTTCAAAGGATGGAGATCTCCTCAGCTTCCGATACGTCGTCATCGATTGGTCCTCGGACATAAAAGCGACTGCGGCCGCGCAGCTATGCACAGAGAAACTATTCCAAATAAGTTTACTACCTGGGTTATTGGCCTCGGGTGAACTTAACGGTAGGCATACCTCCTCCTCAGCCAACCTCGCGCTCCCTCGCTGCGGTGCTCTGGTGCGACACTGAAATCACCGGAGACTGACAGGTTCGATCCCGACTAGAGAGCATCCACGTTTCTCTCTCCTCCCCCTGCCACCAGATCCTCCGGACCGACAACATCGCGGATTATTACAAGTAGTTAGGCATTCGACGCCACTCCCTTCCCTGTAGGAGCTTTTAGGAGCTTTTGTAATGCCGTGCCCCAAGCTTGTATTCATTGGTCGGGCTCCGCCGCCTTGGAAATTTCAGGTCGACGATTACTACTATCTCTTTGTTTCTTTTGAAAGAGACGATTATTTTTGTGCTTTTCTTATGCCCTTTCGTAATTTTTAGCTACTATTTTAAATAACTAAAGCAATAAAAGGATCGCTAATAAAGAGACCTCACAAGTCGAAACTTTGAATTTCTGAGGTTCGGATCGTAGAAATCGCGCCAATAAATTCGTGAGGATTATAGACACGAAACGAAAAAATCAAATGTCCCTATCATCAATCCCCAAGTGCCGTACATCATCCGAGATTGATGATCTAAACATGACCTAAATTCTGTTCTTCCTTAACACAAGTCCACGAGGTCACTTTTGAGAGAGCATGAAAAGAACAAGTGGTGCGATATATAAAAAAGGAAGTACTCGTGAATGCCGTTCGCTATAATTTCAAGAAAAAGTCAAGGAGGCCAGGGAGAACGGAAAAGCGAGAGCGAGACAGAGAGAAAAGATTGCGGGGCAAGACGTATGTAGGCAGAAGAATGACACGCCAGGCAAGAATAGGAGGAAGAGCGGAGCGAAATCAAGCGAGGCATGGAGCAGGACAATATTATCTTGTGATACGATCTCAGATGCCTCCACTTTGCTCTCTCTCTCTCTCTCTCTCTCTCTCTCTCTCTCTCTCTCCCCCCCCCCCCTTCTAGTTCCTTCCCGAGCATGTCACATTGCAAACGGTGGACAATGCGGCTATTGTTAGCGCATAATGGTCGTCGTTCGCTCTCGGTCCCTTGACCTTATGTGCTTGTTTCTCTCCTCTCCTTCTCTTCACATGCATCCACACGTTCCATGCATGCATGCAGAAAACACGCACACCAATCTCTTTCCCCCCTCCTGTTTACGTGTGTGTGGCTATGCATCTGCGCATCAAGCACACACATGTGACGCGTAATGTACGCATACCTCAGTTCCCAATAAAAATACGAAGAAACCGCACATTGTGAATACTGTGCGCACCACTGAACAAATACTTATGTTGTTTAAGTATTTATTTTACCTTATTTTTCACCAACTCGATAACTTCCTATTATTAATTTCTCGGATTTACTTGTTATGAATTAATCAGTTTCTCAAAAAAAAAAATAATTATATCGAAGAAATCAATCAATCTTTAAATTATCTCTTTTTTAATAAATATCAGAATATATTTACATCTTTCCTGGTACTTCCTTTCTCTCTGTCTCTCTCTCTCTCTCTCTCTCTCTCTCTCTCGCTACCTCCCTTTTCCTTTCACACAAAGAAACGGCATCGATATTTTCTTTGTCGCACCTTCGTAACACATGTGCTATCAAGAAATATCACCTTCCTCTTCCTCTCTCACCAACCTAACCTTCGAGTCCAGCATCTTGCTTCTCCGGTACTAATCGAGGGGGGCGGTTAGTTGGGACGATAAACCTATGCAAATTTATTGCGGGGATTTTTCCTCATATAAACTTCCTTCATATCTGTACTACGGGACCCTTCGACTTAAACCCATTATACTTGGGTGCACAAACGTACAGTCGAACTTTGCTATAGCTTTATTTCTCTCAAAGAAGGTATTCGAGCTCAAATAGAGAGAGAGAGAGAGAGACAGAGAGATGGAGAAAGTGCGCGTACACGTTCGCGCAATCTTGTCTTTTTTGTACACGTAATGTTTTGATGGGAGGCTCAAAACTAGTTACTTGGCTTCTGGGGATGGAAGGGTGTCCCCATAGATATTTATGGAACATTCGATCTACAGCAATTTTACATTAAATGAATCATTTTGTTCATCTCCTTTTCACTTAGTTGCTTCAGTCATCCAGATAAAAGCGTCTACTTTTTTCACGATTTATCTTTTGCGTTGGGTACGTATTACAGATTAGCGCCTGATTATTTTTCTTTTTTAATTTATTTTATTGACACAAATTTTTCAATTAGCGAAAAATGTTCTCTAAGAAATTATTATATACAATTTATGGGTTTTCTTCTACCTTGATATTTACTTCTGTTTTTATTTGCCTTCTAATATCAATATAAACCTCGTGTTGGAATTTTATAGAAAATATTTTATTTTAATGGAAACGAAAGGATTTTTTTGTTTTGCGTCCGATCATTATTTCATTGTAAATGTAATTGAAAGTGAGCAAAATGTTGTACGTGTCACCGAGTCTATATACACGAGCAAGTTTCAACACGATTTTTTGTTAAAAAGAAATTACAAAAATCTCATTAGTCGCTCATCGTTGTCATAACCAAATTAATTCAGACATCATGCATAAATAACCAATATTTTTCAGATGTCGTTACACTCGACTGCTTACTATTTTCATGTAAAAGTTTAACGAAACACAGTATTTTAAATACATAATGTGTATTTTTCAGGGAAAAATTGTGCAATTACATTGTTACGTTTTAAGTAATCAAGAACAGTCGTAAACTTAAGCTGTAAATATGTTATACATTAAATCCAAATTTTAATCGAACTTAACTGTTACATTAATGATAAGTAAAGAAAAATAGTAAACTGATGAAATGAAACTTTAATAAAAAATAAAATTAATAGAGAATCGAAATACTGGTGATTAAATATATTTTAATAAATTTTTGTACGTATTTTCGCGCGTCTCAGTGAGAATACAATAAAAAGTTATTCTTGTTTTATGACATTGAAATATAATTTAGCCGAAAGTATTTAAATTAAATTAGTGCGGAATCATAAAAGTTAAAACAAGCTTCTATTTCGCTTTACTTCGATATTTATTATTATTTTTTGTTCTGACTCGTGTGGTCGCCAACGCGCACAATCGATCCTCGGAGGAAAATAAAAATCAAGAAATGGAAAAAGGAGTCCAATTGTGAATACAGGGATTACAGTTTCAAGCCTCCTTCGAAATAAAATAAAATTATTGTTCTCCAAGGTTTTGCATGCAAGACTTACCTGTTTAGGCTCAACAACTCGTAGTAAAAACGATCCTTTGCAGACCTAGTGACAAGGTAAAACAATCGCATTTCCGGTTTCGAGGCGTACAAAAGGGTTAGGGCCCAACCGCTTCACCCCAACGTCCTTTTTTACTTACCGCTGTTCTCCCCTCGGAGGGGAAGCTTGAACGGTTTCTTCCGCGACGTACGTGTTTGACGGAGACACGTTTGTGCTCGAGGACGACGTCGTGGCATCTCCTGGCCCGCTTTTATTTGCCTTTCTATTTCGTCGTTATGAATCAGCGTTACAGCACGACGTAGACGATGTCGCCGTCGACGGAGACGTCGAAGGAGAAATTCAATTATCCGCGATATTGCCTCCAGGGATCGCAATAAAGGTAGAGGATAGGGTGGGAAGTTGACTGGGCACGTTAGAATCCATTTATCGCTCGTTAAGCGCGGCTCTCTTTCTCTCCCAGCGGAAGAGCGGCTCGAGAGTGAATTTACTCCGCCGAGTGTAAAGCGCACCGAGACTCCCACGTCCGTGAGCACACCGATAACTCGTGCAAATATTTGATTGTTCAAGAGTGTGCGCGCTTTCCCGGAGAAAAATGGATTTTTCGTGCAGGCCTACCCTAGAGGATGAGGAGGATGAGTAGGATACAGAAGATGAGGAGAAGGAGGAGGCGCTCCTGTGTGTATAACGGAAATCTCGTTACAGTTTGATATGGGTTGAATATGTATGCTCTGGCAGTTCCCAGAACTCCCGAGACGGGAGTGAGGAATGGTATTAGCTTCTTGGAGCGATAAATGTCGATTAAAACAGTTTATACCCCTCTCTTCGATCAGGCTTTAAACTGGATAATTATTAATTGTAATTTTGTTTATCTCTCATCCTTTTCTTCAAAGGCTTTTCGTAATTGAATGATTGCGATTTTCGCCGACCCGCTTAATTTATTCAAAAGCGGAGATGATAACTTTAGTTTTACGACTAATAATGTGTCTTGGTGTCAGCCTTTTATGCGATTTTAAAAGTTCTCAAAATAATTAAGCGGGTCTCTGAATTATGCGCTTCCTTAGTTCAATTGACTCTTAGAACAAACCCAGGATTCTCTTAATAAGCAAATTAGCTTTGATCCCCAAACTAAAAAAAAATGTATAGAGATCCATTAAAATTGCATGTGCCTCCGCTCATGAAAATGTCCGGAGTCAAAAGGAATGGCAACAAAAACGTGCCTCTGTTTCTTTATTTTAAGCATTATCCCTGTCAGGACTCGAAAATTGCGTCGGGTTTTCAAGAGTCAATTTCGTACACCAGTGAAGAAAAACACGATAAAATGTGATTCGAGATTAAGTGGTGTCGGACTGTGTGTCTATCTCTCGAGCATCAGCCAGCGGGGAAAAGATGAAATGGAAGGGTGTTGCGAGGCGGACGGAGAGAGACAGAACGAGTTCCTTCTTGTATTGATCACTTGAAAGGAACTGGGTTAACACAGGTCGACTACCCCCTTCCGTCTCCTTAGCATCCGATTCGCGCTCATGCGCTTGTACTCGCCCGAACAAGAAGAATATACGAACACGTCGACGAGATACTTTATTTGTAATCTACCCGACGATCGAGAGAGAAAAATCGCACGCGCACGGCAACCTGTATTTTTTGTCTGTATTTTTTTTCGAGGCGCACCCCTTTCGTCCCCTCCCCCTTGCTTGGCTGCAATAATTTGTAAGCAGGATTAATTTTTCGGATGCTCTATCGCCGGGGCAACTCACCGCTTACGCCAACGGAATTTGTGTAAAGGCTCGTTCAATCGGGGAGTAACGGATTTACAAAAACGAGTGCGGGGTTTGAAAAAATTGTCAATGCCTTTTTTTTAAATAAAAAACATTCTTTCATTTTTGCGAGTTATTTCAAATTCACCAAGCGTATCCGCTCTAATGAAACAACTCCTTTTCAAGCTCATATCAGTCATCGACGCGCACAGATATTTCCATGAAATATTAAAATAACTGCCGGAGACGAAAATTAAAAAATGCTGTAAAAATTGTTGTACATTTTAACGTTTTTATTATTTTAATTGCCAAGTTCGTTTCTTCGATTCCCGTGTAACAGCCAATTTGGCCAAGTTCGTAAAGTTGAGCGTGCTCTGCTAAAATACCGGCAATTAAGTTATTTTAAATTGGAAAAATACTTTGGCAAGTAAATAAGATTCAAACAAGATATTACAATTTCAATTATCAATACTTGAATAATGATGAAAAATTTTTAAAGTTTAACCGGCTTTGTCGATAAGAGCATGTTACAAAAATCGATAAATGTTTGTGGCAATAGTCTTGCAAAAAAAACGATTTGATAGATTGAGGACGAGCAAAAGATAGAAAATAAAATTATTGTAATTATGAGAGAATGTTTTTTCTTGTATTTCCAAGATGTGCAATTAATTTTTCAAATTAAGCCAAGATCGTCTCCTTTTCGTTTTGTTTTAGGTAAGTCGAACGTCGAAAGATATCATCGACCAGGATTCACAATTCACGATAATTTATCAATGTCACTGATCGACATTGAAAGTAGGTTACCTCTGGATTACCAAAACTAAATGAAAGGTAGTAACGAATTAGCAATTTTCGGGTGTAGGCCAGGAGGGAAGAGGAGGCTTTTCGTTTAATTAGCGAGTCAATTAACGACTCTCGGTTAGCTGGAGGGAAAGCCAAGGGTAAAAGGACCGCCTATTTTCCGACACTATTTTGTCTCTATTCCGCCACATCTTTCTCCTTTTCCTCTTTTCATTCTCTCTACCCTTTTTCCGCCGTCACTTCGATTTCCTCCTTTATTGATTTTCCGCTCCTCGTTTGTTTGCTATGAAATAGTGTCCGACGACGACGACGACGACGACGACGACGACGACGACGACGACAAAGTTTATCGCGCGTACGCCTCTACACTGACCTGAAACTGCAGCTTCGTCATCTCTTCCGGTCGCGAAACGACGATCGAGGCTTCATTCGAATCGCAAATCACACTCACACAAGGCTCGGTTTTTTAGAATCTGACAATAAAGGAGAAGAGAAGTTTCTCGGGCGCTGAATAATGTTGATGGGAGCTCGTTATGCCTGATAAATAAACGACCATTCCTTTTACCGTTCCTTCCTCTCGTATTTTCATTCATTTTTTCTTACAGTGATTGAGGATGGAAATAGGTTCGCCTTGTCTTTGCAGTTTGGATTGATCATGTACTCTTTATAACATTTCTTTGCCATTTGAAAATATCATTATTTCAGAGAAGAGCGTAAATAGTTTCAACGTTTGATTGCAAATTTAAATCACTTTCTAGTAAAATCTGTATCCTGCCTTTCGAAGTCATTTTCGAAAAGATACGGTAAATTTAGGATTGTTAATTAATGGTAGTTTATAAATAAAGATTTCCATTGCATTTAAGCGGCACGGTGAAATTGCAGAATTTTAAACTAAAGTACTTTGTGGTTTATTTTTATTATCTTGTGCGAAGGAGTGGAAATATTATAAATTTAAATTGCACTCCCAATGTAGTGGAGCACGTTATATTTTCAAAATTTGTATTGCTAAATATATAAAGCAATGTTCTAAAATTTACGCAATAAAGTAAAAATATAAAAAGTTTTTTTCAGCGTTGGGAATAAATACCAGTTGGATTGTATTTGACAAAACGATGGCTTGTGACAAGTTATTGTAATAGCGGTGATAAATTACAATAAAAATCGCTGCTCTGTCAGTTAAACTAAACAAATAGTTTTGTTGTTTAAAGTATAAGTTTAATTTAAAGTATAAGTTTAATTTAAAGTATTCTCCTGCATGTTTACGACAGAGGATATTAAGTAAAAAAAATGAAATTTACAGCTAGCTTCCTTGCGCATTGCCTTTGTCCAATAATTAAAACGTAATGATGCGATCTTTTTTTTTTGTCGTTCAGCCCATACGACAGGTATACATTTGAAAGAGGAAAAGAAAGAAAAATTTTTACAAATTATAAAGTTATAACACAAGCTTTATATTAACGTGCCAATACGCATGCGCAAATGAAATCTCGGACCTGAAATCGGTGCACTCACGGAGGGTGCGGATAAAAATAACCCAACAGCCAATTCATCAAATGTTAATACATGACAAGCATCAGTTTATCAAAGTAAACTCCTAAAAAGGCTAATTTGTAAAATGGTCGGAGTCGAAGGGAGGAGGCCTCGATGGGGCGAGCCCATAAAATCCATCAATTTCTTATAGTTAGGAAGTAAAGGTAATAGGAAAAGTAGGAGTGCGGAGTCGAGTGGAATATTGTCCAAAGATAAATGGAGTGGTGTCAAAGAAAGCCGAACAAGTCGAACCCGTTTGTGAATTTGTAAATATCTTCGCTCGGCAGCCTCTTTGACTTAAAAAATACGGTCCATTTTCTGGAGCACCTGGTGCTCGAGTCTTTTGCCACCTCGTAATCTGTTTTGTTAGATTCCACCCTGGCCTCTATTTCAAACAGTGCCGCGCTTATTTACTATTATTCTACCCCGTGCACACGATTTCGGAGTGAAATCTCTTTATTAACCGCTGGAGCCTCGTACTTCGAAACTGGGGTGTACAATTCGTAAACAATTTATTAATCAAGAAAGAAAACTCTTTTTTACTTTTACTCTACATTGTCGATAATTGCGCTGTCTTTTGTTCAAATATGCATATTGTCCTTTGCGCGTTTACAGCCCAGAATAGCAAATGGTTAACAAGCACATGTCGTTGGAGCGCTTCTGCATTTCAGTATTAAAAATATTTTCATCAACTTTACGATATAAACTTGCGCATTTAATTAACTGATATCTCAATTACTCTTCTCAAGTCTGTTAAAATATAATACATGTAATTAAATGTTGTCCGACTTATCTAAATATATATGCAATTTCAGTTCTTGATAGCTGTATTATACACACATTGCCTGTTAGAAACCACAAGTTTCATAAATTCCAAACTGTTTTTACATATTTTATTAAAGTCGGAACGATTGTTTTCATTGGGGCTTATAACAACTCTTATCGTTATCGTTTGATAATTTATTCTTTAAACATTCGAGTTATTAAAATTAAAATCATTCTGTATAAAAAAATGGTGAGATTTATTCATAGTTTTATCACGTGCTCTTTAACCGGTGCTTGGAAATTCAATTAAAACTTTCACACATTTATATTGCATAATAATTATTTCAATTATCAACGCTTTAATATGTTTTTTCGCATAGCAAACTTTTTATGGCTTTTAATATATGTGAAAGTAAATTGTTTGAATTAAAATGATTTATAGACTATATTCAATCACCTAGAGAACCAATAGTAAATACTGTATCACATTGTCATTAATCTTGATTATAACCCTAGCACTAATGTAAATTCAAATGCATATAATTTTGTATTGCTATCAAACGCTGTATCTACAATACATAAATAATATTAAATTCTATATTCTTTTAGAGATAGCACCTAAAAGGGATTTAGAAAGACAAGCAATGATAAATTAGAATCTTTTTAAATCTAAACGTTTGATTGTATCTTTCTTTAATGCAGTCGCGCCAAACCTATCAGAAGTTACACACAGTAATAAACCGAAATAAAAGTATTTTTAAATTATTATAAATAAAATGCATTAATATGTGCAATGCGTACAAGTACTACCACATTTTATAGGCTGTTAATATTTTATTTTATTTTATCTAAAAGATAAATTAATAAAGAGTAGTTATACCGGTAACTGTAGTAATTGGTATTAAAATTAAGGATTAGTATTATATTTACACTATTATATTATTTTTTGTTTTTTTATCGAGTCTTTATATAAGTTCAAATAATTAATGTTAAAAGTTTGTGAAAGATTATTTAAAAAGTTAAAAACGGGTTTATTCTATTACCTGATGGTTCATTATCCTCGGTAATTATTCTTTTATATTCTCCAAATTCGATTCATAATAACCACACGGTGATTGAGAACGAATACAATGTTTGTGCAATCGTACATATATATAGAAGTTTAAAAAGTAACTGTTATTTATCAATATCATTTGAATGACTAATTTAAAGATTGTGTTAAGCGGTTATCGGTAAATGAATTCTTCGCAGTATTTTAGTTTGTCAATTTAAATATACGTTTGAAAAACAATTTCATACTTAGATGGCTTTTTAAATTTTTAATTCAATATAAACGCAATCGCACACGACAAACAATGCCTTTTGCTGCGATTAAAATCTTATTAAAGCTCCGGAGTAAGATCATTTCTCTATTTCCACAATAATTTCATTCTGGTGGATGGAGGCAAAAGTTATCGCTGATGAATACACCGCAAATTATCTTTTTCCGTAACTTCCGGTTGTGTGTGCCGAAGGGTTTCGAATCAGCAAATACCCGCAGACTCGTTACAATTATCCGACACTTGTGCGACGACCAGCCTCCCCTCTCCCAATCACTCCAATCGCGATTTAGCGATCGCGGCACTAATTCGATTTTATGTCCCAAAGCATCGGGAGCAGGTAGCACAGGGAAAATGAACTAAAACGCACGAATAAACCGAAACGGAGCTATCCTTCCGCTCGCGCATTTACACAAGCCGGTAATTACGAAGATGAAAGCTCGGCTGGTTCCGCTGCTCTTTATTCGAAGCGCAAAAAGTTTGGTACTAAAATCGCACACACAAAAAGTTTGATGAAAGGGGGAGGGGGAGCGAGAGGGAGCGAGAGGGAAGAAAACCATCGGGTTCGGGGGTAGGCAGCGATGTTTTTTAAAAAGCCACGGAGGGGAAGCTGAAGGAGATGCTTTCGTGGATGCTGCGGTATGTGCTCACGGATGCGATGTGCTCACGCTTCGAGGCGATATTTCGAGGCGAGCGTCGAGAGGCAAAAAATTGTTCCGCAGATTGAAAGCCAGGCATTACCAGGGATTTATTGAATTTTTAGAAATATTGACACTGTTTCTCTGGTTTCGCCAGTTCTTTATTTCGATTTCTTTATACGCATGAGCTTTAAGCCCCTCTCGAATATAATGTTAAATTTCAACTTTGTGATTTGACTCTGCGAAGTCGGTCTCTCATTTTTCATTTTTTTCTTTTTTTTTTTTTTTTAAGGAGATTAGTGGGATGGAAAGCCTGGACTGCTATAAAATTTTTTGATTCGATTTCACCGAATAGGACCAAGTAATAATTCGAAAATTTAAATTGAACACCATTTTATAATTACGAGTTTTAACACCGTATACGCGTTGAAACTCGTCTGTTCCTCGTCTCCATTAATAAGTGTCGTTATAAAATTTGTATGGGATTATATAGTTGATAGTTGATAATTTGACGCTTGGAATGACGAAAATAATACATTATTACTTAACTGCTAATGAACAAATAGTAAACGGCAAGATATCAAAAGCAAACGCGGCTGCTCATCTAAATGCTGCCCGCAGGCTGTTTGAGTAAGAAGTTGACAAATTCAAGATATTTTCTATTTGATAGGTAGATTGTCTAATAAAATTATGACGGTGCGCTCCAAGTACAAAAGAATAATCGAATAATAGATTAAGCTTTCGTCGAAATTGAAGGCATGTTGGAGTATATTATACTTCGAAAATATTCAGCAAAACTAATTGATCACTATAGATCGAATTAAAAAAAAAATTAAGTAATGCGAATCGTGGCTTCTCGTAAAGTAATATTTTAATAATTCATGAATATGTGTATTGCGAAAGTACAATTAAACAGTACTAAAGAAATTTTTGTTCAAATTCATCTGTTATATCCAATCTTTAGTACTTCTAAATAATACATATTAATTTTAAGCATTTCATACAATCTACAAACGTCCAAGATAAATATAACAGAAGGCTAGAAAGTAAATTGAAGTACGTTATATATAGGATTCTATTTAGAAAATTTCATCACACACATTCAATTGATCGTCGCGTTAATACGAATTCACATGGAAGATAATGATAGCGTGCGATTATGAAAATCCAAGATCACAATAGATTATAGCTGTATTTGTGGAAACAAAATTAAGGAGAAATTTTAGGAAAAATCAAAATTTTTTATAGATTTTGTTGTTTTTATTTGTTTACTTTGTGCTTCTATGGAGCTTGGAAAAATTTTTCAAATATGAATAGGGCGATTTTTAATGTTGCTATCTTGGATGATTCATTGGTTGCTCAAATTTTAATCAGCTTGAAATTTTAATGAAAATACGAATCACGCTTTAAATCTTAATTCTAATATCAGCGTTGATGATATTAGCTGATACACTTCATATTTAAATTCGCATATGTTAATTGGTAGTGAAAGTAGTAACTACAGTAACTGCCACATTACGCGCATAGTTTATTGGTAATTATAGAGAATTTTTTCACGCGTATAATTAAATAAAGATTTATTTTTAAAATATTGTCTTACATTTAATTTTATTATCTTAAAGTTAAAGAGAAATACAAGTGGCCCATGACGATTTATTTTTAATTATTTCAGAATAATAGGCTTATTTACACAGTGATGAATAGCTTATCTCCGCCAAGTATCTTGCGTTCATAACCCTCATTTTGACTTCAGTAAACATCCATCAATATCCAACCGCATTATTTGTCAAATTCTCAGCATAAAACAAACCAATAATATTCCTTGCGAATGAAGATAAATTCACTGTTCGCTAAAAAATTTCAATTTGACCTATAATTTAAAAATAATTTTGCACAAGGCATTTGCTCCTTATGTTTGGAATGAGCCCGTGACTTAATTTACCGATCCATTGACTTTGTGCTTTTGCGAAGGATTGTGTGGATGAAAAAGATTCTGGCTCGAGGTATTTGAATGCCATCGGTGTAGGCTCGAGGATGAATTCCTACGAATTACCGAAAAGGGAAGCAGAATTCTGAAAAACAATGTCGCGAAAGCAACCGAGCAATGGCTCTTCAAATACTTAAGTTCTGGGAACACTGGGAATCAAGCGCGTAATCCACTCGTCGCAAAGAATAAAGAGGAGGTAGGGGCGGTGGGGTGAAAGCACTATTCTGATATCCCGAATCGCTAAATCGTTAATTAAATTTCCAGTCGAGGAAGCTCGATCAGAGGAAACTCGCTCACCGGCAAACAATTAAGCTCGATGGCGCGTCCCCGACAAATGACTTGTCGCGTTCCTGAGCCCGAAAGAACGCGGTTCCCTTTTAATTAGATTCGCTTCCTCGACTTTTTCTCGATTTGTCTCGTGTGCTCGTGTCCCCGGGCACGACGTGTTGGCGATCACACGTGGGCCGCCTGGAGGAGAAGCCGCCCGAGATTCTCTGCGCCATCGCTCCACTTCTTTTCTCCTCTTTCGCGGAAGGGGCGAAACGCAGAGTAAAGCTTGTTAAGCTCGGGATTTCACGCTAAAGAATTCGGAGCGAGTGCTCGTTAATAATACCCACTTCGCGAAAATAAGTTTAACCAGATTTCGCAAGGTCTGCTCCACTCTCCCTTTTTCTCGATAGCCAAGCGTCTGGGCGTTTAGTTTAGTAAATAAGGCCGGAGACAAGTTGATTCAAAGCACATTTTTCCCGAGCGTCAAGAATCCGAGATAAAAAATAGAAAAGTATTCGGGCTGTGCGGGTTGCATGGGCGGGAAGTTGGAGCCATGCGCGTGCGTGTGCGTGTGCGTGTGCGTGTGCGTGTGCGTGTGCGTGTGCGTGGACTTGTGCGCCTCGGTTCGAGCCAAAGCATTCGAACGTCTGAGCATTGCAGCAGCATCAAGTGATGGCTGAGCATCGAGTGGGAAAAAATTGCAAAAAGCTGCGAAAGCACGAAGCAATGATTTGTGAGGGGACCCCGGGGAAGGAACTCAATTAACCCACGATGAATTATCGACTTTAAAAATTCGAACGTGACGTACAACTCTGACACTCATCTCACGAGTACACTCGTTTTGGAGTCCACCAACACGCGTGAACGACATCTTCTGTCTTTCTTTATCACGTTCAACAAAAGCTCTGTGATAGAGTCAGAGCCAGGAACTTGCCAGGGTGCAACGCGTCGAGGACTTTTTCTAATCCAATTACACACCGGAACGCAATCAACGTCAATCAGTCACATAACGATCTCCAGGATATAATCCTCTTTTCTCCTCTCTCTCTCTCTCTCTCTCGCTCTCTCTCCCTCTCTCTCTCTCCTCTCCTCTCCTCTCCTCTCCGCTCCGCTCCAATGTTCCCTCTCTTCCTCTCTTTCCCCTTTTTCGACCTTTTTCTCCTGCACTGATGCTCGTTTTTTAAATTAACTGAATGGCATGACCCTCGCCACCATCACCAAAACAAGTGCGCAAAGTAGATTTTTTTTTGATTTTCCATTTGGAACTTTAACATCTTCGACAAACGGTGTTCAGCTTTTAAATTTTACTCGGTAAAAGTTCAACGGTAATATACATTTTCTGAACAAAAACCAATTAGGCCTTCAATTCGTCACTTTTTTCCTCTTAATTCACTCAAGAATCAATGAATTACTTGCAAGTTTTATTGTTTTAAATTTATTTTACAAGTCAATTTCATGGTACGGTAAGTTTTCTACGTTTTCATAAAGTGTCATTAAAATAAGATTCAGTCAATTGACATAATTACATATAATTCAAAATTTAATAACCAGTGGGCATATGCTTTCGCAAAGTTAACCTTATTTTCCTTCTGACATTTGTTACTTTTATCATGATTTTGATAAAAATCATATTTGAATGAGTTCTTTTTCTTAAATACTACTTACAAGAAATTTATTTATTATAAGATTCCAATTTTTATAAGACATTTCGATTGTGATAACTCAAATTTTGATCAAATGTTTTACATTCCATTTGTGATACAAACAAATTATCCAATTTATATCTGTTCTATTTACAGTACCGTTGAAATGGGAATTTTCCTTACTTATTTTAACCTCAATTAAAATAATACTTTAGACTTATAAGTTTAAGTGTGCCAAGTGTAAAAGAATGGTGGAAAACCAGGTTTAAGTTTCCCTCTTCATTTCAAAGTAAGCAGTAAACAGGTTGAAAACCTAGGGATTCAGTTAAATGAAAAAAAAAAAACAAATTTTAGATTTTAAGATTCCATTATAAGGACCGTTCCTCGTGTTCAAAATGTAAATAAAGAATATACATAAAACATATTCAGCTTATATTATTTAAAAAACATAAATACTTGTACGAGTTGATATAATTCTCAGATAGAGTGGGCTTTATAGAAAGTTTCTTTCGATAACGATAAAGTTAAATTAGCCCTCAAGATCCAATGCATTCTTTATTAGTGTAATATTTATAAAACGATATTTTTAATTTATTTAAAACTTCATGTATAAATTTACATTATTGATTATTTAATGAATCTTTATCAAATGTTGTTTTTCAAACGTATTCAGTCATTTCTTATTAAATATTACGTCATATGATTAATCTTCTACAATTATACGTCTTGTCATTGCTATTTACAAAGTTTTCACATCTATTAAAATCACTGTTCCAATTATATTTTATGATATTAAAAAATTTTTATATGCAAATTAAAAAGACCTTGAAGTGCAATGTAGCTATTAAGTTGTTTTGCAATTTTATCCAAATACTCTCTACTTGTGTATTTTACAAGTTTTCGTGATCGGTATCTCGTTCCTCTGTAAAAGCAACAACACATTACACGAGATTACAGTACTCCTAATTACAGGATAACGTTGATATTATTACAATTTTGCGCATATTTCTTTATAAGTCTTCGTAATTGGACGACTGTACTTTATTTCTCGTGAAACCAAACAATTAAAAACAAAAACTTCTTTTCAATTGGCAGTAAGTACAACTCGTGAGCATTACACGAAACTAGATAATGTATAAGAACGCACTTCAAAACAATGATTTTTCACTAAGTAAATGTTAAAATGAGTGGTGCCGTAAAAATATCTTATAGTTTACTCATATTGTTATATATTACAAAAGAAAGAAAAAAACAATATCGCCGGAAAAATTTTCAAGTTTTTTATAAAGCACTAATTTTAAATACAATAAAAGAAAGCTAAATATAGTTCTTTTTTTAATAAACTTTCATTATCATTTTTTTCAATTTGTAAAAGCATTTGACTTTATCTACAGTTTCAGATTCTTGAAACATAAATTGTTAACATAAAATCTGTGCAAAAATATATTTGTGTCATTTTTTGAAATTTTTAGACTTTTGAAAACTTCATCGGTTTTTCGGCTGATCAAATATAAAATGTTATATCTTTTTTACAAAAAAATGCTTAAATGATATATAATATTTCAATAATTATCAATTTATAGCGATTGGTCTTTATTTTATATATTAATAACTCGAGTAGTAATTAGAAATAAAATTTTATCTTAAATATTATTACATTATTTTATTATAAGCTTAAAAATGTGTTATCATGTTTGAATAATTGCGGATATTATTTTTATCTTTAAATGCATTATAGTAGATTATTTAAAATACAATTAGAGTATTACAATGTATAAGTTGATCCAGTTAAAGATAATTAAAAAATATAATCAGATAATGGCTGTTAGAAACTTTTAAAACAATGTTCGTGTGTAATGATATTCGCCCCTTTATACTCTAGAATATACTCATTAAGTATAAGGTAGTGCATAATGGTGTTGAAAAATTCTGACTTGCACTTTTTGCAACACTTTCGACTGCATTTAAAGAATTGAGGAAGATGGCAAACAGAGAAAAAGAACACAGGAGCCAACGACTTGAAAATATCATGCATCGATGGATTCACTTTGCTTATTGCATATATTTTAAAAATGTTTACCAACGGTATTTGATTTCTTTTATGAAATATATTAAATTTGTATAATTATTTATTTATTAATATGGTTAACCGCAAACTGTTATAAAAATGAGATATGACTAAATTAATTTAAAATATTGTGAGCAAAAAATATCTTACAATTTTTAATAATTATCAATAGTTATTCGAAGCTTTAATTTGCAGCTATAAACATTGATACGATTAAAATAATTTGAGTAATTTTTTTATAGATAAACATTTTGTCGATTTTTAATAAGAATTCTATTTTGTAGAATGTATATTGAAATGGCTTCTTTTATTTTTAACGACAATAGTTCTCGGGATTAAATTCCTCTTTTTTTAAGAAACGAGTGCATGATTTCTGATCTGAAAATAAGATCACTGAATTTATATATCAATTTTAATATGGTACTTGATTTTCAGAAATCGTTTCTCCACACATAACACCATGTAGTTACAGCATGATAAAATTTTAAAATCCACAAATAGCTTTTAGTAACGAACAGTTTAGTGCTATTACATTAGCACTAAATGAGTAAAAAATATTTGTACATAACTTTTAAAACTCAATAAAAGTTTTAGAAAACTTTGTTACAAATTGAATTTCCCGTAAAATTGTAAAAAATTGCCCGAAGATTAATTGTAATCCCAAACATACTCAATATTCAAGTTATTCTGTTTGTGTTTATCGATTTTCAATCGGTTAAAATTATCTTATCTTCTTGGCTAAAAGAAAGATAATTAAGTATAATTTAGCAAAATCGCTTTAATCGCATTAAAAGTATTATGAATAAAGATAAGATAATGTTCACTTTAAGTTTAAAGTATTTAAAAAGCAAAACCTGTTTTAAAATAAAATTGTTATCATAGATTAGGTAAGAAGAAAACTTTATTTGAGGAGGGAATAATCATAAATTTAATTAGAGCTACTAAAAATGCTTAAACACAAATGTATGTATATTCTTGTCTAGAATCTAAATTTATCTGCACCGTTTACTTTACTACATTGTTATCTGATTACACAAGCATATTCTTTGCGTTTAATTATCTACATCGGGCACGAAACGAGGGCTTTAACTTCCTCGGCAACATTATATTTAAATTTCGCTGCGCAGCTAATTATTGACTGGCTGTGCACTTGCACTCGTTACGAGCGATGGACGTGAAATTGCGGAATAGGGGAAGACGACGTTGACGTCGAGGACGACTCGGTACTTCTTTCCGCGGCATAGAGATATTGCACTGGGCGAGTATCTTGAATCTCGTATCTTGCATCTCGTATCTCGAATCCCGATTAAAGATCGCGCGCGAATTTTCTTATTAGTGAATGAGAGAATCGTTCGAGACTGGTTTTCGTGTCGCGAACTCGTGTAAAAACACTTGTAACACGGGGGATTTTTTTTTAATACTACTAGTATTTCGAATCTCATATGTGAAATTTTCAACGAGCGCCTGTCGAGCTTTGATAGTTTGAGAGGGAAGCAATTATTTTCCTCGTAGCGCATGATTGAAATACATTTTAGATTATTACTTGTGCAATTACGGAATTCATATAATAGATTTTGCGTGGCGATTTACGTTTCTTTCACGATTTTAAATCAATTTGAAATAAATTATCGCTTTATAAGGAAAAAACGTCGGTCTTCCTGTTAAGTGACAAGCGTGTTATTATTGAATGATTATTCCGTGCTCAGTAATGAATTAAAATGTCTTTCTTGATGCATCTTCGCAGTACTAAAATGCATTTTATTTTTAAAACATCTGCATTCGAAGAATTTATATTATTGAGTTGGATTTGTATTATTTGCTTATTTTACAGTGAGTTTGCAGCTGTAATTTAATGAATAATGCCATTAATATTTATCTGGATAATTCTCAATCGATTTCAAAGTCGTTTAAAAGCCAAGGCTGATTGTGCTTCTTCCACGGCACCTCACTCAGACATTTATAAATAAACCGTAAGTTATTTTCCAGAGGAATTTAAATACATTCATATTTTAGACAGAACAAACTTTATATATTTTTTGTTTGTAATGCGCTGCGATAACCGAAAATCGTTGTAGATAAATGGATAAATTCTTGAAGGCGAATTTCTAAAATTATATGCATAAATGAATATTGTTGGGCATTTCAGTAAATTGTTTCAGATAACTGCGCGAGCTGAATAACTGAATACATAGTAACGCTTAATTACATTATATTTAAATTCTTCTTCGCAGCTGAAGAATGCACTTTGAAATATTATAATAATATACGGTGATTATTAAACTATAACAATAATTTAGCACACGAGTGTTAATCAGAAAAAAGAAACAAGTAATACGAAGCCGCGAGTTTGAATTGCGGGTTGAATTTATTGAACTACTCGCTCGGATTCCTGCCGCCAGACTCTCGGAAGAAAATAATAAGGGAAAAAATATAATCGCAATCCCGAGATAGCCCTGAATGACATGAGGGGGAGCATTTGCGAATTAAAGTGCACGATGCTACAGCGAAACAAACGGCCGGAGAATTTACATGCAAATATACCCGCGGAAATCGGAAGATTGCGCGATTGAGCGTTCGGCGTTTCGAGAATATTTGTGCCGCGAGCGATAACTTTGCCGGAGCGCGTGGGCGGCGCCCGTATTATAAATATAAAAGCGTTGGCCGCGATCCCAATCAACGCGACCGAGGAAACAAACGAAGCGCGAAAAACGTAACCCACGACTGCTGCCGTCCAGATGTGGATGTTACGACGCCAGCTTCCCTTGGCTAGACCACCGCCGAGGAGCAATCCCATGGTTCGAAAACGGTCACTTACCGTATGGTACTGATGGTCGCTTATGATGGCGGTGGTTGTGATCGTGGTCGAGGCCGTGGACACAAACGCGAACCACCAATGGACTCGTTTCTCATAAATTGCCCAGTTCCCAAGTTTGACGGCTCTCAATACAAAAGTTTATAATAGTTAGCATTTTGTCGTACGGTAGACTTGCCTTGAAGATTTCGCGTTTAAATCCTCGAGAGGTATTATAAAATTTTTACACTTGAAACTTGGAGTTCAGCTTTCATAAAACGTGCAACATGGAAATGAAAGCAGCCTTCAAGACAAACAAATTGGCTTTAATTTATGCGCTAGCCGATCTCAAAATACTTTTATTTATGCATGAATAATTACCGTATTCAAGCAGTTTGCTTACAATACCAAGTTTTTGAGCCTGTATTCCTGTTTACGCTTATACATTTTAATGTCGCCGCACAGTTTACCGATCTCTCGCAAACCGGAAATGCATGGTTGATCGAAGCTCCGGTGCAGATTTGCAGAGTTGTATGTTTCTAATAATTAGGCTTACGTAGTCCAGCACCAAAGCTTCTACCGAGCTCCGAGCTCGTGCTAAATTATTTTACGCATGATTTATTCTTCGTTAAGCTCTCAGATATAAATGTCAAATTAAAATTTTATATTATAAGACTCGCGCCATAAAACACCTTTTTAATGAAATATTTTGCTGATTTTATTAGAAACTTATTATTATTTCGATAAATGATAATCAGTACATGTACACCATCTCCAACTTGCTCCTTTTTCTCTAGATCGAGTTTACAATGTTTTGCTCGTGAGTTCAGTGTACGAACAAACTCTTACAAACACATAATAATTACCTATTCTGATCCAGAGTTCTTGTTTCTGTTCTTATACGACTGTCTTTCCAACCTTTATTCGTGCTTTGAATATGATGAAATTATAGAAAGTTCACTTTCGTGTTTACAAAATTTTGTAGTGTAATCAATTATTGATTTTCTTATTTATTCTTGTTGTTGTTCTTAAAATTAAATTCTTAAAATTCCTGATTATACACATTTTTAGTTGTCCAATTAAACGGCATTTCAGATATTCGGTGACTAGAGTGGCCACCAAAAAATTATCTATTTAATTTAAAACAGTTTGTAGGTCTAGGTGAGTAGCGTATAAAGTGTACAAAGCGAGGTGATGAATTATTGAGGTCAAAGTGGAGCTAAAAATAAATAATTGCAAAATTAGCATAATTGTATACTTTTGGAGCGTACATAATACATAAAAATATTAAAAATAGACGGCAAAGTGAAATAGCTTGTCTCTGAAAATTAATTTTTAAATAAAAGCTTTTAGAAAGCTTAACCTGCTTTTCAAGTCCAAGCCACTAAAATTACATGACACGAATACCTTTTATTATTTCAATTAATGCGCAAATTTTCACTTATGATCCAAGGGCCATTTGTTACTTTCTCGTGTACGACGATGCTGCAAACTACTTAATCACGCAGAGCACTCGTACAAAAAGCCCAAGATCACAAGTGCATAATCGGACTAGTGATGGAGGATCGAGATGAAGCAAAGTGTAATGAACGGGTAAAGTTGCTTTTTATTGTTTCGTTTATTTGGGAGAAGTCAGGCAAATGCACAACTAAGTCGATGAGAGAGGAGGGTAGGGAGAGAGTGAGAGAGACGAAACGTCCAAGCATTCAAATTCCGCACCCTCGCGTCTTCGGCCAGTAACAATGTCATTGTTGGCCCGATGCACAAAATGAACTGAGATAGAAATAAGTGGATAAATAAAGGTGGGTGCGAGATGGTAGGAGGACAAAGAGCCACTGACTGCGTCCCTCGCCTCCCGCGCAACTGATACTATCGATAAAGACCCGGGCTATCGAGGACGACGCCAGTGTCAAGATCGAGGAGGAATATACAGGAGGATGCGAGGCAGGTATCCGCGCATATTTGCACGCGTGTACTCGTCGTGGAATACCTATTTGTTAAGTCGGCATTATCATCGTACCAATGAACCCAGGAGAGTCGAAAACCTCGAGTGTTAAATTTAAATTGCCTCGTTACTCTCTGAGCCACTGCAGCAGTCGCGTTTCTCTACCCCGTGACTTCCCCCCCCCCCAGTCTCTCCTTAATATACTATTTTTTTTGCACAACTTTTCACATGGTGCCTTTTATTTATTTGACTTTTGTGCGAGAGCGCGTTTTATGTCTCCATTTTCTACTGATTCCTTTTTCGATCCCTTTTTCAATTCCTTTTCCAAGATGTTGTTTCTATGGAGAACGATTGGATTTTCACTTGGTGCTCGCAGAATTACTCGATTTAATTTTATCGAGAAACGCCCGTTGGGTTAGTTCGCCCCCGCTAAACCCATAAATTCCTTGGCGCCGTAAGAATGTAGTACATAAAGAGGAAAACCTTTCTTGCACTCGGTCTAGGCCCACTAATTCGTTGAAATGGAAGTAATTGCCAGTGAGTGGATTCTTTTAACATTTTTTGTTTAAGTCCTCTGTATTGGTATGTAAACGCACAGCTAATGCATATCGTCACATGGCATAAACGAAACAAACGTCTTTTGAAGAATCTGTTTTTTATTGGCAATAAATGCTATTTGATGACGATGCTTTTCCACTATTTGCACGTGATGGTAGACAAAAGGTGAGTTTCCACTAATCATATTACAAATAATATTGCGCCAGCACCTCTCCAACGCATGTAACATCCTTAAAATATGGCATGATGAGGCCATACTTTCAGCCCCCTCCTCCAACAATCGTTCGCATTTCGTGAATACCCACTTTATTTGGCTATGATTTTTAATTAAATGTACAGAAAATAAGATTGCTCGATCGCACGTGCGCCAATTCACTATCTGCCAACTGTAAAATGATATTTCCTAGTCCCTCTTCAATGTTTACACTGGGCCCGTACTCATTGTGCTCCTCTTTATCGTTTTTATTATTTATTGCCCACCTTCATAGTAGACGATTACATAAATTAATTATTGAAATGCGAGATTTTATACTTGTGTTTGTTTTATAATAAAGATGCTAATAATTATTGCGCTGCGGACAAGTTAAAAGCACTCACATTTCTCTTATCGAGTCGGGCGATCTTCATATTTACCGTTAGCATTGAAAAAAGATAACTTTACATATATCTAATGCTCATTTGAAATGTATTCTGCTCGAGTACTACTGCCGCACACTTTCACGTTTTCACTCCTTATGAATTCTAAACATTTTAATTACTTTAATTTCGACATTGAATACATAAATGTAATTATCGATTGTGTACCATTTGTCCCTATTTGGAGCAGTTTAAATTGTTTACAGTAGGTTTCTCTTGGCACAAAAACGTGGTGTGAAATTCTCTTCCCGTGAAATGAAACGATAAATAGAATTTGCTCGCACAGTAGGTGATGGAGCTACAAGTGGACGGATTTATTTTAAAGCATGTATTTACATAAAATATTTATGTAAATACATTATGCAATGTTTGTTTTAGAAACATTATTAATTATGCTAATTTGACTTAAATTATATTAATATTCTCCACGGGAAAAATAATTGAGATTAGTGGGGGAAAAAATTGAATTACAGCGTGAAATTGTTAGTGAATCTAGTCTAATTTATTTTGTAATGAGAATTACCTTTCTTGGCGTGATAATTAATTTCTGCTCTACAGTATCTATCTTGGATACTATAAGAATTTACAATTTTTAATAGCTCATAAATTTAAATATATTTTAAATAAATATATTTAAATAATTACGTGTGAGAATTTGCAATTAACTGGCACATAATTCAATATTGATAAATAATTATTATAGGCAGTCCAAAAATATATATATCCCTTCAAATAATCATTTGTAAATCTACGTGTAATTTAGTACGAATTTACAAACAAGTACTCGCTCGCAAACTGCCGGTTGGTCGTTAATTAATTTCATTATTTATTATTACGATGCATGAAATTGTGTTTCAGTGGATTCCTTGCTGATAGCCACATTGGATCAAAGTTTTCCCTATATTTATTATTGAGCATACTGGTAAATTTTCTTAAACAATTGAAAATGAGAACTGATGGACAATCAAATAATAACTGAGTAAATAATGACGTGGATCCAATAAAGTTTTTTATCGAAGAAGCGCGCGAGACTCTGGGATCAGAAACAGACACGTACCCAACAAAAATTTTCCAAAAGTTTTCCTCATTAGTTCACGCTCTTGAATTCCTCTCTCATTTCATTTGACCTCGTACCTTCATTTGACACAGCATGTTTTCCTAGATTGCTCCTCGTCTCACTCCTCACGCATTTGATCTCCATTCTTTTTCTCTACTTTTCCCCTCCTCTCCGAGAATACTTGATCTGAAGAGCGATATCTCGCTAGATGATCTCGTGTTGTTTTTCGTTCTCTAGGCCAGAACTAATCAATTATGGACCTCTTATTACCAAAGCTACAAGGCGCGTGTATTCCTAACCCTTTGACTTTTCCGCGCTCCTCCTTTTTGTGCTCTCCCATTCGCATTTATCGTGTTCTCCAATTCTTTTGGTCACTTGGAATTGGAGGAATTTGGCTTGTAACGCTGCTTAAATATGTAAATTGTGTAGATTGGGGAGATTGCCAGTCTATTGATTACTTTAATTTGTTTTCGAATGCTTTTGGTGCTTGTTTAATTCGTGAGCATTTTAGGTAACCTCCCATGTGTTACGGCTTATAATTGCCGATAATTAAGTGGACGTTACATTAATTTTTTGATCGATCAGTAAATAAAAAATGAATGACTCGACTTGCAAAAGCATAACGAACAATTGCCTCCGCGGACGATGTTAATCCAATTTTTGTTGGTCCTTTTCGTGGTTGAGACATTGAAAATAATTTTGCCGAGACCAATTATTTTATTATTCGCCATTAGCCTCCGTTTTCCAGGAGTCAATTAATTAACTTTGCTTAATTACGGTAAAAGCGAGGCTTTGATTAGAATCTGGGGCCACCGAAAGTGGCCTAGGAGATCAAAAGCCAGGATATCGAAGAAAGAGAGGGTCGTCTGCACTCGAAATAAATCCTCCACCTGATACACTGACACGAGCGGAAACCTCAAAAATCATCAGAGAATAAAGAAGTAATCCAAACATTAATTGTATTCACGTACACATTCCCCGCTCGTGCATAAAAAATATAGCCCGAATCGCGTCGGACTGTGCTGCAAATAAATTGACCGACTCTTTCCGTCCGCCTTTACGCACAAAATGGTGACTTACAGCGTCACACGAGCGCTATCAACCGGCCTCCGCACTTACATTTCGGCATCTGACGAGTAGAAAGACTATCTTTCCGTTCCCCCGACAGTGAATTTGTCTCCTTACCAGCCGCACTACTGTGTTTTTTCTCTAGCACTCGGTTGCACGATAGGCGATAATCGCAAAGCGCGAGCTCGAGCGTTGTTGCTGATAAGCTTATCACTCGGCGGGCATTATACTTCTCCATTATACTTTAACGAGAGAGAAAGAGAGAGAGAGAGAGAAAAGGCTATGTGAACCCGGCACTCGTTCGTGTGGCTAGTGTATGTATGCTTATGTGCACACGCGCGCGAGATTGCGCAAGTTTTAATCGAAAGTTCAAGTATTCCTATTCCTATTCCTCTCGTTTTCGTTTATTCCTCCGTTCTTCTGCCTTTCCATTTCTCGCACAATTTCCTTCTTTAATACGATGTTTCAACTTTTTTGTCGCTCGTCTAGCGAGTTTTCAAAATTGCAAAAACTGCCTCGCAAGAGAAGCGCATTATCGCAAAAGATACTCGTGTCGTTGAATAAATCAGACTTGTTTATTAAATTGATTTAATGCTTGAGTAATGTTTCATTAATGCTTCATTAATTAAAAAAAAAAAAACAGAGTAAACGAAAAAGAATTCTGACGGCCATTCAGGCGACACCAGTATTGAAATCGATAAATCTTCCCCAAAAACAAAAACACCAAAGTCAAAGACCAAAAATGTTATTGAACGTCTGCTTACAACAATGTATGAGTACTTGCTCGGAGATTAGCCGGAGTTGCGTTAGTTCAACGCGGTTATTATTTCTCGCTTCTTTTCACTTTCATTGGGTTCGTGGTCATTCGGAGCTCGTGCACCTCGTAAATCCGAACGAGACCTTGGACGTCCACACATCTCTCCAATAAAATTTTTCCAATTTTGCCCCGCCGCCAACAACAAGTTATTCGCGATATTTTCAAGACGCGTTTCCTCTTATTTTTTCAAAGTCGATGTCATCGACCAGTGCGATCGCGTTAATTGACTTCGTTATGCGACTCCTGGACGATGATTGAAAGCTCGCGACAAGGTCGTGTCCCAGCTTTTTTGCTCGTAGCCGACATGGCTGCAGTTTTATGGTGGGACAAGTTTGTCCTCGAGCTGCTCGCGGAATATTAACGAGCTCTTTTCCTTATGTTTCATTTGGGATTCCCTGCACCTAACCTTTCGCAAGGATGTCTGGGCTTTATTTGTTATTTGACGAGCTCCGCGACTCTGTTTTTGTTTCCGAATTCTGATATCCAGGTAAATGAGAGTGTACCAAGAGAATTATTGCCTTCTACTTAACTTTCCTTTTATCGAATTGGATGTGGTTTTATAACTGTACTTGTTAATTCGATAAAATGCTGCTGATTTATCTTTTCGCGTAAAAACAATAATTGCGCGCGATATTCGAGCGATTGATTTTTTGCTCGACTGATTGTGTGAAAAAATGTTTACAGTTCAGTTATCACCTTCTTGGATATCTCGAAACTAAGAAAAATAATTTTTCATACATATTGATGAGAACATAGAGGATTAAATATCAATAGTAACGCGAAAATACATTGTCTCGGGTTGGAATAATAAATTACAATGTGGAGAGTCGCGAATGGAAAAACTTTATTTCCCGGTGCATCGCATGGCCCGATATGTAATTGAAATTCCTCGTCTCTTGGCTACATTTTGCATACTTGGGTTGAATTGAAAATGCACAAAGAAAAACTGCGGCGTATCAGAAATGTAATTACAGAAGAGAGGAAAAGAGATGCACATGGCACATCGATTATGCGAGGAGAGCAGCTCGAATTACGTATCGGTAAAATTCGCGGTACAAAGGTATAACTAAATATTAATTAGCGCGCACTGGCGCTCGTTCCCTTCAATGATAATCAGAGAAAGAGAGTGAACGGATCCAGAATTCATGGAAAATGACATTCCTATTTGCCATTCGGTGCTTCGTTATAAATAAAATGCAAACTCTCTTTTTTCACGAGCAGCGAAGGAATATAAATTCTTGTTTGTTTCGGAATGAATCGTTTCCTTGGTACTTTGGCCGTTCAAAGGCGCGGGGCTAATTAAAACGTTAATTATCTACCTCCACGGCAATACAAAGCATTACGATTTAACGCTACTCCTCGAGTGGAAAGCGCAGCAACGCCAAATAAAAAAGATAAAAAGGCGGGAAATGAAAGGACGGAGTATTAAATAAAATGAAATAAGAGAAGGGGAGGAGTAGGGACAGGCAGAGGAGGAAGTACGATTCTGAAAGCCCGTGTGTTTTGTGGAGGGTTATTAAAAAGAAAGTAGATGTAACGAATACGCAAGCGCAATGACCAGTGAATATTTTTGCGACCTTCTGCCTTTGAATACATACGTAGGTGAGTCTCTTGTTAACATGAATTCTGAATTATAAGTGGCGCTCTCTCGCGAGGGTGGCACCGAGGTACTATGCTTTTATGAAACGAGAGTGGGGGTGGGATGAACGTGCTCAAATTCCCTTTTAACAGCGCTTTCAGTGCTTTTTCCGTGAAGGCTTCCACTTTTGTTGGTGCTGGTGCAGTTGGTACTTTTGGTAATACTGCTTTTCTCTCTCTCTCTCTCTGTCTCTCTCTGTCTCTGTCTCTCTCTCTCTCTCTCTCTCTCTCTCTCTCTCTCTCTCTCTCTCTCTCCATCTCTATCTCTACTCTTTCTCTTCTTCCTCGGTCAAAATTTGCTGGGTGCACATTGCCTTCTCAAATCGCCTCATCTTGCTTTATTTAAGTAGCTTCTGAAAAGGTTTTACCCTCCATTTTACGTGAATTAAAAGCCAGTTTGATTCTCTTTTTTCTTTTCCTTTGTTTTTAATGTTGCAGAATTTAATTTTGAACATATTCTTGTACTTTGATACTACATTGTTAAGGGAGTTTATATACCCTGTCAAGTATGATGATACTTTACAAAAAAAAGTTTTTTCTCCATTCAGATTCATTATTAAAATAATTTTCGTTGCAATAATGTTAAATATAAACTGTCATTATTATGTTCCAAGTGCTCTAACATTAACACTGTTATATTTTCAAAATTATGTTCAACTCGATTTGAATTTCATATACTATAACTGATAACAGTTAATTGAAATGTATGTTTTGAAAATTATCATAGTTAATAAATAAATGTTTCATTGTGATACCGATAGAAGTAATTTTCCTAAATTTACAATATAGAATTGTTATGATTTTTATAATTGTTTTCTTCATCATTCAGCGCTGAGTGCATTTTTCACCCGAGAACTTGAAAATTATATATTAAATTTTGTTTTTACTATATCTTTTTTGTACGTGCTTTCATTTGAAGAAAAAGAGGAATACTTTTGCACATTGTCATCTAAAAGTTGTAATAAAAAAAGGGGAAGCAATAAAAAGCAATAAAAAGTCTAAGAGCAGAGTACCATTTCCTTAGCTGGAAAAATACAAAAAGGGATGATTAGTTTCTATCTAGCTCTCGTCAGATAAACTTGTGTGTCACTTGAAAATTGCCAATAAACGCACAAAATATTTTCCTATTAGCCCAAGTATTTATTCCAAATAAAGTTTTTCGCACATTTTTGTATTAATAATCGCCTTGCACTAAATTTTCGAATGGGATGAACATGAAAAAATGTAAAATAAAAAAATAAAATTTGTTGCTTTGGTGATAAAAAAAAAATTCCAAATGCATCTATCAATAAACATTATTAGCATGTATAATTATAACAATAATATTAACCGATGCAGCGTAGAAATAAAAATAAGTGCGCAGTAAAGTTAATGAAATTTCAGTAAAGTTTTCTACAAACAGGGTAATGTTATCTTAACAGATAAGGATATCAGCAAAGTACTAGTAAACATTGAAGTATTTTTCATACATTACAGTGTCTACCTAGACAGCGGCTCGATTTGGCGTATCAAGGTTAGCGAAACTTGGCCAATTACCGATCAAACAAGTTCAATTCAAATCCTCTTTGGGCGATAAAATATTACGACTCGATAATCGATGCGAGCCATTGAAATTTTTTGAATCGGAGCATTGAATCGAAAAAACAGAACCGCGACTATGAGCGGTTGGCGGGCGGGGGCGGAGGAACAGGGACGACGAAACGCTTTTCCGGTTTTGCCTGGGAACGCGTTACGCTTCAGCTCCAGCTCATGCACACGTGGGCAGATAAACAGTCGAATTTCGAATTTTTCGTGTGCCCTCGTGTCTGCCGAAGTGGGTCTTCATGCACCCAGGACTTCGTGTACACCAACCCGAGGGACACTTGTCAAAACAGTCGCGCTCTATTTGCTCAGGATATTTCTGTGAGCGAGCGACGGAGGGGTTTCGGTCGAATTCTCCGCCATTGTGCCGAGTGAGAATGCAAGGAAGCTGATGATGGGGTTTCGCGTGCGTTGTTCGTCCTCGTCGGCGTTCACGTGGCACCGGACATTTAATTCGAAGTTGGCTTTTGCGGTGCGCTCATATTGACGCACGGGATGAATATTGAGAATCGAGTCATCGGAATAGGGGAAGGAAGGTGGTCGTAAATTTGCCGACGCGTGTTTAGATTTATTTGATAATGCATATATTTAATTGAATGAATTAGAAGGGGATTGCGAGTGATGCCCGGGGATACCCGAGCTTATCGTGCGGGTACTCGCATTGTATTGTCTCGCTCCGGAGTTTCTTTACAGATAATGAGAAATTGTAGAGGTGTTATACAATTGTTTATGTCAATATGCAAGTGTAAATACGAGTTACTCACGGATCATTGGGGATCTCGCAAAAAATTGGATGTGCCTATGCCAAGTGCTGACACTCTCACGGAACTTTATTCGAAGGTCTGGCAATTGCTGTGTATGTCTATTGTTAACTAGTAAAACTCCAGTAAACAACGCACAAATAGTCAATGGGTAGTATACAAATGATTTTCATGGAATGGCTGCAATAACTAGAAACTCCCTCGATTCTATTTCTATTGTGTTCGGCGTAAGTTTGGACTTAATAGTTTCTAATCAATTCCAAAATAGTTCAGTGTTGTATTATTCTGCCTTAGTTAGTACATATATATTTATATATATATATATGTATATATATACTCAAACTAATTAGAGGAAAACTAGTTTGCATGTATAACCAGTATTGAACCATAAATTTGATTTTTATTAAAAACCGAAAGCACAGCATTCAGCTAAGAATGGCGAAATTTGATACACTTTAATTTAGATTAAAAATGTAATCAGAAAATTAGAAACTGTTTTTTATTTATTTTACAGGATTTAAATTATGCTGAAATAAATACATCCTTTTTCATAAATTAATTTTTACATTGTATATTTACTGGAAGGATAAAAAATTATTGAAACTTAATTATTTTAAACCTCTTCAAGCCAAGGGATTTCGGTAAAGCAATAAAAACTTTTCGATGTTAGAACTGTGTAAACTAAAGGTAACCTTTTGAGTGAAAACTTTTACTTTTAATCATAATTCATGGCTGTAATAACATTATTATTTTAATTTTGAAGCAAAACATACATTCTCAAATAAGAAGTATAATTTTATGTAGGTTTTGAATATTTTTTACAAAAAATAAATTTTCTATAAAAATAATTTATTCTCATAAATTCCATATTAACTATACATCATTCGAATTGTCGACCTTTACATCAGAAGCGGGTGATTCGTCTTTTCAACTTTGCTGATTTTGATGTTATACTATTACTATAATACACATTCCTTTCAAATATTAAATATAAATCAGTACACCAAAATAAAAAATTTGTATAATATTTTATATTAAAAACCTGTTTTGTTAAGCTTTTGCCTGTTATTCCATAACAAAAACACTACGTACATTCGTATATTTACATACGGTATTTACGGTAAATATGAAAGAGAATACTGAAACTGTACATCTTGAAACCGATATCTATAATCACTCACAAACAATAGGATCAGCACATGTTTCTTCTTGTTCCCTCTTTCTTTTTCCAAATGTAATTCACTTTCCCATATTTCAGCTCTTTTCTTCTCCTGTTTCACAACAGCTATCCGTCCCTTTTTCACATGTGAATATTAAAACGTAAAAGCACAGAGGTGGAGAGAGGTTGGGAAGGAACTTCAGAAGAGGCGAAAATACCATCCACAAAAGAGATTTCCCACTTTGTGTGAAAGCATACGTGTGTCTGTAGGCGCCCCAACCGAAATATTTATTACTGCCAATACTTGGCTAATCTAGATTTTTGTGGTTTAACTCCGTGAGAGCCGAGTTGACCGGATCTCTCGTGTAAAAAAAGTATAAAACTGAAAGCGGAAGTCAAGAACGACACATCGAGAATTAATGGGAGTCTTTATACTTTAACGAGGAGCTGATGGGATTTCTTAGAGGCTTTTTTCTGGTCACGTGAGATTAAATGGGTATACGTGTAAAGACAACGGCAGCTGATTTTTATTCAAGTGAGACAAATACACTGTCTTGATTTTTAGTTTAATAGGGAACGCGAATTTTTTAGTTATGACATTATACGAGCTTTTTTATTAACGTTGACAAGATTTTGCGTTCAATTTATAATTAAGTTTAACGAAGTTGATAGCGTTCTTCTCCTAATAACTGCCTTTTATTTTTATCGAGGAAATTATTCAATTACATACAAAAAGCGAAGGGCAATAGTTTAACAAACGTCGTGTGTTTTCATCCGAGACAAGCTTGTTTCAAATATTGATGGTTTTTAGGTGGAATGGAGCTGGTGTTAAAAAATACATAATTTCCCAAATATTGAGAAAACTGCTTTTTCCAATATATCAGTCTGTCACTGAGGGTTATTTAGAATGAAGTGAACCTACTTCAGAACCCAATTTCCAAGCAGCATTGAGAGCTGTTCTTAGCTTGATTAAAAAAGGCATCGATATAATGGAGAGCCGATGAATCAAAGTGATTGAAATCGAAAAATTGCCACAGAAGGAAAGAGAAAGAGGCCAGAAAACTGATCGCCAGCCCGAGGGAAGAGGGAAAAAGTAAAGTAAGAGAGAAGGAGCAATGCAAATTTATAAGATTGGCGGCGGTTACGGGGGTGGCCTCCGGTCGAGATCTCGTGAGAGAATTCACGCGAGGTCGAGCAAAGGCTTCTCTCGCCGGGAAAGGCACCCGATGATCGCCTTAGGGTCGTGAAGGTCGAGGTTAGGAGCAGCCATTACCTTTCCTTCCTCTCTTTTCGTTTATCCAACGCATAAGAGTCTCCGGGCGCCGCAAATCTTCCTCTATTCCTTTTCAGCAGTTGCATTAGCGCTCTCCCCCTCCCTCCCCTCCCCTCCCCTCTCTCTCACTCTTTCGTCATGGTTAGCGTGCGCAAAACAAAGTGCGTCGTGCATATTAAACGTCATTACGTTCTCGGATTTCAGGTCCAGGATTATTATCGCAGCCTCACCACCGGCTGCTCCTCGCTGAAGTCGAGAGTCTTTTGGCCCGAAGGTCGGATCGTGCGCCGAGTTTGCGCGCGCACAGGCTTTTCTCGTGAGATATTTGCGATATTAATCGCCGGATTGAATTGTAGGCTTTGTTTATTCAACGTGCGAGTTTTGCTACGAAAGATAATTATATTGTCAAAGATGCAATCACCCCTCGTACCTTTTTGCGTTATTACAGGCCTCGCACTCGATGGTACGTCGTTAAAAATGATTGCCGTGCGACTTGGCGTTGTTGAGATGTCAAATATTGGTGCTGTTGCTTTATACGTTTCGACTAATGGTCGAGTTCTCGAATGCACCACGTCCTTAACCACACCTATCGAAACGCTGATCGCGCTTTTGAAATTGCTAAAATACGCAAAGATCCACCCGTAGAGGTATTTTGAGGCAGCGTGTACGGTTACTTTAGGAAAATAAATTTCAATCTTCATCTCTGGATCTCTCCTCTTATCGGTTCATTCTTCTTTAGAGTGCAGGAAAATAATTTTCATTATTGATGGCTATCGTAAATTTTCATCTTGAGCTCCTAATGGACCGTATCGATCCTCAAAAGTTATTTTTAATTTTTGAATCACAGGTTATGACGCTCGTGGCTCAGTGGTGCATGAACCTCGCGCGTCCATCAATTTGCCAACTTCTCTATGTACGATAAATGCATTAAACGCATTGAGCTTAAAATAAGTATCGATTTATAAAATTCGTTGGCATTGCTTAACTGCAGCCTGCGCTATTATGTTGTACGCGATATAAATTAAGAGCGATGCAAGTGCGATTAAAGTTTATTGTTTGGTTTTGAGTGCAGCCGAGATGTCAAGTATCGTTTGTTAAAAAACTGAGTCGAGTGTGTTGATAAATATAACTGCTTTATAACGTGCAACACTCTAATAACTTTGCAGGACGAGATAATTTCGAAAAGGACGAGACAGCGCGTTACTTTATCTCCTTTTTCTCGGGACACTATCCTCGAAGCGTCTCTTCCTTCCCTCGCCGTCCCTTGTCTTTATTTCTTTCTTTCACACACACTTTCGGAGATCTATCAACTTCAGCCGGCGCGTTATGGGCGCGATTATCTTTCGGTGGGCCATTTAAACGAGCCTCTCGCGTGATCATTCTCATCGTCTCCTGTATACAACAGTCGAAGATCGCCGGCAGATAATTTATATATAACGCCTCAAAACCCATCGGTCGATGTTTTTTCCGATGCTGCCGTTGCTGATGTTGGCGATGTTGCTGCTTTTAATTCGCCACAAAAGTTTGTTTTAAGCGGTTACGCGTGTTTCCAACCTTATCTTGCCTCAGCACAACTGACTCATCTAATTTTTTTTTTTTTTTTTATTCTTCCTTGTCTTTTTTATTCCTTATTCCTCGCTACTGCACTTATTTATCCAATTCGTTTAATCAACATTAAATATATTTTTATTTGAATGAAAATTAAAGTGATTTACATGGATTTCATAAACAAAATTATTATGCTTTCCTAAAATGTAGGATTCTTTTTCGCTGATCACTCTTTCTTGCTTTAAATATCTTTTTAATGTTTATTTTTTCTTTCGTTTTTTGTTTTTTGTTTTTTTTTTTTTTAAATCAACATTTTTTTACTCGATATCAGTAAATAGTCATTGCAGATCTTTTATTTTATGTATATTTTAATCAGCTCAAATGATACCAATAATTATAAAATTGAAACGTTATCTGGCCTGGTACTCGAGTATTGTGTAACACAAATTTCAACGAGGAATTTTGTTTATAATATCAACATAAATTTAACAGTAATAAATAAACATTTGATAATTTATTAGCTAATTTTCATGATGTGTTTGGATCAAAAGGCTTAGAAACATTGAAAAACTAGCTAGTAAATAATTATTTATGATATGATTTTATGTTGGGATTTTTCCTACAACAAAAAAATAAATATTACAAAAACATGAAGAAAATGAAAAATTCTAATAATACCTAAAAAGTAATTTTTATATATTTTTTAAATAAACCGCAGATATCGTTCAAATTAAAACTTGTTAGATTATATAAATTAATATTATAGCACAACAAACTTATACTCTTCAGCCTTTAAAAAGAAAACGTTGAAATTATGTAAGTTATTTTAGTAAATTTGTTTATATGATACAAATAATCTTTAGTAAAGATGTTAAATAAAAAAAAACGTTAAATTTGTAAAATTTACAATGTACGTTTAAAATAAAATATAAAAAAGAAGAAAATACTTTTAAGCAACGTAGGGTTAGGAAGACTTGTGTTAATTATTTTGAATAATAAACGCATTGACTTCGTTTTATATATGCATCGTTACCCAAATGTATTTGTAATCTCTAAAACAATTTTATAAATTATTTTCATTGAAAATAACAGAGTAATTTAAACGAAAATTGCGTACAAAGTGTTTCACTTACTAAAAGTTTAATTTGAAGAATGTTGATAGAAGAATACGCAGCTGTATTTTTATAATAATATGTTTCAAGCTTAGATTAGTAGAACGTTATAAAAAATAAATTTAATGAATCGTTTTGAAGCACGTCATTACGGCTTGGATACACCGACCACGATCATTTCTTACACAAAGTAGATGCTAATTCAGTTTAATGATAAAATTCATGGCTATGAAGAATAAAAAAAATTATTCCTTATTTCAAATAAACAATTTGAACCTTCATTGATCATTCATAATAAATTCATTACTTTGGCTTATCTAAGCCAAGTTATCGTGAACATTGCATATTTTTAAAAGTTTTCTTCCATTAAATTAGATAAAGGACTGCAGTAAATTTATGAGCTGCATGCAAATTTACAAGAAAATGGAGTATTTTTATTGACAAAATTTCGCTGTACAAAATAGAAGATTTAATTTCGTCCACTTTTTTAAATGCACATAATAAAATAATATGCATATTTTTAAATTAGAATTATAATCATAATGTTGAGTAAATAAATAGAGATCATATTAAGCATTCCTGATGAAAAGCTGTTTGTTCCTAGTGTGAGTTATCATAACTAATGTTTAATGCATACCGACTATATACACTCGTGTTATAATAATGTAACAAGCGCATTAATACTGAATAATGTTAATTTCTTCGGCGAGTAGCAAACATGATGGATAGACCGAGAAGTGTTAAGCGTAGCACCTTCATAATCGCGTGTCGCATAAGCAACTCCTTGACGTCGAATCAAGATTTATATTTTTATACGATATTCAAGCTCAATAAATATTTTTTTTAAACTTTTGCGTATTCGGCACGGTGGTTGTTGTAAAAGAATATTGCATTGTTTTACGCTTTTTTTTCAAATTTGACTTTTATCAATTAAAATTGTATTTTATGGCACGTTAATAAAGAAACACGATAAATGAGTCTCCGAGGATACGCCGCTATTTTATAAATTACTAGTGTATCTCAAATTGTTATTTAACAATAATGTATAAGGTAATGATTAAAATAAAGTGTAATCAAATTTTATTTTAGACTCTTATGAACGCATTATAGTTTCTCAAATTTACATAATGCGGCCATTGAGTACTATAATAAAAGTAAAGTGTAGCCTCAATATTAAGGCTTGGATTTCCGGATATCATTACATTGCACGTACAGCTATGGGGTATGAAAGGAGGATATATTCAATCGAATTTAATGTTGAAAATTCTTTGTATTGTGGCTTAATCGTAATTGGTCTAATCCTGTTTGAATTTGGCTGTTGCTCCGCATTCCTATATAACGGACCTTAACAACAGAATCATTAAGTTTATACATTACAAGCTCTTTTGATCTGATGGATTAGCTACCTCGATACATGCATTACATCACAAGTCAACTAGACTATCTTCCCTGGTGCTCTAATGACCAACCTTTCCACATTTTATTAATTCATTTTCCTAAGATTAGAACAACATGCGATGGTTATCGAGGTTAAACTGAGGATATATTTTTATTCGTAATTGCGGCATTTAATGCAACAATCACAATTATTAAGTGAAATATTAATTATTAACTAATTCATTATTAATTAATTGATTATCATCGGTGAATTAGATAAACTATTAAAAAGATAATGCTTCTTAAAAATTTAGCAGAGTATTTTAAATTGAAAATTTTAGAAAGTCACTTATGAATATAATCGTTCTTGCAACAACTGCATGCACGCTGGGATGACTCGATTTAAAAGAAGTTGGCATTCGATTTAAATTTAGAGTGCAATACGAAAAGTTAACGATTAAAAGTCATATTTTAAAACTCATAAAGCGAGAGCCTTGGCGGCGGCAAACAACACGCTCTTAAATTTCGAATTTAGTACCTCGAAAATATTCGATTGCATTATGGAAATGCTGTCACGGACTCGCTTTTCCTCGCTTTCTCATCTAAAAATAAAAACAACTGCAATTTAGCGATAATGAAAATCAGCCCCGTATCTCGTCTCAATTTGTTTTACCTTCCGTCTCTACCCTCATTTGTTTCTGCGTTCGCGCGACATCATGTTCGAAAAACAGATACTTCCCATCCCCTATAGTAAATACACGACAATCTCCGAAATAATCCTGTTCGGCAAAGGATCCGAGGGTCAAAAGGACGAGGAAGTTCCAAGAAAAAGGATACAGTTGCGCGGGTAGAAGAGAGGGGCGTGGTGATCGCGTGAGCGTTCACCGAACTTATATTAGAGTGGCCATTGATAGAACGCTAAGTGCATTTGGCAAGCTTCCAACCGAACCAACGACTCCGATCTGTCTCTGTCCCTCTCTCTCTCTCTCTCTCTCTCTCTCTCTCTCTCCCCCCCCCCTTTCTTCCTCCTTCTCGACGCATAAAATCAGTGAACCAGCAAGCTGTATAATCGTTTCGTCCTTTTTTCTACCCCTATCTTTCGCGCCTTTTCCTTTTAACTGTGGCATTTTCCATCTGCCTCTGGTTTTCCGGTGGTCTACTCCTCTTTCTCCTCTTACCCACAACTCCCTCTCTTCTATTTTTCTCTCCATTATCCTTTAGACCTTTTCCCTCTTTCTGGTTCAGCCTTTCATTCATTCGCTCTTTTATTTCTATACATTGCACTCATTGCAATTAAACATTCGGCAGACGTACGGATCGCTTTTTTTCATTTATCGATGTGCAGTTAATTTTTCCTGTTAAATTAACTTGTAACTCTTGAGAATTTCTTTTATCTCTACAAGTAACAATTATTACTTTCTCGCAAATAAAAATTCGATTTACAAATTTAATCATTTAGAAAGCTTCACCTTGTTTTTACCCACTTGTCATTGGGTGTGATTTTGGTTTAATACTTTCAAATATTAAATAAATGTTTTTTATTATTACTCTTCAAAATACAATTCAATATAACCAATAATAAGGGTACGAAGCTGAATAAAAATAAGAATGCCGAACTTAAATATAATACTGTAATAATAAGACATGGAAACTGAAAATCTTTTGTAAAAATATCTGATCCTTTCGTTCAATATTCCTCCCGTGTCGTCGTTCGCTTACTTTACCGCCATTCTGTTCTTTTATTTTCACCCACTATCTTACTGTCAGTTGCCCCATCCCACCCACACTCTGCCCCCTTTTTTTTCGTCTTTATGTCTACGACTGAGTTCGATAATCCGCATAGCGTATATCTATACACGAAAATTTAACGTTGGCGAAGGTATAGGAAACCAATCGTAGGCTTCCGATTCACCGTCACCCGAGAAAATATGAAAAGATGTAGCCGCTGTGGATGATGATTAATTCAGCCTTGATGGCGGCTATATGTGACCCCGTACATGTAATCGGGCCTGACATGTGAGGAATAAATAAAAAATGGAAAAAAAGAGCCTCGATAACGGGGGATGAGCCTCGAAAATGTCCGTGTTGATACGTGAAATTGCGCGGAACGCGTCCTCCCCATTTTTCCTTCGTGTATAACTTGCGTGGGAGGGGATTTTGTGACCGCTCACTATGCGCGTACATTTTCTCATCCAACGCGTTTACGTAATTCGTTGTTATTCTTCTCTTATGTGCCCTTTATTCGGTGACATGGTAATTGAAATCGGCCCTTTTTTCGAACTACCTTAGGCATGTGAATCATGCGAATTTAATTTAATTAAAATGCACGTGTATTGGTACGTCCCTCGGCAATTGAATATGTAGTCTGCTGGAAATTTTATTAAATTGTAATCGTGCGTTTTCTATATAAATTTTTTCATTTTTGTTACAGGTACGTTTTATGTCTACCGATCGATTTCGCTGGTTCTTCCATCTCGAGTAAGCCGAGCACGTGAGTACGCTGCCGACAACAAAAACAAAAATTAATATTTATATTGTAGCGGCAAACAATTTTAATTTTTGAACACCCCCCCCCTCCAAAAGTTTCGTGAGTACAATAGAAACTTGTAATGTTTTAAAGATTCGTTGCCCTCATGAGCATAAAGTAATGGAAACACAATTCAAAAAAAGAAGGGTGCAGCTTCCCGATTTCGAGCGTAACAAACGCGGCTTACTCCCCTGAAACAACAGCAACAACTCTATGATTGTAAATTATGCGATCCTTTCCCGCTCATTCGGTTATTGGGATTGGAGGGTATCCCCACAGGCCGACAACCCAACAACCCGTCCATTCGGCAAAAAGCGCGCTAACCGATACACTATTTATCCCTCGGCGACCAAAGTCGTCCTCCGTCCGCACAAAAGAACGCGTTAAACGTGATAAAGGGTAGAGAAGAGGCACCGCACCTCGACTTCAAATCTTCCGTTTGCAGAGGCTACTTGGTTGCAGAGGAGAGCCCTCGATAAATAAAACATTGAAGGAGCTCATGCGAGGGAGAGAGAGAGAGAGAGAACGAGCGAGCGAATGCTGTGCGAGAGGCTAGGGATAGCGCTGAAAAAGTTGTCTCATGCACGAGGCGGCGCGACCGACAATTCCGTGCTGTCCTTAGAAGGTTTCGCTTCATCCCTTTATCTCTCTTTCTCCCCCTCGCCCTCTTTCGCACTAATGCCCCTTTTACTCTCGCGCTATAAGCTCCTGTCCTCGAGCAAACTTTACCGGTATTCTGTTTCCGATGTTTACGGACGTAAAGTGCACTTGAAAACGGTGAAGGTGAAGGTGAAGGCTTAAAACGACACCCCTTAATTGTTAACGTAATGTAAACATGATGATTTCTTGATGCAACAAACTCAGACTCTTGGCCGCCGCTTTTCAGAGGCTTTTTAAAATACGGGCATTTTTTACATGTCGGTAAACTTTTGTTTAAATTTTTAAACTTCAGATTTAATTAAGTAGTTAAGCTTTTCTTATCTTGAATAGATTGATGCCGTATTCACAGTTTCTAGATAATTTCTGTAAAATATCAAAGTATAAAGAAAAGACACCTTTAACTCGTATAATTGTAAAGAGTTCATTTATTTACAAGCCATAAAATAGTTAAAGATAAATAAAAAGAGAACATTAGTGTAACGTATGATTAGATTTTATTATAAATTAACGATAAACTGTGATCAATGCACATGGGAATGATTTCAAAAATATGTTATAAAAAAACCAATACTTCTTGCAATCTGAAGTACTGGCCAATAATACCACTTATAGGGAGAAAACAAGTTCGTTCATGGAATTAAATTTTCTGAGGTATTCACATAACTACAATATAGGAATTCTAAAAATTAAAATCACGTGGCTCTCTTAAGCTGGTTTGCGAAAATCTGAAACCTGTTCCTGTAAATTCTACAAACTAAACTTATAATTTGTCTGAACTGCAAAGGCTGTAGAATCCACATGATTATTCATGTATTACTTTTATATATTCTAATTATAAGATTTTTGCATTTAAAATATTAATATTTTTTTGTCCCTGTGTACAATTGCTTTGTGCACTTCCTTTAAGTGTACAGATGATAATGCTACCTGGTAAAGTAATATTCAAGAGTGCCAGCTTAATTATATTGCATTTGCTATTTACATGTGCGAGATCAGGAATGACGGTGTTTATTCAATATCCTATACAAGTTCTTGCCAGTGATAGATATGAAATAATTACGTCAAGTTTTGGCAGTACTCAAATTATTAATCACAGTGTTTTCGTATTATCATAGCACCGTATTCATAAAAAATTTTCTAGCTCGTAAGGCAGATTCCATCATTGAAACTCTGACACACTTGCTTACGACATTGAATAAAATATTACAGCTAACAATAACGATTCCCAAAACGGACTAGATACTTAATGTGAGGGTTCCGAATGTAAAAAGAATTTGTACACATATAAGAGTTATAATTTGATAAATTAAGTAGAAATTCCAAGGCTAAATAATATAAACATGCTACGTGAATAATCACGTGGATTCCGTGAATTTCTCGGTTTACAAAAAAGTACATATTTAGTTTGTGTAGGCTGTGTAAGAAAAGATTTGTGATTTTCACAAATCACTTGGTTTGCAGAAAGAGGATAAATTGGTTTGTAAATTCCAATAGAATTCCTGTAGTTTTTAAAAAAGTTTTTCCCGGTGTAATAGTAACATATTCAACTGAATAAACCGGAACAATAGAACACGTTTTTACTGAATAAATGGAACGTTGGAGTTAACTATCAATGTTTCTCGTAATGAGTAATAGTTTCTCGTGTACCCAGAAAAACACGAATTACTATTTTCGCCTTAGTAAACTAGGAAGGAAGTAAGTATTTTTAATATATATATATATATTTTTAATGTAATCGTATAAATTTTGATATCTCCACCAACACATAAACATCCAAGTTTAATGTTTAATAAGGTTTTATTGGGATGATTATGTGGTCGACCTTAATTCCAGACCAACAATATCTCCGTCTACTCCCCACATCATTACAAATTGAAATGAGCACTCTTGTAACCAATAAATGAAATAGAACTTGGAGTTGCTTGTATATTAATTAGGAAGGTAACAAGAAATTATATAGCAAAGTTCTCTGCCTTGTGTAATAATAATGAGACGTCATACATACTACACTCCACGAAAATGTAAGAAGTTTGAATATTTTTTTTGCTCTCTTTAACAATGTTTTAAAAACAAGTAAATTGAAGCATCATTGGTAATTTTCTCTCGATTATGAGGGCTACTTAGGAATTAATTGGAAAAAGAAACTAATTTACCTCAACCATTCAGATCGAAATTATTTCGAAGCTATAGTTAGTGAATATTATCAAAAAAAACTTTCGTATCACGTCAAACGACGCATTGTTTGGATGGCATCCTTGACTGACTAGCATATTTCGTTAAATAATCCACAAGTAGAGTGATTTCCCCTAGAATCCATCGTTATTCAAGAATCAGCATAAAAGAGGTCTACGAATGAGACACTCGAAAACAGCTCAGGGGCCTCTCGAGTTGATACAAAATGCCGGCGTGCGAAAGTGATTCTGGGCACGCGTTCGACTCGTTCGATCAGCAACAGAAACAGCATCAGCAACACCGACGAATCGCCAACCCTTCCTCCCTTACATCTCAACGAAGCATCCATCCGTCTGCCGATTAATTCTACCGCCTCTCGTCCGGCGCGCATACGATAGGATTGTTTTGCACCGACGAGAAAAAGAGAAAGAGGGAGGGGGAGAGCAGGTGCTCGTCTCGATTGGCCTTATTCTCTTTCCGTCCGAGTTTCTTCTCTCCCTCTTGCGCTTCGTTTTTTCGAACATTTGTTCGTTCGTAGATTCGTTCTGATTTTTTTTTTTGTTAACTTTCTTTACTCTCTTTTCTTTGCTTTTGACTCGATGTTGCTCTTTATTTTGCGGTTTTTTCGCTTTTCTAAAGTCCCTCAACTTTCTTTCTCTGTATCTCTCGGTTTAACGAATAAGTAAGTCAAGATGTTTCGAAAGAGAGTTTATTTGGACGTGAACCTCCGACGAGGACAAGAAACTTTCTGATGGAGATAAGATTTTTACATAATTGTTAAAGAAAAAACAGAATATTTTCAAGGCATCGCAAAATATTTTATTTGTTCAAGTTTTTTGAAATTTCACGTGATATTTGTGTTACATCAAATTAATGTCGCATATGAAATTATGCAAATGTATTATTAATGCCCATAAGCGTTGCTTAAACGAGTTTCTATTTTGCTTAAAAAAATGTATATCAATCACGTATGTCCACTATGAAAATCGTTAAAAAAAAAGTCAATTTCAATTAATTAACTTTATATCACTTAATTAAATATATATTTTATACCTGTAAATTGTGCATTTATCACAATTTATATAATAATACTTATCAAGCGTTACACAATGAAATAAAAAATTCACTCCATAATTTAAACTTACGTTAATTAGCAAAATTAAGACCATTAAATGAAACTTTGTAATTAAAACTTGTTCAATAAGTTGATTAAACCAACCTGTCTGCAATAAAAATAATATATCTGCTCAGATACCATAATTATCATTTATTAGATATTATCGATAGGAAAGGGATAAAGAATGTTTACCAGGGTGAGTCTGCGGACCAATTTTATCCTTGGAATTTTCTGGTCTTTGAATACACCGCATCGAAAGTTTGATAAAATATTAATTTCAAAATGCTGCATGATCGATACATAAATTTGCCATTTAGAATATAGTCTTTATCGCGAAAGTACATAGATATATACAGTATAACGCGTATCGTTTAATAGGTTACAGCTTTTTAACGAGCTTGAGGACTTCCATGAATATTTCATTCGCTTGGATCCAACAACTCTGTCTCCTTCCAACTCTCGACTAAATTACAACAATTGTGTTAGAAATTTGCAAGACCAAGATTGCGTCGCATGTTTTCTTTGCATGCCCAACTATGCACGAGAGAAATCGATGGATGAATGCGCAGGCAACTTGGCGATAAACGATGTAATAAAGCTCGAGCGACTAATAAACTTGAAACGAAGCACCGATTCCCACGTGTTCTGCAAAACTATTTCCATTAGGCGGATTAAAATGCTCAGTATCCCCGCCCCCTCCCCCGTCCTAGCGGCAAATTTACGAACACTATAAAATACAGAAATTATTTTCTTTATTAGAAAGTGAAATATTAAAAATTGATTGATTTATTGGCGGCAAGCTTTATTCGTGTCTTCGAATATTTCTTCCAAAGATAATGAACGATAATTGGAGTGGTGTCGGACGCAAAAATGGAAAAATCGGTGTACTCTCTTTAATTTTTTTCTCTAATTTGCCAGTCGAGTCTGTTTTAAATATAATTGCTGTAATGCCGATGATTAGGAACAAAACCAAGGGAATAAAAGAAAAACTACCTAATGAAGTCTTATGCGCTAAGTGCATACTAAAATAATGAAGCGACTTTATTTTAGTAATCATGATTAAATTGTGAATGCAGTTTTTTCGGAGCGGCAATAAAAATTTGAATTAGATTTTACTTTTCAGGTGATATATTAAAGTTTTAAGATCACGAGATAAATTTTATACTCTGAAAACTATTTACATAAAGTTATTTAGTACTTAAATTAATAATACAAGGGTGATAACATCATTATGTTGAACAACTCTTAATGAAATACTTCTCTCGTATAATTTATTTATTACACCGACAGACATGAATAATTTTTCTAACTTAATTACTTTTTTTTTTTGCTCGTGTTTTCTTCCGACAATTATAACCTTTTTTCGAATATTTCACGTTATTTCAATGAATTCATTTATTCAATGAATGACATTTATTTCAATGAATACCGCAAAAATAGATTTTATAAAGTAGTACAAAGGCTGCCATAACACTCATAATACTTCTAACCGTTAACAATTTCCGTTAATAATGCACGTTCATGAAATTTAAAATTTGAGATCTTTTGTAAATGGTTTAAACATAAAGAATGTTTCCGAAAAATTCTGATTTAATCAAAGAAAAAGAAATCTTATTCGACCTCATCCTCTGTTAAAACGAAAAAATTATAATCTTTAAAAAACTTTCCCGCAAGGTGTAACCTCGTAATGTTTACGTCCATAAAAGGTTCGTCAGTGGTGTTTTGCACAAGATAAGTGTCTTGGTGTATTTGTATTACTGTACAACTTGATTTTGCGATACTTTAATATGGTTGAGGTAACTTAAAGAACAGTATCGGTTCATAATTAGAACAAGCTCAATATTATCGTTAGCAATCTACAAACTCCATTTGCAACTGAAAATTGGACAATAAGACTGCGCTATTACAAATAAGATGATGGGGACTATTCGGGATATATTTCAATGTTCAACGCGCGATTCAATATTAAAACTGGGAGAGAGCGCGGGGCCAGCATTTGAAGCTTGTGCACAATGAAATATAATTTCCAAAGCCCCTATTCCAACTTTTAAATGGTACCTGAAACTTCAGCATGTGTTTTGATGTCTTCAATTTGAGATAGCGATCGGGGATCGAGTGAAGGAACGAAAATGTTTGGAACCTGTACGCAATGACCGTATCTTCCGAGCAGTTTGCGTCAGTCCCGAGCACGTGAACATTAGCCCCGGATCCGGAATTCCGAGCCAAAGTCATCTCTAGTGCACTCATCGCTCTCGACTGCATTTGTAATCGATCACAACGGCTCATTATTGAGTGGGCAAAAGAAAGACAGCGATAGGGATCGAGGGGTTGGAGGAGCCGGGTAGAAAGGGATTGAGAGAGAAAGTACAACGATTGCAATGGCTCTCCACGGGTCTCTGAAAATTACGAGTTCGTGTGTAAACCCTTTCATTTTGCACGCCCGTGACCATCAAATGGTCTAGATTCCGGGTCGCGGGATGAATGTGTACTTGAAAATTGCACAGTGATCGTCGAAAGTAAATAAGCCACTTAACGCGACGGTTTTATTTTTGCCGTCCTCGTCATTTTTAACGTACATTTATTTCGAGGACCCTCGTCTCTGTTGGTAATGCTTCGCAGCAATTGTATGCAGCTTTAACTTTTCCATTGTAAATAAAATTGACAACCATTAATCGCACACAGGCTTTATGGCTATAATTTTTTAATAGATTTGCGTAACCAATCAATATGGTACAGTACCGCATTTTATAAAAGATCAAGCAAGTGCTTTGGAAAGTAAATAATGAATAAATATCATTATAAATTATTAATTGTTAATTGGAAATTACAATTAAAATGTATTGCGCGGGCGCGTGACCAAACGTAAGCACTGCACAAGGAAGCAATACCTATAAAGTTATAATTTTATTGCATGCAATGGGTACTGTCTAGTGCAAACTCTTAGCCCACCTAGCCAATCCTTAAATTGAGTACCATATATTTTTAATATTAATTTTAATAAATAATAACTTTCTGTTTAAAGTTTTTCCTCGGCATTCCTCGCTTCTATCAAATTTAATTAGAAAAATCCGCGTGGGTCGTTGTGTGTCCGTACAGAAAGTCACAAATTGTAAATGCAAATTGCAGTTTTTATAGAGCATTTTCATAAATTTCCATCCATTAACATCGGAGCGGTAAATTTTCAAGAGCGAAACGCCACGAGCAAAAGCCCAGTGCAATGGGCGGTTAAGAAAATAGCTTTCAACTCGTACACTGGCAGGGCTGTTGATAAACATCCGAATGTCGGTTCACTCTGGAAAATTTTTAGCAGAGCAGCTCTCGGGCAACGCGCACATAGGCAGATTAGTACTGTGTACATATAATATATATATATATATATACATATAATACGTAGGCGCGTAGGCGCATAAGCACATGCACATGCACATGCGCACACAAGCACGAACGCAAAGCCATACAAAACGCGCGCTCGAGGTCGGTTCGGGCGGCAGATTGGCACCAAAGTTACCAACGTCGAAAACGGCACCAATGTGCTCATCACATCAAAGACGGTATCGGGTTTAGCACCGGGTCCTCGACTCTTCAAGTGTTTGGAACACTCTCTCTTTCTCCCGAGGAATGTTAAATTTAGCCGGGAATTTTATGGGAATTTCGAACCCAGCGGGAGGGAGGAGCACACCCAAGAGTATCATCGACAACTCATATTGACGATAAAGCGTCGCGGTAAATTTAACGATCCTTTGCGAGAGGCCACTAGGAGCTCGAACCAATTGGGGGTGTGGTGTGGCAGCGAGTCTCAGCCAAGGGTCGATACACTTGTAATTTCATTATTGCTTGTGTTATGCGCACTGCTTTTGCGTGAACTCCTCCTACGATTCCGCCCAATTTCGAGCCCCTCCACGAGTTATCGCTTTTCAAAGGTGGATTCCCGGTGGGTGCTGCACGAGGAGACAGGGGCCAGGGACGGAGGTAGAGATAGAATTGGAGAGAAGAGGCAAAGCAAGGCTCTGCTGACCAAAGATAATGAGTTGATTAAGTTGATGGAGAGAAGGCTACTGTGCCCAGATTAATCTGAGTCGAGAGAGAGTTTGGGGAAATTGTATTTCGGTCGGTTTCCAACGTATCCACCAAATTACTACGGGTGAAGGGACATTTATTGGTCCTTTAGGGACACTCACGAACCGTGTATCCGTGTTTGCCGCAGATTTTTTCGTGTTTCGGCGTAAACTCGTAAGCGTTTAGTTGCTGACAGGGGTTCGACGTGAAAGGGAATTTTTCAATGTACGGGGCAAACAAACAACCTTTAAAAGATAGAATCGAATATCTGATGAGTTTTACACCTCGATTGCCAAATGAAATTGGCTGTATTTCTCGACAAAAACAGTCGCATACGCTGCGTCTTAATTGACAACCTTAAATAATACAAAATATAACATCTACAAATACACTAAAACTTTTTAACAAGGTAAACCTGTTGCATTTAAAGCAATAACTATTGGGACAAAAAACACGACAAATTTTAATTTTGCATTCGAATATTTGGAACGAGAAGCACATCATTGAGTCCTTGGTCGGGTAGACAAAGTCGCGAAAATTGACAATCGAACAATAAAGTAAAACAGTTTGGAAAAGTCTTAGCGATTCACTCTGTAAAATTCAAAATGATTGGAATACATTCCGAAAGTGGTTGTAAATTACAAATGTATTGAATTTATTTTCAATAAATTAATCACACGTATAATTAATTTGAAAAAGTCGTTGTAGAGTCAGGAGTAATTATCATCGATTATCAAAGCCACGGGATGATTGCTCAAACATTTTCCTCGGTGCCAATTATATCCTCGAGAGCGCTAATACGAAAACATGGTTGGGCTACAATATAAGCATGCAAATCAAAGTGACTACTTCCACAGCGTACCTATAAAACAGCCGCAAATGTAAAAAAAAAAAATCAAAGGAGTAGCGCATCCAATTTACACTGGGCAACCTTGTATCAATGAAGAGAAAGCGCGAACGAACAGAACAGTACAGGCGTCTTGTCGAAAGCGATAAAAAGAGGAAAAAGCGCATAATAAAAGTTATATACAAGTGCAGAAGGTTCATTGTTCTGCGTGAGCTGCTGCTGCAGCAGCCCGTTTATTTATCATCGCGTTCCCCATAAAAAGCAGGCCTTTCTCTTGCTCTCTCTCCCTCTCTCCGACTCTCTTTGCTTCACTCAAACCCGTGTATACGAACATTAATATCATGCACACGTATCGCATACACATTCGTAGACCGCTTGATTTCTCTCTTCTGTCTGTCTCTCTCTCACACACACACGCGCGCGCGCGCGCGCGCACACACACACACACACACACACAAGCAAACAAACAAACAAACATCCGTTTTCTTCTTGTGGCGCACGCCTCGGCTCACTTCGTGATAATTCGGTTGGCCCAGGTGTGAGGCTAATTTCGTGTTACAATCCAGAGAGGAAAGAGTAAGAAAACGGCCAAGGGCGGGAGGAGGAAAGGAGAGGAGCTCGGTTTATGCATATGCCTACACGCAAGCAAATGTACTTACGCGTATATCGAGGAAGAGGGAGGTAGGCAGGAAAGGGGGAATCGAATTAGTCTCGATCGTGTAAGGGTCGGTAACCCTATTCCAATTAATGAAACACACGATGAATCGTTTGAAGAGGAAGATGTACGGAGTCGGGGCGAGAGAAAGTGAGACGAGAAATGGTTAACGCGAATCGTGGAGCTCGACGAGATGCTGGTTTTAGTTTTATTGGTCCCACTCGGATGTGTTATAAGAGGAAATTATTCAATTTCTATTAAATTTCCAACTTGGCATTCGCGGCGTCACACCATCCCGTTGTACGATTAGCGGACGAGTGTCTCATTCAACAGGATGGCTTTTACTACTTAATCAACACGAGTTCACTCAAATTATGGGTAGGCCATTGAGGCTGCACGGCTACATTTGTAAAGATAATGCATTTGACACAAGGAGTGAGTGAGTTCGTGTGCGCTTTGGCCGGTGCTGCTCGGCTAATTAACCGTGTTTTCACCCTGTGTTTACGGAGAATTGTTTTTGCCTTCTCCTTGAATTCTAGACATATTGCACATCGGCCGATTCCAAGGAGCGAGATCGTGTTTCGGACAAACGCGTTTGTCTCAATCATCTCAATACCCTATGAATTTCTGCGCGCCTCGTAGTGTGAGCGAGACCAGCCAATGTTGAGTAGAAGAGAGAAGAGGCTGGACGTGTTAGAGGTACGATCCTATTATATCGGAATTGCAAGGGATCTTCGACCATTCGGATAGACAATGTCATGTTATTGAGAAATTTCAATTGAATTGTATTTTGCTGACTCTGACCTAAACGATATCACTACAGTACGATCAAAAAGTAATGTCGTGCTTGTAATGAAGGCCATTGATTAAAATCTAACAATAATTTTAAAATCCCCCATTGTGATTAAATTAAGCAGATGTGTAACTCGGTGCGAATCCTGAGCACGCGCGCACAATACGACGCACTTGCATTCCGAGGGTTCAATTTAATTATTGAAAATAAATTTTGAATTAAATTCCCCATCAACGTCATTACATTTGACAATAGAAATAAAAATCATAAATTTGTTTTAATTTTCACTGTTTCAATTCGACATTAAAGTCAGGCAATCAGTGTACAAATATTTAAAGTCAATTTACAGTAGCAGTTGTACAAAAAATATTAACTCGGTAGTACGATTATTTTTCCTTTAAATTTCACGTAAAATAAAAATTAAATTTCAATTGACGAAAGTGTACAATGTATCTTTTCAGATTTAAATACTCAAAATGAGCTTAATACTGAGATAGGCGCTGAGAAAATGTTGATTGGAGTAATCAGTAGAGTCGTTATGTCTACTGGTTAAATTAAAATAATACTTGGTAGAAGTTTCGATTTAACTCGATTACAGAAAATCATCAGAGATAAATCGTGACGATATCAATCATAAGCCAGTTGAAGATAAACCATAAAGTGAATATCGAATTCTCTATAGCTGGAGCGTAGCCCATGCGTGTAAATGTAAATTGTGAGCGAACAAAAAGATAGAGAAAGAACAGTCCGAGCTCATAAATAACAAGCTTTCAACAATAAGAACTAATAAACCGGAACACATGCGCGCGCATGCGTGTTTGCGGACGCGAGTGCGAGGAAAGCGAAAAGGGAACGTTAAATTCAATGGGGCGTCAGCGTCGTACATCAGGAGGCGCCGATGAGGAGGAAAGAGAGGAAAAAGCTGGCGAGGTAAGGGGGAGGGAGAGAGGGAGTGACCGGTAGACGAGATCCTCACTCACACCAACGCACGCCCGGAGGATCGAGGTTCCCGACATGTTAACGTCCACATCCGCTTACTGCGAAGAAATCTCTCGCGAATTCTCGAGCGAGACATTATTTTCATGCGGACGGGATCGCCGGTTCTCGAGTGCCTCCCGAGCATTTTTCTCAATGCAATTAGCGTTGAACCTCCGCTATTCTCCGAAGCTGAAAGAGTATAATATCTTTCCTTTCATAGGAGCCTGGGTTTTGAATAGGCGACATTTATTACTCGTTTGCATCAAGTGCTTATTCATCGAGATCGAGTGAAATCTTTATTCGCGCGGAATACTCAAAGTTTCCTTTTCAACATAATGAAAAGTTCGCTTTAAAACTGAATCAAAGTTAAGGAACGCCAGTAATTTCACTCTTATTAAGGTGAATTTTTACTTTCACGCGCGCTCCTCCGGAGATTATTAAAATATTTGTTGGCTCGCGCTCGTTTTATTAGCGCAGGTGCTTGGCGTGTTGGGTGTCGAATATTTTTACCTCCTTTTGTGTCAAGCGAATTCGAGAGGATTTAATGAGTTACATTAAATATTATGTTCTGTCGGGCGGATGCCTTAACGGGTTCCACGTCGTTGCAGTATGATTTAAATATTTCTGCATACTAGCCACTACTCGATTCTTCCCACGCTGTCTCTAAATTATGAAGATGTACAGTGAAACCAAAAGCCGCCTCGGCCCTCGAGGAATTTATATTCAACACCAAACTCACGGGTACAACGGCCGGGATCGCGAGTGGCTGTGGCGAGGGAAACCGATCGATTATCGGGTAACGCGTCTATGTGCACGGGGAAGAGATCGGTACCGAGGTTGAGGTGCATTCGTGTGCGTACCCGTCCCTCCGAGGATACCACGCGCGCGAGCCCAGGGCGTCGGTGTGTCCGATGGACCGGTTTCGAGGTTGGTGTGCGCCATTGGCAGTCCGACTCTCTTTTCCTCGCCGGTTTGTACCCACACGCGTTGGCTCGATGTCAGTGCGTTGCAGCTTCGCGCACACATGCGCACGGGTATCGAAACATGTTGAATCGTCCAACTTTCACCATATCGACACACTCACTGGCCGGCCGGTGGTAGCGTGTGAAAGGATTTATACTCGCAGACGTGAAATTGAGTCCACTGGGATTGATTGCACTGGAAAGATTGCGCAGAGGAGTTGGAGTAACGAGGAGGAGGAGGAGTCGCCACCGCCGCCGCCGCCTAAATGAATTAATAAACGGCCTTAATATTTTTCAATTTTGACTCATTTCATTGTTTGTGGCTGGAGGATTGGCTAAATGCATTGTTCTCGTTATTCTGCCCACTGATGCAAAAATCTCGCATGACAGTGCAAAGGGGATGCTCTTTTTGCAGATCTCGACTTTAACGAAGATGAGATAAAGAAGCGTTTATTCTCTAATAATGAGAATGAGGCTCTCGGTAATTAATGATATTCATTAATAAGCTAGGTTCAAAAGCATAAGTTTCCTGCCCCAGACAAAACTGCTGCGGCAATACTGCTGTGGCATTTAAGTTTCTGCCACTGTAACTCCCATAGAAATCTGATATTAATCTGTTTCTATTCTTCGCATCCTCTTGTGCGTCGGATATAATTTTGCACTGCAATATTGCTGAATAACCGCGTATTTCAGGAAGATGCTCGGGAACTCGTTTCATTAAGATTATTTTATTAAATTACCCGAGCAACATTTGCGAGGAATAAGAATTCAATTTCGAGCTATAGTATCCGACGTCGCCATTGTCTCGGAAAATTGACACCCTACTCGAAATGACACAAAAGCAGAAATTTGAAAACTCTTCCTGGGCGGGATTTTCAATTATACTGAGTAAAAAGGAGCTTCCTTTTATTTATCCTGTGTTTATTTACTTTCTGCGTTGTAAACAAGATCATCCCCCTTGTAACTTGATCAGCGCCTCATCACCGCGCATTTTGTTTCGTCAAAAAAACGAGACTGTTCGTTCTTATGGTATCCAGCACCTCAATATGCTCGGCAAATTCTTTGTACGAGCCACCGCCGACCGGTGCATTTCATTACAGCGAACATGCTCCTCTCGTTTCCCCTCAGGATGATTGTGCACGAGGACGTACCACTATTTATGTGGAAAAACACGCGTGTTTGTATTTGCACTCGTGTGGCACATTTGAGGCAAGGAAAATAGAAACGTCAGGTCGGAGTGGAAAGGGGCGGGAAGGGGAGAAAAGAGAGCGACGGCTACCGACGACTCGGGGCACAATTGAAAAAGAGGATTGAACTCGAGAGCGACGCCCGGGGGACGCAAATAAAAATGCCGGAGCGTCTCTCGACTGAGATTTCGCGAGGATGAGTGACTACGGACAAGGCTGAGATCCTCTTTGAATTGTACTCGAGGAGTCGGCGATGAACTTTGACGCGCCTTCTTCTGCACTCGGTTTTTACTTCGCCTCTTCGTTTTCCATTCGCAGCTCACCTCCTCCTTTTTCGTGCAGTGTAGGTGATTGATGAAATGGCCGGGTTTGTCGTATTACCTGTCCTGTGTCTTACTTTGCATAAATGAGATGTAAAGGGTCGAACGAGATAAGATTTGTGCGAGATTGATGTTGAATTTAAAATAAAGCTTAAACATCGTGTTGAAACAAGACAAGAAGTTATTGCGACTGAAATTTATCTTTATCTATTTGGCATTAGATTGCCCGGATAAAGCTGCAGTTGACGGTAAATAATTGAAAGGTCGATGAACATTTTGCATTGCTAAGTGGATTAAAATTTTAATTTGTTTTTCTGGAGCGTCAGAGACTCTAATTATATTCAATTAACTAAATTACACATAAAGTGTAAATTCCCTCGAAAGAAGAAGATGAACAGATCAGCCCATTATAAAGCTAATAAAAGCATATTGCGTTGACCTTTCTGTTGTTTAAAATTAATCGGAACCAATTTACCCGCTTCATCAAGGATAAATTCGAGAGATCGAGCCCACTTACGAGGAGAGAAAAATTGCTTTAATTAATATCTGTATAATCACTCGGATCGCTTCAGAAGCGTGCGTTAATCAATGCTTAAATTCTTTCACGTACCATAAAGCGACGTACATCCAATTCTGTAAACCAAGTCAATATTCCAGCTTAAACACGTACATGCGCATTATCGCTTTCGAGAATCTCGGTATTAATTCCTTGTTATAAATATTTCAAAGGAACCTCGCATGTACATTTTGCAAGAGTCGAGTGTACACAATAACGTATCAAGGCTTCGAGGGAGAGAAAGAAGGTTCGAAATAAAAAGGGCCTCTCTTTCGGCAAATAAATACGGATGACTTATAGAGGTCGACAGTAAACTTATTGTTCTGCCGGTTAGCCTTGGGGGCCACAAAGTTCGCACAGACGAATACCGTCACACATACACACGTACATGCCTGTTTTTTTTATCTTTCTCCCGGTTTTTCTCATCGCTGACGCTCCCCCCCTCCTCCCCTCTCTAACTCTCGCTCATTGCAGCAATTTTTTCACTCGCGGCGCGTAGGCGGACGCAGCCTTGGCAAGAGACCGAACCGAGACCGATTTATCAGGGACACAAGCCGGTGCACGCGTATGTGTGTGTACGTGTGCGCGCGCAAGTGTGCGAGTGGCACACATCCTTGTGCCGGCCTGCGACGACGACGACACTCGTCGATCGCCAAGTCGCCCTCACCTTTCGCGAGCACAAGGCCGAAAAATGAACTTTAATAAGCTGTCGGCCGGTGAAGTTGCGGGAACGGGAACGGGGGCAGGGGGGTGGCAGAGGACGAAGACGACGACGACAGCGGGGAAGACGGTGTGTGGTAGTCTTATTGGTGCTCGTTTGTACACTCGAAATTATTTATCTGGCTCCGGAGCCTCCTTCTCCTCCTCCTCTTCCTTCTCCTCCTCATCCTCTTCCACCGTCTTATTCTCTCTTTCTCTCGATAACTTTAAATAAGCTCAACGCGCCTTATAGGATATTTCGATCAATCGGCTTCTTTTTTTTCAACAACTTTTCTCTTTTTGTGAAAACATAATTACGTGACATTTTACCTTTGTGTCTCCTGAAGTAAGTTTCATGAGTAATTTATATTTGTGGGAAATGAATTTTGTGTCACAATCCGCGCTTCTGAGAACAACAATGATGAATAAATACATATTACATATTACATCTCAGATTTGAAATAAAGGCTATAAAGGGTTAACTTCACCTGTCCAGAGTATTAAACGTCTATTTCAGTCTGTTCATTATCGAGATTAGCATGTTCCTTACTCCTCTTCTCGCGAAATACAGTCGTAAAATTAAATAAACAGCAAGGATAACATGATTGTTATTAGTAGCTGGATTACGATCCAAGTTGTTGCTCTTTATTTGCAATAAGCAGTAAATACAGTGTAGAGAGGCTGGCTTCACATGCTCACATTCTCTACTCCATCCCAAGTGCTTGTCTGCATTTACGTAATCTCGGCGAAATCACGGCTTTTTTGCTGCCGAGGCTGTTAATAACTCAATGTTCCAGGGCGAGTCCCTCGCCATGCGTGTCGACCAAATGATTCTTACCCTCGCCTCCTGAAATACAATAAACTCTTTGCCCCAACCGAATTCCTCCTCCACGGTGACAAAGTGCCGCGATATACCTTTTGCGCTGTCGGAAGCATTTAATTTGCAAGTCCTGGCACCCAACGCTAAAACAAAAACCCATAATACTATAATAAGCATCTGGTAATTAATGAGAGATTACGACAATAAGAATTAGACCGAGACGAGGATTATCGAGCGATCGAGAGATCGATCGTTCCGATCCTCCCTTGGCGTCCACTTGGTGCTCGAGTCCATAGTAAACGCTCCGGATATAACGGTTATAATTACCCAGATCGGGGGTTATTACAGCAATCGCACAAATTGCAGAGCCGTACCAACCCCCTCTCGACCACCGGTCGTTTGGCTTTACCGCTCCGGCCATAAAGTCCAAAAGTGAAATTGTCGAGCGTAGGTTTAGCTGCGTCGGCAAATGTCCCAATGGCTGCTCTTTTGCTCTTTCATGCTTCACCCGCTCTTCCTAAATTCGGCTAATGTCCACGAGTATTTTGCTATTGCTGTTTCAACCCTCAAATTCTTTCGCGCGCCTTTTTTTCAGAAGCGTCCTCTCCGTGGTTGGACACTGGCTAATGAATTGATGATCCAGCTTTCTGCGAACAAGTCCAGACAAGCCATTAGACATTAATACATTTCCAGGGAGTAATAGACAGGTTTTTTGACCGATCAGTGTTGGCTCATTTTCCCCCTAATTGCCTTCCTCCTCTAACCTACGAAATCGCTTGGCTGGGAATCCTTGATATCCTCGATAAAGTCGAGAGCCAGATAATAATACCGGTAAAAAGATCTGAGAGTTACCAGCACAATTGCAATTAGGAGGAATCGGACGAAAGTTTCAATGTTGTTGATTCCTATTGAGACTTTTTCTCATCGTTAAATAGCTTTTTAATTAACTCATAATCGAGTGCATTAGGTGCGCGGGCTCTTAAATTTAGATTGCTAACTAACTCTTGTCGGCAGTTCCCCCAGTAGTATCGCGCAATTAATCTTATTCGGAAAGGGCCCACAGTAATAACATGCATTCCAAGCACTAATCTTCTCGCTACGATTCCGGGTAAACGCTGCAAATAATTCTTGAGCTGTTCTCGCGACTACTAATCTCATAGCCATTCATTCTCAAGTAGAACAAAGTCAATGTACTTTGGTGCAACAATTCTCCGTGCATACATCACTTTTTAGCCCCGAGTCCAGAGTAAAAGTTCTTAATAACCGAGTTCAAATGGCGTTTACTCTTCTTCCTACAGGGATAACTTTCCAAGTGTACTCTAAGAGGTTCCGCAATTTTTCGTTACTCGTTATCTCGGGGGCTTTCGAGCTGGGCCGTACCTTTAGCACCAAATTGGATACATCGCTCGTTTTACAAGCCATTACTTCGGTAACAATGGCGCACTTTAAGACGGCCGTTTTGCACAAGTGCGCTGATGGGTGTGGGTGCTCGTTCCCAATCCCGTACGCGTGTGCGTGTCTCATTTACCTGTATCCGTGCGTGTGGGACTTTCCCTACACGCGTGTGCACTCGCGCATCTGCTGACGTCGACGTGGGCAAAGATAACCGAGGCGCGTGCACGCGTTATCCCGTTACGCAATATACGTCACATTGTGTACAAAGGCGAGGACTCAGCCATCAGAAAAGCTTCGACCATTCTCTTCTCTTCTTTTTGGTCCCTCCAGCATCCTTCCATGGACCGACAGCTTCTCGTGCGACTTTTGACGGAGCGGTAAGCCCGGGCGCTTGTCCCTGCGCTTTTTTTTTTGACCTTTTTCCTTTGATGATATAGGGTCAGATGGGCGTCCCGGCACCACGATGTGTTCCTTATCCCTCGTCGTGGCAAGGGATGGCTTTTGTTGCAAGAAGGAAAGAATGGTTAATGATGGTATTCAAGTAAATCCGCGCTGACGCTCTCCGGCTTTTCTCTTTCTTCGAGGAAAACACCGAACGGCGTTTTAGCGCGTCCTCTCCTCTTTTGTCCTCCCACAAGATATGTTTCTTTTACTTTTTTCAAGCTCGGATAGTAATGAGAGTTTGGTTTGTTTTATGTCGGCGCTTTAGAAACGTATACAGCTTAATTAGGTATATTTTTAGCCTTTTGTGCGTATTCAAAAAAAATTCATCGCAAAGATTCTTTAACTATTATGTCAGGATGGTTATGGTACAGTTGAATGGACGTTTTTTCTACTGTTAATAAATTATATTCTGAAATACTTGGCACTCGGTTTAATACTTTGGAAACTCGTTTCGAGTTACTAAGAGAAATTTAAATGCAGATTTAATGCACTTTTCAATAACGTCTAACTTTATTGATTTACGTTTAATAAAGAATGCTTTTCATTGGACACTGACAGTTATTGAACCGTATTGCTTGGAGATATCGCGAATCGAGGGAGGAACTGTTAAATTTGCTGGACCCGCGCCGTGAGAAAGAGTTGGATGGGGGGAAAGATCGAGTTTGTTTGGAGAACTCGGGCTTTATGCGAGTGTCGCAATAAATTGCGAGTTTGTGAAAATGTTTCGTAAATGAAATAGAGTCCCCTTCATCATTGAATACGGAAATATGGATGGAATACGGGTACACACGTGAGTGCACAACACACAACCGCGCTCTCGAGTATTCGCGAGAGAGATGCTGTTACAAAAAATGTATCAAAGGTTCGGCCGGCAATCAAGCGAGAGTAATTTTCGCATTGAATGTCTCGAATGGGCTGGGGCGTTTGCTACATACGCAGGTACAATAAAATTCTTCATGACTAGTCACCGAGGCGGATTAACCCGATCGACGGCGGCGGCTATTTATTCCGATCGGGCCTGGACGTCGTTTGGGAGCAAAGGAAGGATTGGATCCGAGGAGCAAATGCTCGACTGCTCGCTCGCTCTCTAGTTGATTTTTCTCGTGTAAACCGCGCCAAGACCGCAAATCGGCCTTAAAAATCAAAGGGATCAGAATACATTAGATGCTACGGCGAAAATCGCCGATGAATTATTCATTGCGTGCGTGTGGCTTCGATCAACGACCAACGACCAACGACCGACGACCGACGACCGACGACCAAAGACCGACGACCGACGACCAAAGACCGACGACCAAAGACCGAAGACCTCTCTTTAAAAAGAACTTTTTAATATTACTTAATCTGTAGTAGTGTCGGTGGCGAATGCCGTTCCTTTTTTTCCTCTCAAAAAAATAGAATTCAATAAAATTTCTTACGCGGTAAATCTTATCGCCGCACCTTCTTATTATAATGAACGCCGGGGCCACGGGAAATAGGACATGTTTAATGATGACAACTCGTTAAATCCCCGGAGAGATTATTCTCCATTTTAATTATAATTAAAATAAAAAACTTATTTGAGTGAAATTTTTAATAATACTAATTAATATCGTTTTGCTCTTGTTACAGGTAAGGTCACCCGGTGAGATAAATAACTGCCGGTCGATTAATAATTGTAACACAGCTGTAAGTACAGCAATTCATATAACATGATTGTGTGTATAATGCCTCATTAAATATATAAATATAAATTAAGTTGAATAAAAGGCTCGTTGAATCAGCCAAACATGTTTTTTCGAACAAACATTTTTCTGTTGGTGAATAGTATTTTTCGCTTGGATTCACGTGTTTTCTGGTGCATTTTGAACAAAATTACAGGCCGTGCATCGGGAGAATCCGAATAATCCGCGCTAAACGATCCACATCCTTGGACTCGTTAAAAACCCATGTAATATGTCCAGTGCGCCTAAACCACACCAGGTAACACCCAATAAAGTGCAAAATTATGTAAGTAGCGTTGCATACCAGACCACCTCGCTCGATTATGCGCTCGTCCCACGCACACAAGCACGCGCACCCCGGCGCGAATAAATCCGTGGCGCCGCTGTCGCTGCATAAATTCGACCTGCATTTACATGACAATCGCCCAAAATCCGTGGAAAGCGGGGAAGCATTTGAATGACGTCGAGGGAAAAGAGCGTCGGTGCAGTCGCCGCCGTTGGGCGATGCGTGCCTTCTTTCAATTCTCGCAAAATAGGGGCGGTGGGGTTGGGTTGGGTGAGGTCTGCGAAAGAAGGTAATGCACATTTCGGCGAGTGATGAGTGCCCCGCCGACCTCCCCGTAAAGTAATTGTTCGTTCGTGTGGTCGTGTGTGTGTGCGCGCGCGCGTGCATGTGCGAGGCCATTCCGAACGACAGTTGTGGCCCGAAAATCGATTCCGCGCTAACAAACGCGCTTTGGCACGAATGCCATTAAGAAGACAGTTTTTGGCTGTTGAACATTATTATTCGGGATGACACTTGGCACTCGCTGACGGATACATTAGCCCCAATGTAGACGTACTTTTTATTTCGCAACGCTCAAATACTGCGGCCAAGCATGTCGTCCGTCAAGACTCGATGTCTTTCTCGTCGCACGAGAGGATTCCCTTCTCATAAAAAATTGTTTATCAATTTCGCCGGTTATAATTGCGGAGGGAAGTAACGCGCGTATTGATCATCCAGAGGACTAAGCAAAATGGCAGAGCAGCTCTTGTGTCCCGACATTAAAATTCAAACGCGTTAATAACGGCGCGTTCCTGCGTTCCTGCGTTCCCTGCCCATACATGTCTGCCTAGCCAACAAAGCAGCCAATCCACCTTTGGGCAGAAGTGCGGAAGTATTGTCGAAGGAACCCTTTGAGAAGGCTTTTCCATATAATAGCGCTAGTGGCAATAATAGCAATAATCGCGTCTCGGAAGTCTCGCAGTATATCCATCCGAGGCTGGCAACACTGTATTATGAGGGAATTTGGAGGAAGACAAATTGCACGCTGCAAACGTGAAACGCAGTTATCGGAACATAATGCATCTCTTGTCAACTTGGGAACCCGGCGCAAATAAATCAGCGAGAGTTGAAAAAGTTAGTCCCGGCGGTGCTTCTGCTATCGGGCCCGATATGGAATTTAGTCCGAGTTGAGTACCTCTTTAATGCAGTACTTTGCATGCAGTGTGCGTTTTTACTTGGCTTGCAGATCCAAACGCCTGCTTTTCCGTGGACTCTTTACTTCTCAAACTCAAGCGCGCACTTCCTCGGGCTAACGATTCTCCCCGCCGCTCCGAGAGGGAAAAAATGCCGCCCCTGCGATGCAGTGCAACTTTTTCCTTGGAGACTCGACGTTTACGACGTTTACACAGCCCTTGTCATTTCACCTGGAGTTCGAGTTCATATGTGCGTCTCGTGATAATATGGTAATGGGGACGAGGGCTCACGCTACCGATGGAATCGCAGCCGTCGACGTGTTTCGCTCCGCCACCGCGTATCGGCACATGCGTGAGGGGTGAGGGGCGAAGGGCAAAGGGCGTGGGCAGAGTGCAGGGCGGCCGGTGAGACCGGCAACAACACCGGTAGTCGGGCCGGAAATTATACAGTTGAAATGTTTATTGTTTTAGAAAGGCTGCGGTCGTTACTTACTCGTGTCTTATGGGCGTTTCATTTATATTATAAGAGCACGTGATGGATCGAGTCACTTATGGGCACTGACGTTTAAACCTCTTCTCCTCCTTTTTTCGCAGCTCCCGAATTCTCGAAAGAATTTAGATCTTTTGATCGTCGGTTAAATTTAAAATTCGATTCTACATTCCGCTGACCAGCTTCGAGTTTTAAAATTATTTTTAAAATTACTGGCCGTGTGATTTAAGAATGCGAATATTGCAGTGTCACCATCGAGGTACCGTGACAATGGACCGCTGAATGGCTATAAAAAAAAAAATTCCTTTTTCGCTTCATTTCACCGAGTTTATTTTTCATCGAGCGCTCTGAGAGGATTTATTGAAAAAATTTAAAATGTTTCCTACGAACACTTTGATATAATTTACTTAATAATAAGCGGAACCTATTTGGAATTTTTATTGTTTCAGGTTCTCCTCTCCGGCAATAGTTACATCTATAAGGAGTTGATCTGTAAGCTGATTTATATAGCGACATTTAGAATTCTTTAGAATTTCTAAATCTTAATATGAATTTATTGCTCGAATTCTTTTCACCTGCAAGATTCTATTTCGATTCCGACCGACAAGACGTCACTTTTTTATATTAGACATTATTTTATCCACGATAAAAAAGATCTATTGATTTATTACACGTTGGAAAATTCTGCTTTTTCATTTATCACTTTAAATAGGCAAGTATCTGTTAGCAATTAAACGTATATTGTTTTGGTATTTTTCAATACAGTTTCTGCTTTTTAATGAGTCTTTGATTTATATGGAGAAGATTACCTACTGATTAGCATTATAAAAATTTTATGGTATTTCTTAGAATATTTCACACTGTAGCCTACTAATGATGTTCGGATAGACAAACGTTGATGTGTATCAAACTTCAACGCATTTTAATTATCAGATCAGATCTGTTTCTGGCATAAAAGAAATGTATGTAAATTTATTGTAAAACGTTTTTTTTTTAATGCAGAGGGGAGCAATCGATTCCAAACAACGTGGATTCAAGTGGTAAATTCCGAGTCTTCTTCAGAAAGTGAGTCATAAAATTGTTGCCCGTTTCCAAGATTTTAAATAAGGGTTCATATTTATAAAATCGTAGTGCGCACTACCAAGATTGCTATTGCTCCTTCAACAGTGCTTAAAAAAGCGCTTATAAAAAGGGCGGGGAAACGGGGGTGTATTTTTAAAGGGTATAAATCGGCTGTAAAATGAATATGTGTAGACATAAATTAACGCATACTAAGATACGTCGAACAGGGGCAATTTAGATTTTGCAAAATATAATGACTAATTACACGGTTCTTCGAATAAATATACAGAATTATCGTGATTCAAGATAAATTCGCAATGATCGATATGAAATTACATTTTGCGTATGTCTGGCCATTAAAAATTCTGAAAAAATCAAATTACACTTTAATTTGCTCAGAGGTGGAATTGCATGAACAAAATGAAAAAGAAGGGCGTTTTCGCCACCGAATGAAACGAAATCGAGGCGACCAATTGAAGTTGTAAGAGGGTAAAAAAGGGATAACTCGGAGTCGGAGGCACATTGCCGAGGAGCAACGTACCAAAAAAAGGGCTCATCAATAATGACAAACAACGAACCGGGGGGAAAAAAGGCGGCAAAAAAGCGGCATTTTAAATTCCACAGGCAACGATCACTTGGCGCGCGCGCGCGCGCACACACACACGGGAATCGAACGCTCGAGGACAGGCGGAAAAAGGGAGGAAGGAGGGCAGGCCGCGCACTCGGAAAGAAATTTCTTGGCCGAGAAACCGAATGGCGGTGGCGGTGCAGCACACGAGGAATGAGTCCACGAAAAAAACCCGAGTCGACCAAAAAAGGTGGACATGGTGGAGTGGGAAAGAGACGAGAGGACACACGCACACATACACCGCGAACGTTGCCAAGGTGTGGGGAAGGACGCAGGCTGCCAACTCGGCGCGCACCCGCACCCGCACTGGGGACAATCGGGGCGCGAGTCCAGTGCGAGGTGAAATTGAAACCCGTACCTTCAAGATTAGCATCCTCGTCGGAATTAGGAGTGCGAGTTATCGCTCCCTCCGAATAAGCGGATTTCTGGAATTGAATGCAATGGATTTAGGACGAAGGAGTGCTGGAATCGCGTCTGAAATACCCCGAGGATTCTTTCTCTTTGATTGTTCTGTTATTATTGCAGGATCAGGACGACCTTTAGCAGTAAATTGTTAGCCACTCTTTCTGCAGCTCTCGACGACGCGCACCGGTATCTCAATTTCTCAAATTATTCGCACTCACGTCATAGTCCGACCGGCGGTGCTCCAACACCTGTCCCGGCGAGTCCCATCATTATGAACACATTGCAAGTACTGCTCGTGACTGCGAGGATGGTTCGGATGAAAACGGAGGAACCTCAGGTGGGGACGTTGCGCCGCTGTCTATTCGTGACTCTTTTCTCCAGTGTCTCGGTAATTGCGATCGAAAATATTTGCGAGCCTGTGCTCGAGCTCAACACTCTACCCTTTCAATATCTTGTCAAATTAAGCGACAAACGCTTATGAATATTGTATAAGATTGTTAATTGTTAACGATGACAACTGTTGAAATATTCAAATGCGCTACACCCAATCTGATCCATTCGATTATAATTCGAGCCTACCAATTTCCAATCAAAAATTTATATTTACCCCAACTTGGAGACACTTGGAAGCGCAGCTGCGAAGAGCATCGGAGGGCATGAAAAGCGGGCAAGAGTTGAGCAGTCGAGTATGTTCGACTCAAAAGTGACGTTTCGATTCGATTCGAGTCGAGTTATACCCGCATATCGAATTGCAACACTTTGTTTCACTCGCATGTCGCTTTCTTTATCTTTCCCGTTGAGATTTATTGGAGGCACAAGTAGCCATTCACACATAATCCAATCTGGACGACATACAGCCGCGTACGCGCCTAACTCGCGATAATTACCCGCTTATCGGCGAGTCGATCTCTAATTCGCAGATCTATTATCGAACATGTCCGCGTCCTCCAGCTTTCCCCGTTCCCTTTCCATAGTTGCGCTTCCTTCGTCCACCTTCCACTTTTCTCTTTCGGCTCCTCTGTTTTATCTGGTCTCCATCTGTTTTTATAACGGCTGCGCGCATTACAATAAGTGTAAGCGTGTGGTGGCTCCTTTTCCTGCACCCCTTTCTCTCCCTCTTTCTCCCCTTTGCATTTGCGTGGCGTGACTGTAGGTTCAGAAAGTAAAACTATTAAATTCACACAAGAAGTTTTGCTTATTTTCATCTTCGCATCGCTTTTCAGTTTCGAGACAATCACATTACTATAATTTATTCCATGTTCTATTAGCTTTATGTATTTTTTGTAATAAATTACGGGAAAAGACTCTTGCGCAACCCGCGTGATAAAGGTAGGCGTGCTTGAAATTCAAAGTTTTAAATAAAGACTGACAAAGCCAAATATTTATTTTAATACATTCTTAAATAAATGTTCCATAGGAGGCGAATACTTGCAATGTTGCCTCGTGTACATATTACAATTAACAGAATTATCTGCCCGAGCACTTTTATATTAAACCCTCGATCTGCATTTTAAGCTCTAATAAAACTCATTCCTAATTTTTAAAAAGACTTTTAAAATCTCAAGTTTTGAAGGCCAGAAAGTTTCAATTTTTACGAGCCACACTCATTTTCATCCTTTTATATTCGGCTAACCACTAATTCAAAATTGAAATTTATGAGCTTAGCAACATAAATGATTGAGGTAAAAAACAACATTCACCTACATGATTTTTTGTACTCTGTATCATTGCTCTCATTATTGCTGTTGTTATCATCATGGCAGATTTTTTGCTGTCTTATTCGAAAAAGTAATTTACGATGTTTCTTTTTCGACCGCAATTAGTATGCTAAGTGCAAACATTACCGAGCACCGATTTCATTCCCTTGCTTGTATTTTCCATGCGAGCTTGTTTTTTGTCAGTCAAAGAATTTTTCTTTATTCAAAATCTTTCATTACTCGACGTTCTTACGCATTTGCGTGTCACAATAACTTGTCTCCTTGCAATAACATATACTTTACAAATTATACTTTTTTGCCTTTATGCTAATATAATTCATGTATTTTGTTGTTATCGTATTTGACGATATTCGTAACATTTCACAGGGACGTAACAGTTTTATTTTTTATTTATTTTTTTTTTTTTTTATAACACAATGTCTGGTTGATATATGTTTTGGACTCAAAATTGAGAAAGTCTTTGTCATTTGTACAAAATCAATCAAATTCCACTTCACTTGTATTCTTATTATGTGCTCGCACATAATAAGAGTTGACTAAGCAAAAAATAAACATGAATATTTGGGATACTCGCAGTCTCATAAGAAACATATCGAGATATTGAAATAAAAATTCTCTCCCTCGCACATAATGTAATTATTTTTATTTTGCCGGGCATGAATTTCGAATTTCAAGTTTCACATCGTCGATACGTCGGAACATCTCATTAGTCGAAAATGTAACGAATGCGAGCGTTGGTTATAATTTTTTGCTCTCGTTGAAATTCAATTTGGTAAAAAGGACACAATTTATCGATACTTATAGCGCACACACAGAGATTTGACCTTCTCGAGGCGAGGCGAGCCGTTCAAAAAGAGAAAGTGTGCACGTGAATCAGATAGTCTGAGATTTTTTTTCTTGGATGTAAAGACTCGCCTTCAAAGATCTCTCACTTTGGTTTTTGCGGGGAGAAAACAGAACATTTTAAGGACTTGACCTTTTCATCATCATAATTATCATTATTATTATTAATATTATTATCGTCGTCACTATTATTATTATTATTATTGTTGTTGTTGTTGTTGTTGTTGTTGTTGTTGTTGTTGTTATTGTTATTGTTAATAGTAGCAGTAGTAGTGTTGTTGTTGTTGTTGTTGTTACTGGCTACGGATTTTGGAAAATAAAACATCTTGAATGCATTTCGCGATACTGGCACTTGAGAGAGATAAATAGGTTTAATTCTTATTTCTTATAGTATTGGGAAGAAATCGCAATCAATTCACTGAAATTAACGTATTTAGGTTACTTATTTTTATGTGACAATGTTGCTCTAAAAAGTATGAAATTAAAATTAAAATACGAACCTCGAATATTTTTATTATAATAATGTTTTCTCTTTGCTATTAATGGAACAAAGAATTTCACTTCATTATTTCGTCGAGCGCATGACTTTCGGCAAAACCATTTATATAATGATCGTGATGCACCGTGTATTTTTATTGACTGGGCTAAATCGTGTACAACATTAACAGATACTATGTGAAAAAATAATCAAACATTACATACAAAATCTCGTGAAAATTTTATCTCAACGGAATAATTTTATAATTAAATACAATTGTGGTTCATTTAACGTCTGCTAATTGTGATTAAGATTGTACATGAAGATCTTGTTTGAACCTGTTTTAATTTTGTAAGCTATTATTACGAAAATCTTGTAAATATTAGACGTGAATGATAAAGAGTCATTTGTAGGGAATGTGGCTAATTTAATCACAAATTATAGGCGTATTCAAAATTGAGCAATTTGTGAATCAGCATTCAGAAATAAAACAAGATTGCAGCTCATAAATATATTTTTGTAGGTGGCTGTAATGTTACTCGTTGATGTCAGCAATAATATTTACGTCCTATTTCTATTTACACTTTTCACTTGTAGATATTGCAAGTGCATTTTCTTATAAATATTCCGAAAGCAGCATAACTTGTTGATAGAAGCGACGTATATTGAGATCAGCATCACCACTAGGTAAACTCGTTCTGAATTAGCTTGTCGGATAATTTCAAAGCCAGGGAAAACATCCAATCAAGCCTTTCTGTAAACTCTCTCTCTTTCTCTATGTCTTTCTCGGTTACTCGATGAATGTCCGATGTATAGAACTAAAAATAAATGTGCAAGTGCAATCGACGTCGCTTCACTCACTGCCTTTTTGCTTCAACTGCAGCAGTAGACGTCATCAGAGCGAATCGCCGAAGAGGACAGGAGAGAGAGACAGAAAATCGACAAAGTCAGCCAGAACATATACAAAGAGTGAGAGAGGGATTAAGAGAGTAAGAAGGGGGTGGAAGTTAAGAGACAGACGCGAGGAATAATAAGAGAGAAAAAGAGCAGGAAGAAAGAGCAAGGGATGAGTGAAGTTGTGCACGAGAGAGTAAGCACTATACTACAGCATGCAGAAACGAGCTCTGGAGAACTCTGGCAAAGCTTGTCTCGACAGCATTCCATCTCTCGCTTGTTCGAGTGAGTGAGAGGGGGAGAGAGAGAGAGAGAGAGAGAGAGAGAGAGAGAGAAGAGTAGTAACGAGTGTAATACCATGCCGGCTTGGCAGTTGGCAGCCCTTGATCCGAGAACAAGTTCTCTCTGGTTGCATCCTTAGGACTCCCCCCTCCGCTCCATCCCTATGGTCCTTCTCTTTCTCGCTCCTTTTGTTTCTCCTTTACATGAGATCCTATAGGGCTTCTTTGTTTTTACGCGACGCGAGCACTTACTACCACTACCTGCGACATTGGAAGGAACTCGTTTTTAGTCGATATTTTAGTCAATTTGAAGGGGACATGCATTAGGACCAATTCCCAATGAAAGTGTTGAAGCAAATTCAGAGGATTTTAATGTTCTCAAACTCACAAAAAATAAAAAATGAAGGATAAGAAAAATGGCAATGCGATAATGATAGGCGACGGAAGCATAATTGTAAAATTATTTCATATAGGATTGATCATTCAATTGTCGTGATGACAATTCGTCATTCGCCATTCTTCAAATGCAAAAGCATAAAAGCTTGGATGGTGGCGAGTTATAAATTAAGACTTAGCGCAATATCAACAAACTCAAGGATCGAGAAGAATCACGATTTTCATTCCCATTGTTTTTCCATTGATTCAGTTTTGTATTACAAATCGACATAATAGGTACTAATTGAAAAATTAATCTGTTATTGCCTCAAGTTAAATAACCGATAGTTGATGCTGCAATGCACGTACTCGGTTGTTCCAAGCGCTAGGTCCGAGATTCAAGATTCGTTTATCCTCAATTGGAAGTGGAGACGTCGTCGGTGTGGGTTACACGAGCCTCAACTCGAGGTTCCCCCGGTTTCGACCATTTTTATACGAATCCAAGGATTTTTCTCGGGAATTAAAAATGTCGAGTTAAAATGTAATATGTGGTTTTAAAAGACCTTAAGAAGGTATAAAGCATATAAGTAGACAACAACCGGGGGATAAAGATGAAGGAGACCGAAAGGATCACACGCCTCAGCATTCGTTGTTTTTATCACCGAACAGTTATTGTTTCCTTTATCTGTTGGTCTGCGCATAATGGCATCTCAAGTTCGGGCATCCCCGTACCGATAAATTTACAGGAGAAGACGCATCGCGCCGTGTTCGAAAAGGCGTCAGTTGGTCTTGTCGTCGAGGGCAGATATGCAGAGGACATGGAAGATGTGGTGGACACGGAGAACCCGGAGTATGGGGTCCAGAGGGACTAAGGTTACCGCGTCCCAGACAAGAACCGGAGTAAGGTCAAGCGAGGCGAAAGAATAAGGCCAACCTTGAGAAATCCAGATACCTTACCTGGTCTTTTTTCGCCCTTTATTCGCGCTTATCAACATTACCACTTCTTGCAGCTTATTACCTTTGTCTTTTGTGCTTTCGTCTCTCTCTCTCTCTCTCCTCTCTCTCTCTCTCTCTCTCTCTCTCTCTCTTTCTCTCTCTCTCTCGGGTTTCCACTTACACTTGTCTCTTCATTTTATATTCTTGTTTCTCTGAATACCGACGATCCAAGGTACATAGTGTTGGCTTCAATGCTCGGGTTGAGTGTTTTTCGATGCGAATATAATAAAACGACGTGTCGAATTTATTTAATGTCCCCTTCGATACCGAGGTTTTGTTACATTAAATTGGAATTATAGACAGGCAAAGTTAGAGCCAAGTGCATTCCGAAAGTTAAACAGAGTTTAATTTTTGCCAAATTGTAATTAAAAGTTCAGACTTTGTCAATTTGTTATTTTCATTGTTTAATACGATGAAAATAACAAATTTTATTACTTATAGAAAGTTAATTCTTCTGCAAATCCGATAAAGATAAATTACCATATAATAACTTTGGTAACGCATTACCCGTCCTGAAAATCAATAAATTATGTGACTTGTATCCTCCTTTGCACAATCATCGGATAAATCAGCATGAATTTGGCAGAATTCTAAGCCACACACGAGTTGAGGGCCCGTATAAACTCTTTATTGTGACCTTTTTCTATAAATATTATTACACAAATATTTCGGGCAAAAAGCCTCACGAAAATGATCTATTAGAGTATTAGTCCGGAGACATTCCAGCGACGTCGGGTAAAAAAGTCAAAGTAAACGTTGGCCGACATCATGTGAGCATATGCCAACAGTGAATAACGACTCGCGTGATTACGTAGGCGTGACGTCACATCTGCCATAAACTATAACGCAGTGACTGACTCGGTTTGATTGCTCGTTTTTGCCTCGAATAAAAGAATCACGAACTTGGTTGATTCGAAATTTTTCACTGGATGCTGAGAAGAGGGAAGGACCCAAAGAAAGAGGAGATGAGAATCTTGGTCGCCGAGTTAAGCCATTAGAGGCGATAATAAACAACAAGGTTTTGATTTGATCGTCATCTCTTCTCCTTGGAGCCTCGCGTCCAGCCGAAGCTTAAATCATGCGTCTATAAAAAAGGTCGTGGCTCTCATATTCACTATTAATTCTCGCACTAAACATAACTCATGCCAGGAATGACTTGTATCTTTTCCACACATTCAATACCTGAATAATAAATGAGAGGAGTATATTTGCGAACGATACGAGGCATTAAGGTAGCGATATACACCCTCTCGACAAGTTCTCGGCGAGGTTCTTCTCTTTGTGTATCACTCGTTGTATCTTTTGCCAGTGCCTACCCTTTCTTCTCTCCTCCACGTCCACCCTTGTTTTCCATTTATATTTCTCATACTTGTTAGGCCACTCGTGTATTTTCCTTTCGTTCTTGTTTACTGTAAGAATGCCGCCGAATGATGTTTGTTTAGGAATTACGCATCGTTCGCTTCCAAATGTGCGAGAGAGGTATTTAAAGATTTAAATCCTAATTCTGTTCACCGTTGAATGCAGTTTCCTGTCAATGTTTGTCAATGTCGGGCCAATTCTTCAACTCATCAGAGAGTGAAAGAAGGAGTCACGGAAGGAAGAAAGGAAGGAGAAAGGAAGGAAGGAAGGAAGGAAGGAAGACAGAAAGAAAGGAAGGCCTTGTGTCTTACAAATTTGAAATTTCCCTTCCTCGTCCCTCCCTTATTTCCTTTTTCCGTCTTTCCTTTCTTTCGTCCTTCTATCCTTGCCTCTGTTTTCCATTTCCCTTATCGGGATTGGGCACCTTAACGCATGACTGATGATGCCGACTGCACATATACAGCCGTGATAAGACAAATGGTTAAAGACTTACTCCAAGTGTGTTTAGATAAAAAGCCCTTTTTATGTAGAAATAACATCGGGGAATATTTGAGAAAGTGATTGCTCCATCGTAATCTCCGAAATGATTATTATTTATCATTCTAAGCACCAATTTTCAAGTTTACATAAATATATCCACCTTTGTTGCCTACATTTATTGTGCTCTTATTTCACAACGATTCACGTAAATGTTCTACGCTGCTTTCCATTAGAGTATCTATTTATTCAATGGTTTAGAAGCATAAAATAAAAAAGAAAAATCCGACTGAAATCTGCAAATTGAAGGGGAATTATTAGATTTATTTTTTGTAAAATGACGCGACAACGGAAATAAAAGAATTATGTTTCTTCTTTTACTGAAATAAAATTTATCCGGATAAAAACATAAAGTATGCGACAAAACAGGATTACTGTTAAAAATGTACACACACGTAAAATAGACTTGTCACTATGTCAAATAAAATGCTTGCGAATCCTCGTTGAAAAAATGGGCAATTTCCTAGTTTATTCATCGTCACATTTTCCACCCTCGAAATTGTCGCCAAAGCTCTTTATGGTTTTTACGGACAATCGAGAGACTTATTTTAGCACATAATGCGCGTGACAAAAAGAAAAGTGAGTCAACATGGGAAAAGAATAGAGTGAAGCGAAGGAAGTGAAAAAAACTAACAGGTCGTCTCAAGTAATCATTAAGCTGGCCGTTTGTTATTTTTACGGCAGAGAATATTTTTTACACTTTACTAAAAAATGTCTCTAAGCGTTCATATTATCGAAGGAGGGTGATAGGGGCGATGAGGGGGGGGGGTCTACGCTATCGCATGCATTATCAAGATTTAAAATTATTATTTAAATTATTTAAATTTTGATCATATCAAAATGGAACTATTCACCCGAATACGAATAATCAACAATATACTAGTTTGATGTCAAGTACTGAATTAGGGCAGAGGGGGGGCAACTCACTTTTAGTACCCTCATACACAAAACGCAAATATTATTTTAAAATGGAGCAGGCGCAGATCGGGCAAGTTCAAGTACGAAAAAATACGAGATAAGCAAGTGTCGGAGGGTCAATCAAATTTCTTCCACACGGTCAACGAACACACACAAGGAGCTCCAACACGAGAATATATTCTGGAAGCACATTGGAATTCCGTGTTTATGTAAATATATATATCCACCCCAAAATCACTCGAGTTGGTCCGCATAACGACTCGCAAGACAGTGTAAAGGAGCGAGCAACCCCTCGAGCAAAAAAACAAAAACTCGCACAGGGTTTGCACAACTTGCATGTATACGCTTTTCCGTGTCGTTTTCGTTTCTTCCTGGTGACGTAGACGATGACGACGATGCCGAGGACGACGAGGACGACGATGACGACGACGACGACGACGACGACGACGACGACGATGACGACGAGGAGGAGGAGGAGGAGGACGACGCGACGTGACTAAAAATAGAAATGAACAAATTGCCGGACGAGTGACTAATGCGTTTCGGTTGTTCTCCCGGGGGTTACCTCGCCTCGCGTTCAAAAGACGGCGAAAAGAGCCGACAGACGAAGTGCCTCATCGCCCACCCGAGTGCTAATAAATTACATCTCTCCTTCCTCCCCCCCTCTCCATCACTCCTTCTCTTTTTCTCGACTCGGGAGATGATAGGGAAAAAGAGCCACGAAAAAAGGAGCGAGTGCAGAGTGTAAATGCTCGATTCCAGTCGCCCTGCAGTGCGTGAGTCTTCTCTCGATTTTCCCTTTCCATCCTCTTTATTCAGCGTCTTTAGCTTTTTTTTAGCCTTTTATCGCCAGTCAGGTGGTCTCGATTATTCTTCTCTTCATTTTTCCTTTTTATTTTTTATCGTTGCCACCCGTTTATATGATTTCAATACGGCAACCAATACACATAAATTATTGAGCGCGTTTTTGTAAAAAAATAGTCTTTTAAATGCTGAGGAATGGACGAAAGAGGGCATCCTTCGCAAGTTCAATGGTCGCGGGGTTCTTGCTCGCCTAGCCCATTCACAAAATAAGAATGAAAAACAAAATTGGTCGATCATTCTTTTAGCACCCGAGGACTAATCGTCATCATTTATCCACATTATTAATTAATTACCTGCGATTAATCCCCGACCTTTTGTATCCAAATTTTATAGAACAACAATAATATCATTTTTATTGAGTGTGCTTTAGTTGGCGAGCACTCGTGTGTGGTAATTTCAACGAGGACCGACCCACACTCGTCGGGGAGTTTATGACTTTTCCCCATTATTGTTACGCTTTGGTTTCTGCATGCTAGATTTCTTTTGACTTTTTTATTTATTTGGAGCCGCTCTAGCGCGTTTGAGGTGTATTTAGAAATTAAATGGGATTTTACGGTGACGTTGATACATTGGCTTATTTATGACTCTCTTCTGTTTGCTCGCTTTACGTTGTACCTTCCAGGGTTTTAGACGCTCGGTGCTTCATCTTTATGGAAAGATTGTTTTTGGGTCGTTAAGAACCCATAGCTCCAACAATGGATTACTGATATTGGTATCTATGCTATCTTATGGTTATGATAGCGTTTGTATAAAGTACGTACTTTTATACGGTAATAAATTAACATCTTATGTTGTAATTAGCGAGATTTATCGCTTTTAATTTTCAATTTGCATATAAATATTGATACTTTCTTTTTAAAAGAACAGTAACTTCTTTTTGCAGATTCCATGGGGCCATCTCCCTTCTTGAAAGTCGCGTTATTATTTATTTTAATAGTTAAAGTATCATATTTTTGAAGAAAAAGTTTCCATGGTATCAAAGTTTTTAGTGCCTTTTCTATTCTCCGGTATACACAGTAAAATAATTATCAAAGAAATCTTGAAAACAAAAAATTTCGTTATTCTGATTATGAAATCTTAAATTACAATTACATGCAAATTGGTCCGCTTGTCAAACCTACTTCCTCACTGAATATGAAAAATGTATTTTTACATTAGCCAATGGTATAGATTTGAACTTTTGAAATTTAAATTTATAAGCCCCACCGTATGACGCTTCAAGAAACACCACTAACTTTACCACAGTACTTGAAATTTTAGTTGAAATACTTGATCGAATTCTAAATAAATAATTTTGCGTATTTTGTCAACCGGAGTTTGCCAGATTTGCAATTTACGTGCCAATGGAGAAGCAGAAGCGACTCACAATGCAAGTCAGATATCTCGTAGAATTTTTACCTTCGTCTATGGCTATGGTGGCGCGCGATTATGCGACAAAGAAGCCATAAAACTCAATTCCGTCTCTCTTTCACTCATTCTCTCTCTCTCTCTCTCTCTCTCTTTTTCTTTTTCTCATTCCCCCCGTAGCTTATATACGGCGAAACCGAGTGACTGCCCGTATTTTTCTACAGTGTGCCTCCGCTTTTCAGATTTCCCGGTTTGCGGCTCGACGCGCGGCATAAATCACAGGATTTTCCGTGGCAGACGATGCAGAGAAAAGGCAGACCCGTCCGTTTTCGCTCGCTCACACGCCCGATACCAATACACGATACTAATGCCATAACGAAGCGAGCCAAGTTCCTTCTTTGCTCTCTTCCGTTCGTCTTTTTTATTTCGTCCTTTTTATACTTTCCTTGGGGTAGGGAGTAGCCGGCGTTGACTCCCCTTTGCGGAGAAAATCCTTCAACCTGGGGTCGGAGTCAAGGAACTCGTGGGTTTTCCTCTCCCAATGCTTCGCCTTTTTTATGTGCCGAGAGACTTCACGCGGATATGTGTGGGTAATAGAAGAGGGTTCCGAGACTAAAACGGAAAAGGTGAAAGGACGTGTGCGATTTTATAGAGAAAGAGGTTTTGTTGATTTCTCTATGTTTTGCGGATAAGTGTGTGTGGTTGGTTGTCCTTTTCTGTAGATAATACCAATACAAGACACCCTCGTATCTTACAAGATAAAATTGTACCCACGTATAATGTAATTCCTCGTATTATTTAACCTTTCTCTCTATTTCGATATTTCAACCTTTTTTGTAAAGAAATGTAAATTTCTTTTTATTATTCATAGTTCGTTTTGGGCCAAAGCACATAAAGTTTGCCGAAAAGCTTTAAATTATCGATACAAAATATTTTAACGAATTTTCTTTTATAATTGTACTTTTATCATTCCTCAATATTCGATTTATGTATTCACATATTCACAACTATTGCTAAATTATACCACATTTATACAAGTAATTCGTGTATTATCACAGAGTTAATTTCTTTTTTTAACATTTTTTGTTTCTAAATAAAACTTTTTAATGTTAAGCGACAATGTATCACTGTGTTTTTTATGCCTTCTTAATATTTGAATATTTATGTATTTGTATTCGGTTTGATAAATTTAATCATTATTTCATTGCATAGAATTGTTCCAATTTATATAATAAAAAGTGAATTTTTCTATTTTTGTAAATAAACATAAAATGGCAAGATAAATAGAGAGGTGTAAATGTCCAAAAAAATTATTTTTTATTAGATATCTGTTCTTTGGCAATATCTTTATTATCAAGAAAAAAAGTCTCTATTGCTATATAATCAAGTTTTCAATACATAAATAATGTGTATTTAACGTTTAATATATATTATTCTTGAAAAAATGTACAATGTGCGATAATGAAATCGAGATATTATTCCACGTTTTCCAAAAATCCCATTACGCTTGATCCTCATTCCATGTACGGAAATCGGTATCATCGGCTGTACGCGAGTCGCGTGTCGAATAAAGAAGAGTAAACATGTTCTTCGAGTGCTCAAATTACTCAAAAAGCTGGTAAAGCACTGATGAAGAAAGCTCTATTAACGAGAAGCCGAATCTATTATCAGCAATTGAGTGCCTTATATTTACTTCGGAATAATAATTATCTCTTATATTTTAGTTCTATTCTAAACTCGCATTCGATATCGTTAAACCCGTAACTTTATTCGTATCCCCGGTATCTTTATTTTGCAACTAACACAACCGTATTCCTTTGTATTCTCCTTTGTATGAGCCGTTCTATTCTCAATTTTATGTTTTAATAAAAGTTTAATTTTGTTGGTAAATTAATAAATTTTGATAGCTCCTGTTATTTGATCCAATTAATTATTGTCAATAGTTTATTCAAAGAAAGTCTACTAAAGTCTGTAAATTTTTTTAAATACATTTTACTAAATGTATTACGAAATGAATTCGATAAGATAACAACATTACATGTATTTTTCAAGAGGCACAAATATATTTATAAGTGTGTAGTAATAAAAAATGATTATTTCATGAATTTACACTCTCTGAAAATTCGTTTTTATTACAGTTAATTATCATTTTAATCGAATAAGCTTTAGATACTTTGATTAGCCGGTACCAATAAATTCTCACCGTGAACAACAATACTTACGCAAACAAGATATCTATTTTAAAACTTGAAAATATTTTACCGTCTTCAAGTAAAACTATTATTTTTTATTAGAATTAATATGCTTTATGTACGAATTTTTTATAAAATTGCCAAGTATAATATTGATAATGAAGATATCTGTTTAGAATGACATAAAATTATCAAAAAGATATAAAATCATTATATCATGCGATATAAAAAATACTTTGTGCGATAGCGATATTTTCCGCATTATATTTTGCTTATTTTAATTGAAGATTCAGTAAATACTTTCTTATCGATATTAATAAACTAATTTATTATCATAATTAAGATGTCGTAATTAATCAAGTACAAAAATTACTGTATACTTGATTAAAATAATGTTGTGTTATACAATTAAAAAAAATTTGTAGTTTATATTGTCTGCGTATATTATTTTTTATTTAATTAAAATAAAATTTGATGAATTGATGGGTTAGTCGCGATTGATCCATCTTTAATTAATGTTGCATTTGTTTCTTGCACAATATCTGTATTCCACAGTATACAATTACAATTACAACTCAATTACAGAAAAGGAAATTGATATTTACAATATTTCAACACATGTCTACTAAATGTACTGTACATCTCTGATTAAGAATTAATGTGATAATTATTAAATGCTATTATATGTTGCTATTAAAACTACTACTTGTAATTGTGCACTAAACTAAACTACATTGCAGATGTCAAATACTGTTTTTTCTTATTGTAAGAAAATTGAAAGAGGAAGAAATGTACTTAAACGTTTGTCATTCAAAGTCACAAGGTTGTTGTGTGTTAATAATTTGTATAAGTAATAAACGTACGTTTGTATTTTCAATTAAAGGCCATGTATTAAAAACATTTTTGCCCCGACAATGTACATCAGGTCGCTTCAATTTTAAAAGTGAAATTTTTTAATGTATTTATTACTTTATTTTCGTCTGGCTTTGAATAACTCGACAAATGCATGCTGCTGGGCGAGACAAGTGGCAGACGGGTGATGGATTTCCAGCAGAAAAGTAAAGATGGAGGGTGGAGGCGGAGGTTGGCATCACACGATTTTCCCTGGAGATCCGCGAGCATTTGCCTTCGTTCGATCCAGCATCTGCAGTCGTTAAAGACGCATCACTCATCGAGGTAAAATTGAAAGGGAGGCGCTTGCCGTCGATCGCAAGATCATTCGATTCCTCGGAAAGGGTGTAGAGGAAAGGAGAGTGTTATGAGATTCTCGGACGGGAAAGTTCAACGCTTCGCCCGACAAATTGTTTTCGGCGTCGCGCCAGCCTAAGCCCTTTGTAAACAACCACGCACAGTTCGCTTTTCATTAGCGCCAAACAAACGCTGCGCCTGTCAATGCAGTTTGGATGTGACAGGCTGATTTGCTGGTCGAGTGCGCGCGAGACTCGCACCCAATGCCAAACCTTCCCCCTCCCTCCTACTTCTCCTCCTCCCCCTCCCCCTCCGCACATACAGCACGAGCGTAATTAATGTCGACTCCTCGCCGATTCGCGATAAACTCGGGATGCGAGCTTATTTATACCTACGGCTGATGATGGCATTACTGCATTCTAATGGAAACTGCTGGGATTGTTTGCCCGGCACTTTAATGAAATGAAAAGCTGATGTTGTATTTGGTAATTGCTGTTACTTTGTATTCGGTAAAAACTGTGTCTACCTCGGCGTGTATTTCTGGTGCCGAGTGCTTTAAATCCGAGTTCACAACTGTCCATCACACAGTCTAAGCGGCGTAATTTGCTTTCTCCCAGCTGTCTTACCCATTTTGAAACTCGCGCTTACAATTTTAAGGTAGTAATTCGTAAAAGTTTTATTAAGGAGTCTTGTCAATTCAACATTAATTATTCGAATATCCATCCTCGTGACCGAGGAGATAATTAATTAAAAACTTTATTAATTCAAACACTCCTGGTCAAAGCGCCTTTCTCATTGCTGATGTAAATGGATTTTTATTTGTTTAATTGAATTTGTTAAACGAGTGGATGTGGTGCGAGAAAATATCAGTGAATGATGCATTGTAAGCCGTGATACCTAATTGTTGTACTAATTAAATGTATTGCAATGAATTGATGTAATGCTCGAATGTACAGATTTCCTCAGATAATTACTATTTATACTAGTCTAATTGACATTATATCAAATATAAAAGACACGTAAGGCTATGCAAATAAAACATTGTATAATGGTAATCCAATAAAGACCACAGCGTGTATGTTGGTGCACGATCACTGCGATATAATACGATCAACGATCAACGATCAACGATCAACGATATTATTGTGGAAACATTCGAGTTGATTATCATCATACTTATTTCGGAACAAAAGATACTTATATCTTTAATAAAAGTGATTTGTAACTTTGTATTATGTTATTTAAAATTAATAATTTTTTCTGCTTAAAGTGTGTAAATATATCTTCCTGTTAAAAATGTTAAACTACACATGGTAAAATACGCTACAAGTACTAAAAATAGAATAATATAAATATTTAATAAAGCTATGTAATGGGTTTTTTTTTAAAGCTAATATCAGATTCATTATGGTAATTAATATGTTTTTTTGTATTAATTAGAAGAAATTGCTATTAATAATATTATGAACACAATTTATTGCACCAATTAGTCTTTTATTTACTTTTAATGATGTTTTACTTTCAATGCTATCGGCAGGAACAAGTTTTCTCGTAAAAAGATCCTACTTATCTTGATAAATAGATTATTTATTAATTTTTCAATACATATTTACGTTATAAAAATTTACACTTTTGTTTGACAATACACCTATACAACAATTGTTATAAACAAAGTATTCCAATGTCTTGAAGGAAAATTGTTTTTCTTGCATGTATTTTAGAAAAAATGCAGTTCGTGTATTAAAACGGGTTGGAAAAAGTCCAAAAAATACGTCCTATCGCAGTGACTTGGTAACTTAGTAATATGTTTAGAATGAAAAATTTAGTTGTCGATAGGCGAAAAAAGATCATGCCATGTTATGCAAGTAGCGTGTATTTCAGGGGGAAAAAATTGAAATTGTCCATTAGGAGGGAGGAAGGGCACGATATAATTTTTATGCGTATAAGCCACCACCGGAGAGCGAAACCTCGCTCCTCTTATCTCTCAATTACATCGGCAAAAATGAAAAGACGGTTATCTCGGAACGTCGAGACAGTAATTTTAATTAAGGAAAAGATTGTGCGCTAATTCCGTGTAAGACTCATTTGAAAAAGGCGAAAAGTAACACAGAAAAGGAGTGAGCGATAGAGAGGGAGAGAGGGAGGGAGAGAGAGAGAGAGAGGAGCCGTAGATAGCTCGCTCACTCGCTCGTGCATAAATTTTCGATCCGCACGACCACGCAATCGATCGATAAATATCGTCCCGCATGAAAAGCTACCCTTTAACACGTGCGCCCGCGATATTTGGGCTCGATATAGTTGTCCTTTGCGTAGTGTTTGTGTGTATGACTTTTATCGCGTGAGTCACCCGCGACAATAACAAGGGTGAAAAACGAAAAGAGAGGAAAAAGTGCATTATATAAGCGGCGATATTTATATAAAGGAAACTCAGACACTTCTTGGCGTGCACACGTGCGTGCGTGCATGCGTGCGTACGTGCGTGCATGTGGTATCGTGAATGGACTTGGGGTTTGGTAATTACATGTATTTAGTTTTATTTTTCTCCTTGCCGTTTTGTACTCTTAGAAAAAGCTGTTGTGTGCGGCTCTGATGTTTCACTTGATTGATTTATTACTGTTGGTAAAGTATGACATATAAACGTTAACCACTCTTTATTCGAAAATTATGTTACTTGAGTCTCCGAGACTCCTTATTCATGAATACCAAAAGTTTTTTCCCATTTCAATAATCTTTAATTTAGGTAGCAAATGTTTACTTATGTGGTTTATATCAACTTTTCAAATGTATACTGTAGATGTTTAATGTTTCAGCTAAAACTTTCATAAATTAAAACTTAATTTGCACAGAATTGATCAAAATAATCAAATTATTGCTTTCTTATATCGCAGTCGTAACAGCAAATTATTTTTTAGTGTAAAATTGTAAAAAGTTATATTTTATTTTATTTAATATAATTCAGCTAATATAAATGAAAGCTTCATTCATATCAACGCTTGTTCATTTTATAAGATGTAGTGTTTTAAAAATTCAATATTTCAAAATTTTATCACTGAATAACTTGTATTTCATTTTAATAATTTGTTTTTTGATATTTGTGATTGAAATATACAATAAAAATCAAAGTAATAAATTACTGCAGATATTTAAAAATTGCGAATAAATTATATAATTTATAATTTAAATAAATTTTATCACAGCGGGTACAATTTATTAACATGCATTAACATAAAGTATACGATAAAATGTTAAGTTCAATCATCAATTTTTGTAACATATATTATATATATTAAATAATGCAATGTGTAACTTAATCTGCTTGTTTAATAAGAAAAATACATAAATTATAATTAATAATACATACAATTAGGAATTAGGTACTTATTATATTATCAATTTATCCGTGGTTATTCAGATGGAATTATTGAAAAGCTCTTGAACCATCAGTGAAATATGATATTGAAAGATTTATTCCTTAAATTTTTATTATTTAGTCACTGTAAATTAAATATTCCCATGTAATAGACATGAGGAAGGATGCTTTTGTGAATTATTTGTAAATGGTTGTTGGTAGTTGCACGAAAGTTATATTGGATATCTCTATTGTCTTGAATATAGTATTATGAAATGCAAAGTCATAAGACTTTGTATCTGTGGATACATTGTATTCTAGCTGGAATTACGAATTAAAGAAGTTTTTCTTTTAATATTACAGTTATCAATACTAATTTGATTGGTTCGTTTTATTATAGTATAACATTATATTCACAATGTCAAGTCAAGTGAATACGCGAGCTGGCGTATGTTTTTTTTTTTTATTTTCTTTTTTTGTTGCTGTTAGATTCGTTTATTCATGTAAAGATGGTACAATAGACTCAATACACTCAAGGTTGATATCGCGCACCCTATTCATAGCCTTGGCACGAGGATAGATTTACCACACCAGAGTTTATCGTTAAGATACAAATACGTCACCACTATCTTTGAATAAGCGTTACATTTGTTAAGTTACTCCTTAATGTACCTTTGCTGATTATTATAGCGCATCGACTCGTAAGCCAGTGCAAATTTAAACAAAGTTTCAAATCGGCGATTATTCCAAGCTGAAGCTGTTTGTCGTAAACAGACCGACGAGCAAACTCACGTAACCGCGAATTATGCACATCCAACTCGAACACGGTAAATAGGAGGAAGGAAAGCAGAATAAAGCAAAGCAAAGGAAAGTAAAGGAAAGGAAAGGAAAGGAGAGGAAAGGAAACGAGAGTAAGGGCTTCCCTATTCAGCCCACATGCAAGCACGTCAAGTGGCACCATCACCACCACCAGTTCCCTTAATCCTCCATTTCTTTCTCTTCTTTTTGCGCGTTTACCCGAATGACGTTTTAATTCAAAGTACTCGCAAGCATGTTGTCCGGAAGAGTATCCTATTGCGGGAGAAGAGCAATCCAAAGAAAATCGTCCATTCTAAGCTCGCGCACCAAGAACCGTGTTGTCACTTCAGATCCACGGGGAGGATTCTCGACCTGGCATCTCGGATGTTATCCGAGGATCGCCCCGAGACTTCCGTGATTGTCTAGCTTCTGTTATTCGTGTTGCAGCAGAGGAGATGTCCCCTGGCCTTTATTCTTCCCCTATTTAAACTAACTTAATAACGCGATGTGCACGCCCACACGGTCGGTCCGCATCCAAACCGAGGCTGATGGTTCTGAGACACGCACCCATGAGAAATTCAAAGAGATTGGGAGCTAAGTGCTAGGGGCCCGAGGAACCCGAGGAAGCCGCGCTCGTACATTGTAGCCACGTCAGAGGCTCGTTTGACGTAGTCCTCGCGCCTTAGATCAAAGTGTTCTGTCGATTTATCTGAGACGATCGGACTAGGGCTTTTACCGAATGCCTTGTATTTTATTTAAAATGAATATTGACGATAAATTATCCAACGATTAATGGGATCCCAGTGCCTTTTTCAAATCTTGGCCACGTTTCAAGCTCTCCTCCTAAACTAAACACTTTTTTTTCTTCTATTTCTATATCTTTTAAATGGGGGTTTATTAGATAATGCAAGAATACTATACCGAGAACAGGTATGGTACTTTTTCTTCCTTTTAATCCGATTTAAATTAATTCATTTGGCAGGATGTAACAATTAAGACAGAATCAATTAAGTTTTTGAGTGATAGAGAACGGTATCTCGGATTTTAATATTCGCGGCTGGCACTGTCATGCGACACGAGTTGATATTTGATGTTTTAAGCACGCGTTATTTAATGAATTACATTAATTTTATACCACAGCATAAGTGTCAATTTCACTTTGAGCCAGTCATTTAGTCTGTAATTTACATTAGGTATATTGGCAGACTCTTCCCTAAATAATCTTTAAAATTTTTAAATTCTCTACCGGATGTTGAGATATAGGAAATTATATTGTTATACAAAATTGCTGATAATTTTAATTAATTTAGAGTAAGCGGAAATAAAATTAAGCTTTGAACGTGAAAAATAAAATTGAGCTTTGTTAATGCTACATTGCATAGCTGTTGCCAACTTTGTTTATAGTCTGTGAATGGCTTCCCCGGTAGCGAGAAAATACAAAATAAAGACCTAAAAGACCTTTCAATTAAATAAGGCTCAGAGCAATTGTGGATTACACGCGTAGGTTCTCACTTGAAAACTGGTTGCCAAATAATTAAAGCGAATGCAACTAAAAGTAAATGAGAGGATGGAATAAAAGTGCAATGCCACGGCTATCAAAACATTATCCACAGATGTTTTACCTATTTTACGCCAAGTGTATAAACGGTTTCGCTGAAAAACTATAAACATGACACGGGGAAAAAATGTCCTGCTAATTCATTTGACATAACGATACGAGACAATGTATGTCGGTTAATTACTATAATTTGCGAGCAAAAAAGCCGAGTTGATCGTGCAATCTCATTCATTTTTACGAGCAGCACGGAAATATGGCCTAGTCATGATAGAAAATACGAAAAGTCCCTGATTGCAATGTGTACAACAAACGGTTTATGGTCCAGCGAGGAGAGAAAAAAGCAAAATTATCATCTCGTAATATCTCTGTCTTCTAAATTTTAACCACCGACAATTTAATCGCGTCAATTCAGTTCTAGTCCGATCTCTTATCCGCTTTCAAACTCTATTAATTCGCTCGTCCCCTTTTCTTTTGTACCTCGGATAATTTTGTCTCGATATGTGTATAACTTTACCATCCAATCAAGTGTAAGGCACTTGTCTACCTTCACTCATTTTCTGCCCTGAAATTATATGCTTCTTTTAGCTACGAGTATAAATACACGTGTAACCAAGTGTAAATAAAATATTAGAACAGTGGAAATAATTCATTTTATTACGTAACCAAAGACGTGGTTTTAATGCTTCGAAGCTAAAAATTATGAATATAAAATGGCTTGATTGATTTGTTTATTTATGTCGTGGATAATCCACAGGAAAGTTTCAATTGAGTAGTGAGTCCGGCGAACCCTCGCATCACAAAAGACACGAATTTATTTTTCCCAGTGTGATATTCTGTTATTTGGGTAATTTACTGTTTGTTTCGTCTAATGCAATAACACGAAACAAGCAAATCTTACGAATCGAGAATGATCGTACTTATATTGTAAATAAATAAGCAAACTGTTTATGTCCCGAGTAATATACGTACGTCTATATATTTTAACGATTGCTTGTGCCTTATTTCGTTTGTCGCGCAACGAACCTCTCCACTAATAAAGAATAAACTATATTAAAAAGGTCTAACGCTATTGTAAGAATGCAATTGAATAATAAATTATGTGTAAGTCGAATATATGTAAAAACTTTTTAGCCATTTACGATACACAATGTGATCATTATTATTCAACGCATAAATACACTAATTTTTTAATACGAATATATTATTATGCGACTCACAATGAAAATAACTTGATACGAACATTTCTTTTAAATGCCAGTAGTATTTAATTGAAAGCATACATTACACAAGTTTTTGTAAACATAAATGCATGCATATTTTACTATACCAAATACATTACTTTTTGCATTTTTTGCATGTGTAATATTATTTTATTGCTAATGTGTGTACATATTAAGTACGTTATTATAAAACGTGAATACATCGCAGATAAAATAATTAATTATTATTTTTTGAAATTTTATTTGGAAATTAAAATTGGAATCGTGAATAATCCATTTATAAAAAAGATATTGTTGAATATCAATAGTATAATACATGTAATAGATTATTGAATTTATTATTTTTAATCGCCTTTATTACCAGATTCAATTACAAAAACTTATGTATTTAATATTGTTAAATTGTAAAAATTGTAATTTACAACTCTTACAAATCTTTTATAAGGAAATTTTTTAACATTTATTTATAAATAAATATTAAAAACCGAGTGCCACTAATAAATTTATGAGAAAAGATTTCATCAATGAATTAGGATTGATATCTATTTTTAGTAATTCTTTTAAAAGAATGACAAAAACGTGGTACCCAAAAAATTTTACGAGTCGAGCAGGTTTAAAAAAAAAAGCGTCGAAAACATTTTTTACACGTGTAAGTTATTCTTGCACTGAAATAGAATACAAGGGGTGATAAAAATTTAACCAGAATCTCGAGTGAGAATATTAAAGTTAATTTGAGGCGCTTTATATTAAGTAGCATTAGAGTCATGAAAATGATAACATTGTTCCATCGAGGTTGTGTCCATTAATAGTGGCGAGTAGTGGACAAATTGAAAAGTGAAAAGAGAAATGGCGAAAGGAGCGTGAATGTCAAAGGGGAAACAAAAGGGAAGAAGAAAGGCAGGAACAGAAGAAGAAAAAGAAATAAAGAAGTTAGTGGCGGGAGAGGAAAAGGGGCTTTATTAACAGGCGCGAGGATTTCCTGTCGACGCGTCGACGGCAGCTGCCTCGTGGCTACCGGAGACAACGTGTCCGGATACCAATCTGTTCCATTTCTTTTGCCTTCCTGGCAGGCCATAAATATGCATTAGGCTGAACGAAACCGAGGCTCGGCTCTGCATTAATTGTTTGGGGCGCGAGACACCCTCCCTTGCGAATTATGCGACTGCTCCTCGAGTTCACGTTGTCCGAACTTTCGACGCGGGTATTTGCTCTTTCTGCGTAGAGTTGAGTTGAGTTGAGTTGATGAGTTGACTTTGCCGCGTGCACACCCTTGATCAGGGCTCCATATTCGTTATTGCGAGGATCGATCAAAAGACAAACGGCCCGCACCCCGAGCTCGAGTGCACTCCACTCTTATATCTGTGATATCTAGAAAGGGGGTGTTAACGGTATTCAAATGTTTCATTTGAGCGTGAAAATATCCTCACGGTGTAATGAATGTGGCTGGCGACTCCAAGGAAAGGTGTAAAATGTTTTATTGTCTGACTATGATTAGAAAATTAAATGAACGTTCTTCATTTCAGTTGAGAGCTTGTCACAACATTTAGTTGTAGATAAGTCGAGCTCGTTTTATTCCATTGTTAAACGTTGATTATTCATGTACTATTAAACGTATTATTTACGTAGATATTTCAATTAACAAAAACCACGCATCCACATTTTCGAATTGAAATTTTATGATTGATCTAACTGGTAAATTATCGTTTAGGGTAAAAATGAGAAAATATATTTTCCAATTCTAGACATATTTAAAAGTTTTCTTGTACTTATTATTCTACTTTGAGATAAAAAAATAACAATAAATATTATTGTATTAATACATGTACATATTTATAATTATATTTAAATAAACTCATCTATTATTTTTTACAAGACATATTAAATCATAAATAAGGTTGAAGAAAATCGTGAACAAAAGATGACTTAAAAATAAGTCAAAATATATAATACAGTATTTGATATTACTACTATAGTTTTACTTAAATAATGTTAAATCTCAATTATAAATTGATATAATGTGAAATTTGATGGCAATCCTCTTCCATATTTGTTTGTTAAAATATAGTGTTAGATTTAGTGAGATAGAGGACCAATAAAAGTAGTTATTCTTAATTATTTTGTCAAAATAAAATATTTCGATATAGTTTATTAAATTGTTTCATATTAATTATTTAATAAAATTAATAGTTTAATAAATTTATATAGTTTTAAAAAATTTGCATAATAAAAGCGTTAATCATCTTATTTTTAAATGTTTCATATCTTAAAATGTAAATACTCTTTTTCATTTTTTAAATAGTCACTTTGTAAATTAATTCTGAGTCATCTACAAACATGCAGTTGAATAATTTGAATTTTTGTATAAAATATTTGTAAATAAAATTGAGAATATATTTCAAAATTTCATTCTTAAAAGGTAAAAAAATTGGAATAAATTTAAAATTTATAAAGGTTGTAAATAGAAAATTATTTCAAAAGTTAAACTTAATATTCATTTTCTTAAATTTCAAGGTAAGAATATTGAAGAGTAATTCAAAGTAATCAAAATAATAATGCATGGTATAATTAAATAATTACTTGAGTGACGTTAAATGATTATTCAGTTGAATACTAAGATTTTATGTTGAGTATAAAATAAAATTAAGGCATATGCATGATCTTGTTTATAAACATTGAATTCAAAAACTTATGTAACATTCAATTCCATATTAATATTTATTAAAAATTTTCACCGATAGTATGCTTGAAAAATAACTTCTAAGATACTTACAAGAGGATTATTAGGTACAGTAACGTTTTCCAATAACTGTGCACCTTAGTGATAAGAATAGGAAACAATACGTTGGCCTCTTTTATTTTTATAAAGAAAATAAAAGTATTTTGTTCCCGAGGATTTTTCTGTCAACCTATTTATACACTGTAAGAGTGAAGAATACCAACTTGCGTTATTTCATTAGATAAGTAATAACGGTTACTTGTGCATTTACTTTGTGCATTAGTGCTGATGAATTATCTGCATATCCTTGTTTTCCCAACAATATTACTTTGGTGAAAGAAGAAGAAATTTTGAATTTTTTCTGCTTCCGTTAATCTCGAGATAGCAAAGTATAATGTTCCTAGTGAGAATTCAGAACAGAGAAGAAAGATTTTCACCGTAACGATGAGCCCAAATAGTGACTATGACATGCTTATGATGATTTATGTAAATATTACTTTTGAGGTCTGCATGAGTATCATGAAATAACAAGGCATCGATCTGAAAGAAAAAAGTATACCTATTTTTAATGTCCATGTTCAAAGTTTTGGTTTTCCAAGAAAATCATTGGTTGGAAGTCGTGATAATATATTTACACATTTTTAATGTGGATTTTTAAGTAGAATTGATCATTATCCTTATTCGAGTTTTTATTTTTTGAAATGTAACAATATTCATGTACAGAACCTTTACTATCATACCTCCACTATCACCTTTTTCAATAAGTATTGACCTTAGTAGAAAAGGGCGGAGTACTCATGCACCCTAGAAGACTAATATGAACTTTAGTACTGTAAAAACCTTTCATAGAATAAATTCTACTGTTTCATACACATCCTTACACTCTATAACATCATTGTATCTTACACTAAAATCTAGTGTTTATAAAGTTTTGTAATAATAAAAATATTAAAAAACTAAAAAATAAGAACACTATTGATTATTACTAATTAATAATTTTATAAAATGTAAACATTTAATTGCATATAATAGAATGATAGTCTCGTTTACATAATTAAATTTACATTTTTCATAATTTTACGCAATAATAAATATAAAAATTATAAAAAATATTAAAAAAAAGTAAGATAAATCTTAGTGACAAGGTTAGACAATATTAGATTTCGAATGTTATTATTATAATATGAATTTTTAAAGCCATTAAATTAAAGTTTTTTCACATTTAATTAAAATACATATAAAAAATTATTTTTGTCTTGCAAACAATGAGAACATTAGCGAGAGAATAAGAAATATAAATTATAAGGAAAAATGTAGAATTATGTCACCAACGGAATAATGCAATCCGTATGCACATGAACGTATTATATAACTATAATTTTCACGATATTGCGCCATACTTAATTTACTTTCAGTTGTTACAAAAACAGTATTGATTTTTGTTGAAGAATAATGTGGTTAATAAAGTTGAAAAATAAAAAAAATATCTCAACAATTAATTTTTCAATACAAATTTATTTAAAAAAAAAAAATGAATATTTCAAATTGCTACTACAGAAAGTCAGCTCAAGAATTAATATTCGAAAAAGGTGTGCAAAACAATAAATAAGAAATCACCCGCAGCTAATGCTAAAATAACGGCTAATCATCTAAGTTAAAATAGTAATAATACTTTAACTAACAACAAAGAAACAAATTTAAAAATAATAAACGATTTTACAAAAAAAAAAGTTTATCTTTATAAAATTCGATAGGGGTAATATCGCATAGGGGAAACCAAGTTCAACATCGATTTAAAATACCTCAAAATTTTTTGACACCTGTTTTTTCTGTTAATTTTAGTCTGTTAATTAAAAAAAAGTTAAAATAAAGTTATACCAGTATTCATATAATATAGTGTAAATATATTACGTTACTTAAAGATGAATACATGGTCATAATTATTTTCTTATATTACATAATTTCAGAAAAATTACTGGAATAATAAAACTTTAAATTGTTATTTTATTCTATTTATCTTTAATATTTATCAATTAAAATAAATCATTATTTTTTAAGAACTTAAGCTTAATATTAATAACCTAACTAATATTACGTGCATGAATTAATTTTAAGTTTATTACAAAAATTAATCTATACAGCAGATGAAATGGTATGTCAATTAAATGAATCTTTACATTAAATAAATTATTTTTCCTTCTAAATAATAAAAATTAGCTTTAAATTAAAATTTTACGTCTATTGACGTAATGTTAAAATGAATTTCACTTAGCTACAAATGCTCCACTAGAATTAATTAAACTCGGTTAGACTTAATTATTGTAAGTTAATTATCCAATTGGAATACTGTTATTGAACCAGGGTTCGCATGTATGTCATACTTCAATTTCCAATCAATATCTAGTTAATCAATGCATTATTTTTAAAATAACAATTAATATATACATATACATGTATACATGTATATGTACCCTTACTCAATATTATTATTTTTTTAATTTACGCGATCGATGAATGTGTCATAAAGAACTTTTTAAAAATCTTTATTTTTCATATATTTTAAGTCTTTTCAGTAAACACAAATACATGATTATATATTATAAATATTCTGTAATAAAATAGTGATGTAAATTTAAAAACAATAGTATTTTCAATAATAATATTTATTCATATTACTTCGATTAAATAAAAAGAGTTTAAATATATCAATAAAATTCAAAACATTCTTAACTTTAAGAACAAATAGTTGTCTTCAGAATTAAAATATTTATCAGTAAAATTATAAAACTAATTATAATTAAATTCCTTTTTTTAATTATTAAAATGGTATTTTGAATTTTAAATATGTGGTTGTTGTTTTGAATAAAATTAAATTTCATTCACATTATTAAAATTTAATTAAATTGACTCCGAGAAAGATTATTAAATTTCTGAAATAAACGGAAAATTAAAATATTAAAATAACGTTTGGAAATACTATTAAAAACAAGAGATTTTAAAATAAATATGCAAAGCAAATAATATGTCATCATTTAAATGAGAAAAAGAAACATACTTACTTGACTATTAAATATATACTGACATAATTTTCCAAGTGTATTTTAAGTTGAAGGTTTTCAAATTATAATTTCTTGTATTAAGCTACTGTTCCTTTTAATCTTAATACTAAGAAAATTATTATCTATTCAAATACTTGAGTGGTTAAATATCTTTTCTATTTATTTATGACTATTGTACTTTTAATAAAAAGTTCTTTTTATTGTAAATTATTTTAATATTGCTTAACCGCAAAAATATTGTTTTCTGAAAATAGTTGACAGAAAAATTTATGCTTCAAACTTACCAATTTTATCGAATGTTTTATAATTCTTGTTATGTATTTATAGTAATTATAGAGTTTCAGTCTTTGAATAATCATCATTTTATCAAAAATAATGTTAACGTTATATTGTTTTATATATTTTTATATTTTAATTTAATCATAGTCTCTTTAAATTTTTATCTTTAATATTTAGTTTTACAGAATTCATTAAGAATTTTAAAATCATGCAGAGTTGTTATAATATATTATTCAATTAATATAAGTGTTTAATGTTGAAATCTTGAATGCTAATTTTTTTTTTATAAAAGATTTTGTTTCCATAAATTTTTTTATTCCATAATGCAATGAATTTTTTTTATTTAGAATCTGTTTTATTCTATAGTATGGAATTATATAGAAATTATGAAAATAATATAATTATTAATAGAAAAGTAAACATAAATAGAAAATAGTTGTAGCATTCCAAGTTTATATTTAATGATTCGAATAATCTTTAAAGTATTAAGACTTAAAATGATTTTTTATTTCAATCTTTTATTGTAAATGCGAAAATTGAAGAGTAAACAATATTTTAATATTGATAGCTTATGCAGTAAGTCAAGAACTGACAGGTAGAAACATATCTCGTGATTTACGTGATGAGATCATCGACATAGGATAATTACGATTTTATAGAGCATAACAGAAAAGTATAAGCAATTCAAGGAATTAGAATTGGTTTTTTTTTTAATTTATTATTATTACATCATGTATTTGTTTATAATTAATTGAACGTTGATTCAAATAACATGAAATATCGAGTGCTTGTATAAAGGTTAAACCTTGATCTAATTTCATCTATGCAGCAGGTAATTTACTCGTGTTACATATTACACTGTGCTTCTTGACTCTAATTTATATTTAAAACACCTGTAAATATTTTAAGTTCAACTTATTATCCGGGAGAAAAAAAGTTTAAAGTAAAGCAAGGACATATGAGTTAATTGAAAAAATTCATTAGAAATCGAAATTGTAAGATACAAAGCCATGGTTGTTTGGGAAAAAAATTTTATCATGTCAATGATTTGTTTTTGAAGGTAAACGATAACAGGTAGATTTTCTTTTACATTTATCTTGTCCTCTTTACATAAATAATAAAATCATATCTGCTTTTGTTTAGCTATATAAATCAATCACGATTAAATACATTATTCGTGCATTTAATTAAAATTTATTTACTATTTTACGTGGAATACAATTAACTTTTTAAATGAATGTTATTTTTTTAATAATAGCACATGGCTGAGAATGATTCAAGCATTAATGGCCAGTTAATTCTAGATTCTGTTTGAATTTTAAGGTGGTGGAAGGAGGGGGAGACTGGCTCGGTTTCAAAATAGAGTAAAATATTGATAAACGTATTTTGGTCGAAGTATCACTCTTGACATTGCGAGGAATATTGAGAATACAAGAAACCTGTTTAAATAAAAGTTCGACAAGCCCAAAAAGATAATAAAATAAATAAATCGGAGAAAAACCCGAAGCGAGAATTGAATTGCATTAGTCAGCGTGGAACGATCTCGCGCGGACACATATATATCGGGGCCATAAATTAAAATAATTATTTGAGTAAACGGCTATTATTTTGAAGGCAGTTATTACTGTCGAAACAAAAAATGCGTCATCGCCGGAGTCGATGCAAAGGTTATTTTTCTCTCTTGTTTTATTCGGGCTGCGATTTACACTCGAGCAACAATCCATCCGAGACTTTTACGAAGCGGCCGGGCTCTTAGTTCTCTCGTTCCCGTATTCGTTGAGCAAATTACAACATTAAATTATTACATCTGGCGGAGGCAAGTGAGCGAGCTCCGTTTTTATGGAAGGCTCGCTTGTAAATTGGAGCGGACTCGAGTCCCCGGCGCCGCGCCTCCACGTCCTCGCCGCGGAACCGAGATTCGAGGGTTTCGGGGATCCTCCCCGCGCCCGGGAAAGCTGCTGGGATTTTCGCGCGGCGTCAAAACGCCCGGAGCGGAGTCAGTCTCTATATTCGGATTTATGCGAGTTTGGTACGCGCAATGCATAATGACTCGGCCGACTCGTCATGCATATAGTGCGACGTCGCTTATTTACGGCTGGCATATAATTACCCCGACGCAAATCCAAGGTCGGGTACGCGCCTGATTGTCATTTCGTGTGCTCGAACTTGTCTCTCTCGGTTGATTTCCCCCACCCCGTCCTGCCCCCTCGCCGGCCTGGTTCCTTCCTCCTTTTTCATTGTGCATTCGAGAGCGCGGCCCGCTTCTCCCGAGTCGGTTGTTTTCGTACGAGGCGGCGTTCCGCAGCCGCGGTGATTGAAATTATGGGGCTCTCGCATTGCTTTTATGGGCAGGATCGGGCTGATTTATAGGACATGGCCATCTCCATAATCTTTATTTATCATTTATTTTCTCTAAACTCCGGTCAATGGAGCCCCTCTGCAATTAGTGGACACTCGCTAATTCGCGACGATAGCTCCGCCACTAATGAATATGCAAACTACCCGAGTGCGTGCTCATTTACCCCCCCCCCTCTCCCCCCGGAGAGTGGCGCTCCCCTGGCCTCAGAGGCCGGAGATGCCAGGGCGTGGGGAGCTGCAGCATTACTGGCGATTACGAGCACCGGTTCAACGGTGTCATCACTTACGACGATTAGGGCCTCGGAGCACTTGCTTCCTACTCGGACATTTCGCGCCGCCAATTTGCGAGGAACCTCGGGTGCATAGATCATTGGCATTCCCCAGGAGGAATGGAGTCCACACCTGCCAAATCATCCGTGAGGTGGATTAGTCATGTATTTGAAATGGATACGCAAAGTCGTTCCGTAGAAAAATAAAATGGGAACCACAGGAAACGTAACGGAGACGCGCTCGAGTCCATGCTCTGGGTTAACATCAAAATCCCATTTCCATACCATTCGCCATCAAAGTCCCAACGAAGATTCAAAGTCAACAACTGACAGTTGCGAATCAACCGCTGGCTTCTTTCCGCAGAGTCGAGCTGGTTATTACTCGATGACATTGTACTAATCGCATTTTGACATTCTCCTAAGGTTTTTTTAATTTACGATCTCTGACCGTGTGAATTAGAAATTCGTCCATCACTCACGATACCATGTTTAAGAATAGCTTTGGCTTTTTTTTAACTTTTCACGCCAAGCATGTGCCCACTAATACAAATCGTCTATTTTTGTCGTAGGAATAAAAAAAGGTGTCGTTTCGAGAAAATACCTCCGGTTTGACAGGGCATTGCGACTGTTTATACAGGTGTGTCGACTGGAAACTCGAGTTCTGATGGAAAGGAGTGTTGTTCAAGCCAGCGATAAAGAAATTATCGAGAGAAGAAAAAAAATTTATGAAACTGAGCTCGGTATATCATTATGCCATGTATAAAATTCAAGTGCACATTCAAATCTTAAAATTCCACTTTAGAACAGTAGCTTTGTTTGCGATTCATTTTTATTCACCCATTCACATTTTAATATTCTTGCTATTATTTTATTATTAAATTGTTATCGTGTATTACAATAAGCCCTTTCTCGTTAACATTTTACATGGCTATTTTGACAGTGTGTTTTCGTGCCACTTTTTTTAAGATTGAGCAAACAGTTTTCGAAAAGTTCTCGTCAAGCGACCAAGTTCGTATTTTAAAATGATTTAAAGCGTTAGTTATTCGATTTTTACGGTGAGTCACCGAGACTATAGACCAAGAGAGACTATAGAGTTCAAGTGAATTCCGTAAGGATTGAAAAGATTAATTTATGTTTGGTTAGGTTAATTTACATAAATAGCTATTCATTTGCTTGACAATGAGCAAAGAAAATCTAATTTGATTATTTATGAATTTTTTAATGAACTTGTGTCTACATTGTAGAGCTCGGTGGAGAGCAGCACAGTACAGTAATCAGTACAGTAAATAGTCCCATTGCTACGTAAAGACGAGGATCGAATTTATGCCGAGGATCCAATTTTACATTAAAGTTTTTTTTTTCCACTTGCCTTGAGTTCTTGAAATACATTTTTTTTTTATCATTTCATTTATATTTTACTTTCGTCTCTTTGAGGAATATTTACACGTGTTGAGGAAAATTTGATGAATTATTGATGAGTGGGATTTAAAGTTTACAAAAAAAAGAAAGTAAATAATACTGGTAAGCACTAGCGCGTTTGACCATTTTGTCTTTTAACTTGCAAAGTAGGCACGAGCCGAGGCAAAACTAATGTATCACTTCTTCTTAGTCTGTCTGTTTTTTCTCTGTCACTAATTTTTTTTTTTTTTTTTTTTTTTTAGGCTAATGACTATATCGTTACTTACGGTTATCACATCAGTATATTCTGCGATATTCATTTATACGCCAACCGCGGTAATTGATATACTTAGTATTATTTATTGTAAAGCTTGTATTACTTTCTACAAGTAACGGGATATTACAGACACTCACTCCGATATGAAAGTTAACGGAACTGCAGAAAAGCCTTGACTAGATATGCGAGATTGATCAATGTTGTCTGTCACTGAGAGTCCCAACAGTATTTTTGTACATTTTGAAAAGGTTTAAAATTACGATTTCTTTGATTGTGATTCAGCTTTTTCAACTGATTTCCAGATAAGTCTTACAATTAAACGTACTGGCCAAGTAGAAAGTTTTTTGATTTTTCAAAATTGAACCATGTCAGAGCGATTCCTCTGATTGTAATTCATCGCAATTCATATATGCAAATTTTTACACGGAAAAATACAAACAATAAAAAACGTTCCGCATTGTCAGTAATGCAAATGAGAGAATTCGCTGATACGCGGCCGAGGATTAAATTATTTTTTCTCATTTTGATAGGGAGCGCGTGTTGTGTGTGGAAATTATTACAGTTACGTTTCAGGAGACACCAAACACATTTACGAGCCGCGAACTTTTACTCAGCTCGTCTCCGCCCAGTGTTAAATATCATTAAGCGCAAAAAAGGAAAATAATAGCGCGTGTTAAGTGTGAGCAGTCGCCACACGAGGAGAAAAAAGCGGCGCAACGAAAATCTGAACGAGGGGCGACCGCAGCTTCACCAAAGAGTTCGCACGCGAGCGCTCGAGCACTCACTCGTGTAATCGGGTTGGGGGGGGGGTAGTGGAGAGATCCCGGGTGTAACGCACACGCATGCACCAGGTGAACTCGCAGAGAGCGAGTATGGCTTCCACGAAGGTCAGAGCTCGCGTACTTATCGGGAACAACCTGGAGCAACCCTTTGACGCGCATAATGAACGCGTGCTATTGTCCACCGGCGGGGGGCGACGACGCCCTGGAGGATTGATGGGCGGCAGGGGCATCGAACCGCGAGCTCGAACCTGTTTCTCCCCTCCTCCCTCTCCCCGGCCCAAAGTCATCCTCGAGGTTTATCTCGCGGGATTAACGGGGGGGGGGAGAGGTGACGGCTGCATTCCAACGGGAAATGCGCGTTGTCAAGTTATGGGCAGCTGTGCTTCTGCAGTTTCGTTTGGACTATTGGGTCAAAGAGCGGAAGGCAGACAGACGGGCGAGAGGTTTGAATGTCCTGTCAGTGAGTTAACCAGGGGTATCAGTAGCTCAGAGTTCTCTCGTTTCCTTGTATCTCATTCCGAAATACCAAAGCGACGTGGGGCTGCTAATGGACGCGACGGGGAAGGTCCGACTTGTAAAAAATTCCTCTGCTGTTGATATTCCACGAGTTTGAGGCTGAGTTCGGTTGCTTAATCATCCGTCTGCCACGAGTGCTGGCTGATATTATTATATTGGCACTTTAGAGAGACCCGCCAAGTGGGATAAAAGTTATTAATGCACTCAATTGATAAAATTATTCCCAGGGCCACATTGAACTACTGGGAATTAGCGAATTACATGTAATCTTCACAAGGCATTGCATGTTAATCTGGCACTCATTATATGTTACTTATTATGCAGTAAGATCATGTACCCTTTCGGACATAAATTAATTTACACGAACTGATAAGAGCGTTTATTAATAGTTTGTGTCCACGTGTAAGCGTGAAATGTCGTTACGCTCAGAGTTAATGCTTCAATCTTTAAATTGACACAACAATAATGACTGAGCTGGGAATCGTGGGTATTGATTCGAGAAAACAATTAGATTACGGGCATTATCTTGAACTTTTTGGACTTATCTGTTTAATCGGCGATTATTGCAAAGTTTTTATAAATGACGGTTATCTCAAAAGCGGGTTCGATGGGAATAATACTCCAGTTAAAAGTCGTGATTTGACCGAATATAATCAATTAACATACTAGCGAAAAATAAACCTCAAGTTGGATAATACTATTATACAAATATTATTTCTTAATGATCAAAATACAATCAAATTATAATTCACATTCCATAACATGTGTTAATGAATAAATATGAGTTTCCAAGAGATCTTAAAAAAAAATTTATAATAAATATTTTTTGTACGCATAAGTGCGAAGGTGAAATGAAATATTCAATGCTCATTTTACTTCATCATTTATTAACGTGTACTTTTTCCCCATACAAAATGAATACTCAAGTGAATTTGAGACTGAAGTATTTATACAGATATATAAGTATATAAATTACCCTGTAATAAAAATGAAAAATACATTTAAAAATTGTTGGGGATATCTCTGAATATCAATATAGATACACATTCATCCGTTCAAAACGTGTACATAACATTAATATATGTATGATTTAAAAAAAAAATTAAATCAAATTGCGAATATTATTTTTTATATCTGAATATCATGAAATATATTGTAATTAAAATTCCTAAAAATATAACTCTATAACTACTTTATGTAAATTATTATAATGAATTGAAATATTAATTAGCTGTGAAATAACTTATTGATTATACTGAGTCTAGTAAAAATATGGCTTTCATTATAACAATATTTAAAGTCATATAAAACTCCGATAAAAAAAATCTTGCAAAGATTATTATTAATATTATTATTATATCTATTATGATTTTGAAAGTATTGTGGTAGTTTTAAATACTAAAATGTAATCATATATAAAATGATTCAAGGAATTTTTTATTAGAATTTGTAATTAAATATATACCAACTTATGTTACAGTATTATAAAAGATAATAAAATACTCTGCATCATAAGGTTAGGATTTAAATAATCTCGTTTACGTTTTGAAATATGTGTAGCAAATATTTATTTTATTTCTGTATCCATAAAATGCTTTTAAATAATCAATAAATTTTATTTGATAGCCGTCTCTTCGTTAATTGGATTTGAAACTAATATAGCTAAATGAATATGGTTTTCTGAAAATAAATGTATATGGTTTCTTTTTGTAAGAATTAATAATGTTAATACAAGCATAATATGTTAATCATAAAATTCTATTTTAACACATTGATTTTTATTTTTTTTTCAGGTGAGCTTATCGCATTGGATCGTTATTAGTACATACTATTGTTAATGTGAATGACTGTTTTCTTTTCTTTATCCGAATAAATTGAACTTATGGCATTGAAGGTATGTTTTTAAAGCAATTTTTTTTGCATTGCTTATCAAAGTATGTACATAATCACCTATTCAATAAATATTTCTCATTTCAAAATACGACGAAAATAACAAATTGTAAAGGCTTGAATGGACAAGTTATAATTGTTTGGAAGTGTCAAAATCTACAAATTTATCTTTATCGATTTTGCCGATGTTTGATTTTTTCGATCTTACACGACGACATTCCCTGATCTAGAATTTTCTTCAAAAGGAAAGTCATTTGCATTTTGAAACCGAGTAAAGTTTTTATTTACCATTAAAGGCATTCTTTTTTTACTGGAGAGTGATCGGCTTATTGATTGATTAATTGGCTCATTCCTTTAACTATAGTTTTTCCATTATTTTTTACGTAATTTAATGTTATTTTTCGGAATGCAATGACTTTTAAATAAACAATTAAATATAAAAATGCTCAACATGACTTGGATTCCGTCAAATTCATTTTATGCGACGTGGTTTTATACAGAACATATTATGTAATCGCGATAAATAAAATGGATTATTAGAACTTGGATGACTTTAATGTAAGAAACGGTACATTTATCCATTCCATTAAAATTCCGTAGTCATATTTAAAAATTTTCTGTAACGCTGGTAGTAAGATATTTGGTATCTGCATGGAATATCTTGTTCAGTGCAAAGTTAAGAAAAATGAAGTGTTGAAATAATCATTATTTATCAACATCCTACTCGTGTAAAGGAAATGCCTAATGAAATCTACCGAGTATTTTTTTTATTTTTTTTTTATTACAAAGACCTTAACAGAAAAATGGTAATTGTACGCTATAAACAGTCTTCTATTTGCAATTTTTGAAAAAAAGAATTTTTACATGTTCATATATGAACCCGGACTTTTAATAGGTATTCATAAAAATCATATTGGGTGGTAATGGATGTAAAATTAATGAAAGCATAAAGGCTTAATCGATTAGAAAAGATTTATTCCTAAGCTACTTCCATATTATCATGTTAAACTGGCATCATTTGAATAATTCTTTATGCACAAAAATGAAGCTCCGGACTATTAAATAACCTTTTAATCTTAAGGGACACTCCGAGTTGCAAGCTTCATAAAAAACGAAAAAGCTCCAAATTAGATTTCCCCTCGGACACGTACTCGTACACGGACGGAAAAATGACAAATCCTGGAGTAGTGACAAAAAGTCGGCATCTCAAACAGCACGTATAAAATGGTTTGGGTTTTTGCCGTGGAAAGGAAAATTCCACAGACATCTTGAGCCGTTTGTTATTACCTTTCCACCCACGTCCTCAAGGGGTCAAGCTTCGACTCTCCAGCCATTTTCTCCGGATTTTCCGCCCCCCCCTCTCTGCCTCGTCGCTCTGTAACTTTTTATCGGACTGAGGAGATCGACGCAGCAGTAGTGGTAGCGACGCTAATACGCCGCGGCAAATAAGCAGTTAACCTCAATTAGGCGTCCCGACTCGCTCGCTCGCAAACACGTTCCATCGAGTCGTCTGCCTCTTTTTTTTTGTCTCTCTCCCTTCATAACCTCTCCCTCTCTACTTTTCGCCTTCTTATCTAGCTCTCGACCTCGGTCTCGCGTGCGCGCCTCGATTGATATAACTTCTATTAAGAGCAACAATCCCAGTCCTGTTCGAGCTGCTTTCAAAATAAACTTTTTCAACGCAATTTTTTTCTTTCTTTTTTTTGTTTATGGTAATGGATTTTGAGTGTAGCGGCGTTCTGCGCGAATTATTTTACGAACGACAATACTTTCAAAGTTGATACTTTTAGCAGGTTCAACCCAACTCTCCCTCTCCTCTCTTCTTTTCTCTCTTCCGTCTTCATAAATCCTTTTATATCCTTTATGTTTCTTTATTTACAAATTTCAAGTAAATTGAGTCTGAAAGCATAAAAGTCAAAACTACATTTTTTGATATTCTCTAGCGTCTTTTCATGGAAATGCATTTATTATACGACATTTGTATTTGGCGTCGACTTGTTTCTTTTCCCTTTTTTTATTTATTTATTTATTTATTTACTTATTTATATACAGTATAGATATCATTAAACTTTCAAATCCTTACGCGATTAGACCATTGAAATATAGCGTAGAAAAACGTGATTAATAAAAAATTTGATTTAACTGTTGTACTGTTTCAAGGTAGCATACATCTGTTCCATTGATTTCTTACATAACAAATTGAGGTTTTGAAGTACGGATCGTACTTATGACTTGCAATCCAACTCTTGTTGCTTTCTAATTATTTATTAAATTAGTAAGCAATCTGTTTTTATAAAATTGACAAGTAATATGAAGGTGATTTATTTTCATTTAAAGAAATTTAAACGCCAAACAAGGTTAGCAAATTACAACTTTTTATTGCTGAAGATAATAAAGAAAAAAATTCAAACTAAAATCTCTCAAACTCTAATATTTCAATTTATTTTACTCAAGATGTTTTTAAAATTATTTGCTTGACAGTTAAAAAATATAATGATTTAAAATGTATCATTTTTCATTGCTTACAGCCCGTGAAATATACAAATTAACATGATGGGCGCATATTAAATAATTTTAATGTCAAGTATTAAGTAACCAATGTTGATGATAAATTCGAAAGGATGCACATTAATACCAATTGATACGTTGAGTAATATTTTTAAAGATGTCGATTTTAAGAAGTTATACAAGCAGCTTACACATAAGAGCTATTAGTTACGTAGTGCTTTTTTCAAAAGCAAGCACGAGTAAAATACTTTACATAATCAATAAAATGGATTTCCTACTGCAGCTGCAATTAGTTATAAAATTGTCATTATAAAATCTTCGTACAGGAAGAAATACAAATATAATGCTTAGAAAATATGTTGTGGTCGTTTATAATGTCCGATATATATACTGGGTAATTTGGCTAATATTCTCTAAATATTAATACTAGAAAATCAATAAAAAGTAGATTATATCAATGACGGGGTACATTTAAGCAATTAGCTCGATATTACTTTATACATTTCCATAATAACTTTTAACCGTGTGGCCACTTACTCTTGCATCGTATTAAACACACACACTGAAATAAATATAATGTCCTTTTCACGTATTTTTTCTATCTCGTTTTTGTTCCCATTTATTGGTTTTACGTTTTACCGGGCGACAAACAATGCCGCACTAAATAATAAATCAATAACGCTGTGACTAATAACGCTGGAGTTTTGCGACGCGACGTCGACGTCGACGTCGGCGATGACGATGACGACCGCGACGGTCCTGACGCTCAAATCCCCGTCACAATTTCTTTTCTCTTCGAGTTTATTTTCTCGCACCGTTTTGCTTCATTTCCCGAGCTTCCCCAAGGCTCCACGTGTATAAAAGATGGGTTTTTTCATTTTTTCAAAACTATTTATAACGTCAGTGAAGGCGATAAGTAGTAAAAGATAGTTACAAATCAGCTCATTTATTAGAAATGTTGCGGAGCTGCTACTCGTATAATTAATTGATGCTTCGTGATTCATAAAAAGTGGGTGGGAGGGAAAATGAAAATCGTAATGATGCGTGCATATTTCTATTTCGAACATTGTAAATACTAATTTATCATGTGCACATGCCCTTGTTTTACTCTTCATAATTTTAATTTATGGTTGCTAATAAGTTAGTAGCAATTTTTACTGCACCTTTTAAGTGTTTTCTACGTATTTGCCAGTCTTTGATGCACTTTTCACCTTTTTTTTCCTCTATTTTGCTTTACTCGTTTACTACTCGCCCGCCTCTTACTCTTACATTCTTTTCCGTGTTCTCATTGCTCATTACTTCTCATACGTACGTGATTCTCGCTTCGTCTAATTTATCTTTGCTCCAACCTCCTTTTCGCTTTGCATCGGAACTCATTTTGAGCTCATTTACTAATTTTCCATGGAGGAGTAGAGCTTTTGGATTCGAGTAACAAAAATAGTAATTTACTTTCGTTTAAAAATTTAGTTAATTAAATAATGCAATTTATTGATACAATCAACAGTGTTTTTTCTGTTTTTTTCTTGCACTGATTTATTTTTTCAATTGTTTTTTGCCGATCTAAAAATTACCAAACTTAATGAAACTTATTTTTATTTCATATTGTACAGTAGCGAAGAATGTAACAATTACAAATGCACTTAGAACCCTTCAAAAAATTTATTATATTGTAAAAAACAGTTTTTATTATTTTGTTTTTAATAACTAATTAATGTACATTAAAATAGAAAAATCATTGTAAGTGCTGTGAGGTAAAAATATTTTTAACAATAAAACAATTTTTTGTCATTATAGTGAATACTTTCTTTTATTTATTTTTAATGAAATGAATTCAAAATATATTTTTGACGTGCAAATAAATTGTTTAGATTATAAAGCAAATAATAAATTTAAATATTTGTAAAATAAATATTTCACATGGATTATAATTATAATATTCTAGTAATCGCCGAGTTAAATATGAATTAATGATTTCGTTCAATTTACTGTCAATGTTTTTTTTTAATTAATTACATAAAATTTTTTTTATTAATGAATATGTTTTAACTAATTATGTTGTATTACTATAAATTCATTCTTAATATTCAATACATGATCACTTTTACTGAAAACTTGAACTACGTGAAATAAATTTTATTAGAATTTGGTATGCTAAATGAACTTATAATTTGGACAAGTTTTTAGCGCTTAAAAATCGTTATGTGATTATAATATGTTTAAGGTTCAAAAATTATAAAAATGATGTTTAATATAATTTATGCCACTTTTATTGCCTTTAAATTTATACTACTATAAAACTAAACATCTTTATGCTCTTTTGACTGCAGATATGAAGTACTTGGAGTAACTTTTAAAAATACTTAAAAAAATTTGAAACAAGTTTTGAATTTTACATGAATTTTTTAAATGGAAATTTCTTACAGACTCGTATTTCATTCTCATTGACACAAATATTTTTTTATTTACTCGGAAACTAATTTTACGATATTTTAGTTGAACAAACAGTAATCTTTCTCAATTGAAATAAAAGTAATTTTATTATTTTTCTTTGCTAATCTTGTTTGCTGAAGAAAATGTATAAATTAAATTGGTGTAAATTTAATAATCGAGCGTCTCAAAAACCGAAATGAAATTAATTGATATAGATAATAATATGGATCATAGATTCTATCATCGTGGAAAATTGACAACTTTGCGGTTGTCAAATCATCCTGGAATTCAGTGATAGACGAACTCTGCTTCATTAATCAACAAAGATCTCTGTGTCGGAGGACGAACTGCTTCTCCAAGATTATGGCTTCAGTACAATTCGCCTCGATCGGCGCTTCTCGTTTTTCTCCTCCTCCTCCCACTCTTCTTCCCTCTCCTTCTCCTTCTTTTTCTCCACTCTTTCCTCGTAATCTTTATCCATCCGCGTGATGCCGTTCTCTTAAGAGTTCAACCGAGTTTCGACTCAACCAAGGAATGGAGTGCGTGGTTGCCATATGCCTTCCCCTTTCTCTCTCTCTCTCTCGTTCTCTCTCAGCGCTTGTACCTGGCTCCGACGATACAAGTAATTGCTCCTTAATAGTGGCCTTCCAGCTCTATCTCTCCGTTTCCATGTGAAACGAGAAGTGGGACGTAACGCTAGTTTTTTTTTTTTTTTTTTAAAAAGGGGGAAAAAAGTTGGGATTACTGCATGATAGAAGAACAAATTAGACACGAGAGGGTGAGTGAGTAGATTCAAGGTAGACGGAAACAAGAGTTTTATTGGGCGATGGCTTCACTTCTCTTGGGCTCGCAATTCTAGGATGCTGAGAGAATATTAAAATCATTGTAGCTAAAGAAGTGATACAATGTTCCTGAGGAGCAAGGCATAATTACACTATTTGCTTTAATTTTTGTTTTTTCTTCTAACAAGGAAAAGGTAATACAAAGTAATAATATATTGTTACAGTTACCCCATGTAATACTTTAATTTTATCCGACAAATTGAAAGAGGGAGGCACGAGTTTTCGCCTTTTATCAATTCGTTTGCTGAATTTGAATCAATCGTCAAACAGATTAATCAAATTCGCATATAACATCCAAGCTCTTTTTTCAGCGTTTTAATCTCAAATGGATCGATTGACTTTATGGCTTTTTGCTTTTACGTGCCATAATTCTGACCGCTGTACTCAATAATTTTTTTAATTCACTCGCTTATTACAAGATTGCACTCCAATTCTCATCGGATCCACAGCCGTTCTTTCAATTTGAAAAAATTTAAATCACTAGCGTGTCAATCAAGCCCTAATCGTTGTTTTTCATTAAAAAAAAGTTCACACTTGAGTACCGTCTGTTGAAAACTGATTTGTTTTTAACTTGCAAATGATCGGTTTCCGACACTCCCTCTGAAAAAAGTCTAGAGGCTTGAATTTTTTTCAATGCTCGCACGAGTGGCACCTCGATATGAATGAAGAAACGAGAAAGAAAAAGGCAAAAGAGTGGCACTTGGGCCTACACGCCGTTTACGCGAGATCACGCTATCTGGCAAGGGAGAGCTTGCAAGGCGTTGCAGGTGACACATGCTTCCCATCTGAAGTTGCGTGCGAGAGCTTAACGCGGAGCTTGAAAAGCCAATGAGAGCCGTTGATGAAATGCGTCCTTGGGGCGGGAAATGAATGACGTATGCGTGTGGAAGTCTCCGAATTAAAGCTCGCGGATCGTGCTCGTGGATGGGTGGATGCGGGGGGAGTCCTAGAGTCTCCCTCGGCGAAGAAATATTCATTTACCTTGTAGCCGGCCATTACGTAACCAGAAAACTCGAATTAAGACAATAACGGACTCTCCACTTTCCTCCTCCATTTTTTCCTCCTTAAGCAACTCGCACTTATACTCGCTGCTCATTCGTCATTGCGTAATTGCCACCCATAAAACTGATTTTTTCGAGTCGTGACTAGCAGTTGTCACATCCTGATAATTCAAACCTCGGCTTTTGTGGATATTTTGGTTGCGTGGGTAAACAACTGGTTTTATCGCCACGAATAACATTAGTTTTCGTTTTCGGAACGAAAATTGCGCTCGATTAAGTCTCGGGGCTCCGTTATAAATTACATCGTATACATTCAATAAAATAGTGCCTAAATGATGCGAAAATTTAATCCTATTATCATTTTAAATGATCTTGTTCTCAGCTACGCTTCGTTTACCGACAAATTTATTGCTACATTTATTGTTAATTTACAGCCATTATTACAACCGTTACACGCGTGTCGCCGACTCGAACCGAGCTTTTCATTCGAATATATATTTAATAATAACGTGAACCTCAATTAATTACTCTATACAAAGGTGGATTGCATATTACGCAATGTGCATTTTACATAGTGTGGTCGTGTCTTTTGGTAATTTAAAAATGCACATTAGCTGCAATTAATTGTTTTATCAATCGTATGATGAAATTCAATTAAAGAGAACGACAAAAACTCGAGAAGATGTAGAGAAAGATTAAAAGTTCAAAATGTAATTTGTCAAGTTTGGTCGCTGTATCACTGTCTAGTGTATCAGAGGGACGAGGACTTGAACATAGACTTGAACAAAATATTTCTGTATTCAAAGGTATGCATCAAAAGCTATTTAGCAGACAGACGACAAGGAAAACAAAAACATCCAAATACACTCTATCTATCATGATACCCAAAGCACGTATTACCCCGATTCATCACCTGCTTCTCTCTTTCGCGGATAAGCTTATTTAATACCCGAGGGTAAATAATGGAAACGTTAAAAGCAGAAGATTATTTTCCTCGAATTTTCCGGAAAGTCGTAGGTAAACCAATTGTTTACGATGCCAATCAAACATGACCAAATGGCACATAAGCACATTCTGAAGGTGAACGTCGAAGGAACTCTTAAAAATCGATGTACGCATATTTAATTCCGTTTGGGTCGAAATAGACATATGAGGGACTGGTATCTTTCAAAGTTTATCTGTAACATCGTCCGTCGAGGAAATTGATCGAATTTAAAAAAACAGTCTCGATGTTCACCGGAGCATAAATATTGTATTACATTTCTATGCCTTAAAAGCCTTTTCAAATTACTCTCAAATTCTTTGCCTTTCCTTTTTTCCTCCCTAGGTCATTTCCTTAAAAGCGTAAAAGCGGTTCATCATCAGCATTGCAACATCCAAACATCTAGACAAACATTGCGCGAGTCCTGGGTATTAGTTCTGGAGAGGGCAGGGGGTTCCGACTTATCGGGCTCGTAAATTATTATCGCATGTGTAATAAGCGTATATTTATTCCGAATCTCTAGCTGTTCCCCAGTAAAGCTTCTAGTCTTGGCCTCTCTCTCTCTCTCTCTCTCTCTCTCTCTCTCTCTCTCTCTCTCTCTCTCTCTCTCTCTCTCTCTCGTTCTCTCTCGCTCTCTCAATCTCACATGCCGAAATAAGCCCCGGGAATTGGCCCCGCGAGAGGGGCAGATTTCAATCTTCGTTACGCCTCGTTTCTCCTTGCTTTCCTCGTTTCTCGTCTCTCTTCTTTCTTCTCTCTTCTCTCCTCCATCTCATCCATCCGCTCGAGTTGGAGCTTTTGCCGGTGTTGTAATATAATGCCAACGAGAATCACCGAGGTATTAATGAAATCACTTGTTGTGTCGTATTTTCTATGGTACTTGGAGGAAGCTGAGCGCGGATTAATTGTTTTGCACTGGGGTGATTCGCTTTGCACTTTGTATAACTTTCTGACTTTGTGCAGGAGTTTTCGAATAATTGGATGTGATGTTTCATTGTTGGCATGGCAATTTGTAGTGGAGTTCGGGAAATGCTTTATACTTATGAATTTAGCTTTGGTGAATATTCGGGCTCGAGTTTGCCGAACGATCTGTTATTATATATGCATCGTGGCATATGTATTTTTCGAAAGATAAAGGATCGCTGGTGCATAATATGACCATTAGCGCCCTCCAAAATCTTACTGTTCCATTTTTCATTTTTATCGGTATTTTGTTCCCTTCCCACCAGCTTATGCGTCGTCAAATAATTTGGGCTAAATATTCTCAAGAAGAATTCAAATTAAAAAGTCGATTTATTTCTCTAAATCGCACGATCAAACGCATGCGCCTGCGCGACGTGACGAAAGAGTAAGATAGTCGCTCTATTCCTGATCGGCCTAATCACAGCCAACAGATAAAATTTGTCAACATGTCAGTGAACCCCAGCACTCGCGTGCACTCGCGCCAACTGCTTTCAGATACGTTTTATCAGGGATTGCGTAATAAATAACATTTTCAAATGCAGCACTGGAACTCGCGCTCCTCCGTTATATCACCAGGGGGGATACTCCTGTCATGCCCGGGTAGCCCTCCTCCTCAAGTATCGATTAAAATTTAATTTTTACAGGGGTGGAAGGAAAAAGGATTAACAAGTGCGCGATAAAGCCTCGCTTGAGTCGCGTGAAACAATAAACCCAGGAACGACCAGGGCGTCTCGAGGATTCTGCAGCCCGCTAAGCACATTACGTCTCGATGTTGTTATGTGCCCGGATAATAAAGAAGCCATATTATCGACGCAGCTGTTATTACACCCAGAATGAATCGCAATGAGAGGATCGATCGATCTACAGCAGTTGTCGGTGTCTGGTAGCGACTGACGTTAACTCCCGCGCCATTTCCTCTCACGTCCAATTATTATTTCAATAGTACGAGCCAATCTGGCGTCCAATTCCTCCAACTTCGTACATCCATACACCCTTAAATTCACAAAAATCGCTCATCTTTTGCTTTTCAACTGCTTGTCGGCTCAATTTCCGGCAAGAAGTTATGGAATTTGCCGGTGGGAAGGAATTTCAGCTGCACTTTTCCAACTTGTCTAGACATTAATTTAAGTAGATTTCTTATGTCGCGTTTATCAAATGTGTTGACAGCTTTTAAAAAAATCATCTTTTTTATTTGTTTAAAAATTATCCAATCAAGCCGTGCGTATCCATCAAAATGTGTCATTCAGTTAATTTAGATTAAAATTAAAATTCATCCTGGTGTATGAGATAACTTTGGTTCCATACTAAAATTAAAAGTAAAATACACTTGAGAATACTGGAAATACTCTCTGTCTGAGTGTTCTGAGTGTAAACTTTGTAATAAATTTTGTATGATTATGAATTTCTGGCTTTCGTATCTATAATTATTGAAATACGATTGCAGGAAAGAAACTATTTCAAGTAAATTTACGAGAAATTGGTTGAGCCATTAGTACACGTTAAATTGATTTACTTAGTCAATGAGAAGAACTCTAGATTAATTCAGATTGTAAATTTTTATTGACGTTCTGTTTTTTCGCAATTTGGGTACTCGTGTGTTGTAACGCTTTTGAATTTTGAACCAAACTTCACCGAGACAAAACGAGGGAGGTGGGATTCGAGATTGAGAACTTTAGATTGGAATGAAACTTGAGTGACGTCGCGACGTCGCGGCGCCGACGCGTTCATCATTCTGAGCTTGGCTTGTTACGTTGTAAATGTAAAAAGAAAATAAAAGTAGAAAATAGTTTTTTAGTTCGGAATATCTTCGCATATTTTTCAGAGGAAATAGACGAATATTTTGGATTAAATATGCACGGTAAACGAACAAACATTGATTTCACATCGTTTTACATGTGTTTGTGTTAACTTGTGATTAACAATTTATAGTCAAATATTTTTACAATCACTTGTGAAGAAAAGTTTTATGTAGATCAAAAGGATTAAAAATAAGAACTACGAAATTTATTCACGGTTTAATGCCAATATATAGCAGCATTGAAATATTTTATTACTCACAAATGAAAATAAGGATAAGAAAATGAGAGATGTAGTTTAATATTTTTTATCAAGAGTAGTTATAGTTAATTGAGAAATAAAATGTATTTATGCTATTGTTATTAAAAAAAAAAAGAAATTGTATAAAAGTATAGATTTGCTCTTCGAAGCTCTTAAAGGTAAATTTCTTCCGAGATAAATAATCTTTTATTGTGGCTTTATATGGCTCGAATTGTTTTAAAATTAATGCCTCGTGAAAGATTTTTCGAATGTTCGGTTTAATTACTTGTTAGGAACGAAAATAAAACATTAGTCTTAACTTGATTGATCGTTCCCACAATTATTTCATTTGAAAAATGGTTCATTTTATTTAAAAAATATTATTAAATAGTGATTTGCATTCAACGCACAAAATCAATCTAACGTTTATGGAGGTCAACGTGCATCGGTGTACGTGTGAGTGCACATAAATCGAAAGTTTATTAATTGCGTCCACGCAAAATATTCGCACGGTAGCCCGAGCGAAAAAATGAGTTTCCTAGTACATAAAAAGGTTTAAACTTGGCTACAAGAATAAAGAAGCGGAAGCTAATAAATAAGCCCTGCGAGTGTTGTGGTCTAGATTTTCTCTTTTGAGCACTCGCTGCCAATAATAACGACAATAATAAAACATGATTGTCGTCTGACTTTTCCCTCTCTAATTTAAAGAGATATGTACAGCTTATAAAATAAAGACGGATCAATCCGACACTCGCTGCTTTATACTTTGCTTTCTAATCGCGTTTCCCGTACTTTCACCTCCGTGCACGTTATATCACTTCATAATCGATATTCCGATTGGTCGAAAAGCGTAGAAGACATCCATACGTGTGCTTTATCACGTGACGAGGGTGCGGAGGCAAGCGACCGCAAATTGACGCAAATTAGAGAGTCGGGCACTGTTTCCTCGTTAAACTAGAAACTTCTTCCAAAACGCGAGATCGTAAATCGTGCCACCATACGATAAATCTCCCTAACAATCATTCATTTCCCACCTCCGCTTCTCCGAGATCTTGGTTTATGTATATGGCAATTCGCGCGCGCCCAGGCTCGCTAGAGATATGCTTAATTTATATGTACGTTTTACTTTAGTTAATACACGTATCGGAAGGGTGTACGAACACACGCCGCATACACACGCTCATACGTACGCCATGCACGCATACATAGGCTCGAGCGCGCTTATGTATGCGTGCATGAGCACCCACGTACCTTTGCTAAATCAAGAGATTACATAATCTCGGCTACCGCCGTTCGATTGCATTGCACGGTAATTCAGGACGTGGCCAGTTGATCGTTTTTTTTATTTTAGGATTAGGACCCGCTCCCGGCACCGAGGAGCCGCCGAGTCGAAGGAACACTAGTTAGAAATATAATGGCTGATGGAAGAAACTCGCCAACTCCCTGTTTCCGAGCGATTGTGTGTCGGGCTAATCTTTCACGTCGCGATAAGTAATATAATAAGCGCACTTGATTTCTTGAGTTTCATTAAACTGATTTAGCGCTTGTGAATCGCTTCCGAAATTTATTTGACGCGTTTCAAATAATGCCAGTCGAATTGCAGCGTTAAAACATATTATATGATGGAAACATAATTTCGAAATCATTAAAACTTCATTTCGCAATAACCGTTATTAGCTATGTGCGACCGCAAAATATTCACATTTGTGACAGACTTATTCGGATTATGTCATGACTTTTAACTTTTAACTGCGTTTCACAATTGTACTCATCTTTCCTATTGTACGCAATACAAGCGTAACGAGCTTTTCGCAACATCGCAACAGCAGCGAGATAGTTAGTGACAGACCAGGCGTGTCAAAAAACGTCTGATTTGATTTCGTCAGATGCGAACGTTGCCGTGGATGCCCAGCAATTCGCGACTCGTCAACATGCCCCGCTAAATTAATAAATTACAGACTCGATGCTCCGTGAAAGATCGCCTCGAGTAGAAAGAAGAAAGGCGAAGGATGCTCATAAAATTTAAAAACATGTCATTAGCAGTGCAAAACGAATTGGGCTCGAATGCAGCGAAAAGCAGTTGCCGAGGTCGATTTCACCGCCGAGGAAGGAGTGGAAGCCGAAGGAGTAGACACGCGCGCACAATGAGTCTAAGGAGAGCGCATGAAGGGGTGAGTGCGGGGCTGGGGACGGGGGTGGAGGTGGAGGTGGAGGTGGAGAAGGAGCAGAGGCTCCGCGTCGTGCAAATGTTTCACCCGGGGAAGTTGGGCGGCTTAGAGGAAGCCGACGGTGGCGGCAGCAGCAGCAGCTTTCCTAAATATAATTCATCGCGTGCGCGCCTCGAGCCGGAGCCGGAGCCGGAGCCGACCCCGCCCCGACCCCTGGCACCCACACTCTCCGAGTCGCGCTACTTCTTCGAGGGCACTTTCCCTTATATAGTCTTCGTACGCTACTTTACCTCACTCGTTTTTTACGTTATCTTGGCCCCGTACTTCCTTCCCGAGTCAGTTCTAACCCCCTCCCTTCCACCCTATGTAATGCCATCGCCTTTCTGTTTTATCACCCTTTGCGCGACTGACGATAAATTTGCGTTTCTCTATATTTTATTGCAGCTCCTCGTAATGCCTTGAATGATCTATAAATGCTTTCTGCTTTGGATTTACAACTCATCCAACATTGTCTCATAAGGACTTTGAATATTGTAAATCGTCTTATCTTATCGGAATCTGTGATTTCTATCTCATTTTTAATTATACCCTTTAATGCGAACTCGATAATATCAACGATTTGCATTTTTACGCACTTATTATAAAAACCAAAAAACCTTACGTAATAACTTTTTACTCTTAATGTTTATTGATTTCACTCCAGACTCATTTTCAAAGTAGACTTTATTTAAAAATTTGGAGAAGTGTATTCAAAAATTCAAGAATTTAGTCTTACTATACACGTCCTACTCTACTTGAATTTGAATATTTTTATTATTGTAAATATTATGATAAAAGTTTTATCGATAACCTGTTTTTCATAATTAATATTTTGTAATTATTTTGATCAAATAATACATCAAATTTATCTACTGAATATTTGTGGAAAATCATCTGACTACTGCATTAATATAATATAAAATAATGGGTATCCATTCAACGGGATTTGCGAGCTTAGGGGAAGTTTAAAATATATTTTTACGACTTTCTTAATACTATCTGTAACTTATATGATTTTTTAAGAATTTAAGCGTAGACAATAGATTGTTTGTAAAATATGAAATTTTAATTAAGAAGGTAAACAAATCACCACATTCGTCAACAAAAGTTTATATAAGTCTTCCTCGTCAACATATTTTAATTTTTTAATTGAATGGTCTTGTATAAAGACATAAAATAAATAAAATATTTATCACATTTTAATAGACTTTTGTAAATTTTAAACCCCCCTCCCAGCCCTCTTAAAATTTCAAATACGTGCCCATATTAGATATTACGAAAAAGGAAATGTAGTAGTAGGGCTTTGTTTGCTGAAAATTACACATAGCTATCTAAATCTGACTTTATGACTTTCGCCTCCGTTCTTCTCCAAGTGTTTTCGTTTTAAGATACCTAACGGAAACTCTAAGAGCGGAATCGCGTGAACTTGTGAGAGGGAGGGCAGAATGAAAAAAAGAAAGGGAGTTTTCTCCCAGCTTAATGACATCAACGGTGTCTCATCTATTTTCCAATTCCACTTTAGACCTATAACATCCATCGCCAGCATCCCCGTTTTTTCCTCTTCAAGCTTGATGCGCACATGTAATGTAATGTCCCTTGATATTCTGTTCTTTGTTTAGAAGCCTTTTGCGTCTTTTATTGCCGTCTGCGGTAGCTCAAGATCCCTTGGCAATTTCTTTACCCGCTTTAGTTTTCCTCTGACACGTAGGAAATCCCGAATATACCGTCAGGACTATGAGAGCTCATTAAGTTGTATTTCTCAATTATATATTTCAACTTGTCCATAATCTATCAGTAATTTTTACTGGAACAATTTAAAACCTACTTTTTCCCGATACGTTTACTCATTAGTCAAAATTAAATTAGAAATTTACCATTCAAATACCTTTCAGTGCTTATTGATCTTATAATGCCAATACAATTGTTGACCAAACATTATACAATAAACAACCATGATCTATTGTTTTTATAATTTAATGTTACATTTAAATGTTAAATATTATTTTACGATCAATAAATATTTCCAACAATATTAATTAGTTTTAAATAACATGGAATTTTACTATATCAATGTTACAAAAAAATTTATTTATGTGTTAAACCGTATTGAAATATTAATTAACACAATGACGCAATATACACCTTTTTTAAGTTCTTACTTTATTCGTCTTAAACATGATGAAACAACGCAAATATATAAATTTTGTAAAACTTAACAGGTGTTTAAAAATATTTGGAGCAAAATAGGATGAAAGGATCAGAACATATATGAGATTATATAATCATGAGATTAAGGGCGAATCCAATCTCATGGATATTTAAGTAGCCTGTATGAATGTGGGTGAGCATCTTGGATTCAAAAATGAAATAAAGTATAAAAGGTTTTGACGTGAAAATAAGTATTATATGAAGTTTCATAAGAAAAAAAGTTATATGAAATAATGATTATTGATCAGGATTGCATTAAAACTGGATAATTGAAATCGAATGAGACTTGTAAAAAAGTAGTGCCAAATCGGCTAATTTGGAGTTAAATAATTTAGGGAATAATGTGAATGTTGTTTTGATAAAATGGTGAACTTTTGAGTTTACGCTGGAGAAATAAACAGAATATAATTTTTGTATCTGGTATTCATCAATAATTTTGTATTTTTTATCACGTTTCTCGTGACTCTAGAGGTAATCTTCTGTTTTCTGCGATTCCGGTTTACGTATCCTCGCCCTTCCATCCTTGTCTGCGAGAAAAGGCAAAAGTGAAGAAGGTTTGAGAGAAAAGGAAAGCGAGTCAGGGCTTTATTTATGGAATCGCAACTATATACTCCGGGTATTCCGATTCAGCTCACCACTGCCTCTGGCAAAATGGGCCAGTCAATCGTGGAAACGACCTCGCGGTTTGTTTGCAGATAAAACTCGTCGGCTCTAAAGAAGGAAGACGGAAAAGTGATGAACAGACACAATAAGAGGACACGTCAGAATAAAACAAGAAGAGAGAAGTTAGGGAGCGGGAGGGGGGAGGCGTTGAGAAAAAGAAGATTAAGCCAAGGTTTTTCTCTTTTTGCAGGTTTGTTTGCTTATCTTTTCTCGAGGCTAAGCGTTTTTTTTCCTGGTTAATCGTTCGTCGGGGGATAATAATTAATGCAAGTATCGTGAACTTACCCTTTGAATTAGTTTTATAATCCATTTATTGGTAAACTATTTTTAATAAACGGCAGATTTATAATTTTATTCCCTTTATTACGTTTCCAAAGAGCGTTAAATCTGCTAAATTATTCATACTCAATTAAAAGATAAGGCTTGAAATTTATGACGCGTCGAGATATCTCTTGGATTGAATAATTTATAAAATTGTCAATGTGTGCTGAGAACTCTATTATTATTGGTTGGAAAATCTATTTCTTTGTGGATGCTAATAAACTCATTTTAGTCAGTTCAGTTATATTTATGCATTGAATTTTTTTTTGATAAATTGATATTAATTTAGACGATAAGTTACCTATTCACCCTTTTTGTCAATAAAAGAAAAAGAGAAAATGTTGCAGTTTGGATTAATGCTTGATAAATCATAATAAAAATAAGAGTCTCTTTTATCTCTCCTTCAATTAATGTATGCACCAAGTATCTGAATTTTCATAAGCGATTGAATTTCATGAATAAATAATAAAATGATCGTCTTCAATAAAATTATTCGGATGTGTAAGCAGCAGAATAAATAAGAGCTCAAGTATCTCGAGAAATCAGTATAATACCCCAGATGAATCAAAGTTGTCAAGTCAGTCGACATTGATTTCGTATAAAATTCAGTGCTTCTAACAGCACAAACAGTATAATCCCGTCGCCCGATCCTTTTAATAAAAAATTTAACGTCAATACAAGAGGAGTCGATAATAAAGAGGGAAAGGGAAAGGAAAAAGGAAAAGGAAAAGGAAAAGGAAAAGGAAAAGGAAAAGAAAGGTCGAAATACGAAAATCGTGGCTCGCACATCTCGAGGTTGGTTATAGCCGGAGAGGCCTGCATTATCTACGAGATAAAGCTTCCTTTCCAAAGGCGAAATCTCTCGACGAGCGTCCATCAACCCATGACTTTGTTTCATCGTAGAGAAACGCGTCTCGCAACCTCTCGTCCCTCTTTTTTGCACGGGCCTCCGCCCCCGCACCCACAGTTACTTATCTCGGCGTCAATTTACCGGGGCACGCAAGAGATCATCCGTAAAATAAAGGGAGCGAAACTTATCTGCATTATCTGCCTTGTGAACGGCCTCCTCGCTTACCCTCGCGAGTGATTGATACGCGAATACAGAGGCAAGATTTTCCCTTCTTTCGAATTTAAAATTCTACAGTGGTAAACAATTTTTTCCCTCCTAGCTCTTCGGGAATTGGTTCGACAGGGGACAAGATTTAGATGAGTCATCATCTTGTTCACCCATCAGAGGAGTAAAAAACAAATAGAGTTGAACAAGTAACATTTCTCTTTAGTTTGTACAGTCTAGGTTTTTTTTATTTGTTTCCGATTACTCACTTGGAGCTTGGGGGTCGCCCGGATTAAGATGTAAGCCGGTGGTAGTTTTTTTTGTTTTTAGAGCACAGACGAATGCTTATGGAAATTTGGTAATCATTTTAAAAATGACAAAAATGAAAACTAATAAAAAAAAAGTCAGTCTATTGAGCTCCAAACAAAGCGCGATATCCCAGTTGTCCTTTAATCGGTTAAAATTATGATTGTTTATGAAGCGAAAGATAATGTGCGTCTCAAAATCGCAATTAAGAAATTTATTAAATTTGCGGGGAAGATCAAGGATCATCTCTATCTCTAGACGAGGAATTAAGGCATATGATCCTGAGCACATTTACGTAAGTAATTAATTTTTATAGAAGGTTGGCTGACAGCCCTCGGGTAACCATCATGACATTCCAGGAAATAACCACCCCAGGAATGTCTCCACGAGGGCACGTAGCACCAAATTGAGTTATCCCCCAATATCACGTAGCACATCCGCCGTGTATGCGTGTGCGTGTGCGGGTGCTTGTTCCTGAAAATCCGCATACGCGCGCCCGCGCACACGCACGCCGTAAAAAGCACAGAAAAGAGAGGAAGAAACAGAAACATCATCACTAATAGCGTTAAGCCTTATTTATTATATCGGAGTTGGAGTGCGTCGTGGGATGTTTCATGGAGTGAGTGCCGCCGGTGAAATTCAATCCCCTCCCAATCCTCTCGCCCGCAACATATAAATTACCTCGTTCCTGGCGCGCACGCGCGAGTGCTTGCATTAAAATCCGACGTTTCATTATCGCGGTCAATAATTATGTCGAGAAGGCGGGCGCGGGGCTGCGGAGGTGTGGGCGCATGTGAAGAAGGGAAAGAAAGCTTTAATGCGGCTTTCTTCTTTATCTCCCCCACCCCCGGGGGTTATTAGTTTAGGAAGCTGGGCCTCTGAAGGTCCTCGTGTAGCCATTCGCCTGGGTAATCGATATAAACAATGAGGGGATAACTTCCCTCATTTCTTTTCTCCGAGCCAGTGGATTGCCTGCCCTCCTTCCTTTATCCTCGTTTTTCCTCGCCCTTCCTGCCCTTTTACGGACGTGTTACCGAGTCTTTTGTTTTTGTTTCGGTTCTTATCTGCGATGCGGTCGTGTCCCTCCGTCGTCCTTCGTCCATCCCTTGCCTCGACTTTTGGACTACAACACCCGTCTGCTTCTCCCGCCTTTATTTTTTTCCTACACCGGCAATTTGGCGTTCCCGTCGATTAATGCTACTGTTGTGGACCCGGATCCGAACGCCCCGATAGTGTAGATGTACACTCGATTTATTTAACGATAAGGCTCATAATTAATTTATGAGATGGTAAAGGCTTGTGAGTTTTAATTTCGTAATGGTGGGATTTTACTGCCGATAACGACGCCATCATTGTTATTTACTCGAGAGCACTTTGATTTTGTTCCCCAGGAAAATGCGGTTTTCAATTGATCGTTCGGCCGTTCATTCCAGTGTTTACACGCCCAGGGAAAAATGAGATCTTTCAGAAATAATTTTTTCCGGCAATGCAGATATAATGGAATGAGCAACGAGAGCTGTAAATGGCTTCGACTTGAATATGAATTACATTCAGCTCAAAATTCTGTACTTTAAATAACGTATTGTAAAAAATCAAATGCATTGTAGTAAATCTGGTATGGTTTTTCGTATTGTTTCCACAGAAAAATACTTTTGAGTCTAATTAACTTTGGCCGAAAAGGGTTCAGCCATTATTACAAGATAATTACACTAAATAGAATGGCGAAATGGCTTATTAAATTAAAATACAAGATGAAAATCTATCGCGTAGGATAAGGATTTTATTGATTAAAGTGTTGTTAACGATTGATTTATGCCTGTAGCTCGTAGCTCGAAGTAATTCGAAGTAAAGCATCAATGAGTTACGTCTTCAATGGTGAAATTGTACCTTTATTCTGCCCTCTTTCGATTTCCTTGTTGAAAAGGGGCAAATCTTCAAGTCTTTGTTTTTTTCAGTTGTGGTGTTAGTTTGCTAGAAGATAAAATATTGAGGCTTTTTCCCATCTGCTATTTTTATTTTTCCACCGCTTGTTGGTTTTCTGCCCTCGCCGAGCTGCTAATTTCAGAAACAATAAATGCCCTGCAAGAGGACAATGAAGTGCCGTTATGAGCAGGTTTTCACCGTAAATTGCTTTCTCCTCCGCCTCCCCCTCCCTTTTTACTTACTGCCCTCCGAGCATACGTACCATCGGCGAAGGCTCGCTTTATTTAATGTGAATTTATTTTATTATTTTTTTTTTCGACGCCGGCAGCATACCCACACGTACGGAATCACTCTTATTTATGGGTGGAAAACGTTAATTCAAAAATTAAACGCTTTAGAGACTTTAAGTACGGGGATTGAAACTTTGCAGGGAGGAAAGAAAGAGATTAATATTTGTGTAGCGATCGTGAAAAAAAGTGCGGCAGGAGAATAATTATTGTCCGTCACAATTGTGCTACGTTCGCTACGCTTTTAATTAAGGATTTTATTACGGTCGGAAGAAATACTCTTTGTTAAAGGTTTAATTGATTCGCGAAGTAGCATTCTTTCTTTGCGGCCGAGCGAAAATGCGATATTTAATTTGGTACGCGCGTGTGTGGAGCATAAACATTATTTCATCACTGCCATAGACGTCATAGTTGTCATCGAAGGCATTTGCTCTTAAATATAGAAGGAGATAAATTGCCTCGTGTAAATATGACAAGAGTATACGTACTTAAAGATTAATATCTCAAGGGATCGTTAATTATAAATAAATTACCCAGGGCCGATCTTTTCAGCTCTGAATAAACAGGTTGATGCGTTGGTTTATTTTTCGGACGTCTCCCGATGGGAGCGTTCGGTCCCGAAAAACTATTTTTACACCGCGCCCGGGTGTGTGTGACGGTGTGCGCGTACGAGGAGCAACACCCCGGGCGTGAGTGTGGTGCGGAGCAATTCCAAAGCACCCCTGGAACAAAACTAATGGAGTCTGTTTGTTTGTGTTTCAGTCCGAGCAGCACGGCGCTGGGTTCGCTGGAGCAGCTCAAGGAGTACCTGACAACGGCAGGGACCTGCAAATGCGGCCTCGAGTGTCCGCTCAGGCCCGAACAGGTCTTTAACTTTGACCCCAAGGTAAGTGCTGTTCATCTCATCTACACATCCCCAGCCGCAGCCGCAGCCCTTGTCCTCCGCGTCTCGGAACTCCCGGACTTGATTGCCGAGATTGCTTTTCAATTGCACACAATCCTCTCGGGCTGTCCGCGTAACTAGAGAAGGATCAATGACAGCGACAACGACTCTCGTCTCGGTGTCCGCCCGGAGACTCTTGGCCCGCTGTCCCACCAAAAAGCAATTTGTACAAAGGCCAGGGTCTCGGTTGGTATGCACGGTACGTCGCCCCGAGTACAAAGATGATCGCCCTTGCGCGACGACATTCACGCTCGGGATCTCCCGACCCCCGACCCCCGACCCTCGATCCAACAATGACAACGCGCGTGTGATTTATCTCGGAAAATGGCGAATTACTTGCGTTTCTTCGCCCCACAATCTTGGCGCTATCACGGAGCAGCCACGCAACTTGGACTGCGAAGATTAACTCCAGTTGGGATTTACATCTCCACGAGTTCCATTCACAAAATCTTTCAAGGCCAAAGGCCAGATTCTTGCAAAACAACCAATCAAATCAGATTTGTTATTAAACCCAAATCATTTTTAACGTCTATTATACTCTTTACGTTTGCAACGGTTTAAAAATTATACGAAACATGTTTAATCTTTTCAATAATATTAAAAAATGAACTATTCTGCGTGTTGACTACACCCTCTACAATGGGGTAAACATAAACTTGGCTCTTTTCGTTACATCGTGTGGCCGGATATTTTGAAAACCCATATGTTCTGTCCAAAAATTTTTACGATCGATAAACCTTTTGTCAAAGAATGATTCTCCCCTAATTTACTTTGAACTTCCTGGCAGACCCAACATCTCACTATAGCTTCGAGAATAAAGCTATGAACCTCAAAGAGCATCTGTTTAGAAAATTGATTTTGCATCTTTTAAAATGCACTTCATAAAGCCTCTAAAGGTGCGTGTATGTTCTTTTATGATGTAGATTATTTTTGACACGAAACATTTTTTTATATTGATTAATGGAGCGCCTGCTTTGTTATGGTAATATCGTTTATTTAATGTATTATTTACATCCATCACTCGTTTAGTTTTTTTTTTTTTTAATAATATTTAGTTTTTTTCAATCTTTTAATTCTTATAATTATTAATAATCAATATTGACATGTGTAAGATAATAATTTATATTTTTTCATGCTTAATTAATTAATTGGAGATTTTTCTTTTCAAATTATACGACCTACAAAATTTTCTAAATAATATTTAAAATTTAAAAAAGCTGTTTTCTTGAAGCAGTAACTGTAACTACTACTATTGAAAAAAATGTCGTTTAGCTTCAAAAGCTAAATTGTTTCGAGACAACTGTGTAAAAGGAATTATTTCAGTCCTAATAAAAAGAGAATTCTTTTGATACTGTTTTAACAGAAAAACGTTCTTTTGAAGCAGAATAAGCTTTTATCCAGAATATCATTTTTGTCCCTAACGCGAGTAAATAAATTGTGTGTACAGAAAAATTATTGAAGGATCCTTTAACTTACAAAGGGATATCTACAATATTACTTCTATATCTGAACAGCCGTAGTATTTTATTAACCACAATGAATGGTTTTTGTTGAGGGTTTATTTTTAATTTTTAATGCAAATATGCCTATATTGTATCCCGAAATAAAGAATTTCAGAGAAGAGATGTCAATCAAGAAAGAGAGTACCAATTCAATGAAAAGGCACATTTATGTATTGAAAATTTTAAAACACGTCAATTATTGAGTAATGGGGGTGTTGTACAATTAGCGGTCACGAATCCATGAAGATCTTCCGCAAGTATACCAGGTTTGACGGAAGCACAGATTCAATCGACCGCGAAATGAGTGACTAAGGCAGTCGCGTAAGCTCAGCTCCACCAAATCCTGGCATTAAGATCATTAAGGCATTAAATCCGCAATAAACCGGGCTGAAAAGCAGCCGACAGTAACAGTGGAAAAGAGGATACAGCTCGAAGAGGAAAAAAGCAAACGCGAGTGCCCCGTTGAATTATTACAATTCCGCAAATGAAAAAGACGAACGAAGGAGGTAAGGGCAAAGAGACGCGAATAACATGGCGAGAACCTTGGGGTCGGAGGATTTAGGATGAGAATAATGAAGAGCATCCGTCAGGAAGACGAGGCTGCCGTTGTTGCCGTTGTTGCTGTTGTTCGCTGCTGTCACTCCGCCTCAGTATTATTATGCCAAAGCGCGCACCCAGCACTTCTTGCACAAACATTCGTTCCTCGTTCAAGCGTTTCGTCGTTCCACGGCTCCCGGGAAATCCTTGAGTAATAACAACCACCACTGTTAATACCTTTTGGCAAAATAGTTGATGACTAGAGATTCGTTTGCCCAACGAGCGGACGAGGGCTTATCGTTCCGATGTTCAAGATTTCGCGTGACGAGCTCAAACAAGAAACTCTTTGTATCGATAGTTAGTTTCACTGGGTTTCGCTCTCGAGAAGAGGCAAACTGGGAGGAATACCGATTTATTTTTAGTCATGGACATGCCAACTCTCGCTTTTGCTATGAGTATCTGCACTAAATTCCGAAATGGCTTGAGTTTACCAGCAATTATTTGGACAGAGCAATTTTTCTTGAGAATTTCCTCGACAAATTTTTGCTTGGAGAAAATCATGTATCTCGTTCGTTATTCTCTCGTTGGGCATTAAACTTCTATTATTTTAACTTGAGCCGTTTGTAGATGTTTTTGATTGAGTGGAAGAATGTGATGCGTGTTTCTTCGTCGGTATTTACCTTCTTCTTGACAAACTAAAATATTATTCTTGCTTAATTAATCTGTTTCTTTTATAACTGTTTCAAAGTCTTTAAACTCTGAATTGAATGACCTTTCATACTGTGCACACAAAGACGCTTTTCTGCTAGGTTTGATGAAAATCTTAAATTGCTTCTTTTTAATTGTACACTCGAGGTATTCATCTTTAATAAAAAAAAAAAAACAAAAAAAAAACAAAATGGCAAAATGTAATCATTATTTCCAAAGTATTAAACTTTTTGTTTCCGAGCATCAAACTCAGTCTGAACCTTTACGAGTCATAATTAGATACGTTAAGCTTTATTAAGAATTTCACTAATCTCTTTAAAGGTTTGAATAATTTTAATTAAGATAAACCACAAAAGCTGAACTGTAAACATATTACTTATTACACGTAAAAATGTCCACGATTAAATTATTGCAATTGTAAGATCTTTTCATTTTTGGAGTAGAAACTGGCTGATTGTAAAGTCTTGTTCCGTTTCATTGTACGTATCGCACGACTTTGCACACAAAAAATCCATCCAATCAAGGGACCAAAGATTCAAAGAAAAAACGATGAATATAAATGAACGTCGCGTGGACCCGTAGAGTTTCATGCAAGACGAGCACATGCGTGTCTATGAATGTAGCCAAAGAGCAAAGACCAATGGATCAAAAATGAGAACAGGGACACGTGCGCTCGCACATTCGCGCATTTGCCCGGAAAGCGCATAAAAATGCGAGCAAATGCAGTCGCTAGACGACAGACGCTCATTGTAAGTCGCGAGACACTCGGAGTAAAAGGAAAAGGAGTGGGAAGAAGGAAGAAAAGTGAAAAAGTCGGAGCGAAGGACTCGGAGGGCGGGAGAGGCGGCGTCAAATGTGAAAGAGAAGACGGGACGCCCTGGACAAAAGCTCTCGAAATTATTTCAGCACCTGCCTTCACTTCTGGCTCACCTCTGCTTTGGTTCGTCGGCGCCTCGGAGGCACGAGAGCGACAGCCGTCCGAGGCGGCGAGGACGAGGACGAGAATGGGAACGAGGACGGGAACGCCCGGCGCAATTAAATTTATCGCGATATATGTCGGCGGTTGCCGAAAATTTCGGGGAAATAAACCATGCTAACGAGCTTCCTGGGGATGTGCGCGAGTGTGTGCGTGTCTCTTTTACGCGGTTCTGCGTGGTGCTCCATGTGTGGGCGAGGGTGTCGGGGGGGCTGCCCGCCGAACAAAGAATCGCAAGGGCGTCTCGCTAAGAGTAGCAGCACGCGTTGTACCGTAATTTATCCACACTGCTAATGCACGTCGGCATACCTGGGGTCCCGACAGTTTTTTTACCGAATTAACAAGCATTAGCGAGTCCTCGTTCCCCCTTCAATTTGTTGCATATTTCGGGCTTAATTGTACCGGAGGTATGTGTGTGAGCCCTCGATCAAATTCCGTATGGTGTTCGCAACGCTTTTTCCGACCATTTCTCCAGCTGAAAAGCGCCCCTGGCCCACGGGACAGAACCGGGGGCTCGAGCCCGAATTTCCACGAGAACCGGCGAGGAGCCCCCCCGAGTGCACAGCCAGCCATTTCATTGCCCTGAAATGTAAGTTGCGTTCCGAAAATAAGAAATATTAAATCACTTTTATTTACTTTTTTACATTCGCCGTTTTCACTTTCCATTTGCCTGCTCGTAAGAAAAATTGTCAAGAATATTACTCCACTCCCCCTATCTGAAGAGGGCATCTCTCTTTAATTAAGAAAATTAGTATTATCAGCAATTTCGATGAATAATTAAGATACCAGGTGAATGCTCGTGTACGGATGTGTGCAACTACTCGTCTGGACGAGCTCGTTTAAATTTTCTGATTTTAATAACGGAACCAACGAACTTTTTAATGACAATTATTTTCTTCCTAAGTATCTATATCAGAATAATGATATTACGTTCCGTGAGCTGCAATTTATTCAGGCTCGATTACTGTTGGTAGTCTGCTTTTTATTGCATAATTGAGTAATTTTAATCAACTCTTTATTATACCAGGATCAGAGAAATGTATTCGTAATTGTTAATAATTACTTAGTTTTGACATGTTAAATTATGATTAATTTAATTTTATTGGTAATCTGGATAAGTTGGACGGAAAGTATTTTTAATCCATGAAGGTTGGCATAAATTTATTTATAGCGAATGATTTTTAAAACAGGCATTAATAATAATTAGCTTTTTTCTTGTCTCATAAAATACATATTATCATAAAATATTGATTAAAACTTGTTTGTAGAAGCGCTTAATCTCTGGGTTATGCCCGAATGTTAATCGGTGCATATTAATAAATGTAAAAATAGTCGTTGGATAAAATTTAATACGTGCAGAAATTGTAATATTTGAATAAAAATTACTATTAATTGAAAGGTCATCGCTTTAGCAAACATGAAGAACAATTTCGTTTTAGGGGCTGGCCAATAAAATTTACTTCACCGTATATGAATAATCTAGTTGTTTGAAAATATCCAACAAAAAATGCTACTCGCGGCGCAATGGTCAATAAAAACTGTATCAGTGTATTTACTTTGCAAAGACAAACAGTCCTGTCCGCTACAAAAGATGTTTTAGAAGTTTGTTCAAATGCACCCGAAAAATTTAAAATTGAATTATAGTTGTTTTCGAAAAATGAAATAAGCAAATAGCTTTTTTACAACAGTGGCAGCATTATTCCACTCACGGCAAGAGTAACCGACGCTGCTAATCCCTTAATTGAAATATATCGTAGAAGGCTTATCGATATAGCGGCTCTGTCGATTATTCCAACTTAATTACAAAAATTGAAGATGTGGCGTAATCCTCGACCGCTCTGCTCACCGACGCAAGCAACCGGAGCTGTGCAAAAGGAGGCGCGAGGCGAGGACTCGGCCACAAAGCCAAACTCCTTAAAACCTCGGGGCCCTACCCCGTCGACGCAACACTCTGCTCTCTCTACGTATACACACGTAGGCAGACTCTGCCATTCGAATCGTCGCAATCTCGGGGGTTACGAGGAACAAAGTGGAAAGCAAAGCGTGGGGGGGGGGAAGAAAGCAATCTCGCGATCGCGATAAACCGAAGGACTCCTTACTCGAGGTAATTAAACTTTTTATGCAATTCGAGCGAAGCGTAAACCCGTAATGCACTTTGGCTAACATGCGGTCGTGTCATTTATTTTATCGGAGGTAATACGCCGCGCACATAAGAAAGTATCCCAGCCACTTCAATTCAAAAGCTGTCGCCTCTGGGGATGAATATTCTGGGTGCTCTTTTATTCAGTCTATTTTGTTCCCCTTTTCTCCTTCTGCAATGCTTCCCGTGATAAATAGAAGCGGAGGAAACGTTACATTACGTTTTGCGAGTCTTGCGAGTTTGCGCCAACCCATAAGGAAATCTTTTGCTCTGTGTGTCTGCGTGGAGCCTCCTCATATTATTCCAGACATTAAAAGGCAATCGCATGCAAATTCCCAGCCAAAAAATTCTAATGTAACCGAAGCATATAATATAGCTCCTGCTCGGGAGACGCCGGAAACGCATAAATTTCGCGCAAGAACCATCCCAGGCTTTGTCGGAAATGAATTCGTCGCGAAAAATGCAACTGTTGATCCTTCGGTGCGTGTGTTTATATCGTTTGTCTTTATATCCCCTCGTTATTTTTCATCTTGATTTCGTTCCGTTTCTACGCCACTTGCATTTCTAGCTTTCCCATCCTTGCGAACAAGGAGGAAGCTCCCTGTCTTGCCGATACAGCCATTAATCTTATTTTATTATTCTAAACTTGAAGAGTCACTATTGCTTGGTGTTTAGTGAAATTGAAAATGCGAAAAAAGTCGTTGAATAGAGCAAAATGTAGCTTTCGAATGAGAGTTTGCTGGAAAACAAGCAGCTTAAATCTCTTGAATATCTTGAGAAGTATATGCAAGTAATAGAGAAAATTTTCATCCGAGAATAAAAACTTATAAAATAAGTATTAAAGCTAAAGTGGTGGATACGAACTTCTGACTGCACAAGAGCTCGGATTAATTATAATAAAAACTCGTTAGAAAACTGAGCTCGCTAATGCAATCCACTTGAATGGTAATATATATTTTAATTTGAAACAATTACTTTGTACCCTACATTCTTCAATTTAATGAATCCGTATGATAGACATTACGGGTTCAACCTATGGGAGTCACTGATAATCATGGCATCAAACAGATCGGGCTGCCCATGTCCTCCCTCTGCTCCAAAGCAATAATTAATGTTACGTTTTTCGGTCAATAAACTTTCTTAATCACCCTCTCAACGTTATACTACCCGAAAGCATGTCTCCATCTCGAAAACAATGCGTCCAGAGCGAAAAAGCGAAGAGACGGGAAGGGAGGAGAACAGCGTAGTCGACAATCAACCCGATTCCATCTAAAAGTACAAGCACACGCTCCTCTCCCATTATTATTTTCACAGGTGCACCAGCGTCTTGCCCGTTTCTCTCTCTCTCTCTCTCTCTTTCATTTCTTTATCTCCATCTCTTTCAAGGAGTACGTCTCTATCTCCGGGCTGCGCTCCTCGTCTCGTCTTGTTCCGCGCGAGCGTTCTTGAGATCGGCGGTAGGATAGTTACGCCGCGTGATTAATGACGGGGTTCCCGCGTCTGGGTATCCGTGACGAGCACCGGTGCGGAGGTACTGGGGCTTTCGGGGTTCCAGGGGATTCGCCCGCGAAAATCGACGCGTTTTCATTTCGCCTCCTTCCTTTCTTCTTGCCTCGTCAACATCTTTCGCCGTGTGAGAATAAGCACGACTCGAGTGCCTACGCCGAATGATTAATGCAGATATCCGCACTCGAGATTTCGACTTCGATCGTGACTTTTGCACGAACGCTCATATCATTCTGACGTTTCCACCCTTTGTTCGGGGGATCGATCCAATTTACGGGATTCGAAATTGGCCTAGAGCCGTAATAACCTGCAGAGTGGAAAAATATTACGGCCCGTTTTATCACGCTTCAACTTCCTGTCAAAGTCATGTCAAGTGGAAAACGTCCATGTCCAATCAAAGTCTCGACTATTTGTGCTTCCTCCCACAGAGCGTGTAACGTGTATTTAAGGAAAAGGCCGAATGGAACGTTAAAATCGACGTTCCTTTCACCAAAATACGATTTTCATCACTGCTACAAATGAGCATTCGTATAGTGAGGGAGGCAGGAGTCGGATACATGCTGTACTATTCCATTCATCTTATCCGAGGAAACCAAAAAAGTCTGCCTACTATCGAAGAAAGTTTCAATCGTCTGAGGGGAGAGTTGATCGAGGTAACTTAAAAACGCAAACATCCCCTCGCTCAATAGCGGAATGTTTCCATGTGCGCCGAACGAGAGAAGAGGCACGACATCGACAATTTGTTCTCTGAAAGAACTTACACAAGTTGTCCCGACTATCCATTCTCCCGAATGATCCACCCGAGAAAGAAAGCGCGAGTTACCACTTTGGGTGGTGCGCCTGGCTTCAGCCCCGTAGGGAACTGAGAGGGCTGGGATAAGACGAAAAAAAGATTACGTCGAGGAGGCAGGCCGGCGGCGCGAATGAACGATACGCACTCCGTGTCTGCCGATTACCATAATAATTCTGTAGTGGGCTTGCACGTCCTCGTATTCAGGAGCAGAGGCACACGAAGAAGAGGAGGTTGAGAAACGTCTGCCCTTTCCTGGGCGGCGATGGCCTTTTTTCTTCCATCTTTCCCTCCTCCGCTTTATATGCGTGGCCCCGGGTCGAGACCCTGATTTGCGACGCTGGAACGTGAAAGGGATTTTTCCCTCTTATTGTTTTTCTTTGCTTCCGTCGACCAGACACTTTTTGCGATTTATGTCGGTACTTCCTAAGGGAAAGATTTGCTTGGTTATTCGGAAAAGCATTTATGCGATCGCCGCTACTCGGCTTGCGCGTATACTTTTCTACTTGGCTCTGATTGATACAATTTTTTCATTCTTAAATGGTGGGGTCTCGATTTATGCGATAACAATAAAATTGATCTAATAAAGATATAATTTACTCATGTGATCATAAAAACAAATGATTATACTTATTGGGTACAAGCTGGAAGGTTGGTGTCTGGGGATATGATTGTGACGTGACTCCCGGTTGAAGGTTGAAGGCTATCCTGAGATCCTTTATGGGCGTTCAAATTTCGATATTATTAATTGAATTGAATTTCTGAGCTGGAAGGGAAAATTACACTAATATTTTAAATCAAAAGAGAGATTATCATTTGTGATTATCTCGTAAGTTATTGGCTGAGTGAGCTTACGCATGCTCATAATTAATTATTATTGACGAAAAGTCCATTCATCAAAACACAGTGTACATCGGAAGAGTGATAAGAATACAATTGTTCCACTTATAATGCACTTCCGCCCAATGTAAAATAAAAAATTTATCTTGCAAAAAGTGGCCACTGAATTTGCGTTTTTACTTTCAGTTAGTCAAGTTCGAGAAGGGCAATTTAGATCTAATAGAAATCTACTTCGTACAGTGAAGTTTCATTTTTAAATAATACATTGTTTTGATCTTTTTATTTTTTATCTAATTACTTAACGATGATAATGTATTATAGAAGCATTGCGCGTTTACCGAACGTTTACCGAGATATTATCGGGTTACACAAATGGAAAAAGGATAAAGAATAAAAAATTTTTCTCGGTGAAATAATAAATAAAAATTTGATGTGTGATTAATAATAACATGATGTACACTGAGGGTTCGAGCGCCAAATTCGTTAATAATTTGGACGGGGTGCTGGATAAGAGAAGAAAGTGAGGCCGAGCGGCCGTCACAAATGATTGAACGAGAGAATCGTCGGTAAAGCAGAATCGATAGCGCGCGCATGAAGAAAGAATAAACGCGACACGAAAGAGCAAATCAGTCGGTGAGATCGCACTCGCAGCTGCAACAATAACGAAGGAACCCGAAAAAAAGGTGCGCGCGCCACCGATAATGACATGATCGCCCCGTTCCATCGTTTCATCGTTCCAGCGATTCAGCGTCTGTTCGCTCGGGTTCGGTTCTCTCGGGGTTCACTCGAGCACCGCTGACGCATTTATCGTTGATGTGCCTACCTTTTCCACCCCGAGAACGCACTAATGAACCAAAATAACTCCGTAAACTAATGGTCGGACTGGAGACGAGACGAACCGAGCCGAGCCGAGCCGAGCCGAGCCGAGCCGAGCCGAGCGGAGCATTCGATGCGACGTGATGTGATGTGTGATGGTCGGGCGGGCGACGCCTCTGCTTGGTGTCACGAATGCCAATCTTGTCCTTTAGCGTCGACAAGATTGATGGCTGCGCATTTAAAAAGAGTTTCGAATTTTGCGCCTCAAGCCGCTAGAATTCGACTGTTATTAGTGGTCTCCGACACGGTCCCAACTGTAAATTGAAATAATTACACGACTTCAAAATCGGACCAAGTTTCGAGAAACTAGAGACTGAACCAAACGTGAGCGAGGAGCTCCTTATAACTGAGACTCCCAGTTAATATTCCTGAAAATGGATTAGTGGCTTGTCCTCGTACTTCGGGGCTGAAAGCTCGATTCAATACAAAATGAATTGACACCCCTCGATATTGTTCTAGATCAAACTCTTTAATAGTTTCCATTTTAAATACATTTAAACAACTGCTTACAATTGCTCATCATTGTTTTATTTACAAAAATGATCCCGAGATGATAATTTAAAATGGATCAATTTTTAGAAGCATCTAATTAAGTTCTCTTATACCTCGAGAGAGAGTCTAACTCTATATTAGCAGCTAGCAATTTTCATGTCCTGTAAATTGTATTCAACATTTCAATTACCACTTCAAATGAAAATTTATAACCAAATGTACGTCATTGCTTATCAAAGTTGGGCAATACCTCCCTCTTGTCCCAATTACATTTTCAATTTTGAGACATCCACTTAATAGATAGCTAAGGCTTATCCTAAAAATAATAAGCCGAATTATCAAAAATGTTAACATAAAATTTAGCCTTGATACCACTGACAAAATTGAATTTCTAGGAAAAGATAAATGTAAACTTTTGCATGTTTATAGTTGGAAAGGTATATTTCTTGCTAGTTAATAAACCTGTATTTAACTTTAATCATCTTGATTTGTAGCTCGAAATAATGCAGTAACAGAGAGCTTTTTAATCGAATAGAAAGATTTTTTTTAACGATCGTAGTCGATTATTAATAATTAGCCCTTGATCAATAAGATGTATGATTTAAATAAACACACCCAGTAATGAAGGTATACTGTATCTACACCATTCCTTTTTTTGCATTAAAAGAACTAATTAAATTGGGAATTGATTGCTTGTTGACATAATAAATCATCGTTTCGCAGATGCAAACCACCACCTTTTTGATAATGGCAGCACAGATTAATGTATTTTAAAAAGACGTCAAGGGATGAATTCAAGTGGGTACACAGCAAATTAAAGAATGTAAATCAGTAGATGTAAAAATGACTTTAGCTCCCGAAAGCGAACTTTTAAATTCAAGGTCAATCTGTAGTCTTTTATTCTCGGCGCTCCAATATAAACATCTCGTAATGCTTTAAACAAATTGACGCAAGAGCTCCTCTGTCAAAAGTAGAGCTAACATCAGCAAATCGACCTTAATTGAAATCTCCTCTTCTCACCCATTGCGTCACTTCATCTCCCTACGCATGCTAAAACAAATACAATCAAAGACCGATTTTTTCCTCCTCGTTTTTGGGCCAAACTCGATCAGGCTCAGTGCAAACAATCGAATGGATCTGGAAGTAGTAAGTCGTCAACCACGGCATCAGAAGCGGAGTTTTCGAAACTAGAATCGGTCGAATTTTCGAGACTTGGAAGGAAGCTGCTGAATGAGTTTAAGGAGGTGCAATGGCTTGATAACCTCTCTGCTTTCCCACTATCTCGCCCCTGTGCAGAGCCAAGTTTGTCTAGCCGTCCAAAAGCCGTCCGCAACACCAACGAGCCCGATGGTAGTAGGGCAGGAGCGAAAATAAAGAGACCAAGATGGATGGAGAGGGTAGAGCAACAATGGACCGCTGATGGAGACGAGGAACAGGCGCTCGAGACTTTTTGACTACGGTTGCGTCTTCTCCTCGACCCTTCTTGGCTTGTGTGTGTACCGGGTCTTTGAAGTTTCCCTGGATGTGAGGAGTGGTGGCAGCAGTGCGGAGCCGCGGAAAACTTTCTTGAGCGTTACTCGACTCCCCTGAGGAATTTACATGGCTTGTCTTCCTCCACAACCTCGTCTTCTAGTCTCAGACTCTCGAACCCTCTTCTTGCTGCTAGCCACTTTTTGTCCCGATCTCAACCCGAGATGTTATGGTTTTGTTCTCTTGAATTTGCCTCTTCTAAGTGTACGTATCCAGCAACACGTAGACAACGAAGTAATCGCCTGTATTTGCAAATGCTTTCAATTTTCAACGAGTTGTACTGTTATGTTAATTGGATGATTCGAGTGATACGATTCAGTTGTAATAATGAACTCTGTCAAATATGATGATCTTGTTTTCAGAGGCGATAAGAACTGTGTCATTCATCTCGAAAGAAATACAATACTTATTTCTCTGGCTACGAATTCAATTTATTTCCCCTGGATACTAAGATGTAGTTGCTCCCTGAGTCATTTACACGTTTATTCTAAGTCGACATCTGCCATTGTCGCCTAGAAACAACGTTTACTTTCCATAATAATAACAAAATATTTGATTTGCATCTAATGCAAAATCTTCTCGATTATTTTGACAAGCACATTAAAATATTGAACTCTTACAACATTTATTTCCTGAAAATATGTTTCGACACTTACCTAAAAAAGCGTCAATATAAAAAGCAATAAATTTAATCGTTTACAATAATTTATATTTATGGAAAGTAACATATTATTTTATTCTTGTACAGATCAAATATCTCTTTGTCATATGGGATTCATTAAACAATGTAATAACAGTGTAGGAAACAATACGTTGATACGGGAAGGGAGGAAAACCCTTTGTATTTGAGGGATATGGGATTCCCCATCCGTTGCCATGCAAAGACTAACTCAGGTCAATGGAAAAGATAATATAAGATCACTGTCGCGACAAAATAAGTTAGACTTATTGATATAGTTTAACTACGTGCTAGATTCTGCGCATATGGCGCTGTTGAAATTAAAGAAAATATTTTTCGGGTACAATTAATATTTTGTTATTTCATCTGGACACGACCCTCATAATGGTTAGTATTTTTTCACGTTAAGGGCAATAATTCATAATGGCATTGATTAAACAACTTATTCCATTATATACCGTTAAATTGAATTAAAAAGCAAACGAATAACGTTGAAATAGAAAAGATTATTCAATTTCACAAAATTGCAATTTGTAAAACCTGAATGCTATACCATTTCGACCGGCAATTTCATAGAAAAGAAAATTTTATAGACAATAAAAGTTTGGAAACAAGAGATGAAATCTGTGGAAGCACCGAAAATGAAAAATCCTTTGAATTTGATTGTGAATATCGAATAATCCTCTTTCGTTTATGCAATTGAATAATGAAACAATAAATGCACGATGTAAATATGAATTCAAAAGAACTAAAATACAGAGTCAGAGCCAAAGTGTAATAATGTTAAAAATGCAGTTGTGAAATGCAGTGATTCGGTTTTGTTACAGCAATATGCCAAATTGGGGGGCGAGGGTACAGTATTTTTGATTTGTACATACGCGAATGAAATGTGCGACTGTGAATCTTTCAAAAAAATACTGAAAAGCTTTGTTTATTAAGAATTTTTTCAAATCATTTGACAACGGTGGCCTTTGTACATCCTCGTTACATTTATAGTAAATAGCGAAAAAAGTTGCATGCTTGAGCCGGAAATACACAAGCTGATGTAAAAGCAGAAAGTGTTTCTCTAGTCATGTTGCGTTCCCTTAAAAAGAAAAGGTCCGACAGCAAGCGACTCGGAATAAAATCATTTGGACATTAACGAGGCAATTGCCAATAGCTTCTCCCCAAACTGAATTCGCAGTCTATTTTCCTGAATTGGCATTGCATCGAGTGAATCTCCAAGCTCCAGCTTATTATCTAAGCCCCGGCCTAAAGGATTCCCGGAACGCGTAAAAACTCAATCGTCCGCGACCTAATTAATCGCCGGCGCTCGCACAACAATTTTAATTAGTAGACACTCGGAATTTTCCCGACGGGAAAGCTAGGGCTGCTGCGTCCGCCCCTGCCCTTCCAGAAGAAGATCGCTCGGGTTAGCAGCTAAAGTTGCAAAGTGGCCTTGACTTTGCCGCAGGTGCGGGCGCGGAAGATCGCATTAACACTCGGAAGGGCTCGGGGCTGGGTCGTGCGCGTATTAACCCGGCTCTAATGAGTGCAATAAATTCCCGAGTCGAGCCCAGGAAACCGAGGAGGAGGGTAGGAGAGAATACGCACCGCGACCGCTCGAGTGCGTATTAAGGAGCGCGACGATACTCGTCGCTCATTCCTGGGGAAGGGCTGGTAGCTCGTAGTACAAAGCACTTTCCGACACTTCACCTTGTGCCATTCATGGGAATTATGTTGTTGTGGCGAGGTGGATTTCGAGTACGACAAGCAGTTATTTACATTCGAGCACTCTAATTGACCCGACTCATTATGTCCTAGAATGCTCCTATTTTTGAGGCTTAATTAGTTCGATGTTCGCGCCGGGTGGCGCTCCTTCGATTGAGCGACTCCACTTATGCACCCGCACGCCTTTTCACCCCCCGGAGCCACGCAACGCAATGTTGTTCACGGCGTGTATGTTAATTTAATTGTGCGAACGCGTCTTTCTACTCTAAATAACGATTGCCGCCGAGTGAAGCTGTTGGTGTTCTTTGTTAATTGAGAAAACAATGCGCTGTTTGTTTTTTATCTAACTTGGAAGCTCGATTCTATTATAAGATTTTAATGCGATTATCTGGTGAATTTTAAATATTTAATTTGTATTCAAATAAAATTGAAATATAATTGACTCCGCTCGGCGGTAAAGGTTAATGAGAACTTCTTCAAACGAGATAAAATACATTTAATTTGATATACAGTCAAGAAATGTAAAAATTAATTAGGAAGGTATTTTAAATTAATTAGAATTTACAATGTTTCATGTAGAATGAGTGCATCTTTTCAAATTTATTTCATCAATTTTTAAATTACTTTTTTTAATTTTTAATTGCGCAACTTTAAAGATACGACTTGTAAGCATAAAATGAATAAGCCTTTGATTGGTGATTTATATTAAAAAAGAAAATTAAAGAAATATTTTTTTAAACAAAATTATAATTATTTTTTTAACTCATTTCTTAGTTATCTTTTTTAGTTAATTTATCTAAAATTGTTTTAAATATCTAAAATAAAGTAATTTTTACTCGTTCTCATAATCATATTAAAATTTGATAAAAAACTGTTGATTAAAAATAATGAAATAAAAAATATGTCGATAATAGTAGATTTGAGTGAAATAAAAAAGCTAATTCCATTTAATAAAGATGTTAAAAAAACATTGCAAATTACTTATTTAATTATTATACTTTGTTGTTTATTATGAAAAAAAAGCATCATTCAACAAGGCAACTTTATTTCACTTTTTTTAATACAACACTTCAGTCCAACACAGTAATCATATTTAATTTGAAATCCTTCGTTTTACAGTTCTTTTTTTTGTATTTCTACTAATTACTAATAAAAATTTTCGCCTTTCAAAATTTTTAGAATCAAATAAAATGCACTTTGAACCAAATTCTTCTTGAGTTTTGTAAAATCTACCCGAAAGTTACTCTTATAAAATAATTTAGTCTTTTCAACAGAAAAAAATTTTAAAAAAATTCCATTACAAACTATTTTTTAAAGATATATTATCAGAAGTATTTCACAATTTGCTCTTTAACACATTTAAAATATAATTATTATAATTGGTTTTTATGTATGAAAAGACATTGCAATTTTTTTGACATTTATGATTCTTCATGCATTTAATAATATTTCAATCATTTTATAACAAAGAACAGAGTTGTATTCATTATATTATTATTATATTATTATATTATCTTTTGAATTCATATTTTTCTCAACCAAATTAAAATATACAAGTAAAATAATTGTATATAAAAGTTGAAGCTTTTCTAATGATGATGCACATTTTGTTCCTTCATATTTTATTGAGATTCTACTTTTTTATATATTCTGAGTTATCAAAATTCTAGCCAGATAAACAAAACAAAATAATAATAATAATAATAATAATAATAAATTTTTCGATATAAATAAGGTTGAATTTTAAAAGGATTCAATACAACGATAGTATCTTGCGAAAATGGAAGATGAAGTAAACGACGAAGAGATATCGTTTTTATTAATAGGAATTCAATTTCCATGAAGCAGCCTCCACAATTCGAAGGAAATCAAATTATCCCCCAGAATTATAGGATATGCTTCTATGCGTTCAACAGAAGGTTGAAATTTATCTCTTTTCTCCCTCGCTCTTATTTTCCGCACTTTGACTTAACTTTTTCGCTCCATTTTCCGTTTCTCTCTTTCACTTGGCATCTCTCTCGTTTACTCATTTAACAAAACGAGTTTACTCTCCGCTACGAATAAGAAACGTCGGAATGAAATATGAAATGGGGAGATAACGAATTAACTCGGTGAAGCTTCTTTTCCTCTCTTTCTCTCTCTTTATTTCACTTTAAGAAAACCTTTGTACTTTTTTTATTCTTCAATCGCGTCTACATGATCTCTTTCTATCACTTTCTCCTCCTCCTATTTTATCTCCTTGACTCTCGTTTTCCGTTGCTTTTTTTCTTCGCTCAGTGTTCGCTCTAATTAAGTGTAATTTGGGCGCGAATTAATTCCGTCGGCTGAGTCAAATTGATATTCCGTGCTTTTTCATTACGCATTCTCCCTTCTGTAAAATTTTGAAAGGTAAACTTGTTTTGAAGATTTTTTAATACGAAAAAAAAAAAATTACCAGCATTTTTGGTTGTGTAAGAAGTATTTTTATAAAGAGAGGATAACCTGATGGGAGATTGCACAGCGTAATTATCACTCAAAGTTAATAAAATTATTTGCTACATGTGTACATTTTGATGAAAAATATTATAGAATAAAAATTTTTAGAGAAATAAAAAAATTTCCAATATCAAATTGAGCTCATTTTTGGTAAATTTGTTTGTTTATATGTTACAGTTATTTAATTATATACTTTGCTGTTTTTTGATGAATATTATTATATATTTAAATAGCTCAAATAATTTAAAAGATTTTTAAAAATATCATTAATTTGTATAAAAAAATTTATAAACAATAATGAAAGTTTCATGTAATACAATTAATTTTTGTAGTGATTTTCAACATTCTCAAATGAATATCAATTGATTCTAATTTTTTTTTTTTTTTTATTATTAGTATTGCTGTGCATATAGTTGTTCTTAGAAGGGAAAATAAGATTATTTGATTATTATTTGTAAAGGTGCCTGTACTCCTAACTGTGAACATCAACTTTGTAAAATCTATCGGAATAAATCTATAACATCTTTATCAAACGAAAACACATATTAATCTGGTTTTTTTTTATTAACGAATCCCTAAACAATTAGCATGATTGAGAAAAAATGTTGCCGATCGATGTATAAGTATTATTATTGGAAAAGGTTGTTGGTTTCAAAGTTAAAAATCGATTGTACTTTTCATATTTATTTCAAATAAATATTTTAAAATACAATGTTAGCATCAATTAGTTGAACTATTTTGCTTATTGGAAACAAATAAAGACTCGTATTTGTTATTCAGTTGTAAACGCAGTTCAAAGACTAAATTTAATTTAAAATAAATAAAAATGTTTTATAAACTGAAAAAAGTACTCGATACTCGTAAGCACGGAAATTCAGCAAACATAAAAACAGAAGCACACGAGGAAAAATAAAAAAAAGAGTAAAAAATAAAAGTTAGCAGAGCTACGTTCACGAGTATTCCAACAATTTAATTCCCAACAAAGCCATATTCCATATTACCGGCTTGACCGTCTCCTGCAACCCTCACTCGTCCCCCCCCCACTTTTACTCTCCCTCCCTCTTTCGCTGTTGTTATGCCTACCTTTTCTGCACATGCAGTTTTGTTGCTGCGTTTGCAATTCTGGGCAAACCTGCCCCAAGAGAAAAAAAATGCACGAGGAGTCGAGCCCTCAAAGTCAATGAGCACGAGCACTCATATATCGTCCTATGTACCCACGCATATACATTTGCGTTCATGGTTTTATGCGCAAAAACTGGCACGTACACAAACGCAAATTTTTATTTGCCCACAGCCGCATGTATCCACAGGCTGATGCGCGAATATGGGCACTAATACTTAAATTTCCCTTAGACACACGACACACACCAGCCCGAAGCTCGCGTTAACGCACACGTATTTGTGCGAATAATGGAAGGGTGTACACGCTCTTTTTATCATCTCAATAAAATAAAAATACGGGAATGCAGAAGCATTGTGCGCATCTCACGGAAGAAGAAAAATAAGGATAAAGACAAAAAGCACATGGGAACAATAGCAAAAGAGGGCCAAAATAATAAAAGTAAAAAGCGCGCACTTGTATCGGCGAGAGCACGCGACAAAATAAAAATATGCAAGGCTCTCGTTCGAGACAATGCAATGTAAGATCTACATTTATTTTATCCGAGGGAACTGGATGATGGTGGGGAGGGGGTGGAGGAAGAGGATGAGGATACAGGGGGGAGCGAAGTAGTTTTTGAGCGCTTTGATAATTAATTAATGGCGATTTTTAATGCTGATGGAGATTTATCGATTAATACGCGAGGGGCATTTCCGATCCTCTTCTCGATAAGCTCTTTTTGCGTTTTACTTTAATCATATTATTATGCGTGCCTCTGCTCAAATAACTTTGTCCATCATTATTAATTTAATTTGATTAGCCATGCTTAAGTTTGTTATGCGAGGACTAAGCAGCGGAACAAAATTTTTAGTCGAGCTGGACGTGCGTGCATAAGACAAACCGGTTTTTCTTCCGATTTTACAAGCGGCTCAAAATAACATCTTGTAAACGATAAACACGCCATAAAAGTGTTTCTATTAATTTATTATTTGCATTACTTTCTTTTGAGCCGATTGCGATAGTTGGGCCGACTAGTTTTTCAACTAAGCTCGTCACTCGTGTTAAACAAGTCATTTCTCGTGACAATTCACTTTTAACTCTTAATAAAGTGCAGGCTTTGAGTGCTCAAAATCATGAAATTGAGGCTATAAAATAAAAAAGTTTACACACTTTGATTGGAATTTTAAGTTCTTTCAGTCGCGTTCAAATAATAATAATCCCAAAAAAATTTATAAAGAAGAAACTTTAATATTTCACCTCTGAGAATACACTAATGGAAATGCTGGCGAAAAGTCTTGGGCGTAAAAGAAATAAATTCCCTCGGATGGAGCTGATTGAAAAATATACACTCTTTTTGCGGAAGAAAAATAGCGTAATAAAAAAGCATTATCAAAAAAAAAGTTACAAAAAAAGAGCATCATTATCTCATTTAATTTCATTAGCCGAGAATTAGGTTTGTAATCCGCAGAAAAGGTTATGGTTGCGAAAATATATATTTATAAAACGTCAAATAGAAATTTCTCTCAGAGGACTCCGGCGAGCCGGACGTCTTTTTATTTTGTCGAGGCTTATATATACTCGGAAGATAATGGCCTTGTCGAACGGAAAGTCATTCGATACAATAGTAATTCCCTTTTAAAGATTTATTACGAGGAATTTCTTCCTCCAGCAAAGATTTGTCCTTTAAATAAAAGGCTGCTGATGCGTCTCTGCACAACTAAATTTCCTCTCAACGTAATAGTATAATAATGTGGTCACAGGAGTACATCCTCTTGCGGGGCGAGAGCCTAGGGTAATTTACGGTATTTCTGACGAATAAAATTGTTTTCCTTGAACAATCGGAAAGCAACATTCCATTTACCGGGATGGAATTCGGTCTGAAGAAGGATCTTGCTCCTTCCCCTCCCTCCCACCCTCGAGCCCTCTGCCTCGCTGGTGTGCGCGTTGCCGCCGCCCCTCACGCGTGCGTCGAATGAATTTCCCTGGAAATCACGAGAAACGCTCGGGTTTGTGGACGAGGGGGGGGGGCTGGTGATCTGCATCTGCACCGGAGCCGGAGACTGCGCAGTCAGCTCGGGTGTGTATGCGTTTCCCGCGCGAAGGCCGATTTGACGTCGCGGCGAGATGCAGCGCGCGAAAGGATCATCGAGGAGGTGGCCGAGGGGAGGGCGCAAGATCAATAAGCGGTGAGATGACTGAGGGAGAGAGATCGCGAGCGCGCGCCAAAGGATAAAGAATTATCGGATGTTTCGTGTGCGCGCGCGCCTTTGTGGGTGCGTGTGGGCGCGGAGGGGCGTCGGAGGGCGAATTAGCCAAGCGCGTTGATTAACTTTGGGGATTATGCTGTAGCACGAATTTCGCCGGCTTTTGGGTTTTGAGCGAATCTTTCTTTTATTATTTTTCTTTTTGCCGAAAGTGCGAGTGCGTATTGGAGACGCTGGACAAACATTTTTGTGAGATTACACATCGAATTTCCGCGAGTCAATGAGAATATTAACCAGTCGTTTTCTGCACATCTAAGTAAACACACGAGCACACAAATGTTTATGAAAATAATTTATACAAGGGAATTTTAATGGAGAGCTCGTACGAGGAATAGGAGGACATTTTCATTCTCCTATTCTTAATGCAGTTGGCACAATTTTCCGACAACTCATTTAAGACCGTACCCCCATTGTTTTAAATTGGCCCTTTTTTATAATTATTGCTCGCATTGTCAATTAATTCTACAGCAGATGCACGTTGTCAAAAGTGTTTTTATACAATTTCCTGACAATGCGATGAAATCGTTCAGACACAATTTGCTACGTGAATGCCTCCTATAAGATCACACTACATTGTTGTTACTCTTTGTCTACCATATGAAAGAAAAAAGACGGGTATCATCGAGAGTTCGGTTACAAAACACGGACAAGCGACAGAAACAAAACGAAATGTAAGAGGGTGAGAATCTGTTCAACCGAGAATTGAATCGAATTCAATACAGTCTAGTGTGATCCCAATGTAATTGGTATTTAGATTGATTTTTCACTTGTGAAATTCAAGTAAATTTTATTTAAAAATAACATTAATTTTAAAGGCTGACTGATGAATTTTACCAAGAGATATAAAACAATAAAGCAATTGAATAAAATTTTTCATTAAAAACATTATCGGTAAAAGTTGCGGAATATCATTTTATCCTTACTCATTTTCGTATACAATTTTAAACAAAAACAAATGCACACAAATTTTGAAAAATTTATATTTATTCATACAATTGTTAAAAAGGTATAACTTTATGAAAAATGAAAATAATACTTACTCTTGATTTATTATGTACAAACCACAAAAGATACTCTATCATTTATACATGTAAAAGAGTGTACAAAACGTCAAAGCTTGTTAGTTATGAAAATGTAAAGGGTTCAAATATGATACACAGATAGTGGTGAATGGAGTAGGGTGGGACTGAATATTTTTTTTTCAGTTAATCAATAACGAAATCCAGGGGAACACATTTTCCAATAGTATGAATAAATTTATAAAATTTTTGTTAAATCGGTAGTTCCAATAGATTTTTTAATTTTAATTGTTTTTTTTTATTTATTATTTTATTATATTATTTTATAATAAATATAAAATTATTGTAATTACTTGTTTTTCAAACCTCTCAAAAAAATTAAATATTATTTTTAAATAATTCAAATTACAATGTAAAAATATTCTTAAATGCTTGTAAAATATAAGGTATAAACGCCCTTATAAAGAGAGCTTATAATTAAAGCTTTGGGTTTAATGGGAGAAGTTTGAGGTTTTACGGGTCTCGGATAAAATTTCAAGTTTCACTTTTCTTCCGACTAATATAAGCACAACTTTCCTCTAAATTTTTTTTTAAGATACAGGATTAAAATAAGGAGATTTTTAAAGCTTTAATAAGGCTGTGAATAACTCTCCAGATTTTTAAGTGTGTAAAGTACCTCTCACATGTTAATATGTGTATTTAAACAAACAAAGAAATAAAATGGAATGTTAAATGCGTAATACACTTTGTAATTTTTTTTCCACTTACAAAGGGTATAAAGTATTTTACTTAGAGTCCGAAAAAAAGTAATTCTAAAACCGAAAAAATGAAATTGTACATCAGTCTCAACGAAATTGATACTGTTTGAGAATAAAAAATTTAATTTTGAAATTCTGTGAAAAATTTTCAGATGGCAGAACAAGTTGGTACTAAGGAAACTTGTTGAATAATAAATAGTTGAAATGTTTTTCACAAAAAATAGCAAGTTTCATTTTGCGATTTGGCGTTTGCTTTTCAATCTCTCTCCATAGAGAATGGAAAGGAAAAAGTTCTCTCGTCAGACACAAAAGTACGCGGAGAATAAAATCAAGTCTCTTATTTTTTCGCGAAGTAAAAGTACTGCGGAGAGAGCGAAAAGTACGGGCGAGGAGAAAGGAAAAGAGATAGATACAAAGGGGGTGAGTCGGCTCGGCTCGACTCGACTGTCGACGCGCATTGCAGCAGTAGCAACAGCCATATCGGTGTGGGAAGGGGTGGGTGGTGGAAAATGGAATGGATATAGAGACACGAAAAGCGAGAGAAGGGGTTGTGCATTGCCGGGGACACTTGAGGTGAATGTTTTGCGAATGGTCGGTAGATGTCTGGTTTGCTCTGGGGCTGATATCGACCTGTCCTCTCCTTCAAACCTCCCTCCCCTCCTCTTTCTCTCTCGCTCGGTGGGGTCGTCGGGCTGTTCAACCCTACACCGTCCTCGTCGTCGTCGTCGTCGTCGTCGTCGTCGTCGTCGTCGTCGTCGTCGTCGTTGTCTCGCCGACTTCCTTTCTTGTCTTTCCTTTCGTCGCTCGCTTGGCCTTTCTCCATCCTCCTTCCCTTTTTTTTTCGCCTCGGCGAAAAAGCCCGGGGGCTTATCTTCCTCTTACACTTTTTCTTTTTGCTTGCGCGAAGGCGTTCCGCGATGCTACTTTTCCTTGGCGTTGCCGAGGGAGATTCGCCGCGTCGTGGTGAATAATCGCGATCTTACGAGATTACGTTTATGCCGAGTTGTTATTCTGTTAATCCACGGGAGGAGGAAAATTGCCCGGGGAAAATGGCGACGTCGGTCTCTGCTGGACCGACGTGAGGGTGGGCATGTGGATGTGGGTGAATGGTTGGGATGAGAATGAGAATGAGGATGTGATGCGATGGCTTATGTTGCGGAGAGCTGATTTTCACGCTCGAAATCGTTCACGCGGCTTTATGCGGATGATTCTCGAGGAGAGTTGGTTTTTTTGTTTTTCCTTCTGGTCGAAAAAGTTGGGGTGGTTTGGGGGATGGAATGTGGGATGTATAAAAGTCGAGCTTCAGGATGATAGCCTTCGTGCATGAATTTTTTCCTTCCGAGGAGGATCGCGGTCAGATTCGTTAAGAAGTTTGTGCCAACAAACTTAGTAAAAAAACTCTGTAAACTTACTCTGTAATTTGGAGTTCTACCCTGTTTCTACTGAGAAAGTAGTAGTTGCAACGAATTATCACAGTTCATCTATAATATAATTTTCACCCTTTTTTCTTTCTTGTACGCTTTACTTCCCCTTGCCGATGATTTATTATTGGCTTTTACTTTAAAAGTCATTAGTATTTTGTATCGAGTCGTTTAATATTCCAATGCACTGTGCCAAGTCAGCCAATGTTTGCTCACACACAAACTTGAAAGATATTCATATTATAATACGCAATTCGTATTCAACGAATGAAAATCGAATGATATCAATTTAAATAGATTTCCACTCGACGCCTCAATGCTATTTTTATTATGGGCTAATTCAACCAGGCCTTCGAACAAAAGCTCATAGTTTTCACATTTGTATCGAAATTGCGATTACCTGACGTACACGATAAAACCAAAAAAGTGTTCAGGCTTTTTCCTTCCGTTCATGTCAACTGATGGCGTCCTGTTCGTCCAATACATTATGCGAGGCTCGACATTTTTTCTTTCTTTTTTTTCCGAATAATCAACGTTCACCGCAGATGAGGAAAAATAATCGATTATCATTCAGGTCGTTTCGACAGTTGACGTCATAGTTCATTTTACATATGTGCGCGATTATTTTATCTCCGTTCCTTTTAATGCAATTTTTTCTCCGACTTTCATTTAAAATTTTTCAATTTAATCGAAGCTGCTGCCACTGTGCTGGCTTTCGAAGCGAATAAAGTCATTGTGTCTCGATTCGTGTCTTTATATTCTTCTTTTTCCTTTTGTCTCGGCAGCTTTATTCCTTCGGCATTAGTTTTACTTTTCCATGGGCTCGGAATAACAGGTTTTACTGCCCCTCAGGGTTTAATGTAACGATTGTTTTTTTCTTTGCGTGCGAAGGATAAAAGGGGATAATATTCTTTCCATCAAAGTATTAAATAATTGAAGGGCATTTTCGTGCGATTTAATATATAAGTAAAAAAAAAATTGAAATTGGCCAAGTATTTTAAATTGAAAACGTTATTTAGAAGTTTACAAGGTCACATTTTTTACTAGCACAAATGACTAAATTTTATATAAGTATATAGAAATTAAAATCATAGTCGATGCAATACAATTATATTTAAAAAAAAATTCATTCTATCGTGAAACTTTCATAATTAATCATCCAATTTTATTAAATTGTAATCAAGTTAAAAACAATATAAATTGTCATTAGAAAATTTATTGATTTGATATTTTCTAACGAAATAAGAATTATCATCTTAAATTAAATATCAATCAAACCTTTGGTTGTGATAATTTGGAAATAAAGTTATGGTATTTCTTTTGGTAAATTAAGTTAAAATTAAGAAAATTTATTGTTTGTAAATAATGCTGGATAAAATTTTCATTTTCATCCGACTTGAATACCTTACAAGTATAGAATAACAAAATATTATTATTCTGTTGGATGAATTATACTTGCACAATAGTTCCATTGAAATCCAAGGGCAATCCTTGGAATAATACATTTGTTGAAAATAGCCAAAGTGATCTCATTATTCATTGAATTCAAATGAGAGCAGAATTAATTTCTTAAATTGAGCTAAAACGTCTTGATTACTAAACTCATTCGTATCGATTTTTCCATTCAAATTCACTTGACTCGTGCGCACGTCATTGCATGAGTTCCAGTCCGTGTAAAATATGAATAGTTTCATAGTGTGCTAAAAATAGATTAACCGAGAAATTTATTTTTGTTATAATGCCGAGATAAACTAAGCGTTGCGCGAACGCTGTTTTTTTGCGTGGATTATTTAGATCGTAATTTGAATCTACCAACTTTTCCCGTAAAACAAGTGAAATATTTTTTAAAAAATTGTGCTTGATAAATTAATTTATAAATAAGCCATTTGCTTGCTTTTGTATCTAACCATGTTTTTTTCTGGTTTGTTGCAGGTGAGTTGCACAAACAACGGATTTGCCTTTCAACACGTAAGTATAAATATTGCATTGAATAAATTATCCGAGAGCTTAAAATTTATTCATGTTATACTTAATAGAATGTTGAAAATGATTAAGTCATGTTTCCGAGTTTTATTTTGTTTTGTTTTGTTTTATTTTGCCGCATTATTCGTCCGCCCATATCGAAAGCACGCGGGTGTCTACCCTATCGTTCGCCTCGAATTCTACTCGACACACTCGCGACATAACGTACGGGTTAATTTATTTGTTAAAAATTTGGAACGCGATTATTACACGCGGTTTCATTGTATTTGAAACAACACGGTACAGCGAATGAAAGAGTTGATAAGAAATATATGTAGATGCGCATTGGCGTGTCCGTCGGCCATTGTTAGTTCCGTCATAATAAATAGGCAGACATCATTCACTGGCCTAATACAATAAACGTTTCAACTGCGAGATACGAAGAAGAGAGGACAAACTGAAAGAATGGTCGTAGCCTCAGAGCCGTGGAACATTTCCAAAAAGAACAACGGGAAGTTTGTTAGCAAGCGACCGATTTTGCGGGGGTGTGCGAGGGACGGAAAAGAGGGTAAAGGGAGGAGGAGGAGGAGGAGGAGGAGAACGTCAAAAGGTGCCGGAGTTCCGCGTCAAAAAGTCCCGGAGCCATTAATGGGGAATATGTAAATGGGGCATGAAGGAGATGAGCGAATAAAAAGGAGAAGGCGGTATGCTAATTTATTCGCACTGCCTCTGCGCTTAAATGTATTATATATGTACACGTTCGTCTTTATCGGAAACGATCGTGAGAAGCTATGCAGCCGCGGGGGTGGGGGTAGGGGTGGGGATTGCGGCATATTTGGCAGGGAAATTAAGGGGCGCGCGATTATCATAAACACCGGGAAAGTCCAAAGAAAAGAAGAGTAACTAAAGCGGACCGACGGCGTTTATTGGATTAAACGGATTTCAATTTTATGCGAGCGAGGAGCCTCGATTCTAGCAAATGAGCTGTTTTGCCGCGCGATTGAAAAAGCCCATTATTCAAATGTAGTCTTCCTCGAGTTCGAGAAGAGGGAGAAATAGATAAATAGATAGATAGATAGATAGATAGATAGATAGATAGAGAGAGAGAGAGAGAGAGTGAGAGAGCAAAAGAAGTTTCTTTGTTTCGAGTCTACGAAGCCGTTAAATGCCGCGTTAATTCGTTCCTCTTTTATTCTCGTCCTTTCCTCCTCCACCTTTTCCCTTCCTTACGCTCGGACACTTTTTACGTGATTTTACTTTATAATTTAAGCTCGGGCTTGATTGTTATTCTATGATTTTTCTTCTATATTTGTTTCCTTCTGGAGTCTTCTCGTCCTTGCTTATATGGATATAAGGATGCTTTTCAGCTTGAGTTCTAGTATGTGATTAGTCTCCTAGAGTTGTAGTTTTATAGTATAAATTGATGCTCATGTAAATTCTTTCCACTACCCGCGTAAACAGTTAATTAAATTCGAATAGCTAATTTCTGATCCCGTGGCCTTAGATTTTTTTTCAGAATCTTACCAATGCAACTATCATTATATTTAATATCATTTTGGTAAAAGCGAGTGGTGCTTTCGAATCTCCAGGTCAAACACGGTGCTAACGGAAATAGCATTTTTAGGTGTTAATAAAGCAACGGAAGTAACACGACAATAATAAAAACGTCTTATAAAAATTTAATCATTAAAATGCTTTGGCTTCGTTAGCTCAATAAAATTCACTCAACATCTAATTTAATATACTATTATTATAAATTACTCAATTCATTCGATTCAAAATGTAGAAAAAACTCCTGTTCAAAGTGCTATAACATCGTTGTAGTTTATACGTATGAAGCTTGAAATGTTTTACTGTGGAACTAACAGTTCATTCGTGTATTATAAAAAAGTTTTATCAGCTAATTAAGATAGCATAATGATTTTAAAAGTAACGTCAAAGTGCTCGCTTGTATAAAATCGGTGAAAGTATATCCGAGTTAATGTCTAGCTCGATTATTTTATTAGCGCGCCGTAAGAGATGATTTATGCAAATTTTCATAAAGGATGAAGGCGACGACCAAACTCAAGAAGACTCTTCGCTTAAGGTAACGGGACAGAAATATGAGCAAATACTGCAAGAGAAGAGATATAGCCACAGAGAATGAAAGATATGAGGAAATAAATGCAAATTATTCATTCCTCTTTGAAGTAATTCATTTGGGATGAAAATAGTTTTCTCGCATTGGCAATAAATGATACTTGTTTCATTAATCAGCAAGATTTAAGCATTTGTCGCGAAATAAGTAATTACTACAATATAATTTAGAAAATTTATACGAAAAAGCTTAGACTTCCAAAGTTTAATTGAATATGGATTATGGAAAATAGGTGGAAAATAACTACTATGAAAATAAATACTAATGAAGAATAATTAAGAGTCTGGAGGAGTGACTCACGGAACTAAAATGTTTTTTTAAAAAAATATTTGAGAAATAAAATTAATTATGCAATGGGCAAATATACGGTTTCTGAGAAAGCGACAAAGAAATACTAATGTCTCGAAAAATTTTCGAAAACTATTTCTAAAGATTTAATAAGGATATTCCAGTGTCGAAAAAGGAATAAAATAATTTAAGTCGATAAATTGTATTTGAAGCTAATAATAAATGCATTATGAAATAATCGAATAGTTTTGAAAATTTAAAGCGAACGCTGACAAAAATAAGATAAATAAGTCCGGCAGCATAAAAGTAGTTTTCATTTAATTTTCAGTAAATTTTCCAATTTTTTTCACATAAAATTAAAGTGACTTTCAAGGAGAGAGGCAAAAATATGGTAAAAAATTTCGAATAAGAACAAACTCAAATGGAAAACAAACGCAATGGTGTTTCAACGGAAAAGATAAACGTATCGAAACGTGGATAGGAAAGGAGAGTAAAAATAGGGGGGGGGCACAAAAAGCCGAAAGAAGTGCGAAAGGAAAAGCAGAAAGAAACTGGACAACCGGAGTAAGAGAGACAGTAGTAAAAGTTCGCTTCCGCCGGTGAAATATAATTCCGTGCACATTCACGGTTGGATAATCCTCGCGTTCACTTCACATGAAAACTTATTACGGCCCTGGCCGTCGCTGCGTAGTAGCGCCACGCTAACCTTTTTCCTCCCCCTCTCTTCTCTTCTCTTACTCTCTCTCTCTCTCTCTCTCTCTCTCTCTCTCTCTATCTTTCTCACTCGTGCACCTTTTCACTTCAGCGCCAAGCATGACAAGAGCAATTACATTTTTAAATTACGTTACACAATATTAAGCTCTCCCTTCTCTCCCCCGCTGCCTTTCCCCTCTCTCCCCCTCTCCCTTGTGCAGGATTAACGAACAAATGGACTAATGCCTTGGTGAAAACAAAGAGGATAGTAGATGATGAAAAAAAAGATGAGAAAAAGCAGAGGCCCCGAAGTTAAACCACTCTTGTTTTTTCACGAGCTGTCGCTTTTCCTCTACCTGTGTGCGGATTTTTCTATTTTTTCCTCACTGGGCGGCTTTTATATCTTACTTCTACTTCTTCCCTCTACTACTTTAATAATTTGCCTTTTGGGTATGGAAACTTCTTTTCCGCGAGTACAAGTCTTATTAATTCGTTGCTCCCGCGTTTTTCATCTGCATTTTTATTTGTCTTATACGTCGGTCTCCTTAGTTAGCCCCTTCCCAGCTCCCGCGCTATTTCACTTTCTCGACTAATTTTCTTATTTATATTCCGTACCGGAATTATTTGCACTACTTCTTCCCTAGCTTTCTTTGTCGAAATATAAAGAATGTAATGAGCGTTTAGTAAATTAATTACGAAAAGTAAGAAACAGTAACATTAATTGAAACTCGACATTCTTAAAAAATAATTCTCTCCGAGAAAGTCTGCTAAATTATACATCGGAAGTACTGTCGAGATATTTTACCATAATTTGCAATTTTTGCTTTAGTACTATTCAAATTATGTAGACGTCAATTTTTCTCAACAATCCTTCAACATGTACAAGACGAATTATTTTTATTTATTTTTACATGCTGAAAATAACTGATAATTTATCACAAATTCATTAAAAGATTTAATAGATTAAAATTGTTGATTTCAGACTCTTCAATATTTTACCTAGTATCATTTTTTTTTTTTTATCTTATAAATTTATTAAAAGGGAAAAGTTATTATGGAAATTCCATGTCTGCATTGAATATTTTCGACTGCAATTTAAAAATTCCAATTATGCAATGCTCTCGTGACTCGATCTGTTTGTCTAACAAAATGCTTTTTCAACCACTATTTCTTAATAACTATTCCTCCTCAAATTATAGCACGTGAAAGTTCTTGATTCAATTAGATCCTCTCTCTCCCCCCCCCATAATATTAAAATATCAATTTATCTATTTGCTCTGTTCTTCAACGCATTCTCACAAGAAGTCTTCTTCCAATCGGGAAGCAATGCCGACCCAAAAAAAACCACTTCATTGTCCATGTCCACTGATTTTCGAAATCCTCTGACAAAAGCCACCAGGCTACATTGCAATTTCTCGCGTGCAAAGCGGATGCTTTTTTGCGCATTCGCGCAATCGGAAATCGCGACTCGCTCGGTGGTGTCGGAAAACCATTATCGAATGCTCGCTCTACCATTACCGGCAATCGACGGCGTAATATATCACAACAAATTTGATTTGACTTTAATTCAAGTTATCCCCCGCTTTCATCCAAGGAAGAAAGTATTAATTTGTAGGTATCGTGAGGTTTGTGGCGCCTCGCCTCCATGTAGCTCTTCTAAAAAATTATATCTTTAACTTTTATAATCAATTAGGATGAGCTACACCACTCAAATCGAGGACTGTATTTTTGGCTATGGACGTAATTGAGGATGTACACGCTTTGACAACCTTCATTAATGAATCATGGCCTGACATTTAGTAGAGCTTCAATGTCTCGAGTATTAGGATGTGTAGTTGTTCCGCTAAAACAGTTGAAAACAGCCCAAGTATTTTTAATAATTGTCACTATATTTACATATTTTAACACAGTAATATGAGATGTTACGGCAGTTGAGTTGGACAAATTATAAATGTGACTTATATTACCAGAGTTAAAGTGGTCGTAGATTTTATTCATACGACGTTTTCATTCGGTAATAGAAATTAGACAAAATATTATTAGATGTATTTGGAGTTATTTCCACGTAAAATATGTTTCTTTAAGACTAATTCTCCTTTTTTCAAATTAAATTTGCCGTATGACATCTCGAAAAATATTACCCCATTGAAATGTTTAAATAACTTTCGCAATTTTAACCTTTTGATAATGGTAAATATTAAAAAAAAATGGTTACGTGCCAGTTATAATTAAATTGATTATTTAAAAAATGTAACACGCATATTCCTTCTGATTAATAATAATGTTATTTCTGTTATTTTTATTATATTTTCAGAAATATATATAATATTGTGCTTACATTTTCGAATATTATTTTCACATGAGCTTATGAAATGAAATGTAATACTTAACAAGAATGATAAAGACTAATCTGCCTCTAGTAAAGACGTATTAATAAATACCCAATGATGATGATGATGATAACAGATGAAAGCACTAATTCAAAATTTGAATGCAATATCGATTATGAAGATTCTCCATAATTTTTAATGTCTTAATAGGAACTCGATGCCTATCCGTATGACTTTGAATGTGTTTTAATTAAAATTCTGATTCTATTAATTTCACAAACATTAGTTATTAGTAATATACCGATAAAAAAAATAATTAAATTTAATGAATAATACATAAATTTGTATAGTTATGTACATATTTAGCATCTAGATATAAATTTGAATACCTAAGGACTGGTCGTCAAACCATGTAAGACTAATAATTTTACGACACATTACTTAAGTAATTATCTTATGTGTAATTTAGGTTAAGTTGATTCTTATATTATAATGAAATTAATTAAAAGTAAAGGCCGCACTCAGTGGTATTTCGTCAGATTATTCAAAGTTTCAATCGTATTTTAGTGCAAATGCAATTTACAAACCACCAATAGAACGATTGACAGTACAGCAAACACACGTCTTAATTATGTTGTTAGAAATTTGATTAGCTTGTTAAAATACCAGTTAAATTACTCTCAGTTAATTAAAGATAATTACAATGGTACTTTCACGAGAATTCCGTTGAATGCATAAATTGCTTTTAAACATAATACATGCTTGTAGAAGGGCGACAAAAGTCATTTGTGAACCTTTATCAAAAATATTGCGAGACTTTAATAATACAAGAGAATACTCAATTAACGCCGTTAATTTAACAGTGAAATCGAATCAGTCGTCGTCGTGTTCTCGGTAAATCCCCTCGTCGTCCTGAAAAAAATTCGCCCTTTCATTCTGTATGTTCGCATTATCTACGCTCGCATTTAATTCGAAACAACCCCCTTGAACTGAAAACGAGGTGCGCGAAACGTGGAAAACCGCATCGCTCTCACGGCTTTTCGCTCGCATTTGTTTTCGTCCACTTGTGCCTGGAACTTTCGTTGACTCTACGTGTGTAAGCTTTAAGCGAGTGAAAGTATTGTCGGCACCGAAGGGTGGAAAGAGTGTTGAGAGAGGACTTTTTTTTATACCAATCTGTCGGATGTTTGGATTGTTAGGGATGAATTTGGAATGGAACCGCGCACCCGCTCTCTTTGCGACTAATGCAATTATTTTTTGTTGATTGATCGAAATTTCCTTACTGGAGGAGTACTGAAGAATAGTTCAAACAGTGCAACGTGCATGAAGGTGCATGTGCATTGTAAATGCGATTGTAAAAAGCAATCATTCGCACATAGAAACGAAATAATTATTGCAAAACGCGAAGAGGCTTTAAAAAGTTTATGTACAAACTTTGCTCGAGTGGGCGATTAACAATTTACGGGGCGGAGGCGAAAAAAGAGTGAGCTAGAAAAGGGTAAAACGGATAATTGCTATTTAGCAAAGGAGCTGTATTAAAACTTGTTCCATTAGAGTGATAAATGACTAGTTTATCAAGGGATACATCACAATTGGAAATACACTCTCTTTGCCGTGTCAATACCTTTCCATTCAGACGGGTTAAATTAAATAGACTTTTTGTTGGAGAACGAAAGAGAATGAGATTCAGGTAGTTAATAAAGCAAAGCCGAATAAGGAGGAGCTCATGAACAATGCGCCCTCAAGGCAGCGCAAACACATCCGGCCCACCGTATTTAACCCCTCCGAGAGCCGACGTGCACCGTCCTCGCAAATGCGGAAATCAATTACACGGGCCGAGGGCCTTCGAGGTTCCGCAGTCATCCGCGTCCGCCCTGGGGACAACCGAAAATTCAATGAGAGACTGAGGAGGAGATGCGAGGACACGAGGACGCGAGAACGCGAGAACGCGTGACGAGTGCAGCACTCACTCGCGCGCATCGCCTGATTTATTGCCCCCAAAGTCCTTCCGCGTCACTGCCCTTCCTCGGGAGCTGCAATTTCCTGGGGGCGTTTGTGCAAAAAGCCCCGGACGGAGAACTACCGGCGGAATTTCTTGCGAGTGCGAATTCCACTTGGTGCACTTGCCACCGCAACGACGCCCTGAACAATGGTTCCCTAACTTGCGCTGGTGAGTCTGTGTGAGGGTGAGGGGGTGTTTTCCAGGGGTGCTTTCTGACGCGTCGCTTATGTCGAGCATCGTCCACCCGGTTTATCTTGCTCCAACAAGCTTCTGCTCGCTGCCTTCATTTTTCAGGATTAAAGTCGATGCGTCGATGAATTGGATTGGCTAGGAAGTGTATTGGCTAGTGGAGGAGGAAGGTAGGTGAAAAATGCGACGATGGTTTGCGTAATTTTGAACGAATGTAATACCTTAACAATCGGAATTAAAATAATGGCTCGAGACAGTTTTAGTTTAATTTTAGGTTGGCAAGAGTGGAATGACAGATGTAATGTACAGCATTTGAATGTCAGCATTGTTTTTCAGAGCACCGCTACATCAGCGGTATAATCCTGCAAATTTAAATGCTGTGCTTTTCATAACGTTCAAGATGCATAGAACAGAATACAGTGTTTTGCAGCGAATCCGAGAAAAGATGGAAAAATTTAATGCGTAACTTTTCATACGGTTGATTCTCATGCAAACTAGAGAAGAATCCAATATGAATACGAGGCATTTGCCTAATTTGAAAATTCTTTTGGAAAACCCGAGAGCAGGTAAAATTGCTGTCCGTTATAAACAAGTATAGAAGCACCGAACTATTTCCCGAGCCAGCAACTACAATAAACATCCGCATGACAAGTAGAAAAGCAATATCAGCTACAACGGTTTTTATGAAAAATTCAGTCTCTCGATCGTATTTTCCTCGACGAAAAGTCCTAGGTAAACCAGTAAATAGCGAGACCCTTTGCTCTCTACGGAAAATGGAAAAAGATGATGAAACGAAAAATAATGATGAAGGTGCGGAGATAGAAGTAAGAAACGGAGAGAGAGTCAGGCGGAGGAACAAGTGCACTCGATTTAACGCATGAAAGAAGTGACTCTGTTCTCATTGATTTGCAACAAGGAAGCTCGCCATAAAATTCGAGTCTGAGTTTGAGGAGGCGATGTATTTTTGTGCAATTTTTTGGAAAACCTATTGGGGCAGATATTATTAAAGATGCGAAGCCGATGCCGGCGCGAAACTATTAGTTACTACAATTGTATTTTTCTTGCATTTGTATTTTAAAGAGTAAGAAAGAGGCGGAATAATTTAAAGAAGTAGGACTGGCAGAGCCAGTGTACACTCGTTGTATACCCATTGTATACTCGGTGTGCTCACGGTGTAGACCCGGTAGGCTGGGGAGTTTTCACGGATTTCTATTTTCAATTGTTGAGCGCATTGTATGTCAGCGACACTGGCGCGCACTCGACTCACTTGGATGGACACGAAAGGCAGGCATCAAACGATACGAAGACAAAAAAGAGTAACAGAGAAGAATAGGGAAAATGCGGTAGTGGTGCTTGTCGGCGACATCGTCCTCCTCGTCGGCGTCCCTGAGAGAGGGACGCCTCGACATTTACAAACATCGGCAGTCCTCGACAGCCGTCGAACTGCCGGTGTCGCGAGGACCTTTCGCCTCTCTTCCTTCCTCCTTTTGTCCCATTATGCTCAACATATTTTGTCAACACCATGGCCTCTTCTCGTGTCATTATCGTGTCTTTAAAAAACCTGCGACCTTGACGCGGGGTGGTAGGCAGCCCATCCCGGCTTTTCAAAAATTGACGTGCCTCTGACATCCTCTTTTCTTGTCTGCCTTGTTTACTTTGCCCTGGATCCCTTTGTTTTGACAGGACGAAGTTTTCAAATGACGCTCTTTTTAATACGTAATCACGGCTCGAATGAAAGGATTGCGTCCTTTTTCTTCGTGTCCCTTTTCTTCGATTTTCAATATTCTTGTTTTTTGATTTCAGGTGACAATTGAAGTAACCAGTCAAACATTTGCATTTGCTTGAAGCTTCTTTTAATTGCATCTCAAATAAAATTTTAGCGATTTCTTGCTTTATAGCAAATAGTTATTAATTCATTTGTCGAAAAACTGGAATCTTAAAAGTAGATGATTCGCATTCCAACAGAGCATTACGCAATATTGAAATGGGAAAAAACGAGAGGAGGGAGGGTGCACAATTTAAAGCTTCATCAAATAGGCAATATATTAATTTGAAGCATGTCACTTTATAAAAATAAAAACGGTTTCTACAGCTCTATAATTATCTCATATTATGTTACTTTTAAAATACACGTGTTTCCCCTCGTAATGTAACTATAATTATACTTTTTACGATATTAATCAACACATTCAAATCTCGATCTTTGATGTAGATGAATATTTTTATAGATCGTTGATTTTTCATCAAGTTTGTTTATTCTAGATCGTACCGTTCTTGACAAAGAAAAAGTTAATTTTTAAAACGCAGGAAAATAATCACCACTGCTGAAGATATAATTGACGTTTGTTAAAAGAGTACTGCGAACCGTTGGAATACAATTTTGTGACTTGGTAAATACCGAGTTTTTCATTCAAGTAATATTCAAATGCTGAAAAAGCCGTTGAGAGAAAAAGTCAACCGATTGTCGCTCCAGCGATGGCATACTCATTTTATACCAGTGAAAGCCGATCGCGAAACAGTCAATGAAATCGCTCGATACTTATAATTTTCGGAAGAAGAAAAGTATTCGCTTTCCTCTCTAAAAGGACTCCCAGACATTGAATTAGCGCCGTGGCCGCCACCACGATGGCAATTTAAAGGGACAAGGGGAACGAGCAATTGAAGCAAAGAATGAAAGCGTCGATGAAAAATCTATTTCCCGAGGAGTTTCTTGGCGGTGTTCTTGGTTTCGCTTTTTTTCCTCTCTTGTTTTTACTTCTCCTCACTCGAGCAGACGGCCTTACCTCTTTGCCTCAAGCTTCTGCCTCCCGGACAAATCACGTGCATTTGAAATTAATTGAACCGAGCAGGGGTGCGAGCCGTCACAATGTAACATTTGTATGGCCAAGATTAATAATGCCACGTCGCGTGTACAGAGGAACAAATGACTGGAAGACAGAGGGAGGGAGTAAAAGAGGAGATAAAGAGGGTAGGTGGGTGAGTGTCCCTGTGGAAGGGCCCGAGCCAAAGCCTCCAGAAGTCGAAGGCGCGAGTGTCGGCATGTTTCGCGAACAAAATAAATTGCTTTCAAAGTATTTCCTCGCGCATTCCATCACTGGAGCCGCGTTTGCGTCTGTGGACTGGTAGGTGCCACGCACACACGCCCCCACATACGCGCACTCAAGTGTTTGCAGATTGTGCGATCGACTACGAAGCAGGGGAGTAAACGCTCATTCAAGAAGAGACCGGTCGACCCTGAGCACAGCGCCATAATTTTCTTTGTGTTCCTACGACGATAAAGCCTCGGCTCATTGTGTCCTAACCAAGAAGTCTCTACTTTCCTTTGATAAAATACAAAATTGCGTGAATTGTTTTGTTAGGGAAATTTTAACTCCGCAGTGATTTATACTCCGTGCTTCGGGTCATTATTTTTATACGCATTCAAAGAAATATTTCGATGTTTATACATTTTTGCATAAAACTACAAATCGTGTATTGGTAGGTTGGATTGCAGTTGCTCAGACTTGTAAGAGGCTGGTGTGCCAGTATGTTCATGTTTTTTAAAATAATTAACATTAGTCAAAACTCACAACGTCGATTTGAACACAGCACCCGATTTTACATTTGCATATACTCATTCGAGGGAAATCTGTATTATCGACCATACATTGCAAACTGGCGTACCGACGACTATACATTCGGGATATATTAGTTCTGTTGGATTAAAATTATATCATTTATATTTATGATAAAATAAATCTCATAAATTGTAAACTTTTATAAATATTTAAAAAATTAATAATTAAATAGTAGATTAATTTATCGATTAAATTATATCAAGGACAATTGGTACACAATGATACATTAGTATAATATTATGTATTTACTTACTATACTTTACAGTGATACATTATTAAATTACGTGAAAAACATATTTTTAATTGAAGAGTTATTGTTTTAGATTATGTTTGCTAAATATTTGTATGTTTTATTATACATTTACAATTATAATATTGTAGCATCTGTCACGTAATGTACTTTCATGAATTAATTTTGAATTTATTAATTTTTTAGACTTACAAAATATAATCAGAAATTCATTATTTTATTGATTTTATTATAATCTAAACAAGTCCTCATATTTATGTTCGGTATATACCTCAATGTTTATCTTATATTTAAAGAATTTCATAATAATTTTTTATGAATAAAATTATTTGAAATACCCGATATTTTCGTATATATAAATTAGAATGAGAATCCGATATAGATTTAATAAGAAAAAAATTTTTCGTTTTTAATTTTTTTTGATAAAATAATTTTTTGCCAATGCTTCGACAAGTGATGCGTTGTCAAGGCTGAATAAATGTATTAAGATTTATGTAGTAATTACAATAATATTTTAGTTTTATTTTAACACAATATTAAAATAATTTAACAAAATTTAAGCTATATAATAGGACATGTGTCGCTTAGTCAATGTTACACCAATAATGGACATTACAGTTTTCAATTTGTAAATCGATGTAAAATTATTTTTTTTAGATTTTTTTTGGATTGTTGACGTATAATCGTAAAGTATGCTTTGGATATATCGAAGTAAAAATCCTAGTCTGACGTTGATTTTTTTTTCTCAATAGGATATTGTATTTTGTCCAGTTTTTCAGTAGCGTGATAGTATATAATCTAGAAGAAGTTGAAATTCTATTGGGGTAGTGGGTCCGGTGTGTATTAAGAAAAATGAAAAAAAAAAAAAAAGATAAATTTTTATTTTCATTACATCCATATCGGATCTTTATTCTATTTATTTATACATAAATAATTTTTTATCAAACATAACATACTATGATACAAATTTCGATTGTTAGATTAGTCGTACCATTTATTAAAATATAATTTATACAAGAATAATTAAACATTTCCCCACTACGCAATTATGAATATTTGTATACGCTTTTCGAATTAAGAAATCATTTCAACGAAAAAAATTAAAACTAAAATTATTATTATTATTCTAAAATAAATATTTATTTTTGATTTGAAAATAATATAAGCGTGTCTCTCACTATATTCATGAAATATGGTCGCAAATCAATTTGTTAAAGACGTACTAGAAACTCACAATCGTTAATGTAATTCAAGTTTAACTAACCGGCTATCAAATGCGACGCAAGTTACACAATTCTGTACTATAGAATTGTGTTATAGCCCTTAATTTACAATTAAATAGTAACTATTAATTAAAAGGATGCATGATTTAAACAAAATATTATTAAATTACTAGTAGCAATTATAGGAACGCATATTGGATAATAAAACCAAAATTTTATATCATCAATTTTTTTATAATTAAATAAGCTCAGTTTCCATTATAGTTAAAAAAAATAGAACATTTTTATCTCATCATTGTACATCAATTTATTGAAATTAATGAAATCTCTGAAGAATTCCCCAAAAATATTTGATTATACCCCAATGAGTATATTTGTTTTTCTCAACTCGTTGTAAAGGCAATATCAGACCGTTTTTTTATATAATTCTAAAAGTGTAATTTTATGAACCAGTGATGAAACTATTTTATATGCATCCTAAAATATTTTATAATTGAAAAATTTTATATTTATTTCATTGCGAATATTTATACAACAGATTTAAATTTTTGCGTTATCATTTCTTTTTATTCTACTTCACTCATTCTTTGCTCAACCGAATGAGTGTGTATTACGATGAGTTGTGAAAATTATAACCTGTAATGGACGACTATCGTTTTATATTCAAGTTTAACGTATAATTTGTTTTTCGCAAGTCATTTTTCTTATGTTCAAGTTGAAGAAATTATTTCATTAACTCTGGTTAAATTTTTAAGTGAATTTCATCATTAAATTTATAAAAGTTTTTTGTAGGAAAATTTAGATAACGATACCAGATTAAATAAAATTAAACATTTTTAAAATGTAATATTAAATTCGACAAAGTCGATTTTTTATTAATTAATATTGAAATTTGAGAATTGTGGATGTAAATAACAGTTGCTACCAAAAATTCTTCCTTTTTTAATACCCAAAATGTTTATATAATACGTTGAAGAACATTTAAACTAATGTTGATAGACGGCATTCGTTATTGCATAATAAAGGGTGAATTAAATATCTATCAATTATTTTACACCCTTCCAAATTGTCAACGGAGAAACAGGAATTAACTGAGCAGCAAAACCGGAGAATCTTCAGCTTTGCATCTAAGACGGTATTTACGTAACTTAATAACGTCACACGACTAAACAATTAGCGCTCAAGTCCCCAAGCGATTATGGACAAACACAGCCCAGCTTCCTAATAACTGATAAATATTCACGATCCATTGAATCTACTCTGAATGTACGTATTCCTGAATACACAATTCTTTATTAAAGGAAAACTGATGGGTAAACATTGATTCTGTTGTCACATGACTATGTACCTGGTAGATAATGTAGTTTGTCAAATACAGTTAAACACAAAAGTGAGTTCAAATTGTAATAAAATTTTTGTCGCTAGAAAATAAATCTACCAAGAAATAAATCTACCAATGACAATAAATCAGGACAAGCTGATTGACTATTTAATCGTCATTTTAAGTCGGGAATAAAGTAGCTATAAACTATCTTTGCACAATCGACCGATACCGACAAACAGATTTCGATGGTAAATAGATTGTAGCGCGAGAGGCGAACCAGTAAAACATCCGATAAACAACAAACTGACAAAATAGTTAACTGGCTCGGTGCTCTCAAGCAACTTTGGTACACCGGGGATTTTGAGGATGTAGCTCTGTGCATTGAGTAGCAAGACGGTCTACCGACTTTGAGGCGAGGAACCCTCGGGGACGGAGAGCACTGAGAGGAAAAAAGTCAAACCAGTACCGGATTTGCATGCCGAAAACCTATTTTAAATAACAGATTGGTGGTGCGGTGCGGTGCGATGTCGTCGTCTCCCTCGACGACCGGAGATTCCCGAGATCGAGGCAAGGAGACGACGTTGTAGCAGTCACTAGCTGGAAGGGGAGCCACCTCGTGTGATCTCTTCTCGCACTCGCGTCGAGGAAGAGGATCACGACCCCGACAAGGAGCGTGACGAGGGAAGTAGGAAGCAGTTTCACTGCCGTCTCCCCAGGCACCCACGCTGGGGAAACGGCCCGAACTGTAAAACCGACAAGAAGGGGGGGGGGATCCGTCGAGGCTTATTTCCCCGGATTCTGAAGACCCGAGGTTTCGAAATATGGCGGTACATGATCTGTATTTAAGTGGCGCTCGACGGATTTTCAAAATTGATTCGGGCTAAAGTAGAGTTATCTTGCACCTGGGGAGTGAGCCGAGCCAATGATCTTTTGTGGGGAGTCTGGATGTTCCAGAAGTTTTGTGCTGTTAGCGGCGATCAAATGTCGACTCGAGAATTTCCTTTGATTTTATTATGTTCCCACTGGATTCCAGTGTTGTAAGAGAAACAGAATGGGCTACACGACTACATTACAAGTACCCTAAGTGAAGAAAATGAGATAATAATGGTTTAGTGTATTAAAAATGAGCTTTGAGATTAATATTTGAATAATGTTTGAATAATATCGGCATTTCCGAAAGACAATGTATGTAGATTAACGAAATGAATGGAGGGTCGTTGCTAAAGGGATTCTATTGAAAAACCTTGTTTTAATTGCTTTTGGTAATGAGAAATGAAAATTACTTTTATGCGAATTTCTATTAAAGTTACAATGTAATTATTCTTAAATGAACACTTCCTTTGATATCATTGATAATACGCTAGGATTAAGGAATTTCGTATTGTACGTGATGAAGGAGTAATTATAAAACGACAATTTACTTTATTCCGCGAAATGCGAGCGTGTATTTTCTTTTTGCCATTATTTTTCCATCTATAATTTAATTTTGAAGCGCATGTTTCTGCGCTGGATCAGGAAAGCAACGGGATAATTAAATGTTGATCCATTTGATTTGGGAGCTCCACAGGCTGCTCATACCTCGAAATTAATAAGAAACAAGAGATTAATGGCAAACGTGTTGTGGAGGCGTAAGAGAGCAGGGATGAAAAAGTTCTCACATGGGTTTAACCGAGATTTCGAGTAGCCTCACGCAGATAGTCAATAACCAAGACAATAGAAAAAGTCATCGGCTCACCATTCCAAAGCAAACCGCAGTTAGGCACTTGAAATCAAAATGCAAAATCGCCTGGGAGTGAGTCAACCAATAGAGGCCTACGTGACCATCCTCGCCTCTTCGCCACGCCGAGTGCGAGATGGTCCCCCCAGGCATCACCGCAGCCAAGGAAAGAGATTCGAATAGTCGGTGCCTGGCCACATTTCCCAAGACCTTGAAATTCTTTTGGCTTTGAAAACGCGAGAGCCAGAAATCGCCAGCGACAGGGTTGAGACAAGGGATGAGAGGCGAGAGAGAGAAAGAGAGACGTTAAAGAGAATTCTCCCTCTCTCTAACCAACTCTCATCTCTTCCTGTCCCCCACCCCAACCACCCCTCGACGCGATCGACTCGTCTCTTTGTCTCCCAGTTTTATCCCGTCTCTCCCTCAAGGAAAAGCCCTCGCCTCGGACTTGGCTTATTCAAACGGAGGCTGCGCTCCTGAGTAATCTCGTTATTATGCGGACGAATTTCGAATTTACCGAGGGGTCTATTAATGTTTGTTTTTCATCCAGGGTAGCGTACTGTGCCAACCAGCCCTTTGGAGTCGCTTAGGTTGGCTCTTCTCTCATATCCAAGAGTCTGTGTAAGCAGTTGGCCGGATTTGACGCAGTTTTCGCGCCCCTCGATTCGTCTTACGCAGCTCAGCTTTCTTTCTTCTTTTACTTCTCATTTTTTGTCAACCAAGAAGGGCAGCGTCGATTACCGCTACTTTGGACTGATTAATTCATCCCTTATAGTTTTTTGTCTTCTTCGCCTCTTTCTCATTTTACCATTATTCTTACGCGCTGATGCCTCTGAGATGCCGAAGCAATTTAAACTTCTTGTTTGTAATTTTCTTCTTTTGAGGATAAGCCTCGATCATCGAATGCGATCATGATTAAGATTTACGGATTGAAGTTTTAGTTGTTTGTAACTGAATTGCGGTCTTTTCCATTTTCCCCGGCAGTCAAATTGACTTGATAGGAATTTACGGAATATTGAACAAGTTTCTCAAAGGCTTCTTTAATGAGCATTCAATAAGAATTTTCAAGACAGGACTCGCCATTAATCTCATGGAAATAATTATTAAATATTTCGATATCGATGCAACGAAATATCTTTACGTAACTAGTTATTAAATACTTTATGCTAATATCTTCAATTTTGTGTATGAGCTGAATATCTTGGACTAAAACCAGTAGATTCTATTTCTATTGTAATTCATTTCACACTCAAAACACTAATTACATTTGAAATTCCATTAATATTTTAGTAAATCCCAAAACAATGTGTTAGCAAGATTACCCAACTGGTTAAGCAATACCCATTGTTCTTTTAAACATAATCTTAAAATTTACTCTAAATCTATCAATCATCTTGGCAATGGATTTATTTTCAAAAAGATTTGTCACTTCCATTCTTAAATAATCAAGTGTGTTTAATTAACTTTTAACGAATGCCTAATTTTTCTTTTATACAACAATTTTTAAACATAAATCACGCATTGCAATTGAGATTGAAATGTAGAGGAATATCAAAAAGGAAAGAAGAGAGAAAATAGAAATGAGAAAATGTACGAAAATTGCAATGAATCGGCAACAAAGTTGAAAAAAGAAATAAGAACAAAGCATGAAAAGCAATTTCCATGAATTCCAAATAATCCCACGACTCATCACTCCTCTGCAGATATTCATTGTATTTATCCTGTCAGTGTCAGGTTGCTAATCAGAACGAGCAAGAACATATTAATGAAAAAAAATGAAAAGGAGAATAAGCGAAAGGACTATTGAATGAACAATGCATGATAATCACGTCAACAAAATTCACGCATTCTTTCAAACACATGCGATTATTTTACTCTCTTTTTTACCGACTGTACCACTCAAAAAATAGAATATAACCTCTTCGCGATCTTTTGATCACGTTGCTCTCCAAATTACACCGAGGGTCTCATATTTTATTAAGTGAACTCCCTCGGCCTCTTTCTAATATTTTGTCCTTGTTACTTCTTTGCCCATACACTATCAGTTTTTAATATAAAAGAATTCTTACATAAGAGCCTCAATAAGTGAATTCCTTCAATACGTAAATAAAATAACGTGAACGAGTCACTCGCTTATGTACACGAATGGCAGAGTGACAGAGACGTCGGGCGAGTTAAATTTGGAAGTCTCGATGGATCGTCGATAGTACTTGCCAAGAGTACGATTTTCAGCTATTTATATATGTGGACTCACACGAATTGTTGAAACTCACGAGAAACGAAAAATACTTTGGAACAATGAGGTCAAATTACTATTTCATTTGTGCAGTGAGTCTCTTAGCCGGATTAAAATCATTTTACTGTGGTGAATATCTGTTTTAAAATAGAGATTGAAATAATAAACTATTTAGCTTTTGACTGTCAAAACTTACTTATAATAGAAATACTTTAAATCTTTACGATTAATGCTATTCCTCTACATCTGCAAAGATCATGTTATAAATGAAAATATCTTGTAGTTAAAAGTTCAATCATTCATTGTTGGAATTGTTGGAAAATTAAATGTTTCGTATCATATATATTGAATTAAATTATAATGTATTATTGAAATTCTAGCGATATTTTATTATACGATATGCATTGCCCTTGTTAATTTACAGTTTCAATTTCTTCAAACGAACTTAATTCAATGCTTTTTAGAATTAATGAAAAATTAAAACTGGATTAAATCCATTACTATAGAAAATTTTTTTGACAAATGACTAAATTCATTCAAATGAAAGAATGTATCTTATTTATGAATAATTGAGTACATTTTGCGTCTTTTTTGAATTGCAAAAGAGAAAAATGTTTTATATTTTTTTCACAATATTTCCAAAAATATATATTAAACTTTATGAGTCATTTACACTAATATATTCAGATTGTACATAATGTCTATACCTAAAGCAGTTGATAAAGTATTGTATGTGTTAGTGAATTAGTACCGTGCAGTTATACATAAGTTAATCTAAATACAGTAATGGATCATATCGTATTCATGAATACATAATATATTTGTATCAAAGTTTGCTCTAAAGATATTTTTTCTATTTAATACAACATAGAAGGTAAATAAATATACTCGACAAGTTGATAGCAAATTTTGTTGTAAATAAATTGCTTTTACCTTTAATAATATTATTCATTATGATTCAACAACATTTTTATTATATATGTGAGTTGTTTTTCAATAAAAGTAAAAATACCAATTTATTATGCTGACCTCTTAGCATTTTACAATTTTATTATTTTTTTTGAACCCTAAAAATAACTTTTAAAATACAGAAATTAAATTTTATCAAGATTAAAAGAATTTAAAACCATTACTTTTTAACTTTTCACTTAACATCCTCAATACATTGCGTCAGTATTAGATTAAAAATAGCAATTTTAAAAATAAATTGCTCGGATGGTACCGCTATCGAATTGAATAATGTTCCCTTTTTTCTAAAAGATTGATAAAACGTTCCAATAATAATCAAAACTTGTTAAAAAAATAATAGAAATGGTCAATTAATTGCATGTATATAAATAATAAACGAAAACTGTTTTATTTCTTTTTTTTTTTTATTTATTTATTATTTAAAAAATATTGTCTATCTTGTATTTCACACGATTTATTTGACATGATATTTTAAACGCTGTATTATAAATCAGCAATTAAAAAATGTGTAATCCATTGATTAATTTTACATGCATGTATAAGATGAATTAGTTTTGAACAACGATAAAATGACTCGTATCGTACATCAAGAAATTCCTGTTAAAAATAAAAAATAAAATTGTGAAAGTCAATGCACATCCAACATTAATTTCATAACTCTTATGGATTGTCGTTATTAATAAAGTCAAAATGTAAGATTGATTGCACAATAAACAAATCTTTTGAATGCACTAACGCATTTAAATTTATGAAAATAAGTAGAAATTTATTTTCTTGATTAAAATAATAAGTTTGTGATTCATAGAATAGAGAAGACGCTCGCTGTAAAAATGAGACGATTTAAAATGGACACGTAAAATGTTGTGAAGCAACGCATCCACTTATGTGTCCGCTCTTGTTACTCAGTAAATACTTTTGCTCATTTGTGTAATCTCCTGCGCAGTAAAAAAGCGTGAACGTCTGATAATCTTTTTAATGAAGAGAGAGTACACGAGCGTGAATCTCGTGAAAAACTTTTATAAAACCCATCTCGCACATCTCGTGCTCGCAGGATAGCTTGTGATACACAAAATACATCGTCGCTCTCGAATCTTACCACGAATTGGACAATCACCTACATCGCAGGCATAAATTTCGGGCCGCGCGCGTATAAATTACAATAAATCAACCGTTCCTCGGAATCTCAACAAATTTGCTCGACAATTAACACGCTGTGACCTTCCTCTTTTTGTCCCTAAGCCAAGGCTAAACGAACTCCTGGTACGCGTGTGTGCGCTCAAATCGCTAATCCGCTCTCGAGCTCAGCTTTTCCAGGTGCTCCCTTCCTTTATTTTCCGAGCATCCGCGGGAACTCGGCAAAATTGACGCACGAGTTTATTTGAGCCACTCTTGCGGGCCAGAACGACGCCGAATTACGCCTCGCGCGTCCTAACATGGGAAATTGACGGAGGGTAGACCCGGTGCTACGCATATCTCCGCGGGAACAAGGGAGACGAGACGGGGATGACAGAAAGGAGATGATAAAATCAGAGTTGAAGCGCAACGGGTAATATGGATGTAAAGAGAGGAGAGGAGAGAAGAGAGAGAGAGAGAGAGAGAGAGAGAGAGAGGGAGAAAATGAATGAGAATGAAGTTGAGAGGGGATTTGGTTTGCTCATTTTTTTCCTTTTCAATTGTATTGTGCTGCCTTGGATCGAGAACGAGGGAATCGTTAGAGTATATTAATAAGCTTCTGGTTAGCTGTAATAATATTTCTCCGTGATTTATTTGCAGTGAAATGCCTTATTTCCTGTTTGTGTGCGAGTGTGTGTGCGCAGAAATTAATATCGTCGAGAATGCTCACAAAAAACTTACCGCATTAGCGTAGAATGTAATTTATGAGTAATGTCTGGACGTTAAACTACTGGAAAATATTGAGGAAATACATCAGCCACCTTAAAGTCGATGATTTTATTCCGAACCTAATCGAATAGTTTGTTCATGTTGTGGACGGAGGACGCCAAGGACAATATAATTGCTCGTCATTTTAATGCTATAAACGGTGGATGTTAATCTAACAATATTGAGGTCGCAAGCCCTAAATGAGAAACAGTATACTGTACAATTGAAAGGACGATTAAAAATCGAAAGCATATTTATCGATAATGAAAAGAGGTCACTGCCAAATGGATCCCTGAGCACAATCGAAGCATTTGAATTTTAAGTTTTTCAGCTAAGTCGGAGAAATTGTCGGGCGTTTTAATAAGTATAATAAGGGCTCGAATAAGTATAATGTTTTTAATAGAGGAATTACGGTGTGGTGTCCATTTTCACTGCACTTGAAAATCGAGAATTCAATGACTGGAGCACGCGCTTACTTTGACACATACAACTGCATTTTTGGAGCGCGATTACAATGCTAAACGGCACATAATGCGCTTGAAATTTCTCAAAGCTGCTTCTCCCAGACTGGGGTTTGCAGACTCCGAGAATAGCGCCGACGAATTGAGGAAACGTCACTTACCACTGTCTCTAAACCACAGGGGCGGTTATTATCCAGGTACTTCTCGATACATCAACACCCGGTCTTGGGCAGGCCAACATTTATTTTTATTTACACCTCATCTGGATTGAAGTAAGCGCACCAACACCAAGACCAGTCTACCTTTTGTCTACTTGTCGAACTCGGGTCGACGACAATGGGTACGAAGTGAAGCGTGAACGCAGCGAGTGGTAAGATTCGACGACAGGGAGGGGAAGAGGGAATACGGAGATACGGAGATACGGAGATACACAGATGAACAGATATACAGATGCAGAGATACAGAGATGCTGCTCCCTATTCGGCGGTTCGATCCCTCAACGCGTAGGTTGAGGAAGACGATTCGAGCCGCGAAAACCAAACTGAATACGGTATTAGGGAGCAGTGACGGGTCTGGGACGCAGGCTCGGAAAAGGACGGAAGATGCTGCGAAGGGCACGTAACGCATGGCATATTGCCGAGGATTGTGTACACGTAGCCACGGGAATATTCATCCTCGCACGAATATTGCCGGGATTATGTGTGTGTGAAATATCCCCTTGGTCCTTTGTCTTTTGTGCGCTTCCGAGGATCCTTGAGAGAGGTCGTACGGACCGCGTTATAATCGACTTCCGCTCTCTTCTCCTCGCCCTTTTCTATCACTTCGTCTCTGTCTCTGTTTATTTCCTACTATCTCCGGCTCGTAACAATGTTGCCAGCATTTCTCAAGAACCACTGCCCTTTTTTGGCCTTCCTTCCTTTTTTCACTTTCTTTCACATTTTTCTTCTATTTTTCCTTTTTGTCCGGGGTGAGCCTTTGTTACGATAAGAATGCGTCAGTGCCAGACTAGATAAAACTTGGCGCGTTGTTTATCCTTTAATGCCGAGAGTACCATCGTCTTGTTTCGCTTTAATAAAAAGAAAGAGCGGACAAGAATAACCATCCCGTTACACTTTACGACGGTATCATTGAAAAAAGTCAAAATGAAGCAGCAGCCAGCTTAAAAAGGGCCGGAATCAATATAAATTATTGGTTTTCCCAGCGTTTAAATCAATCAGAATTCATTATTTCCATTTCCCGAGTGCACCTTATGAATAAATCACTTGGTTTCCCAGTGACAGGAAAATGGTGGCGTTTTGCCTTGTCTGTTTACTCCTCTAAAATACGAACGCCTGTATTAATACATTTGCGTTTACTGTGCGCCCTTTTGGTAAATACACATCATTTTGTAATTGTACTTTCGTAGTGAAAAGGTAATTATTGTAAAAGAAATTCTGGTTACATTGGATGCTCCTACTTTCCATGAAATTGCTGGAATCTTACAAATTAGGTTTCCGTTGAAACATTTGACAAAGTACGTAAACCGGCAAGCTTCTACTAAAATGAACTCCAATATTACTCTGTGTTCGACAAAAGACTTATTAATCATCATTTAATATTTCATATTTTTATCAACGTATTAAATTTGCGACTACTGAAAAAGCTTGACCTATATACAGTCCTCGGAGTGGAGTAAAAGCGACGAAAGTATTAAGCCGTTTAAAAACATTAGCACTTCACCAAACGAACCATTTCATTTCGATTTAATTTGAAAATGAATTATAGCTTGTGTTCGTTCATTTGCGAAATTAACTTGATTGAATCTCTTGACGCTGTGCATAAACTTTTATCTCGACGAGCAAGAGCTTTATCGCTTCTTACGCTGACTCCATCAATATCGATCGAGCGCTATTCATATTGCATTCACCTTTTTTTTTTATACGTAAACTAATAAAGTTCCCGATATTGATAGCTTGAGTTTACAGCGTCAAGGAGACCATTGATATCGGTGCAGGAAAATTCAAGCTGCGAGAAGAAAAAACAGCAGTTGGTTGTTTGACGATATTCCTGATATCAAAGTTGCCGCCAGGGTCTCTACGTGTGTGCGTACGCGTAGAATAAAGGAAGATGGAATACAAAATAGAAGAAAGAAGGTCAGAGGTTATCGCTCGAGTTGGCGATAAGTTCTTGATCTGTGAGTTTATTGGCGATAATAAATGTGACATCACGGGCGTCTCTCTTCACTTCATAAAATATTTATTAATTCAGTGTTGTAGCGTGTACACGATATTTTTCGGCTCTAACGCACACTTTATCATTCTAAAATAATGAAAATTATTGGAAGATGTTGTGTTAAAGTTTAATCGTCGTTAAAGTCGTTAAATGATGGTATTATTATATTGTTTATTCTTTCATCGAGTGACGATTTCGTCGGAATGTCTTGATAAACAATTTTATTGCCTGTACTAAAATTGCACGACAACGTGATACATTGTGTTTCGTTTGTAAAAATTATAAAATCTCTTAAATGTATTTTCATCAAACTTTTTGTGATGTTAATTCATCAGTTGTTAATACACTCAACACTATCGTTAATTATTAAAATCTCTTACGGAAACTTAGGAAGCAATCATTATAAACTGTTTGAATCCGCACAAATAATACAATCTAGCAATTTAATAAAAAGAACGGTAAGCATTTTTGATAATGCACAAGATGGCTATTTCATATGAAGAAAGTTAATCGGCAAATGTAAAGGAATGTCATTCGAATTTTTAATCAATATTCAACCTTTATTATCCAAAGTCTTAAAGTCGAAAATTGGATGAAAAGTCAATGAAGCTCACCCCCTCAAGGGCAGCCAAGCAGCGGTTATAGTTTCCAACCCAAATTTCACGCAAAAGTTTAAGTAGTTCCTTCTAAGTGCGCACTTCTATCTCCAACTCTCTTTTTCCCTCGATTCCCCGCATCACTCGGCTCTCTCCGCCACCAGTCTCCTCTTGAAAGGGTGGATCAGGATCGACGGAGATGCAGAAGCGGCGCCGATTAGCGTGGCGCATAATTATTTTCGTGAACGCTCTCGCTAAATTGTATCACGCTAGACTCGTCGCGGAGAAAAGCAGCTCATTTCCCGACGCCTGAATCTCGTCGGCGTTATTCGCAAGGACGAGGTTCATCATTCCGCTCGAAGTCTCCTGGTGGGTGCACCTCGAATTAGGCCCGGAGCAGCTTAATTCCATTCGAGGGTCGAAGGTTGGGGCTCGAAACTCGCAGGCGCTCCAACTTTTACAAATAGATCTCGACGAGTGCGACCTCCGTCACTACGGCGTCAGCACTAAACAAATACGCCACTCGGATGCCTAAAGGGTAATTGAATTTCCCCTCACGGCGTTATTAAGAAGTAAATGCGCACTTAGTAGGGCCTCGGGAGAGTCTCATTTCTAGCTTCCGACCTCGATTTGGGCCGCTTTTACTTTTCCTTGTAATGCTAATATGGAGGCGTTATTAAGCGAGGGCCAATGTCGCTGTTTTCGAGGAGGGACACGTAATTGATATGAACGATGTCTATTTTGGGCGTTTCAATTTCGCCGATAAGCAAGCGTCTTATTCGAGAGCCTAAAAGCGGTATGTTTAAATATTTTTTTTCCGACTTCTCAGAGTAGCCTCCTAGTGCCCTCCGACGTTCGCCAAAGTGCTTCCGCGAATTTCGGATCCACAAACGCGTCTTTCAATTAGAAACCACTGGTTATTCAATTGTTGCCCTTTCGTGAATTTTATTTTAGAAAGTTGCACTGGTGCTTTTATCCTTTGTTACTGGAGCGACGAGTGTGTGGATGTGGTAACTTGCCACGCATGAACGAAATTGCTAATTGCGGTAAACGACTATTGGAATAAAAACGAGGCAATAAATATACGAGGTGAGATTCTGTCTCGTGCGCCCTCCCCCGCTCGTACTTGTTTTCGTTTTATTGAAAGTACTTGAGTGAAATTGGCTTTCTTTGAGCAAAGACTCGCATGTCGACTCGTATAGAATGTACTTTCACCTCGGGCCACCCGATAAAGCACAGCGCACACAACTCGTCAAGTGCACTTTCTATTTAACTTGTTTATCGGCGGATGAATTTCTCAATTTCAAAACCAATAATCGGGGAATAGGAATAATAAATTACTAGTGCGCGCGTTTACAAGTGGCGTTGCGCAACATCAAAACGCTACTCCGAGTGAGCGCATAAATTTATCTCGAGCAAACAATGCCCACTCCACAATAAAATTAAAACGTATACGGAGTGGAGCGTCACTCGATGGCACGGTCGCTGACTCCATAAATAAGCGAGTAACGTGCACGTTATCAGCGATGTAAACTTTGCAGATAGGAATCCGCAAAATGTCGGTAAACTTGCCCGCCCCGCTGTTTAATTCAAAAGAGCATCCATCACGTGAAACTCATCATCGCTAAAACTAATCAGTGCGCCCACAACACGCACACACGCCCAGCCTCACGCAACCTCACGCACGACCGCCCTGATGCACTCGATAGAAGACGTCACGACTTGCTTGCCAACAGCTCCCGGATTAATTTCAAAGGGCCACTCGTCCTTACTTCTCTCTCTCTCTCTCTCTCTCTCTCTCTCTCTCTCGTCCCCCCTCCCCCCTCTCCAACGGATACACATGGAATGCGCAGCCTCCGGAACACTTGTCAAAGGGTTGTCCCTACAGGCACTTGACGTTTTCATGCACTGGATGTTGTAGCTGCGTTGTTGTTCCTGGCATTTTTGTTATTATCTGTGCACTCCCCACCACGAATTGCATGGACGACACGGAGTCAAGACCTCGAAGTTATTCCGCTCCTCCCGGCGATTTAGATATTATTCATCGCGGCCCAAGTAGGTAGTGGATAATGGATAGGCGCTTGGCTTTAAAGACACGCTCATTCCCAACCCCTTCCGCCCCATTTTTCATTACGGAATAAAGATTGTTCGGCAATCGCGATAAAGGCTCTAGGCATTTGTAGTGTTTACGCTTCGGTTGGTAACAAGGCGAACATCCCCGTCGTAAACTGCTTGCACTTCAATATCATGATGTCGATTTCATCGGAGTGGAATGTCTTTTTAAATTGACGTGTAATCCATGGATTCGTGATTGTTACTCGGTAATTCAGGGGCATCCACCAAGCTCATATCCCCAGGAATTGCCTGGGACGAGCTGCGTTTAATTTTGATTAAATTAAACTTTTGTTTACGTGGGGTTATTCGACAACAAATATGAATAGCCGAGGAAGAGAAGGGATAGATAACGAAATGAAGGACTGAAAAGTTTGTTCTATGAGAGAGAGAGAGAGAGAGAGAGAGAAAACAAATCGAGAAATGTGAGACATACATGGCTATGCTTGAGCTCAAAGAGTGCAGGGATTAATGAGCGACCGTCGAGAGCATAACTGAGCTTGTACTCGTACTGGTATTCGTACTCGTCGTACTCCCGTACTCGATTCGACTGCTAATACGTGTACAATTCGTGTATGTGCCTTGCAAGAGACTCAAACATTCTTAACGCGTAATTGATTTAGCAGCGAGGTTCGCAAACGAGATCACGTCGTGATGCTCCGGATTTTTTTATTGCGCGTTTTACTTTCCAATGGTTAACTTGTTAAAGTATCTTCTTTTGGGTCCGAGAGAACACGTGTAGGAAGCAAGACGTAATCGTTCTCTTTATCAGTGTGTAAATAGGAGATAAAATAGTGAATCCCCATTTCCTCGTACGGAATTTAGAAAATATTCAAAGACGGTGATGATGATCCGACGTTGATAAGAGTTAAAAAATATTCGCTCTCGAGGATTAAATTATACATTTCATTTGCATGATGTAATTTATGGAACCATACACTGTATGGAAATTGATTTTCGTCGAGTTTAAGCATTGATTCCATGGATAAAAAGTAACGCGCATACTCACACACCCGTACGTTAATTTACGTTAATCGTAATAACATTCCACTGATGGGCAAAAAAATTTGTTTTTCTCTTGAAAAGAGAATGGCCGAGCTCCGGGAAATATTAATCGCTACTCTTCCATTGAAAATTGAATTACAGAATTCCTTGCTGCACGTATTATTACTCGATAACATTAAGAGTGATTTTTATTGATTGTAAAAACTGGTTCGATGAAAACAACTCTAATAAAAATATGATTAAATCATTAACATTTTTGCAAACTCGGAGGATTTCGTAAAAAGAGAAATAATGAAAAAGAATAAGGCAGCAGGTAGAATAAATAAAAAGACTCGTATCAGATTAGTCAGGAAATTTCATGTAATCAAGGAGTAGCTGCCGTACACGGCAACAAAACAACCTTTACTTAAGCCCTCACATTCAATCAGCCAAGAAAATATTCTCTCCTCTTCTCCTACTGTAAGAGCGATAAAAACTTAATTGCCTTCAATCAAATTACTCTCTCTGTCTGTCTCTCTCTCTCTCTCTCTCTCTCTCCCCCCCTCTTTCTCTCTCTCACTCACTTAGTCTCCCTCTCGTTCTCCCTTTACCTCCCCCTCGGCGTTTAAAACATTCCGCGGAAACCATTGAACCATCTTCACTTGGACCCACCGAATCTCATTTAGGGTTGGGCATCGAAAAATCCAAATAACTAGTCTCTTGGCACATGCACGGAATTTGCACACCCACAGAGACGAAATTGCACGAGTTGCACGTCGGCGAGATTAACGACGCATTGCGCAGTCTCAAAAACCGGGAAGGGGGGAGGGAGGCGTCGCATCATCAAGCGGCTCAATTTGCCTTACGTGCTTTATCGAAGCCGAGAGACACCGTTATGCCATTGTGATCCCATATACGTCGCATTAGGGAGATTTGGGTTGTGTATGTGATGTGACGTATGATATGACCGTTCCTCCTGGTGAGCTGCACTGCACTCCATTCCACTCCACATCCACGCAGTGACAGTCACGCCACACGTCAACATTCCCAGAGACGCGGAACATCCCCTACGTTTCGGTACGTGGCTGCGGTTCTTCACGCGGAGATTTAATAAAATTACATTGAAGAGGAGGAAATAAAGTCGTGCAAAGTTTCTGCTGCAGCTTAGTCAGCTTTTAGTCTTGTTTAGCAGACTAACGTATATTTAGTTGTTTTGATTAATTGACTGGCTCTCTCTGACAATAACAAGGTGCCGCTTTTATTAACAAATCTAGTTCGTTCGTTATTAAACTCAATTTTTCACAAGCCCAATCACTCAGCAGCCTGTAATTACAAATTAAACCAATTTGCTTTAAATTACTAGTTTTCTTTTCAGCTCTAAATAGTCCAATGATTATCCAATTAATTGTGTCTCGTACCTCCTTTGGTTCAATCCTCATTTCCACTTTTTTCCTATGATTCACCATGATTTACGATGTAGCTTATTTATAAAGTAATTTTTTGAAATAATATTATTAAATACAATCGGAATAAACACGGGAAAAAATTATAAACTGTAATTGTTTATTGTTATTGTGTTTTTCCTAGTTTTCGTTTAATTGCAGTTGCTTAATATCAAAATATTTTATGCTTTAAAACTAGTTTCAACAATTTTATTTACTTTATTTTAATTTAATCTTACAATGTAAATATTGTACTGATTTTTTGAGCCTTATTAATTTATTTATCGTGGATATTAAAAAATCGACAATCAAATCGAATAAATTACTTCAAAACAGTAATGAATACACGAATTTTGAATTTAATGTAGAAAATTCAAAGGTAAGGCTTCAATCAAGTCCTTGATATTTGATAATAATTCGACGTTAATTTTATTCTCCCCCACGATTCCTCCTATCTTTGTTACTTTTAGACTTGTGATGAATGGTTTGAAGCCCCTGGAGCATCTTGTATACATAGACACATTGAATATAGATTCTGTCATTCAGGTCTCCATAATTGCGAACTGACAAAGCCATGAGAGTAGTGATGCTATTTTGAAATAATCCTCGACTAAACCAATGATTGTGTCTAAATCGACTGATTGTCACCGGATCAGGTCGCCCTTGTATCGAATAAGGTGGAAGGGAGAAAGGGATGCCGTGGAAGTGCAAACTCCTCTGTCTCTCTTAATTAAGGTGAAAGTACTAATGATACGATGCGTGTTTCTGACATTACAAAGGCACTCTTTATCTAATAATACATTCAAGACTTATCAGGATTAACGCTCAATATCGAGTGTGCTATTGTTTAAGCTTTACTCTGTAAAACTTTGTAACATATGCGTAATGTGAAATCTTTTGGAAGTATTCCCAACACTTGTCGTATATTACACAAGTTTTTAAGAGTTGAGAAAATTCTCATGCTTCGATGGTTGACATCGTAAAAATATGATTTTCCAATAATTGAACAGGGTAATCATAACTGTGAGACGTTACGGAACATTACCTTACTATAAAATTGACAATGCATTATCGATTTTCAGTCAATATTTTATGCTTGGCATTATATCTTAATTTTTTAATATAAAATCACTATTGAAATACTCATATTGATAAGCAGATGGATTTACGATGTCGTTTCATATACTCATGATAAATGGAACGGGGAAATATTCATTTATTTCGCCTGTCGTCAATGAAGCATTAGATTTTGTTGATACATTATTAACATGAGAATAAAATAATAAATAATTGTTTATATTTATTTGGGTTGAACGAGTAGTTAATTTAGGTGAATAACTTTATATGATTAATTGAAATTATTTTTGTCGAATTTTCGAGTTAACACTCTCCCGTTGCTTCTGGGGTACGTTCGCTTCGAAATTCAATTGATTTGCCCGATCACTCGCATTTATTCACACTGGCACACATATAATCTCGTTGTTCGCTTCTCCTAACGCATACATAAATCCGGTTCGTTTATCCCTTTTCCTCCTCTCACCCTTCCTGGTCTTTCTCATTCCGGGTGTAGCTTGCATTCATCGAATAATGAGAATCTACTCGATTTAACAGTTGGACACAGCTTCTATTCCTCTATGCACACTTTTATCCCCCCCCCACTCACACGCACATTTGTCCACGTGTGTGGAAAATCCTTTTGGACATCAATCGCACGTCGTTTGCATGGTTTATCGCGAGCGGTCTTTTCCGGATCCCGGCCACGGGAAACATTTGTGACGAGATGAGAGTGAGAAATGAATTTTCAGTCGGCTTTATTGCGTGCGCACCAGCTTTTTTACTGCGAGTTTCTTTTCCATCATTTATAACTCGAATGCATTGGGCGAATGTGGGTTGAAACCCGAGGATAATCGGGGATTACGAAAATATTTTGCCGATGATTTCGGGGGTTGAATTCCGAGGGAGTTGGTTGTTCGGGCAAGTTTGAACGCATGAAAACCGAATGACTGATGCGCGTAAAGCCATACTCGAATTATTTCAAGACTGAGATTTCACGTGAGTTTGTGCGATAACGAGATTATGATGTGTTATTTGCAATGGGTGAAGTGAGGGCGCCAAAAATTTTATTTGACTCGTAAAATCGGAGACAATTTTTATACTTTTGTAATTTTTATTATATATTTCGAGCTTGATTGTCCAGACGCTGACTACTGTAATCGGGAAAATGAAAATTAAATTTATTATTTGCAATTTAGTGATCCAGCTACATTATGAACTGCAAATATGCTTCATTTTACAAAAAGGGAAAAATAATGTTCAACGGAGAATTCTATTGGAGTCTGTATCGAGAAAGTGTAGTTGTCAATATCGGTCGAGTTATTAAAAACCATCTGATACAATTGCAAAACTAGCTCTTTTTCGAATTGTTTCCCTTATCTCGATGGACGCTTGGCCATCTGTGCAGTTTCATCCCATTATTTTAAAAATAGAAATACAAATCAACCAATCGGATTTTTCTATACAACCTGTTATTTTACATAAAAAGTACAAAAAAATTATTTGTCCACTGCGCAAACAACATTTTTGTTAATGAAGTACGTGCTCGCTTCATCAAGATTTGTAATTTCACTGTAATCGATTCGAAATGTATTTTTGCTTGAGCGAGCCCATTAAGCGTATATGTGTTTTCGCTCAGCGCAATGAAATGTTTAATGCCATATAATTACGTGAAAATACATGTATAAAGGTTTAAGTTGAAACTTAACTCACTGTATCTGTGCATACAAACACACAAACGTCTGCCCAAATAAGAAGAAATAATAAGCGAAATAAGAGTGGCTGACCGTTGCGAGTGTGTAGGTAGCTCATCGTCATGGCACATATCTCGCACTTCCCTGTGTACATGCATCCACACACATACGTGCAACCTGGAGTTTAGTACGCAGAGCGAGGAATTAAAAGGACGTAAAGGAGTATAAATTGAAGGCCGAGGGATCGGCGCGCATTGCTCAAGGATTTCTCTCTCCTCCTCCTTGGGCCGGAGTAAGGAGGTTGCTGACACGGACGTGGCTGTCTCCCTGCCTCTCCTCCTCCCACCCCGCTCCTTTTCTCCCTTAAACTAGCATAGGCTCGCAATGTGCACTGACACGTGCGAATAAGCCCCCTCCCCTCCCCCCTTCGTTTTCTCCCGCCGCCCTATTCCTTGCCGCCGCAGCCTCTTCTTTTTTCTCTTTTCCTGTTGTGCACGCTCGGGGTGACTCGGGGAGGATCGGGGGCAACAGCGCTAGATAATTTATTGGGCGTTTGGCTATTTACCGTCGCAAGGTCTGTGAGCTGTTTACCATTATTCATGACTCATAACAAGTTTGGTTAACTTCCCGAAAAAAATGCGCGGGCAGATGTTTATTTGTCGAATCGCGACTCTGCATTGCAACATTGCTAATGCAGTCTTTAAAACAGCTTTTGTCATTTTTAATATTCGAAGTAAGCCGGTACGAAGACCAGCAAAATTCGTTCTTTTAATACGCCCTTAGATGGCTTACCGAGATACATAATATCCAAATAAATTGGTTATTCAGATACAACGTTTACAATTGTACTCGTAATGAAATATGCCTTTTGTGTTTTGACTAAATGAAATGGGTTTTTATCAATCTGGTAGCGACTTTTTAACGTCTGACCTTAATGTCTTTCCTGCAAAGTCATCGATTTTTTGCATCAAACTTTTAATAGAATATCTTGAGCGGTAAATCATGAAAAATTGTTTGAAAATAGCAAATGCAATTAATGCAATAAACATTATTTTAATGAAACGAAAATTTAAAAATGTATCTTTTGCAGGATTTTTCTGTTGAATACGTAAACAGTAGTTTACATATGAAATTTTGATGAATTTAACTCTGCGCTTGAGGAAATTTTACAGTGTTGCAGGTGCACTATCATCACTTTCAATGATTCTCATTCATGCACCTAAGAACGCCTGCATATTTGAGTTTTAACATCTTCGTACATAAAAGGCCAACAATTATATGGATTAGTTTTAACTTTTTTAGGATTTGAAAAGGAGAGGCAGGGAGGAATGACCATGCGAAGCGATGTCTGGTAATTTTTACGTGAATTTTGAAAAAAATGTGAAAATTCTATGCGAATACCGTAAGTCGTATTTTGTACATCAATCATGCTGGACGCACGGTAAAGTTAATCGAAAATTGATATTTACAAAAAAGTATCGAAGGTGTTATAAGCGCTAGAAAGGAGAAAAGTGTTGCTCGATAAAATAGAAGCCGTCGATTTGGTTTATCTTGTCACGGCCGTACCTAAAATGATGCAATTTCCCGCAGAGAATCGTGTTCCTCTATTTTCCTCTTGCCATCGTTGCGCCTTCTCACCGCGGTGGATACCCTGGACCAGTACCACCCAAAGAATAATTTATTGGATCACTATCGATTTACATAGCAAACCCTACCTTCTCTATCCTCCATTCTTCGGTTCTTCCTTTGGCAGCCGCTTTTTTAACCTTTTCTTCTCTCGGTCGCAGTCGCGTGCTCGTTGATGCCGAGTAATCAATTTGCTATCTCCTCGCGAAATAGTGCGGAAAGGTTGCCAGAGATTTTTACCTGCACCCCGGCGACTGTATCTTGTTAGAAGTCGCGCAAGCTGATCACGAATGCACATGGAAGTCACTCGAGAATAACGCAGAGTGGATTAGTTAGTCGTTTGTTTGCTGCTGGGTATCCTTTCATTTTTTTTTTTTTTTTAATCGACCTGTTGATGAAGACGTGCACACTTTTTCTGAGCTCATTTCATTCCCTTCATATTCATTTATTCATACTTGGTTTCTTCTTCTTTGCCCTCCTTACATTTGTTACGCCATAGTTTAACTAAATTTGTTCTGACGAATTGAAAAAAATATATTTTTAAAAACAAACCTTTTTGCAATCGTAAATAGTGCTCAGAAGTAGTTAAATAAGATTGCATTTGCAAACGGAGAGCACTGGTTTTTTTTTTTTCTTTAAAATAATCAATTTAAAATTTCCACGCAGCGTATTTCTCGTGGTGTTTACTTTGAGCTGTGGTAAGAATTTAATTTTCTTTTTAAAGTTAACGTTGATATATCGAGTTTAATACAGGAAAAAGATTTGTTTTATTTTTTATTGATTTCAGTTATGAGTGAGTAATAATCAAGATGAAAAATGTGTACTGATCTAATAGGAGTACTGTGATTAATATAGTACGATTTGTATACATAAATGGGGAATTTCTAAAATTTCGTTGGATTTCTTTGATTTTTTATATTTTTAATTTTCGAACACAAGTACTTTAAAATTTGGTCTTTTGCTACTGTCAATAAGTGCAGAGATTTAATACTAAATAATTCAATTCAATTTATTACAAATACTCACTCTTGCTCCAATGGAATAGTGTATTTTAAATAAAGTATAAAACTAAACTCTGATCAAAAGCTCAGTAAATAAGATTGAGTGGTTCGATATTGTAATACAAGGATGCATTTGTAAAAATTATGCATATCACGTTCTATAAATACAATCTACTTGCTTTTATATTACAATACCGCTGTAAAATATCAATCGCTTACTGTACGATCGGTAAATAGTGGAAAGATTATCGGCATTCAACAAATACGTTTAAATAATTCTAGAAACCAACAAACAAACAAACAAACAAACTAAAGTGCATTTTGTAATGAGCTCAACGTTCAATCGTGACTGACGAATTCTTCGACAGTAAAACAGTAGAAAATGGCGAGCTAGAGGAGGTGGATCAATGGAGGACCAAACCGAGGAATCTCGTATGGAGTGTATCGATTGCCTCGCAGCTGTGAAATCTTCTTAAAGCGTCTCGAAATATTAAAAAAAGAATATGTCCGAGCAGCGTTTAGCGTGGAGATAAAGCATTGTCGGCGTTAAAAGAAATGACTAACGACCTTCGAACTGATGTCTCTATGGGCTCCAACTATTCGCAAAAAGTCGATATTAACCGTCAAAAAATATCTTTATCATCGTGTCCTTAGCTCTGAAGGGTACAAGTCCCGCTCGCGTTTCTTCGCGCATATGTTCACCGGAGGAACAAACGACTAGCCGCACATCAATCATGCACTCGACCTCGAATATCAATCGAGCCTCGAACCTCGAACCTCCACCTATTCACTTGCACGCAAAGCCCCGCTCCCCACCCCGAAAAATGGGAAAATAAGAGAGGCGGGAAACGGTTAGCACGTGGTAGGGTAGTGTCGCGCGCGGGAACGAGGCTTGAATGGAAGTCGAGGCGAGTTGAGCGCCACTACGACGGCATTCCACAGGGCTGCACAACCACGTGCACACCGCCTCGATGCACACCGTCCGAGGTAGTCCTGTACGTGTGCCGCTACACTTACAAAGTGCAAATCGCGGAGAAAACCCGAGAGAAGCACAGCATCCCTCCTCTGGACCCGTGGAACAAACGGACCTTCCACTTTCGTGCGCAGCTCCTCGACCCTTTTATGCTCAGCCTCCGACCGGCAAAAAACCGAGAAGCGCACTGGTTGCCAATCTGCATAGTGATGCGTGCGTGACCGGTGCCTTAGATCCTCTGCTCTGCTCTTCTCTCCTCGTCCCTGTTTACTTTTTTACCCGAATCTACAATAATCATCTCCGCCTCACCGGGAGGAACACGAGTTCCGACTCTCGGGCGCGAGCAAAAAATTGTTTCTCGATTTACGAGCAACATTATAAGATCAATGCATATCTTTAGATCGTAAAGCGCGCGTGCAACCAAGTTTTGATAGCTCATCCTCAGAGTCCCGTACTAAAATCCGTTCTCATTGTTTGCAGATTTTTACAATTGAAACTTATATTTCGTTGAAGATCCCGTAAAAATTCAAGTGCCTTCGAGTGAGAGTTTGTCCAAACTAATAAGAACTCGCTGGATAAACTTTTGTGAATTATGGGTGAAACAGTTTACAGCTGCTTGTATTCATTTCAAGTTTGCTCGTCAGGTTCAACAATCAAAGATAACTTATCGTGTCTCTATGAATTGGAGACGCCGTTTTTGTCTGCTTGTCGGAAGGCAAATCTTTAAATCGTCCCATTAAAAGTTGGACGGACGGAGAGTATCGGTAGTTCCTTGATAAATATTCAGACGATTGAAAAGATAAAAATGATAAAGGCTGGTTACATTGAAAGGTTAGCTCATCTCAATATTGATTTAAGCACAATTCGAAGGAATAACTTCATTGATATGGCAATTTAGATTTCTGTGTAAGTTGAATGATGTTGGAAGGCGAAGCCAAGGGCCTCGAGACATTCTCATAACTATGGCCAATTTCAGAAATTCCCGACAGATAAGCCATACGTAGAATCTCACTCATAAAATTCCTCTCGAGCGTATAAGGGGCATATCGCTTTGCGCTGTTACGCTCCTTTATTTTTTCTCCTGCCTCCTCCCTTCCCACTCGCTCCCTCTCTCTCTCTCTCTCTCTCTCTCTCTCTCTCTCTCTCTCTTCTCTTTCTGCCTCTCGCCTTTTTCGTCGTCTGCCTTCTCGGCGTCGTCGCTCTCTTCCTCCTTCTTCATCCCCTTCTCCTGATTTCTTTGCATCTTCGTCGTCGTAAGAGAGCGCACGGTTAACATTCATTATATATGGTCCGATAAATCACAGAGAATGACAAATTTATGTGAAAGTCATGCCAGCTAACCTTCCTTAATTTTTAAGCTCTGAGAGAGCGAACTAAGCGCGATCCTCCTCCTTCCTTCTTTCTTTTCCTGCTGCTCTTCGTATCTTTTCTGCCGCTTTCGGCCCTGTACATATCCTTACGGATCTTATACGCAATTCGTACGTACTTTTGCGATTAGCACACATACTTGGTTCTTGCGGGAGGCTCCTCTCTTTTTTTCATCTTCGGTAACTTTCACACTTCTCGGAATTCGTGTTCTCTAGTTAAATTGCCGACCGATGATTTACGCTGCGTGGAAAACAAACGATTGGTCGGTTTAACGAGCTAAAGTAATTCAAGTTCAAGCTCATTATTCCACTAATGGGGTGAGATCACGGATCCAAATGTATTTACCTTCTGTGACCTGAATAATTAAACAGACCAGAAACTTTGCCCACGTTCAGTCAGACTCGATATATTTTGAAATACGAATTACGGTTTGTCCAATTTATTTTTTTGGGTGGAAAACCTCTTTCGTCGATTATTTTACTTTTACTCTTGGGATTGACGAGATCAAGATTAAATATGTAAATTTCTTTTAAAACTAATTAATTTTATTTTTATTTCACAGTTTTTCATGTCGCGGATTATAAATTTTATTGATTATTACAATAGCAACTTCACTATGCTTTTTTATTAATTTCTGATGTTTCTCAATTACTTTTCATTAATTAAGAAATTGTAAAAAATCATCATTCATTTGTAAAATAAACAGATCACTCATGATATAACTAATAAGAGTCGATGCGTTGGCAACTTTAACTTTATGATCTACACCCTTGGTAACTTTGGTCATTAATTTCTTAATAGTTGTTAAAAAATTTTCCTTAGAGCTAATAAGACTAATGACCATTTTTAAAAATATAGACATCAACATAATCATTAATGCATTAATAAACGATAAAATATTTTATCCATATAGTCTCAACTTTTTATAAAAGTCCAATAAAAGTAAAATATTTGAAATATCAAAACTATGAAAAATTCGTAAAATGAAATTGTTAATTGAAATAATATAAGCCATAAGAAAGTTTTTTTTTTACTGTTTATATAGATTAATAATAGTTCTGGTTTGAGATAAGAAAAGACATCCGTGAATTATTCACTGAATAAGGTCTCAGTTATACGAAGCAGAAAATTTTTTCTTTTGTACGAAAGATTAGATTACATGAGAGTTTATAAGATATTTAAAAAAAGCAAAATAATTATGATTGAAAGTTTTCATGGTATCTGTGTGGAAGCCAATGGACTATGTAATCGTCAACAAACGAAAAATAAAGAATAATTTAGTGCAATGCTGAGTTTATGAAAGTAATAGATAGTGTTGCATGCATAATATCCGGAGATAGAATATGTATACATATTTAATAGGATGAAGGGATTGGTAGGTATACGGCTCTTCACATTTTTAAATTATGGAAGGATTTATTTAAGTAGGATGTCGATTAAATCGAAAGAGCCAACTCCCTAGCCCTTGTGCTCATAATGGTTGAAAACGCATTTTATTAATTTTTGTAAATACTTTTACTTTTATATTATTCCCGTAGGATTATAGAGTAGTGTAAATAATTTCATTAATGGTTCCTGGTAATATCCCCGAGATAAAAATACATTTTAACGAGATTATATGTTTAAAGTAGTTTTAATTATCTCTTTAAAGGAATTCATAATGTTATATTTTACATTCTGTATATAATTCATTATATTAGCTTTACATCGAGAAATTGTGCTGTAGATATTTTTAATATCATTTAAACTTGGCATGAGTTTTTATATTCGTACAATAGAGCTGAATTGTGCTGCAGTTACTAATTATATCCAAATTTCGGAATGAATAAATATAGATAATGAATTAGTAAGTACATTTAAATAACACCAAATAATTTGTAATTTTTTTTTTATATATTTTACGATCCATAGTTATTTGATAAATAGAGAAAAAAGCTTACTAACTCTTTTTTAGTTTACTAATAAAGTAATATTTTGTATTTAATACTAAAGATGTGCTTGGAAAAAGCTCGTATTTTAAAATTCGCGAATAAATAATTACAATTTTCTTTTAATTTAAAAATGCTGCTTTCAAATTCAATAAATGATGAATAATATGCCTGATATTTGAAAAGTAAAATTATTGTGTTGAGATGATGCAAAAATAAAGTGTATGCCAAAATTTTTATGAATCTAAAATTGGATTCTCGAATTTTAACGTTGATTATTTTAGCACCAGAAATTAAAATTTGAAAGAAAATTTATTTAACTACAATTTATAATATTGAGACTATATGTATCGGATAATTTTAAGACAGAAATGAGTTGCATTTTTTATTTTAATTTTTTTTATATGTCCTTAAAAAATTATAATAATACGATGAATTAAAAGGTTACTTTGTAGTTTTTTATACGATATTTTTGAAAGTATGCATAAAAGTTTAAGTATCAATTACTTTTTAAATTTATTTTTCATTTAATGAGATAAGTTCTTATTTAAGTTTATAAGATAAATTATATTTCTTATAACATTATTTTTTAATGTTTAATTTATCATTTAAAAGTGTAAAACTTTATAATTACATTGGAAAAAATGTTATGGCAGCAATTTACGATCAGATCATGACCTAATTCATAATCAAATAAGTCAATGTTTAATATAAATGCCCAATAAAATTGAAAATGACACATCATTCGTTTTATTAGCTGTTTTAAAGTCAATTTATGTTTTTGCTTTCTTGTATCATCTGTATGTTATTTAATTACCTTCTTCTTTATTGATCTCATTTAAGGTCAAGCTATATAATCATAAAAAAATAGATAAATATTTGTTTATATTAAAATGTACTATTTTTTTTTTTTTTTTTTTTTTTTTTTAATTGCGATTATATACATTTTTAAGTATGCAACAGCATAATATTTTAATTATTTTCATTAATCCATACCCAAGATTTTAACAGTGGGTTTTACAAACATTAAATTTTGCGTATAACTTGTATCAAAAAATTTTTAATTAAATTATTCTGTTTTAAAAATGTAATTTATAATTAATTATTTATATTATGTTAGTATAAATTTCATTTATTATGTAGTAATAGTTAAACATTGCAAACAGAATTAAAATTTAATTATCATATATTTAATAATCATTTAACCATAATTATTGTAAGCCATTTAGTAATATTAATATTAATCAAATATCTTAATATTTTATACAAAATGAAAAATTATTTGATATAAAATAACTGAAATATATATAAAAAAAACGAAGTTGAATAATATATTTTTTGAAAAATTACATATTTGACTCGACACATTTACGACTGGTACTTACAATATTAATTTTCATAAAAATATTCAATGCTAATATTCTTTAAGCTATGCATAAAATTACAGAATAGTCAATTAATATTGAAAATATTTTTAATTTGTTTAATTTTTAATGGTTATTTTTAAAGAAGTTATTTACAGTTTTACGAACTTGTATAATGTCATACGGAAGCAGTAAAGTTTTTTAAATTATTAATAATAATTAATTAAGTGTTTGGAAATAATTTAATGTGTTTAACTTTTTTGAAACTACGTCATTCAATCAATTTTTAGTTTGTATTAATTAAAATTTAACACATGATCATTTTTTTTTCGATGCATTTTATTGCCATTGAAATATTTTTAATATTTATTTTATGTATGGAATATAAAATATATTTTAAAAACTTTGTAATTCCAAGAAAATATTTAACAATTACTACCTATTATATAATTATTTAATAATTATAAGCACTAACTAATTCAAAGTAATTAGTTGTTTAATGTACAAGGAAATAGTGAAAGAATAAAATCATTAAATAATACTAAAAATAATAAAGATTAAACTGATACTAATTAATGAATTGTGAAATAATCGATAATTATCGGATCAACACGATGATACGCAATTGTTTTATCACTTTTTATGTAATTTTCAATTTCGCGAGCAAAATATTTTCGTGACGTCGACTACTCCCCCGTTCCTTGTCTCCTATTCCCCGTTCTCGTCTCGATCCCTCGCCCTTATTATCTCGATTTTTGTTTCTTTTTCCTAATGCAAGCACATCGCCAAGAAAAAAATCTCATGTGTCCTCGCCTCTTACGGGCTATTCTTTTCTACTGTCCAGTAAAAGCGTTCAATTTGTATAAAATGCACAACAAAACATAAAAAGCGCAAAGAGGATTTTACGTTTTGTTGTGCATTTACGATTTTTATTTTTCCTCTTTTATTTTGTGTTCGTTTTTCTGCGTCTTTTAGACTCTCGTTGTGTCAGCACGTATTAATAAATATGCTAAGAATTATTTTTACGATTTTTGAAAGATTTTTGTTTTATTTTATGGTTATTTAGTTCTTCTTTAAAGAATATATTCGAAATCTTGTAACGACATTATTTATTTAAATGTATATTTCAATATTTTTTATGATACAAGGTAATACTATTATAGTTGTATTCTGTTATTATATTATATCCAATAAAAATCTAAAAATAACATGTTTACCTAAATTTAATTGCAGCTTTATCTTTTCTAATTGTAGTTTTGGTCAAAGACTAAAGATAGTTAACTGTGTGAAGTTTTATTAAAAATATAAAATTTAAATTATCTCTTTTTTTTGTTATATGAGTCCAAATATTTATATTGGAATTTTTCAAAACATATGACCGAACGAATAAAAGCATATTAAAATAATAATAATAATAATAATATTTCATAAAATATCTTACATTTATTTAAGACGTAGCAATTAAAGAATTATGACCATTACAATAAAAGAAGAATGTGTTTACTTTATAATCTCAAAAGTTTTCAACATTATTTCAATATGAACATGTTATTTAAAAAGAAATTTCAATTGTCTTAGTGTAGTATATATTGCTCAATTAATTTCCATTTTGATTATGCGATAAGTAAGCGTGTGGTAATTATAGTAAACGATGTTTGAAAATGAAAAAAAAATTATTAGAAATGGAAGTCTGTTAAATTGTACGTATCTAGGATGTATATACAATTGACAAAAATTTTATAGTCTCTTAAATAAATTTCATATAGTTCGGTGGCGCAATATTAGTGTGAATTGCGAAAAAAGATGAGTCTACTGCTTTATTATTATTTCAAGCGTCTACGAAACTTGTGAATTACAATGTTTTCAGGTGTGTAAGTGTGTGCGTATTTGTCACAACTACTCAATAACACTTTCTACAAGTTAATCATAAAATACATAGTTTTCCAGTCATTTTTTTCACAACTCAAATTACATTGAATTCTTTTCTTTTTAAGCACTTAATAAGCTTCAGAAGCTCATAAATATTCAAGCGAGTATTATAATAAGTATTTGTAGAAATAATGGAAATATTTATGCTAATGTGAAATATTCATTGCAAGTTAAGAATGTACGGTTCTTCGATGACGAGTGCGTATATTTAGGTCGAATTTATAAAATTCTATGCGAGGAATCAACAATGCTGCTCTTCTAATCAATGATTTAGTTGATGTCGAGATAATATTTCAGTAAAATGGAAAAGTCGCGTAGTTATTTTGTATCAAAAGCCTTTTTTGTAATTATAGAATGCGGGTATTTTTCTCCCTGTTCCTTGTTCTCTCATTGATTAAATTAGCAATTGTTTCTACTACGTACCCTGTATTTTCATAAATACCTTGTGAAAATGTAATTTTAAGGAAAGTATTGTTACTCAAATGGATTACTTATGTAGATTTAATTTATAATTATACCGTTTACATTAAGCTACACGATAAGAGCGAAATCGAACAAGCCGTTTCTCGCGAACTTGAATAAATCAAAATATAGGTAATTGATGAAATCTTGTGTTTTACAACAATAAAAACACATTTTTTGAAAATTGAAAGTTTATTTGCACATCTTGTATTATATTCTCTTTATTATACATGGTATTTATATGAAATACTATTAAACCAATATTAGATTTATAATGGATTGCAAATTACTTTTGATTGTAAAAATATTGACTATTGAGTGCAATTGCTTCAATTTTCGCGACACACATAAAGAAAATTTCTATAAATGGTTCTCAAAATTTTCCAGCCAAAGCTCCAAATCATAGTTGACAGTTTGATTCAAATTTTGTATGAATCATGGACCAGTCGGAGATTAATTTGCTGTCAAATTTATTCTGAATGCTGTAGCATAATACTGTACAATATGCTCCTGTCATTTCACTTTTCATTTTACTTCATTCATCATCGTTTAATATTAATATTGAAAAAATTGACAGGCTTTTCCTGTAGAAAAGGGTAATGAGATATCAATTACCATCTTGATAAGCATCAAGAGAATTAGTGGAAACATTACTGCAAAGCGATTCTGTTGACCTTGTTGATGTCTTTGAATATCCGCTTAAAAATGGCTATTCAAGCGTAAAATGGCGGCTCGCTTTAGCATCCTTCTAAATCGTAAAGAAAAAAGGAAAAGAAGGAAGAAACAATCCGCCAACGACTAGTCAACAATAGCTTTTAAGAGGATCGGCGGTCTGGCCAATAGACAATCTCAAAGCTGTGAAATTTGCGTGTTTACACTATTTGAAATGAGTCTCGATTCACCTCGGGCTACGTAGATACATCGAGGTGCGAAAAAACCGAGACAAAAGCGCGCGATTTTTTTGCCGCTACTTCGAGTCGCCGTCGCGCGACGGGAGGAAGTGGCGAGACCGATAGAGAGCTCCGGACTTCTCCAGAGGAGGTGAACTAGGTGCAGTTGCGGGAATTGAGTTATAAAGCGTGTCGCTTCTCGACTCGTTCAGCAGCAGCACTTAACACGCGTAAACTTTCCTCTTCTATCCTCCTCCTCTCCCTCCGATTTTCTCCTCGTCGCAGCTCCATCCTCGCGCATCACTGCGTTTGCCATTTCGAATTTGAAATCTTCCTCTTCCATCTTCCGTAGCCGTGCGTCCGAAACGAACAATGGCTCTTTACCGTTTTTTCGATTGTTCAGAGGAACTAAATCACTCGAATCGAACATGCGATGCGAACTGCTCTCGAACTTTAATTTATTCTCTGTCCCAAATGGCTTTTCACGTTTGAAAATCCACTTGTATTTATGTGCGATTCATTGGGCTTTATCACGTTTAATTAAAAGTACCTTGATACTGCATTGACAAAAAATTTAAGAATCAACAGACTCCGAGGCCGACGTCAGTCTGCTTGTATCGAAAGTATGAATGCGCTATTTTCTCTTGTTTTTGAGGATAATGCAATTTTTGTTAACAATGTAGCTCCCAGCTACGTCATTATATAATATTAATCTCGTTGATTAAAACGTCTGGTCCGCGTCGCGAGTTGTAATTACCGAGAGAGACGGTTTAACCTTAGTTCTTGGCTCCTTAATTTTATCTCTAGATTTCTTTCATTACTTTTTCAAGTCGGCCTGGACATGCGAACGGAAGATGAGTGCATTCGTTGTGAAACTCATAGGTGAAACGTGTGCACGAATGCATCATTTGTACGAGTATGTGTGTGCAGTGGTTGCACGGCCAGCGGGTCCGGACCGAGAGTTGACATGGAACATTCCTCGTAATGCAAAACACGTTTAAATGTTTTTAAGATTATTAAATATAAAATAATTACTTGAGTATACAAGTTGAAGATTCCTAGCGGTGATTTATGGAGTGCATCGCAGCGAAAGCTGAATCGGTTAATAGAATCAGTTTGAATTCATTCTCCGAAGATATTTACTTTAATGTGAAGACCAACAAATAGAAGAGCAGGGAAGAGAAAGAGAGAAAAAAGACTTGTCACATAAAGAATTTACTTCATAAAGAGCATGGCAACTTTATAAATAATATTTGGCGTACTGTGCAAACGTCAAAAAGTTGAATCCTTTCCGTTCATTACTTCTTTGAAATTGTAAATACGAATGAAAAAGCGGTATTTTTATTTTTTCCGAGAGCGCTTCAGCTGCAATCCCTCTCTCTCTCTCTCTCTCTCTCTCTCTCTCTCTCTCTCTCTCTCTCTCGCCTTTAAAGGTTTCGCCGTTGAGGCACGAGGAAGTGAGTCCTCGGTATTTTCTATATGGGACCAAGCAAAGGTGCGAAAGCGCTCTACGCCCAAGATTTCTCGATCGTAAAATTGTTGTTTTGGATTCTCTCCGGTCGTCGAGACGGGATTTTTGCTCGTTAATTTCTTTTGCTCTCCTTGCGTACACGAATGGAAGGGAAAAATTTTTATTCGACGAGATATCTTGACACCTCTTCAAGAGTTTGTTGATTTTTTTGATGTGGACTTTTTTTGTTAATTCCTTTTTTTCATTGTCAACGAGTAGAGGAGGGCCAGGGCTTCGGCTCATACCCGTATGTGTTCTGAAGTCCAGCTGCTAAAAGATTCCGGAGACTGAACAAATAGCAGCGATCTTCCTATTTCATTTTTTGGGGGTTTTTTCATTTCGGTGGAGGACAAAAAAGGTTTTCGTACCGAAAAAAATGTAATTGGTATTAATAACGTTAGCTGCGCCAAGGAAAACACTTGCAACTTGAAATATTGAATAAAGTATTTTATTTTTTTAGCATTGGGCTCTTGAATTTTTATTAGCGGGGTAATAATAAAAGGGAATTTGTTAAATAGTTATCAATCGGTGTAATTGCTTGTAAATTTCCAAAGCTACTTCGGGGTTTTATTTTTCAATAAGCGAACTATATTCGCGCGATAAATTTAAAATAAAATTGTCGGACGTAGTTTTATAATGACAGTGACATATGTACTCGTGTTAACGGGCACTACCTTCTCACCATAAAAAGAACACCGAAATGGCAAACCGAGAGAAAAGCTCAACGGCAGAACCGTAAATACGTGCATTCACCCGGCGATAAAATGCTGAGCATAGGTAACATGGTAAAAATAAAGGCGATAAACATAAAGAAACAAACGAAATCATGGCCGATGCGACATTGGTGTAATAGAAAGATCGATAAATTGATAGGAGACGGTATTGCCAAAATGAAAATATCACGCGGCCAATTAAAATTTAACAAGTGGGAACGAGAGAAATAACTCTTGACTCTGTCTCTCCACCTCGAAAGAGTCATCCTCGCTCAGATCGTCGACCCGTAAATGACGTTTGTACGGAGAAGAAGAGGCGAGATGGAGTGCGAAAGAGAGAAACTCGAAAAATCGTACTTTTATGATTGGCCTCGGCCAGATGAGAAAAAACAGCCCCCACGAGACCGTCAATGAATCGTCGCGCACGATTCGCATTTACCGCAACAGCTACACCACTCGTTCGCAACGTATAATTACTCTTTCTTTTTCTTTCCTCCCTCCCTCCCCCTACTCTCTCTCTCTCTCTCTCTCTCTCTCTCTCTCTCTCTCTCTCTCTCTCTTTCTCTGTTTATCGCGTACACCACGCGCTCTTGCGATTTTGCAGAAGCACTTAATTAGTGCCGCGGACAAACGTGAGTTTGATTCCTGTCTTCTCTCGGCTATTTGCACTCATTCTTCCTCTTTCTCTACTCCTCTTTGTATCTCAACTCTTCGGCTAAGGTAAAAAATTTAAGAGCTAACATTGAGTAGCGGTTTTGCTTGCATATTTGAACTTATTTCACTGACAAAGATGCATTAAATTTACAAGAAAAAACCAATTCCGTATTGCTGGTTGTCTCTTTTTAACCAAACGTTCCATTACTTTTAAATTTACTGCTCTTAAACAGGAATCCTAATTAATTTTTGACACCTAATTTCATTTAGATTAATAAATGAAAATCAAATATTATGTATAAAATAAATTTTTAATATGTTTACACAATTCTCAATAGCATTTCGAAAATGCAGATTATTAATTTATTTAAGCTTGCCAATGAATTACAAATAAACTACAAGAAATTTCCGATTTGGATAATAGCTATATAATACTGGATAATGTTTTTAAATATATTAACATTTTTAATGGTAAACTGTCACACGTTGAATGCTAATTTTTATTAAACAATGCAATTTTATAAATTTGAAATGGATTCATGATTATAAATGCCGTTACTCACACATTTATTTAATGAAATTGCAAGTTTTCATCAGTTTCATTATGATGCATTTTTCATTTGACTCGAGCAAAGAAAAGGCAAATAAAAACATATTTTTTCCTGACGGATTAATATCATAAATCTCAATTTATGATTGGTTGTACACAATTATAAAATGGTAAAGGATACCAGAAAATTTATACCAATATTATCTATGTAGTAAAAACTCGAAGAGTTATTTATTACGGTATTCTTCGGTTTTATTCGATAGGCTATATTTTATTAGATGGGCTATTTATTGAATTGTTAAAGGATGCAAATCAATGCGGTGGGAAACTTATGGTAATAATAATAGAGAGGCGCATTGGCCAGGCGAAAGTGACATGGAAGCCAGGGTGACACATAATTCACGTACCGACAATTAGAGATTACATAACAATAATCATTAACGCTCGAGGACTAATCATTCAAAGTGCGTTCAAGAGTCCTTGAGCAGAGCCGCGGGGGGGGGGAGACGTAAGGTGGTGGTAAAAAAGGACACTTGCTGGAAGAAAATGGCTCTCCAAGTGTAGATGGTGGAGTCAGTGCGGGTGTCGGTTTGCATCTCCTCCTGACCTTTGCCCTTCCCCGGTTCTTGTGGGCACCGCAAACGAATAATCCCGTAATTGGCCTCGGTCCGTACCAGCGTGTCATGCCAGTAATCGCGAGTTGTTTGAAACTCGAGAATTACGCGCCTCTTCAGCCTCTTCTTCTAAAACTTATTTTCTCGTTCGAATTTTCCCTCGTGAAACCTGCATTACTATTTCCATTATGTGGCGACGGAGCTTTTGTGGGCGGTTTATTCTCGTGTATATATATATATATATATATCGATATAGTTGGGGCCACAGCAGATCAGCACCTTTTCATGCTTCCTCCACTTCTTTTTGTTTTCTTTAGTGGCCTGCAATATGAGTGAGTAGCCAGTGTCGGGAAAATTTTACAAGCTCAGACTTTCAAGAATGCTTTCATGGAAAGATGCTTTGTTGATGTATCTTTCATTCTTTCTTCCTTCCTTTTTTTTTATTTCGGAACAAGCTTTTAGAACTTATTTATAAGTGAAATATTTCTCCAACTATTTTTAAATAAGCGCTTCCACACAAGTCCATTAATTTAAGCACAATTTGATAAACGCACTTAAATACTTTTCATAACTCTCAAATTATACATTATATCTCACATGTACTGGTTTATTTTCGTAGCTGCGGTATCGAGTAAATTTAATTTATTAAAATATCTACAGAATGAAATGATGCACCTATAAATTACTCTTACATCCTTTATTAGATTAATTTTTCATAAACTCTACCTACAAAGTTTACAAGCCTAAATCTTGAAGCGCATCACCTTAAACTTTTATTTATGATCTAACAAAGTAATCAACAAAATTTATTTTGACGAAGACAAAAATTAATTAATACAAAGGTGACAGTCTAATTAATATTAGTATTATCGACTAAACTGGGTTAACTTGTAATTACGCTAAATAAATTCTTATAAATATTTATTAAATATTCACATCATTAAAATATGATATTTTTGCCTAAACATTTTTTATTTTTTTTCTCAAAATATTATTTATATACAACTTTAAAGTAATAAATACAATTTTATGTTTTACAATTGAAAATAGTTCATTCATATTTTATGGATATAGAAAAACACATCATAATTAACATTATTCATTTTTGCATAAATAATTGAGAGGTAATACGCGGAGAAAATATAAATTAATTTTTTACTATGTAATACTATCTTTAAAAATAATTTTCATCCAATTTTAATTAAGAAAAGGTTCTTATAAACGACATTTCGTTTTTTAGAAAGTTGGAAAATAATATTTTCCCGAAGAATAGGTATCAATAAAAAGTTGTTGAATAATAAAAATTTAATAATTTTTCCTAGACATTAATTTATGTAATCGATGTAATGTTGCGCTAGATATTGTTAATTTTAATTGATTAAATATATCATTTTTCATCTATCAACTAAAAATTTACGTTTACAATTTAAAATTATCTAATACTATAGATTCTTAAAATAAATCAACGTAATTAAATTTTAATTAAATCACATTTCAACCTCTAAATTAAAAAACAAAAATAATTTAAAAGGATAAGAGATGATAAATGAATTAGTAATTTAATGTTGAATGAATTGAACCAAAGATTCATAAAAGGAATAATCTTTATATTTCATCTACTTGATAAGATATAAAATATGTTATTAAATAATTATTTAGACATATAAAAGGAAAAATAAAATAATAAAAAAACAATAATAAATTGATTGAATTTTTTTTTTTTTTATTACAATTGATAAATGAGAAATTAAATGAAGTAAATTCATATTAAAAGTTAAATTACCAAAATATTTTCATAGCAAATATGACATTTTATAAAAAAATATTCTATTGTTCTGGCTTAATACAGATAATGCATTTTAAAAATACTATATTTTTATATAAGCATTAAGAAAATGCATTAGTCGATATTGCAATCTTTTGGGTATATCTTTATATATGTAAAAAAAGTTCGTATAGCTGCGATAAAGTTAGGCATTTATGTTGAAATATTTGTGTATATAAAATTTTATTTGTTTAAAGTTTTACTAAGATTATCTGAGAAAAATTTAAAGAATTTTTAAATCAAATTGAATTTTTTTGAATATAAAAGAATATTTTAAAAAATTTATTGCATAAAATGTGATGTAACTTTTTATCGAGTCATTACAATATTTACATTTTGAAACAAAAATATTATGCACGGACAAGACATTTTGATTCGAATACAACCTATGATTAATTTAATGAGCATAAATTCAGAAATTTTATAAAAATATATTCTTTAAGCTTTATTAAAAAGTTAACATTTTTTAAGGATGAAATAAAAAAAGTATGAATAAATGGTAAAAGTGTTGCTTTGATAACTAATGGATTTAAAATAAAATTACATTATAATAAATTAGGTATATTTTACGTTTACGTTGTCGCGTAAAAATTGTTAAATTAAAGTTCACGATGAAATGCCATTGAAAATAAAGGCGTTGTTTGTAGATTAAATGGAGGAATATCGAGCGATTCATATAATCTAATGAGCGATGCGCAGAGGGATGAAGGATGTTATCAGGAAATAATCCACTGAAAATCCAATTCACCAGAATTAGCCTGGGTGTAGCGTCAATTGAAAACACTTTGATGTAGTGACATTAAATTTCGGCGAAACGACATTAACGGCGAAAAGTAAAAATACCGTCGGCAAGGGCAAAGTGAATTTCAACTCCAATCCGGGTGACAATCCGCGGTAATTGGAGTTGGGGCTCCGCATTCTCCTCTCGGCCGCAGTGCTTTCGCGAAACCGAGACATGGCGCAGCTGCTAAGATTATGAGGGAAGAAAGCTGGGGCAGATGCTGCTGTGATGGCGAGATGTTGTGTGGAGGGAGAGAGTCGGCGGAGGCAGCCGCCAGCCTCCCGGAGAAATCTACGAAGAATCTCACGCGCTCGTTCCGCTGGAGCAGGCAATGCGTTTAATGAGACATCTTTATGCAGGTTAGCACGCGTTCCTCGTCGAAGGTGGAGGTAGAGCACGACTAGGACGACTAGGACGACTAGGACGACTAGGACGAGGAGGCTCAGATTACCGGCAAACGTTAACAATCGTTAACTATGCAGCGTCTCTCCGGAGAACAACTCGCGCGGCTCCTCCTCGCGGTCTGTCTCTGGACCCCTCATCCCCGTCCACGTGGGCGTCTGCGCTAATTTATGGTCTTCATTTGTGTGACTCGAACCTCTTAATGGATTGTTATTCTTACTTATTGTAATATCTCCCGTGAGAGACGTTTCGCATGTTTTGAGGTTCGACGCGCTCCTTCGCTCCACAACGGTTAGATCGCTTAATCTTTTTTTTTTTTTTTTTTTTTTTGTAAAGGGGATGCGAATTTCTCGTTATAATTAAAGTTAATTGGTCCTCTTCGTTTGCTCATCTAGCTCTTCATGTAGATTAGGTATGTTAGAAGAGAACTAGACGATGGAACCGCGAGTTTAGTTTAATACCCCGGCTGAATATTTATAATGCGTGTCCATCTGAAAGGATTTTATTGTTCCGGACGAACAAATTTAATTGAGACGCGGTGGGCTATATTTACTTTTAATTAGAATTTTAAATGTGCTTGTGTCTTCTTTATTGAAGCAATGGTTTTATTGTTTTCGAGACGCTGGATCTACTGCTTTAGTTTTTATCGGGTTTATTACAAGAGGATCTTAACTCTTTGATCATAAAAAAAGAAGTTGCAGCATACGTTATTATTGTCATGTTAGATGATAAATTCTGACTAGGAAATAAATTATTACCATAATTAACGAGACATCATTAAATTCGATCAAGGAATTAAATTCACCATAATTATGCGACCTATTATTATTTTACAATTTATACGTTATACTTCCGTTTTTTAAACGAGGAGAGCTCACTATCATCATAAATTATTTCTTTAACAATAAATACTATAAATGAGTACTATAAAACCTGTTGACAATCATGAGTTCAATAATTCAACAGTATTTTATTGACGAAAATTTCATCCTTTAGAGTTTTTCGTATTTTTTACCTCCCAGAAAGTTCTAAAGACGTATCAACGCCGATTTATTTTTTAAACCAATGACATTGATTGCAATTTGATCAAACTTTGTTTTAGTTTTTTATCTCGAACGTAAACTCGGGGGGAATATGCCGTTGTAAAACAAGTATCTTAAAGACTGTGTCGTTGAGTGTAAGAGTAAATTGTAAATTGTTAAATCATTGTCTCGCGATAAACATCAGCGTCTAATTAGTTTGCGGATAAACAAATAAAGAGATCGAATGCGATTACATTATCATCCGATGATAAGCCGAAAAATGCCCAGGCTCATCGCAAAAAAGCGAATGTATTTTTAACAAATCGAGATCGTCATAAATATCTTCTTATTTGTAAATTAGACAATCAACATTTTTCTTCTGACACACTAATGCCGCCCTTTTAGAACTGCAAAAAGAGAGGAGGATAAAGCAGAGTTATATCGGTGCCATTGTCATCAGAAGGCGGTCAAAAAAAAGCCATTCGGCGTCGTCCCGTTGAGGCTCTTTCGAATTCCGCTTGGCGAAATTCTCCTCTCACCCCCTGCCCCCCTCTATTATAGCTAAAAATCCACGAAAAAAGTTGGACGAGCCGAAGCGGAGACAAAAAGGTGGTACAACGGCGACGAGGAGGTTATCCCTTTATTCGCGGCCGGAATAGAATCGGCTTGTTATTAACACGTCCTCGCATAACTCGAATTCAGCGATGCGTCGCCCTTACGCTCCCTCTGATATTTATGGCCCGGGCGGACAGGGTGAGAGGGAGAATTGGGGGAGAAAAGATGGAAACGCGGCTTCTCCGTATGTCATCCTCCCTGTACCTTTACCTCCCTACCCTTCTCTTTTGCCCTCAACGAGTTTTCGCGCGTTTGTGGCTCGGCTGCCTCCCACATTGTGGACGAGGGATTTTTGAATTATGGATTCGGGAGGTCATTTTTTCCTCCATACCTCTTCCGAAACACGAACTTTATATTCCTTTAATCGTCCGCCCTGAGAGAGGAGTAATTGTTATTTAGTGCTCGTAATTATTTTTTGTCGGTGGAGTCGCGAAATCTCTTCTTTTTCTCGCGTCACTACTAATGAAATGAAAGGTTGAGGCGATGTTTGCACGTGTTTCGGTTTTTTGGAATGACACCGATTGAGCATCGCCTGTAAAACCTACACTGTGTCTAACGTCAAGAAAGAAAAATTGTTACAATAAATTATGGTCATCAACTCTAATCGCAACAACGAAATGATGCAATGGAAAGGAAATCATACAGTGACCAAGACGCTCGCATTAATGACCCATCAAACGTCATTACTCAAACATTAGCCGAGAGGAATATGAATGGGAAATGGAGATAGGAGTTTACAGCCTCGATAAAAGCCGATGGACGGGTCGACGATTATTGCATTACATCGCTTCGCCTTTTTAGCACCTCTGAAAGGAAAAACCGTTAAAGCGAATCTCCACTTCGTCCCACCGGTAGGCCACCGTACGCTTATTCGCCTCCGGTTCTCCTGAGCCCTCGTTGATCCCTTGTGAGTGCGGGCTCTAGAAAACCGGACCAACTGTTTTCGCACTCGATTGAGCGCCGCTGGCGTGACCGAACCACGAGTGAAGATTCTCTGGGTGCGGGGAGTTTCGGTGAGGGTCGAGAGAGAGAAAAAGGAGAAGAGAGGAGAGTTACGCAACGGAGTTCGAGGTACAATCGGCTACAGCATCATCGGAAGCCAGGAAGCTAAAAATCCGACATGTGTAGAATTTAAAATCAGAGACACGCAATAAGTCGAATACTTCAGATCAAAAGGAGAGAATTAAAGAAGCGTCCTGGATTCCTCTGTCTCGAGAAATTTTCCCGCGGATCCTTGGACAAAGTCATTACCGCGCAATAACATTGTGTCTTCAATTTCGAGCGCGTGAAACGCAATCTCGTCCGCACGTAAAACAGGTTATCCATGTTAAAATTATTGGCCCTCGCAATGAGTTTTGCAAAAGGTGACGCGCGATACGCGTCACTTTCGAGTCACCAAACGAGTCTCGACCTCACGCGAGTCACCACCATTATTACCTGCTGGTTTAATCCTCCGGAGGATTTCGCAGCCTCCGACGCGGTGCGTTGTGTTGTGCCGGGGTGCGTGTGATGCAATGTGATCCCCGCACCCCAACCGAGTTTAATTACAGATAAATCTTGGTGTCGATTGTTGCTGATTGTCTGGGGTGCGGCAGGAGATGCCCGCTCCCGAAGGAAACGAGCTCGTTTTCATTCCCAACTCCACGAAGCGCGGGCAGATGCCCCTGGGTATTACTATGGGGTACTACCGAGAAATGCGAAAATAGAAACAGTGGGTCCGAGGAGATGGCGGCACTATCTGCGAACCTAAACCCGGGGCGCCCGTCACTTTCGCTCGTCCTCCGGTGCTGCTGCTAAGGACGGAGTTCGCGCCTTTTTGCGGTCGGCTCTCTTGTTTGTGTAATTGCGCGGGGGTCGGGCGCGGAAACAGATGCTCTTAATGAATCGGGTGGCTCTCCTCCATCTCCTCCTGTGGCACCTCGGGTCAGGTTGGGTTATCGGCTGGATTCGGTGCTCATTGTTACGCGGGGAGCGGGGCCGTGGAGCGGCTCGCCCGATTGTTTCGAACCCGAGGCTTCGCGTGGGAATCCCGAGACGCCTCGCTCGCACTCAACCTTTTTTCCTTCTTTTTGCGTTTTTTCTGACCCGAGGACCAGGAGACAGTGAGAGGAACATTTTTATTGTTCGCCCGAGAGATGACTTTCAATGCGTGTCTTAATTTGCTTTTTTTGGGCTTGGAAACGGTAGCGGTCGAAACGAGCTCGAGCACACGTGTACCTCACGATGCAATATGTCGAGTAATTATTTTTTGCTAAAAAATACTAAATTACTATTTTTCGGGGTCGCTCTCCTCCAGTCGTTAATTTTTGTTTAACTTTTTACTTGTTTACCTATTTGACGAATAATATTTAGAGTAATATTTAGAGTTTTGTTGTCAATAAAAACAATAGAGCCTGCGAAAACTACTCCGATGCTTTTCAATTACTAATATACAAATATTTTATTGATAGAGTATTATTGCAAGGCAATGTTTTATTGACATTTAGAAATATTCAATTTTTCACGAATACTCATTTCATTTAAATTTCCACTCAATTTATTTTTGAATAAACCGATACATACCCACTCGAACCCTCTTATCGAAACTTTGAATTTATATTTTGAAATAAATCTTGCTTTGAAGTAATTAGTGAATTCTCTTTACATTTCAGTGAACAGACCGTACCCTTAACCCTTAGTTACCCACAGGGTCTATATTTTAAAACCATTGAAGAATTTCTCAGCCAACTCGTTATCTTTAATTAATTTTGAAACAATCGTAAAATTAATTTTATTTTAATCTTCTAATAATGACTCGCTTCATTTACTTCGCGTCGAATTACTGTCACAATCTTAAAATAAAGTTACTTCGAATTTTGATGAAACAAGGAGCCTTGATGAAAGTTTCCATCGATTCCCAGATAATTCCACGCATTAATCAGTTCCCTCATGTCCGAGGGCACGTGCGCGAAAGCGCTGAAGGAGGATCGATGAAGCAAATAATCAATCATATCACGATCGCGTTCTGGCTAGATCTCGATCGCTAAATTCGCAAATCTTCTTCACCGGAGCAGTTATTCGCCAAGGACAAAGAGGCTCGTTGTTACGCAACTTACGTGACGCAATCTCGCAACTCCCGATGTGCGTGTGCATCAAACGATTGCAGCGTCAATTGACGGTTACGCGTCTTTGAGCTTTTCAAAGGATTTGATTGACGGAAATTATCAGGTGCGCATCTTTCAACGACGATTACAATTCCCCGATTATAATTGCGATGACAGAGGAGTGTTGTTGCCTATATTTATTTCATCTGGAAAGATTTTCTCGTTTTTCACATACCTTATTAAATACTTTAGTTACATTCCTCATTATTTAATTATCATGATTCTCGAAAACATGTCATCATTTTATTAAAATCTTTGCGTATCGAGATGAATCATTTGATCATTGGCAAATTCTTAGAATTAACCCCTGCAACTCTTGTGCATATTTACTAATTCATCGAGCGAATAATGTTTCACCAAATCTTTTTCAATATTTATTACAAAAACTATGTGCTCATTCCAATTATTTGCAAATACTACACAAACTGATTTCGTATAACTATAATTTAAAAAATCGCCCATAGATTATTAAATAAAATTAATTTGATAATACCATTACGGTGTATTATTTAATGGCTATAAAACATTAAGCCCAGTCAATATCTCGCGCAGTATATTTTTATATCGTCTCTTGAATGTGTGGGTAAGCTCTGCGAATTACAAGTAACCTATGATGATGGCAATAAATTCGTTGTAATTTATGGTTAAAATTATTTAAAACTGTTAGTGAGTTCGTTAAATGCATAACAATGTATTCGTTAATAATGGTCTATCTGGTACAATTCAGCCATCAATTTATAATTAATATTTATGGAATATTCAAGCAGCCGGATGTGTGTCAGATTATTATTCCTTCATAATAAAATGCGATCGTTTAAAAAAATGTTTATATATACGGGATAAGTCAAGCCCAAAATACAAAAAACGCAAGCTTTTCAGCAAAAAATAACTTTAGGATCCTCGAATATATTAATACTTAACGAAGAGCCCTAACTCATTGGACATCGGTAAAACACATACGAGCCTTTATGGCGAACACAATCGCGATAATGTTTATATACTTTATGCGGGCTCCTCATCTCCCGTCAAAGAACTCAAAAGATTGAGGGCCAATTAATTCTTGGGCAACTTGATTAATCTCACGGATAAGGCCACAAAATATATAAATAATATATTATCATCTTTTACATCCAAAACAATGCTTAGTTATTGAAAACAAAAATATATAAATTGACATTCAATAATGTTCTTTATTTGCATATGTTAAGTTATGATTTCATCAGTTTGTCATTATCATTCATAAAATTAGTTGACAACAAACTACTGCTGCTATGAAGTTGTATGTAACCCTATTTACAAATCCATTAATGCACGAATGCGATGAAACAAGATATTTCAGTTGAAAGTTAACTTATTAACTGAATCTGAACTCGATTTTACACTGCAGATTACAAAGTAATATTTATTTACAGATAACATCTATATTATTAATTTAAGTTCTTGTAATCATGTTCATTACCTTCAATATTCTTACTGCATCTAAGCATTGAATTCCACCTGCAGTAGAATTTAATTTTTTGTAATTTTATTTAAAGAGTGATGGAAATGACTATAATTTTTGTCGATATAGATGCGGCGTTAGATTTGGAGCAAAAGCCCAAGTACGAGAATTGGTGATCATCTTGAAATAATAAAGTATTGACATTAAAAATGACTTTTATGACGATCATCACTATTATGGCAGACTTATTTTAATGTATCAATTACCTCGAGTTAATAGACAAAGAAAATGGATAAATCTGTTGGTCGCGGCCGACTCTCAACATATTTCAAGTCATAAAGAGACTAAATTTTTAAAGATATCTAGAGAACGGCATAGCCGCGTTGGATATAGTTGGTAGACGAATACACCAAGCCATGGAAAGGGGGCGAGGGATGGGGAGGGATGAGGAGGTAGAGAATTATCCCTCCACGGTTGTTATCTTACTTAAACACTGTACGGGGTATAATAGGCCGCGGGAGTTTATCGGTCCATAAATCCGGTGAGGTGTGTAGGTGCTTACACTTACACGCACACGCGTGTCCTTACCTTTATACACACAGATCATCCCGAGGTTAGACTGCCTTCAAAAGCTAACTGAATACTTTATATAATTACAGTTTTATTTTACTTATAGCATTTGAAGCGAAATTTATAACTGTTCAATTTTTTTTTCAACTGTGGCGAAGAAGTAATTAATTCTGTTCATTAAACTGAAAACATGATTTGCTTTGTGTACATTAGATAATATATTTGAAATTAGAAATAACTGGTATTAAATAAAATTTAAAAACTTTAATAATAACTTGATACAGTTATCTGATGAATAATTCATGGAGCAGGAAGCGACATATGAAAAGGGAAAATAATTAAATTCAAGAATGGTCTATAGAATCTTCATGCAGATGAAAAAGTCCTGAGGTTAAAATCAAGCATTGAAGTTATTATGAAGCACAATTGAATTGTAGCCAGCTTGCAATCGTTGGTTTGAGCGTTGAGTTCGCATTGTCACCAACAGATCGATCCAACAGACACTTGAATTGCCGCGAAAATATCTCAATGAAAATGTTATTTAAAAGGTACCGAATCCAATTTTCTAATGTTCATCGAGGCATTTCCATTTTGGAGTCGTAGAGAAGAAAGTTGAGAATAATTTAATAATGAAATGGTTCTCTCGCTTCATTTCGTCGAGCAGTCTCTCAACGAATGAAACGAAATTCCCCGTAACTATTTAATTAATGTGACCTAAGATACTTTAGGGTATGCACATAATCTCGTTAGCAGCGAAATAAAGAGTGGGGGATTCGAATTCTTAGCTTTGGATGGACTTTGGCTAAGGGTCATTTCGCATTGATCATGCGATTCACGAGGACCAGCCACTGCCTTCACTCGAATGAAGGAACTAAAGAAGACGAAGGGCTCGGTGGAGGGTGGGAGAGGGGTAAAGAAACGGAGAATAGTTAAGGGATATGAATAGAGTTGCAATGTGGAAGAGCGAGGGTGGGAGCGAGAATAGGATCGTGGAAGAATATAAAGGATATTTTTTGGGTGAAAGTAATTGTATGATATTAAGGGTACAATTTGTTTCAATACGTGTCTTTGTTAAATTACAATGGCTTTTCTAAATAGATTTTAACAGTTGAATTGAAAATGCACAAGTTTACCGACGTTTTGGGCTTGTTTATTTGCTAATTGGTTCTTTTCGTGCGGAAGATTACACTAGGAGGAGCGGTGGAGAGGAGAGGAGAGGAGAGGAGAGGAGAGGAGAGGAGAGGAGATAGAATAGTACGACCAAGAAGAGCACGAGGCCTTGTCATTAGGGCTTTGATCGATTTGTAGATCCACGATTGACCGCTCGTGTTTGTTGCGAGTTACAAATTGAAAGTCGCTCGAGCAAACTGCACGCGAATGGTGAAGTTATTCCATTTGTATCGAATTCTGTAATTGGGTTATCCCGACGACAATGGGACCTGACTTATTTTTCAGAGACACAGACTGTAAGGATTAGGGGGAGCGAACGAACCCCACGCGAAAATAATGACACAATAAAATATTATATTTTATTCGATCATATTTTTCAGGAGTATAAATTACATTCCGCTGCGTTGCAAATGGACCGAATTCCCTTGGAAAATAAATGGGTCTCGATAGATACTAATTATATGCATATCGAAATATCAGCGCATATATTACAAATTCCAAAAAGCGTTCCAAAGAATGGGCGGGCGCAGATAACAATGTCATTTTATTTCATAAATGTAGCACAATATTTATCAACGTCACTTAAACCCAGACCGAGGAGAATTAAAAAGGAAATAAAGAAAACTGTTACTCCCATTGTAAAAAAGAACTTTATCACCCCGCCGATGTATAAATGAAAGAAAGAGGAGCCCTTGGACAGAGCCGAAGTTGTATTCGGCGATAAAAGTATTTCGATGCCAATATGAAGAAGAAAAAGCAGAAGGAGGCGGAGGAGGAGGTTGAAAACAAAGTAAAGAATCTCACCCTCGGCGCGTCGAGGGCTCGGGGAAAAGAAGTATCAATTGATCAATGAGAAACAAAACTGCCCGAGACGATCTCCACGCCAGGACCAGGCTCTCGCATACATCACCCGGAAAGTAGCTCAATGGAGACCATTGAAATTCAGACGCACGGCAACTCCACATTACCCGTACACGCACGCAAGAGCGAAACAAAAAGAAGAGCAAAACAACAACACGCGGGGCTCGAGAGAGAGAGGAGAGCATAAAAAAATCCCACCACCGTAACTCCATTTCGCGCACCTCTGCTTTCTCTCCCTTTGAACCCACGCAACGAATTCGCCGGCTCGAATGACAAAGCGTTCCTTCGAGGCAAATATTGTATCGAGCTCGGCGGCGAGCACACGATTTCCGAAAAGAGCGAGAGAGTGCGGGAGACCGAACGAGCCCAAGACGGGGCGAGGGGTGGTTGGTTCGGTTCGGTTTGGTTTGGTTTGGTTTGGTTTGGTTTCGCTTCTTTTGGTTTGGTTCGGTTCGGCCGGATAACGTAGCGCCCGATTCGATTCTTGTGTCGCTCGCCTCGTATTTCACCCGGAGGAAGCGCGGTGGTGGCGGCGGCGGCGGCGGCGGCAGCGGTGGTGGTGGGGCTCGGGGGCGAACATCCACGCGGAGAAAATCGGGGGATGCTTAAGGTCGGACGTAGGAACGGTAGAAAAAAGGCGAGAGCCGTTAGTAAGAGAGCACGCGCGCACGCGAAAACACGCGTGCAATTGATTACGCAACGTGCGACCGGTATTAATCACACCTCCGGCGGGGAGCCGCTCGACCTCAGGCCTCCGCCCTCGCCCTCGGCCCGAGTGTCTGTCGGACTCACCCGAAAGTGGACCCTCGTAAATCTCCCGAGGTTGCTGGACCCTTGCCGATGAACCAAGTATGAGCCTCTACTTCCAGATCGACTGGAGTCGCTTCGGGCAGCAGCATGTCACCGGATTATCCGTGGTCAGTGCTCGAGGAGATGAGATTGGAGCTTCGCTGGTTTCAAGCGCACCCACGTGCTTCCCGCGGACCGAGCCTCTCGCAGTCGGTGCCAGGTGGCGCTGTGGCGCCCACACGCGTTTTTTTGCAATTTTTCAAATCGGGCGCGTCGCGACCCTTTGAATTTGCCCTCCGAGCCCTTCCCACCCGAGCCTCTCGTACTCGTTGAGATTTTTCTTGCACCCTTTGATGTTTCCTGCCCGCAGTCTGTCACCCAGACGTCGCAATGAATTTCTCGGCAATTCACGTGACAGTGGACTCTGTACTATTGCTTGCCTCCACCTTTCCCATTTGCTCCCGCTTCAGGAAGTCCTCGAAAAGTGCAACTTTCCCTCCTGACAAGCCGGCGAGTGAAAACACAGCACCGATAATTACCTGCAGCTACTTTGGCCCAAAGATTGCTATTCCGTACGTGTCCCGAGCCCTTAAAAACGTCATTAAAGAGTCAAATGAGACTCGAAGCTGCGAAATTGCTTCAAGGGGATTCGTCCTCTTAATTTGTACATTGCCGTTGATGTTCGTGAGCGTAATGATAATATGCGTTTCCGTTTGCCGTTGCAGGTGGCGACGCGACCTTGGAGTCCGAATCAAGGTAAGGCGCGGGAAATGACGAAGCTCTGCAACCACAAAAGAAAAATCCAGCAGCAACCAACGGTGGCGGTGGCCTCGACGACCTCGAATCCGGCAACGATAACTTCGGTGCCCTTGGCCGCCAACTCCTCTATAGCCATCGAAAAACCAAAATCAGGTAAGTGATCCAACGACATTATTTTTATTTTATAATGGCTATCGTACTTGCGCCAAGAACTTTTTTTTATCCTTATTCCTTATGCCTCTTAATTACGTCTGCATTGCAGAACGCGTTGAAGCAGCTTAAATTAAAACTAATATTCAAGCCTCGTGCATTTTACATTACATTTACTTAATTTAATTAATTTAATAATTAATCATTTTTGCACAAAAGTTTTTTATTAAATAGAGATGCCTGGAAATCCTCTTTGAATTCATAAATACAAAAAAATTAAATTATAGTGTAATGTACAAGGAGTTGAAATTGATGCTGAAACAAGTTTCGTCTCAAAATATATGAATTTCATTTCTTATTAGGCTACCACTTATTCATAAACTAATTTTCATTCAGTAATTATAATAATAGAAGCAATTGAATTATAAATTATTCAATATTCGCCATTATAATTGCTACATCTTAACAAAGTTTGCATTGGAAAAGTAATATTTTACAAAAAAAATTCAAAGTGATAATCAGGATAAAAATTACTCGCACACGGAAATAATTTGGCTAACAGTAATACTTGCTTGCTCGTTCATAAAGTTTTATTAATTAATAATTTATGAAATGAGTAGTCTTAGCTATTTTTTCATATACCATTAAATAACAGTCAAGTAGTTATCAATATTATCATACAAAGCTTGGAAGTACTGTCATTACACAATCAACCTGCTGAATGGAAATGTGCAGTGTCGGTGGGCTATAAATGACGATGCTACTGCAAACTATTATTATCATAGAGGATATTTACAACTCATTAATACGAGGAGGATTATATATTAAGTTTATTATCGAAAATTATTGAATATAAATTATTGTGTCAGGAGTTGTTTATCAATTGTTATTCGAAAAAAGAATCGGTAAAACTTTATATTTACATAACACTTATCAACAATCAGTCCAATGATTGCTGCAATAGTATTTATTAATTTTTTTGGTATTTGTATACTGAATTTTACTTTAAAACTTTCAATTCTCATACTGTCCGTCTTTTTTTTAACAGATTTAATTATAAAATACTGTAAAATGTTCGTAAAATTGAAAGAGAATATTTTCAATTAATATTCACCTTTAGTTTTTATTATATATTGTTTATTTTATTATATATATTAATTTAAAAGCTTTCTTTGTAATACGTAGTAAAAATGCTCTTATGAATATTAATTTTCAAACAGGTTATGCAGTAGATTGTGTAGATGAACAAAAGCGTACGTGTAAAATAATTAATTTATATAGCTAAATAGATGTTATGTAGTACAAATTACCCAAAATACAGACATAAAATGTGTACATGTTATATAAATGTGATACAAATTTGAGCGAACATTAACAGTTGCAATTTTATATTCGATATTTTGAAAGCAGCCAAAAAGTAAAAATTTACATAAAATAATTTTTAAAACAAACTGCAATCTCATTCTCTGCCTCTTTCCCGCACCATCCGAGTATTTAGTAGTGAAACATGCATTCCTCTTATTTTAGTGGAGAGTACCTTTAAGTGAATATTCGGAGCTTTTATCACTACTCGTCCCTGTTTGTTTTTCATAAATGCCAGAAAGAAAAACAAAAATTCACCCTCATGAAAGCAAAAAAGCAGTGAGAGTGCAAAACGCCTAGTCATGTGTGTCTCTCCCCTTTAACCTTGTAATTAACGTAGGCTCATAACTGGCAAATATTTGCCCACCTTTTTTCATGTCACCCAACAACCCTCTATTCTATCCACCACTGGCCATTGCGCCTCTCTCATGCACTTTCTTCACGTTCTTCCACCCTCTTTCTCGCGAAAGTCACCGCCGCCTGATGAAACTTTGAACTTTGACGTTTGGTGCTGCTGCGAAGGGTTACATTAAGGTCGAGTTCCCATCTTCCCTATTTCAACCCCTGCGCCGTTCTCGCCCGCACCAACCTTGTCACCGAGGATCCACCGCGGAAACTTTTAGATTGGTTTGTCGTCGAGCTCGCTGTCGTCATCGTCCAAGTCTTCGTTCTCGTAGGACGTATTACAAAAGTTTCTCGTTGCTCCTGGAGCGAATGACATCAATGCGCAGCTTCTCCTGCTCCATCTTCTCTCTCTCTCTCTCTCTCTCTCTCTCTATTTGGTGTGGTAACAAAAGGAAAAGATATCGCGAAGGCGTCGGGAATAAAAACAAGTAGACTATACATTTGAGAGGGATTAAATGAGGGCCATACGCACAACTACGAGTAAGTGTAGATATCAAAATTGAGAAGATAAACGTTGGTTTTTTTCCGAGGACGGAGGAGAGAAATGATAGTTATAATAGTTCAGATATTTATTTAACATCGATGGCGTTACGTGTGCCAACTTTTACTGGAGGAAGACCAAAAGTTTTCATTCATCCCCTTATAAAAGCGGAGACAGAGATCTTCACGGATGAGCACCGGACAGCCTCGTGGGCAGAAGGGGTGAAGGGTACGGGAGGGTGGAATGACGACAGTAGTTGTAATCATTAAGAAAAAGTCGACGCCGAAGAAAAACGACAAAATTACAGTATTAGCGGCGGCTCTTTCCTCCTCTTCCTTCTCCTCCTCCGCGGCTTCCTCTTTTACCACGATATTTTCCCCTCATCCTCGGTGCTCATTCGGGGATGTGATACACATACATATACACACGCACACACAACCACACATGACATGCACAGACTGATACAAGTATAGGTACAAGAACATCGGGAGTTTGCTGAGGTCGGTCCTCCTTGTTTTTGCCCTATTCTCCACTTTTTCTCCATTATGGGCTTTGATAATGCATAACTATACTCTTTTTCTTCAACGTGTCCTTGGATGTAATGGCGTCCGCAATAAGCACCCGAAAAATCCGTAGAAACGAAAAAGGCCGATTCGGTATTCTTTAGAGTTAGATTACCGCGTTCGATACATCGATGAATCGAGTAATTTTTCTCGATTCTTTTTTACTGTACTCATTTTCCACTACAAGTTTAAGCGTAACTCGAGAAAGTTTGAATTAATAGTGATTGTTCTTTGGATTAATGATATTGCGTCACGCGATAATTGATTCTTGCTGGGGGAATCAAAGTGCACTGGGCAGATTGAATTATCTTTTGTGCTTTTACTAACAGTTTCAGCGGACAAAGTTAAATATTTTATCATTACATTATCGGCTCTCGAAAGTGATCGATAATTTATTTAGCAATTGGTGTTAAATGTAATGTTAAATGTTAAATTATATGTAATGTTGCACATAATTTAATTATTCTTTAAATTAACTATTTAGTCAAATAAATAGTTATTAGAGCTGTTGTATTTTATTAAATCAATTGTTTGCATTTTATTAACAATAGAAAGATTGAAATATATTTTAAATGTAATGAGAAATAGTTGAACGGGCTCGGGTCAAGTTCATCGGTTGTTAGCAATAAAATCATCAAGAAACTTTACGTGAACAATGAAACAAATTGAATTTCATAAAAAAGAAAATAAGCATTAAAATTTAAAAAAATTTAGCTCATTCCGAATTCTACAAGTAATTTGATAAAAAAAAAAAATGAAAATGGAAAATCAAGGAAAGATAATTTTCGATCCTTATGTGATGACACTTCTGGTATACATTCCAGATAAAACTACAGACTCGAGCAATCAAATGACGCATGTCACGATCGAACCATGTCGCACATGTCGAAACCTTTCCCCTGTGAAATTCCCCATTACCTCCTAACGTATTTTTACAGAGAATGTGTATAGTACTCTTAGACTTTCAGATTCGCACAGAATTTTAAGTTCTTCGACTTGACTTTCTATTCTCCTTCGCCACGTTCCTCTTTTGTCAGATTCTTAACGGAGAGATTCTTTAGAGGAATTTTCGCCGCTTTATCTGTCCGAGGAAACTGTTTTATTCCAGAACTCCCATTCCCGTCTCAAGCTTTTCATAGGTAGGTTTAGCAGAAACTTTTAAAGTCAAATTCTACATGCACTGTGTGATTTAGTGACAGAGATAAAGAGAGAGAGAGAGAGAGAGAGAGAGAGAGAGAGAGAGAGAGAGAGACTGAATAAAGCTATTTCCAACATCCATACTTAAATTGCATTGCCTCCATAATGATAATAATAATTTTTTTAACGTCTGCTTTCAAATACATAATTTAATCTTCTTCATCAGTATACATCATGCATTGTAGTTCCAACAATATTAATATCATATGAACTAAATTTTCATAAATACTACAAAATGGTTTGCATAATTGTAGATACAACTTTCTAGGTAATACATGTAAACTAATTTTCGCCTTAATTTCTGCCAGAAGAAAAAAATTAGAATGTTAAAATCAAAAAAAAAAAAATTGAAATAATAGAGATTGGGCCAGTAAAGTCGGAATTGGTATATAAAGTGCCGGATTCCTCGCTACCGAAAGGAAACTTCTAATCTCACTTGGCAAATTCAACTTTAACAGCATTATCATATTGCTCTATTTTGCATAGCACGCCTTCGTCTATTTATTGTAGTTTATGAGTATCTGTCTTCATTCTTCCTGTCTTTATTTAACGCCTGTTCATTCCTCGCCATCATTTTTCGTATCTCTATCTAACTTTTTATTTTTCAAATCCCACTTCTATCAGCTATATACAATGTCGCTAGCACGTACGATCCCAAAAATTTCTTTATCTTCCCCTTGATTTTGGATTCACCCTTATCCCTGTGACATTGTCGGAGCCTTAGCATTCGTCCTCTCTCTATCTCTCTCTTTTTCTCTCTTGGTTCATTCGTGGGGCGCAAGAAAACTATTCATCATATCTGTAATTCCGAGTCGCATTCGCGTGCGACGAAGAAGAATATAAGAGAGAGAGAGAGAGAGAGAGAGAGAGAGAGAGAGAGAGAGAGAGAGGGAGAGAGAGATAGCAGGGATATTAAATTTCCACGGGAGCAGTATTAAACTTTCATCGCTTCATAACGTTATTACGGGAGGAGCGCGCGAGGGCGAGAGACACTTTTATTGGACTTTCTTTGCTCAAAGTTCACAGTCTGAACCGCATCCCCGCCTCTCTTTCATCGGTGCGTTCTCGTGGTCTCCGACCTCGAGTCTAGAGGAAGCCTGAACCGCCACAAACATGATTTTCCGCGACTTTTTTGAGAAAAGAGGCTGCTTACTTCCTTTTAATTTTTAGCTTCACATCCAGCCTTGAGGTTTGGGGGGTAATTGGCCTTCTTCTTTTCGGGCTTCTTGCAGCATTTTTTATTTTTTCCGCGCTCTCAAATGATTATTTCTATCACCCGAGATGATAGATTAGATTGAGCTTTGGAAAGTCTCTAGTCTACTTGTCTATAATGGATGATTTTCTTGGCAGGGCTGCCAAGAAAACCCTCATTGTTCTGATTAGTGGCATAATCGGTTAATAAAGTTATTCGTTTTTACGAGTGTTTTTATCGAAGGCGTTAACTCGCAACCCTTGGATCGTTATTGTTGCGAATCAAGAAGTATTGATTATGCGCTGTACAGTTGTCCCATAAAATTTAATTTATATTCTGTCACTAGAATTTAGTACAGTATACAGTCTACAGTCGCAACCTGCACTTGCTCACCTGACATCGCTGACAAATTTGTTTTCCCAATAGCTGTCGCTGCAAAAAATCAACACCAAATCCTGCCTCCGATTCGAGCCATGAGGACTTTTGCGTTATTATAATCGCGTAAAAGCAATTCTCCCGTGTCTTCCCTTCAAAAATTGGGGAAGGGAAAACGGGAGGATGCGGAAAAATGTAAATACACGGGGTTGGAAAGAAGCAGTTTAGAATAAGAAGAAACAGCGCGCCCAAACATGTGAATTAAATTTAACAATTTGAGAGTGATCTGAAAATCCCCCGAAAGAATTCCACTGTAAAGTAAAGTAAAGTAACAATCTCCGGGGCTCTGCGGTTTCCCCAGACGCACATACATAAACTCGAGGAGAAGAAGAAGAAGCTGCGGCGCGACTTCGCATCCACGTTCGCCCCGGAAATAATGTGTAACAACACGCGCGCCATATAAAACACGGGGGGAGATAAAAGCGCATATTAATAAATCAGAGCTTTGAACAAGTGCGCGGCCAGCTTGGCAAACAGCATTTTTTATTTGGACGTACTTTTTATCAAACACCATTTATAACCAATGAAGTTTCATAATATTTTGCATAAACATGGCTAATTTCAAAATTAGCTACAGCTAAGGACTCGCGAGCTTATTTACGACTGGCCGGCACTTTTATTTATTTCTCCTTTGAATAAGTGCTGCGAAAGCCCGCTTGGAATACTCAATAAATAAAATTTATATCGCCTGCAATTTTTTTATCTTTCAAATGTATTTCAAAGATATTTTTATGCAATAAATAACTAAGAAAAACTTAAAAACTGCAGCCCTTCAAATAAGATAAATTACAAACACAAGAGATACATAAAAGCTGAGAAGATTGGGACTACATTTTCTGAGATATTATCACGAGCACTTTGGTTGATGTTCTTCGGAGGAATGCTAAATTTTCCATTACGTAATTGCATATAATTTCGTAATTATATTAGGGTTCCGGCTTATCGATGTGTTGGGGACCAAAGAACGTGCACAGCCACATTTTACTTTGATTCCCATTCGAAATACAAGGTATACAAAGTTTTATGTACAATGACAAACTAAAACAATTGACTTCAAACTTTTATTGTATCATTTAAAATATTCAGTAAGTTGCAACGTGTTTTACATCTCAATATTTAACCCGGGAAAATGGCGTTTAAAAGAATAACAATTTCCCGGACTTCTCTATTTTCAAGAGATAATAAATGTTGTTATGGGTACGAAGGGCAGGAAGGTGCGATCGTTTTAGTTTGTTTTTGCGCCGAGAGGCCTTTGAAGTTGAAAATTCGAGTAAGAAAGTGTCAGTCGGCAATTTCTCAGCACTCGCAAAGCTCAAGCTTAAAACCAATAAATCATCAAGCTCATTAGCAAAGTTCAAACACGAAAAGATGTTTTTTCCAAGCTTGGTTAAGCGCCTTAGAGCTGACTAGGAGGACAGTCGGGGAAAATCGAATTCAGAGCCAGAACTTAATAATATTACTTTCCGAGTTTACAACGAACGGAAAAACGCAGGAAAAAGAATTGTCGAGGTCGCATCGTAAATCCTCAGCATTCCTCATCTCACTTCATTCTCAAGCTCTGCCACATAAATCCATACAACGCGAGCCCAAAGCAACTTTCGCGTCCCAGGCAGACAACCACCCCTCCGGGTGCCCTCGGCGAAACACAAGAGCGAGAATCGCGTGCGCGAGCCATCGTCCGGGACGACGCTCCACATTGTTGCAGGTGGGTGGGGGTGAGGGGTTGCGAGGCCGAGTGGGGGTGGCGGTCGCATGCACCGGCAGCTCGCGAGTTCTCGCGATCAATCACTTAGGGGCGGGAGCGCAGCACCAGTCAGTGCGCAAGACCGTTTAAAGCTGGCCGACTCTCCCTCTCGCTCCCACATGCACTCGCGGGGTGACCGCGCGCATGTGTAATGCCGGGCGTCGCGTTTCCCATCCCTTGCAACCTCAGCTTCAAGCTCAATTACTATTTCTCGAGCCCAGCTTTTCTTCCCGTTTCTTCTCTTTTCTCACTCTTGCGGCCCCCGACACGCCTCCATTGTGCGAGTCTGGCGGGTAATCGCGTCCCCGTCAGCGTAACTGCTTTTTTCTCCACTTACATCAAGTTGTTTTCTCGACCCTGGAACAGCACCAGATTTTCCTCGTAGCCGCTCCTTCTCAAATATTTACCCTCTGGCTTTGGAGAAGATGCTACTGGAGTCAAAGGCGATTTCGGCTATTAGGGAAATCCAATTTAAATATTACTTTTGCATGTGTTGTTCGGTTTTTTACTTCGAGCGCGCGCGCACACACACACACACGCACACAATGTCTTCTTTATAAATTTTTTGCCGACTGAGCCACCATTCGGCTCTGCTTAACTTGTCTATCACACACACCCTTTGTCGCGCCCCCCACCCTTCCTTTTCCTTTTCTTGTTCGTTTTCTTCTCGGTTATGGCCGGTTTCTTTTGAATTGCTTTCACTCCTAATGATAGACTCTGGCGATCTTGATCGCGTATAAACGAGGCGGTAATTATTGAGGATAATGCGAAGGGTACGCAAGCTGCACGTGCGCAAAGGGAGTTTTCTATTCTTACGAAGTGAGGGGCGCAATTGTACATCGGTTTTTCGAATGCGAATAATGGACAGGAGGAATTATTGTCAAATTTATAGAGGTCGACGAGTCCCATTTATGTAATAAGTTCGGGATTACCGGACAAAAATATCGCGCTGACAAAGCAAAACGCAGACGCTTAATAAGCGGGACGGTTAACGAATTTCAAAGCATTCCGACCATTGTCTCATATTTAGCTGAAACAAACGCTCTTCTCTCGTTTATGAATATTTTCAAATGATTTAATCGATAATACCCTGGCTATCTCAAGCGAGCCAAATTCACGATTATTCAAAGAATTATCCAAGTTTTTGTTGCATCAAACAATGAGCTTCTCAATTTAATCTCGAATATTTAATACCCCTTGTGATTTATTGTACAATTGAATGAACGGCTTCACAGAAATATCATTAATGAGATTGTCATTTTCTAAAATCATGAGATTTAAAAGTAAAAAGTGTTTCAATTTGCGAAAAACCCAACTCTTCCCCGTAGTTGTCTCAGATAAATGAATTTGCACTCTAGGCTATAATAAAGAGATCGCGTTAGGTATAAATAATAAAATTTAAATTCAATAGCTAATACGCGATGCAAGGCAATAAATCATTCATCTTTTCGACTGACAATTCTTCTAGCTTAGATAACTCAAAAATATCGATAAATATTTCATTGGCACGTAACTTTGATATATATTTACTTGAAGAAATTGCCTTAGTTGTAGTCACGCCTCGTAAATAAAATTTTAATTCTCAATTCCTTTTCCACCCACTCAATTTATCCCTTCCACGTGGAACTACTCTGTCTCTCTCTACTCTTTTTCTCGTCGCGTCTTGCTCTTTCGACTCCCGCACGGCGCTAAGTATTGCAGAAAGCGTGCGGTCGATTTTATATATCGTTGGAATTCAAGCTCAAGTTCTCTCGAGTTTAACATCGGTGTGAGTCGATTTCAATCCTCTCCTCTACCCCTCCCCTCCCCCTCTCCTCGTGGTCTCTTTTCTCTCATTCACCCCAGTTTCACCTCCTCCTCCCATTCCTCCGTCACTTCTACCTCTTTTGCTGCGTGAAATTGAAAAATACAGTTCCCCGAGCTCCATTTCTCTGCGTTATTATATGTATGAGTCGAGGTTTTTTTTAGACATTTTCGATTCTCAAACTTCAATATTTCTTTCTCTATATAAGAAAGTACAGGTGTCACTTCTTCTTTGACATTTTCCTAGAATTTAATTTGCGTGGCCAAGCCTTATTTCTAGTCCACTGGACGAACAACCACTATTTCGGATGCTTTTATTTTTATCTTCTCGAGCATGAGAATATCATTCGACGGACTCTGTAATTAATAACACAACTCGGATCTTTTGCATTCCTGTTCTTATTCAACTCGAGGATCAGTAACTTTGTGATTCGATCCAACGTTATTTCGAGCAAAATGCCGCGCGATACATCCAATCAAAACTGAAACCGTACGTGTATTGTGCGCCTAAGAGGAGAATATTACGGGTTTGACTTTGAACCAACCAATGTCTCGCAATGGACGGACGCCCCATCCTGTGGATCGGGCGGCTCGACTCCTAAACTCGACTTGATAAACAAGTCTATCTGTTGCACTTTATCCTCGATAGGGGCGATCGATGTGCAGCTCGGCGCATTGAATCCCCAGTTGTCGGCTAGCACGCGAAACAGCAGTTCATTTAACGTCGTGGAGCTCGCTTTTCCTGGCTTTTCCATGGGCAATAATTTCCCCCCGAGTCACGATAAATATGCTTTCTTTAATTCGATATAGAGAGCCGGCTCCCATTCGCAGCTCGCACAAAGCTCAAGAGGAGTAATGCCGAGGCGAGTATTGTGTCTCGGGAAGAGTCGGTGGAAAAGCTCGAAGGTATGGGTGGGAGCTTTTGAACTCGTTCCTTCTCTGCATTCCTCGTTCTTTTGGTTATGCGATCTTCGACGATGGCGTCGAACCCCAAGCCTCGAACCCCGAGATAACCCACCGAGAGTATACACACTCGAGCCCCGTGAGGGTAAGGATAAGCACGAGTACAAGGACTCGTGTTTTTCCGTGCGGTGGATCTCGAGAGGGGCTGCCTCGATCTTTGTGTCCCTTTTTTCATCCCAACTCCCCCACTTTATTCACTCGCTTCTCTCGATGTAATAATAATAGTGGAGTACCGGGAAGGAAGAGGGGCGAAGAGTCGCGAGGTGCAAGCGAGCGCGATGCCTTTTAATAAAGAGAAATATTGATAAGAGTGACTTTTTTATTTACTCCCCTTTTATTCGTCAGCGGTGGTGATGGTCGTGGTGGTGGTGGTGGTAGTGGTGGGCTTGGTGGGCTTGATTTGGCTTTGTGCGATTGACTTTCTCTGCTCTTCTACAGCACGAGACGGTTGAATTACGTGAATGGCGTATCAATTAGGAGGAGCTCGGCGAGAGGGGATTTTATTTGAAATGTGAAGTTTTGAGGGTTCCGAGTTACTCGTGCTCTCCAAGTATTTCTCTTTTTATTCCCCGTGTATCAACCCCGAGTGTGTGTTATAAGCTGTCGTACGTGAGCTGCTTGTAACTTACAATTTACAAGATGTATCAAAGTCGTAAAAAGAAAATTGAGTGAAAATTGAGTATCAAATGTCGTGAGCCAACAAATAATAAATGGATAACGCTTTTGTGTGCATGGGGTAAATAAAAACACGATCAAATTTTAAGGAAATTCTAAAGAAGGAAATCTAATATGTTGGAATAATTACACCATTGTGTTTACTATGCGTACGGTCGAAGCTGTCAGGTTTCGAAAAAAAAAATTGTACTTTGCCACTCCTATGAAAATCTTGACACCCTTCGCGCATCCATATATTAATGATTTTAATCACCTCAAGTCATCCATAAAAATAAAAATGCAATGAAAAAGAAACGATTTGCAAGCTCAATGATTTGTATGAAAAATAATTCCCGTTAAAGACTTCTCCTCGATAGCTGTCGGTTTGAAAAATGCTCTCTGTCGAGGAACTCAAGCGCGATCTCTCACCTCCCCATAATTACAAAAAAGTTAGAAAGTAAAAGGAAACTCGGTGGCGAATTCTCCTTTTCCTTCAATAAACCCGCGTCAACCCTCGCGATCGAACAAAATCCTGATCATTTGTCGGGTATTTGATGCAATTGTCGTACCCCCATTTCCATCCCCATCCCCACACACGCACGTCTTTAAATTTTCGTTCTGTATGTTCTCCCAAAGGGCGCGGGGTAAACGCTCTCGCGTTAAAAGCTCTCGCTCGAGTGCAATAGAAGAAGGGAAAGGAACGGGGTAAGCGCCGAAAATCAACGCGGATCGGTGTTCATTTGACAATGTCACACCACAATTCCGATGAACGTATCATGGCTTCGTTTTGATGAAGTGAAATTATTCCGAGGATGACGTAATTTATGAGGAATCAAATGTGATGACGCGAAAATTAAGCTTTTACCGAAAATACTTTTTGGAGAGTGTTATGCGCTCCAGTATTGGATGATTTTTGTCTTTAGTATTTTATTTCCTTTACTTTTCTCAATCCAAGGTAAATCCCTGGGTAAATATCGGCAGCAGCACTTTATTCCGGCAGATTTTTAAATTATACGGGAAGAAAAGTTAATAGCGCTTGTCTGTTTGAATAAACAACCATTACGATTTCCTTCCCTTCGTACTCTTTTTTCCAGTTTTATATTTATATAATGATAAGAGCGTCTAGAATAAGGAAATAAGATTTTATGTAGGTTTAAATTGGTCTACCTCCAAATGCAGTCTAGCCTTCTAAAATATTTAATCCCTTAAAGTATGTAGTCTTCGTGAAGGCTATAAAGAATAGCAGTCAATTGTAATTATATTAACTTAAAAATCTAAAACACTTTTGGTTACATACTGAAAACACAATGAAATTCTATCTTAAAGCAGCATGCGACTCTTAATAAGGAATAAACTCGATCTATCAAGCTTGGCTAATTATTATATAGGGCTTTATTTATAACAATAAAAGAAAAATAAAAAGTGAGCGTCAAATATTTTTTTTACATACTTGACTGACATTAGAAATTTTCGTATTACAGTCAAGTACGTAACCCATTGCAAGTGTTTCCGAATTGAATTTAAAATAACTGGAACATTGATTCCACTAACAACTTCTTTAAAACTTTATTACTAGTACTCATAACCAAAGAAAAATGATTCATTTTTTCAGAGCTTATCTTTTTTTTGAAATTCAAATTAAATATTTTTTCCTTATATTTATATTAAAAAAGTTTCTCATTTTTTTAATTTCGTCAATAATTCTTTTTTTTATCGGGCGTTTCAAAGCAAATCTTATTAATGCGATCAGCAAGAAGTTGGGGAAATATCAAGCAGCAATATATGATATTCCTAAATTCTTGCGGTTCGAACGGGGGAAAAGTTTTGCTCTGTCCGCGCAAGAGTAATCGGAGTTGGTACTTGGGCATCCGCATAGGCATTAGGTGGGATTATTATTTCGAGTAAGCAATCAAAACTTTCTTCTATAAAGTTGCAAAGAATACATCAATTACATGTTCTGGCGCTTAATTCCTATATTTTAATACATCGGAAAGTTAAAAAACTTAGACTGGTCCACAGTCCAGTGATCAATCAGGGTTATTATTCATAAAAACAAGGATTCAATTTACCACAGAGAGAATTCCACCCTCCTCCTCCCATCCCCGTACTCTAGCCGCCGCCGAATCCCGACCCGACGAATCACTCCTGTGTAAGGAACGCGTAAAAACACTCACTCTCCACTAGATCAAACTCGAGCGCTTTCCCCACTTTTGGTGGCTAAGCCGTCTCACCCCTATGGAGGAACGCTAGCATCCGTAGAAAAAGGCGAAGAAATAGGAGTGGGAAAGGGAGTGAGCGAGAGAGGACCAATCGGCATCCCCGTGTCTTCTTATCGTTCCCTGCGATCAATAAGTCCCGAGAGGAGAAAAGAATCCTCTCCGCGCGGTAGGAGAACCCACCACCCCACAGTCTGGAAGTGGCTCGTGTATGGGTGCGCGACCCCTGGGGTGGGGGTGCCCACCGCTTGATAAGGGTTAATTTCATATATGAGAGCCGCTTGCACATACACGTAGGAGGACTGAGGGTAACAACGGCGTTGAGCTGAAGGGAGAAGGGGTGCACCCGCGCCGCTGCGTGCAGGGCAGGTAGGGGATTGCCGGGGGCCAACAGACGCCGCGCGGACCTGAAAATTACAGGCAGAGCGAGCGAGAGGATCAGAGGAATCGGAGGAGAGACATTCTGGTGTAGCTACCCGTTTTTATTTCCAGGCCGAGGAGTAGGGGCGCGGAGCTTGAGCTTGAGCTTTGAAGGGGTGGAATTTCGTGGGTTAACTGGGGAATGAAAATTACGTTTATTCTGATGGAGTGATATTCCGCGCTCTTTTGAAGGGTTACAGTGGTATTATTGCTTGGGGTCGTTCGAAATTTACACGGGTTTCGACAAATGTGACAGATATTTTTTGCGAAGACTAAGAGTACGTTCGTATTCGCAGTTTTTGCTGATCACGTCAAGACCATAATTTATTATTTGCAAATGTTACTCCCACGAGTTGAAGTTGGGACATTGTTACTAGTCTTTGGAGAGTGTCTCTCGAATCTCAAGCTCATAATCACATAATGGGCGTGGAACATGTCACCGATCATCAAGATTCGAAAACAATCATCTGTTATTCATAACCGGAACTCTCGAAACGTGCGATTATCCCTGCGGCTCAAAATCCGAGTATCATACAGTCTCTCGGCACTTGGAGCTACTTTTAAAACGAAAATTGCGGCGAAGTCGCTGTGTCTTTAGCTTTTACGCCTTTGAAAAATTCAGGAAGAGTCGGGACTCCGAACAAGATAACAGCGGATAGAACCGGAGTGGGAGACAAAGCCACTAAAAACTGAATGCGATTGACGGGAAACAAGATACATTCGCACACATCCAGCAGAAGGTGAGACCGGCTTGGAGCAGGGCAAAGGCTGTAGGATCGACGGTCTCTCCGGTGGTGGGATCGGGGACGGAGGGGTTGAATAGGGGCGAAAGTCGTAGACAAGTCGGTAGAGGGAATCGCCGCGCGGCGATTGTCCGGTTTTGATTTCTGCGCGGCAGGGGTTGCGCGCAGGGGTACACGCCTGCGCTCTTCGGGGAAGGAGACGCGTCAGTAGAAGCCCCTAGGAAAGAGGAGGACCTCCATGAGGACGATGCAGCGGGGCACACACAGGCAATGCAAAATATGCGAGGAGTGCCAGTCTCGAATCTTGGAGTACATTAACCGGACAGATATCGCGATTTACCGTTTTCACAGCCCTTCGCGCCCCAGCACCTCCCCTGCCAAAATTATCATTCCTTGTAGTTGATTCCTTTTTTCCTGTACACTCAGACGTGATGGATGTTGGAATGTTTTTTCTGGATGATTTGATATGAATTTGATGTTATTGAAATATGTACTGGAGCTTCCGAAGCGTGACAGCTTCGCTTCTTGTGAAACATTGATTGACTCATTAGTTGCGCTGCTTACTTTATTTATTAGCTACGACATGACAATCTTATCTTGATGGAAAACATTAATTATCTAGTTATGATGAATGGCTTTTCAGAAAGCGTTTGCTAATAATAGAACTTCCTTCTCCTTTCAGCAGGATTTCAGCACTTGTACAATAGTCCTCATTATTATGCTGTTTTTAAAATTGTTTTTCAAGATTTTTTTTCATTTAGAATATATTAGCATGAAAACTCAATAACGCGACATTTTATTATGCTCAACAGCGTTTGCTTGTATCCAAACATAAAATTCTCAGCGTAAATTTATTTGTTAGGTGGAGGAATGGGTCTTTGCGGCAAATGAAAAACATAGTAGATGCCAAAATAGGAAACGATTTAAATTCGTTCTCCTCCGACAAGATAACGTGTGTGTAATAAAAGAAAAAGAGTCCCTTATGATGACAAAAGGAATCCGAGACCATAATTTTTCCTCGGGAAATGTTTCCTTGCTAAAAGCATTACGCCCCAGTGGAGAATCATAAAAAGCTTGTAGCGTGCGGATAGAAGCTTGTGGAGAGAACACACGCGGATGACAGAGACACTGGATCGTAAAAAGACCGAGAGGAAAGAAGAGGGAAGCTAAGGGGGGAAAAGAATCAGTGAATTTCTTTCTTTTTCTCTCTCCCTCACCTCCCGCTCCTTCTTCTCCTCGGAGGAGAAAAGAAACGTCGACTCGAATCGCGGTAGTTGACGCCGTGCTGACTCCTCGAGGACTTGCATTTCCGCGCCTTTTTCGCCCACTCACGAGGGCACGGAGATTCGATTACCAGCTAGAGACGCGTCGAGGCTCAGGAACAAGCGGAGCAGCTTCTTTTGCTTATGGGATGGAGGCGCGTTGAACGGGATCGGCGATGAGGAGATGAAAAATGCTCGTCGGACTGGAAGGGATACCACTCGCATTTATTCCTCTTTTTTCGGTCCAGGCGATCTTTTTATCTCGCTTGACAGGATTTTGAGAAGGGGCGCACGAAATGTTATCGGCTGCCGCCGCTGACGCCGACGCCGACGCCGACTTCTCTTTATTTTTTCTTTAATTCAGTGACTTACTCCTGACAGGGTGACAGAGGCAAATAAAGCGTACACTTGCGTGAAATTTTGATACCTGTTTGTTGTTCCGAATTATTACTTACTAAAAGCTTTTGCAGTTTTTTTTATTCTTTGTGTGTTTTTCTTTTGGAATGTCACATTATTTTCAAATTTCTCAAATGTTACGTTTATTTCATAAAAAATTCATTATCACACTTACGTTAATTATCTTGAAATGAAAGTATTCATCTTCTTCCAATTACAAAAGAAATATTTAAATATTTTTAAAACTTTCATTATAAAATTTTATATCTAAGAGCTAATATTCTAACTATAAATGGCATGTTTTCTTCCATTTTTTACTGCAGAATTTTAATTTTTTTACTTAAAATTAGAAATTTATATTAAACGAGTAGTACATTAAATGCTAATGTTGAATGTAGTGTATTTAAATTCGTAAGCTTTTTTTATTGATTACTCAAATATAATATCAAGCATGTTAACCTAAAAAAATTATTAAAAATTATGTTATTCAAAACAAAAATTAGTTTTCTCATGAAGATTTTTATCAAAACGACTTGTTAAATTAAAAAAAAATTATCTCTTTAATTACTGGTTTTTAAATTTTTATGAAAGAATGCATGATATAAAAGATCAGGAGATCTGAAAACATGTACCACTAAAGCTAACGATGAACACGAAAGATTAAAAAAAAAAATACTTATTTTTCATAAATATTTAATTTAATAATTAAATTAAAACTTTATAAAGATTAATAAAATTACGGTTACAGAAAATAATTTTATTTGATCATTTTAATGTTTCCGAATATTTGTTGCATTCTATCTGGCTTTTGAAATAACAAAATTTTTGTATGCAGATCTGTTTTAAAGATTTCATGTCACGCTCTCTTTGAAAGCTTTTAAAAGCCTGCAATTATATTGTTCAAGTCTCTGCAATAAAAAAACTGAAGATTGCGCGGATACTAAGAGAAACAATTATGACCTCTTAATAGGCTGCTGTATTCGTCTGTATTGTTAAAATATTAACGAATAATAATTATATTTTATTTCATTTAGGAGTATAACTGTCCTCGCGAATGTTATCAAAGTTAATAGTTACCATTTTTACAGTTATGAGGAAGCCTGTATTTCCTTAGCTAATTTATCACTTTTATTTTTAAGTACTATATATTCTCGAGAATTATATCATGTATGTCTACAGAATAATTGTATATTGCTGTCTTACTTAAGATGAAGTAGGTAACCCTCTAGGGGATGCACATTTGTTTTAATGTTTAGGAAATTTTTGTGGCGCTTATATATTCTGCTTTACTGTATATTTTCCTTCTCTTGGTTTATGCAGCCATCTTTTCTAATGGTTATTTTTTTTTATTCCTACTTTTTTTTATGATTTCATGCCATGTACATGACGAGGGTGGATTTAAGAATATATTTTAAGTGGCTCTTTCCTACCCAAGATGTAAATAATGTTATATTCCATCATAAAAATCGATTAAATTATTATATAATAACATACTTATAATTTCATAATGCTCGTACAATATATTAAATAATTTGTTGGTAATAAGCTTAAAACGTATACCATTGATATTTTAATTATTGAATGATAAAATAATTCATCTACAAAAATTTAATAAATATCGCTTATTAATATACCTATGGAAATTCAAACAATAATTATAACATTTCTAATGATTAATTTATAAAACCTTTTATTTGTAATTAAATAATATATTTGATAACAAAACGTAATTTATATTATAAAAGAAGAACCAAGATAATTTATTCACTTGTAAGCTTTTATTTAAAAATATAATTTTAAGAATATTTATCTTTTAAGTTTTTAACTTAACATTGTTACTCACTAATTAATTTATATTTTAATACTGTCAATTATTTTGATTTTACTAAAACTTTTAATTAAATTAATTAAAAAATTATTAATTAAGTAATAATTGACTAATAAGTATAGCAAATATTTTTTACATGACCATTGAAATTATTTTTATGGAATACATAAATCACTTCAATTTTTCCAAGCCCAAAATAAATTTCATTTAAAATATACAATACAATATTTCCGATAAGCATTTAATTTCATTAATTCAATTTAATCATTATTAAATAAAATAATTTTTTTATTATTATTTATTAAATTTATTAAAAAAATTTGTTGATACAAAAATCTTGTGACAAATTTTTTTTTTATTTTCATGAATGTTGCCATGTTATAAACATTTCACCCGACCAATTTGTTATACTTTTCAGTATTTCTATCATCCTCAAATCAATTTTTTTCTTATTATGCTTGTTTAATATAAAAGTTAATATTTTAAAGATAAAAAACCAGGATCTTTATTTTCCTCAGTTATAATAGGATTGACTTGTCTTTACTGTTAATGATACAAACTTTCTCATCAGAGTTAATACTAAATTAAGCAAATTTAAAGCATTTGCTGATAATAGAAATTTTTATGCATTTTATGATAGTCATAAAAATCTCTTTAATAATTTGAAATTTCTAGACAGAAAATATAAATAAAATTGTACAACAGACTCTTCTAATTAAATTTTTAATAAACCAACAATATGAGCATTTGTAAAAAATAAAACATCTCCATTTCAAAATTCGAAAATTATTGTATGTTATGGATACTATAGATACTGAATAATTAAAAGAAAGAAATATGTTCAAATAAGTATAAGTAAAGCATAAAATAAAATATAAAGTACATTAAAAATAACTTTTCACTTCATCAATATTAATTTTAAATTAATAAAAATGAAATATATGGAACATTAAAATCAATTGATTTGTTGTTCTTTGTATTTAAGGATCTACAATTTAAAAGTATAATTTGAGATATATTTTTTGAATTACGTGATAACATACACTTTGTATGGAATGTAAATTGTATTATTCGTAAATTTTATTTTAAATTCTAACTAAATTTCAGTGAATCATTATAGAAATAATACTAATGAAAGGACATTAGAGTTCAGACAGTAAATTTTTAGTTTAAACGTAATACGAAAAATTAAAATATTATGAAGAAATTGATTAAATGATAAAATAAATCGATGTTACATTCTGAATCAGTATTAAAATATTCAATCATCGAGTATATTTGCGTCAGAAAAACACAAAATATATTGATGTGTTACGTTTTTATACATTTTTATGGGCAAATGTATCTTTAAAATGCAAGCAGTGAATTAAATGCATCCATGTGTCAATCTAGGTTTAATATACAAATGAGACATTAATTCATTATTATTTCCAGTACCATGTTCATAACTATTCATTTAGTCGCAATTGCGTTTTTTATCTCATTGCGTTTAAAAGATAAAGTAATGAATTAAAAAGCACTTAGTGGGAAAAACGAGTGCTATTCATTAGACTAAAAGTGTATCTTTCGCTGAAAAACAGCATAGTGTTAATTAATTGCGCCCAATTACAAAAACAAAAGTTGACGGATGCGAAAGAAAATGCTTTAAGCTAGTTGGCCCCAGTTGAACAGGATCTCGCACCCTCTTAATCAACACTGGCAACCGTTACATTTATTCGCCTCCTCGAATTCATCGTAATCTTTAACGGCGCAAGTACCCCATGATAAATAATATTCATCCATTCGCCCCACCCCTTATAATCGGAGTCTTGCTGGTGCCCGAGGAACCCTCGAACTCGGCTCCAACGAGAGGAGAATCGTCCTCCAATTTGGGAGCGTTGATGGCTGTTATCGTTAATCCTCGGCACTCCTTGGGTTTGCCACCAGTTTCCGTATTGGGTACCGGGGAAGATGGCTTGGCTTATGCTTTTGCGAGGTTTTAATTGACGTCATTAATTTGTACAAAAGCTACTCGCTCAAGGTTAACGCTTTAAAATCAAGCCAAGTGCACGCTAGACCTTATCGAGTCAAGAGATAAGGTAGCGCGAGTGCAGAGTTTAAAAACCTTACGACATCTATTTTCGTGGCTTACTCATACCTAGGATTGCTTAAAAATCTAATGGTGTTTGCTCAAATGCAACGTCAAGTGATTCCATTTGCCCGAGTTTCTTTTAACCTTACTTGCGGTTCCTCGCTTTTAATTTTATTTTTTACATGCCTCCATCAGAATTTTGTTAGAATTTTTGTTTATTATTAATTATCTTCATAAAAATTTATTGACTTGCTCAGCTTGTAATAACGTTTATGTTTATTTCATTGTTTAGTAGTTTGTGATGTGCTTTGAAGGATAAGCTTATTGTTATAATAATAACACACCTGGTATATTTCAGTTTTACTCGCTTTTAAAACTTTTTATTCTTTACACACTGTTCCATAGATTTCAGGTTATCACAACTGTTTTTATGAATTCATACATCTGCTTATTTAGTCGTTTAATGTTTTATACATTGTTTCTCCACTTTATCGGGATTTTCGTGTGCATAAGCTTATGATGTGTAATTACACGCTAATAAAGAATGCCAATTTTTTTTTCAGATTCAAATAAACATTGTAAGTTAGTTTTTTTAAATATCTGCTTTATTAGCAATATAATTTAAATGCTCAGTATGCAGGTGATTTGCAAATTACAGAAAATTTAAATAGCTGTAAGCGCAGGACGAAGTACATCATATCGGTGGAGTTTAATTAGCTCTTTAGATTAAATAATAGTTATTGAAATGGAGATGACAGATAATCGGAGCGAGTGTCTTGATGGTGTAGTTTCTCGCGAGTATAGAGGGTTTTGAAAATATGTAGTAATATTCTATTTAATATATATATGTTGTTTCAATAGTTTATTCACTAAATATATACATTTATTTACATATATCGCGTTTACAATACTAACGTATATTTATTCAATTTATACGCACGGCGGCGGACTGACGCGTTCTCTACAGAGCGAGCAAAATATCGGGCCGAGCTCTTGTGTCGCCGAGAAACGAAATCGAAGTGACATGCGGATGTCAGTCGGAAGGAAAAACCCTTTTCCGATCCTGTAGCAAAACAACGACCGGAGGTTTTCTCCTTCTGGGAACGTTCGATCGTTAGACTCACATTAAGCCGGAATTGTATTGCTCTTAATGTGAGTCAACCACGCCTACAATAAAAGCTGATCCGCCGCATATTCATATAATTTTTATACCGCCGTTACAATAGTAAATTTCGTAATCAAATTTTGAGACAACTACGAAAAAATAAATTGGATGTTAATTCCGTTAATATTAAAGAGTCTGGTGAATGTAATCGGCATCTATGAAATATTTATATGCATCTATCGGGGGTGTAACTTTGGGGATTGGTCTTTGTTTTAAAATAGCAGGCGATCCTTTACAATGCAACCTCTAATTTCTGAGATTCCAAAATATAAACAAAGGAAAAGGCACAAAGCCCTGCTTCGACGTTTCAAAATTAATTTCCAATCAAACGCGTAAAAACCTTCCACGAGCACCTTCCCCAAAAAGGCGGCCTGCACACCAGCATGCAGTCTCCTCATGGTCCTCAGGCGTAATTCAAGTCATGCGCTCGCGTCCTCGTTCCCGCCGCCGCCCCCCTCCCCATTTACAATCCCCCACTCTCATTAGCTTTTACTCGTCACTAATGAAATATCCCTTTGACCTTGCAGACGGCCACAAGAAGAAGAAACGGAAGCTGAACGGCGTGGGCGGACTCTACTCGGGCGTCTCGGTGTCACAACTCCTGGCTCAGCGAGAACGTGTGATCGCAGCCGCCGCCGTTGCCACCAACCCCGCGGGCCACCCCGGCGGAAACGCCTCGGCGATGTCCGGGTCCTCCTCGCTCTCTAATGGATCCCAGGTAAATAATTGATCAACTCCAAGTACTACCACTCCACACCGCACCATTAAACTTGTTTCGTGCACGCGTTTCCCGAGAACTGTCGAGGCTTTTATTTAAGGGGATGTGAAATACCGATCGTGGTTGAAAAAGCAACTCCTTGCCTTTTCCTCTTTCCTTGGTCTTTTTGGGAACTTTAACTGTTAACTTTCAGACCACTCCATTTATTTTCATGGTGGACTTGTAAACTCCGAAAATTACACTTACTGATATGTGGTTTTCAAGTAATTGAAACCTAATTTATTTATTGATACTATTGTGGAGCTATCGTACATTGTTTTTTCCGTGACAAATTTACAATAAATAAAATGAAATGCTTCATTTACAAAAAAAATATGATTTATTTAATTTTTGAAATAAATTTATAAACGACTCATCCATATACAATCATATTGTGAACTGCGCACACAAAGTACGAATAAAATATAAAATTTTGTACAATTATTTATAAGCGTTTAAGACATCTTCTGAACAAGAAAATTAGAGAGTATTTTACGTTTAATTGGTCGAATTTAAGTATAAAAAACACAATATAAAATAAAGTTCAATCCTGATTTTTAGGAATAACGACATTTTGCTTATAACTTTACGATAATTTTGAGGAATATTAATGAGTTTATTGTGTAATCAGTATGTTATTGTAGGGTAACTAAGAAATTCGAAGAGCAAAGTTATAAGTGCTTTGAGCATTTATATAGACCTGGAGTTAGGCTCGAACGACCCAAATATTATAGTTAAGGTTGAACAAATACGGTAAAGTAATCATTATCAAATATGGAGTTTAATAATAATTGATTAAAATTTTATGTGTGATAATTATTTTTTATTGCATTTTTCTATTCCATTATTTAAAAAATTAATAAATTTTATCATACTATAAAATATTGCAAACAATTTAATAATATAAATTTTACGATATAATAGAAACTAATTTTCCACGTAATTATTTATTGTAATAAAAAAGTAATTTTAATTTTAAATTCCCTTTCATATATGTACAATTATTAAGTAATTACTGTAAAACTTAATAATTCAAGTTCATAAAAATAATGTTTTATATTTAGAATGATAAATTGAATCCAATTTTACGGAAATACATTAAATACGATCGATATAACGCTTTTGATAACACTCTACATCATAATTTATGTGTTTTATTTAGTTAAGTTGAGTTATTGGTGTATTTGTAAATACAATAACTATTAATTTCAGTAAACAATTCGATTATGAATAAACAAACGTTTTTTAAATATCAATATCTTTATTTAAAACTCCATTTTTTAACTCAGTACTCAATCAGTAAATCAATGTATATTTTTAAGATGCACATCAAATTTAATTCAACAGTAAAGAGAAGCAACTGAACTTTTTCTCTTACTTTTTTTCGTTCAACCTCTCTGGTTATTTGATTCGCTTGGGAAAAGATAAAGTTTTAGTTTTACATTCAGATTGTCGAATTGAATTAAAATCAGGTTTCATTCTCAGGCTTGTTTTGATTAGAAAGTTGATTCAATATTTGATGACAAATGAAAATATGATGTATTTTACTCATAGACGCTGAATTTCATTCGAAAGAATCGTCAAGTTTCCAAAATTCAATTACAGAAAAATAAAATCGTTTAAATATTTAGATAATGAAAATTTTATCGATTTGATTCGTGAGAAAATATTAATTAGGTTAATGACACTATGTCTTCCAAAAACTATCATTTGCAACAGTAATTAATATTACGAACATGTTTTTATTTCAAAATGTAGTGTAAGTTACTTAAATTGTTAAAAATATTAAAAATTCAACGTGATAAAAATAAATTTAATTAAAATTTTAATGATTTTTAATTGACTCATACACCGAAATTGTGTAAACAAAGTAGAAAAAAAAATATAATAAATTTAACGAATAAATTACGATGCTAAATTGTTTTTATTCTTAGATGTGGCCCGTCACTGTTTCCAATATTCCTGGAAATATGTCACTTCAGCAACAACCTCAACAACAACAACAACAACAACAACAACAACAACAACAACAGCCAATATTGCAGAATCAACAGCTTCTTAATCCCCAATTAGCTGCTAATCAAGTTCAGCGGCTGAATAACACTCACAGTATAACCACTACGAACGGTGGAATGCTGATGGGAAATCAATTGATTATGAATCAACAAACTGCAAACTTCAGTAATGTTGTACAGCAACAGCAACAGCAACCGCAACAACAACAGCTTCAACAGATTCAACAGATGACTAATCAACAAATACAACAAGATCAAACGCAAGAGCAGCTTATGTACCAGCAGCAAATGCAACAACTTCAGCAAATGCAATTACTGCAACAGCAAGATCAACAGCAACAACAACAAAACCGATTACTTGCCAATCAAATGCAGCAGGTTCAACAGCAACAAACAAATTATCAGTTGAATCAACAACCATTGCACATAATGCAACAACAACAACAGCAACAGCATCAGCAACAAATTAATCCTCAACAATTTCATATGCAAACAATGCAAAAGCAACAAGCTGTACAACAACAAAATATCCTTGGTGATCTTGATCAACAGCAACAGCAGTTAATTACCAATTTTGGTCAACAACAACCACAACAAGATGCCTTTCTTAATCAAGTTACACAAAATCAACATCAAATTCATTCATCACAACTTCAACAATTGCATCAGCAGCAACTTCAACAGCAGCAGCAACTTCAACAACAGCAACAGCAACAACAGGTAAGTTATAATTATTTTTGCTGTTTACGGAAATTTATAATAATAATATTTCATTATCCTTGAAATAATTCTTAATTTAATAATATTTTTTATATATTTAGTGACACGTGTACACGTGCTTACATACGAGTAACATTAAATTTAAATATTTATATAAAAATTGATAAGCTTACAAATTTAAATTTGAATATTTCAAAAATGTTATTCTAACGGTGAAATAATAGTTACAGTAGAAGAACTACAAGGAAAAGTGTGTATCTCGATGTTTAGTAAGCAGTAATAGCACATGTAGTGATTTGTAATATATTTATAAATTTTTAATATTACTATAGAAAATAATACAATTATTTTCACTAATTTTTAGGTTAATCAACAGTTAATGCATGCTGAACAATTCCAAATGCAACTGCAACAGCAGCAGCAGCAGCAGCAGCAGCAACAACAACAACAACAACAGCAGCAGCAGCAACAACTTGTGCAATCTTGCGGTCAAACCCAATATCAAACTCAAATGTTAAATCATTCTGTAGATACATTACAGCAAAATGGTTTGGCTGTTATGAACGGGTTAAATAATATACAAATACGCCAACAACAACAAAGATCTATTGAGGAATTGGCAGTTAAACAGCAGCAACAACAACAGCAACAACAATTACTTCTACAAAATCAAGGTGTACAAAGGCATAATGTACTTCAGACGAATAATCAATATCCACAAAATCAAATATCTTATCAAATGAGAAGTTTTGATCCAATAAAGAACACGCCGATTCAACAGTTCCAAACGAATCAGTCATTAAATCAGAATCAAAATCTTCATTTTAATACAAGAACACCACCTTGGCAGCAACAGCAGCAGCAACAACAACAACAACAACAACAAAATAGTAATAGAACAATTAATATAAACCAATTACAGAGCATAAATGGTAATGACTTTGATCGTGTTCCACCACTCCATCATCATATACCTCAGGATAACATTTGGACTGAGGAAGTTGCAAGAAAAAAGGCTAAGACCATAAAAAATTCATACAAAAAACAAAGGCAACATGCTAACTCGATCGAGCTGAGAAATATCAATACTTTGAATAATAATAGTCTTGATCATGGTATGTCTGGTGATGAATTCTCGGATAAAGTGAACTCACAATCTGGTGAGATTTTTAAAACTTTATTTATTTTGATTACATTTCTAATTTGTGATATGATACTTATTTTCGCAAATAATATTATTGTGTTTATTAATGTTTAAATATATCGCTAATTTTATGACATACAAACAGTATTCATATTTACTATTTAAATTTAATATTTTCAATACACAATGCCCAGTAGCAATAAAAGAAATACATGGTTCATTCACGAAGTATCGAGTTTTTTTTTTCATTTTGCGACTATTGGTCGTAGAAATTTTGGAGGGGTCTTACAATGTTGACCAACTCTTTCCTTATTTGTCCTTTTTTTTTGTTTTTTTGATAATTAGATGCAGCAGGATTTTAATTCGCGCGAAGGGTGTTTTTCAAATTTTTGACACAGCGCGCTGAAGCGATTAGTGGAAAACCATTACACGAGAATGTTTTGTTCAAAGATTAAAAAAAAAAATTCTTACCTCTTTTTTTGAAAGATGATTTCTTGGTGGATTTATAAACAGTGTGAAATAAAAATTTTAAATTCTTCAAAATAATTTCCTCCTGCATCAACACATTTTCGAAAGCGTGTTTTCCAAATTTCAAATGCATTTTCAAACTCTTCAGCTTTGATGTTTTTCAAAAAAAATTTCGCATTTCTAAATGTTTTTGCACTATATTATGCACCATAAATAGCGTTAAATTCAGTTTTTCCTGAATTGCTTTATCTGTTAATCGATAGTCCAAATTTAAAATTTCTAACACGCAACGCATGTTCCTAGCCATTCGAAAGCTTTTTGGGCGATCAGATCGAGATGCTCGTTGATGATCTGTGCCATTTTGCAGTTTGCGATTTTGACATGTAATTATGTCCATACGCTTCTTGCAACATTTATACGTTTCCACACTGTTTTTTTTTTAAGTTGTAAACAAAACTTTATCGCGTAAAGCTGTTCGAGTAATCGTTCCATCACGCCGTGTCAAAAAACTGAAAAACACCCTTCGCGCGAAGTAGAATCCTGCCGGACCTAATTATCGAAAAAAACAAAAAAAAAGGTCAAATGAGGAAAGAGTTTGTCAACATTTTAAGACCCTTCCCAAATTTCTACGACCAATAGTCACAAAATGAAAAAAAAAACTTGATGCTTCCTGGACGAACCATGTATACAATTTTAATATTATTTATCTTAGAAATCATAAATTAAAATTTTTACATTGAATTTTCAAGATAAAAAAAATGCTTATAAAGTTTTAAAATTTGTATCCAAGATTAATTTTACATTTTTCAATTTCTATAAAACATTTTTTTTTCAGGTCCATCATTCTTGGAAGATCCTAGTGGCTACCTTGCACAGCAGACTGCTTTACTGAACAGTACAATATCGCGTCAAACGGGTGTTACCAGTTCGCAATCTTCTGCACTTAACGGAAAAAGTAACGGCAACAATGGATTGCAACAGTTCCAGCAGTTACAGGGCAATACTGCGTATCCTCCACAACCAAAGCCTTCCTCACTTGCTAGTCCTTCATCTTTGTATAGTAATGGTAGTACCAACAATGGTGGTAAAAATAATCCAACATCGCCGGTATTTGTACACAGCTCGATGACACCGAATTCGGCTGGTAGTGCCACAGATTCCGAAGGTGGCAGTCCAATGTCGTGTCAACGATGCGTGACCAGTGCCGACACACAGTCTTTATCTTCTTCTACTTCGACCCAAGATTCCTATAAGCAACGAACCGAAGTACTTAAAACACTTTTTTTATAATTAGTTTAATATTATTTTGTTTATAAGTTTTCCAATATTATTAATATACATATTAACTTTTTTTTTATGCAATAGGTACAGAGGCATCAGTATTCTCTACACTCGGATATTCCGGAAGATCCAGCCATCTCTTCCACCTTCGGCGAAAAATGTATGCAGCAAAGCTCTTGTCAGCAAAGCCAGCAGCAGCTGGACTCGCGGCCAATCCAGGGTGGAACCGTCAGTACCTCGCATGGCTCACCAATCGGTACCAATAGTCCTGCGAATTCTGATACGCCAACATCCTCCACCTTAAATATGTCACAACCCGCTACGCCACAGAGCCTCATATCCTCGCAGCCGTCGACACCTCACGCCTACTCGCAACCCGCAACGCCGCATATGGCTACGCAACAAACGAGTTTTACCGAGCAGAGATCGACAACTCCCTCGGTGATGACCACCAATTTATCAGGTGATCTCATGTCTAGTGATAGTCAGACAACCTCTTCAGCTCAAAAGAAAATAGAAGGGTGAGTTAATACTTTAAATTATTGGTTTAATGATTTGTTAATATAACTTAATAATTTTTATACCAGTCATTTAACATTACATTGTATGAAATTTCCTTACTCTAATTATTTTCGATTAATAATTGCATAATATCCTTATTAATAATATAATTTTTAACAGATATCAAGTGCATCCTCATGCAATGATGAATAATGCCATGAACGCTTCCAGGAATAATAATGCATACAGTAGTACCTCTTCTGTCATCACGACGATGGCTAGTGGTCACACAGTAAGCAGCAACACCATCACATCCGTATTAGCTGGACGAGCGAATACTGCAACGGTATCAATCAATACTCCTTCAGGGATATCTAATACGATTATACCTAGCATACTTACCAATAAACAACAGCCGCAACAAAACCAACAAAATCAACAAACTGCACCGTTAGTAGTCAATTCAGTTTCTCCTTCGTCCATTCCTGCAGCTGCTCCTGTGGCTTCATCAGCATCAGTGTCTATTGTCACGAACCAAATTCTGCAACAGCAGAATTCCTTTGCTCAACAGCAACAGCAGCAACAACAACACCAACATCAGCAGCAGCAACAACAGCAGCAGCAGCAGCAGCAACATCAACAGCACCAATCAATACAAAATGTGAATGTTTCAAAGTCACCGTTGGAAATGGTACAAAGTGTAGTTAGCAGTATTCAGGTACCTCAGGTTACCAATGCATCCAATAATCATCATCAACAGACTCAACATCAAATTCACCATCAACAGCCCCAACAGCAAGCAAACGTTCAGGTAAATTTCTTAATTATTTTTATATTGACTTAAAATGAAATACAATATAAATATTTAAGAATATTTTTAAACTAATAATTTAATCATATATTTATATGAATTTGTTTACAATCAGTTTGTTATATAAATAAAAAAGTAATAATTTAAAAATATATTAAGAATAAAGAATAAAAATGATACTTTACTCTTCAATATTAATATTAATATTATAGTGTTCTTACTATTAAATTACTATTTATAGTTTTTATTATTAAATTATTATTTATGGAGTTGTTACTATTTAAACATGCTCATTAAATATAAGAATATAGAAGCGATAAAGGGCTTTTAATAAAAAAAAAAGAAAAATAATAATAATAAATATATATTTAAACATTATAATTAAGAATTTTTTGAAAAATTTTGAATAATAATATAATTAAAAGAAAGGTGCCCAATATTTTATAAGTATTTTAAAACTATTAAACTAAATCAATTGAAATATTTTCAGGTTCACAATGTCCTTACTTCGAGTGGTATATTAAAACAAGCGCCAGGACAAGCTTTGCCCCCTGGTCACATTCTTGTGTCGAGTAATGGCCAACTAATAATGGCAAGCACCGGTGGTGTCATGGCTCCTCCACCTCCCAAGATCAATTCGATGCCGCCACTTTCGGTATCCCCGATGGTGACGAATGTCACGGGCGCTGTGAGTCAGGTCATTCCAGCTGTCGGTGTGGCTCAGCAAGTCATAGGTCAGCCCACAGTCTTGGTGAACACAATCCAGACCCCGGTGATCATACAACCAGGAATGATGACAGTGGACAGCATTGGTCAAAATGTTCAAATACCTCATTTGACGGTCGCCACAGGAAACGTTTTACAGAATGCCCAATCTATTATAGATGCATCAAATCATCATCACCAACAGCAGGAGGTCGCAAGAAATGTCGCTGCAGCCGTTGCCAATCAAAACTTGGTGAGTAATAACGAATATCAAATAGGTAGCCCATCAATTAATGAGAATTGATGTTTTTTATATTTGAAGACAATTTTGATAAAAATCTACAAAAACAAAGCATACTTTTTTAAGGTGGAATATTTTAAACTGCTTTTTAATAATGACTAGATTATATGTCATTTATTAATTAATTATTATTTTATGCATTTATTGATTTGGTCGATAAATACAATTAATAAATAATGTTGCAATGTTTGATCAAAATTTTTTTTAATGATTTTATTTTTAAATTTAAGTTAAAAAACTTATTAAATTTAATGCAAGTATTCATATTTAAAAATATGGTTTAAAATTTCTTCCTATAATTCTTAATAAAATCTAATTATTAGTAAATAAAATTAAATTTGAATGAATGTAATAATTTTTATTTTTTTTTATTTCTTCTACAAGCTTACTCAAGAGAGGATTCAACGAATAAAAGTATGAAAAAAATCATCAATAAATATTTTGAGTGTGTTTTAACTAATTTTTTCTTTCTTTTACACCAGGTTAACCATCGACAACAGTCAGGCTTATCATCAGAGGGAACAGTTGCAAAAAAGAAAGTTTATAAAAAACGAAAGAACAACACTCAAACAGTTGCCTCTATGTTGCATATTGCAGCTGCTGCATCATCTCAGCAAAACACTGGTATGATAATGCAGTCACACCAGTCGAATTTCGCGCAGCAGAATTTCCAGACACAGAGTCTCGGTGGTCCAACAATGCTTCAGGCCTTGACGATTGTTCCTGGTAAGGGTGGCGCACCTGCCCAATTGGTCATGAATGGTCAACCTCAAGCAACCTCGACGTTCAATACACAGCATCAGATAATCGCGAACACACAACCCGCGCAGCAAATTAATTTGTTGCAGCCAGTGAATCTGCTTAATGGGACCACAGGAATGGTACAGAACTTTCCTACCATTCAACAATTTATCGTACCAGGTTTAGGAAGTATGGTCATGTCTGCGGATGGCACGGCCACACTTCTTCAAGATACAGGTAATTTTGAAACCTTTATATTTGTATATTTGTGGAATTTTATATTATAGTAACTGAATAGTTATAATATAACAAATTATTAGTAATAATTAGTAATAAAAATAATGAAAAAATTATTCATAAAAACAGTTTTTCCTTACAACTGGATATAATATAATATAAATCATCTTTTTTTCAAAGGCAACATAGGTATGCAATTACAATTGCAGAACGTTAATGGACAGAATGTCCTTACGCCTGTTCAAAACAGTGGAATATTTGGGCCAAGTCAAAGTATTTTGGCTGCAGGTCCTGCAGGTATGGTAATAAGAGCACCGCAGGCAACTGGCGGTAAAATTATTCAGGCTCAACCTAATCCGGGTACTCAGTTTCTTTCGCCCAACAGCGGTCAGTTTCTTGTAAATGGCACTACATCCTTCACCAATCAACTCAATCCTATAGTTGCTAATGTCGGCCCAAATCAACAAGTAACTTTTAATACAACACAGGTATGAATGTTAGTTATTTTATACAATTTATAATTTATTTGAGTATTTTAAAGATGTACTAAATATTTAAATATAAATTATATTCGGTATTTATAAATAAAAATTGATAAATGAATTTTGTGAACAATAAACTGCAATTAAATCGCTTTTTTTAGAAAGTGAAGTTGATTTATTAAATTAAATTTATATTAAAAAATTTGTGAATGTAATAATATGTATTCATATAGTAATATTTGCATTTATATGTCCTAATTTATGCACTTTATTAATTTTTTTGCATTAAATTTTTGTGGTAAATTTTTTTTGGATAAATTATGTATATATTTAAATTTTATTTTTAAATTATGTAAATTTCTAGGTACGGCCACAAAATATTCAAGGTCAACAAGAATTTATTCAGATGAATGGTCAAACATTGATGGTTCCTTGTGCCACTGCACAAAATATAGCTGCCGCGGTTTCCACCTCTCAAAATCAACAGAATACGACTTTTGTTCAACAAAATACAACAATAGTTCAACAACAGACAACAATGGTATCCAACAATCAAATTCCTGGATTTCAGACAACAGGTGGTACTGCTCAAGCTAGCATCGAACATCCAGCAATGAATATAGATCATAACCAGTCTTATATATTAAGTGCTGGCATGGTGACGGTAACTTTTATATTTATCTTGTTATTCTAATATTTTATTTATTTTTAAATATTTTAATAATTTCATCATTATTTTAATTCTAAAAAAATATTTAGTTTTTTAGAACATTTTGTGCAATAAATTATTCTAATATTTAAAATGAAGATTTATTGTAATTAAATTAATATTGTCAATAATATAAAAATACTCATAACTGTAATAAAAATATCACAAATATTTTATTGTATATTTTCACAATAGGCTTTAGATTAAAAATCAATAACAAATAATGTATAAAAGTATTTCGTTTTCAAAATATTGATCTGATATTAATTTATTTTCATTGTTAAAATTATGAAAACGATAATTACACAAATAAAATTTACTACATATTATTTTAATTATTATTTAAATATTATTTATATAAATTATTTGAAAAAATATTACCTGTGAATTAAATACAAAAATGGTATATTTCAGCAGGGGAAAGGTTCAAATTCGCCTAAAAGCAACACTAATTCACCAACTTCTGATCAAAGCATTGAACAACAGCAGCAGCAGCACCAGCAACAGCAATCGCAAAATCAGCAAACACATCAACAACAATTTATTCTTGCGAGTGGTACAACGATGATTGATAAAATGCAACAACAGTCAGCTTCTGTAACGTCTGCTGCAGCTGCAGCCGCACTCATGGCGAGACACTCAGTGTCTACGCAAACAGCGGCGAATCAACCGAACGCTGCTCAAAATGCACTTATGAGACAAGGGTCACCTCCAGATACAACTACTCATAGTCCAAGTAATAGTCAGAGATCAAATAGCCCAGCTGTTGATACAACGACACATGGATCAGCGTCTCCTCCACCACCGGCGAATACAAGACAACAGTCCTCAACGGTGAAAATTAATAATTTTTTAAAATTTAAAATAATTTAAAATTAAAATAAATTAAAATTTCTTAAAATTTCAATGAATTTCAATGAATAAAATTATTGTAATAATAGACATTTAGCAATTTTTTTAATACATTTTAGTTATAACAATTACATCTAATCGATAATTTTGAATTAAGTTTCTTGTGTATAGAAAACAAAAAATTAATGCAATATTTGTTTAATTCTTTAGTAATTCTGTACGCGAATCATTAATATATAAAATTAAAGTAAAATGTTTTCGATACTATTGTGACAGAAATAAGTTTTATTTAAAAAAAATTTTCTTCAAATAACAAGTGGATAACTGTAATAATAATAGTACGTTAAAATTCATACAATAATATTACCTTGCATATGAATTTATAAAAATGATCTATAAATTTGAAAAATATTCAAATATTGTTAGGTTTATTTGTATTGTGTAGTGAAATTTAGAAAAAGATATCCCATCAAATTACTAAAATTCAAAATGTTTCCAATTTACATTAACGTTTGCATTATTCTCCAGCCGATGGTCCACTGTGTATCAAGTAGCGAGCCAGATTCGGGCGGTGATGTTCAACTAACTTCGGAAGAGTGGCGAGGGAATGTTCAGTCCGTCAGTAATCCTGTCAACATCAAGGATGTCTCTCTAAATCATGTCCCGCTTGTTTCACAAATTCAACAACAACAACTAACTCTTCCCCCAGCGCTCCAGCAACAGCAGCTACAACAGGGGAAGCCGACTTACGTTGAGTCGTCGATCGTCTCAAGCGGCATCCAGGTTGGTAGCTTCGTAGAACAGGCCGCCACTGGTGCCACCCGTCGACTAACCCTTACAGACACTCATCATCAACATGAACAACAATTTCATCATGAATTGGCCGATACGACACTCCTTGAAAACACATATGAGATCATGGACACCACCACCACGATCACCACCACTACTACTTCATCACCCAATCATTCAATTCATTCAGACACGATAATTATTGCGGAGCGCATTAGCGAGGAGCTGACGAACGTCGACGATCACCTTATTAACAAAGATTTAGTTAGGGAACTGCAACCGCAGACGTCAGAATCATCCTGTCATATCCATCAGCAACAAGAGCCCATGCTTGTCGATAATATTAGCGAGGATAATTGCGTATCTAACATTTACGATTCGGAGGAACAGCAAGCTCCTGCTACTGCTCTTGTACAGCAACAAACACAAAAGTTTTACAGTGTCGGGATTGCTGCTGGTTTATACCCACATCTGTATAACTTTAGGTCTGAGCAAAACGAGCAACAGCAGCAGCAGCTTGCGGTCGTTGATTATCAAGCTTCGGAAAAACTGCAATTGCAGCAACCAACTTATTTTAGTCCTTACGTTTGTAATGATGGCGGCTTAACGAATTACGTTGAAGGCGCTGTCGAGCTCGAGGAGGAGAGTGTTGAGTCCTCTGATGAGGAGGATGAGGAGTTATAGAACCTGGTGCGAAAATTATATTGAAAACGTATCGCGAACACTAAGGCAATTTAGTACAACAAATTAGATGTTTTTTGTATCGACAGACATTACAGTTAATAGTAGTTAACTCTTAATTTTAAATACAAAACTTTTTGTTTATCAGATTTACAAAGTTATTTGTATTTGAGTTTTGAGACTAATCGCTATAAGATATAATCATTAGGTAGAAAATTTTAAATCATTATAGATTAAAATTTTCAATTATTCTTTTATATGTTTATTTTTATAAAGTAAATTTAACATACAGTACATTTATATTCACGTTACTATAAAATTTTGACTGACAAGATTGCAAATGTAAGTGTTGTACAATAAAATGTCAGGAAGGTCGCTATTAATTTAATATTAATGATTTTTATTATCATAAAGTATCTAATTAATTAATCGTCTGTTTGCTATTCTACAATTGTCAAATATAATATGAATTTAAAACATTTTTTTAAACTAAGTTACATGTTAGGTTGATTATTTAACTTAAATTTGATTAATATTTATTAATTGTTAACAGACTTACCACAATTATTATATTATAAAGAGATTCAGAAAATTAATTTAAAATAAAATAAATTACGTCCTTAGATAAGAAAAATTGATTGTTATATACAATAATAAATAATAAAGGTGTTTTTTAATGCAACAAAGATCTTGTATGATTAATAAAATCGAAAATTAAAATTTAGATGGAAATATATTATAAAAGAAAAGTAATTTATATTCTAATAACAAAAATTAAGTTTATATAGTCAGAGGAAATATTTTAAATCAAGTATATTTAAAAAAAATAATTTTAAGATATAAATTTCTTTTAAATGCATAAGGTATATAAAAATCAGATTTTATTATACTGTAATTTATTTTGTTTTAATAATACATTATACACAATTAAGTAAGTAATGTTTGTGTTAGTAAAATTATATATATATATATTTTTTTAATTATGTTTTCAATTAAATTTCCAATCCAGGGTATAAATACTCTCTTAACTCTTCGAAGCTCGGCGTTTGAGAGACTTCAGAGAGTTGAGTTGATTCCAGTGATTTTTACAACGCTTAGCGATTTAATTGTTATTTTATTATTTAACTTAGTACGTAAGTTATCATTGACAAATTAATTGATGCTAAGAGCTATCTTTTAAATTGTACATTTGTTTACAACTTTTAATTGTATAGAGTATATATTAAATAATATTTTAATTATAAATTAAAAGTACTTTAGGTACTTACTTCAAAAAAACATTTAAAAGTTAGAAACTCATTGAAGTCTCTATTAAAGTGATTAATTTTGTAATTAGCTTGTATTTATAATAATAATAATTAATCTGACGAAAGTAATTGCGATAACCGTATTAGTATTATTAATGTTTAATTCATAATACACAATTTAACGTAATTGATATTATTGACATGGAATTGGCAATAATGTAACTTGTATATGTAATAATTAAATTCGAAAGCGTGTCTCGAATTCGTCAGTTATATAAGAAAAAAAAAAATAAAACTAATCGATTAGATAATAAAAATTAGGTGTTCTTGACTTTTTCAAAATTTATTTAAACTTTCAACTCTATTGGATTCCTTGCTACTGAGCATGCTTAAAATTTTTCATTCTGTTTAAAATTTAAATCTGTCTTTAGTATACTATTTTGAAAATGCATGTGAACTATCTAAGTAACGAGTCGAGTTTGAGAAACGTAAATTTACAAAATACAGAGCTACATCCTTTTGGGTGGAGTAGAGCAATAAAAAATTTTTAGTATACATAAGAAAATGCAATTTGAATTACAAAATTGATTAAAGCATGAAGGAGTGTGATTAGTTTGTGCCTTGTTTGAGTTTGATCGAGTTCGTATTTGACAGATCTTTGCGAAGCAGGCAGATGGTGCCGTGAGCACAGTGCGGTGCGAGGGCAGGGGAATCAAGCGAAAGCTGGACTCCATCCACGCAATGCATTCCACTCTGCATGAAGACCAGGATGGTCAGTATCGTATCGTACATTAAAAATAAGCGTTCCATTGGTGATTTATCTTTCCTCCAAGATAGTACTCCGTCAAAAGTACATTAATGCAACATATACACAATTAATTTTATATTCGAAAACTGATTTTCTCTCAAATATATTACCTTACTTCAATTATAGTAAACGTAAATTAAAATTAAAATGAAAAAAAAATATATCTCTTAATTTTAATAATACCTATTTCTTTTACTATGAATATTTATTGAATCGAAATTCATACTTTTTCAAGTTTTTTATTAATTATAATATTGTGCTTAAGGTATGTGGATCTACTTTTGTAAACGTATTCATACATATGTGCGCGTGTTTAGATGAAAAACATATGTGTAAATATCGTAAAAAAATTTATTTTCCGAAAAAAATGTGTACTTTCTGTCTTTGGAGGAAAAGGTCGCTTTTGCTGCGAATATAGTACTTCTGATTATTTGCTTCAAAAAATGTCAACGCTCTCTCGTCACTTATAAATTTCATACTTTGCACATTTAACATTTATTTTCACTTCATATTAACTGTCAGTTATGTAATGATGGTGAGTCATTTGCATGCATATTTCTTTCAAAGTATTATTTCAAAAATAACAAACCTGATTTATCACATTCCTTTTAATAAATCAAATTATTAATTACAAAAACATTATCTACATATTTAGTACACTAATATATGTTATGAATCATTAAAAATTAATACAGATTTACAATCAATTGAACTAAGAAACATTATTATCATTCAACATACACAAAAAAAAGGAAATGCACATGTTTAAATAATTAAAGGTAGGTATTTTAGCTTTCATTAAATGCCTTCGTAAAAAAAACTAATTGGCTGTCAGGTTTGTTAATAAGCTATGTTAGAATATTTCATAACATTGTCAGCACATTGTTGCTCGATCATGAAAATCGTCTAATTTTAAGAGAATTTCTTCAATCACTTGGACTTGTAGATTTGCACTCAATTAAATTATAAAATATAATGAATAATCCAATCACCATTGACTTTTATTTATATATGCGGAGGAAAATATTCAGTATCGATTAGAAATTTTTCGTAAAAGCTAAAATATTCAACATGTTTGATAAAATATATTTACCATAAAAAAATATTTCCCTCCGTATATACAATGATATGCAATTCAACATTATGTAAATGTAAAAAAAAAAATCATAAACCATTTGGTTAGCTTGGATATCATTCTTTAATCGGATTGATCATACATTTTAAATATCATCGAATTACATGGATCATTTAACATTTGACCATGCATTGCGTGGTTAAAATACTAAAAAGGCAGTGAGATCATTACATTGGAGTGGGTCATACACATGTTGTTAATATATGTATATATTATACATTGTGTAATAAAAAAATTAAAAAATCACGCTATGATAATATGAAATTAAATATTCGGATAATAGGTTTTTACAATTTATTTTTCATGTAATAATAGAAAAAATAATCACAATAAACTTTCTTTTAAGCTTTAATTTATATATTTTCATTAGAAAGATTATATTATGCGATAAATTTTAATTATTCATTATTCAAAAGAAAATATAAACAATATCAAAAGTTAAAGTTTATATTTTAATCAATTAGAAGTGCCGATAATGGTAAAAAAATTAATTCGTTTATATTTTCCTGATAAGATAGTCACTCTGAAAAATCGATTAATCACTTGACAGTTTATAAATTAATTTAAAAGATATAATTAAAGAAATTAAATAAAGTAAACAACTAAATGTTCTTCGATATATTTTAAAAGGCGATATTAATACACCAGTATAATTTATCTCAATAATATAAAATTACAAATTAAAACGTCATTTAAAATGAAAATTATTCAATAATTTAAAAATAGTGATATTTTATTGATTGACGTGTGAACTAATGAAAATTGCACAAAAAATTTAATAATAATTTATGACAAAGCTAAAAAAGTTCAATACTCACTTTGATGATTGGATATTTATTTCCAAGTAGATATAAGTATATATATTTTTATATAGTCCATAAAACCGGTTTTACGAGTCATGTTGTAAATGCAGGTTTTATCGAACATAAGGCTAACTTACAAGATGATATGTATTGTAAGAAACTTGCATGAAGCGCTAACTACGACATAAAACTTGCGCTGAGCATAATGTCGATGGCTCGATGGCTCGACATTATGTTCAGGATTGGAGAAAAAGATAAAAGGAGATTATCGATTTTTCAAAGACATTATTTCAAAGATACTAATCCACGCGAAACCAAGCGCTATAACTAAGGCTAGAACACAGGCTAGACCTACATTTAAGTCCATCAACTCCCAACCGTACCAAACCCCCTCATCAAATATCAAAAAAACTCAAAACAAGATCATGCTAGCAAAGATGAAATAGAAAAACCAAAACAAATACCAATTAACGTGTAGAGCCTCAGGATGATCCGGCCGGCGCGAAAAAAGCGCAGATGTTCGCGATCGGCGAAGTCGTATGGGGCACCGTCCGAGGCAGCGCCTCCTGGCCCGGCAAGGTCGAGGCGATCGATGCGATCCCGACCACCCTCGCCGGATCCAAGCTTGGGCCCGGGGCAGCAGGTTCAACCGTCTGGATCAGGTGGTACGGGGCTCAACGCGAAGAAGGCCTCAGTCAGGTCGCAGTCAAGAGCCTTAAGTCTCTGTCAGAAGGCCTCGAGGCGTACCATCGCGCACGAAAGAAGTTCCGGAAGTGAGTCGACTGATTATGATACATAACAATGATTATGATCCTTGACGATACCTGGACCAGAAACCCCAAGGACAGAGAAGCCAATTTGCGCACATCAATTCATCGCATTCGCGGTGCAATATCGTAATATCGTAACGACATTCTCCCTCATCTAAGAGTTAACTTATCCAACCTACAATTACCGTATTTATTCATTGACTTCGTCATTATTATCATTTATTCGTTTTGTTCAAATTAATCAAGTAAAGAAATAATATATTTCGATCGGAAATAATTTATAATTCGGTTGCTTCATATTTGTGCAACCTTTAATTCAAATTTCTTTATTCTAGAATATTTATTTCTTAGAATATTTTTAATGATAAATATTTTGATAAAATATCGTATATTCCTATCAATAAAATTTTTTCTCGCTACAATATTGCACCGACGTTGTGATTTAGCCATTCTTAAGTATAACTTTGGAAATAACAAACTAATCAGTGATTGTTTCATAATATTTTAAATGATAAAATAAAAAAAAAGATGATTATTTCTGTCGTTGAATAAATAATATCATTGTAAATATGAAATAAATTTTTCTTGAACCATTATTATTCAATAGATTTATCTCTGTATAACGATAACCATTATGAAAAAGTAATAAATGATGAAACTTACACTTTGAAACAACCATTGATTTAACGTTCTTTGCCAAGGTTGTTCTTAAAAATTAATCTTCACTTTATTAAAGTAATAATGCATAGTCTTGTTGTTCATTAAAAAATTAATAATTTACATATTTTTAAAAAATCCATTGTTTGACATGTACTTATCAGGTATACTAACAATTAAAATAATGTGCATAGTGTTACTATTTAATATGTAAGTTTAATTTAATTTAATTTTATTTATTTTTCCTTTTTTTACTTTAATATTTACATGTATAATCTATTTAATAGCAGTGAAATAAGATAAATACTTATAAAAAATGTATATATAAAAAATGCACACATAAAAATTAAATTAATCTAAAAGGACTCTTGCATTTTATATTTCTTAATAATAATCTCTTTACTAAGTCAATTTTGCATAATTAAAAATCCATTGTTGTCAATTATTTGTATTATGCATGAATAAATATACTGTAAAAGTACTATTTAAACAAGAAGGTTTGAATATGTTTTTCATAACATGTCTAATAATAATGTTTGATTTTCTTGTAAATTATTTTATTTCTAATTATTTTATTTATTCATATTCTTAAATTTTTCTTATTTTATGAATATTAATATGTTTCTATTAACAAAAAATGTTTTTTATATGGTTTTCTATATTAAGCTAGTGTACTTTTGAATTGACTTTTCTCGTTAAATGATCGACAATTTTTATTTTCCATGTAAAATGTTACGGCTATTTTTTAATAGATCATTCTTATTTATTTAGGTATTGAATAAAGATCATTTGATAATTTTTTATTCTATTTTAAAATAAGCTTTTAAATAGAATGCACATAATGAGACTGTAATTACTGTTAATGGAATAAATTCTGTTCCATTCAAGTCACTTATTTTTGGTAACACGTAATCTACAATACATGTACATGGCCCAAATAATCTATAATTAATGTAGATTTTAGTATGGATTTAAAAAATATTTTAATAAGTAAAAATTATATGTAAATATACTTTTATTGGATAGATAAATATTCTAAAATATAAATATTTAATGAGCAAAATTTATTTTTTATTAATTCATTAAAAATTACTTTAAACATTACAATATCTATAAATAATCTAGAATATACAACAGAAATAAAGAACCAATTAAATATAATATGTACTTAAAAGTATAATAATAAATTTATCTATTAAGTTTTTTTAACATATTTTTGGACGTTGTAATTGTTGACGTGTAATAAAGAGTAAAATAATTAATGCTGTAAAGAATTTGAATCCTAGAAAAATTCAAGTATTCTTAAAGAAGCAATTGTATTACCCATAATACCTTAATGTTTAGAAAGTAAAATTAACAAGCCAACAGCCAATTAATGCTGAAATATTTCTAATTTTTGAAAACTGTGTAAAAACTATTAAACCTATTTAATTTTATTAAAACATTTATCTCTTGATTTTATTAGAGAAGTGTATAATTACCCTTAATATATTATTCTTATTATAAAAAAATTATAAGTTCATAAAAATAAGAAACAAAGTATTACTCAAAATAATAGAATATTTTTTTTTTTATTAGACTTTTTAAAATTATAGAGAAGAATGAGAATTATAGAAATTATATGAATGTTTTATGTATGTAACATTATCAATTACATATTTCTAATCATTTTAATGTAAAATTTTTACTTGTGCATTTATAGTGTATGTGTATTTTTTTAACGAACACTTTGTAAAAAATTAAAAAGCCATTTCGAATTTATTTTTGTTGTATTTTATAATTTTTTTATTGCTATTCTATGTATTGTATTAATATGTACATATTATTTTTTAATTTTATTTTATTTGAAAATGAATGATTTTTTAGCTTAAAGAATTATTTTAAATTAATGAAGGTGTGCAACAATTTCTTATACAAATATAAAATTTGGACAATGGAAGGTATCATATGTATTTTTCTTAGATTCGTTTCCCTTCTCCAATAAATGCCAAATCATATAGAGTTTTACATATAGCACACAGTCTTTTTTTAGCAAGTAAGAATGTTTGTAATCCAACTAATTCACAAGATGCTCATGACAACACCTCGATTGGCACAATAACTAGCAGGTTGATATTACCAAATTACCAAACACTAACTATTGAATTATTAAATTAATGTTTTCCTCGACCCATTCCCCACTCACTGATTGAAAAATGCATTTTAAAAACTGCACATCAAACACATCTATTGGCACAAATAAAAAGAACTACGCACCGTCCTCTGGGTGGGAAATATGAGCCCAAACTTACGATGTTCTCTGACACCTTGTATTATCCTCTCCTTCTAGAAGTCGTAAATTGAATACGCAGCTGGAGAGTGCAATCCAGGAGGTGATGGCTGAGCTGGATGCGAACTCCAAGCCTCAGCAGTTGCCCGATTCCTGTGGATCTTTGAGACCCGGAGAGAAGCTGCTGGTGCCAATGAAGGTCGCCGCGACGTCGTTTCCTCAAGCAGTCCATCAGACACGCACGAGCGGCCTCAGGAAGACGCTCGGGAAGAAGGTGCCCCAGGTGTCCCTGACCATCGCAGTCGCACCGCGTGGTGATGTAACCTAGAGGATGCGGTCTTCTCCCGTGATCCACCCGCTTGTCATATTGTGGGTTTATTTACGTGTATTTTTGCGCAGAAGAATGTTTTGTTGCACGGTTGAAAAAACAAAAATAAATTTAATGTCACTTTCAAACCGATGCAATCGCTTCAAGGGGAGTCGGGAGCTCGTCGGAGCATTTCTTGATTGTAAATGTTATGTAATTACAGTAATTGCACTGTAATGATTGCAAAGATATGGAATAAACAAATAAGAAGTATGTAGTGCTGTCTGTATATGTGTAAAAGTTAAAGTTGTCTATACTATTTTGCAAAACGATGCAAGATTGTCGGATTTTGTCGAGAATAAAGCCGGTTGTGTGCATTTTTTATGGACCTAAGAGGTTTTAAAATATATGAATAATTCTCGTCTTCGAATATCTTTAAATAATGTTATCGAAAACGCTTTTTACTTACGTGTTGAATTAGGGAGGGTGAGCTGTAATTTCAACTTTATGCAACGCTCACCATTTTGATACGTCGATTTCTAACTGCTGTAAGAGACTAAAAATAAAAATCATAAATTTTGTACATAATTAGGCCTAATTGCGCAAGTATTAGTATGTAAAGAAAGAGAGAGAACAAAAATACATAAACGATGCAGAAGTGGTTTATCGAACTCACTGTTTTTCTTTCGAATTTCAGGTATAAATATAATTGGAAAATCGAGAAGATCGAGCTAACGCGTATAAAGAAAATGGGAGGGGGGACTCGGGGGTTCTATGAATTAAATATGTATAGAGAAACAAATATTAAAAGAGGAGAGAGAAAGACGAACGATGATGGCAATTTATATCGAAAAAGTGCTTATTCGCGTGTAAATTTCTGGTCTTTCCGAGCTAAGAACAAATTATTGGATAAAGTGCCATAGCTCTTTTGTACATGGTGTTCTTTTGTAGTATTACGTTTTTGTAGAAATTTCAATTGTCGTAATTACATAAGATGTAATTACGTATGTGCGTGAAGAAGATTTTTATTGGTCTTTTGCAAAAAAATTAATGTTGCTTGAGAAGTGCGTCTTTGGAAGACAATTTATTAGTAGTTATGCTATATTCTTAATTTAATGAATAATCGTGTTTTGTAGATATTTTAAAACGTATTTATGAAGTAAATATTTTTGTATTTATACGACGCATGTATCTCGTTGTTAAACTAAAATCTCTTGTTTTAAAAATATTTAATATCAATACTGCTATGTTCATTTTTTTTTTTTTTTTTACGATTGCGATGGTCTAGTTGATGCGAGAGCATATCTTACAGTCGACAAAAAGTTTTATTTATAAAATATTTATCCTTGCAAATAAAAAATTTAAAAAATAGTCAGGTTAAATTTCCAAAGGAGTAATACTATCATTTAGAACAATACATTTTCGTAATAGTACATTTGAGCATCAAAGTACAGGTAAAAATGTGAAACAATTTTACCAATAAAATTTGTCTTAGTGTATGCGTTAATTTGTTTTTCGATGACTGAATTGCTAAAGAAGTTTAAAATTTTAAAATAAAAGACTGTACCAGATGCGTCAAAATTTTTAATCAAAACCATTTTTATACTCGCTTATTATTTATTAAAAATTTTACACAAAATATAATTAAATTCATTTTATATCCATAGATTTTTTTAAAAATTTAAATTAATTGCATTTCTGTCATCGAAAATATAAACAGCATTCCAGTGAAATAAAAAATTTGAAATAAAATATATAATAATTATACTATTGGATGTTATATTATATATAATAATTTTTGGTCGGTCGACGCAATAAGCATTAGAAAATCAATCATTTGGTGCTGAATCGTTTCTTACTTAAGAGACAAAGAGATGAAAATTAAAAATGCGTGTAAAGAAATGTTGTATAGAGAAAATTTAAAAGATTTTATTGAATCGACTGAAAAAGTCGCGACTGAAAAATAAATGTTTTTGTAAGAAAATTAATTATCCTTCCGTATTTGATAATATATCAAGTGTTTTTATTATGAACAAAATGCATCGAGTTTTTAAAAATACTAATAAAAAAAAAGAAATAATGTGAAAGATAACAACTAGCTCAGCTTTAATAACCAGATAGAAACAACCTAATGGAAATATAAAGAAATACAACCAGTGATAATTTTTTTCCACCATAAGCTTTTTGTTTTCCGCTTGAAAATTAAACGTTACACTTTGCTTGATGTAATTAACATACAATAGACAATAAAATGAAGAAACGAGTATCAAAAAGAAAAAGCTTACGGTAATATATGTGTGCATTAACAGAACATGTTTAAGAGCAAGAAGTGTTTTTCTTTCGAGACTTCGAAGGTTCGTAATCAGTAGATCGATAGCTTGTCGAAACTATTTACGTACAAAAAAAAAAACTTAAAATATAAAGAAATAACGCAACTTAACGATAAACGGGTTCTAAAGATGTCTTAGTATTATGTCTTAACAAAAATAAGCGATATAAACAATTGTAAATAAGTCGTAGATCTTAGACCGCGAACGATGTTATTATTATTACGATTATCATTACTACTATTTTTATTGTAATAATAATAATGGTTATCATTACAATTATTATTATTTTCATTTTTATTATTTCTATTATTATTATTATTATTATTATTATTATTATTATTATTATTATTATTATTATTATTAATATTGTCATCATCATCATCATCATCATCAGCATCATCATCACTATCATCATCTTATCGAAGCGAATCAAAACTAAAACACATATAATAAGAGGAAACCACATACTGCTTTTTCCTTTTTTTTCGTCGTCAAATTAATATTTTTTTCGATTTGAGCTCTTTTTTTTAATCGTACAACGCTTTCCTTCGTACCTATTTTGTACTAAAGAATGAAAATGTTCCATGTAAATGAAAATATGTAAATTCATATTTTTTTTTAAGTTTGTTTAATTCGTTCATGTACTCTTTCATATAAGAGACACATTATCTTAAGCGCAATTCCAACTATATTGGTATGATTGAAGGTATGAATGTCATATTTTACAGTTAATTTTAATGTATTTTTTAAAATAATTCAAATTGTTTATTGTGCTGCGAATTGTTCACATATCAACGTCGGTGAAAGTCGACTCGGAAAATTATACATTTAAAGAAAGGACGTTCTTTAATATCAAAGCATTGATTTTAAAATCGATAGAATTTTTAATCAAATTGAGACTAGTTACAGGAGATGTGTATTTTTTTTAATTCTTTGAGATTTATTGACAAAAAGAGAAATATGATAAAAAAAAAAAAAAAAAAAAAAAAATTAAATAAACAAGAGAACTGAATCAAACATTGTAAACTTTCTTCGAACCAAGTTCATACGTATGTGTACCTTAGGAAATAATAAAAAAGAAAAGCAGGAAACCAAGTATGTACGTATATTTTTCTCCCACTTCTTGGATAAACTGAATCGTGTTTGTACTTCTGACGATCATTTTACGGAATTAAAAGAATAATAATTAAAAAGTAATTCTGCGATCGTAGTTGAGATATTTTGCAGAGTATGTATTTCCATGACAGTGATTTTATAGAATATACAAAGTAAAGAGGAGAACGAACAGTAATCAAAAGAATTTTTTGCTCACGTTTTTTAAAAAGGGTCGATTTTCGGCGCCATTGAACCATACTGGAGAGAAAAATCGCGTATCCAGTTCTATCGTCGTACTTTTTAAATAAGCATTTAACTAAATGGGAACACACTTTTCAGAAGTGATTTTGAGCAAAGTTAAAAAAAAACACAAAATAAGGGCTTTTACAGATGCACTTTCGCGGCGGCATAATTTCCGAAAAAATAAAACTTTCTGAAAAATATTTCTTCGGGACATGAGTTTTGAAGAAAAACAAATAAAGAAATGGGGACGAAAACACATTATCTGAATCTTTCAATGGTCAGAAGGATATAAAATATAAACACAAGAATCCTACATTAGCGTTTAATAAATACAAAATAATAAAGAATAAAAGGTATAATGGTAATATTATATACAATTATTATATTAAAAATAAATAGTAATGAATGCAGTGACGCGTAATGAACTTGTAGAAGTTAATTAAAATAATGAAAATAGAAATTAGAAACGCAATGTAAATACATCCATTATGTTTTTATTCCTAAAGAAATTCATCATACCATCCATTAATAATATTAAATAGTAAATAATAAAACGAATGTTTTTAAATATCACCCGAGTGTGAAAGGAAATAGAAAAGTAAATAATAGAAGATAGTTGAGAGTATGTGAAAAAGTAAAGCTTTATAGTACGTCTTTAACACACAAGCATCATATTCACAAGAAAAAAGACGATTGTTGACTGTTAAACAATTTTCCTGGCATTGGGAACAATTATGTGCATCGCACAAAAACTGATTTAATAACCAAAAAATAAGTTTAAAAATATTATATTCACGAGTTCTCATTTTGTTCTTAAAAAATAGATAAAAAGTATGAATCAAAATTATCAAAATACATTCGGGTACGTGTTGGAAGAAAAAAATCACGGTTGTTGATAGAAAAAAAAAAAATTTATATATAAAGGCATCGAAGAAAAATTTTGGATATTTAAAATTCTGAACAGCTTTATAAATGACTTGAAACGAACATAAACTTTGTGACTTTTCAGAAAAATTTTACATGAGAATTGTTTTGCGCGATCTGATGCCGATGAAGGAACAACCCTTAATAATACACCTATGAATTAAAATTAAATTTGTGAAAAATCACAAAACATCGATGGCTAATTATAATAAGAGATGATAATTTTTCTATTTACAAACTAAGTGTCAGATTAAATTGAAACACAGCAAAAAATAATTAATAATAGCCGATGAATGATATGCAACAATATACTTTGCGCGCGTACGTGTGTGTATTTGTTCGTGCGTATGTGTGTTTGTGAGCATTAGATTTTACAATACATGCGAGAAAATGGACGATGAGGAATATTAAAAAAAAAAGTAAATAAGGGAAAAATACAGTCCCCCACCTCCCCGCTCCTCACGATTAGATGACAAATTAGCAAAGCTATACATATATACATACATTATTTAATATTTGGCATATTTATATATAAAAAATATATATATACATACGGATTATTAAAGAGATAATTAATAAAGCGTAAAGTAAACGAATGATATTGTGAAAAAAGGAAAAGTAATCGAAAGGAAAGATTTGAAGAGTAAGAGTTACAGCTAGAAAATGTGCGTCAGGAAACGAAAAGAAAAAATTATGGATACTTTATGAGAGAATATAAAATAGAAAAAAGGATATGATAATTGTCAAGCGAGAAAAAGTATGAAGTTATGTGATCTATTAAAACTAGTAGCTTTTAGCTGTAAAGACTTATACTTTATTTTGTAAATTTTGTTTATACAATGTTTGATCGTCGCATAATACTATTGTATGTGAATACATAAGTTAATAAATGATTAACATGTGGAGTTAACAAAAATTTATTTCTTTATTTTCAAAACTCTAAAATATTCTCTTATATGATTTACAGGCTTTTATTATCTCTTTATTACTTTTTTTTTTAAATCGAAATAATTATTAAATTATATGTAGAATTTTAAAACAATAATTATAATAAAAGATATTAAGAAACCAACTAATTAGGATTAAAATATTTATTTCTTAAATTTATAATATTAATAAATAATTTTTAATATTTAAATTAGCTGATTTCTATAATAATTTATATTGTCTTATATAAATAATTTAATACGTTTACATGGTAGAGAAATGGTATAGATTAAAATACAAGATAATTACATACAAATTATTAAAACGTTTATATTCAAAAAATTCTATACGTACAAATATTTATTAAAATTAAATTTAATAAATATTAGAAATTTTCAGAGAACTGATTTTATAATGAGTAAGTATAAATAATATTGATTTATTTTTTACGATGTAAACAAAAAAAAAAAAAATGAATGAATTATTGAATAAACTAAAAATAAATAATTAAAATGTTCATGACATAGGTTAATGATTAAATTAAATTAAAAGAAATTAAAAGATAAAATTTAAATTAAATAAAAATAAAAAGAGTTTTTATTTTTAATATATATCTTATATTTACATATTTTGAGTAGTTAATTTATATTTAATACTGAAACAAAAAAATAAATCACGAAATTTTACTCATGAAATAAGATGGTATTAAATAATAAATTTTTCAATTTTATTAAAATAAATTTATTGAAGTACAAGCAAATATTTATTTTCTTGAAAGTTTAAAATATTAGAACTTTTCTTTATCAAATATTATCAATGATTGTTGATCCATTCATATTAATATTAATTATTATTTCCAATTCCCATCAATATGTATATTTCTTATAAATTTAATATGTGTCAAATAACTATAAAAAATTAATTATTACAGTTTTTTAATATAAACTAGAAAATAATTTTATTTAATGATAAAAATTTCTGTAAATTGAAAACAATTTCTGATTTTGAAAAGAATTTTTAAATTTGAAATAAAAAGGCTCATTCAAAATTATATAAAAATAAGGTTTTTTTTGTTAAAAAATATTTTGTGATGATTAAAAATATTACCTGTTGATACACATTGAAAAACTAATGATTAGTTGTTATAATTATTTAAAATTATTATCTTGCATTTATTTTGAAGGTCTTAAAAGTAAAACTTGATATTTTTTATATTACATTTTTCAGTCGTTAAATCGATAAATCGCAATTAAAATATATTGGATGCATTTTTTACTTTAAAATCTTGATAAAAATTATCAAATTTTTTATTGATAATTACTAAATTTATTTCAATTGGAAAAACTTAAAATTTTAGACAAGTATGTAATAAGAAGTATGCAATTAATTAATTTTTCAATCAGGAAAATATATTTTTAATATTATATTTTAAAATCTAAACGCGATACGTTTTTATAATTTTAATATCGATTTATATATTAATATATGAATACTAATTTCTTCTACAGTGATAAAATATTTTTATTTTAATTTAATATTCACAGAATAAAAGTTATGGAACAAAATTGTTTCTTCTGGGAATATGAAAATTTGAAAATAATAATTTTTGCTATTTACGCGTAATTATTTACAATGATCTATTATTATTTTTTTAAAATTTCATAAATATTTTAATACGTAATGAAATTTATGTTGTAAAAAAAGTAATCGTATTATTGTTATTGAAATGATGTTATTGTTCGTAGGATGTCATTGACTCGAAAATTCGTAATATTATAAATAGTGACTTGCACGGGAACATCGAATCCCGTCGTAAGTTTATAACACCTTTGGTCCGTGATTATACAAAATTGATGAATGCAGTTCTATACCAGTTGTAAGCTGTTCTTATTACAACTTTGAAATCAAAATGGGGCTCGCATCACGTAATTGATAAACGAAGTTTGAGAAAAAACCAGCATCGTCGTAAAAAAATTTCTAAATCACTCCTCTGTAGTTATAGTTAATAGAAGCCATGTCTATGAAAGATAAGCCATAATTCAGGATCACTAATGGTGCTCCTCAGTACGATGATAGTACTTAATTTGGTGACTAGAGAATTTTTCATTTTTTCGTACTTTATGAATGAAGCTTCAATTTGAAACTTTATTATTCATTAATTATTTTTTAATACAATTTAATATCATTTAAAAATCCTTGCTTTTTTCTGATTGAATATATCCATTTTTTGGATATTTTCTAAAAAAAAACATCTTACTTTTACTTATATGGTTACAATGTCTCATATTGTATAAGCGTAAATATAAAATCATTAAAATTATAGTTGAATTATTGAGCTTTTGTATTTCAGGATGTTTAGCCATCGGATTACGTGTTTTGCAAAGTACCCTCTGAAGGAGCGTCTGGTTAAGTACATGTGTACATGCTTCTTATGGGAAAGATTGAACAATAAATTAAAAACAAAAGATTATGTTAAGTGCTATTATTAAAATAGGGAAAATTATGTGGAATATACCTTTTATTTAAATCAGTTGAGTGTCTATGCATACAGATAAAGAGTAAAAACAATGGTCGAGGGAAAATTATAAATAAAAATAATCTGGACGAGGTGAAATAGGCACTTTTGAAAATATATTTGATGTATAAATGATGAATATCTCTATTATATATTTTCACGTAATATAAATATTTCGTGAAAATTCATTTTCCCAAGACAGTGATTTTTTCTTATTTTTTGTTCATTTAGATAAAGTTTATTTTTTGCTTACACGAATTGTAAAATAAACTTTTACAAATTTTTTAAGACCATTACAAATAATTAATTGTACAAAAATTTGGTCATTTTTTTAATACCAATTACTTATTGATTCAATGAGATTTTATGCCCGGTTTTAATACAATTTTGATATTGCATTGAATAAACTCTCACAAAAAGACAAGATTACAGTTAATCCGCAACGCATGTTGTTAGAATCTTTATTTTTTTACACTTGTTAATTTCTTATTATTTTCCATTTTTGTTTATTATTTTTATTAGAATGAATCAATTTTGCCTAAATTATCAAATTAAAATTAAATAAATATGCATTATAAAATTATAATTAAAATTACACCAATTGTAATATTTATTACATTGATTATTTATAAGATTTTACTTTATTATTTAAATAATTATTTATTATTCTATATGAATCGTATATTTACCGGTATATTTGTCAATGATTATCCAATACTCTCGAACACATAACAACAATGCACTCGTATTACGCACAAAATTATTTCTGTTAATGCCTAAAGCTTTCTTAATTTTATTCTTATACATAATTCTCCTTGTATATTCTTTCAATGAATTCGAATTTACAAGTACAAATTGGTGCTTAAATTTATGTACGGATATGGAAGAATATACGTGTTTGTACATGATTTTATGAATTTTTTGTACGTACGTGTACGTTTTATTTATAAGCTAACAATAACTATCCTTTATCACAAGGACACGAAAAGAATTCGCTGTATAATCATTTAAAATGTAATGAATCAGACTATTTCATTTATTTATCAATTTTTGAGAATAAAATAAAATCATTAATTGAATTTAACGATAATTAGATAAAATTGTACATAAAAATAATGCAACTATTTATGTAGTCTAGATGAATTTAGAACAGGATACTTAAATACATACACGGTTACGCGCTCGCACACAAATACACATTAACTTAAAATTATTTAGAAAGTAATGATAATTTAAAAGTGATATTGTGTTTACTCTTATTTATAAAATAATGATCTAACAAAAATATATACATTCATAACGATGCTCCTGCGTTTTTCGGTTACAAAAGCATACGAATTTAAATTCTTAGTTTTCTTTTGATTTATTTAAATGTTCCAATAATTATGCTAATTAGTTAAGGCAGTTGGTAATCTTGAATGTTTCACACTTTTCTGTTGCCTTCCATTGCTAAAAGGATATGAAAAACCTCCTAGTCTACAACTTGTTCAAAGGACTTTTGGATTTACTTAGGAAAGTAAAAAGTTAGTCGTACGCGAGTGTCATCAAGTGAAATTTACGATATTAATTGTTTGTAAAATCAAGAGGTAATTTTAAAAAAGTAAAAAAGAGAAAAAAGGAGTTTTTTGCCTTGACTCCATCGAATAAACAAACAAAAAGCACAGTTACGCGCCCCCATTGTGCCACGTCGTGCACCAAGTGATGCTGCGTTTCTTCTGGGTATCTGTCCCTGGAGATACTTATCATCACCTTCATTTTTCCTTTTCTCCTCCCCCCAATTAATAAATTACTTTCGTATCTCAATGCTTATTACTTACCCCCTTCATGCAGATCCTCGTATAGAGGAGAGGGGTGACATCTTCCACGGAAATAAAGTTGGGGAAATAAAGTTGTCTAAGATCGTACGATGTTTTTGTTACGGATTTTCGACTTCTGCCGTCTTTGCAATGCAAATGCCGGGGGTGGTTATGCTTCTGAAAACAATGCAACATCCCGAAGGCGAACGAGGAGATGAGGCGAATGAAAACTAGGCTTTTCGGCACAAATAACATTATAATGCTTTTAAGTGCGATGAATTCCGCACCTCCGAACTTTCCCCCACGAAGCGAAAATTGCTAGCTATTGTGTTGGACGGTGATAATTTCACTGGAAAACAAAATGTACCCTGTCTTATTCGGAAATGATCGATCTCTAGCAAGAAATCCACTTTATCTGAACTTATTTGCCTGACTTACAATTTTACTTTATTATAATTGACTTTTGTTTAACTTTATTCAATTTTTAATGGCAGCCCTTTCTTTCTTTCTTATTTCTAATTGAAATTATGTTTAAGTTCATTTAATGATTAATGTTCTCGTATTAATTTTAACATTTGTGTTTTTTATAATTAAAGAACTATGAGGATTTTTTGGTTAGTGAGAGCTGTATTATTACTGAGCAAACGAAAATTGTAAAGTTTTTAAATCAAAAACTTTTGGTTCATAAAAAGAAAATTATTAATAACATCATACACTGTAATATAAAATAAAATGATAAATGTTTCAATAAAATTAACTATAAATTTAGATATTGAGATAAATTGTATTTTCAATTGTATTAAAATATTTTACAATTATAATTTATTTAATGAACTTCAAAACAAGTAATTCAAATAAAAGGTCTTTATACGATTTTCTTCTTAAATAAATTTATCTCACGTTTAAAAATTGAAATCTACTTAACATACATTATTCATTCCATTGAGAACATTTTCTTTGTTTTCAGCTTACATACGTATGTCCTTGATTTACATATTTGGTCATATTTATTTTGTACATTTATAAATTGAAATTTTATAAAAACCATACTATTACAATAGATTAATTAATATTCAATTATTACGAATTTTTCAGTTTTATATATGTTAATTTATTTACATATTATAAAAAAATTATTTTAATTATATGAATATTATTCCTTACATATTCCTATAATATAATTTGTGTTTATTTTTAATCAGTTTTGCATCACTTGATCATGAATATACCTTCTTTTAATTTTTTTCTTTTTTACTTTTATTTTCTATATCTCATTATTAGTTACATCTCTTACAGGTACTTAATGTCACATTTTCCATTACATTGTAGTTTTTAATTTATTTTTCTTCAGAGTTTGGTGTTTAAAATTGTTTAAAAATCTGATTTTTTTTTTTTATGTTACAATTATTACAAATAATTTATATATGTTAATTAAAAATAAATCAAACAATAGAGCACTTTTTAGATCACTAGCGAAAAACAGTTAACCACATATATGAAAAATTCTAAAAAAAAATTGGTAGATACTTATTTTTTGCCACTAACTTCCGGTTTTTGGAAAATTTCTCCACTTCTAATTTACCAATCGCTTTATATAAAAATTAATTTTGTTCATAATTTATAATAAAAAGCCTTTGAATATTTTTAGTGGTATTTTAGAAAATAAGAATTAACTAATTTTTTTTTTACAATTTTTCATCTGTGTAGTTAGCTGCTTTTCGTTAACGACCTAAAAAGTTTTCTATTGTTTCGTCTAAAATACTATTTTTCTATTTTCAAAAATTATGTTGGTATCATCGACAATTTATCTATAATTTAAGTAATAAATGTTTTGAAATTTTAATAATTTTATTTTTTATAATTACAAAGATTATATAATTAATTTGTATACATTTTTTAATAAGTTTTTTCTTCTAAAACTATTTTTATAAAATGGATTTTTTTAAAGGAAAAATAATTTGTAATAATGTTCAAAATGGATACTTTTAATATTTAAAATATTGTAAACAAAATTAATGTTTGTAATAAAACCTTATTATTATTTGTAAGATAATTTAAAAAGTTATTTCAATTTTAAATACTTTATTACAATTTATGTCAGATATTTTGATCGTCAATGTCTTACTTTGAAGCTTTTAGTGAATGGATAAAAATTATTAATTATTAATATACATGTTAAAATCATCCACATAATGGCAATTAAATTATATATATAAATTTTGTTGGGTCGTATATTAAACGTATATCATAATCTGAAATACTCTTATAAATAATTTTTAATTTAAAATAATTATTAACTCGTTAAGTAATTCCTTTTATTCATCTTCATAGTGCAAATTTCATTAGTAAAAGATGAAAAATTTAATTGTGATAATTAATTTCAAGTATTTTACCATTTTTTAAAATGTAATATCATATAGTATTGGAAAACTTCAATAATTACAATGAGTATGTTGAATATTTATTGAGAATGTAATTATAAAATTTTTGTATATATTTAGTAGATTATTTTTAATACAATTAAAAATAATTGTGAAACCTATTACTTTTTATAATACTTCTGGTATTTGTGGTTATCTACATTTAATCACATATTATTTAAAACAATTGAATAGTTTATATAGTGGCACATGTAAAAATAAATTTTTGTTTCAAATTTTGTCATAAATTAATATCATAAATATAAAAATTTCTCACGTTTTAAATAGTAATAGTTAATATAAATAATATTTACTTTAATAAAACATAATTATTATATATTTAACAATGTATATTAAATCATTAAAAAATATCGTTATTGTGAGGTTATAAAGTTTTGATTTTGATTTTTAATTATAAGATGTATTACAAAATTCAATTCCTAAGAAGATAATATAAAATGATTGGAACAGGAAAAGCAAATTTTACCCAGTTTTCTCTTATCAGAAGAAAACAGGTAAAAATACATTTAGAAGAATTTTCAATATCAAAAATATATAAATAGAGTATATACTAGAATTATATATAAATTATTTAATTATAAATCAATAAATTACATATAAATAAATTTAGTTCTGTATAGTTTTATCTGTGCCTTTAGTATTATATTATTTAGTATTATATATATATTATTAATTGCACACAATTATTCAGATGTATATTTAAATTAAATTTCATAATTTAATTTATTTAATTATTTCATAAACTCAATTTAAACGAAATATGTTTATAATATACAAATATGATTATATCATCAATAAGAAAATATTCATTATAAATATTTTTACTCTTTTTAAAAATTAATAAATATATTATATTCATAAGATAAAAATTAATTCAATTTTAATTTAATTTTTAATGAATAATTCTATTTTATAATATTTTTTAATTTATTTTTATATTTAACAATCAACTTTAATGGTTTAATTAAAAAAAAATCTTAAATTATAACGAGAAATAGTTCAAAAGATTTTTTTTTTTATTTTATAAAATGAATTTATAATACGAATAATTTAAAAATGATTGTACATATTTAAGGTGGAGTGTTCTAATGTGTGGAAAATTCCGGTTTCGGAAAGATGTTTTTACATACAGAACACAGAAGATTGTAAAGATGAAAGCATAATAAACTATGCACCTTTACTTTTTTGCATCCTGGGAACCGAAAACCCACTGTTATTTGGCTTAGGACTTGGATTATTCTTTTTTTGGATACTCTACTTATTTTTAATTTTGGCAACGACTGCTGATATTTTGTAATTTATATTTTTATGTAAATTTTATAATTGCATTTTATAATTATATGAATTAATATGGTTTAATTAATTAATGAAAAGATTAATTTTTTTTTAGAATTATTAAGAATTAATTAGTTTAATCGAAAATAACCAAATAATTTAAATATCTTAATATTGATTAAAAGAAAATTAAGCAACGGTAAATTAACAACAAATGAAATTTAATTATAACTCGTGATTAGAAATTAACTGGAATTCTTAAGATCTATTAAATTTAGTAAAGGTAGTGATGTAAGTTAAATATTTTGGCATTTAATTAACGCTTCAACATTTTTAAAGCATTTTTCATTCGTTTCATTTTTCTATATTTAATAATTTTTAATAATTTATTTAATAATATTTAATAATATTTTTTGCTATTATTTATTTGTATCTGTGCAGCATTTTTAAAATTATGAAAATAGAAAAAAATTACAATTGTTTATTGATTTGCTTCAAGATGTGATAAAACACAAATAATTGCAAATGAATATTGAATAGTTAAAATAGTTTTGAGCCGTAATATTATTGTAATATTGTTCAAAGTGATGCACGAGTAATTTTCTGGTATTGATTTAAATATCTAACAGTTGTGATTTAAATCGTGATCACATTCCTATGATTAAAGAGTAGGCAAATGTGTCTCGGAGTTTTAATTATTTAGTAAAAAATTTCGTGCACATTACTGAACACCTCGGATTATTAAAGATTGCCTACAATAATTAATCAAAAAATTAGACGAATCTAGCCCCGAAATATTAAGTACTTAGTGCACAGTAGTATCAAGCGCTAAAATTAATTACCCTTGCCAAGAATGTTGGGGGTAGTAGTGTACCCCTTGGGAAAGTCCTAAAGAAATATGTATTAGAAATTAGTGTTAGAGGGGTCATCTACATCTTCCCTGAGGTTTGAAGCCTCCCGAGGAGATCAAAGTGTTTTCATCCGAGCCCTTGCCTGTAAACAGCTTTTGTCCGTCCCTGTCAACCATCGCCTCGGTCCTCCGGCTCTCTGAGAACATCGCCGGGGTCACGATCCTGGCATTTGGGAACGGCGCCCCGGACATCTTCACCGCCCTGGTCGCAAACGACCACGAGCAGCTAATGATGTTCACGGAGCTCATTGGCGCCGGGGTTTTCGTCACAGCCATCATCGCTGGTTCGGTGGTGTTCTGCGCCCCCTGCACCCTCATCCCCAAGTACTTCATGCGGGATGTAAGCTTCTACGTTGTGTCCGTCTGCTGGATCTGGTTCATCGTTTCCGACAAAGTTGTGCATTTGTGGGAGGCCCTGGGTGAGTCTGTTCTTGCTTTGTCTCTGTTCTTCCTCCTCCTGTTTAAAACCCGGAGCGTTTTTTATCTCGATTGGTTGGTCGAGTCATCGTGACTCGCCTCTAACTAACCTTATTTTCTTTTGAACCTTGAGTGTCGTGGGGAATGCCGAATTGCCTTTCGTAATTGGCTTCGATTCGTCTACGTGGTTATTGCGTTTAACATCTTTGTAGTCAACATAACGCGTTTCTAGACAATAATACTAAAGATAAAGTTTACCTTTTAAAAGATAAGCCCTTTGAAGTCTCGATAACTAATCCACACTAAAGTCACTAAAATCAAACTTTATCGAATATAAAAAAAGTATTCACAATTCAAATATATAAAATTCAATGTTAAAATTTCACATTAAATGTAACTATTAAAGATATTTAAGCTACCGTTTAGTATCTTTACTAAATTTAAAAGCTAGCTTTAAATAATGAAATGTTCTAAAAAGTTCTTTCTTTGTAAAAAAATATACTGAAGATAGTATGCAGTTTAATTTTATTATTTTATATTTTACCTTAGACATATAATTTCATAACGATCATAATGAATATCTTCATAATGAATATGTTTTAAATATAAAAAATGTAGGCAAAATTACATTTACATTTTTATGAGCATTTAAAATTTATAACAATATTCATATGATAATCTTTATAGAAAGTTTTCTTAATTAAATTTTTTCATATTCATTTATTTTTAAGAAAATCAATATTTAAAAAAAAATACATGAATTTATTTATTTCCGTATTTATGAAACTAGTACTTCAAATACGATAACTTGAATTTTTTTAATTATATATTTTTTATGAGCATGTTTAAACACGTAAATTTTTTTTTTTTTAATTCTCACCTACCAGAAATTTAACCTCACCTAGCAGAATACTTAAACACTTTTTTATTTTAATCTACCATGAATAAAAACTTTAATTCCAATTTATATATATATTATATTAATCGTTGAAATGATAGAGATGGGTTTTTAATTATCAATAGAAGCATATTGAAACCTCATAATATTGTTTCAAATTAATTATGGTATTGTAAATGAAAAATAAAAAAATCCAGATGAATTCGTTGCACGGGTAATGTAATTGCTTCAACAATAATGTATTATTGTTAAAGCAATACTTAATTACTTTATTTACTAATAAATGTATAAAATACAAAGTTCATTTTTTAATTTATAAATTAAATAAATTTTATACTTGTTATTGAGAAATTAGAATATTTTAAATAATTTTCAACTAGTACTAAAAATTTTTATAAACCTTATAACGTGAAGATACTTTACGGGATTTGTTCGCCATTTGTCGGGAGGATGGATCAGGTGAGAAACTGTGTTAGTGAGAAGTAATCTTTGTTTGTGGTAATAGAAAAGCTGGCATTCTGGCATACAATTATTCTGTTAAAAATATACAATACTATTTGTTAAATTGGCAGGAGGACACGCCGTGTTCACACATTCTTGTACAAGTTAATATTTTCACACGCAAATACATATATGGTCGGACATGTTGGCGATTACACAATATTTTTACGCGGCTTGCAGCGTTCGCGGGTTGCCTCTCGCATGGCACAAAATGTTGCGGGTGATTCCTGGGGAAGAGCATAAGGGGTTTTTCTACTTAAGACAGGGAGAGGGAACGGTCTTTTATGCAGTTGATGTCGCGGTTTATCCTCGGTCGTTAATCCGCGATGGGCAACTGATAGAGGAAGGGGAAACTCCGCCCTAACAACAATGGGAGGCGATCGTCGACCGAAACCCACGTGATCTAGTCTCCTTGCGGTTATTCGACCTGATGAAGCTGTTTACAAGTCAAGGACTTGGAGCGGATCCATCCTCAGTATTGAAGTTAGTCCATCCCATCGAGCAGTTGATTCACCCTTGGAGTGGAGATGTCAACCGCAGGCACGAGACCATGAAGCTTGATTGGAAAAGAAAGAGAAAGAAGGATAGGTTGGATAAGCTTTCTTAGGAGCTATCCGCTACCGGTCGAAGCCGAGTCATAACTATTTAGAGAGACTGCATGCAAGTTATAACTTCCTTTGGATTTCTCCGGCAGTGCGGCCGATCTCCAATAAAACCGTCGGTGGTAGTAAGGATGCCTGAGCGACGAGGAGAGTGAGTCGGCAGAGTCCTTGTGGACTGCGGCGCGTTGTAGTCCCTCCTTCTTAATGCAATGACCAGGGTGTCGTCTTCATTGGCTCTAGCCTCCTCGACTTATTGCTCGGCGCATTCGCCTGTCGACAAGACAAGTTCCATTTATCATGGGAATATTCCTTCGTGTTGAAGAGGATCTTTGGCTCGGTTTTTTTTTATCCTTTGTAATCCATGACAAACCGGGAGTTCCGCGCGTTTAGAATTTGTCGGCTTCCATGTTATGGATTTTTGCATTATTCGCTGGTCGCTCAAGCACATCTTTAAAAGCATTAAATTTAAGCAGGTCTGGGAAGATGTGACTAGAATGTGTGTTGTATTAGTGAAAGTCGGTTATTTAAGCATTCCCAGAAAAATCCCCTGCACTTTCCTTACACCTTGAACCACAGTTTTAGTCGATGCAGCAAGGATAGTGGATGCCAGAGCTTCTGGTCCACTTAACCCTCTCTTTAATGAACGAAATTTTTTTTCATTCTTTTTTTCTCAATGCAAATTTATATTTCACTCACTGTGGGCTTCACTCCGAATCACTTCTGAGCTGGTCTGTAAAGAAACCGTTTTTCCTGGCATATTTTCTCAATTTCCTAGTTGACGCAGTTACCTTGCAGCACGTTACCTTTCTTTTGGATGATGATTTTTCTTACAATTACCACCCAGGGTGACGCTTCATTACTGGTGGCAGGTTTGTTGAATTAGGCGTCCCCCTGGGTATTCCGGGCCAACGATTAGATGTTGGTGGTGGTTTTGGCGGAACAGGTATCTTCTTGGATCAACCGATATGGTATCTGGATTCTGGCGGTTTATCTGCCTTGCTATTAGTTTTTATGGTACATCAGATTTACGTAAATTAAATTCGTTGATTTTTGAAATGAGAGCTATATTATTTTATGTTATTAATATTACCTGTCGGGAAAACCCTGTATTCCCTCGCTTATTATTCAAGTGAACTGTTTATCAATTTATAGAATTGATCTGCAAAAGTTTCTAGCTGCATAGATTTAATTTATTTGTATAAAAGCAGGTAGAAAACTTTTACCCATTTGCATTTTTCTATAAACATGTAAGTTAGTCCGTGTCTATCTACTTTTGAGATAGCATCTCAATATACTCATATAATTTTATTCGATTATGTATTATTGTCATCAATAAATTACTATTTAAATAAATTCACTTTAATTTATTTTACAACAAAATTTATCAAATTTCCTGGTTAGTGGGTCTAGTTATTTAGTTCCTGTTCTTCAGCGGAATTTTCACTGAGGACTTCATCTCCCAATAATCATTTTGTAGAGCCAGCAGTACGTAGTTTTTCATGTCATGCACGTGAACCCTCTAGAGTCGACCGGCATCGAGAAGAAGAAATAGTTGGATTACTGGTGACAACCTCTTATTTATCTCAAAGAGACTCTCCCATTTAAAAGCTAATTTGAAGTTGACCTGTTTTGCTTTGTTAAAAAGAATTTAGTATTTTACCAGGACTAGATCTTCAAATTAGGGCTTCCATTAACGAATTCCACTACCGTGGTGTTTTTCCCGTTTTTCTCAGTTTTTCGCCATGGCGTTGTGCGCGAGGTTTAGATCATCGCGCATCATCTTGATTCAATCATCAATAATTTCTCGCTTAAGCTACAAATCGGATGTTCTTTTGAATGCTCCAGTGCAGCCTCCTTCACAAGCCAATCTAAGATGTTTACAGTAGCGGTTGGTTGGATGTCACAGGAGAGATGACTGATTGGTGTTGTGAGAGCGAGTGTCATTAAGATTTTCTCCAGATTCGTGTGGATGCCTTGCTGATTGATCCGATGCTCGAGATCGATCAGTTCAGTGCAACAGAAATGACATTTATTCCAGTTTTATTGTAACTAGCATTACGCAGTCACTTTAGAATTGCAGCACAACTTTCAAGTGATGCATGAACATTTATATATATATACTCATTCAATTGAGATTTACAAATAACAAAATATTTTTTAAACTAATTTTTTATAATTTTATGATATTATATATATATATTTTTATATATTAATGTGTAAATCAATTTGTAGAATTTGTTTACAAAAAATTTATACAAGCATATTTATGTATGAAAATCTAAAAAAATACTAATTACGTTATGAGAGGTTTTCCAATTATTGAAATGTTCTTTACCTAAGCAAGTCATTTTTATGATTAAGATAATTAATTAAAGTTGTCACTTAAATAATTTATCATTTATAATATTAACATATTATTAATATTATTTATATATGTTTGATATGTAATTGATCGTTATGTTTCATATCAATTTTTATATTTCTTAATCGATTAATTACAGTATAACAAAATAAAAATAATAATATATTGCTTTTAAATATTAATTATATATTGAAATTATTTATAAATTATTAGAATATTAATAATGTATAATTAGGTTAATATTTATTTAAATTAAAATTTATATTAATAAAAAATGCTATAATATTATAAGTTGAAATTGATATTTCCTAATATATACGTTTATTCTATAAATTCGAAAGTTATTATAAATCTTATTAATTGATTAGAGTTTTTTCATGTTTAAATTAGATAATACTAAGTTATTTAATAAGTTAACTTTTAACAAAATTATTTCAATAATTGAATAATTATGCTGGAATATTGTTGTAATATATTAATATAAATGTAATTAGACAATAAATATAGTGAAGTTCAATATAATAAATTTAATTTTATTATGAAATGTGAAACTTTGTTTTCTTTCAATATTATTCCAATAATTTTTTACATAGCATTATTCATTGTCTATTAACATTTTGTATTAATGTATGTATTATTGAAAGAAGAATATGAAATTGAATAAAAAAAAAATAAATTATCATAAAATTATTAATAAGCAATTATAAATAATTTTATTCTTTTCAGTATATTTTTTAAAAATAGGAGCGATAAGATATTTATTCGATCAAATTATGAAGTAATAATATTTTTCTTAAGTTAATATCATTTTTTTTTAAAGAAAATATTTCATGAAATGTACGTCTACATTTGCGTACTAAAGTTCGAAATCAGTACCCTTTACTTCATTAGAGATCTATAATAATTTCTGATACTAAAATTAATTTTTTGGTAAAATATTTAGAAAACGCATTGTTTATTCGATTGCAATGAGGTTCGACTTGTTGAAATCAACTAATAAAGTCTTAGATTTGAAAAATAAATTCGTGATAAAAAGCTTATTAAACATAAGGACAGAAGAGAATATTAACGAAAGTATTTAGGATATTTCAAATTTTACCATTTGAAAATCATTTTGAAGATTTTATCTTTATCTATACAGTATAAAAAATTTACTATTCTCGTTTCAGATTTCTTTAAAATAATTCAAAAAGCCTTGCACTTGTAAGAGCGAAAGCGAAGAAGAAATTTAAGTTTGTAGTGCAAATCTATGAAATGAATGCGTAAATTCTGTAACCCTTGAGGTTCCCGATTGAAAAATTAATTACAACTGTATAAATTTGGATTCTCTTTAGATATTTAATATGGAAAGCGTAAACAAGAATAATCTAAATAATAAATCTAATAATCTAAATAGAATTGATGAGAGAAATGATTGAAAATATACATTTTCTTTTTTACGGGTGGTTAGCGTGAATCTCGGTGAAAACGCTTATAGTATTCGAGGGAAATAATTGTCATTGTTAGCTTCGACTTATTCATACGCAGGCTCAAGACATTATTTATTTGTGCTTTGGCGACTGCTCAATCGATACGTGGAGATCTGAATAAAAGAAAATTATCAGACATTGCGTAGGTAATTTCGCTCGGAATAATAATGAAAGCTTAAATCAACTGATACGGAAAATTAGTCCTAAAAGCATGCCGAGTGGCAATATTACAGTAAATTTAACCGCTTACATCGTCTATGGAATATTTAATGAAGGTACTTGGGTGCTTTTGAGCATGCTTCAAGTTATTGGAGTAAGTACAGTAGTGAGTAGTGGCCCAAATGTTCATTAATATGCGGAAAGAGAGGACACCGCACGTCAGGATTTGGAAATTACTCGAAAAGCAGGAGCGATCGTAGGGCCAAATAGAAATTTTACAAGTGCCACACAGTCCGTAGCTTATCTGACTCGTGGCCCTTGGCTCTACGAGTAGACAGCAATTATTGAAGTCAAAGATCTCGTAATTTATTTAGTAAGCGTACAAATGAAACTTTAAATATATTAAATATGGAAAGAAATTTTTTCAATTCATTCTTCTTTAAATTCTACCTAAATCACGAATAATCATTTTTGCTTTATACAAAATTTTTGAACTTATTTTCACTGTTTCATTTCACATCTAATGATTAAAATTTTTTCTTCTATTCATTTTAGAAAATTTTCCTTTAAATATAAAGGGATCGACAGTAAAGATTATTTAAAATGTATAATAAACAGTATTTTTGTACGAGTTTTAGACGAGTTATACTGATATACCAGCAATCTAATATCAATTTTAATATCCTAAAAATATTATAAATAGCTCGCAAATTTAACTTTTTTTTCTTCACAATCTCAAATAGGTTATTACTTGTTCAAATTTTCGAGATAATGTTATTATATATTCTTAGTTTTCTTATAACTACTTAAAATAAATTCCTCGTTGCATATTACTAATTGTTACGCTAATTTTTATATTATAAATAATAAATTAAATGTAATATCCTTAAAGTGCTCAACACCATGATAATTGCAATATATTTTAACTAATTTTTAATAGTTAAAATCTTCTACATTTGAGATCAATATTTTCGAAAATATTATTTACTTTTTAAGATAGATTAAGCAACAAAGTATTTTTTAGGTCATTAAAAAAAGTAGCTACTGATGCATATCAAAATTCGAAAAAAAATTAGTAAATTCTTATTTTTTTAAATAATACTGACAATATTCAAGATTTTTTTTATTAAGTACATAATTGTACATAACTTTATATATGTTCGCATAATTTAATTAACATTAGTATTACTCGATAATTCAATCAAGCTAAAATTTTGTACAAATAAAATACATATCAATCATTTTTATTTACCAAAATCAGAGTTTTAAATATTAAAAAATTGAAAGTTAAAAATTTATTAATTAATTTAAAAATTTTTAAATTTCCCGACTTCTGATTTTCCAATCAGTTTATATAAAAATAAATTTTATTGATAATTTTATTATCTAGAATTCTTCCATCAACACTATAGTATTAAAATCACAATTTTTCATTTTATAACAAAAAATGTAAAAAAAGCATTTTTTGGTAAAATTATTAATAAAAAAAAACCTCTAAATATCATGAGTGGCATTTTAGAAAATAAAAATCTACTGATTTTTTTTACGAATTTTGATATCTATCACTAGCTGCCTTTTTTAATTATCTAAAAAGTGCTCTATTGCTTGGTCTACACTGGTTATGGGCAAACTTTTTTAATTCAATACATAATTTTATATATATTTTGTTTCATATCGAGTTAATGCTTTGAAAATGACCAAAGATTATTTTTACTTTTACATGAATTCTCGAATTGGGATCCGTTTATGTTGTTTTTTATCTTGTCTTCTCACGAATTTAAGGCTCTTAGCATCTATTACAGTAATTGATGATACTTACTTCATTATTTATAAATTGTAACTGCGCGGGGTCGAGCATTCCATAAGCAATTGTAGTTAATCTTTCTTAAGTTTTATGTATTATGACATAAAGTGAAGTCTGCCATCTTGGATTGGAAGCTTTTTTAAGAATATAACTTTTCAAAAATCCTTGGTGAATCGGTTGTCGCTAATTCTGGTGAATAATTTTTTTAAAAATGAATGCGATTTCATACCCTTGCGATGGAAAAGTAATTCATTGCATATTTTATTTGACAAATTAAATTAATGTAATATTGATTGTTAAATTTTTTCATTGTGTATACATTTAGAAAGATAAAATGATGAGTTTATAAACATATCTACGTGCCATTACAAGAATGATACAAATAGGATAATACCAAGATATTAATCGAATTACCTTTACAATTCATTGCCTGAATTAGCACAAAGAAAGAAGTTTAAATGATTAGTTGATTTTCTAATATTCATGTGTCACAGGTGTTAGATTTTACAATATTTTATTTTGAATATTTTATTTATATTTAAAGTTTGATATATTTGTTCAGTGGAAAACATTAAATAATATCATCTGATTAAAATTTAAAAATTAAATTTTATTGTTCAGTGATCTTTCAAACCATTGATATTATTACAGAAAATAATAAAATTGTTTTATATTATGTTTAAGAAAGATATCTTCTCATAAATCCTTAAATAATGAATGCGTTTATAAGAACTTTTAATTTCATTTCAGTTTTTCATTTAATAATAACGTTTGAGTACATTATTCAGAATTTCTTAAACTAAATTGTCTATAAATAATATAATTTTACATAAGCATATTATTTTTTACTTATTTATTTATTTTTATTTCGGTATAGAGGTTTTATATAGATTAAATTTTAATTTTTGATAATTTACTAAACCATTTCCCATTACATATATTATATTTACAGATTTATATAAAATTAATGAGTTGATTTTATATTACGTATATAAATTCTATCTAGAAAAACTTCAATTGATTATTATTGTTTAAAATCTGTAAAGTTATTTATAAAATTATGTTTATGAATTTATATCTATTTTTCTGCATATGAACTTTTCGTTTACAAACTGACAAGGATAAAAAATAGTGTTTTATTCAGTGGTATAAAAGTTTTGGAAACTTCATATTAAAAATATATAGGTCTGCGTATATTTTAAAAAATTTATATATAAGTTACAAAATGAAAATACTTTCGACATTTTTTTTTTTTTCCAAGTGACTGTGGTCATAATACTATTACAGAACTTATTGTGTTGTATGCACGTTATGCATAATATTTACAGAAGTATTAATTATTTACATAAATATTAATATAACGCTTTTACATTAATATTACATTTTTCGAAAAATGTAGCATTAATAAAATATTGGCACGCTTTAATATTTTGTAACTCATACCAATAATTGTATATCAAGTAGTGCTTGAAGTTTATTTTCTTTATTTTTTCTAACAATTTAACATTATATAAACTGCATTGAAAAATGACATATATCAGGCTCGAGCTTTTCACATGTGCATTTAGAATTTTCAAAAATTTGAACTCTTGCAGAAGAAGCTAATGTATTGCAATGATTGCAACTGCAACGTATAATTGGAATGATGTTTTTTCGGCTCAGCTGTATACCAGTATACCATGACTTCCATTTTTTATTAAAAAACTTATAAAATATATTTTATCTTTAATTTGGAATTGCTATTCTATTGTATAGTTTCTTGGGGGAGAAAAGGGTGTGTCGAGATAGTTAGTATTTGTATGTAAAATATTGTCTATATATATAATTTATACTTGTATAAACTGACGCTCGTGCACAAGCCGTTCTCGTGGAGGTCCCAATGCGTCGGTCAACGCTGACGTGGCGGACCTTCCCGTGGAAGGAAGTGACGGACGGTGCCGATAGGCGCGGAAGAGCTTCGGCAAAGGGTTAAAAGGTTCATGGTCTTGGGGGGGATTAATCATTCGGAATCGGGCAATTGCGAGGAGCACAGTCCAGTCTTATATAACCCCTCCCCTTTCCCCGCCCCCGTCTCGTTCAAGCAGGCAAAAATGGCCGAGCTCGATCGAGAGCCAAAGCAAAAGTGAATGTTCAAAAAGGGATTGTTTCGTTTACTATTAAAAAGCGTTTTACGCTTTGGTGACAATAATTGTACAAGCTGCCCTAATCCATTACTACCTGTATCGATACAATTAATTATCACGCGCACTATCTACATTCGCCTCGCCTACTTTGGGAAAACCCGTCCCTATTCATAATTAATAATTGTGGAAAGTGCGCATAAGTTTGAACGACTTCCCATGAATTACTTAGTTTAAGGAGCTTCAATGTTTATAAAATTTACGGTCGCTACATCACTCTATCACGAGTGACAATATACTTATTATAATAAATACAAGAGATTGTTTATTCTAATCTATTTATAAATCTCTTTTGAGAAAGCTCCGGAAAACGCATGTATATATGCTGCGCCTTTCCCGGCGGTTGCTACTCTCGCTAGCTGCTCTTCGGTTTGCAGGTCAGTCAGCCCTCGCATTACCGCGTTTATTCGAGGTGATTACGTCAAAATATTTCTATTCGTAGTCAATCCCATTGCTTTCGAATGCTTTTGCAATATTGCCCGATGTGATAAATGCGGAATTTGTATCTTTTATCTTGATGACAAATGATTTATCACTGCAGTCGGTCACTTTAAGTGGTCCCTTGTGTAGTGGATCCGACAAAAAAAAGCACAGCATGGCTATGTAGAAAAAGAAATGGCGAGGACACGAGATCCCTAAAAATAAATGCTTTTTTGTCGTCGTGTCGTTCTATAGGTGTCTACTTCACGTTATTGGTATGCTCTTTTAGATTTCTCACAAACTCAAAGTGGGGTCTTTATTATGACGCGAAGTATTCCCCGGGTAAACGCAACCCAGTACCCTACACCAATTTTGCCACATTCGCGCCAAAGTCTCCTTTAATCGTAATTTTTCTATCAAGCAACACAATGAGCAAGGCGAAAATCCATTTCAAGCTCGCGACGAAATCGATGGAGAAGCCCGGTTTGTCAGTTCATCATACGAATACGTTTTCTTACCCACGTGCTTGCACAGCTCTACGAATAACACAGACTCAAATTGGAGTCCTTGCCCTGTTGTAATCCTCGCCGAAACGCTAAAACGCCAAGTCCACCTCGAAAATAAAACAGTCAATCGTGCTCGGTTGAATTAAATCTATGTGGACATGTTCCAAACAAACGACGAACTTTTTGAATTGTTTAATGGTAGCGGAGACGTGTCGAGTTATTTTATGTTTTCGACGGGTGATACACGCGCTTCTTCACTCTTTACAATCTTTTTTTATACTAGAAACGCGAACTGATGAATACACTGACTTACACGCGCGTAAGAGTAAGATAGATTGTGTAGTTTGTTAAAAATTGCGCGATGTAATGGCACGGGAGCAAATCGGTGTACCGGAATAACGATACACATCATCGTTTGGAAAATACATTATTTTGAGATATAACGCAGACTTTTTCGATGACAGCCGGGTTCTTTTAATTTGACATCGTATTTTTGCGCGGATGCAAGGACATCGTGGTCGACTGATTACGTTATCGCTTTAAAGCGCGAAAATGTGTCATTTGACAGATTTTCGCTACCCTTATCAACACGTATATCGGTAGAAAATTGTGCGACATAATCTACGTGCTAGAATTGCCGGGAAGAGCATTTGTCCAGATTTTGTCGGAATCGAAAGGTTAGCGATTTATTATTATATTTGTGATCCGTTTATATCGCATATTTTCTACCTTCAATCGTATATTGGAGACATTTAACCGCATTTATAAAAGTATGTAAATGACCATAATTTTTAAAAAGAATCTATATGGCAATTTAAAAAGATCTAGTCGCCAAATAAAAAAAAATTCCTACCTGAATACAAATTATGTAAGTATATTCGAACTTTTGTAAGATAATTTTATTTTGATAAATTTATTTAGTCCTACTGTTATTTTACTTTTTGTTCTCAACAAGCTTAATCCAATAATGTAGAGTTGTATTGATTCGCTAAGGTGGCTTATTAAGTTTTTTTCAGATATAAGTATTCAGAAGATCCAAACTTTCTCATTAGTTGAGCATTTTTAAGACTTGGGAACAAATAAAATTCAAAGATTAATAGGGTAACGTCAATGGTTGGTTTCGAAAAAGCAGTTTTAAGTGATAATTATTTAAAACGATACCTTTTCTTATTGAAAAGTACTTTATTTTTATTAAATATAATCTTTTACTCAAAATTTCATCAATTTAACGATGTAAAAAACTTTCAAATACTTTTTAATAATAACTTTTTTTTCAAAAAAATTGATGAAAATGTAGTATGTTTATCTCAAATGAAGAAGAAAAAAATGTCCTAATTTTCTAATTTATGAAATTACTTTGTTTTTCTATAACTAACTCTTTTTGAAGATTTAATATTTTAGCAGTTCTTTGATCTGTAATGTACCTTATAGACCAACAAATAGAGCACTTTTTAGTTTATTAACAACAAGCAGCTCATCATATCCATGAAAAATCATTTAAAAAAAATAAATTCTTATTTTATAAAATGCCATTCATAATATTCAGGCTTTTTTGTTTTATTAACAATTTTAACGAAAAAATGCAATTTTTTAATTTTTATGATATAAAATAAAAAGTTATTATTGTAACACTATAGTGTTAAAGGACGAAAATTTAGCTAATAAAATTACGAAGAAAATTTCTTTTTATATAAATCAATCGGAAAATTATAAGCGGAAAATTTTTTAAAAAACCAGATATTTTAAAATTAATTAAAATATTTAAAAATAACAAAGTTACGTGTGTTTTAATTAATTAAAAAATTACGGATTTTCGAAAATTTATTTGCTTTTAATTTAAATTCAATCGATTTATATAAAAATGAATTTTATAATAATTTTATCAGTTACAATTCATCTATTGGCATTATAGTGTTAAAATTACGACTTTTCATTTTATAATAAGAAAAAAAAAATTTTCCTTTTTTCGTTGAAATTGTTAATAAAAAACCCCTCTTAATATTATGAGTATCGTTTAAAAAAAATAAGAATACTAATATTTTACGTTTTTTCATGTACACGATAGCTGCTTTTCACTCACAACATAAAAAGTGCTTTATTGCTTAGTCTACAAATAGGATCAAGATTTTTAGATGATTTTTTTTATTAATGTTCTATATGTTTATTAACGTATCATTAAGATACAAATCTTAATTTTTGTTTTTAATATTGGAATATAATTTTATATAAATATAAATTTAAAACAGATTTATTCTAAAATTTCTAAATTAATATAATGTATAATAATGAGAATTATATTTGTAATAAATTGATTTCATTTTAATTATATTATAAAATATCCACAGGTTTTATATAAAATTATTTAAAAATTCATATTTTAATCTCAATATATTTATCGAATAATCAATCGATTAACAGTTTTCTTTTTTATTATTTCTTGATACCTGAAATATAAGCTTATTCTGAATCATTATCCGTTGAATCTAGGTTGCATCTTCATTTACATTATATACATCGCTGTCATCTTTTTGATGCAAAAAATAGGAAACAACGAAGGCCAAAGGAGCAAGTATCAAAATATTTATTATAATCTATTAAAAAAACTTAATTTAATTACCTTAAAAATATAATAAAAGTACTAAAATTAAGATAAGAATTTAAATTATTAAATTGTCTGGTTTTATTTCAAAATGGTACGTAAATATACTCGGTAATTGTTCATAACATATTATTATTATTTTCATATTTTCTTTAAATTTGATGTATAATACTTGAAGAAAGGTATAAAATTTTTTAGAAATGTAATTATTAAAAATTAAACTTGAAAAAAAAAACATTTGATCACTTGAGAAATGTATAAAATATATATAAATAGTCTGTCCAAAAAGTATTGAGTTTTTATTTTTTTTGAAGACACTATTTGTTGTAGCGATTTTGGGAAAATCGGAAAATGTGCAAGGAAATTATTTCTATTTATCCTTTTTTTTTTTTTATTTTTGTATTTTTTGGTCATTAGAAATTGCAGGATTGATTTTCACTCTAAGGGTATTTCTTAGTTTTGTAACAAGGCGCGATGAACATCCTAGTAGAATAGCAGTATGCGATAAAATTTTAGTTTACAGCTTGGTAACAGCATTTTGGATATTTTTAAATATTAAAAAAAAGGTAACATACGCAAATTTTGATAAATTCAAGGTGTTAATGTTTACCCTGATTATTAAATGATGGTTTGAACTCAAAATTTTGTCCACTCTTTGGGTGTTGGAATGGATTCGGGTTATTTTGGGTGGTGAAAACGGGAATAATCAGTAACTTCTTGAAAACCTTATGCGATATTTTTAATTACAATTGACACGTAATTTTATCCTTAAAGATATATAAAATTTAAAAGTCTTTATAGTATTTTATCAAGCCGCAAACCAAGTTTTTCTGTGTAAATCTGTTCCAACAGTCACTCCATCACGCCGTCTTACAAAACTGAAAAACACGCTTTACGCGAAGTAAAACCCTGCTATTTCTAATGATCGAAAAATAGAAAAATAATAAAATAAAAATAGAAAAAAAGAGACAAATAGAAAAAACTCCTCGGCACATTATTTTACCTCCTCCTCCCCAAAATCACTACGATAATTATTGGCTTAAAAAAAAAAAATAATTCGATACTTTTTTGACAAACCATTTATATGTATAAGCAAAAATTATAATTATTTTTTTTATTTAAGACATATAAATAGTATTATTTTTAATATTTTAATATCACAAATCTATATTATGGTTTTTAAATTGTATTAACAAGTCGTTAGTATTTACAACTTATGTTTTTTATATTTCAAATGAACAATTTCACTGGCCAATATTGAATTCAAACAACTAATAAAAACAAATTTTAGAATTATTGTTTGTTGTTGAATGCTTTAAAGTAATATTGTTTCTTAAAGTATGCTCAAGAATTTTTTAATTTATTATAATAAGTATTTTATAATCGGAATTGAAAATGGCTCAGCTTAATTTGTTCTGTTTTAAGAATGTTCTCTTTAAAAAACATAATTATGAACGATGATAACGCATAATGAGCCAATTTTGTTTATTGTTAATAATTGGTACGAGAAAATAAGATTTTATAGGTTTAATCGAGTAGACAATGGTCTATTATGTTAAGTAATATATTCTGTGGACTAACATCAGTGGAAGTCTTTTTGAAATGGTCGCCAGGTGGACAAACGGCTCAAGAGGTTGAGGAGGTACGTGTCTTCACGGAACATCGTCACCAGGAGTCAACTGGACACTTCACCAGACGTAGTCGAGCCTACGATTTCAAAGCGAAAATTGGTAAGTTTTCTCACGTAACTCCTTCATGTTCGACTTCAGTTTTACTTCTTGGAAAGCTTGCTTTCCGAGTTTTCTTAGTGTATTAAATGGACGCTTATTAATAATGTGTGATACTGTATCCGTTAATTTCGTGAGTTATTCCTCATGTGGTGTGCACGTCGTACATAAAATACATGAAAGATTATTTATTTAAGTTAATCCACTCCAATAAACTCAATGCTTTCGGGATATTTCTTTTTATAATACAAAATCAATAATTTTATGCAACTCAACAAAAGTTATCCCTTATTAGGTTTAAAAATTTTAACAAAGACTTAGTATCTCAGCACATTACATGAATAATTACAAATAGACCAATCAATAGACCACTTTTTAGGTCATTAAAGAAATACAGGAAACTAAATACATGAAAAATTGTAAAAAATCCATAATTTATTATAAACTATAGTGCCATTCGAAATATTTACAGAATAATTTTTCAGTAATATAAATTTATCATTACTTTTCAATCCATATATTCAAAAACCTTTAAAACAAAATAATTGTCAAATGTATATTTTTAAACCTAATAATATGGTGTACGTATTTATATAACTAAATATTTAGATAAAATGAAAATTGTATGTAACTAATTTAATAATTTGTACTTCAATTGATATAAAATTTAAAACAATAGTTTTCATGAAAAGATTTAACTAAAAAAATATATTTCTAATCATATTTATCATATAATTAGATAAAATTATATTACTGAATTCGTGTAAAAGGAAGAATAATTAAAATTGATAATTAATGTGGAATTACTACTTTCTGTAACGTAACTGTTCCCATAATAAGTACACATATATTTCCATTTAATTACGTCAACGGAATTGTAATTGTTGTTTTTGTTGTTGTTGTTGTTGTTATTATTATTATTATTATTATTATTATTATTATTATTATTATTATTATTATTATTATTATTATTATTATTATTATTAGGTTTGATGTGATTTTAAAAAGAAATTTAGGTAGCTTCACGTTTGACATTATAATTGGAAACAGAGAATCCATTTATACTACCCTTTTGCATACATTACAAAATATTACGTAAAGCCTTAAAGTTAATACATCGTTTTATAATATTGAACTTATGAACAGGTTTAAATACCTTTTAAATTATGATTAATTAATGTGATGTGAAAGAGTTGGCTTATTACTGAAATACAAAAAATTGATAAATTTAAACAATTATAAATTTAAACGTATTTAATTGAAATCTTTGTTTCTGGAGAATTAAAGCATGTATTTGAAAAATTATAATTGGTTTTGAGCATCTATAAGGAACATTCTTAACGAAATGAAAATTATATATACTCAATCTCAGATGAATAATAATTTCTAAAATATAGAATTTATGTTATTTGATACAACAAACGAATTTATTTAAAATTGATTAATTTGTAAATATTTCCTTGCGAATCAAAATATAAAAATTTCAGAGCTCCGGTAAAATGAAATAAATAGTTTTAAAGCCACATTCTTTTATAATTCAATGATTTCCTTTTATTTTCCATTTGAATGCGAAAAATTAATGTCCAATCTCTTACTCCATGATTGAGTTACATTAATCAGTAATGATAAACGGTGCACCCACACGCATATGGAATAAAAACATGTATTGTATCAAAGTCTCAGGCAGCGAACGTTGAAAAGTTTGGCGGTCCAGCTGCAAAAGAGAGAAATCCATTTGACTATCCGTCACGCTATTCGACGCTTCACGAATAAAGTGACTATTTCAGTTCGAGTTCCCACACAGATGTAGCCATCGAGCGCGAGATGGAAAGGCAATATACTCCCAAGGGTGAACTACCCCCCACTACCAACGAGTCCCTCAGACCCAAAGGTCTCTTCCAGGAGTTCTTCTATGATACCAGTCCCATCAATTGCGAGGAGTGGAAGGGTGCGTCCGTCCCGGTGAAGATGCTTCTGTTGCTCCGGGCGCCTTTGATGTTCATGCTCCAGCTCTTCGTCCCGGTGGTCAATGAAACGTCGGAGAAGCGAGGGTGGTCCAAGCTTCTCAACTGCCTACAGATCGTTTTCACTCCCGTAATCACCGTCTGCATCCTTGGCTGTTAGTCAGGGGTTTTTCCTTTTTTGATTTTAATTTTTATCTAGTCGACTGGACATTTTTACTGATGTAGGAAGCTTGATATATATGATTGATGGAATAAATTAATTGGAGGACCGAGCAGATATTTCCTCGGTTTGCGTTTTCAATGTGTAGTTGTTATTATGTTTTTGAGCTTTCCGGGGTATTGAATAGGAATGCGCAATCAGCATACGAATATTTCTTCATTCTCCGTAATGAATTATAAAACTTTTATAGGAGATTCATAATCTACTGATAAAATAATGACTTGATTATTTATTGCTTTAGTTATATTGTGAGGTATTTTCTGAAATTTGTTGGTTTTTCAATGCTGACTCGATAATACTCCTTTGTGAATAAAATGCGTATTTGTGGGCATCAACATTGTAGTTATCTCAAAAAATTTTTATTATTTATGCAGCAATAAATGTATGTTCGCCTTGGAATTATAGTTACAATATGAGAGGAAAGGTTCGGTGAAATTTATTAAATTGGTCAATATTGATCATTCCTATCTTCATAAGAATATTATTTGATTTTTATGTATTAAAAGAAAAATTTTGTGACGTGAGATATTATTTTTTGCAGGATAAATTTATGACACTTATTCCTCGATTTTAATCGTTTTATTACGAAAAAGGTTAATTTCTTTACTAGTAAGAAATTTTATGAAATCGATCAAATATTTTATTCTAATGAGTCACTTAATAAACTCATTTTTACTTTTATATATTGAATTGGCATAAACTTTTATCGACACCCTCTTCATTTTTCCTTATAGTTAAGAATTAATCATTAATTTTTTCTTTAATTTTGAAATAATATGCTTCGATATTTAGAACAATTCTTTTTAAAATAAAATTATTTCTTTTGGAGAAAATGAAATAACTTTTCTGAATAAGATTATAGTTTCACAACATAAATAGAATCATTTTATGACTTCACGAAATAATTAATTAAAATCTTCGTAAAAAATTAGCTATTTATAACTTACTTTATACTAATTATGTTTTTTTATGGAGAAATTAACCTAAAATTTATAAGCCATTAAATGAATGTAATTGTAAATAGAGTAAGTCTAAGGTAGATCAAATCTTAAGTAACCATAGAAATCTATCAGTCATATATTATTTATATTTTTAAAATATTGGTGGTGGATTCAACATAATTATTCGAATCAAAAGGCTAAACTAATACTAGAACTTTTAATCAAATAGTCTCGATTGGAGTCTGGAATTTCGACCAAACTCAATAATTTCGACTGAAGTTGGGAATTCTAAAGATGGTAACTAAGCTTGTAGTTTCAAAATAATCTCCAAATATCTTGAGTTTTACGAAGCTATAAAAAAAATTTTTTTAAAGATAAATAAATTATTAAAAATATTTTAAACGTATATACTGAGTTTATTTAATTAATTATAAAATTTGACTTATAATAATTTATTCATATGAAATCAGGTATCGGTATAATTGTAAGTTTGTACTATGGCTAAGTTATAATTTTAATATTTAGATATATTATATATATATAATATACACATCAGTATTAAACCAGCTATTATATGTATTTATAAAATTGAATTATATATCTCTTATATAAATAACAAAAATTTATATTATTTAAGTATGAAAGAAATATAATTGTCCAATAAAAATAATATATAAATAAAGTTGTAAATATAACTGTACCTAGATAAAAATATTGTTAAATTATATTTTATAAATATATTTATTAAAAATTATAAAATAAATTTTGATATATATATTTCTTATTATATAAATAGTCATTTTCTTGTAAATACTCAAGTGAATGAATTTAGTCATTTGTATTTTGAAAAATTTATTTTAAATATAAATAAAATTTTTTTTATTATAATTGATTCATAAAATAATTTAAAAATTAGTTAAAAATTCATAATATAATATATAATATACTTTTCTATTTTGTGTAATTAAAATATTTAAACATTATAAAAAATTTAATATATTTTTAACAAATTTTATTTCATTAAATTCTTAATTGTTTATCTTGTGTTTTTAATTAAAATTGTTATAGTCTATCTGAGAAGAATATTTGAAATTTGTAAAAAGTATAATCATACAAAAATTACTTTACTTAATATCATGTATGTAATTTCTGTTGGTTATTTTTAATTGTGTTTCAAGCCATAAAAAAATTAATTGGTAGAGTTATAATTATTTGTTCATTGTATTATACTTCGAGATTCAAATAGATCTTAAAAATAATATTTTGTAGTACATTTTAAAAGTTTTCTTATTACACAAGAAATTATTCTCTCATTTATATTTGATATATAATATTTTTTATTTTAAAACACTTTTTCTTGTATTATATTATATAGCAGAGAATGTCTTAAATAATTTAATTATAATTTATCTTGAATGTGTAAGGTTCCTTATGGGTGTGAATGTGAATAAAACACTTTTTTATGATGTTTTAAGGCAACGTTTCGATCAACTTTCGTTGTCTTCTTCAGGCCTCTGTTTATTAGTAAATTTACACAATTATAAACATAATATATTACATTATTTATAAATTATAAAAGTTTGTCCATACCTTAGTATATTCGAATGTAGAATTTTGGCACGACTTGTCTCGTCGATATGTCAAATTCGAATATACTAAGTTTACAATTTGTCGAAGATTATGTTCCAGCTGAGTGTCTCGTCATCATTGACGTCAGGTGTTTATAGAGACCGTTTAACACTTTCATATCTTCATGTTTGTTTACAGTGTTGATATTTAACTGTATATGCAGCATTTCCGAAATTTGTCTTTTTCTGTAATTATTTTCTCTGTCTAAAATTATAACATTGTCCCAATCTATGCTATGTTCATTATTTTGCGACTGCAATTGTATCATAGAGTTGGTATTTTGAACTTTTTTTGTGCTCGCAAATCCGTTTTTTTAAATTACATTTTGTTTCGCCTATGTAGGTAGCTTTACAGTCTTTGCACTTTATTTTATAAACGACGCCGGCTGTTTCCCATTTTGTTTGTTTGTCTTTCCCTAATTTTATAATATTATTCAATTTGTTGTTAATTATGAGCACCGTATTGATATTATAAGTTTTTAATGCATTGCATATTTTTTCATAAAATGTATTTATATATGAAATTGAAATTATATTATCAAAAGTTTTTTTTGGAAGTTGATCGAAACGTTGCCTTTAAAACATCATTAAAAAAGTGTTTTACTCATATCCACACCCGTAAGAAACCTTACACATTCAAGATATTTACATGGAGGGTGTCACACTAAATTCTATATCTCAATTATACTTTATGTTTTAGATTTATATTTTAGCGTATATGATTAATTTCAATTCATAATTTTTAAGCATGAGTTCAGATATTTTTTATAGTTTTATTCAAACTGCATGAGTCAGTTTCACAAGCTGGATAGCATAAGATTTTCGCAATAGATTCATCCGTAGCATTTACGTAGAACAATTTCTCTTAGAGCTTCTTCTTTCTGTAAACCAGTAACAAACTCTTTTTGCACTTGGCACCCTATTGTAATGTATATTTTAAATAAATAAATGTTTTATGAAAGTGATGTTTATATAGTTTCATACATATGTTATTGATAGTTTATATATATTATTATTATTAAAGTACCAAAAATTTCAAATTTAATGTTTAAATTTTTTGCTTAAATATTTTTACACAAGAAAAGCTGGAAAGATATTGCATTGCAACAATTACTCTAAGATAAATGAATTTATTCAAGATAAACTATTAAAATTTTGTTTCAAATTTTTAAGTATAGTTAATTTTTTTTCTCTTAGATAATTGTTCTTTATATAATCCGGTTGTATATCATATAGTGTAAATTTACTAAATTTTAAAATTAATTAAAAATTGTATAAATATATCGAAAGGATTAAAATAATAAAAATTTAATAATTTAAAATCTGAAAATAATTTGTTTTTTTATTGCAAAAGTTTTATAATTTGTATTACTCAGATATAATTTGAATTTATATATCATGAAAAAATTTTCTATCATTTACTTAAATTATTAACTTATGAAGAATAAAATACAAAGAATAAAAATTTTAAACAATTTTATTAAAATCATACATACATAAATTTTTGTCGCAATAGAAATAAAAGTGAAAGACTAAAAACAAACCTTTTTTTCTTTTCAACGATTCAATTTATATAAAAGTTAGTCAAAAATTTTGTATGTATTTAATTTTTTATTTCTATAGTTGAGGATGTGAAATTTGGATCTGTTCCCTTATTGGCCATTTTTTTTGGTTGTTCTTTGGCAATTGGTATTCTGGTTTTTGGATTCACTTCAGTAGACCGTATCCCGAAATACCACAACGTAAGTATAGATATTTTATCTTATTATTAATTAATAAATAATTTTTAATGTTTAGGAAAAATATAAATTTTAATTATTGAGTATTACTTATAAACACCGAAATTGAGAAAAGCACGAATCTGTGAAGTCGTGAGCGACGGTTTTTACCAATTACTTTCACCGACCTCTACAATGAAAAGTATCATGTCATTTTTAACAACGTTTTCCGGTTTGATGTTTTATGCTCGTGGAAAATGTATCAATACAATAGCTTATTTTAAACAAAATTTTTAAATTGGATTATCATACAAAAAGATGTGTACGATATATACCCAATATATACGAGTACAGCCCATTATTATTTTTTTTTTTTTTGTATGCACTTAAAATTAAATCTGGTTTTACCACTTTCACAGTCAAAAGATTAAGTTTTTTATTAAAATTGCCTTTTAGTATTTTAGCAGAAGCTCATTTTAGAAGTCAAATGGTTTCATGGGTCTGGTAATAGAATCGGTCATGCTTTGATGCAGTTTTACATAATTTGCTAATAATCAACACAACGTGAATCGAGAATAAGCTGAACAATGCAGGTTTTGTAAATATGCGGGAAAGATAGAATAAAGATGTTGGGGATAAAGATGAGAGGAAAAGCGGGAAAGCTCAATAAAAATGAGAGATAGGGTGGGGGCGGATAGGATTCGAGAAGAACAAAGGCACACTATAAAACACGGTGCGCGAAGTGAAAGGGGTTGGAACAATGAGGGTGGACGGGAGTAGCGAAGAGGGGTGGAGTGGGGAGGATGACAAGGGAGTGAGTATCCATCAATCGCAGGCGCTGGCATTCGTCGGATTCCTGGCGGCGATGCTGGTCGTTTATGCGGTCGCCCAGGAGGTGATGGCGGTCCTGCAGTGCGTCGGCTACGCCAGCGGCATCTCCGATGCTATGCTCGGCATCACTCTCCTCGCCTGGGGAAACAGCGTTGGCGGTAAATGTCGTCTTGCCACGTGTCTGGGGGTGCGGGGATGTAGGGGGTTAATTAAGCACGAAACACACCCTCACGACCGGGTATTGGCTTCGCCAAGTTCGAGCGTGTTTGTTGCGTTTGAACCCGCTTAACTGTACTCAACACTAGAAATCTTGTTTGGGGAAAAACCGAAAGGCCGGGGGATTAAATCCATTGGCGGGCAAACGTCGAAACTTAAAAAATTTCAAACTTTAGATGATTCCACCGGGAAAGTGAGAAAAATGCAGTCCCTCATTGTATTATATTCCTGGAAACGTGTTTTTTTTCTTGTAATGGGAGTACTTTTTAAAAATTGCTGAGAGGAGACTTTCTTGAAATTAGAAATTTTCCATTCGGAGGAAAGAAGCACAGTTCTGTTTGAAGTCAGACTATCTACTTCTTAATTCAAGAGAAATTATCCTGTCACTCACGTGAGATCTATTGTCATTTTTTTAAATGGATTTTCTAAGACTTTTTTATTCGGGACTATTTTATATATTTTTATATATTATTTCTTTTGTTTTAAACGACATGACAACTGGTATCAAATATCCAGTACAAGCGGAATATTTTTTTATCGATTTTACCCTATCCTATATAAATAAAATATTTATTTATACACTTAATTACTTAATAATAATATTAGCATTTTTATGACAGTTTATTTTAGTGAAGTTAAAACAGTGCAGTAATGGATTATTTTTTAAACTCTTATATTTTTATTTTTCTTTCGTTTAATTATCAATTCGGTAAAGTGTATTATTTTCATTACATATATTATGAATTTACTGTGAAAAAGAGTTTCCATAAAATTAATTGAGTAGATTATTTTTTCCTTATATTATTGTATAGTGCACCAATTTATTCTGCATTTTTATTGCAAGAACTTAAGTTAACTATTTTATATGTAAAGTTTTATACTACATTAAGTAAAAAATAATTAATATGCATGTATACATAAATTAAGAATATAAATTATTATATTCATTGTGTTAAAATTATTTGAATAATATACTATCGTAAAATATTTACTTTATAAAAATAATACCTATATAATACTAGAAAAATTATTATTAAACAGGGTTTTTTTATTTAAATGAAAATTACGTGTATATTTAAATTACAATTTTTATTGTTGAATTATAATAACGTACAGATAATATAAAGCTGAACAAAATTAAGCTTAATACTTTTATGGTATGTATTAGAATTGTTTTATTTTAGAATTTAGCTTTTGATCTTTAAAATATCAAATTTTTCTATCTTTTTTTTTATTTTTTAATCATTCAAATGAATAATAACTAATTAAGTTAGAACAATGATTAATTCCAATTGTTAAATTTCGGGGAATAATAAACATCATATTAACATTATTATAATTTACTATGATTAAAAGTATCTTTTTTTTTTTTTAATTAAATTAAATTTCAATTTAATTATATATATTTGGAAATTTTTTTACAATTTTATAATTTGTTTAAGTAACTGATATTATTGTACTAAGCGAACAGTATATTTTGGATTAATGTAACAGTTTTAAATGAATATTAATCAAGAATGTAGTAGTTATTAGATGTCGAAAGAAAGATTTTTTTTGACATGAAAATTAATGTACAAGTTTATGAAATTAATTTGTAGATTAATTATATTTTAAAATAAATTAGCTCTATTAAGTATTTTATGAATTATACATTCATTTAGTAAATTCATAATAACGAATTTGATTATTTATAAATCGATATTTTGATAATGAAATATAAGATTAGTTTGAAATAACTAATGGCCGTATGTAACTAAGGAGAATATTTACAAAAGATAATATTGTAATTTATAAAGTACTTATCTAGTTAATAGTTCATCAATATTGTTTATGATGCTATAAGATAAGATAAGAAACTATGTTGTACCCCCCTCCCCCCAACTTCTTGTTATATGAAACTGGCTTGTCATTAATTTTCAAAAGATTTCCCGTGAATATTTAATATAAAATTACCTAAGATTTATTTGATATAATAAGTTTCAAACAATAATTTATTTTTCTCCCAGGCAATTTTGTAAATACATAGGTATTTGAGAAAATAAAGATGATTATTTAAATTAATTGGTTTCATTGATTATTATTAATAGAATTTTAATAATTTTTTAAAAAAAATTATTAAGAAAAAAGATTAAATCTAGAAAATCTATTTAATTTTGAGAATAATAAACACTTAAGTGTAAAGTATAATGTATTAACTATGAATGTATGAGTATTGTCCTAACGTTCTTAACATTTTATCGATAGGTAATTTTGTATTTATATCCACTTTCGTTAGGTTAATATCATTAAAAAATATACAAACAGATATAGAAGAAACTATAATTGAATCTAGTCAGTAATATTATTATAAATGGCAAAGTTTTTTGTTACTAAGTATTATTGAGGTTAATTTGATTATTTTGTGATTTTATTATATCAATAATATTTATTTATGAAATTTTGAGTTTTTATTAAAAAAGCATTTCTTAAAATTGGTAGGAAGGAAAAAAATATCAGATTATCTTTAAATAGTAAAATGAAGGAAATTAAAATTAGAACTTAAAGGAAGATATTATGAAATCACTTGCAGAGATTTACTAGAGATAAAGAAGCCAATTTTAACTTTTTAATAGTAATTTGATAAAAATTTATATATTTTTTAAGAATGAAATAATTGACTCAAGATAGCTATAATCAGTTGAGATTAAAGCTTTTTTAAAACTGAAATGAGATTTAAAAGAAATTTTGTGGAAATTGATCGCGACGAAATTAATTCAAATTTGTGTAAAAATTTGTGCGTATTTCTTTAAATTTTTATATAAAATAGAACAGTATAGCGCTTAAAATTTAAATAATAAATCATCAATTCTCATTAATAACTTGAATGTCCACGTACTGCACAAAAATGAAACAAAGGAAAATGAGAGAAATATATCAGACTCGAAATATGTATTTTAATGAGTCTGAAGTTTGTATTATTACAAATGTTAGAAAAAATTGAACGTTTTTAAAAATAAAAATTTTTCGAAAAAAACAGCGTAGTCTACATCACATATGAATAAAATCATCAAATAAATAAAAAAAAAATCAATTTCACCCTTAAAAACCTAAAAAAATAAAATAAATTTACTTAAAATTATATTATAGACAATATAAAGCGTAAAAAAAAATTTATATGAAAAAAAAATCCAATATTTCGACATATTTGTTATTAACAAACATATACCACTAAGCATATACGTAAATCATCGATTAATTGAATATACCTAAAATTATTTTACAATTATACCACAGCAAATTTCATAACTGACTTCAGCATTTAATTACAAAAAAATGATTATTCACAATTCATGATTTTGTATCTTAACGACATATCTAAAGTCCAAAAATCAACTATTTTTCTTAAATAATAGAAAATCATAAAACGTTCTACCTCTAATGATTAAAGGTTTGAATTATGCATTGAATTACGAAGAAAATGACTTTAAGAAAAATTGATTGTTTTAGGACTTATACGACACGAAAAAAGTCATGTACGCACAGTCATTTATATGTATATTAATTTTATTTTTTTAGGTTTTTAATGGTTGGAAATTTTTTTTGAATATTCACCCTCTGTTAGAGGTGGTTTTTAAGGGTGAAATTAATTTTTTTTTTATTTGTTGATTTTATCCATATGTGATATGAACTACACTGTTTTTTTGCGAAAAATTTTTATTTTTAAAAATGTTCAATTTTTTATGACACTTGTAACGTTACAAATTTCAGACTCGTGTCACCGAAGGGGAATAAATGAGAATTCTCGTTTTAATGGTTGGGAGGGATTTTGCGGGAAATCGAGTGGGAATTAGGGGTAGATACCCAGCAAAAAATCGAAAAAATTGTGAGTGGGATTTCTGTTGGTCAATCCACAGATTTCATATCGAATGTGACGATCGCGCGGAAAGGTCTTCCTCGGATGGGGTTCTCCGCGTGCTTCGGGGGCCCCATGTTCAATACTCTGATAGGGTTGGGCCTGACCTACGGGATTGCCGCTGGCCGCACTGACGCGCTCAGCATCAGAGTCCTCACTAGCCAGATGTCCCCAGGCATCCTGGCCTTCCTCATCGGCTCCCTCCTCACCTCCGTTATATTTCTCACCGCCACGCGATTCAATGCCAGTCGCTCCTATGCACTCGTCCTCTTCGGTCTCTATGGGCTCTTCCTCCTCATCAACCTATTCGTGGAGGTCCACCTGCTTCCCAACTTAGATCCGGATTAGGAACTAGAGATGCGTTACATGGCAATTATATCTGGATTCTTTGTGAAACAATTTTCCTGGATGAATTGAGGTACATGCTCTGAAATACCAATGTTAACAACAATTATTATCGTCGCCATCATCATCATCATTATTATTATCATTATCATTATCATTATCATTATCATTATCATTATCATTATTATTATTATTATTATTATTATTATTATATTAAATTCAATTTTAAAGGAATAGGTGCTCTTTATTTATTTATTTATTTAGTTTTTGAAATGATTCCCACTTATTTTCGTGTAATAGCATATTAGAAAAATCTAAAAACTTTTAAGAAAAATTCCTTGATAGATAATCATCAACTAATCATATTGATCAATTTTTACAGGTAACTGCAGATACAGAAACTTCTTATGATTATATTTAATAATCTTCTGTTTGAAATGAAATAGCTGGCAGTAAAATAAAATGAGCGGAGTAAAAGAAATTATTACTATGCAGTATATACTTGTATCTATAATATTTGATGTGATATTTTTATTTATTATTAAATATGTATACATATATCAGTATCTATGTATATTTCAAACATTTTATACAAACCAACGATAAATCTTATGAATAATAATAATAATATGAATAATATAATTTAATAATATAAGCGGAATAAATTACAAACATAATACTCAAATAATAATTTGTAACTGTATGATCGTGAATTTCACGTCAATGGCCTCTCTTTAAGAAAATTTAAATGCAAAAGGTCTATTGCGATTTCATTTTGAGCAATGTATTTCATGTATTGCACGACTCATTTATCTTTATTCTACTTGGAAAGAAGTGTCAATAACGAGTCTTAAAATAAATGATAACGAGTTATGAAGTGCTTTGATATCATTGATATTTCAATAGTGAACCCGAATTTTTTTTTAACGAGAAAAGACTAAAAAATAAGGTTAAAGAAGGAAAAAGGAAAAAAAAATCACAGTGAGGAAATAACGGAAAACCGAGTTTCTTGCCCTTGACAAGAGAGAAATAAATGCTACAGTGATATTAGACGGGAGCAGGATTAAAATTAAATCAAATAGAAGAGAGTCGGTGTGTGAAGCATTCAAAAGCAAACTCGAATTAAATTAAACAGAAGAAAATACGCGGCTCGGGTGCGGCCGAAAGTGTCCAAGCTGACGCGTGCGATATTATATCAGAATTATTTCTAGTCCAAAGGAAAGGGGTTAAAAAGTCTTTCCCTCTGATCCTTATTTCTGCGTATTTTTTCAACTCATTATTTCGTCTTTCTATTTCTTTTATTTCGTCCAAACTGCTTTTACGGTTAAAACGCGTATGTGTTTTTAGTAAGCACCGCGAATCCTTTTGCTTAATGTGTTTTTCTTTTTCACATGGATAAATATTTCCAGATAATTGTAATTTTTTCTCTTCGTTAAATCAATTGAAAATATTTCCGTGGTGTAAGCTTTTAGATTTTGAATTTTGATTTAGAAATAGAACCAATTGCCATGTTGCTCTTTATTTCAATAAATCTTTTTAAGAATATTCCAGAATGAGTATTTAATAAAGAATTTTTTAATGATTAAAGGAATCGGTAATATTTAATCATTTACTTTTAATTAAAAAAATTATTTCAAATTATTAAATCCTGACACTTGTTCTCATAAAACTTTGAGAGTTATGATTTGCAGATTAATATTTCTTTACTGATGAACAAATTAAAAGATAAAGTTGCATAAATTTAATTTATCTTGTATTTAAATCTCGTTCATCAGAATGAATTTAAAGAAAGTGATATAAAAAGTTTACGTTATATACTTTATAAATACTTTATTATAAAATCAGCATTTTAATGGAAGACGTCTTATACGATTGCTAAATGAATCAGACAACGGCTAAGCAGATGAACGAAATATTTCAATGATTTTGTTCTTTACTTTTGCCAATTTAACATGTTAAAACGAAGATCGTGAATTCAATTTTTCTTTACCTTTCATAACTTTTACTTTTCCATTTCTTCGCGGCTCATCCTTACTATTATTCTTTATCTGCTGGGGTCCAAAGTTTCATTCTTTTCACTTTGCAACGTATCACTCTCGTGTATTTTCGTTCGGTTAGGCGATGAAATCTTCATAAAACTCGAAATTTGCGAACACCGTCGGCACAACTTTTTTTGCCAGTGTTTTGTCCCCTTAGCCTCATCCTCTCATTTCACTTATATACATAAAAGTTAAATCTCGTAATCACGGATTTAAGTTTTCGCGGCAGACAATGAACTCTTACGCTTTTTTCAGCTCCATTACTTTTTACGCAAACTTTTTTTTGTCCAGAGCAGCTTGAAAAGTAGTTACCTCACGTGAACGAGAATTTTAATATTACTCGAGTCCCTTTTTATGTAAGAAGATTAATAGCTTTCAAAAGCGAAGGAATATTTTCCTTATTGGCGTGTTATTGTACTTATGTAAGAATTTAATCATTTTCAAGGTCAAAGAATATTTTATTATAAAATATTTGCAGATGTAATACTTTAAAATCACATTTTAAATTATTCGTCTACAATGGGGCATCAGAATTGGTCAATAAAGCTGCAAATTCCTTAACTTTATTATTATATTTTTTATTACTGCATATCATTGTTTTTTGTATTTACTTTTAGAAATGTCTCCCCATTCAAAAGCACATATTGATCTCCATATTATGCATAAGTAACATAGCATATTGATCATGAATAATATTATTTGGATATTAAACCAACAAAGGCCTATCCCTACGCGTTACAAAACGAATATTTTGTGCTATTAAAAATGGTATGAAAATTTGCAGTCATAAATACCTTTTTCCAATGTACTTCACTGTTTGAGTTAAAAAACTTAATTGCTTTTATAATACGTATTTTTACTGCATATAGTTACAAAACATAGTACAATGTTTTTTATTTACATAAAATAATCTGATTATAAATATCTTTTGAATTAATTTTTCATTACTTGTGAAACAATAGTTTTTGTAATTTTTTTAATAATCATACATTGAAAGTAACAATGTGATACACTTTCATGATCAAATAAATAAAATTTTACATTAAAGAAATCTTTAAATTTGAATTCTTTAAAAATCATAAATTTTATTATTTTACTTTAAAAGAGCGCCTGTTACATTTATTTTTACCAAAATATCACATCTTTGCTTGAAAATGCGCAGTTTTGTTCCTCTATGATTTTCCCTTAAGATACAACCGTTTAAAGTTACGAGAATTTTAATGCATAGAATGTCTGTATAATATAAAATGCTTTACACTTTTAAGCGTTTGTATTTTCATATCTTCAATACATGTAACGAGAAAAACACAGATAAGAAAATGAAAAACTGAATTTTAAGCGAAAAAAGAGTAGCACGTATTATCACGAAGGAACATAGATAAACATTTTTCTCGGCAATTTTTTTATGAAAATAACTAAAATTATATTTACCGACAATATAACTTTATTTGATAATAAAATTTAATATAATCTTTACAAATAAAAGAAACATTTAGATGTACATATAAAAAATTTACATATCATTATCACTATATCATAAATTGTAATTTATTATTATTTTCTTGAGACATGATACTATACATAATCAACATTAAATCTAGCATTTAATTTTCATGCTTGGATTTAGTAATCTGTACAAATATTATATTTCATTTATAGAAATACAAAAGTACGAACAGTTATACATATTACATCGGTTACATGGAAAGCATTAACTATAATTAGAATACAAATATTAAATTAGTCATTCTAAATTTCAAAAAAATTTTAGAAAACACATCTACTATAATTATTATTAGAAAATAAATATTGTTTATAATTTGAAGTTTGATGTGATGCACCTTCCATGTTTATTAAATGTGAATTATGTGATCCAATGAGGTGCAAGGTGAATAAAAACAAGTCTATTCAATGTATTTGTTGACGTTTCGGCAAGTATCACTTGTCCTTATCAAGACTGTTTATTAAACATAATTACAAATTAACAAAATTTTTTATTTAATATAAATACATATGTATATTATAACGAATGATATAATTACCAATTGAAATTTCGGAATTAAATATTCTACAACTTATTAATCGTAACGTCAGGTGTAGACTGTTAATTTGGTAATTATGTTTAATAAACAGCCTTGACAAGGGCAAGTGATACTTGCCGAAACGTCGACAAATACATTGAATAGACTTGTTTTTATTCACCTTGCACCTCATTGGATCACATAATTCACATTTAATAAATATTGTTTAGTTTTTTGATTTTTTTCTAAATTTTTTTAAGAAAAGTATAGTATTTGAAGAAATTATTGAGTAAAATTAATATACACCATATTGAACATATTGGCATAAAAATAATGATTAATAAAAGTATATACATATATATATATAAACGGAATGTATGAAAAATCAACATATATTTTAAATAGAATTTAAGGCTAAAAGAAGATATGACAGGTTTTAAATTGGCTTGAAAATTGAAAAGCTCAAACGGTGTGATATTTAGAAATTTTTCTGTTTTATATTCTGACTGATTGATATTAATTTCTTATGTACATTTCATTATTAGGTTAATCTTTTATAAAGTTCTTTATTACAACTTTAATTAAATCATCAAATATAATATTTAAACAAATGATGAAGACAATATAATATAAAATAATATGTTATATATATTGAAATACGATAAAATAATCCATACATTAAAAAATTTTTTTTCGATATTCATTAAATTTATTAGGTTAATATAAAATAATTATCAAAATAATATCGGTATAGCAGTGAATATTTTTTTGTTCAAATATCATATATAAATAAAGTTTTATAATTCATATTTTAATAACAGTTTACATACAAATGAATGTATAAATTCTTGTACAAGAATAGTATTCTACTATTTTAGTAGCAACATAAATCAATTATGAAATATAATTTTTACATTTTAAAGTGTATATAGTTGGAAAATAAATAATTTTATGTAACTTCTATCTTGCAATAACTGTAATTCATAAATCATTTTAATTTAAATAAATATTAAAATTTTCTTGTTATTTTTAAAATATATACAAATTTATTACATATTTAGAAGTTTTTATTATATATTTAATATATATATATATTATTTAAAAATAAAAAATAATTATCTAAAGAAACTTTAATTTTTTACGAATAAATGAATTTTTTTTAAAAAATTTAATTTACATTTGCAAATATAAATGTGTATAAATGCCTTAGTATTAATTATAAATTATGTTGTAAAATATGTTGTATTATTAAAAAAAATGTATTTTTTACCAAAGAATCTTGCAAATACAGTAATAAATGATAAAATCTCGATTTTTCAAGATTATTTCTACCTTTTTTTTATTTTTAGTTTATTATATAGCACAAGTTTTCCTGTTCAGATGTTTTCTCTTAAATTCTGGTGATTCGAAAGAATGTACGTGACAGAGCTCAAGGATACTTGTAAAGTCAGAGTTTTGGCATAAAAGAAATTCGATGAAAAAGTTGGACACGAACAATGTAGGCGTACATACAAGATACAATGCTTTAAACATATTTCAAGTTCTAATTTATTTTTTAAAAAAAGTGCTTGAAAAACAATATTGTAAATTTTACGAATTTTTAGAACAATTAGGTTTGTGGGGATATGAGATTTTTCTTTCACATAACAGGTTATCGTAATGTTTTAAACAAAATGCTCTATGGAAGCGAAGAAATTTTTTTTCTTTTACAAACGAAGTTTTAAACCTATAGAAAATTTTTGTAGTAAAATAAACATTAAAATCTGTTTATATATTTTTGTTTAACAATTTTAAGACTAATCATATTCTACCTAAAATAATAAAATAAAATGTCTTTAAAGTAATTTGTAAATATTTTTCTTGTTTCACTTAATTTAATGTGAAATTTCGCATTCTTTTAATCGTGCATACTTTACGGTCACTGGCGTTCGCATTTAATGTATGCCTGGAATATTTTTTTGCCTGCTCAGACGTACAAAATAAAATTGATAGTCTTATATTTTGTTTTTGCTTTTAACTAAAGTGATGTGAGCATTTTTTATTTTTTGTTTAGTCTTCATTAAAAATATACATACCTAAATTTAAGATAAAATTTTTTGCAGAATCCCCCAATAATATTTTAAAATTTTTATATAAAGATTAATAAATATTGTCATTATAATTGAATGCTAGATATATTTTAAGCATTTTTTATTAAATTGTATCAAATATTCTATAGTTTTTTTTTAAAGGCATAAGTATGAATATTTAGATAATTTTAATAATAAATACATAAAATATAATTATATCAAATTTATTAAAATTTGACAATTTTATTCATACATGTATATTCATAACAATATAATTTTAAGATTTTCAGTGAAAAGTATGCGGCCCATATACGAGTGGCATAATATATTTATAATTTTATTTCATTTATTTACTTAGATTTATTTAAAATTTTTAATAAATAAATATTTTCTTTTTTTTTGTAAACAGATAATTGAAATATTTTTAAACAATTGAAGTAGCACAAGTTTTGGCATTCTTGTAAATATATTAAAGTTAGGTTTCTGTTGAGATAAGTGCAAATTGTATTTTTATTTTATATATATTCTTATTTAAAAGTATATCTTTCTGTTATGCACACGCCGCGTGGAAATATTAACTTACAGTACGGCTATTTGAATTATATTTTTACGAATAGGTAAATGATAAGAACAGTTTTTGTGCATGTAAAAATATATATATTCTTACTTGAAAAAAAGCTAAGAAGAAGTGCCAAAATTATTTACAGGAAGCTTACTTTTATAGATTTTTCTTACAAGGAGGGTAAAGACATTATTTACAATATTATAATAGTTTTGGGAAATTTGATAAACTTAAAAACTTTCGGAGTCTTTTCAAAGTACATGAATAGTATTAGAATTACGTACTGCATATAATCCTTACAATTATAGTATTAACAGTTATATAGACATATTTTCAATTTTTAGCTTAGCCGGTTAATCTTTACCTGCATGGACATGAGCGGATTATGTAATTTGGTTACAGGCTAGGCAAGAATGGGAAAATTTTATTATTAAATTTTGATATTAATTAAAATGCAAAATATCTTTACGAGACGACGTACTGAACTGAACTGAAATGAAAAATGCACATATGAAATAACAACTCTAAAAATAAATGGTTATCTACCTGTTTGAGGACACATACTCTGCAATAGTTAAAACAAAGAGGGATGCATCAGTCTCATATTTAGACGAACGGGGTGTCCCCATCATTACAATTATTCGGAATCCAATAAACGCAGTAAAGATTACAGTACAGTTAATACTTTCAACAAAAATTCTATTTATTTTCCTTATTTAAATAAATTAAATCTTCAATGAACTATTAATGAAAGACATCATTTTAAACAAAATTTCTACATAAATCATACATCGGCAAGTATCTTAAATATAGTATAGTCAAATAATTTTATTACATAAAACGTAATTTTACATAAACTATTCAAAATATTAAAAAATATATTTACCATATCCCAATGAAACAGAAATGCTTACAAATATTATATAATTTTTTAAATCAACTTCAAAACGTAAGAAAATTATATAAAATTATTTCTATTAAACTTAATATCTATGTTATTTAAATTATTTTAAACTGCAAGCAATATGGTATCTAAAATTTTAATAAAACTGCTATTGTTACCGCCGTTTACTACAGCTTATTACCCAGCTTCGAGCTTCTTTTGAAAAATTTACTTAAAATTTTCAAAAAAGACCGTAGACAAATCTGTGATCTGGTGACCGAGGTGCTAATAAAATGAAAAAAAAAAAAAAACAATTATTGCTTGCTCGGGCTAAATATGTTGGCTTTGGGGTCGATACACACGTTTGAAACATTCGCATTGGGCGAAGATTCGCATTGGTCGTCATGGGCCGGTAAGCCCGCGTAAATAGACGTAACCGTACAATGAACAATGATACCGATAATAATTATGATAGGCAATAATAATTGAAGGGCCCTCCGTCTAAAGAAACAAATATATGTAGTACAAATAAATAACCATAGTTTCTACAAAATAAAATAAACTTGATGTAAAATAACTTCAAAAAAAAGGAAGAGAAAACCTTCCTTCTTCCTTGAAATTATTAGGGAGGGGGTAAAAGAAGCATTAAATAAGGGTGAGAAAAAGATGCAGGCAGATTTTGGGACAGGAAAGCTTCCTTGAAATTATTCTCGTATAGCTTTGAAAACTTATCTCTTATGAATTCCAGCGAATGTAATAATTAAAATTCCTTTTGGAAATAAAAAAAAAACAAAACAAAACAAAAATAAAAGTATCATCATTAGCTATTAATTTTCCTTCGATCCAACAGTTATACTAATAAGCACACTGAAAGTAAATGTTTTAAATGTATGGACTAGTAATTGGGTCATTTAATTTAATAATCTTTGCAATGAAGATTACAATAATCAACTTAGTTTCAAATAATATCTTATTATCAAATATATATATTATTAATATATATTAGTCTTTAGAGTATTAGTGTTAAATTTAGGATTAATGTTCAAATGCTTACAAGAATTTAAATAATTATAGTATTTAATATATTACAATTTCGTATATTTTCTAATAACAATAAAAATGTACGAATCTAATAATAACACAACTGGATTTAATAATACTTTAATTTTTAATGCACACATTTAAGCTATATAAAAAAGTCAAGTTGGTGTAACTTACCGGAAAGCCCTTAATACTTGCATTTTTTAAAATATAATTTAAATTTAGAAATATTTTATATAAATAAATGTGAGGAATTATATTAAAAAAAAAATAATTAAAAAATAAATTAGTTCCCATAAGGCAAATTTATTTATTTTCTTTTAAAGAAATATATCAATACACGATGTACTTCTAACTTATATTTTCTAAATTCATTTTCTAAAAGAAGCTCCGCTGTTTTCTGATTTTCGAAAATTTTCTTTATTTCACCGAAAATTGTGTAAATGATACAATTTCTTTCGCTTTGTTCTTTCCAATGACCTCAACCCGCAACAGACATTCCTTTATTTCTTATTTCAGTTTTAGCTGAAAACTGCATTCCTCTATATAAAAGCTACGGTAAAATTCATACTAACAAAGTCCATACATAATCTAATCTAATTAATACTTTTCCGATTTTAAATCTTTGCATCTGACTTATACACCTTCGATGTATCTACTTCTGTGGTTTCCTTCAACCTTATACCTGGAGGTCTATTATGAGGACTTTCAAGGTGAGATACACATCTGCTTTGGGTAACTGGCTCCTGTGAAGTTAAACCATCATGCTTATTATTATTATTATTATTATTATTATTATTATTATTATTACTATTATTATTATTATTATTATTATTACTATTATTATTACTATTATTATTATTATTATTATTACTATTATTATTACTATTATTATTATTATTATTATTACTATTATTATTACTATTATTATTATTATTATTATTAATGACCTCGTAAAACTAATCTGGATTTCTATCTGCGAAGTTCCACTAACAGTCCAGTAAGCAATCGTTAAGTTACAACTTTTTTTTTTGGTAGTGAGTTCAAATGAAGGATAAATCCTATAAATAATATATAGTTTGTACGTAAGCTTACAAAAATCGTATACTACAAACCTAACCAAATGTCTGTTTACAATAAATTATTTGATCTAATACCTCACTCACCTAAAAACTCGATAACATGGTTTTCTTTTTAATCAATAATTTATATATATTCATATTGTATATTCACACGAGCGCGAAAAAACACACACCTGCACACACATGCCAAATTTAAGCACATACTCTTATATACAAGCATTCATATAAACGTATACACTTACGCATGTAGATGCATGTATGATTATATATATGTGCCTAAGCATTCATCTAATCATAAATTTATGTGCACACAATGCATTCTTAATATCTGGTAGTGATTTTATCTTAAAAATAATTTTAAAAATTCATGTATTTACAATCACATTTCTTCATCCATACATATTATTTTGTTCCTAATTTATTGCTTTTCTTCTCACCATTTATTTAATTACTTAATTTAATTTAATTTATTATTTAATTTAATTCAATCTAATCAGTCTTAAAATCTCATTATTTTATCTTAGTATTTATCTTATTGTTTACACATCTCACTTCACTTGTCGTTCATCCTTATTATCACACTTTACCCTGCCTATTATTTGTCATAGTTGCTATTTTCTTCTCTGTCGTCTTTTCTGCATCCATTATTTGTTTCAATAGCAGTACATCTTGTTGTCCTTCTTTGAATTTTAACTGTATTTCCGCATCTGTTACTTGTCTCCTGCCTCGTTCTCTGTATTCTTTATAACATAGTTCTGTCTCTGTGCAGTTCATAATTCTATGATTCCAATCGTCTTCTTCTATCCTACAGAATCTACATTTCCTTTCTGATTCATCTAGCCAGTATTTAATATTCTGTATCATATTACCACATCTTATCCTCGCAATTGCCCTAATTTTTTCAATTTTCTTCTCCTTCTTGATATATGATGGCAGCCCTGTTTGTATTATTTCCTTATATGCTACGTTATATTTGGCCTTTTCCACAATATTTTCCAGTATAAATTTATAATTTTTTCTTTCATTTCACATGTTATTCAAAGTATAAAACGATTTTTGTGAGTCATTTTAATTTTTTTTGAAAATTTAGTTCTCTTTGAAAGTATTTTTGTTCAAAAGTATAACTTAAGAAATTTAAAAAGTTTCGTATTTTTACAGCAAAAGTTTTTAAAATTATGAGTCTTTGAAAAAAAATACATTTTTTATTTATTATTTACATAAGAAGCTTCAATGTTTTAAATAATCTGTTAAGCGGTAAAATTTTCGATTATACTGTAATATTTAAAATTTGTTTTTATTAGCACAGATCAAAAATGAGTACTGTATAAACTTTTTAATATTAGTAATCAAGCGCAGAAGTTTATTAGAAAAAAATAACCTGAATTTAAGTTGCATTCCTATATATTCACAAAGTTATATTCTAATTATTATAAATTTTCATATAATTACAAGAGAAAAAGTTATTTCATCTGTTGTATTTTTATTATAGGATTGTATTATAAATGATAATAGTATCGTTTAAATATTGATGTTAATGATTACAAAGAATAATCACAAGAATAATCTTTAATCTTTTGCTGAACCCCCTTCTTTTTTTTTGACTCAGTAATTATATTTATGTATTCAGTTTTTTTGGTAATTAACTTATATTTTATGAAGATAACCTGATTATCTAAATTGATCAGAATAAACTTATTACCAATGATTATTTATATAGAATATCACTAATTTTGTCTGATTAAAGTATGAACATTTTATTGATTACAAATAGCTTTATTATAGATAAATTTTCATTGAAATTTATTGAAATAATAAAATTGATTTTAATATCTTGTGAATGAAAAATTGAGTGAGTTATATGAAATTTCAAGGAAACTGTAAATTTATGAATAAATGAAATAAAAATAGCGAATCAATACGCAAATTTAGTATATTTGTTTTAATATAAATAGTAGTAATTGTTAAATTATATATTATGGTTCTTACAGATTTAATATAGTAGTTTCAAAAAATAATTTTTTAGTGTTACATTCAATACTAAATTTTATTACTATCTATTATTATATTTTTGTACAATAATATATAGATTATTGTAATTATATTCGAATAAAATATTATCCATTCTTTTTATGTCAGAATATACATGTATTTATCAAGGTAATAATTAGAATCTATGTTAAATTCCGTTTTATTTTTTATTTCTCAAATATAATAAAAGAAGTTAGAAATTCCAATCAAAATAAATGTTAATTATAATTATAATGTACATTATAATTTTTCTAGGTCATATATTTACGGTAAGAACTATGCACAAGATTTTAATAAGCTTATTGAACATTTATGATTGAATAGGGAATAGCGCGAGATAAGAGAATGCGTTTTGTTTCATCATTTCCAATAATATTTTTATTTAATGCGAAATATGGAGTTTTCCAAGAGTCTATCTCTTAATACTGCTTCCTGTGAGATATTTTTATTTATCGGCGAATGATTAAATATTCAAAGCTGTGCAGTTGCATGACGCAATTTCAAGACTCGTCAATAGTAGTAGCACCAGTATTCTAATTGGCTGTATTCACCGTTTCGTCAGCTGTCAAATAATTTCGATGGGAAGCATTTTCTCGACTTGAAAACTGTGCCCAATGCGCACGGGAGCATCGGTGTGTATTATCCGAGGAAAACTCGGAAAACTTTATGCATATACCTCGTTTTAGAGGGGGAACAGAGGGGTTTGACCTATTTTACAGTTCCCAAACCACCGAGTTTTTCTCACAAAGTTTTTTCCCCGACCCAGGTGTGTATCGTAATATTCCTGGAAAATTAACTCATCGGTATAATTTCGCACTCGCGTTAATGTATGCGATGTTGTACTCGTCGACATTCTCACTTACATGCATTGTTGCATTGCTGCATTGTTGCGATGGATTAGATTAACAAGAAAGTTTTGGCCAACTCAGGAAGACTCAAGGCAGGGTACGTTGAGGGGGGTTTATTGAGAAACCTACGGGAGTGCTATTGTTTAGCATTTAAGTAATGAGAATTTCTGTAATTATTGGAAAGGTGGAAGAAAAATTGGCGGTGGCTTTCTCCTTATTTACATATTTTATAATATTTAATCAGAGCTTTTTCATTTTTATTGCTTTTTTTTTTGAGGATCTCGCTTAAAAAAATGATTATTCTATTTTATCGTCACTTTTACTTTTGCTTCATCCGTCTCGAGTCGCTCGTTTTCGAGGCGATGTATCGTGGAAAATTCAATTGTTATGTTACCCTTATATTAAGTAAATTGTTTAATTTATATATTTGCGGAAAGGTATCTATTACTGTTGTCTTGACTTAGATTTTTGATTTACTATATTAACTCGTAGTATTATGTATTATTTCATCCATTGTCGCATGTATGCTTTCGAAAATTTTCTTCTCCTCACGCTTTTTTAAATAATAAATGGAATGATTTAAAAAAGTTTTGCGAAAACATTATGAACAATAAAACTTTTTAAATGAAATGCAAAAAGAGAAATTCATTTAATCAATAAAATTTTATCGCTGCAATAAATTTCAAAGTGATTTTATACTTATTGAATTTTATTATTAAAGAATTATTGAAAGTAAATTTCTTGAGATATTTTTAAATTCTATATTAAGTAATATATATTTACGAGTAATTAATAATGTAAATTTGTTGAATTAATTGTAAATTTATTGCAATATACTTATAATAAATTTCCTATATTAATGCGATAGAATCTCATTTAATTTGTAGGTGCTAATTAAATATTAATAACATATTAACGCATAAATGTACATACATACAAATATATATATATATATAAATATATATATATATATACATATCCTATCTATATAATATATATATATTTCTATTTATATTTATAAGTTTGTTTTGATTTAGAAAAAAAATTTGCAAATCATTAGTTTTTTTATAAATGATAAATTAATTGTGTTTCAAAGTTAAAAAATAATAAAAAAATAAAAAAAATAAAATAATAAAATATTTGTACTTTTTATATGTATTTCGGTACATCTATAATGTAGTGAATAATTAAAAATAATTCTTCGATGTATAATTTATTATTTATTATATTACCTTTTGTTTAATTTATCACATTACAAATTATAATTTATACAATTGTATAAGAATTGAAATTTTTTGATTAAATTACAAGGCTTTTGATGATGCTTAATAATCTTGAAGAAAACTTTTCTGAGCGTAGCTTGAAATACTATTCACCTTGAATAAATTGATCCATTCTCTTTAAACTTGATTAAAAAATTTAATTCAGCACATAAAAATAAAAGTAAATTTATTTAAAAACATTTCACAATGTTAATTAATGGCATGCATTATTTATTGAATATTTTTTTGGTCGATATGATCATTTATGTTTAATTAGGCTAATGAAAATAATAAGATAAAATAATTGACCACGTTTACATTTAATTATTTTTATTAAAACTTCAGAGAAGTATGTTACGAGAAACATATTCATGTATAATAAAAACATGTTTCTTTATCCACATTTATTAAATATATCTTTCAAGTTAAAATTCTACAACTGAGCCTTTCTTTATTAAAGTAAATGGCCTTTGCACAGCGTACAAAACGCGCCATTTTCGGCTGGCATTCATCTTTCATGCCAACTGGTAATTGATTTCAACGATTATTGGCATAGCCTCCAACTTTCCTAATTGAAATATTTTCTAAATGTTCCATATTTCATTGACTCCTAAGTTACAAATTATTTCTGCTTGTTCAATCCTATTTTTGATGAATAATTTAGAATTCAATTGAAGAAAAGGAATTTGCTGTACTGAAGCTCAAATAAATCTACAGGATGGAAGTGCGACATTAATGAAGGTAACAAACGGAAGGTTCAACCACCAACTATTAAGGACATATCAGGGTCAATTTCAACTACAGGGGCTACTGTTAAAATTAATTTTATGCAAATTAAGGCTATTGCGAGAACATTGCGCACATTATTTGCAGCTGTTTCGTGGTTTCTCCGATTACGAGAGACACACGACAATTAGTTTTCATCTTCTAAAATCAATGATTTCTTAATCTGCAAATTTTCATCTTTTTGATAAATCTACTGTGTTGATAGATTCTTGTTTAACTACCACTAGTGCATGACCAACATATGTCATAGTAGATTACTTAAATAATTAGGTATGAAAAAAAATTATTCGGAATAAGATTTTTGATTTAAGCTGTGGATTAAATAAAATTTGAGTTGGTAATGAAAAGTAATGTTTATTTCACGAAGCACAGATATTTTAGGCAATATATGTATCTTAATTATCCTTTCAGTGGTTTTGATCTACATGACTTAACACACACACGTGCGCGCCCACTTATAAAGCTTATATGAGTATTGATACAAGAGTATTTAAATTCCACTTTATTTTAATTTCGAATTTTTTTATCCGAGTCTTGATTATATTTTAATTTTTAAGTTTATGCACCCATTTTTAAATTAAATTAAATTTTATTAAATCTTTATTCACATTTTTAGAATTGTATTTTTATTATTTTTCCAGGTGCGAGAAACGAGTTAGACTAAAATAAATAAATCTTTACTTTTGCTTTAATCAAGTAGGTTGATTTGATATAACTTGTTTTTTCCCATATTCACACGTTCATTAGAAATATTGCTATACTAAAAGTTATTCACGTCTTCTGTATTTTTCATTTGTAATTCATTGTAATCTTATTTCTCTCCTATATTGTTATTTATAGAAGGCAGTAAATTTTTTACACGATGGCATGGCTATACCTTGGCTTCTTTAATTTGGCTTCTTTTAATTAAGGTAAACTAAAAGGGAGTACTTTAGTACTCGTAGTGTTGTTCGGAGGTGAATTCGCTCAACCGAGAGAACAATGCGCGATGATGCATTGAGAGTACGTTCAAGCATTTTTTTCTCGTGCGTTTTTAAGTCATCAAATGTGTTTTATCTTTTATCCCTAAGCTCACGCCGCTACCACCACCATCGAATGATTAAATATGAGCAAGTAGGAAAGCGCATCGACTATTCGCAAAGCAGACTATCTTAGAATTACAGAGGGTTGGCGCGCACTTGAAGCACTGAATAATTGACGTTCGTGCTAGGGAGGGTGGCTGGACACACAAAAGCATCCGAAAAGTCACCTCCCCCCTCCCCCTCTCCCCCGCACTCTCTGAGCATAATTCGCGGATTAGCATGTCCGGGGCGTCTGTCGCCGCTCATTGGAATACCTTTCAACTCTTGCACCCCGGTGCCCCTTCGCTCCATCGCGCGTTTATTTTTGTTATCTTTGCGTTTCAAGTTTCCCGTCCAGCTTCCGCACCCCGCGATAAGAAGCTCAAGCACCCTTCAAAAGAAGTGCCAAGCCTCAGCCTGAATTTTGGTAGACAGCTTTACGACTGAGACAAAGCCGCTAATTAATTAGCGAACCGAGCTTTCAGCACCTCGATCGTCTATGCAAGATAGGCCTAAACTTCCCCGCCGTAGAGAACTTTTGTGCTTTGATGCAGACCAGAACCCAATGTCTTTGTGTTTTTACGGATGTTTTTATTAATTTATATCAGATTGCACGGAGTTTGTTCTTATTATTTCATTTGCTAATGTAGGGTGGGTGCCATACTTGTTTGAGCACCGACCATTGCCTTACTTCAAAGAAAACTTTTTCTTTTAATTTTTAGGGGCGATATAAAAAGTCAAAAAGTTACACAAGAGTATTGATTTATCTGCTTGGGGTTTCTAATGACAGAATGACTATAATTATATAGATAATTAAAACATTATTGTTTTAAATGGAAAATAAGCAAGTTTCTCATTTTTTATTTACGGTCAGTTTAAAGTTTAAATTGAAACAATAAATAATAAATACAATAAAACTTAATTTCCTTAAAAATTTATGTTACTGATTTTAATAAAAAAAGGTTTAACACGTCTGCTGATTGCCATATTCTCTTTATTTATATTTCGTTTTTTAATTTTCTTCATTTATATATATCCATGAGAGCTATCGTGTAATGTGAATATATAATAAAAATTAATAAATATTATAAAAATAGTTTTCTTCTCTATAACGAATGGAATGTAATTTGCGTCTCATTCATTGCATTTTTCTATTAAATCTATTAAGAATATTTTCATAAAATAAGATTTATATATGTTTTGTAGAAAGAATTGTTTTTGGAAAATTTAAAAATTACAATTAGAATACTTTTTACATTTTTGCTGTATGATTTTATAGCTTTTATTATATTATTTATTTTATGGAATTATTTGTAAAAAGTTAGAATTTGTTTTGTCATTATAAATGTTAATTATAGTTTCGAGCGCGCATGCGTTTAACCTCTTTTACAACCAATCAAATCGTCTCCCGCGTTTTCGTGATATAACACGGCTGATGGTTCGCCTGCTAACATGTGTTCTTATATTTTTCATAGTATTTTTTTGACATGTTGCTAAAGGAATGTGTTATGAAAACATAAACAACCAGTGATAATTAGTCATCAAAAATATTTATGATTTTTCTATGATAAAGAGTGAGTACTATTATTTAATTTCATCTTAAATTTTTATTTAATATGACACCTGTTACATTCAGTTACATTTTGTTTCTGTGTTTATATAAAAACATTATCTTACTTTTGCTTTATTATTTGTATTATTTATTATTCATTAAATTTATTATAGAACAATGAAATCTTACATGTATTAAAATTTAATAATTTATTAAAAATTATTTTTATTTTTTCTTTATTTTTAATTTCCATATTTACTTATTTATTTTTTTTTTGTAATTTGATTTTATAAATAATATATATTATCATTTAGTATAATTTAAAAATAATTTTTTCGAATATTTATTGTAATCATTTATATTCTATAAGAAATTTTTATATATTCAATTAAAATAAGTTTTCTTAAATTCAATATTTATATTTTAAATATTTGTGTTGTATGTGAAAGGAATTAAGAATTTTTTTTGTGTTTACTATGAAGCATTTGTTTATAGTAAAAATTGATTGACATCATGGCAGTAGAACTTAAAATATCTAGTACACTTTTTGCTGAATTGACAGCAACATGTGATGCGCTTGGTTATAATGATGGCAAGAAAGTTCATTTGGACAAAAATAGTATAGGTAAAGTTTCTTTTAAAATGTATCTATAATTTTAATGTAAATTTTTAGTAACTTATTAAATATAAATTTTTATTAATATAATAATAATATTTTAGTGGTCATTAAAGATCTAATTAGATATCTTAGAAGAGATGATGAAGTTCATTCCGTTCGTCGGTATTTAGGACAGTCAGAATTATTACAAAAAGATTTATTAAATATTTTTGTTGATCATGCAGATAAAACTGAATTTTGGAATGTACTTTTGAGGTATTTCAAAACACTATAGCTAACAAAAGGTAATTATAAATTATAAATAATTATAAATTGCTGTATGTTTAGATTATTGATAAATTTAACAAGTCCAGCATTGTTAATTTATAATGAAGAACTTCCAACTGAAAAAGTTACTAGAAGTTATTATCTGCAAATTCTGTCACATTTACAACAATATAAAAAGGCAATGGCTAATGATGCTGTTTGGATTGTTGTCCATGAGAAATTAAAAAATATTTTAAGCATTGTAAAAAATTATTAATTAATAAAGGTTATTTAAATATGAACTTTTTAAAAAAAATTTATTCATAAATTTTAGAAAAGTTCAGAACGAGGAGAAGAAAATGATCTTATGATAGAACGATTACTTACTTTGATACGGAATGTTTTGAGAATACCACCGAGTGATTATGATAAAAGAATGGATAACGATACAACTGTTCATGATGAGGTAAGATGAACTTTTAAATTAATATGAATTCAAATAATTATACTAAAGTAATTTTATGACTAAGGATATAAAACAATTTTGTACAAGTATTATTATATTACTAATTTGTTGTACAATACGAATAAAATGTTTATTCAAAATAAATAAAATAAATTATTTTTCATTTCATTGTATCAGAAATGAATATGCGATTGTGTACAAATTAGAATTATATTTTACCGACGTTTTGATTTCTAATGACTCTGAAGGGAATTAAAGGAGTTCTAAAAATTTCTAATGTGTATAAAAGTTTTTAAGCAATTTTTCGTAAAGTCCAATGAATAGAATCACTTTTGAATTTACTCATAGATTTTACGATCTTAAGATTTGTAAAAATAGATTATTCTCAAAATTTTATTCAAGTTTTATGGCAAGTCAGGATACTCAAGACTTTTAAATTGTCTTAATTTATATTCGTATAAAAATAAAAATACATTAAATTCAGATTTTTTAAAATTATTTATGATTATTAATTTTTAAATTTTAATTAAATTATAACATTTTATTGTCTTAGGTTTTATTTGCTCTACATACAACTGGCATTTCTGACCTACTTGTTTATATTGCAAGTACTGGTATGGAGCAACAATATCACATTCAAATATTAGAAGTAATATTTCTTATTCAAATGGATATTTTATTTATGTATTAGAGTACATTAACTTATTTATTTCTTTTAGATAGTTGCATTTTTCTTGCAAGGTCAAAATCCTGCTATACTTGCTGGAGCTGAAATGAAGCGTAGCAATATTGAAAAAGAATATGATGAAGCAAAACTTATGGTTATGCGGGAGAAGGAAAAAATTGATAAAATGTCAAAAATGAAAAAATATGCTGGATCAAGGTAAATATAATATGATAAAAATGAAAATTAAATATTTAAAATAAATTAAAAGTTTCATTAAAACTAAATTTGAAAAATCATTAATTAATAACTCGTTGACGATTATAAATTTTTATTAACTTAAGTATGAATTAATTTGTTATTATATTTCTAGTAAAATATTTTAATTAAGTAAATTTTCAGATAGATAAATGCTTTTTTTATAATATAATATGCATGTGTGAGTTTGTAAAAAAGTGGTGTAAAAATACTCATGAGCATTTATTAAACATCAGTGTGTATACAAACGATTATCATTATTATATGTTGAATTAATTTTTTTAATATTTATTTAAATTTTAATTAAATTTTAATTAATTTCATATTTCAAAAATTGTATTATAGATTATTATTGATGCATTACATTTAATTTCATGATTTTTTGTTTCTGTAGTAAAGTGCAAAATTTTATTTTAATAAAATCGAATTAAATAATTTAAGCATATTATGGAAACAATTATTAAAGCCTTATTATTGATCTCATAAGTATTGTAAATAATTTTTCGTTAATTTTTAATGAAGATTTTTAATGGAATCAACAGTAAGAAGTCTTTTATTCGAATACATTTTGTAAAATTATTTGATATTTTAGAGTCAGATAAAAATGTATTATTTTGAATAGTACATGAGTACAAGGTTGAAATACACACTTCAGAATCATAGAAAGAAAGGCGCAAACGGCATAAAAAATTTCGTGAATTATACATTAAAATTGTTAATCCCAGGGCAGTAACTTGTGATCTAACGCGTCATATAAAACCCGAATTCTGAAATGTTAAATTTCAAAAAGCTCCACATGTATATATTAGATTCTTTTTACTAGTCGCGGGAAGCTTGCGGCATTAAATAATTAGCAATTCGAGCTCACATTTCGGATTTTCCGAAACTGGGACAGATGTTATTTTCGCTCCTTTAACTATGTATAAAGAATTTTGGCTAAAATGTCGAGGTGAAGAAGAAGCTTTAAAAGCCTTTTTTCGGTTGTCTGCGGTAACGCCGCGAAAGTATTATGTATATGACCCAGATTTTTTTAATGGAGTTTCTAGAAATTCTGTTACAGGTGTCTCGATGAATGCTTTTATCTGGTTCTGTAGCTCAAAGAAATCAGTCGCGTGTTTCGTGACTTTCCTTGGTTTTCATCTTTTTTTTCTGAAGATTATGTTTTTCTTTATTATTTACGCTTAGTACATACACCATTTTTGCTTTAAATTTTAATATTAATAAATATAAATGAATATTTTATTGTTTATATTTTTTTATTTTACACTTAGATTGAAAAAGTGTTTCTTATTTTTAATAAAGCAGCAATGTATGGTTCATCGTTTTAGCATTGTTAAAAACTATTATTTCACTTTTAATGGTTATTATTATTTTACATAAAAATGCATTCTTATTCTTGTTATGCTCGTTTTATATTGTTTTTTTATTTTACTCTGTATAAATGATTGAATAATTTTTTATTACTCTTTACTTAACTTATGATTAATATAAAGATTTTTTTTTTTATTTCAATAAATGACTCATTTATTTTATATCAAATAATTACAATTTGTTTTATTTCGAAACTAAAAGATAATATTCTTAATGACCTAATTTATTAATTAAATTACCAAATGCTATAACAGTTAAATGATTACAGTAACTAAATTTAATAAGATACCCATATTAAATGTATTTTTTTTTTTTTTTTTAAACTTTTTAGATTTATTTATATATAATAACGTTTAAATTGTAAACAAAGTTGTATTGGCATATATATTTATTATAATAAAAGTAGAATTTTTAATTTACTTATATTTTTATGATTAACGATGTAGAATATCTTTTTATCTTTTGTTTTATTATTTTTTATTCTTTGTTTTAATAGTCTTTCATTACCTTCTTCGCTATTATGGTTTGTTCGTTTTGTGGGACAGTCTAAATTTAATTGTAGTAATTTTATTGCGACTCATTTTTGCTTTATTCACATTGTTTTGGCACTGAGAGCTTAATTACGTACAATGTATATACTAATGAAATGGAAAAGACAATAATTTAAAATATTATCCTGTGAATTTACTTTTTGTTTTCAAATAATTAACATAAAAAAAATAATAAGCAACTTTATTGTTTTAGACATTCCAGATTCGGAGGTACTTTTGTCGTTCAGAATATGAAGGCCATTGGAGATAATGAAATGCTTTGCCACAAACCTTATCAAAAAATTGAAGATCTAAATTTTAGTGTGACTAAAGTAAGTAATTTTAATAAGCAATTTTTTAAATATACATATTTTTGTTAAAAAACTTCTGATATATTTAATTAATTAATTTTTATAATTTATTTTAAAAAGATTTATACGTTAGTTTTTGACTTGTATATTATTTACCAGTTAAAGTGGAAAGAATATTTCTGCTTGTATTCTTATTTAGTTTAAAATAAAATGACCTATTGTTTCTATATTTATACTTTTTTGAAAATCGTGTAGATTATTATGACAGTCTTGTATATTTTGTACCTGTATTATAATTTGGTAAAATTTATTATCTCATCAACATACAGATACTAGGTCTTCTGTATTCTAGACCAAATTTATTCAGAATATTTAGTTAGACCCTCCTAAGTTCAAATGAATATTACACAAGTTTTTACTTACTATAGGTTTAGGTATTTATCAATTTTACTTTAAAATCTAAATATGTCAACTCCAACAACAGTAAATCATGAAACTGAAAGCAAAAAAGAAAGTTATAATCAATCATTTTAGCTTTTGTAACAATTAAGTAAAAATTCATATTTTTCTACAAATAAAATGCTTTTATTTTAATTAAGAAATCTGTGATTACTTTTCCCGTTAATTATTATTTTTTAACATAACATAATATTGGTTATATCACCAATCATTTTAATTTAAATTTAAATATTTATAACATTGGTTACGTGAATAATAATAATAATAATAAATAATGTATATTATATAATTATATATTATATAATTATATATTATATTATTTATACTTTGATCACTTATAAATTATTTATAACACTTTTAAATGTTTTTTAATAATTTATGAAACGTTTAATATCACTGTTAATAAGAAATTCAACAAAAATACTCAAAAAAAAAAAAAAAAAAAAAAATTTGATGAAAATAAAAAGTATATTATTTGTTTTCAAGGAAAAAACCTCAAGAGCTAAGTTGAACAACACCAAACATCAGAGGATTGTAATCCTTCTCTATTTCTATCTTCTTATTCTCACTCAAATCTCATAAACTCGGCTGTTTCTCCTTCGATGTAGCTTAAAAGCTCGTTATCAGCTCCTGAATTCTTAGTTTAAATAAAAAATCAATTAGTCAAGGCTATGGGCCAGCGGTGCAAATCCGACCAATGTACGTTTGTTAATTAGGGTTACGTCAGAGTAATTAGTTATCACTAAATTGGTCCCCAATATTCGTTCATCCCCCCACAGTATGTTTAGTTCACGAAAGTAAGTCAAACGGCTCTCCTATCTTTTTTTTTTAGTTTGGAGAGATCACATAGGAACGGAATTTTCCTTCTGTCCGGATATTACTGTTTTGTTTTGCTCTTTTTTTAGAGATGTTGGTATCTGCGTGCGCAGTTGAGTGGATGCGAATTCGGATGAGGAAAGCTTCGGTTGTGGATCATCTCTCCCTGTGATTGAAATCGAATTTATTTTCGGACAACGGGGAAACCATACCCATAGCCTAACCTCCCTTTTAACTTTTTTTCCTCGCGTTTTTATAGCAGCTGGTAAATCTACAGTTTCTTGAGAAAATTATTGTAGCCTTTGTTTAAAATCATATAGACCATTTGTGTATTTCATATTTGAAAAAATAATTTGATTACATTTATTTTAATAATATTACTATAGTAAGCCATTAAAGTAATTATATCAGATATTAAGATATTTTTATAAACAGAAACATATTACAAATATAAACAAATGAGCATAAAAAGGAAATTTTTTGAATAATTTTGTTAACTTCTAATTAATTTAATTCGAGAGATCCTTTCTTTCTTCATGTGGTGGCAGGCAATGAAAATACAGGTTTTCAGATTTCACTAACATTTCTATGAGATATATTTCCTTTCTTCATCAGGCGTTTTTTATTTAAAATTATTTAAAAATAAAAATAAATAGGATAGAAAGAGGATAAGAGAATGGGAAATATATCTCATTGAAACGTTTACATCACCAAAAAATAATTTATATTTTTTTATTGCTTATGAACAATAATTAAAATAATTAAATAAGTAATTAAAAAATCCTTAGAATTTTTTATGCTTAAAAATTTTAATCATTAGATTTTAATTTCATTTTTAATCCAATACTTTTATGAAAAAATTCATGCTAAATTTTGTTTTGTAGGATTTGTTGAATTTGTCGTTAATGAATCCTTTTCTTATTTAATCAAATTCTAAAAATACTTTATGGTGATTCGATGTATGAATCAAATATTTTAATCAGTATGTTGTGTACTAATTATTTGAGTTTAATTAATAATGAATTATTTCTACAAAAATTCAATTTTATTTTTTACTTTTATTTTTTACAAGGATTATGATTCTTGAAAAGTAACCGAAAATGAAATATAATATAATTCATGATATTTTTATTAAATTTTAAATGAACACTAAATTTTATCTATTGTCTAAAATTTTTTGGGGATTACATCTTTCAATATATTTTAATCTATAAATTAGTCAATATTTTAATCAGATACTATTAAATTAATATCTTAATATTAAATTAATATTTTAAACCAATTCAGGATTATTAATAATTTTTTAAGTAATAAAAATAAATAAATAAAATTATTAGTTTTAAAGAAATTCAATTTTGAAGATATTTTTGTACAATACTTTAAGTGTTTTTAAATAAATACTTTATGTAATATGAAATGAACAAAAAAAGTTTTATAAATTATGTATATTTTTAATTTAAATGCTGATGTACACTTCAAATGAAAATCGTGAATTATACTATATGAATACTGTATCTGCAACCAGATTTTAAAAAATTTAATTTGCATAATAAATTTAAATTTGAACATTTTGTTGCAAAAATGAAATCAAATGATATTACGTTTTAATATAAATAAATTCAAAATACAATATTAGCTTAATTTATTTATGAATATATAAAATTAAAAGTAGTTTCCATTAATGTTAGGATCAGATTAATTATAAACGATTTGAGAATAAAATTTTAGCATAAGGAAGGTTAATATCACAAAAGTTGTTTCTTCGTTGCAGTTTCAATCAAATAGTTTATATTTTAAAATAACAGAACTATTAGTAGTAAAAATTAAGAAAACTTTTCAAACACGAGTGTAGCAATCAACCTCTACCAATGTTTTTGTTCGCAGCAAAAGCTGAAAAAACGGAAGAACACACTCGGGGCCTTGGAGATCTGCGACGAACGAGTGTCCGCCCTGAGCGTGAGGCTCTTCCTCAAGGAATTTTGCGTGGAGTTTCTGAACGGAGCCTACAACCCGGTAATGAGGTACGCGAGGTCCTGCATCAATAGCGGTAGTGGCTCCATGATTGACCCTAGCCATTACCTTTGGGCCCTACGCTTCTTCATGAACTTCAACCGTCATTACAACTTTCGCGTCAAATATGTGAGGTAGCTGGCTATTTCGTTTTGTACATTTTTTATCACTCAATCACCCTCTCTCTCACACACGCCCGCGCTTTTGAGGAGTCACGCCCCGAACGCGATTTAGTTTCCAAACTCGTTTTACGCATCGTCAACTTTTTTACTCGATGCTCCATGAAATGCTTTTATTGGCTCTTTTATTGCTCGCTAAATAAATAGCATTGCCAGTCTGTTTTATCGCTTTTTCTTCTTTTTATCCCGAACGCACGCCTTCGTTATATTAAGATTATGGAGCAATTTACTTTTTACGATCATTTTTTGGACAATTCAAATTACATCTATTGATTTATTGTTTAATAAGAGCTTTTAAAATTCGCTCCTCTTGACATTATTTACTATAATTTTTATGATTTTTTTTAACTTTAAATTTTATTTATATATTGAAAAGTTTTTAAATTAAAAATACAAAATTATTGTCTTTTGTAACACTTTACTTTAGACTTACTTCGTATAAATAAAACTTCAATATATTATTATCTGTGCAGAGTAAAAAAAAGCTCTAGTAATTGAATGTAACAGATTTCTAAACGATTAAATATTAAATTTATAATTCAATATTTATATTAATAAAATATTTCAGCGAAACAATATCCAAAGAAGTTTTCTATATTGTACAAAGACAAATAGATACAAACTATGAAATGATGGCTACCGACAAGAAGAAAATAAAGTTTTGGTCAACGAGACTACACTTGGCTGTGAAAGCTTATCAGGTTAATTATTCTTTTATATCTATTTTATATGTATGTTATATTACTTTTTATTTTAAATTTAAAAAATTGATTTGAGCAGCTGTACATGTGTACATATCACTTAAAAATGACGTACATGTTATTATAAAACATTTCAATTGTAATTACTAATTAGTTTATTTTCATAAATAAGTAAATATTAAAAAATAAAAAATAAAAAGATGCAAAAACAAATATTTCTTTATATTCGTAATTAATTAAAAAAAATTTTATTGTACTAATTATTATTAGAACAATTGATAAAGTAACGTACATTTTAAAGTATTGGATGTGGTAATACCCGAATTTATGTGTATTGCTGTGATTAATCAAAGTTATACAATAAGCTTAAAAAGAAAAAGTAATGGAATAAACTTGACAATGGATGACCTTTAAAAACTTAATATCAGCATTGTGATTAAAAATAGTGAGAGTTAACTGATAAAGTTATGAAAATCGAATGGAATCCGATAGAATAAAACAGAGGCATCGATATTCCTCAATATTTAGAATCCAAGAACTTTGCTGTAGGTGCTGGAGTACCTGAAGATTTTGCTTTTAAGTCTCAAAGAGGACACTCGGGGAATTACTAAGAGAAATGGATTTGGCCTTCGACCCTAGAAGACATCATGTGAGAATTTTAGTTCTGATCTTTGACGAAGACACTTAAACTCTCCAAACTTAACATACACTGGACACCAAATATTAGTAAAAGCGCGAATGCACATATTGGTTTTAAAACAAATAAAAGTGGCTTTAATCATAGTAACCGGTTTTTTGAATTCTGTAAATTATTCTGACTGAAAAATTATTTTATAATTGTCTAGGCATATTATTATTTCCTTATATAAATTTCGTTATGTATAAAATATGTAATTTTATGTATGTATTGTATTAAATAAATATTTTACCATAGGTATGTTATTCAATATAACTAAATTAAGTTTTATAATTAAATTAAAAAGTATATTCTTTTATTTTTCAGGAATTATTGTATACATTGATCGAAATGGATAAATCTCAAGATTCAAGCGTTAAAAGTTCGAGTCGAGTAATAATGGGAAATGTTTTCTATGTCCCAGAATATCGAGATACGATACTAATGCAGTTATTAAATTATAATGAGCTTACAATGTCCAGGTATCCATATCAAATATCAAATCTTAAGTACAAACAGTCCATTTTTTTTTTTATTAAATTATTATTTTGATTTTACGACTGATACGTTCCGTGTACAATATAATTTTGAACATAATTTAATAATTTATGGATTATAAAATTTAGTTCACAAATTTATAATACTTTAGTTTTATTTTTAAATCATATTGCAGTAATATAGTTTGTACTAAACATCTTACAATTGTCCTTTTTAAATACAATTAAATGTCTTGGATCAAAGGTTTCTGTGTGTCATAACATCTTTTTGATCGAAATATTTTAATGATTTTTTATTAAATTTTATTCATTGATAAATTATCAATGAATAAAAAATAATGAAAGGAAAAGAAAAGAGAAATGATAAGAGGATAAAAGGAAATGAAAAATAAAAGAGTAAGATATAGTTTCTAACGGCTGTTTGCCTAAAAGTTTATCTACCGCAAACACATTCGAGAGGCAACTTTAAAGCTCAATCGCTCATCTCTTTTCTTTTTTTCCCATGTACAACAAACCATTCACTTAAAAATTTTTTTCAATCCTTTTTTGTCTTTCTTTTTTCTTTTCTTTGTTTTCTTCTTTATTTCAAATTTCTCTCTTTTTCTACTCCACGTAATAAACAACTCATATTGCAGCTTCCGGTTGACATTGGAAAGTATGAAACAAAATGTGAGAGAACTTTCATCGTTTTCTTTTTTTTTCATCTCTATTTTTAACATTGCATGATTTTTCATGCTTTATTTTATTTTATTTTCTGTGTTCGTGACAGTAGATCTAATAAATAAATAGATTTATCTATGACGAATTTGTCACGACTTTCTGCGTAGTGTATCTTTTATTGTTTTCTTTGTGCTATTTTCTAATATGAAACTTTGTTTTATGAATTTCAGAGATTACTTGGCAGATTTGGTCACAACTGTACATATTTTTTTGAAGATGTTAAAGAACTTTTGTGACAAACAACGGCATATTGTCGTGCAGAAAAAGAAACGCAAAAAGCTAAAAAAAAGTTAGTACTTTATTTTAATTTTAATTCGTTAAAAGTATTCAATTATTATAATTCACATATTGATTAAATTTCTTGAATCTTAAAGATCAACATGAAATTTTACATAATATTACATATTGCTTAATAAATAAATTTTTAAAAAATATTTTTTTTTTTAATATGTATTTTTGAAAATGTTTTTATTTATTATTTTTAATATTTGTAAAAATAAACATTTTTTTGTTATAAATATTATAAATTTTTTAAAAAAAATAGTTGTAAAAAATATTATAAATTATAAAAAATATTTTTTACATTTTATATTAATAATTTTTTTTTTTTAGTTCAAGCGAATAATATATAAACTAAATTAATTTTTATACTTTTTTATGCAATTTTATTAAAAAAAAAATTTTAAACATTTTTATTTACATAATATGCTTATTATTTTCATTTTTAACATTTAATTATTGATAATAATCGTAAATTATTATTAAAATAAGTAAAATAGAAATTTTTTTACATAATCTATAATTATCTATGAGTAATTAAAACATTTTTTTTAATATACAAATTATTTTTATATAATATAAAATAATAATTATGTAAGTTAAGCACCTTTTCTGTAAAGACTTTGAAAAGTCTACATTATTAGATACATCATACGTGTGCATGAAACTCTTTTTTGTACGTCAAATATAGTTCATATTAGAAATAATATAAATTAGTAACGAAAAATAGTTTTAATGAATTATTTTTGAATAACTTTTCAAATTTCATAACAATGAAAGTGTTTTTAATGGTAGCATATCAAATTCCTTTTGAATTCTTTGGCTGTCCATTTTGGAAATTAGGATTTTGCCCCTTTTTCCATGGAGGTTGATTTGACTGAGGAACCGCGACTTGTACCGGAACTAGGGTTTCACTAATTGCCGCAACTGCTATTTTAGCTTTTTTTCAGTTTTTCCCTTTTGTCGCAGTTTTCTCCTCAGTACTATTTATTTCGCTCACTGAGGCGACCTTCACTGCCTTGCTAGGCTTAGGTTCAGGGGAGGCCGCTGTAGGTACCGCATATTCCTCCTTAGGTACGGGCGGTATATATTTATCATTTAGTTTCTGTCCCCTTTCCCACTTGCGTTCATAATACAACAGATCCTCGAACGATTCAATCCTCTTGTCAGCCACATATGTCCTGTATTTCGGCAATAAGTTCCAATATGCGATCGACACCTGGCCTTCCAACAAGGGTGGTCGTTCAAACTGGGCTAACACTGACTGAATGCTTTCCAAACAGCTTTCTTACCCTCAGCTTTCTGCTGGGTCCTTTTATTCTAATCCGATATCCGATCCTGTCGTTCATAGCGTTTGTCAAATCGACTCCTGAACGCCGATTTAAATTGGTCCCAGTTCTTTATTACATTGCCCTTATTCCTGAACCATTGGTTTGCTTTAGTTCTAAAGACACAGGGCAATGTTAATAACAAAGTTGAATCTGCTATTCGGCTATGTTTCCGGCATTCATTCAATCTTTCTATGAACTCATCCGGATCTTGCTTATCTTCACCGGAAAACTTTAATATCCAACACTGCATGATCCTTAAGGCATTCACTTTTCCTCATTATCCCTTCACCTTTGCGTTCTTCTCCGCGAATAAGTTTCACCATCACTATCATCACTACTAGTTTCACTACTGTGACACCTAGTAGATCGTCTTAATTTTAATTGTGGCCTCTCTTTTTTAAACTTCCTTATTTCGGCTTTTGAATTCGCTTGACTTTCCTCGAAAATTCGAAAAGACTCCGCCAATTTGTCGCTTACTCTGTCTAACTCAGCCTCCTTTTCCTTTTCTTCTTTCCGTTTACGAAGATACCTGTTGACGACATCTTCCAACACTGCTGCTGATATTGTTACCATTTTTCCCGTTATGGGATCGGAGAACCCGACCATGTCATTGAACAGGTCTCTTTTACCGGCTTCATCTCCATCTCCCGGTATTGGCATATCCAATAGAGACGAGTTAGCTATTTCCGGCTTGTCACCTCTACTACTTGTCTTCTTGTTATCATTTTCCGAGAAGGCGTGTTCCAAAAAAGATAGACCTTGTCGTCCATCTTTTTCCTCGTCTCACGGAATGCCACTCTTCGGTAATGATAAAGCTAATCTATATCACAACTATCTATTTTTCAAGATGGTTGGATCACCACTACTTTTTAAGTTTGCTCTTATCAGAGATTGTTGAATGGACTCTGAGTTCATTTCGTTCAACTCCTCTGCGATGCTGCACGCCCATGTCGAACATTTCAAAAAGTCCCTAAATAAATCTTCAAAATTCTCCATTTTGAAGATCCCTATCACTACTTAATTAAATTAATTTAAAACAACCTAACGACAACAACGAAAATATAGGTATGCGCGTCGCAACAACACTACAATAATAAATCCTAAACAAGTAATGCTATCTGTAACAGGCACTTCCTCTTTCTCCTCCCAATCGGTCAAAACAATAATAATAACACTCGCACGAAATATTATTAATAACAATATATATAAAAAGAATAAATATTAATCAATATAAAATCAATAAAATAAATATATTATTACAAATAATCTGGAGATTACCTTATTGCTTAACCTACACTGGACAATGCGAGAGAAAAACAATAAATACAACAGAAAATAGAATAATAATAATAACAAAATATAAAAAAAATTATATGGAACAATTGATAAATTAAATAGAACAAAAAAAAATATTTATAGCAATAAAATTATACAATATATAATAAAATCATTAAACTAAAATGTATATATAATTTCATTATTTGATAAATAATAATAAATAAATAATAAAATAATAAAAAAAATTTACCTTTCACACTTCTAAAAAAACCAATCAATCATTATATCAGAGGAAAGAAGAGAAAAAAAAATCCAATATAATTATGAGAGAAAAAAAAAATTATTACATCAAATCAAAAAGAAAATTCTATACAATTTACACTATACCCTACTACAATTTTTAGATTATTAGCGCTTTGCTTAAGATTTTCACTATCACACACACAAAAAAGTATTTATTGAAATCTTACTACTATTATTTAACCCACTTAATAATTAACTTCCCAATTATAATTATATATAAAAATTATATCATAAATAAAACTATAAATGTATATATTAATTCAATAATAATAAATAATAACGTTTTAATTAAAATTGTTAATTATTAAGATAAACAATAAAAAAAAAAATTTACTTGTTATACTTTGATATACCAAAAAAAAATCAAAAATTACAAAAAAAAATTTCAATATATATACGTATAAAAATAAAAAAAAAAGAACAACAATTAAACAAAATTTTATAAAATCTAAAACTATTAATATCACTCCAATTGTATCACTCTTATTATTAAATTATATATACTATTATATACTAACTAACATTTCTATTGTATTATAATTAAATTAGGATTTTATAACCATATTAAATCATGAATAATAAAAAAATTACAATAATACAACACTATAACTAAATAATAAAACAAATTTTAATTAATAGCTATATCATTAAGTAAAATAATTATACCTATACACGACAACCAACACAAAAAAAAATTATTAAATTCACAATATTAATTTTAATACCACTTCACTACACAACTAAATAATAATTATCCCCGTTAATACTAATTTCTCTGTCTGTTGATATTCAGAAAATATATTATAGATAAATATATAAAAAAAATATTTTTCCAATATATATTTTGTAACGGGCTTTTCCGTTACCATGATTTTATTTTATTCTTTACTAAATTTTCCCACTCACCTTATACACAGGTACGCTTACCCGTGACGCTTAGCCTCACACTCCGTGTAAGCAAATTCCGGAAATGCCGACGTTTCCGGAGCTGGTGGTGGCCTATAAGATTTCTCTATTTCTACGGCCAGTTCTGCATCTCGCGCTAACTCCAAGAACGTAGGGTAGTCTGCGAAGCTCTTCCTCGAGACTAACCTTTTAATTTCAGGAAGCATGTTCCTGTGTACTGTGTCGAGTTACTCCTCGACACTTGGTATCGGTACGCGTTTTCTAAGTATGGCCCGTAAATTTGCTACATATGTTGCTACGGGCTCATTCTTCCCTTGCGTCCTTGCTGCGGCTTCCCTTATCACCCGTTCTTGATATCCTCGAGCAGCACCCCACCATTGCATGGCTTCATCCTTGAATTGTTGCCATGTGTGCCATTGATACCTGCTATCTCGATACCAGGTGCTCGCTGCTCCGGTCAGCAGTTGACCTATTGCCGATAGGAGTTCTATCTCCGTGATATAGGCGGCTACCCTATATTCCTCCACCCTTTCTAAAAAGGTGTTTATGGATATTATTCCGCTCCCATCGAATCGGAAATCCCATTTCCTTACGATGCTTCCTATATCACGGTTTCTTCTTATATCTTCATGAACCCTATCGCTGATCCTTGATGACTCGTGCACCGGTATTGCATTGTTTTGCAATCTGCAGCTTCCCTCGGTCCTTGGCGAATCTTGATGTGTTATGTTATTTGCCGAGGCACGTTCTAACTTATTCAATCTTTCACCAAGGTTCGACAGCTGGTCCATGATTGCAGCGAAGTATCGTTCCAATCCTGTTTCAACTTGGGAGTTTTGACCTCCTGGTTGTTGACGTGAATGTTCGCCCAGGCTCTGTCTCTCCTTTTTTAGGATTTCGTCTCTATCTCTCAGGCCTATCCTGGAGGGTTGATGTATTTGAGGTTGCGTCTGTTGCATATTTGTAGAGATTACTTCCTCTTCCAACAGCCTTCGCATCAATTGTTGCGTCTCTTCTGCTGCTGGTAGGTTGGGGTTTAACCTACACGTCTCTTGAATTAGGTTAATGTAGTCCAACCGTGCGTCTACCCGAATTCTCCATACTTCGGTATTTGAGGATTCGGGTTCCTCTACAAATTCTTCCTCTTCATAGACTCCATAAAGCCAATTCTGGAGTCTATTCCATTGAGAGATCTTCGAGCCGTCTGCTCGTAACCTCAGTGCAGTCAGCGCTTCATAAACCTGACTGTCTGTCTGGTTCACGCACCAGTTCGCGATCTCATCTATCGTGGACTCTTCCATGATAGGACGATTGATTCCGCACGCACGCTTAAGAGAAAGAGAGAGAATTTACGCCTAACTAGTGCAATACACTTTTCGCTGTATTTCCCTTGACAAGGTCTAATTTTTCGAACCAATTAACCGAAAAAATTATTTTGTCTTGAAGTAGTTGCAAACCACAATTTTTGATACTTCAAAACAAATCGGAAAATTCTGGAAAAACCCGGAAAATTTTGGATTTTTCGATTCTCTTTATTCAGATTAATTTTTGAAAAATTGTAAAAGTTTTGTCCGGAAAAGTCGGAAAATTTTTCCCTCACCCCGGAAAACTCTTTTCCCGAAAATACTGGAAAATTTTTTCCTTTATATCCCGGAAAACCCCGGAAAATTCACCCCGATTTCCCGGAAAATCGTTAGGAAATGTAGCTTTCCTTTTTCCCTTCCCGGTGTACTTTACCCGGAAAAGCTACGCCTTGTCACTTGGAAATTACGGCGATTACACTGTGTAGCACGATATGCCGATTTAATGCACGCACAATACGCATATATAATATTAATTATAAAAAAACAATTTTCTAAAATTTTAATCAATATCGGAATAATATATAAAAAAAATTTTATATTAAAGTAGGTCACCACTCTACTTCGCTTAGCTTAAATCCTTGTAACACACAAAAAAAAATTTTGAAATCTATTCAATCATATGATCGAACATATGATATAATATTTCGAAATAATATTTAAAAATTTTAATTTTCTCTCTCCGTCACTCTTATAGACGAATTTTTAACGAGTTAGAAATTCGTCTTGGCCGAAACACACGGCCGATGTAAACACCGCTGTGTTTACACTCGCGTTCGCTCGCGGTCACTCAAACTCTATTTCGCTGCACACACATACACCGGAGGATCCCGATTGCCACACCAATACGTTGGGCGCCAATTGTAACGGGCTTTTCCGTTACAATGATTTTATTTTATTCTTTACTAAATTTTCCCACTCACCTTATACACAGGTACGCTTATCCGTGACGGCCGCTCAGTTCGCAGAATTCGCTACTTTTGCCCGCGTAGGCGGCGGGATTCGGGCAGACAGGATCCCTGAAAACGTCCACGAAATGTTACTTTGCGAAGGGATCGGGAAACGAAACTTAAAGGTGCTAAATTAATACGCGGTCAGGTTGGTGAAAAGATGACAATTTTATTTCTCGCTCACTTACACTCACAACGTTCGACGCGGGGCCCGCTCGCTAATTACATACATAAAGCTTAAATCTACTTACAAGAGATGGTTCGACTTAATAAATTAAAGTATTCCTCGCCCCGAGGATCGCAGAGTGAAATGTAGCTGCTGGGAGGTCGCCGAGCTCCCCAGGTCCTTCCTGGTTAACGCCTCGCTGGATCCGAGCTCCGTACCCTTAGCTTCTCGCTGATATGGCTCGTACCTCCACCAAACTTCACCAGCCACCCACAAAATCTCGCACACACGTGTCACGGTCTTCTCGCACTCAACACGCGTCTTCTCACCGGCTACCTTGTATTTTTCCGAGAGGATTATCAAAAGCGAAAAAAAGCTAGATGATACTCGAACCGTGAGCGAAATCAATCTGGGAAGCTCGCGGGCCGCTACCCGCGAGTTCCCCCTCTTTTGACCCATGGCCGAAACTTCCCGATTCGGGCCCTTGTTTTCCCGAATCGGGTACTAACGCGAACCGCGTTACAATTTTTACAACCCATTCACTTCACTACACAACCGATAATTATTATTTTGTATTTTCTAACAATAAAATCACCAATCCAAATCCAAACACTATTATAATTATGAAATTTCAAATTTAACTAACCCTCACGTTGGGCGCCATTTTGTAACATTGTGAAAATTATCGATCTACCAGTAAAATCAATATTCTCTACAAGTACAAATGCTTAAAATAATACTAAAATATAATAATAATACCAACACTACTACATTTATTTCGTCAGGGGAAATTCCGTTAAATTTAAACTTATTTTCAAGGTCATATAACAACAATGAGATATATATATATATATATAAATTAAACTATAAATTAATAATTAAATAAAATAATCACTCTAATAATCAATTTAAACAATTATATATAAAAAAGAATTAAATTTACATAAAATATATATATTTCATAATAATATAAAATCTTACCTCATTTACTCGATATGAAAATAATTTTTTCTCCAATAAAATTTACTTTAAATTTGATTTAAGTGTTAAAAAAAATATATTTCAATTCTTACTTACATCTATCAAATTCAATATAATTATATTTGAGAATAATAAGTATTTTAAATCTCCTTATTGATATAGTTGTCAATGGACAATTCCTCCTAGATTACAATAATATATGTATATAGATTCCTTTGATATCAGTGTAATTTTATAATTTAAATTATTGATATTTATCAATAATATATCTCTATATTGCTTATAATTTTAATAGTATTTAACTGCTCACACTCTCTTTCATTACTTTATTTTTTAAAAATAAATAAGATTATAATAATAATATCACCACTTTCACACAACCAACAATATTTAATTATAATAATAATATTATATATTTATAATATTTATTTATATGACCAATAGTAATAATTATTCAAATTAACTGTAAATTTACAATTTGATCAAATTGATACAAAGGGTAATAATATACTAATTAAGGAGAGAACTTTCTTCACGGAAATTCCACTCTTTCTACATCACTACTTTAATTTTTCACCAATTATGAACTTTGAATTTTTCTTTACGCGAAAATTAAAATTCACAATTGGTTATTAAATAAATGTAGTCCATCTTCCCTTTAGCGTCGCAGATTCTCCATCGTGATTGGCATCGGCAACACAATATTAAATTGGGCACAAAAATAATAAAATACATTACTCTGCAAAAAATTATGTACACTACAATTATCGGCCATCTCACGGCGGCACAACACTACAAATTTTAATCACTCCACTACTGTATATATGCATTTTTATATATACATATATACTTAATACATTTTCCCGCCTATCTCTATCTTTGTCTATATCGTGAACATCAACGCCGCCTATATCGCCGAGATATCCGGCCTCATGTTAATTTACAAAATGTCAACAAGTGCAGTGACAGAATGAAAACAAAAATTATTTTAATAAATTTGGGAAAAATATACATCACTAAAACATCATCAATTATTACAGGGAGTTGTTTAATATACATAACAATATTTAACATTTATTTTATATTACATAAAATATAATAATATTTATATATATATTAATTTTATTTAAAATTTTTCAGGTTAGTATATATTTTGATAAATGTTAGATAGTAATTTATTTATAATGAATAAAATTTATTCATTATATAATTGATTATTGTATAATAATTATTGTTTAATTTATTAATGATACTTAAAAATAGATGCATGAATTGGCATCCCGGTATTCATTAACCCAAAAATGAAAAAAAATACTTCAATAGCTGTAATAGTTTAAAAGATATTTATGTTAATAATTTTCACGTTTCGCGTATCGCACTTCTATTACTGTATATATAACTCGTACCCCTCGAATCAAATCAAAACTCCAATCAAACTAAAATTTTGTACAAATAAATTGCATATCAATTACTTTAATTTTCCAAAATTATATTTTTTAATATTAAAAAATAACAAAGTTTTTAAATCAATTTTTAAATTTTCCGCTAAATGTAACATTTTTCCGTTTATGATTTTCCGATTGGTTTAAAAAAACATTCATTTTATTCACAATTTTACTAGCTACAATAATTCCATGGATACTATATTATAATGTTAAAATTAAAACTTTTCATTTTATTACAAAAAAAGTAAAAAAAAATGCATTTTTTCGTTAAAATTGTTAATAAAAAAACCCCTGAATATCATGAGTTGCATTTATATTTGCAAAATATAAATTTACTCATTTTTTCACGAATTTTGATATGCGTCACTACCTTCTAATTTTTCATGACCTAAAAAGTGCTTCGTTTCCTGGACTATATATGCATAAAGAATATAAACATGTTTTCAATTAATATTTATCGAAATGCAAGAACAGATATGGATTGGATAATTTAAAAATATATTTGAAGTTTTAAGCATGTATAAGTTTAGTTAAATTTCATATGTATTATAATTAATACATGTATATTTTCGTTTCCGAGTATATTTTAATTTTAAAGATTTTTTAAACCTAATTTGGAAATTTAAATTTAAGAAAGAAATTAATAAATGACTTTTTCTTGCATTCTTAACTCAATTTATATTAAAAATTTTTAATGTACCCAAAATTTTAATTATTTAATTATTTGGTTTTTATATAGTATTAAACACTAAATGGATGTTTTAATTTAAAATAACCTTTTCAATAAGTCATTTATTACTTAGTATGGCAAATTTTTATAAATTTTAGTTATATGAAAATACAATTTTATCATTTTTTATTGGTTTAAAATTTTTTCTACAAATAAGATTGTTAAAATGTATAATAAATATTTAAACTTTATAATGAAATATATGTACGTTATTGTTTATAAATTGATGATAATATAATCTAGGTATATTAAATTGTGAAAACTCAAATTGTATATTATTCTCTAATTTGACTATATTACCTTCGTATAAAATGTAATTAATATCTTTAATTAAGCGTATAAGAATAATTTTTGGTCGTAACCATAAATTAATTGAACATTTTTATGCTTGTAGAAACAAAATCGGAGAATTTACTGAAAAGTGTACCAACGACAGCTGTTGGACCAACGCCGAGTTGGGAAGACCGATGGCATGATGTAGGACCGGAAGTGTCGGCCGTTATGCAGTTAAATGAGATACCGGAAGTAATCCCCTTCGACGGCGGAATAGACACTCCTATAGACCAACAAAAGTAAGGGTATACTATTTCCTTTTCATTTTTTTTTTGCAGTTTTGGGAGTCTGGTATTTATACAATGAATATCCAAGGGTTGTAGGGAAAGTTTCCTTTACACAAACTTTATTCAAAACTAAAATGTACAAAATTTAAATGATAGTGGATGCGTGCACGCGTATGTTGGGTTGATCAGGTAATAATCGCCTCCGCACCTGATGAGGCTTCAGGTACCTCGGAAATTGGCGACGTGTGCACTTGCTGTTACTATGTATTTCGATTGGATAGAACAGCAAGTGTTTCCTTAATCAATGCAGGTTTCAACGTGCACGGGATTTGCCTTGCCGTATGGCAAACCAAAATCCCGGACTCCGCCCGCTACACTACCCCCTCACCAGTGTTGACGCTATACTTAGAAATATCTTTACAAATGTACAAAGTGTTATAAACGCATTTACAAATACTTCAACTTATTATACGATAACCTCCATTACTTTATATCTTACATATTTTTACAGTCTTTGCTACCTGATCGTTGTTCGAATAGATTAGCTATACTTGTATTTATTTTTTTCTTTTTCATTTTTATTATTTTGTATTAACGGTGAAGGAAAGGCGATGAACATAATGTATGTACAATGTTTAATAGAAAATTATAAATGATACTATAAATTGTTGCTATGAATAAGTATAAGTTTATGAGTAGTACTACAAGTTGTTATTAAAAATGAGTGCAATATTATCAACAATAATGCAGATTATTGTATACTAATACTATGTTACAAATAATACTATGTCATGAACGCATTGTTCATCCAACTTAACGTGAATTGTTTTTTTTCCTAATAACGGGGTGTTGTATATAAATTATTAATTGAATCCCTCCTGAAACCTGTCCGGAAATCTTACTTTTGGACCAGAGCGCAATTTCTAAGTTGCAGCTCAATTTTCTGGGAATTTCCGGTTCGCGACTTGATGTGCTAAGGTCGCGTTAGTGTCTTCGTTATTTGCTTGCTGGTTTCCGAGGGGCAAAGACGTATCCTGATCATTTTCTTATTGGATATCGTGGCGTGAGGACGTTTTTTTATTGGCTTTTCGAACGATTTCGAACCATTTATTCCCGCGTTTTTTTACGTCATATGGTCTGGTGTATGCTAGTTCTTACGGGCTTTTTACAGCATCTTGACGAAGGAATACAAAAGGGGAACTTTGTAATTCCTTGAAAATATAGGTTCTTTTGGGCCCTGGAGTCGCTTTTAATTTAGCATTTGATTTTTTAAGTTTTTCACAAATTCAGAGTTTCCTGCGTCACATGAATTATTTGCGAAGAGGTTGCCGGGTAAGCGCAATCCAGTTCCAAACGTCAATTCTGCCGCTATGCATTTTAAATCTTCTCTTATCGCCGCGCGGATACCTAATAAAACTAATGGTAACGGATGCATCCAATTATCTAATCGATGATATCGGATTGACGCTTTTAGTTGTTTGTGAAACCTTTCCATCATCCCGTTAACTTGCGGACGCTAGAAAGTTGTTCGCATATGCGCTGTGTCTAGCATTTGGGTCAATTTCTTGAAAATTGTTGACTCAAATTACTGCTGCTATCAGTTGCCACGCACGCTGGTACACTGTAGTTCGCGATCCACCCTGAAAGAAAAGCCTGCGCAATCGTCCTGGCCTCGATATCGGGAATTGGTATAGCTTGTGGCCAGCGTGTGAATCGATCAATACACGTGAAAATCTATTTGCATCTGCGTATGATGGGGTGATCAGGTAATAATCGCCTCGGCACCTGACGAGGCTTCAGGTACCTCGGAAATTGGCGACGTGTACACTTGCTGTTACTATGTATTTCGGTTGGATAGAACAGCAAGTGCTTCCTTAATCAATGCAGGTTTCAACGTGCACGGGATTTTCCTTGCCGTATGGCAAACAAAAATCCCGCACTCACAGCTCATAAATTCACAGGTTTTATTGATTCAAAATATTAAAAATTTATTTTTAAAAAAATATTTTAATCATTTAAATACTTGATGATAATTTATTATAAATTTAAAGTATTGACATTGACATAAATGTGTAAATTAAAAAAAATAATATAAATTAATTAAATGATTGATTGATAATGATTTATTGATAAAATTATATCAGTCTCAATTGTAAATAATTACCAGCAATTCAACATTTTATCAATGATTTTAACGCTTAGAAAATCTTTTTCTAATGATCTTAATTATTAATAATTACAGTTTACAAAAAGATATTAACAAATATTTTTTTGATAATATTCAATAGATTTTTGTTTAAAGAAAGATTTACAATCATATAAATACAATCTTTTATTATTATTTAAGCATGAATTCTTTTTTGGCATCAAAAATTCAGTTATTTATATTACTCATATATTCATTATTACCCAGTTTTTTATTTTTGGAGTATAAACTTAATGTACTTGCTTCATTTTTCTGCATTCGGATAAAACAATTTTTCGATAATGCTCTTTGCCCCCTCTATTACTCGTATTAAGAAACATATCCGAGGGAATAAAAGGGAGAGTGAGACAGAGAGAGAGAGAGAGAGAGAGAAGCATTTGCAGTGTTGATGCAGAGTATACGAATTAAAGAGTATCTAACTTACGTAATTGTCAAAACGTCGAGCTCTGCAAAGATACATGCTTACTCTCAATAATTGATGCTTATCCCTCCCCCGTCGCATTTCCAACGAAATTTCTCGGTCCAAAGGGTCCTTAACTCTCTTCAAGGCTTGCAGATATATATAGAAAGGTGTAACGATTGCCAAGTTGTTCCGTGTACTAATGTCATTACTTATAGACGAGTTTATCGATTAATGGGCACAGATATTACTCTGGTTGCTATGAGATTAAGAATGTCGTCGCTCTGAAATTAGTTTTACCTAGTAATTAACCACCATCTTTATTATTGATAATTAAGTATTTTAAATGCATTTTCATGTGTTTATCTGACCGAATAGAGTAAAAAATTACACGAAAGAAATGCTCAGAGGCCTGTGCATTCTGTTTATATTTAATATTAAAATAATTTTATTTTGTTGAATAAAAATGTTATGGGTTCGATATACATTTAATCCTATATTGTTTGCAAAGATTCGACTGTAATTAAAAATTAACTGACAAGATACTGAATATATTTATAATTTATTATGTTTATTTACATTTTCTTTATATTTTATTATTTATTTATATTTATTTATATTTTATATTTATTTTATATTTTGGACTCTGTTTCGAGATTCGAAAGCGAGTAGCACGCCGTTACAAGCTCCGCGAATTTTACAAAAAGTGTTAATATAATACTGAATAAAATATACAAAAAGTGACATCAAAAGAAAGGAAATTAAGAAAGGAACGAGATAAGACAAAAAGATAAGTGTGAAAAAGTGAAATTGCAGAGAAAGGGAAGTGTTTTGTGAAAAGTGAAAGATTGTAAGGTTAAGGAGAATTCCAGGAATTTCGGAAAGTTGCGCGCGCGAGCAGCAAGCATAGAATATGATACAAGACAAGGAACTTGAGTTGACGGACAGCGCCGCCGCGAGACAACCCACCCCAACTACACCACACATCGAGAAGGCGGAGAGGGGCGGCAACTCTAATTCTATCGGAACTACTAGAAGAGGCAGGGGAGCAAAGAGAGGCACCCAGACAACTCTAGAACTGCGAAAAAAGGTATCTTTTGAATCTAATAAAGAAGATAAGTTAGAAATGACAGATAATGAAAAAGAGAAAGAAAGACGGGTACAGAAGATAAGGGAGGAACTGAAAGAGGACAGAGATGCGCTTATGAGCTAGGTGGAGGCGAAATTAAACAACATGGAGAAAAAAAGAGAAAAGATGAACAGAGATCTAGAAAGGGCAATGAACAAGATAAAAGAACTGGAAGAGACGGTAGAAAAATTAGAACATTGGAAAATAGAAGCGGAAGCCAAAATATGTTGGCTAGAAAATGAAAGATCAGGGAGCGAATACGGAGATATAGGAAAGAGAGACAAGGACAGCGAAACGGCATCCATCACCTCAGGGGGAAGCAGAGACACAGCGTCAATAAAATCCAGATTATCAGAGAAAGAGGTGACAGAAATGAAGAAGATAGTATGGGAAAAGGAAAAAAAAGAAAGAGAGGAAAATCTAGTTATCAAAGGAATAGAAAAAACAGAGATAGGAGGTAAGGGATTGAAGATATGGGTAGAAGAGTTTTTCAGAAAGATAAAGGACGCATGGTGGAGCGGTAAAGTAATTATCGCAAGATTTTTGAATAAAGAAGACAAAACGCTGGTGTACGAAGCGCGAAGGCACTTGGTCGGAACTAAAATATTTATAGAGTTCGACCTAACCTTCGAAGAGAGGCAGATTCAAGGGCAAATTGCAGAATGAGCGAAAAAGGTGAGGGCAAGAGGCATAGAGACAAAGATAGGATATAGAAAAATCAAATATGAAGGACAGTGAATAAGATGGGAGGATATCAAGACAATGGACAAAATAATGAAAGATATAGAAAACAAGAGCAACGACAACGCACAAGAAAGGGAAAGAAAAGATGAAAAGAAAAGAGAAGATCCACAGAGAAGAGGAAGAAACGAAAAGAAAGGTATACTCTCGCACACATCAAGAACAAAATCAGACATCAAGAGAGGAGAGAGTGAACAGACGGTTTTAACATAGAGCGGGGGTGGACAAAAACAAAAAGAAAGATAGGAGAAAAAGAGACAGGGGAAAAGATAACAATACAGAAAGAGAGCAAGGAGAGAACAAAAGAAGCGAAGAAAGGGACAAGAAAAATAAAGAAAAAGGTCGAAAGCAAAGAGGGCAGAGAAGAAAGTAAAAACACAAAAAAAGAAATAGTTTTCTGAAATGCGGCAGGCATATGGAACAAAGATAAGGATTTTTGGGAATACATAAAGAAAAAGGACTTCATATGTCTAGCTGAAATCTGGGGAAAAAAGACAAGGAGAAATGCAAGAAAAGGCTACCAAAAGAAATGAGATGGGAGATAATTGAAGCGACAAAAGACAAAAAGAGAGGAAGGGCAAGAGGGGGTTTCATCACCGGAATTAATAGAAATTAGAACATCAAGGTTGAAGAACTATGAACAAGTAAAATAGAAGGTCTGATAAAGACAAAGATAGATATGAAAGAAGAGAATAGAAAAATAGAGATATGGAATGTATATAACACGGGAAACATGGAAGAAAAATGGGAGATCATAGAACAAGAAAACGACGAGAGTCAAGCAAATGTAATAATCATGGGAGATATGAACACGAGAACAGGAAGACTAGGCAATTTCATGAGAGAAGAAGGAGATGGACGCATGGAGTCAAGGGAAAGTGAAGACTTGAAAATAGACAAGAATGGAAGGGAACTGGTTAGGACAATAGAAAGAAATGGATGGACCATATTCAATGGAACGATGAAAGGGGACGAAAGAGGTGAATATACATATATGGGAGCACGAGAGAACTCGGTGATTGATTTAATAATAGGAGACGAGACAATAAGAGAGAAGACAGAAGAGATAGAAATTGGCAAGAGAATAGAATCAGACCATGCACCAATAATTATGAGAATACAAATAAATAAGATAGAGAGAGAGGAGACAATAAGAAAGAAAGACACAATAAGAAGATGGGTAGAACTATGGGACGAAGAGAATAGAGAAGGATTCAGATACAAAACGAATCAGAAAGTAAAGATAAGTGAGAATAACCTGGAAAAGAAATGGGAAGCACTCAAGAATAGAATCAAAGAAGCTGTTACAAAGAAAGAAATACAGATTAAGGAGGTGCCAATAGGACATAGGAAATGGTGGGATAGAGAATGCAAAGAACTGAAAAGGAAAGCAAAGCAAAAGTTAGAGGCTTGGAAAAAAGGGAAAGAGACAAAGGAGATATACATAGAAGCTAGAAGAAAATGGAAAAAGATATGCGAAAAGAAAAAGAAAGAGAATGAGAGGAGAGAGCAGGAAACATTAAGGAACCTAAAGGATGAAGGAGAGATCTGGAGGTACTTGAATAAAGATAGGAAAAAGAAAGAAATAATGGAGGAACAGATTGGGACGGAGAAATGGAGAGAACACTTCAAAAACCTACTAGGAAAAAAGGAAAACAAATCAAAAGAAGACACAGAAGAGATAGCACAGAGCAAGAAAATAGAAACAGAGAATCAGAAGGATTTAGAGACTACAGCACTAAAAAAGATATGGAATGAACTAAAAATAAGAAAAGCGAGAGGGATAGACGACATAGCAAATGAGGTTTGGAAGTATCGAGGAGAGGCGATAAGAGAAGAATTAACAGAGATAATTAGAAGAATATGGACGGGAGAAAGGATACTAATGGAGTGGAGAACAGTGGTTATCATACCGATTTTTAAAAAAGGGAATGAAAAGGACCCGAACAACTATAGAGGCCTTTGAATGTTAACGACAGCGTACAAAATATACACTAGCTATATAAAAGGAAAATAAGACAGGGAAATAGAAGAAAAAGGAGTGATACCGGATACTCAAGCCGAATTCAGAGCAAACAGATCGACTATAGATAACATCTATATTCTAGACCACATAGTGAAGAGAACAATTAAAAGAAACGGAAAACTATACGCACTGTTCATTGACCTGAAAGCAGCTTTCGATCTAGTAAACAGGGAGAAACTATGGAAGATAATGACAAAGGAAAAAATAGACCGACAAATTATAGATAGAATAAAGGATATATACAGCGACACAAGGTGCGCAGTGAAGACGAACGGAAACTATTTAAAAGTGTTCAACACCTATAAAGGACTGAGACAGGGATGCTTCCTGAGCCCAACCCTCTTCAACATATACAGCGCCGGACTGGAGGAAATGCTGAAGAGAAATAGGGTTGGAGGAATAAGAGTAGGGAAAAAAAGATTTTGGTCACTGGCGTATGCAGACAATGTGGTGCTACTGTCAGAGAACAAAGAGACAATGAAAATAATGATGAACACCCTGAAAAACTTCCTAGAGAGTAGAGAAATGATAATGAATGTACATAAAACGAAGATAATGGTATTCAAGAAAGGTAAAAGAGACAAGGAGAAAGATTGGAAATGGAAAGGGAGAAGTATAGAAAATGTGGAACATTTCAGATATTTGGGTTTTCTTTTCAACAGAAAAGGAAACTACAAAAACCACCTTGAAGAAAGGAAGCTAAAAGGCATGATAGCCGCCACGAAAACATGGGGATTAGGAGAAAGGAGATGCGCTGGAGATTATATCAGAAGAAAAAAACTCTTCGACTACCTGGTTGGAGGAGTACTTGGCTACGGAGCAGAAATCTGGGGAAAAGAAGAGGTCGATGACATAGAAAAAATAAAGCAAACGTACATCAGATGGACGCTAGGCCTAGACTTCTCCAGGCCAGGATATATCATCTACGAAGAGACTAAAGAAAAGAAGATGTAGACAAGCTGAAAAATAAGAGCACTAGAATGGCAAGAAAAAATAGAAAAAGTAGACGAGAATAGACCGATCAGGCTGTGCCTAGAAGAAAAGAAACAAGAATGGGACGAAAAAAGCACAACAGACTGGACAGAGAAATGGTTGAATACGATCGGACTTAGTAAAAGACAAATTAAGATATGAAACGAGGAAGGAATAGACAAATGGAAAGAAATAACAAGAAGAATGACTAATATCGAGAGACAGAAAAGGTACACAAGAATAGAAAAGGCGAGATATAATAAAACTTATGCGAAGATAATGACGCAGGAGTTACCAATGTACATAAAGAAAGGAAAGAAAATCAAAGATGTGAGAGCAGTGGCAAAAATAAGATGTGGTAACATCACTGAAACTAATAAGTATTGGTTAAAAGAAGGTGAAAGGGTCTGTATATTATGAAAGGAAGAGGAAGGTGATTGGACACATTTACTAGAGAGATGCAAAAAAACTAAAAGAAAAAACGGACAAGAAAGGAGACAGATATACATGGAACGAAGAAAAGGTATTAAAAAAATTTGAAAATGGGAAAGACAACCAGGAGATAAGGAAAAGGGTTAAAGAATTCATTAAAGAAAGGACAAAAAACAGGTAGTTACAACGAAGACAAAGGGTGATGAGAGAAAAAGAAGACTGATAGTACAACATAAGAAGACAAGAATGGAAACACATAAATAAAATGTATATATATAAATTAACACTGTAAAGATCTCGACGTACAAAGTCCACTCCCGGGCCGAAAGGCTGGAGTTGTATTATAAATAAAATAATAATATTTATTTTATATTTTCTTTATATTTTATTATTTATTTATATTTATTTATATTTTATATTTATTTATATTATTTATATTTATATTTTATTATAAATTCTTTTTTTATATTTATTTATATTTTAATATGTTCAATGAATTGTATAATATGAGTTTTATACGTTAGCAGATAGGCTAATTAAATTCACGAATCTTTGTGTCAGTTTATAGTTTGTACATTTTTTTTAATACATGTGTCTGTACAAGTAATATAATATTTTTAGAGTTTTAGTCAAATTTTTTAATATTAAATACATAAATCTTTTTTAATATCACATCTAGCTTAATTTTTCAAATTTTTTTTTTTTTATAATGAATAAAAATGAATCATTTCAATATAAAATTATTAAGACAATGAATAAATTTGAACTTGTTTAACTTTTTATAATTAATTTCTTATTATTTCTTATTATTTATTACAAATAATTAATCATAAAGTATTATTATATTGCACATGTATTTAAATAATAAAATCTATTTATTATTGTTTATAACTAATTTATTATAATTTAGTAGATATCTATACGATTTTTTTTATATTTTTGATTAAAAAGTTTAAAAAAAATTCTGAGGATAAACAATAGGATTTAACAAGAATTATTGTTCTTTTCATTTACTTGAAATATGATTTTGTATTAAATATCTAAAAACCAGTCATTGATATCTGTAAAATTGAAAACGATATTTTACATTTTCTTTAATTTTAAGTTTCTCAATGAAGAGAAATGTAAATTACACTACCGAAATCAAAGATTTAAATTTGGAAATGTTTTAATAAAAGCACTTAGTAAATACAAAATATTTAATATAAATCGAGACTCTTTTAATTTATTATTTACAGCATAAAATTAATTATATAAAACAAGTGACAATTCTAAAGGGTATTTTTAATTCGTGAGAATAAAATTACGCTTAAGCAAGAATTTCAAAATTTTAAATTTCGTCTATCCAACTATTTTTCTAGATGAATTGTCTTCCATAATACAATAGTGAGATCAACAAATTAAAAATCTTTATAATTTTCGATGTTAACTGAAATGAAATATAGATGAAGTCTGCGAGGTACAAAATAACAGCTTTAAACACAAGATAAATTAGGATAAATTAGGATGAAAAAGAGAAAGAAAAGATATATTATCTTAGAAAAGTACTAACACATACAAAATTTAATTGGCCGAACACGTTTACTGTCCCACAAACATATGCATGCGATCACATTTTTATATAAACAAAAAATAGCTAATTTATGTTTACAATACCACTATTATTTATAAAAATTGCGTACTAAAATTTATTATGTAATTACATAGATTCACAGACCATTTATATGTTTTTATTATAATAATAAAATAAATATACAAAAACAAGATTTACATAATCTAATGTTGTTTTTTGAATAAAGGGGCGATGCGATGAAAAAAATACAGAAACTGCTCCGAAGTAAAAACTACGAACAAGCCATCGGACTTCTACGCTCAGCAAGGTAATAACACGTTTTTTCATATTTGTTCAGATATTTTTGTGTATCACTAATGATTGTTTAAAATTAGCACTTCTAAATATTATTATGCATGCGCTCTGGGTAATCGTAGAATTAAAAAAATATTTTAATGACTATCTCGTAATGTAAATATGAATGATTTTATTTTAATAATTTATGTATTAAGTATTTTACTAAAAATATTTAAATATAATATTAATAGTTTTGTTGATCTGATAAAACTTTTTCTTTTTTAAAAAAAATGTAACAATATAATAAAGAAAAATTCTGAAGAATTATTTTTTTTACATTAAACTACAATCTTTCGATTTACTTATTTTTATATAAAAAGATTCAAAATATGTTTGATATTGATAATTAAAGAGTTACTTATACACTCAGTTATGTTTGTTGTGAATGTATAAAAAAAATTGAAAAAAACTTTTATTAATTATTATTGTACTATTTTTAAATTATGGCTTATATAAGGTTTGAAATAATTTTTAAAACATTTTTTAGATATCATTTATTATTACAATACAAAATAATAATTTTATATTTAATATTGCATAAAAATATAGTTAAGTAGAGTAGTTGTTTTGTTTAATGCGTAATAATTTTAAAAATAAATAATTAAAAATTACATATTATTATTCATAAATAACTATTAAATTTTTATCATTTTTCACATTAACAATTCTATAATATATTTTAATGCTGATGAAACCTTATTTTAAATATATTAAGTGTTATAAAAAAATATTTCTTTCCCAATATATTAAGAAAGTTAAAATATAAGTTTCTTAACAAATAGTTTAAATTTTTTGAAAACATACATATAAAGTTAAATATAAATCCATTTTCACTTTAAAAATACACTATTATAATCATTAAATATTGACAGTATCAATAAATAGAGCTAATTAAAAAGAAAGTTTCTTTTTCAACTAATTCAAACTTTTATTAATCTAATGAATGTCGATATAAACTTTAACAGAAATTTATGCACTTTATCATCATATAATTGTTATAAATTTTTGACTGTTACTATATATTCATTATTATAAAGACTCCAATAGTTTTTTAATCAAAATAAAATGAGAACTGTATATGATAATATTACGTTATTATAAAATATATATAACGTTATTTAAATATGAACCTAATTTTTACTACAAATTTTCATGCGTGAATTATAATAAATTTAAATTTTTAGTTTTATTAAACAATTTTTTTGTTTATTTTAGATACGTGTATATATATATAGATATATGCATATTTTGGACTATCTAATATAAGTATTTTAATAAAAAATCAAATCAAAAAGTTTTATAGTTAAATATATATCAGATGTTATTGCTCATATTAAAATTTCAAAGTATATATATTTTTTAACATAATATATAAGATAAATTGAAACAATAACTGTATAATTTAAAAAGAAAAATTTTGTGAGGATACCATTGTAATTCAATGCGTATACATGGATGTGCCTTTATAAAATTGTATCTTGATGAAAAAGAATATGATATTAAAATTTATGATTTAAAAAGTATCAGAAGTACAGAAGATTACAATTTATAAATTAGATAAAATGCAATGGATATAATATTTACAAAAGTTTACGATTTCTATTTGCTTTTATAAGAAAAAAATATCAATAGATATAGATATAAATACATTACAATTTTTTGTATAATACTAATCATTATTTTGCATTCGAACTTCGATCTTCAATATACTTTATAATTTACAAAATAATAATGATTCAATATTATTGTATGCAAATGCTATAATAATTTCTTTTTTAGTATAACAGCTATTCATTTAAAATATTTGAAAAAAAAATTTGGTTAGTTTTTGGAAATTTGAAAGTTCTATTTGTATCCATTACACATATTGAATTTATCCAAGTTTTGACGAATTCTACATAAAACAAAATTTTACTTTTAATGTTTAATGGCGTTCGAATACCAAGGCCAGGTGTCCCAAATGTTCCTTCTAGTTCCGGAAATATATGTAGATATCATCCAAGTAATGCATACAGCATTCTCTCATCAATCAATCTAATACTTCTTGTCCAATCAGTTGCGTGTATTTTTACATTGCAATTTATATTAATATGATTTGCAAAAATTTTTAGATTTGTATACTTTTATTATATTTATTTTTATTGCACTTTCAAATAAGTTATTACCTGACTTTTATTCTAAATATTATGTCGTTAAGTAGAAAATGTATTACTACAAAAAAAATTATTTAATTTTTAAATAAAGTAAGAATTGAAGCATCTTCTTATATTCAGAATATAAATTGTTTTTTGTATTGTATATCAATTTAAATGATTTTAAAAATTAATTAAAAAATAACTGTTTTCCTTTTTATAAATATTACAATGGAATAGTTATTTATAGATATTGATATGAATAGGGTATTATGATAAACAAACATGTTATTTTAATCATAATTAGAATATTTGTGAAGATTTTCAAGTTGGTAAAAATAGTTTAGAACTATTCAAGATGGTATGAGTTATTAACTTTTATTTTCCTATCAAATGAAAAATTTAGCAATTATTTTCAATTTTTTTCTATAATAATTATAATAATTATCTAAAGTTTTGTTTCATAAATCAGAATTGAATTTTCTTTCAAATTAGTATTCAGAAAAGTTCTGTATACGTATGAATTATTAGAATTTGTTAATATTAAGAATTTATATTTTTGTACGTATTTAACATTTTCAGTAAAAATTAAAATAAGGGTCTCAATAAATTTTCACATAGCTAACTACGTTTAGACCTAAAGGCATTTAATAATTTTATTTAATTTAACAATGTACTAGCTGAATAATATCACCTTAAACATGAAATTTTGCACCTAAACTTGTACATTGCATTAAATAACCGAGATTCCCGTTTGCTTAGCCTTCAAATCAAATTCAATAACTTAATAAAAAAATTTGATATTATGTTTTGAATTAAAGTGCTATAGATATACGAAGAAAGTAAACCAATTTATCATTTACCATAGAATGGGATACTCAATGAAAATTACATTACATATTAAAGTATAACATTTGAATTTTTAAATTTTCCTTTTGATAAATTCTATCAATTCTTGTTATCGGATTATCTTACTATCGATCGACTTTAAAATTCTTTGTCTACATCCATTGGCTGATACATTCAATGTATTTATGTCGCTTGAAAATTTATTTTAAAAAAACTCTGAGAAATTTAAAAAGTGCAGAAAATCAAACTTGGAGCATAAATTATAGAAGAAATTTAAGCTTTTAAGATCTTAAAGGTTTGTAAGCTTTTCAATGTCTTTTAAATCTAAATTGTTATAAAATACAATAAAAATTCGGATGATTAATTCATTAAATTGCTGTATTGAAATAACCTGATTTATTCTCCTTTTGATTTAGTGTCAGTTTTTCATTTTTTATTATTAAAAAAGCATATTCAATCTACAGCGTATTTTTACGTTTGAATAATTATTTCCGTTTGACAGAAATGGTTATTATTAGATAGCACCTAGTAAAAAAAAATTGTATAGTTTAAGAGTAGAGATTGAGACTCTTGTATAGATTCGCTTGCAAAACATTTTCTAACCCGATATCTTGCACAAACTTGATTTAGCAATTCATATCTATCAAAAACAAAAAGTAGAAACAAGAACCACCACCACGTTTATAATCCTTGCACATTTCACCGTACTTGTATTATACATACCCTGTTATACATAATGGGGCACATTTTATTACGACATGGATTTTTGTATCTCTGTTATGATTGGAAGAAACGAGAGATAGGGGGAAGGGGGGAGGAGCAAAGAGTTGACTCAGGCCTCTTTTGTCTTGGAGGAAAACAAAAGCTACTTGACTTGAACGGGACAAAACAAAGAAAAGCTGGTTGACAAACGTCTACAAACTTTTACCAGTAGCGCGGTTTAAGAGGCTGTAAGCTTGCGTAACAATACATGTTCTGAGTATAATGTTGTAATTCAAACATTTATAAGTGAAATATAAAACGGTTGTTATTATGTTTGACCAAAGTAATCAATACAATTTATTTGTTCGTTCGATAATACCACTTTTCTTCTTATCTTCCACTTCGTGATCTTTGTATTTAATATAAATTGTGTCTCTAATGTTTTTTGCAATGTTACAACACATATTTTTCCCTTGATCTTTCAATTCATTTATGTAGTGCATATTCTTTACCTCCTATTCTAATAATATACAGTTCTAATAATCCTATCCCTTTAACGTTTGATAGAGATTTTTATTTACTCTACCTAAACAAGTCTATCTAAACAATAAGCTTTCCTCTTTTAATTTGTATTTTTTTAAATTTTGTCAATGTATTATATCATACAATTTATTTTTAATAAAAAAAGTGTACGTTTATGCAATACAATGTATGAAGATAATAATTTTTTTAATTGTATTGTATATTTTATAGTTTTATAACTGGATAAAAAGAAATTTATACATAATTATTGTTAAAGGTAAAAATTTCAAAATTTTGATACTGCTGTTAATAATGTATATTAAAAATGTTAACTATAAATATTGTTACATTGTATGTTTATATTATGCTATTTAAGTATTTTTATAATTGTTATGTATAGATCGTAAATAAATTCATTTAATTTCCGGTACTTTCTTATTGCAAGTGCGTGTTTGTTGTATAAAAATTAAAGGCTTTTATAATATATGTAATATCTGTGTGTAATAACTGTGCATTTAAGATTAATGCATATTCATGGATTTGATATTCAGATCTCATTGCTAGACATATTATATTCTACAACTAATTGAAAGGTATTTTAAGATGGGTACAGCAGAAACGTGATTGAAATTGTAAGGTAGAAATAATTTGAATATTTTTAGTTTAATGCAATGTGCACATGAACAATACAGATATTAAACGTGCATTATATATTGCTGTAATTCTTGAATATATTTCGAGGATTATCTGGCTCTATTTATACACTTGTAAAGACAGCATTGCATCTCCTATATATTGTTATAAAAATAAAAGATTGAAGTTTAAGATATTTTATTAAAATGAATTTTTTTAATTTTATTTAACTATTAAGTAATTACATATTTTGAAAGTCTTATATTTTTATTCTTATTGTCTATGTTTGATAATGAATCGTTTATATATGTTTATATATCGATTGTTTAATTAATGTGATCATTATGATTCGAATTATTACAAATTCAATTAAAGTATTCATCTTCACATACTATAAAATCTTAAAAGAAACATATATTTACAAAAGCTTAATTTCCTAATCTTATAATATTTTTTTTATTCAATGTAAATTATATTTTCTTATTCATAAATATTATTTAGTGTTATTCTGAAGATTTATTGCCGATAAAAGCATCATTGCAATAATAATTTTAAATAAATTGATTTGAGTAAATATAATATTCAGATTTAGTGCGTAATTTATAACATTATTTTTCAGATTTTTTAAATTTTGAATATATTCTGTTGAAAATGTTTATAAAATTGGTCTAATAAATGTATAAAAATACTTAATATTTTTAATTATGTAAATATTATATAAAATAAAAATTAGAAATTTACTATATATCGTTAATAATCATTTTCGTAATAAATATTATATTAGACAAAGGTAATTAGTACATAAATAGTTATCTGAATTTAGTGGAAAGTATACAAAGTTTTAAATGAGTCTATATATTTTAAAATTAACTAGAAATAAGGTAATACAAAAATGCCATGATAACTTGTAGTTACACAGATAATTGTTGAAAATAAACGTGAGTTAATTTCAATAAAACTCGCTATACATTGCTAATACAAATATTTTTTTAATATTTAATAAATAAAGTAAGACATTTTTAGTTTTTGAAACATATATATAATTTATGTTCTTATGTGTCAGAAAAATGCTTTATTGATTAAAAGACACGAATAATATAAGTGTTTATATTTTAGTTTATTTTCGTATATATTTTTATTGAATTTATATTCTTAACTTATTATTATTTTCTTTAATAGTCTAATAAACGCATTATGAGTAACTGTGTATGAATAGTTTTTGGACTTGCTAGAAAACGTGGTTGGGATTTTTCTTATAAAATACTTTCTATCACCTTTGGATTCAAGCAACTTCATTTAAATGAAGCAGAGTGTAGATGATAATTGTATAATTAAAATGGGTCATCTGAATCCCTCTGAACAGTGAAAATAAGGAGTAGCAACACGTGAATGGCGTCGCTTAGGGCAAGGGCGTTGGTGCACATATCGATTTGTTCATTGATCTGCGACGCTTAGATTGCGCTGATTGGTTGTCGTGGGAGGAAGAAAGTCAAGAGAAAGAAGAAAAAGAAAAAATGTACAGATAAAAGTATTTGAGAACAAAGACATTTTATTTAAATTTAATTCTTTTAGAAAAATAATTTGTACAGCAAAGTTATTTATCCAATAATATAATTTAAGAGAATATTTTTTGTAATTGTTAAACATAGAATGAATTTTGTAGTCATTCTTATGAGAGAGCAGTATTCTGTAAAATAAGTGAGACTGATGAAATAAGAATAAGAAGGTGTGAATTTGTGTAATTAATAGGTATATTCTGGTTAACCCAAAGATATTAATAATAGGATAAACTGGAGGGTTGTTGATTATTGAAAATACTATTGAATCGAAAAATGTAATTTTGAGTGAGACGCTGAAAATTCTTTACTAAAGATTTAGTATAATTTACCAACTGGTATAATGAAAATCTTTATAACATAGATCTTTTAATTATAAAACCTTAAAGACCAATCGGTTGAACTGGACTGTAACCTGTTACAATAGTAGTTGGAGATATAACAAATAGTATAATATTCAACCGTAAAAGCAACACACAGTTCAATTACACATACGAAGTTACTGAGCATGCGCGACCAAGTGACAAAGATATAAATAGTGTGCAACTAGAGGACGCAGTTTTCGGTTTGAACTCCTGTACGTATTCCACTGCTAGAGCTTACAGCCAACATTCCCTGAGCACCGTAAGAAGCCAACTTGCTCAAAGAAAGTGGCTCACTCTTAGGCTGAAGTTTGGAATTACTGATAGCAAGTGAAGTGGAAGCATCTAGGCGCTGACTTATTGATAGCAAGGAGGTATTGTACCTCCCGCAGGATTGATGATAGTAAGTACTGTCAAATATCTTTGACAACTCGTCGGCGACAACCCTAGGAAGTCGATGTGGAGCCTCGGCCTCGAAGGCAAATCGAAGCTGCATATTAATACGCCTGTCTACTACGATTCTATCTGTCGTTACAACTAGGCAAGATGGAGATTCGTACCACGTATTTGGCTTAGAGTAATCCTATTAACATCATATGTTCAATAAAGATAACGAAACTGGTAAATGTCTACATTATTTACCTAGACACCCCCCTTCCCTCCCGCTCTTCTTAATCGGTAGTTTAGAAGGTAAACTACACGTGCTGAGAGCAATAACCTTACATATTTAATTTGAAAAAGATAACTATATTTCGTCTTTAATAAATACTGCATAAATATTATACAATAAAATAAAGTACAACTAAGATGAATCGATTTAAGAAATATAAATTAAATAAATGATAATAAGTTATATACGGATTTAAAAATAAACCATTAATTTTAATAATTATAATTTACACATTAATAAATTTATGAAAAATAGATTTTCACATTAATTATATTTTAGATTCTTATAATTTTTATTCATAAAAAATATTTTATAATTTATATTTTTTTAATATTTTAATTATATATCGTAGTGATTTTTACATTGAATTTTAATACCTCATGAAAATGATAGATTTGAATTTTTTAAATATTATCTTTATATTAAATTATATGAAAATTATAATTATTATTATTAGAACATGAAGATTGTCAAAATAAAAGTACTATTGTCATTAAATGCTTATTCCACTTTTAATTTAAAAATATATATCGTAAATTAATGATGAATTATTTATTGATGTCCTTAATCAATTATTTTCTTATTTTACTATTATAATAGAAATATTTTTAAATTCATTATAAACCTTTATTTACATAATTAAGAAAAAATAAATATTTATTATAAGTCATAACGATTATAAAATTCAATAATAATATTGAATAATATGTAATGCTTAGTTCTGATTAAATTTCAACATCGACACGTGGAATTGTTGATTTGGATAATCAACCTCGGACTTGATTCATTGTTTTCTATGACTCCAGTAGGAAAGATTCATTCGATCATAAAAAAGTCTACCTTTGAACCGAAAGACAGTAAGGAACGAATCAGGCGGAAACCGATATACACCCGACTCCTTCCCTTGTTGAAAATGTCTGGGCTGTGTGGCTTGGAAATACATCAGATTTCCTAGATTTTAATGAGCACTCCCTCGTATTCTTGGTAGTTAGCAACCCTTTTTGCATATCTCAGTCTCCTCGAGTTTTCTCTCCACTTTCTCTCATATTCCTTGTTTGCTTTTCCTCACACTCCCTTCAAATTTTAGCACATTCTCTCTCTCTCTCTCTCTCTCTCTCTCTCTCTCTCTCTCTCTCTCTCTCTCTCTCTCTCTCTCAGTGTTCCTCGTTCGTCCAATTAGCTACCGAAAAAGTTACACGACGCGGCTTGCTTGCAGCCACAGATGTTGACATTACATTAAATTCAAAAGCTTCGTATTGCAAAACTCAAAATGGAGTTGTATGATGTGAGAAGAGTGTGAGAAAGGAAGAAGAAGAATAGATAATAATTTAAATTTTGTCTATTTCTTTGAGGAATGAACTGAGTCAAATAAATATAAAAACACTTCCTCATCTAATTTTATTATATTTTAAAAATTTTATTATAAAAAAAATATTGTTAAAATTTTTTCATATAGAGAAAAATCAATTATTTAAAAAAAATTTAGAAAATATTAAAAAATATAATTACTAATTTACGGTTTATTTATTATTTTTAAGCTTAAAAAATTATAAGTTCAAAGTAAGTGAGTTTCATTAATATAAGAATAGCGAGTTAGCAATCAAACATGGATAATATTTTAAGATAAGTATTAGAATTTATAATATAATAATTAAAAAAGTAATAATGCATTCTGTGATTTTCGTCAATTATTAATAATCTAGTATAACCAATCTAATGATCCATTATTTCTTTATCATTGATTTATTTTCATTTTCTTCTACTTATATTTTACTTTTATATTGTTTTACCAGTATGAAGAATATATTTTCATCTGAAAATGAGTATATCCTATCACTCGTTTTATTGGAGAAACTATCACACGTAAAAGACTATTCCAGCGAGGTTTTTTACGAATATTTGAAAGAAAAAGAATAGAAATAAGCATAAAAAGAAATTCATCTATGGTAGAGAATTGATAGCATTATTTTGAGCTGATGTTAGAGATGAACATTGCAAAAAGAAAAATTTAACTGACGCGTTAGTTTTAATGAGGAGAAAAAGAGTGAAATTCTGCCTAAGAAATTGACATATATTGAGAATGCAAATGTCTCAAACGAATTTCGTGCAGTTTATAGTATTTTGTTTTAAATATATATAATTTATTTTATATTTTTAAATATATTGGAATAAATATTTGGAAAAATTTTATATAAAATTTAATATTAATTGCTACATAATATAAGGTTTCAAAGAAATTAATAAATATTTTTCAAAATAAAATTCTTAATTAATTTTAATAATTATATAAAAAATGTTTAAATAAACTTTCATATCATATAATAATTAATTATTAAATATTTTGAATTTTTTCAAAGATTAAATATAATTTACAATGAATTAAAATGAATAATATAAAATATAACTGTATTCACGAATTCAGAGAGAACACAAACAAGTGCAATAGGAAAACTTAGAGTTCATAGCTGAGCTTTAAGTCATATCGAAGTTTAAGATTACATTAAATACCAGGTTATAGTTAATTGTTTAACTTAATATTATAGGTTATTGTAATAACTAATATCGAAAAAGTTATTTTATAAAGAAGGAGCTTACGGTTGATCCAAAAAGCAAACCCGGACTTGAAAGAACTTGAAGGAGTCTTAATTTTCTAGCAATACTGATTAGTAAATGCAATGTTTACTTTTAAAATTAAAAAATTTAAAAAAATATTCTTAATGCTGTAAGTATAATAATTTTGTTTTATATATGACTTAATTTTTAATTTTATTTAATTGTAATTAGGTTTTTTTTTCTTAATGTAATCTATTTTTTATCTCCAGTAAAAATGTACACGTGTAGTACATGTTTATAAAAGTTTTACATTCTTTCAAATGTACATAATCTGATTGATTCCCGATTCTTATTCTCCCCACTCCTCGTCAAATTGCAAACTCGGCAGTTTTCGGTCATATTTATCCTCATATTTTAGGAAATCGAAAATATTTAAACGAAATGTATGATATAGGATTTATTGTACTTAACTTATATTTTTTTAAATTATTGTAAAAACTAAAATCATAATGTAAGTTTCGCTGGAAATAAGTTTGTAAATTTTGGCATAATTTAATTAACATTAGTATCACTCGAAAATTAAGAATCCGTACAAGTTAAAATTTTGTACAAATAAAGTGCATATCAATTACTTTAATTTTCCCCAATTATAGTTTAAAATATTAAAAAATAAAAACTTTACAAATGTTTTAATTAATTTAAACATTTTCCAATTTTTCGTTAATTTTTGTTTCTAATTTTTCAATCGATTAATGAAAAAATGCATTTTATTCACAATTTTATTAGTTACAAATCGTCCATTAATACTATAGTTTTAAAATTAAGACTTTTCTTTTTTTAGTAGAAAACGTAAAAAAATGTATTTTACATTAAAATCGTTAATAAAAAAAACCTTTAATATCATGAGTGGCATTTTAGAAAATATGAATCTACTGATTTTTTTTACGAATTTTGATATGCATCACTAGCTGCTTTTTTCATGACCTAAAAAGTGTTCTATTGTTTGGACTAAATAAATAATTTTGAAAAATTATTGATTAATTAATTTTCTTACTTCTTCAGGAAAATCACGAGGTTTTAATGTTTAAATAAACCACATAAATTTAAATTTAGTTAAAATAAATATGTATTTGATATAATTTGCTAATTAAAATCAGGGTGAATCTAAAATAAATATACAGAATAGTATTGAATATACTAATTTTATGTTATCTCTAGTATAGGCATCTTAAGTCAATTCTTTTATCCAAGTCTTGTTTTTTTTTAAATAAATTTTATACAAAATAAGTTTAAACTTATTTCAAAATAACTGGTGAAAGTAATATTTTTATTTCGAAAAATAAATTATTTGACATTTAGTTTATTTTATTTATTCTATAATCAATTTTGATTACAGTATTAACAATACAATCATATTATTATATATAATTTTATTGTTTTATATTATATTATTATATATAATATATTTATGATTACTTATGAATATTTAATTTTATTTTGTATATTTCGTAATGTTTTTTATGCGACAAATCTTTATTATTTTTATTGAAAAATTGACACTTTTGTTTATAAGTATTTATAGACAATTGAACAAAAATTTACTTTATAAATAATATTATAAAATTTATTGTTTCTCTTTCTCTGTTTATTTTGACTAAAGTTACAACGGTAAATTTTGTTAATTTATTATTGTTTGGTCGTACGACACAAGCCTTTGGCAAGTCTGAATCGGAAAAGATTAGGAATTTCCAAGGGCTTGTGGGGGAGTATTTTGACCGGTACACTTGCTCATCGGGTTTTTCCACACCTTAAATTTAATGTACATTTCCCCCCACTTTGCAGGCTAAAATCCATTTAGCATACCTGATATCTAAAGATATAAATAGAACACTTGTTTCAATTATTAGCCAGAAAGAAACTCAGACACACAGGAACACATGAGACACATTCATTTTTCAAATCAAGCCTACAATTTTTGTAATTTACTCTGTCAAGCAATTGTTAATTTTGTGTGTATTTGTTTGTATATAATATATTTATCTAATTTAACCGACATTCACTAACTTTAGTTGTTAATTGAATCATTCCCTGATCCATTAAAGTAAACTAAAAAATAATGAGAATCGCAGTTAATTTTGCGTTTTGATATAAGGGAGAAATAAAAGATAATCAAAATTCTTCCAAGTTCTAAACATGGTCCTTCGAGCCGGATCAGGGCCTATACAAATAAACGAAACTACGGCGACATAAGTGAATAAAGTGAGTGCGAACATATACAAGAACAACTACATATTAAATAAAAAAATCAAGACAAAAATGACAAATATGCTTGCTATAAGACAAGAGGCACCAAGGGAGAGCAGCCGTAGCGGACGTCGAATCTTCGAAGTAGCCCCACGGACACCATCTCTTAGAAGCATCCGTGGCGTACACCGAATATTTGCAGCAGCCGCACGTGTATATTAATTTTAAACATACCAAAAACCCATAATGACATCGAGGAAATAAGCATCGAAGTAGTTGCCAATAATCATCGACAACACACAACACATCGAACTTTGTAATTTAGTCATTCTCCAAAAATAATTCTTTCAACTCTGTCCCCATCTAAATTGACTTTATCTCGTCAATAAAAAAAAATTTTTGCATTTATACAAAAATGGCAGAACTAGTATTAAAAGATGCGATAAGAATGCGTGCAACAATTAAGGGTAGTCTTACGTGATTAACAAAGTATTTTTTGACTAACGCAGAGATCGAAAAACTTGGTACCGAGTCACGAAAAATGAAATTAGAAGATTATATGACGCAATTTAATAAAATACAATTTGAAATAGAGGGTTTAGAAAACAGTGAGGAATTCGCAATAGCACATGAAGACGAAAGGATTAACTTTGAGGAGCATTATTTTACGTGCGCGCAATTAATTAGCGAAAAAGAAAAAAAGGATGTAGCTCCCTTATAGCCTAATAATAAAAATCAAATTGAAATTACAAGAGAGTTATCTACTTTAAATGTTCAGATCACTAATTCATTATTGCCAAAAATGGAAATTCAACCATTTGACGGAAATCCGATGTAATGGAGAGTATTTCAAAATGCATTTACGTCCGTAGTTCATAACGAAAAGTCAATTCTAGGATCACATAAATTTTATTTATTAAAATCGCTTTTTAAGGGAAATATATTGTCAATATTGGATTCCTTGGACGGATTTGATGAAGATTACGAGGTAGCGTGGAACTTGCTAAGGGATAGATGCAAAAAACCACGTCCAATTATTTATGCTCACATACAAGCGATAATTGAATTGCCTGCAATCTCAAAGGAATCACCCAATAAGTTGAGATTATTACGCGAAAATGCCCAAAAACATATAAACTCACTTAAATTATTAAACGAATCAACTGACTCGTGGAACTCAATGCTAACATTTCTCATAATACAAAAAGTTAATCGGAATACGGGTTGTGCATGGGAGCGAACGTTAGAAGACAAAGATATGCCTACCTTTAATCAATTAATGCAATTCATTGCAAAACACGAGCGCGGAGATGACATTGAATATAATAATAATCATCAAGCAAAATTTAACGCATCCAAGGGCTAAAACCGTGTTCAAAAATTTCTTGGAACGAACAAGCAAAATACGTGCAGTGTTTGCAAGGAAAATTATAATTTATTTACATGTGATGAATTTTTAAAAATGGCTCCTCGTGAACCATTCAATCTAGCGCGTAAAAATGAACTTTGTATCAATTGCCTACACGATAATCATGCAACAAATAAATGCCGTGCATCAGGATGCAAGAAATACACCAAAAACATAACACACTCCTGCATTTTAACTCTTCAAATCAAATAACAAAAAATGCGAAATCAGGCTCAATTAATGTAGCCGAAACAGTAGAAAATAGTGCATTGGGAGTGGAGGAAACAAAGCAGTACATACAGTCACGTATAATTCCGAAATCTTATTAGGCACAGCAAAAATAAAAATCCTAGACCAGCATAATAACGAACATAGTTGCCGAGTTCTTTTAGATTCGGGTGTACAATGTAACTTCATAACAACAAGAATCGCTAATAAATTAAATCTAGAAAAAGAAAAAATCGATTTGCCATTTTCGGGTTTAGCAGAATTAACTACTCGAGCAAATTATAAAATAAACGCAACCATGAAATCGACGGATAAAAAATTCAAATCATCTATTGAATGCTTAGCGCTACCAAATATCACAGGAAGATTGCTATCACAATCGATTAATAAAAGGGAATTGTGGATCCTAAAAAATATTCGTCTTGCCGATTCCGAATTCGACAAGTCCACTGAAATCGACATGTTAATAGGTTCTAGCTTATTTTACAAATTATTATGTAACGGACAGATTAATGTTAAAAAACAGCACGATATTATATTGCAAAAAACGTTGTTAGGTTGGATTGTTACCGGAGAAATTAACGGCAACCAACCTACGTCGATAAAATGTCATTTAGTTAGAAATCTTGAGGCCAACTGCAACAATTTTGGGAAATAGAAAATGTATCGCATTCAAAATATTTATCACCCGAACAAATAAAATGTGAGACTTTTTATAATGACACTACAAAACGAAACAGCGACGGACGTTTTATCAATAAACTATCTTTTAATGAAAAGAAAATTAGCCTTCGTGAATCGTATAATCAAGCAATAAGACGGTATGAAATGTTAGAAAAACGTTTAAATAATGATAAAAAATTAAAAAATGAGTATAATTCGTTTTTAAGGGAATATCGCGATGCAAGTCAGATGATTTTTTAGATAAGGTAAATCGCGGATATTACATTCCATACCATGCAGTAATAAAAAATCAAAATAAAACCAACTAATATTTATACCGACAACGCGACGAATTTTGTGGGTGTAAAAAATGAGTTGCAGAAAATTCAAACTTTTCTTATTAAATAATGATAATATAACAAAGGCACTGGTAAACGAAGAAATATCGTGGCATTTTTCACCATCTCAATCTCCACATTTCGGGGGCTTATGGGAGGCTGTGGTCAAATCCTTTAAAAAACACTTATATCATGTTATGCGTAATGTATTCTTCACGTACGAGCAATTAAATACGTACATTATTGAAATAGAGTCAATACTAAATTCCCGTCCTCTTATCCCAATATCAAATGATCCAAATGATTTTACTGCCTTAACTCCTGCTCATTTCCTTATTGGAGAATGTTTAACCGGGATAACTGACTATGATTACACTAAAACCATTACAAACTATCAAACTAGCAGCATATTTAAAAAATAAAACAAGACTTTTGCAAATGCTGGCATTTAGAATATCTTAATAAACTTTGCGTTCGAAAGAAGTGGCATAAAAATGATTCAACACCAATAACAGTCGGCACACTGGTAATCATACAGGAAGACAACATGCCTCCACGACATTAGGTATACAACCAGGAGCAGATAAAATAGTTCAAGTAGCCCTTGTAAAGACAGCAGATGGAGTATACAAAAGAAGTATAACAGGACTTTCATCTCTTCCTATTGAAGCTGAGAAATCATAAAAATTATTATCATAACATTCACATCAATTCATTTAATATAATCAATAAAATACTAATCACTATAAGATAAAATGAATAAATATTAATTAAATGTAAATTTATGAAAATTAACATATAAATCTTCACAATACCAGCAATGTAATATACCATAATATTTCACAAAAAAACCCATTGTACATTTAGAATAAGAGCATTTATTGAACGTATAGTCGTTCAAGGTGGGGAGAATGTTTGGTCGTACGACACAAGCCTTTGGCAAGTCTGAATAGGAAAGGATTAGGAATTTCCAAGGGCTTGTGGGGGAGTATTTTGACCGGTACACTTGCTCATCGGGTTTTTCCACACCTTAAATTTAATGTACATTTCCCCCCACTTTGCAGGCTAAAATCCATTTAAAATACCTAATATCTAAAGATATAAATAGAACACGTGTTTCAATTATTAGTCAGAAAGAAACTCAGACACAGAAATACACGAGATACATTCATTTTTCAAATCAAGCCTACAATTTTTGTAATTTACTCTGTATATAATATATGTATCTAATTTAACCGACATTCACTAACTTGTCTACTAAATAAACTAACACTAGTTGTCAATTAAATCATTCCCTGATCCATTATAGTAAACTAAAAAATAATCAGAACCGCAATTAATTTAGTGCTCTGATACAAGGGAGAAATAAAAGATAATCAAAATTCTTCCAAGTTCTAAACAATTATGAAGTTTCGTATTATGTCTATTAAGTATATTATTAATATGTATATATGTACATGTATATATATAAATTTAGAGTTTTCGAAGAGGAAAAAAGATTGGAAGAGGAACGTAAATCTTTTTTAAAAATATTATGTGAAAAATGATTCGAGCTATGGTAACATTCTTACATTGTTTTCGAAAATTTATATTTAGGTTTTAAAATAATATTTATAAATGATTATTATATTAAAAAAGTAATTTATTTTAAGATTTATTAATAACATTCATTTTAGCGTATGACTTTAAAATTAATTAATTAAATAGTAAATATTCTTAACCGTTAACTTGAAACTTTCAAGTATTTCATGAAGTATATAACTGGAAAAGATTTTATAGATATTTTATAGAACAAGCAATAGAGCACTTTTTAGGATATGAAAGAAGTAGCTAGTGATACATATCAAAATTCGTAAAAAAATTCGTAGATTCTTATTTTCTAAAATGACGCTGATGATATTCGTTTTTTTTATCAATAATTTTAACGAAAAAATGTATTTTTTTAAAGTTTTTTTGTTATAAAATAGAAAGTTGTAATTTCAACACTATAGTGTTAATGGAAGATTTTTAGTTAATAAAATTATTAAAGAGAGTTTTCATAATCAAAATTCAGCGTGGATTGAAGTTGTTTAAGGTAATTTTTGTCGGAGAAAATATTACGTAATTGAAATAGTTCGTAGGACGGGTACATCCTTCGGTCTACCTATGTGCAATGGCGTCGGCTATTTGCCTCGTTGTACACATAATGGATTGTATTATGCGCTAACATTGCCTACATACAAAATTAAAATAAAAGCAGGCGATACGGTTCATGAGTCGGCGAGATTGCGATGGAACGAAGGAAGCCGCGCGGAAACGAAAAGAGAAATCAGCAGACACCGAGAGATATCCAAAGGAAACTCTGCAGGTTAAATATTTGTTTATTTCGGCGTTGATTTACTCTCATAATTTCCGAGACTGAAAATTATAAGAGGCTTTTATTGTGTATTTAATAGATCCGTCCCATTATTAGATCATACTACGGGCAATACCATATTCTTATATAAATTAGAAAAAAGAAAAGCCAGAAAATTAATTTTTTGTTATTTTTAATAAATAATTTGAGCAGATGAGTTAATTGCTTCATTCAACTAAAATTGATCCTTTTCTGTCTTAAACTGTTACAAGTCATCTTCATTATAATTTCATACACTAATTATGAATTCTATCATTGAATTTAAAATTTAAATTGAATTTAAAAAAATTCATTTACTAAGAAAAAAGATATGACAATATTATAAATAATTTTTTATCTATTTTTTTTTATACTATACTTTGATACTATTATTTTAATAGAATTATTTGTATTAAATTTAGGATTTTATATTGATTAAAAATATATTATAAATTAATTGTTTATATCTTTATATTGTTTATAGAAATTATTTACATTTTTATTAATAATTCGTTATTTAAATAGCTTTGTAACTTTAATATTATAAAAATATTAAACTACCATTAAAACCCTGTATCTTATAAAAAAAGTTATTATTCAACTTCTTTTTATAAAAAAAATGGATTGTAAATAAAAAATTGAATTATTTCGAAAAAGGTAAAAAAGGAATGTAATAATATAAATGAGATATATTTAGTAAGACGCAGAATGGAGTAGATGAAAACAAAATGGAATTATGCTTTAGTTACAGATGATAGATTCAAATAAAATATACAAAGTAAAAAAATCATAAATTTTAGTAACATTATTTATCGTAATATGGATATGTCTACTATGATTAATAATGTATTAACTATAAAATGAAATTATTGAGTTACCCATATAATTATCTAGGATCTTCATCGATTCAACAATTTACTTCATTAATTTAACGCTAGCGCAAATATATATATATTGTTTTCAAAGGAAGATCGGAAGAGCTGGATAATTTCGTAGGGTTTTAAATAAAATCGCGGTGTTTTTCTTTTAATACTTTAATTTTTTCACGCTAGTTATAATTTTTCGGTTAGGAAACGGAGTAGATTATAAACGATGTTTGAAAACGTCTGATCACACGTCCAAACAGTGAGTGAGCATCCTTGGTCATTTTATCTGGCCGCTCGCGTCATTCCTCCACGGATTTACTATACATGTTTTTATCTTTGTGCGTGTGGGTGTTTTCCCATTATAAATTTTACAATCCTGGGGAAACAATATACATCTGGTGACCTGATGTGTTGCTGGGGTGGTATGCGTTTTGCCACCTTCGGTCGTTGTCGTCTATCACGTACTTTTCGTCTAGGATCGCTGATTGGATTTTTGATGCTCCAATCGGATCATTATCTATGCATGGGTATGAGGGCAGTGATGCTGAACATTACTATTAGTGGAGGCCGACAAGGGCGGGAGGAAGGAGGAATATCTTAGGAACTGGGTTTTCGACAAGTAGCTTCCTATCGCGCGCCCTCATTTTGGGATTTTCTGCTTCCGTTTTCCTGCCGACCCTAATTTATACCAGCCGTCGCATTGCAGATTATACCGGATTCCGGCATTTTTCACGCTGATAGGGCCGGCTCGTGCATTGTAGGGGCCACCGCAAAGCGCTTTTTACTTGGACGGACGTATTTTACAACATATATATTGAGTACTTAGTGTGGTTGTTAGTATTTACTAACAACACTCAACGATCGCAGAGATTTTTATATTGCAGTTTGAGTTATGAGCAGGAGCAAGAAATAAAAAACGTTGGACCAGGTTCATATAAAAAATGGAGCTGTAGATTAGTATAAAGCTTGAATAATATAAGGTTTCTTCTTTTTTTTATAAAGTTCTAAGTTAATTTACACTTTTTTGAATTGTTAAATCAGTAAATAATTGAAAATATAAACAAATAAAGTTAAATGTTAATCACGAAAAGATTTCTGCATTTCTAATATCTATTCAAAATTAATTTTAAAAAAATCTTATCTTGATATTTTTATTGTATAGATGTGTTTGAAAATCTTCGTATCCAGCAGTTTTAATAAAACAAATATTCATAGATGATATTATAATACATTAGATAAAAATAAAGTATTCTTAAAATAGAATACTGAAGCACCAGAGTTTCAAATTTCATAAAAGTAATAATTTATAATTCGTCAAAATTGTACAATATAATATTGTTTATAAAATTATAATATTGTTTATGAAAGATATCTGACCCGATGAATAATAAATTATCATTTTTATGAAGGTTACAGTTTTGGTGCTTATATATTCTATTTTAATATTTTATTTTTATGGAATGTACTATAATTTCATCCGTAAATATTTATTTGATTAAAACTATTTAATCTGAATACATCTATAAAAGGAAAATATGAAGATATAATTTTTTCTTATATTAATGATGTTGAATTAAATTAGGACGGCTGTTTGAATTTTCAAAGAAATACTTTAATATGGTATTTTTTAATATTTTAATTTTAGTGCTTCTATTATAATTGACGAGGTACACAAAGCCGAGGGGTTTTCTAAACAAACGTATCGACTCATCAGAAGACCATCTGAAAAGTAATGTCGCGCCCTTGAAGAAATTTTTCTCCCAGATCGCCTCCTTGGGTTTACTTTACATGTGTTATTTTTATTATATGTAAGGGTGTTTCCCCTAACGCTTTTTTTCTTTTTAATTTTTTTTTTTTATTTTTTTTTGACGGTGGAGAAGCACTACATATCTGGCAGCCAGATATCTTGCGTTGTAATGAAACGCGTTTGACAGTTTCCGCTTTTGTTGGTCATCACGTATATTGCTTGGCCGAGGCTCGCTAATTTGTGGCAAAATTCCCAAAACGTTTTAATTGTACACGGGTAGGAGGGTTGCGATGCAAACAGCGCAGAGGTCGACGTGGAAGGGAGAGCGAAGGGATAGTTGTTAGTTAGGATTTTTGACAGGTAATAATTTTCTAACATACGCCCTAATGAATTTTTGTCCATCCATTTTCCTGCCAACTCTCTTTTTTCTCAGTCCGTCGATTTTGCGGTTCGCACCGATTTCTCTGTGTTTTTCGTATTGGTGGGGTCGAATCGTGAATCTCGGGCGTCCCCGTAAAGTGTTTTTCCGGGCGCACGCATTCTCAATATCGGTTTATAACAATTAATCTTGAATAATTATTGAAATAAAGTAGAAATAATATTATAAAATGTGTAGCTGTATTAGTGGAATGTGTAGTAATTAGTCGAAATTAATATCACTCTTTAGTACATTTCTCAAAATATTTGGAAATAAATAATTGGTTTAGATTTTGTTCTCTTTTTCTCTCTACTCATGCACATGATAAAAGATTGTGAATTGCTTAGAGACTAAACACCAATAAATCCTTGAAAATGAGACCTCAAGTTCTATTTACTAAATCATCGATCTCATATATTAATAGAAGTAAGTCTTGTTGAGACATACTTCTATTAATCTTAACTGAGTATTTTCTTTAAGTACAATCATTTTGAGAAAAATCTCTTAATTGTTTCGGCTCGATTTAAATGCTCTGATTTTTAAAGAATTTGTGTACCAGATTTCGAATTCTCATTATTATCTTATTCCAGAGTTTTTTCAAAATTATCTTGCTTGAGTAAAATATTCTATTGATTTAGTAAGTATTCTTGTAACTTACTACTTGAATAAAATCTGTACCTTTTTGAATAATTCTTGATATCTTGTCTTCAAACTTTTTTATAATAGCAGATAAAAGATATGTTTCAATTAATAATATTATTAAAATTCTTTAGTTTTAATTTGATCATTTTTGCGTTGGATTTAATTTCAAATACTTATTTTAGTTATTTTGAATTTTGGTTAAATCTTAAGGATACGCTAGTGAATTCACTTTGACAACTTGATTATATATTGCTGACTGTATGTCTCATCTCTTTAACATTCTTCTTCTCGTTTCTCCAGATCTCCTAGAGAAAAGTTTTTAATACTTTTTGTTGTTTTTATTGTAGTTCTGGTGTCTTTTGAGTGCCAATAGGCGTACCATCGGTCGTGAACAGACTAATGCTAGTATATCACTTTATGAGATCATTGTCTATTTACAGAGGAGACTTTTTTCAAAGTTTTTTTTTATGCTTGACATGTTTCTAACTAATTTTTTGAGTATATTCAATGATAGCAGTTTGTTTTAACATATTAAAAAAAATTTAGTTTTTTTTTTATTGTATTTGAAAAAAAATTTACCAAAATTAAAATTTCTCATTATTTTAAATTAAGCCAGTATAATCGTTCCAGTTATAATTTTGTATTTAATATCAATACTTAAAAATTACCTGTGTAATGCATTTTTTAAAATTAGTTTTCAGTTTTTATATATTTTATTATGGTAATGTTATAAATATTGAAAATAGTTATGACATGATACCTAAGATGGATAAATGAAATTAAAATAAGTGTAATGTTTTTTTTACATATAATTTTTAATACGTGATATTTAAAGTTATTATTCACCATAACTTGTTATAATTGTAACGAATAGTAAATTTATTTTATAATGTATTGCCATCACTATTAAACTAATTGTGTTGAATTATACTCGATATGGTTTGATTATTAGATTGGTTTAGTTAACTTGTTTCTAGGGAATAATCAATATGAAACCGATAGCTTACTTATATTAAATATTAAAAGGAATTACTTTTAATATCTATAATATTGTTAGAATTAATAATTGACATGTATGATTGATTTATTCTATAATCAATTAGTTTTTGTGGAATATAACAAATTCACAAGAAATATATTCAAATTCTGATTGATAAAGTTATTTAAGACTCTTTGATATTACTGTCGTGTTAGTCGGTTTCATGTCACAAGCAGCTTTCGTGAGTCTTAAGTCTGGATGTGAGATATTCAGAAATTTCCATTCAATTATACAAATGTATTGATTAATATATAGTATTATTTTTTTTAAATATATATATATGAATATTAAAAGTAAATAATTTAATACGTTAAAAAGTATAGAAAATGTAAATTAAAATTCATTGTAAGATAATGCAATTTTACTTATATTTTTATCAACTGTAATAATATATGTATAATTTTAATTCGTTAACCATTTAAAATTTTAAATTTGAAAGCAATTCAATCTATAAATAATAGTTTTATAATGATATTAATAAAAAGTAAGATTATTAATAATGAAGGCGTTAGTAAATAATATTAAATATTTTAGTCTCAATAGCAAAAGTTTGAATTGTAACAACAGTACATGCATGGTTTTTCCATAAAGTATCGAGTTGTTTTTTCTTTTTTTTTTTTAAGTCACTATTTATCGTAGCGATGTCGGAGAGGTCTAAAAATATGGGAGGGAGTATTTTCTATTTGCCTTCGCCCCTTTTTTTTAAAAATGTTTTTAGATAATTAGAAGTGGCACAATTTGTATTCGTGCGAAGGATGTTTTTTAGTCTTGTGACATGGCGCGATTGATCGATTAATGATGAAATTTTAGTCGGTTTACGGCTCGCTAAAAACACCGTAGAGATTTTTTAATTTTAAAAAAGGTTTTTAAGGGTAATTATATGCATGCGTTGATAAATTCAATATCATCGATTACCCTGCTCCTTAAATAATGGTTTGAATGCAAAATTTTATGCACACATTGGATGTTAAAATTGATTCGGATTGTTTTTAAGTGATAAGAACTGGAATAATCGGTAATTTTCTTGAAAGCTTTATGTGATTTTTCTAATTCCAATTTATACGTAATTTTATCCTTAAAGACTTTATTTAATATTTAAAAGTCTTTACAGTATTTAATAATTCAGAAACAAATTTTTACCGTGTAAATCTGTTCCAACAGTCATTCATTGCGCTGTGTCACAAAATGGAAATCATCCATTCTCTGAAGAAAAATCCTGCCAATTTTAATTACTGAAAAAACAAAGTAAAAGGACAAATATAAAAAATTTCTCTCTATATTTTAAGAACTCTCCCCAAATCGCTATGACCAATAATAAGTTTCAAAAAAAATTGATACTTTATGGACAGACCATGTATAATAAATTTTTTATTAAGATTTAAATCCATAATTATAAATCAGTATATTTTTTGTTATTGATGTATTGTAGAGTTTTATATCGTTTCTGTACCGATTTATGTTTTTACAGGCCTTTATTAAATTTATTTATTAATTGTATTTGCTTATCCTAGTGATTTTTTAGTGTTAGGATTCTTTATTTTACTATGTTAAGCCTTTTTAATCTATATAAATATTTTATTTTTCCAATAGAATAATTATTTATCATATTTAAAAAAAATATTATTATTTTAATGAATAATTAGATTATATATTGTATTATAAATTTTTACAGAACAATTGTATATATAAGCATAAATTTTTTTAATGCATGTATCAAATATATTTGGATTAATTTCATTAAAAAATATTTTAAAAATGGTATTTTCATTCAAATTTATTTATAAAACTTTAAAAATAATATTTAAATACATTTAGTTTATAATTTAGAAGCACGACATTATTACGTACATATTTAGATTTTTAGCAAGGCTATGATTATCAGAAAGTGGTCATACTTACTGAGATAATGTCTTTTTTTTATTAATCCATTGATGAAATGTAAGCAGACTTTGACAATATGTCATCAACTATTTACGAGTGAAAATGGGTTACGTAAACTACAATAGGCATAACGAGAGCCTAAAAGATCATTTCGTCAGGTCTTATTCTGGATAAGAAGCATGAGAATTTTAAAATCATTTTTTGATAGTCGTTATAGCTCCATAAATATAGTAATCTCTAGAAGATTACATGTGGTATTTTATGATCCATGCATGTTATTAAATAAAATTATGTAGCAGTTCATGGAAGCTATTACATCTAAGTTGGTTGTCGGATGATGCTGAAATTTTGTATGTAAAAAGTTTTGGTTCTAAATTGCCTAAGCTTTGGAGTATATTCGAGAGAATTACCAGTAAACCCTAATACATCAATGTTAATTCTTTATATTTAATTGTCATTGGGTTTACTAATTTCGATCAGATTACTATAAAATGTGTAAGCATTTGAAAATATTTTTATTGAATAAATATAGGGTATTAATATTCTTTAATTAACGTTAAACATACTAGTTTGATTTCTTCGTGAATTAATATATTAAAGATAAGACTTATATTTGCTTATGTTTACTTGAATTTTATATTATTAAAAAAAAAAATAAATAAAAAATTATCGTAATATTTTTATAACAATCAAAAGTTTTATTCATAAATAGACTTCGATTTAGATAGTAAATATTGTTTACTTGAATTGTTGAAGAGGTCCTTTTTATAGTATATTTACAATGTCATTTTTAAAAACTTTCTTCCGATATTATAATAGAATAAACAAATAAAAATTAAAAAATTTAATATTATTGTATAACGAAAAATTTTTTTGTATTACATTTATTATATGTGTTGTTATGGTTATAGTGAGTTAATGTCGTTTATGATGATACTTTAAAAATATATTATCTTTATTAGTTATACTATATCATACATGGTTTTATAGTCTCTTAATATTTTCTTGAATATTTTATAGTCCCTAGTGATTCTTTGACATGCAGTGATATAAATATATATGATTTTTATTGAATTTAGTTTAACTGATTACTATTTGTTTTTCCAGACATTTTAAGTGATTTTTTACAAACTATTCTTTGGGTATTATCTATGAACTTATTGAAAATAATTTTAAGATAAAATATCACATATTAACCGTAAATTCTTTCCATTACAATTTTTAAATAACTATATAAAGTAATATGGTAATCATTGTAAAATTATTTGAAAATTAAAACATTTACAAAAAAGCTCTTGTTTGAATTTTATAAATTTGAAATGTTTTCACTTATTAAATTTAGTTTCGGAGTTAGAATTAAAAAATTGGATGATGAAATATGATAAAATAAGTATAAGGTTGGATGGATCTTATGTATTTATAATTCTAACAAAAAGTAAGAAATAATTGTAATTATAAAAATTATGATTGTTCTTAATTGGCAATGGTTTTAAATGTATTTTAATATATTATGAAGCATTATAAATAGAAGAGAAAAATTATAAGGTTCAAAGTATTTAAAGTTTTTAAGTATAACTTCTACCCCACCAGATAATAAATTTATTCGTGAATGATATATAAAATTTCAAAATCTGCGATACCTTAGAAGTTGAAATTAGTCCAAATCGAGGAAAATTAAAAAAACGAATGACTTCTTTTAAAGTTCCTCTTCGCTTTCTAATAATTGTTTTCTCCCTTTTGAGCCATACAACATTTCTTAAGTTTTGTTATTCGTTGCGTGAAATATAAACTTTAAAATAATTTAATATTACAAAAAATATCAATATACGTATTATTTACTAATCATGGCCAACGTAAAAACCCTTCCTCTGGTATCGAACGGAAAAAGCCAAGCACATGTATAAACTAATATTGTATATTCATCCCTGTAAGAATCTATTTATTTTCTAGTATATGCGATTCTTTACACGAAAAAAAATTAATCTGTGTCCTAAACGTTAGGACTGACACGCTTTACCAAACTCTCAAATTTTCTTCATTTATCTTTCCGAAGATTACGTGTTCACAATTATGTTATCTCATGTTGATACGGAACGTTTTTAGACCGAGCCAATATTTTGAATAGTTCAACGTTCCTGCATATTGGTTTTCCACGAAGAAAAATTCCATGTGGACCAGGTCAGATTAATAATATTAAACAAAATCCAATAGAAAGATCAAATAGTATAAATCTATTGTAAGAAGTTTATAAGCAATAATTTAACGCGCAATCATTTTAATATACAAACATTTTAGTACACAAAGTGTTTTAATTTTAATTTATACGATAGTAACAGCGATAACAGCTGAGAGCGAGGAAAGGGAGTAGTAAAGTTTTGAGTAAAGCCAATCCTATTCAGAAGAAACAAATGGGATGCATGCTTGAGAGGACAGTGTAGCTATTGACTCGAGTTCCTCTAGAAATCTTTAAGAGTTTTCATTTGTTCTGCCTCTTTTTATCACGTTTAAAACACTTTTTCTCCATGTTCTCGTTCTCTGCCTTGGCAAAATCCTTGTTCAAATAATATCCGCGCGCGTACATCTTATGCAAGTGCGTGGAGTGGAAGGGCTCGAAATGAAAAAAGAATGAGAAGGAAATGAAAAAAGCCAAGGGAGAAAGCGAGGAGCAAACAGGAAGAAGACGCGCTTCCTTGGCTTTTTCAAGATAAATAAGGAAATGGAAAGTATCGATATATTTCCGCGCGCGTTTCCTTGTTCGGGTTTTTTACTTTGTCTCTTCTATTTTGCGTCGATGACTGAGAGAAAAAGCTTTTTTGGGATATGAGTTAACTTCGGCGTTTTTTTAATATATTCTATAGAAATTCTTTCAACTCCTGGTCAACTTTTTAAATTAAATAGGACAACTCGGACCAAGTATTCAGATATAAGCAGGTGTTTAAATCAGAATTTTGTTCAAAATACTTTAAAGTAGATATACAAGCAAGGAATAATGTTTTAGAATTATGCAAATTATATTACAACGGTTAACCTACATTTTTTGTATTATTCTCTAAACAAACTTATAAACTGTTTACTTCAAGTATAGTCAATAATGTAAAATAGTAAAATTGTCTGTTGTCTTCATTTAGAGTTAAAAAAAAAGAGAGTAATGATTAAACGCAAGAGAGTTTTGGCTTATTATTTCAATTTTATTTTATTTAATTTATTTTTAATTAAGCCTTGTACAATTGAACATATACTTCTTGGGACCAAAAAAGTGAATTAAGTAATTAAGTTTTATAAGATTATATAAAGTTAAAAAAAAAATGAAATTTTTATTTTAATTTCCTTAGGTATAATATTTAAATCATTTCCACCGCTAGATTTTAAATACCTGTTTAAAATTTTTTTTTTAGTCGTCAATGCTTCATTAAAGAAAAAGATAAAAATCTTTTTTTTGAATACTTTTCTTTTTTTGTGTATTTACTTAAATATATATTTCTTAACATTAAGTCACAGTAAGTTAATGTATAGAAATTTATCAAATCCAGTTTATAATGCATAATTGTAATGTTAAGTTGTATGTTAAATGTAATGGATATTTTAAATAGTTTAACTGAAAAAATTATTTGTTTTATGAAATATCGAATCTAGCTTTAGTACATTTTTTAACTTGAAAATGGATTTAATATGATAACAGATATTTGTTATTATTTTATTTTTTTTTTTTAAGGAAAGAAAATGTTTTTTTGGGACTTCTTTGAGTAGTCGCGCCGTCGAAGATCGTTTACAAGGTCTGAGGGTAGGAAATTTTGGATTGATGCGGGACTTTGCGTTCAGCAAAACTTTGTGAAAAGCGGACGTCGGTTCACGTGATATTTTTTTTTATTGCGTTTTGGGCATCGTCGCGCTTATATCTTTGCAATGACCTCATGCATTTTGCGGATATAACAAATTTTTTTTTTTTTTTTTATTACAGTCTCCAGCCTTTCGGCCCGGGAGCGGACTTTGTACATAGATTCTTATTAATTATATACATCGCTTTGTGCTTATGTTACATATTTACATTTAACTTTTCTACGCTTTCTACACCGATTGTATTAGGTTCTATTTATCCTATATAATTATTATCCTATATATTTATAATTATTTCTAATTTATAATTTGTACTCTTCAGTCTTCTCGTTATCTTTCTTCATGTTTTCACTTCTAATTTCTTGATTGTTTCCTTTCTTTCTCTTTATTATTATTTTTGCGATCTTCCTTATTCGGATATAACAAATTGTAAGCGGCACAATTTAACTCGGTTCCTCATTAGTGCAGACAGGTGTTTGTGCGGAAATCCTGTACAGGTAACTAGTCGCTAACAGTAAGATTATTTTATAATTACGAACTGCCGTCGTACAGAGTGAGAAGACGTCTGAGGCGGTGGTGGCCCGCATCACCTTAATTCATCGCTGGAGGCAATAGAACACGGCTTTCCTTGTCGATGTGGCCTGATCGGAGACAACGCATGAAATATCCGCGAGGAACTACCGGGCGGATGGCTTTTCCTCATACAAGGGGATTCCTATGCCTATTTAGTACATTACGGTATGAAATAAAGAAATCAAAGGTATAGCGGAATATTAAGTAAGGTATTTTTTGCGACAACATGCATTAGATCTCCTTCTTCTCATTCTCACTCCTTAAAAGAATAAACTTATTTTTTTATTAAAAGCCTGAAAAAAGTGCATACATCGTATCAACGTTGCAAAATTGATAAAAATTAAATTACAGTAGTATGAGTGTGTATAAAATGGTTGTAGAAAATTATACAAGGAAAAATGTATATAACAAAAATTAATTTATGCGGATAACGTATTTTAAAAAAATTCGGTTACGAAATAATAAATATTTAATAAGTGTTTTTACATTTATAATAGGTTCAAAATACAGCAAGGAAAAATAGTTTTTAGAACTGTTTTATAGATTATAATCGACTAATTACTGCTCTTTAAATTGATTTAAAACAGAAAAAGTATTCAACGTATAATAAATTCATGAGAAATAATAGAATTATTTAAATTATTTTCAATGTTTTCAAACAATAAATAATTTTTACTTAAAATTTTATATATTATTGGTTAATTTTTATTTAATATAACTTTTATTTATATAACTTTTTATATAAATAAAATTTTTATTTATATAACTTTTCAGATTAAAAATTTTCTATTTATTATTATATAAATTATGACCCACTTGAATTGGCATTTAGTACTTAATTTTGAATTTTAAATCTTAAGCGTATCATAAATTAAAATTATATTTCATCGTAAAGTGTGGTTGAAAAGGCATGTGTGTGTATGCTAATGACTTCACAATTAATGACAATATAAAAACTTATTAAGTTTTTTTTGCATAAAAATAGAAAAGTCTGTTATCAAATTATGAAAATGAAAAAAAAAAAATTATTTAAAAGTTTCTTTAAAAATACATTTTTAAGGTTGTATCATAATTTGCCAGAAATTTATTTGATTATTTAACACGAGTACATTTTTTTTATTGTTTTGATTCTTCTACTTTAAAGCTATAATTTTTGGTTTCATGAAAATTCAAATTAAATTCCTTGGCCAGCTTATTGAACTCTATTTAATTTTTTTAATCTGGGATACAGCAATTTTGGCAAAGCAAAGCTAAATACTTTATTCATCAAATAAAACTCATTTAAAAAGTCATGAAACTCGAGCATTAAGAATATCAGAAGTCGAGCCTGAAGCCTCAACTCTCCAATTTCAAACTCCATCTAATTACGAGGAAAGGAACAAAAATAAAGAAGAAAGAAGAAACGCGGAAAAACGAATCGGAAAAACGGGTATTAAAGCTCGTTTTACGCGCTCATGTAATTGAAGATAAGGGAAGACCGAGTAGGAACGAGTCTCGAGCTAACGTGTCCTTAAGGCCGATTTCAATTAAAATCTCGCGCAAATCCCGACAATGGAAGTCTCGCGAGAGGCGCGATTTCTCCGTCACCCCCGTTTCCTGGAAACGCGGAAAGACGGAAAACTCGAGTTCCCAGCCACGAGGAGAAAGACGTGCCATGGCGCGCAATCAAGCGAAACCCCAGGTTTTTCGCTGAATTGAGCCTCGGCGTCTGATCGAGACCCGCAATACGTGCGCACACGCATCCCGAAGAGCAGATGCCATTGTCGCCCGACCCTCTAGGATTCGAATTCAGATTCGAATTGAAGAATAATGGCGAAACTGTATGGAGTTGGATTTCTATTCACTCAGTCGTCCTCCACTTTCTTTACTTACCCCCGTCCTCGCTCTTTACACCTCTATAAAATGAAAATTTCCGACGGATATTTCCTATTTTTGCGTGCACTTGGGAAATTTGAGTTCTCCTGATGGGTATGTATTCACAGAGAATGGCAACTTGACCAGCTTGTCCATTTATTGTTAATGATATTATCTTTCATTCCTATTCACTCCTTGAAAATAATACGAATGTAATATGTGAATTTGAATTTTAATGCCTAAACTACACATGGTATAACCGTTTGAAAGAAGCAGATTTTTTGCTTTTTCATCATGTCATTCGTTCCTTTTCTGTTAATTTGCTTTTTCCATCGACTTTTTTCCTATGGATTTTAAAAAAGCGTTTTTTCCGTTTCATCTGTTTTACTGATTTTTGTTTCTTCATTTCAGTATCTCGGAATATTCAAAGTTTTTCGTCTATATTTTTTTACTGACTCGAAACAATTGACATTTCATAAAAATGACTTGATTTTTATATAAAAACTATTCTGGACAAGATTTTTAATACAATTCATGCTTTTAAATTAATTTTATTTAAAGACATAGACATAATAATTCAGTTATTTTAATGAACTTTTAAATAGAATATTTCGATTAAAAAAATACCAAACGTTTTTTTTGGTCTATAAACTCTTTTATTTAATAATAATTAAATATTATTAATTTGATTTCGTAGATGAATAATATAATTTACTGATGTATCAATTCAACTATTTATAAATGAAATCCTTTAATTTTATTTTTAATTGAATATATTAAATTATTTTTGGAGGTTTTTATTAAGCATAAAAAATAAATTATAAAAATTTTTAAAATAATGTATATAAAGTGATATAAATTTACTGGTTAATCTATGAAAATGAAGTTAAATTACTTATCGAATAATTGCAAATGAAAGATTTTGTAAACTAGTTTTTGTCTAACACATTAATTAAATATATTTTCAATTTAAAGATTTAAATTTTCCGGAGTTTATTTTATTGTAAAAGTTGTAATAATTAGCGAACGGTTATTGTTAATTCATTACTAAGAATAATTATAAATTTATGTGTGGCATTTATATAGTCTAATGAGAGTATAAAAAATGGAACATCAAAAACATTATAGAAATTAAAATTTTATATCAATTTATTATATAAAAGATATAATGTTTGCAAATATTTTTAACGGATGTATATGTCATATAAGCTAGATTTTTGCTGAAGAGCATTGAAAGTTTAGCCGATTTTAATAATATTAATTTAGATGCAATTTATAGAGCCCTAATACTTTTAGAGGTGTTGATAAAAGAACAAGCAATAAATGGCAAATTTCAATAATATTACTAATATAAAAGACACGATCATTAAATTTTTTATGAAGTTTTCTGATTACACAGAAGTAATTTACTACTTATTGTAAGTTTTTCAATATTTGATATTTCAGCAATCTCGAAATGGCATTTACTTTTCATGACTTAAATTAGGTATATATAATAATAATTAGATAAATATATATAATATAATTTTGAAATTTTATTTAAGTTATACATGTATATCAGTTGAGTCGAAAGCTAAACTCGAATATTAAATTGAATTATTGTAAATAGGTTTAAATAGGTTAAAGTATTTACTTATTGTAAATACACTAAAACGAACTTAAAGAAAATTATTTTTGGTGAATTATATTATATTATTTGAATTATATATTTGAATTATATTATTTCAAAAGAATATGTGTTATATAGTAATGAAATGTTTAATAAGCGTAATCTTATAACTTAATAATTATATGATTTACAAGGGATTATTCACTCCTATTGTGACTCTAAATCATCTTAATTCAGTTGAAGTTTATTTCGTTATTTGACTGTTTCTCGATTATTTTAAAACAGACATGTTCATATTTTATTTCTTACAATATGGGTTATTTTAAAAAATTAAAAATCCTATTATACATCGTATTTGTGAATTTATTAATATATGATTAAGTCTTTTTTCGTTGTATCGTACTTGAATTTATTGAAAAGTAACGCCGTAAATTCGATTCGTTAATTCATATAATTCAGTTTCACGTTAGTCTAATATAAAAGTGTAAGATATCAGCCACCGGCATAAGTTGCGTACTTAGTTTTGATCGAGGCCAAAATTTATTTTCGCGTTCCTTTTAGCTTTCTCCTTGGATTCTCATATTTCAGTTTAAATGCCGAGTCCATCTACAAATATCCTTTGAGTTTACATTGTTCGAGCTTTGGACTTACAAACGAACAACAAAATCCCGGAGTAATTTTCATCAACACAGTCCATCTTCGCAAGTCATCCTCCGTTTTTCAGGCTTCTAATGCTTTTATTTTATTTCCTTAACGTCTCTCCGTTTCATTTGTCTATTCTTCGAGTGATATGCTCTCTCCGCTTTTAATTCTTTTTCTTTCGCTGTTTTCTTCCCGATCAAAAGAACTCTACTCCAATACGCGAGGAGTCCTGGGCTTATTGGTTTTACGCGCTCGGAGCTTTCAGTAATTTAGCTTGCGAGCCTTTGAAGTGCCCTTCAGCATTATTCCTCTTTCCTTCTTCATCCATCGGTCGCTCCTTTGTTATTTCTCTCTCATTTTTGTTCTCCCCGAGATCCACCGGAGATCCTGGTGATTTCGCTCGTTGATGGAAAAACAGATGAGCCGACACGCTGATTTCGGAAATTCACTGCAGAGTGCCTTTTTATTTTATTTTCAAAGAGGAGGGAACACGAGAAAGAAAAGTAAGAAAAGCAGGGAGCTTTTCAATCTTGTGTTTATAGCACCCAAGATACATAGCGTTATCTGGGAGGCGTTCGGCTTTCGGGGAATTGCTCGATTAATTGCGTGTTGATGATGAATAAGTCGAAAGTATCTTTTATTTAACATTTTATTTAGAGGGTGCGCCAGTCGCTTGTATATTTTTTAAAAATATTGATAAACATCTGGATGAGTATTCCAAACGTATTTAACGAATAACCTCATTCACTTTTTTCCATTATCACTCAAGTGGATTGGGTATTGGAAGGATATTTATATTTTTTAATTCTTAAGTATGAATAAGCTTTTTCGCTTTAAAAGAGCAAAATGAGTGTCTTGCATATCTTGTTTTTTAATTTTAAATTTGGCTATTTGAACTTTAGTTTCGCATAATATTCTTATTTACATTTTAGTTTATTAAATCTAACTTTATTCAGCGTATTTAAGCTAACAGTACACCTATCGTAATGTTACTTTACAGTAGTTTATATGATTTATGAAATTTTAATTTATAAATCTTACACCAATTTTTTTTTTAGAGAGATTTTTGTTATTTTAACTCACAATGTTTTAATAATGAAATATCTTATTTTATATTAAAAATAAATATTTTCTTTTAATTACTATCTATAAATATGCAAATTTATACAAATATTAAATTAAAATTTTATTTTTTTTATTTTTAATTATTTTTTTTTTTTTAATTAAATCTGAAACTATTAACATCATCAATAAAATTTTATTTATTCACGGGTTTCATATATTTTTTTTAAACAAGCACACGTTGTTAAATTGTTTGGAAAAATACTCTCCATATTTATTATTCTGTCAAAAATATCCTTTTTTGTTTGTGGGCAATGAAATAAGATTACAACTTATTAGTTGTAACCCTAACGTTTCGATGCTTTTGTTTATCGTCGTTGTCAAGGCCTTGATGCATATGAAATTGTTTATTCTATTGCTCGTTTACCATCCGAAGCTACATATTTTATATTAACTATTAATGTGGATTAAAAGTTTTATATATTAATTAATAGTTAATATAAAATATTTAACTTTTCATGGTAAACGAGCAATAGAATAAACAATTTCATATACATTAAGGCCTTGACAACGACGATAAACAAAACCATCGAAACGTTAGGGTTACAACTAATAAGTTGTAATCTTATTTCATTGCCCACAACCAAAAAAGGATATTTTTGACAGAATAAGCACATTTTTTATTGAATTAATTTTTTTTATTTTGTTTTTTGAATTTTATTTTGAATTACTTATATTTTACCTCTAATTGTATAACTTAAATTATTCATTTTCTTGTAAAAATTAAAAATTGATTTACTTTTTTTAACAATCAACTTTTAATTTTAAGTCCGGATTTTGTTTATTATAATCTTATCATCAAATTGAATATGAGTCATATTTGTGTATAAATAGATATAATCCATAAAAAAAAAAAAAAAATTAAAATAATAAATTATTTTATACTAGTATACGACTATGGTAATTTAAATGATTCTTTTTTCAGGTAACATTTACAAAAAAATTACCATTGACCATTGCCTGTTACTTCACAGAAATCTTTGAGAAATATTAGTATTTCTTGAATTATTAAAAATAAATAAATATTATTTATTTGACTTGCTTAGTTTTATAATATTTATATAAAAATAAACTTATTTAATAATATCATGCATTATAGTATTTCTTGAAACTGAATTTAGAAACTGATATTTCAGTTTTATTTTTTAAAATTTTACCTACAATTTTGAAACGTCACAGATTTTAGTATTATTTTCAGTAGATAAGATGAATATGCAGATCTTCTAAATTAGCTTATGCTATATCTAGCTTAGTAGTCTAAATAATAGTATACTTTTTCTAGTTTCATATTCATAAGCATTTCATATATTATAAAAATGTTTCTTCCGCTAACTATTGCTATTGCTATTGATTACTACTGATGTTGATGTACTCATTTTTCATTAGATTAGATTTAATTCTCAAAATCTCCTACTAGAATTTTCATCTGCATATATTTTAAAAATAGATTTTTTTTTTTTAAATTTATTTTATGCATTAAAAGGAAAATTCTTTTCTAATAACATATAATTTATAATTAAATTTAATACTTTTTTAATTTTTTAATTTTTACGTAACTTTTATTTCTTTAACTATATACTTCATTATTCTAAAGCATACAGTTTTATTTTTAATTAAAATTCGGTGGTTGAATATCCTTTGAATTTTTTATAATGTTTCTTTTGCATTAATTTTATTCGATAAAAAGTAGCTTAAGTGACATATATGCATAAATTAATGATGTTTTTTGACATTACACGTAATATTAAAATTTTATAAATTTCATAATAAAAAATCTTATATGATCTAATATCCAGAATTAATTTACAATTATCCACCTTAGTATATTTCAAATTCGGATCATTTATTAAATAATATACAGCTTAAAAAAATATAAATGCCTTGAACAATCATAAGTTTGGAATGAATTGAGTTAGTAATTTTAATTAAAATTCCGTAAAACCCTATATCGATGGGATTATTGAAACTAGATTGGCAGGTTCGACATGTGTCGATGGAATAAGACACGCCGTTCAGGGAACTGTAACTATAATAGTATTGACTTATTATTTTATAGAGAAATAGTGACCTGTCTTAACATTTTATGCTAAGTTTTATGTACCTGTAGTTTTCGTTATTATTTAAATCGTAATCTAACAGAAGATATTTAGTGGACATTTCGATAAAACTTCCATAACTTCCCATTTCTTATTTATCATTATATTACATAATTTTGAAACAGATTCAATTTAGACATTATTTAAATTTTTATATCCTCCCTGATATTCTATATTAATTTGATACTATTTATTACTAAAATAAAAAAAAGGAACAAATTTTTTATTAAAACGTAAAGCTTTACAAAATTTTTAATATATATATATTCTTGTACTATCTTATTTATTACTCAAATTTTCAGAAATGAAATTTAAGATTTGATTATCATGTACATGTCAGATTACTGGCTTCATTTGAAAAATCTATTTTGCAAATTTTAGTCACATCAATTATATCCATTAATTGTATGTACTTTACCATATTCACAAGCTCTGTGGGTACATTTTTTTTCTATCTTCCAATAAATTAAACTGTCCAAAATATTTTGAAATTATTCATTAATTTTTTTATTGGAATTCATTATTTAAACATTGGAAAATAATTTCAACATATTATTTTTTTATTACGAAATTTTTTTATTATAATTATCATCTTTTCTTATTATAATTGAATAAACAGTTTACCCAGAAATTTAAGCTCTACCATACAATACATATTCTTTCAGAAATAGTATTAATTTAATTATTTTCTTAAGAATATAAGTACAAATTTTTTTCATAATTCAAATTAGGTGTAAAATTTTAATTCAATAAAACTTCACAAGAGACTCAATTTCTTTGAAATATATATTAGGATGATAATGATGAAGTTGATTCTGTTGTTGGAGAATTGCTATGAAGAAAACTCCTTAGCATCGTCAATCGATTCTACGGTCAATGTCTTCAAAGAGTCGATTTCTGGTACAGATGAATGAACGTGATTAGATTTTGCAGAAGAAAAGGCAGAAGAAAAGAACAAGTGCTTTCACGAAAGTTCCGAGGTAGTTGGCCGAAATCATTATCTCGAGCGAGCTGAGCTTAACGATACTTGACGATCTCTCACTGATAAAAAGATTAATTATCTGTACCACTCTTTGTACCATAAAAAATTATACTTAGCAATGGGATAGTCATGTGTGTAGAGTTTTTTTTTCATGCATCATAAGAACTGGTTTTACTCGTGATGCATTTATTACGTACAATTTTAAATAAAAATTGTAAATGCACATAAATCTAACTCACTTAACGTATATTACTCATTATCATTCCATATAATATTTAGATTCATAAAAGTATTATGATACTCTTTAAAAGTAGATTATTGTTTAATGTTTAATAAATAACGTTTAACAAATAAATGAAATTTGAATCAATTATTTCAGAAATTTTAACAACCAATTTTAATCCAACAATTTTTCTACAGATTAGTTATAACTACTAGAAAGTTTCTTAAATTAAAAAAGATGCTTATTAACCAACTCTTTTAACTAAATTATTTCAGTGCTGAACTAGTTGTGGAAACACTGTATTACTTAAATGTATTTGGACGATAATGAGGGAAAAACATTAGTATTAATTGTTCAAACGACATAAATTAATAATTTAAGCAGTTTTGTTGTAATATTTTTTATTTGTTTGTTATTAAGAATCTATCTGAATAAAAATATAATTAAAATAGAATTTTTGTAAGTCGAATATGTATTTAAGTTATTACTGTATTATTTGAGTGATTGTATTTAATAGAGGAACAAAACAATTCAGCAATTTGTTTTAATTAAAAATTAATTAAATAGTTTCATACTAAAAAATACTGATTTTTACGAAGGACACTTCTTGGGTAACAGAGTAAAACATTTTTTAGAAATTAAGTATATTAGTTATCTGATTCTGAAGAAATCTTGTTGTCAAATTTGAAAAATGTTGTTTCAAGAGAAACTGTCTTAATGTATTTATATTACACTCAGCACAAAGTATTAATATCTTGATAATTCACTATATATTACATTAAAATTTAAAAATTGTATTTTTTAAGTAAATAAAAAAAATTTATGAAAATTATTTTTAAGATACTAAGTATGTATTTATTTAAATTAAGGTTTTTGTATACAGTATTATTTACAGCATTACATTCAATAAACAACTATTTGATAATATATAATTGTCGAAAAATTGTAATAAAACTTAGGTGAATATTAATTAATTGGTCTTTAAATTTATATTAGATCCTTTACGCAATGAGTGTTCATACAAAAGTCGCCGATGTTTTCATCGATAGACGTATTGCATGATTACTAGAATTAAAATGAAGCGCGAGCAATTCCTTCTTCTTTTCTTTGAAATACGGTCGTATAGATTCGGACTTTTTGAAGTAATTTTTGGTTAAACGTACTTTTGGTGGTATTATTAATAATTAATATTCAGTACAATTATTAGTGATTGTAAGTAAAATTGAAATTTTTGTATACATACAAAAAATTATAACAATCATAAATATTATTGATTTATGGTAAGAATTAATTAAGGCAATTTTACGTGTACATGTATTCAATACAAATTTATATTTACACATATTAAACATTTAATATTTTACATAGTTTAAATTATGTAAAAGAAAGTATCTGTAACTTGGTAGTATGTAATTTTAGAATTTTTTTATATGTGGAATTGTTTTCTAAAAAAGCAAGTTTTTTTGTTCGTATATTTTCAAATCTTTTATTTATTAAATCAAAAATTATATAAATAAAAATGATAAAAAGAAGTAGTAGTTCAAAAGAAAAAAATTTTTTTACACCGTAATATCGTTGAAAATTTTTCTTATTTTCAACCATTTTTAGATTCTGAAAAATAAACCGACAATTCCTTGTCATTTTTGAGGTATGTAATGTAACAGAAAAGAATCAATATTTGAATCTGTCATGTATTCATTTGTTTTGTAATTTTATAGTAATATTGAAAAAGATTTGTTAAATAAACATAAATTTTATATTTATTTATTACATTTAATGTATATATTAATAATTATATAAGATATAAATTATATTCTACAATTTATATAAATATTCGTCTATCACACATGTTTACTTTATTATTTTTATGCTAAGATATTGGTAATAATATAAATTATTAAAAATAATTAATTGTATGCTTTATTTTCATTTAAATGAAAGATATTGGAAGTATAAATAAAAGAAAAATCTATTTATTATGAACATTTGTCAGAAAAATTTTTCAAAAGTCTTAAAATGTTCATAAATAATAATTAAATTTTGTGAAATTGTGCAAAGTATTTAAAAAAAAATTGTGCTAAATGAATAAAAGTATACAATGTTTCAATTTGTTTAATTACAGCTTTAATTTAAAATATATACATATTTATCTCTTATATTTTTCTGAAATTATAATATTTGGTTGATAAATTAGAGAATCAAGTTTAAATTAAGTTTAATTATAACTAATATTAGAAGTACTGTATTTTTTATTAGCTTCAAGAAATTTTAGTTTATATAATTATTTAATTATTATTATTGAATTATTAAAAAAAAAGTCAGCTAAATTATTTATATTATTATTAAATGCTTTTATAATGATATTTGTAGTATGAAACATAATTATTAAATAATGATGTTTTTTCTACATAAAAAATAATTATACGACATTTCTTATGCTCAAGTATAAAATTTTGTATACTTGTAAACGTAAAGTATTAAAGTTGAATGAAATAGTTTATTTTTCAATTGAATTCTATCTATATAAGTATATAAAGAGGATAATTTAAAAATATTTGGTAGAGTCTCTAAGGTAGATTCTATAATAATTTTATTTAAAACAGCATTTTAACTGCTTCTGACATTGCTTATATTTCTAGGACGAGGAATGCAACTTGTCTTTGGCAGTATATTAATTTTTTAAAGAATTAATACCATCATACTTTTGAGGATAAAAACCATTCTATAATCAACAGTTTTAATCAAAATAATCCTAATCGATTAGACGGCGACGCTTTATTGTTTGTCATACTTATAGCGTTAAACAGTTATTAATTTATGGCGTCTTAACAAATCAATGGAGTTCGCTCTTTAGTGAGCGCTAGAGTAATTATTATCATAACTGATCGTTCAATTTTATAAAATAACAATTTATTAAAATAAATTTTACGTAGTATTTTTGAGTGACAATATGATTTTGACGTGTTTCAACATGAGTTCGTTGGAAAAACTCAGTGCATCCTGTGATGACACTTGTTTTGCTTTCATCTTTTATGTCGAGTATTTGTAGTCAGTTCCTATCTTACATTTGTTAACCATTTCAGCAATGAAATGTGTGTGATTGTATGCACCTCTTGCGCATGTACAACATTGCCGGAGTGTTGTTGTAGATAAACTGGAAATCCATCCTTTTTACCTTTACCATGTCAAAACTTTTTTCATTTAGTTTTTTTTTCTTTTCCGGAGTCAAATTATTATTTTTATAGATATTTTTTTCATTATAATATAAAGTTAAATATTATTTAAAATTTGACAATTACGAAAAAATAATAAATAATAGAATAAGTAATAGAATAAAACCGAATGTGGAATATTTTTTTATATGAATTTAATAATGCAATGTATTATCAAGCTTGAAGTCATTGAATTTAAAAAATTGATAATAATGGGCAATAAAATTTTTATTCAGATATTTTCGAAAACAAATATTTTCGTGATTCGTAGAATACTAGCGAAAATAGTTTTTATTTTTATCAAAACTTTTTCTTTGTTATTAATTGATAAATCTTCAAATTATTTTATTCAGAGTAATATACTGATAGAATCTAATTAAAAATATCATGGATTTCAAGTATATTTAATTGAATTTATAAATTTAATTTTTATTATATTTATTTCATTGATAATAAAAGTTGAACCTTTATAAGTAAAATTGTATGTAATTTCAACAATGCAATTATTATAAATACGTCTAAGAGATTATTTTGTTTATTTTTAAATTATTATTTTCTTTTATTAATGTAATATGATTATTATAAATAAAAATTAATGTTTTAATTAAATTTTTTATTATAGTATTGCAATTATTAGTTTAATTTTTGTTTATAAACATTGTTCATTAATTTAATAATTAAATTATCTTAAATGCGTATAACCATGTTTGGTTAAACTAATTTAATTATTTTTATCTTTAATTTTGCTTTTCCTTTTACTCTTTAAATATTAACCTGTTCCAAATTTAATATATAATTACTGTAGTTAAAGAAGTACAAATAAAATATTTTAAAAATATACTCACTGGAGATTTAAATAAATGTAAAAATTACTTTTCTAATAATGTACTCATAAATATACAGTATAAGAGACTAAGAATTTGAGACTACTAGTCATGCTTTACAATACTTCTATAGAACTTTTAGTTTGTTTATGCCATTTCGCTAAGAAAGTATGAAAGTTATATTTTTATCATCGTTCTGTTTTAGAATTCATATATTGAGTAATTGAGATCAATAAAAAGGAAGCGTATTTTTAATTTTCTTTAACATATTCTTTTAAATCAAGTAAAAATGTTATTTTAAAATTTTGTACAATAATATTTTAATACAATTAGAATACTAAATGAAATTAGAAATCGAAATATTTTTTAATAAAAATAAAATAAGCATTATTTGGTGTATAAAATATCAATTATAATCTATTATCATCATTAAAATAGAATTTTTTTATATTTCTATTTTTCGCAAATCCTAGGGGCATGAATTATCATGCTTTATATTAATAGAAATAGAAAAACATTGAATTTTTCATTTAACAATAAAATAAATCATAAAAATTGCAATTATTTTTCAAGATGTAGTGTATAATTTCAATGTTAATGTCTTAGATAAACTTAAGTTATTCTAAAATTGTACTCACAAGTTATTAAGTTTTTATTTTTACTAAAAGATATTATTCATGTGGTATAACAGTATTATTTTTTAATAGAAAAATATTATAAATTATTAATTTGTTGAAATTCGACATATTTTAAATTCACTTTTTTTATTATGCTGAGAGACATATTTGATTTCTTTACAAATGTGAATTTTAGTAAGGCATTTCAATATAACTTTGTTATTTTTGTCCTATTGAACATTTTTTTTAGAGTAGTTTAATACGCGAGGATTAGCATGTGCAAGATTAAACAGAAATTTAAGATTCGAGATGAGATTTAATCTTGTTTGGATGCTTTTATTTTGCTGAGCAATTGGCACTCGGCGAAGTCTGGGTACAAATTGCAGCAGTACAGTGCTGTACTCGTGTAGTCGTGATAGTTCCTCCCTCGCGGAACGTGTACATGTATATCAGATGCGCGTGTACAGTCTCTTTTTGATTGTCTTAGTGAGAGGGTGGAGGTATGGAAGGAAGGTCGGTGTATCAGTCGCGAGTACTCCATGGCGCAAAAGGGAGATGGAGAGAGAGAGAGAGAGAGAGAGAGAGAGAGAGAGAGAGAGACACACACACACACACACATGTAGAAAGGGGGCAAAGAGTCGAATATTGGCGCAGATTCGCGGGCGAGACTCTTTTTGCTTTTCCCTTGTAACGTTTGTATCTTTGTCTCTGTCTTTCACTGGTTCCCCTTGTTCTTGTATTGTCACTTTGACTCCAGTCTTCAGCGGAGGAATCTACGATCGCGGAGTCAGAGTTATCCCTTTAGACCCTTTGGTGTTGGTTCTAGGGCCTTCTTGAGCTTGTTCATTTTATAATAGAGTGAGAAAGGGCTTTTGCAGCTTTTAGATGCTCTTGTGCGGTGTTCCACTTCATCATCAGTCTGTCTTTGTTCTCTTGTAACAGATGTGCATGCAAGGTTTAAAAACAGGCTAAAATTTGTCTTTGTTTTTCAACTGCAGCTTCTCTATCATATTAATGTACCTGAAAAAATTGCAAATTATTATTTATTTACGCAATATATTTAGCAGCGTTTTCACTTTTGCTGCATCTACCGAAACTTTTTTAATCGTTGAATAATAAATTATTGTTACGTACAATAATTTCCAATAAAAATAACGGCCTATATTTAGGAATCAGTTTTTCGAATAAATTCTGAAAAGACTATAAGAATTTGCAATAAACAAACTTCATAAATCCAAGCATATTAAATTATTTATAAGTTTAAAATTAGTGATGTACAGTTCGGTACTGATATCACGTTATTCGTATGTTGGTGCATCGGCTGATGCTTCCGATATTTAATCTCAATATGTTCATGATTTAAGTGTATAGGTACTCATTCGTATTTATCAATCCCATGGTTTTATTATTGCAAATTTAACAGACGTATGTTATTTTCCACATACATAAGTACATTCAAGTAATGAGAGTGTTTTTGTACAAAGTAAACTGCAAATTACTGTTTAAATATACGTTACTTTACACCAAACTTTAGTATCGAATACTATTGGCCAATAATACTTAAATTAGTCTATTTATAATATAGATAAAATATTACCATACGTTACAATTTATTATCCAGATAAATTTATCATTTGAAAAGTATATTAAAATTTAGCCAATATTACTTTATTGAAAAGCTTTAATAGTGAATTGAATAAATAATAAATTGTAATTGTCTGATAAGAATAAAGATATTACAGTTTATAAATTTTTTAATTTAAATATTAATATTTTAACAATATTTAAAATTTGTATTTGAATAAAAATTGCACAATTATTTTAGTTAATCATAAATTTTTACAGCAATATTCAAATTTGTTTTCGCAAAATTCGTTTTAAAACTAAAATTCAATTTAAATCACATTCCCTTGTTACTTTTATTTAACAATTAATTATATAATTTTTTGAAAAATAATATTAAACGTTAAATACTTGTTATTAATATATTGTAAATCATATGTTTTATATTGTATATTTTATAAATAAAAATGTAATATTTTCAAAATATTTCTAGCGTACAACCAATGAAAATATCTACAATATGAATATTGATGTAATTCATATCCAAAATGCATTATTTTTATTACTTGAGATTCTTTTAATAAAATCGGGTATTGAATTCAAAGTGTTATCTATTTTTTTGATTACAACGAAAGGATTTATAAATATTAAATAATACAATATGTTTGCAGGTAAAACATAAATAAAAATGAAACACGTATGTTTGAAGATCTTCTCGGCGTAACTTGTATTTAAAGGGTTTGAATTTAATCTGGACATATAAGCTGTATCATACTTGTGCATTTGGACACATAGCTTTTAATATATATATATATATATAAATTCATCAACGTATTTGCAAGTATATATACATTTATATATGGCTTGTCCACGAAGTATCGAGATTTTGCCTTTGATTTTGTGACTATTGGTTGTAGAAATCTGGAAGGGGTCTTAAAATGTCGACAACAACTTTTCCTATTAGTCTCTTTTTTTTCTTTTTTCATTAATTAGATGCGGCAGGATATATCTTTGCGCAAAGGATACTTTTCAAATTTTTGATACGGCGCACTGACACGATTAGTTGAAAAGCGCTGCACTAGAATGCTTCTTTTAAAAATTATAAAAAAAAGAATACAAATTATCTTTTTTATGAAAGATCATTTATTGGTGGACTTATGGACTGAATGAAACATAATTTAAAACTCCTCAAAATAATTTCCGCCTACATCAACGCATTTACGAAGACGAGCTTTCCAAGTTTCAAAGGCAGTCTGAAACTCTTCTGTTTTCATGTTTTTTCAAAATTCAGAAATGTACCTTTTCGTATACGGATCGTATTTGAAAATCCACGATTCATCCCTAGTAATGCAAGAATTTAAAAATTCAGCATCACTTTCGATTAATTATAATAATTCTTTACGATAGATGAATCAAGATTGATACTTGCACTCCATTAACACTTTTGATACAAACTTCGCACAAACTTTTCACATTCCTAAATTGTTTTTTACTATATTGTACACCGAAGATTGCGCTAAATTTAGTTTTTCCGCGATTGTTCAAATTTTTAATCGACGGTCCGAATTTAAAATTTGTTACACGCGGTGCATTTTCGTAGTCATTCTACAGTTTTTTGGGCGCACATATCGAGGCTCGTCAATGATATTTTCCCGGACCTCTTTAAAAACTCTGTGCCATTTTCCACTTTGCGATTTTGACATACACTTATGTCTTTATGCTTCCTGCAACATTTTATACGTTTCCATACTGTTTTTTTTTAATTGCAAACAAAACTTTATCGCATAACACCTTTTCACTAGCCGCTCCATTGCCTCGTGTCAAAAAACTGAAAAACACCCTTCGCGCGAAGTAAAATCCTGCCGCAACTAATTATCAAAAAACAAAAAAAAGGACAAATAGGAAAAGGTTTTGTTGGCATTTTAAGACCCCTTCCAAATTTCTATTCGAATAGGCGAAAAATGAAAAAAAAACTCGATATTTCATGGACAAACCATGTATATATTTTTTGTTCAATTTAATTGTAACTATCAAGTCACACTCTTAAATCTGCAAATGGTGTAATTTAGAAATGAAATTTGACATTAAAATTTTCATTATTGTAATAATTTATATAAAAAATAATGTTTCAAAGTGTAGAAATAAATGAATAAGTGTTTTTAATTATTATGAAAATTGAATTATAAAATAATATTAGTTTTTTATAAGTATATATTTATTATATTTTTATAAACATTTTTTTAGCATGATTTTTCATTTAGATATAAATATTTTTTTGGTTAAAATGTGTGTTGCGTTATGTCGAAATATTTTTATAAAGCATTAAAAATATTGAACAATTTCAAATGTAGCTTTAATTTCTTAGAAATAATGATCAGTTTTTTATAAAACATTTGTAATATTTTTTTATTACACATTTTAGGCGAACTAATTTTGGTGATTTGGATATAAAAATTATAAATAGCAGGATTCAATTTTATTTTTAACAAAGTTATAAACTTATTTCTGTCATATTCGTGATGCTACTTTGAGCTTCCTAGATTGGCCAATACATTTAGTTTGTTATTGATTTCTATTTTAAGCAACATGAAAAGTAACTAAAATATTAGTAAAATTGAAGATTGAAATCTCCAATAAGTTAATGTATTTTCCAGACACGTTCCAAAGTTACTCATTTTTTAACGTACAAATATTGAAATTTGCATCAGTATAACCGGTATCAAAGTTAGTTTACCAGAATTATATTTTTAGATTTTCCAATACTGCAAAATTATATTAAATAAATTTCACTTATTAAACTTGTATTTTAATATCAAATTAATTTAATATAAATCATTTATTTTATTTTATCGTATATTTTAGTAATGTATATTTAAAAAATAAAAATTATTTTACGATAACGAAACATAGGTACTGAGTTAGTTGATTTTACACGATTGAAAGTGACTATGATTTAAAAGTAATTTTCATAATTATAAAAACTGTTTACTACCGACAATTATGTTGTTAGTTTTTTTATTTTTCATCTAGATTTAATTTCTGGTTTGCTTTTGTTTTGATGAAAAAGCAACCTAAATTTCAAATCACCATGAAAGAGTAAATATAGGCATAGTTTATGAAATAATTCAGTTTTTCTATAAATCGTAAATTATAAAATTGTTCTAATTTTAGTATTAAAAAGAGTTTAATTTTATATTTTTGAAAAGATAAAGGGGACAATAGTAAAAATAAGTAGTTCGTAAAAGTAGAGTTGAAAAGACGAATATAAAATAGTGTGTTGCCGAAGCCATGGTGAAACCGAAATAGAGAACAAGGTGGTGAGGTGGGAATGTGGTATTGTATCATAATCCATGGTTACATAAACGTCAAGACGCCTGATAAGAAAAAAGTTGAAACACAGTTGAAACGCTTAATTCAGCTCAGTTTCCTTTCTTCAAGGACCACCAACCTAACTACACTCTCGAATCATCTCGGTGAAAAGAATAAAGAGACTCTAAAAAATTATTCGAGTCATCCTTAGTCGTAACTAGGCCGTCAACGGCCACAACACTAGCAATAAAATTTATACTAAAACGTTAATACTAATAAAATTTGTTACTACTACTAAACATTTGAACGGATGTTTATGTGGAAAAGTACTTAAGAATGAAGCCAATGTAAAACGTGCTTTCGATTAATCTATTCCCTGGATTTTGCCATTAATTCATCCGTCGAATGAATTATTCTACCTACGCCTTAAGTCCATTCATAAACCTTTAATGAAGTATGCAGAAGTTATTTGATAGTTAAACGTGTGCAATAAATGTCTCAAATAAAACCTTGAATGCAATTCAAAGGATGCTTTTTTCGTGTACAATCTCACAGTTCAAATGTGCAAATATATCCGTCCAGTAATTTTCATAATCTTTCAACTTGACTGTGTAAAAAATTATTCTGTTTTATGTGAAAGAGAAAGAGTTAATTTTCGAAACATGAAAATTTTAGTCGCGTCTATTAAATTATCAATCGACAAAATTTTTTACGCGAGATAAAGCTTTACTCAGGTTTTTTACTTTATACCGGGACCATTTTTATTTTTAAATGTAGGTGTATGATACGGTATTTAATATATAATTTGTTTTGAGCAATAAATTTCTTTAATATAATCAAAGCGTTAATTTATTGAATTAAAATTTAAAAGAAGTAATAAGAAGCAATTGATTGATAAGTTAATTTGAAAATATAATGAGCGAGACGTTGCCATAATTGTAATTCAATAAGTTCGTAGAATATTTTGATAGGTAGGAATAAGCGTAAAATGATTGAATAATCGATTGGGCAAGTGTCGTGGCAAATTATTAAAGACAATGTACATTATAAATCAAAACATGAACACATTTTCAGATTAACAAGAACGAAGCGTAGTAATGAAATGTTAAAGGTCTAATAAGGATGAAAATCCAGTGAAAGTTTAGCGTCCATAAAAAAGGGTAGAGAAGGTGAAATACAATGTAAAGGAGGAAAGATGCCAAAGGGTCACCTCGGACATACACTAATTCGAGTTTACGGGTTGTTTCAGGAACGTCTGGCCAGAGAATGACAGTTTTGGAAAGGAGGACATCACCACGGAGGAGGAGTTTCTTGTTCTCCGCGAAATCTTCCTCGCTGATCTCGGTGGTAAGTACTCGGCACATCAATTAGGGTTAATTCGTTCTCTAAAGTAAAAAATTCATCATATCAATTTCTTAAAAAGCTTCATTGAGCGCGATTCATGGGGCTCAACAAACTAAGGCTTCCATCACTAGTGGTTGCGAAACTTTGTGTCTGTGTCACGAGTTTCCTGAATTCAGATCGCTCCATGATACAGAGAAACCACTTGTATTTAATTTGCACTTTGGAAAATCAAAGTACGTAATACGTATATAGGTAACCATTTATAGGACTAACTTTTATTTCGTTAATTCGCTCGATCAAAACCTTTGCTTTCAGAACCTTCTCAGAAAAGTTACCCTAAACTTCTTTTCACATATATTATTATTATGAAAACTTAACTTTTAATGAATTCAATCGAATAATAATAAAAATAAATTGGGATTTAATTTTTAAAATCTAAATAAATTTAATTCAATTCTGTACTATCTAAATGATAAATTTTAGGTTACTTACGAAATAAAAAGATACAGGTAGCTGTATTTTTTTAAGATTTACAGTTTAATTCTCACTTTATTATTATTGACTTTTATAAATTTAATAGATATTATTATCAATTAAAAATTATATTTTTAATTTATTTTTTATAGCAGTCATTTTTTATACAAATACTTTATATTCATTAAAATATTAAATTAAAAAATAGAAATTATTGACAATTTATTTTAAATTACTTATTTAAAATATATCATTGATACTGTATTTCTATATCGAACTAGTTATAAAAGTACATTTATGACAGAATACATTTATATAAGTGAACAAAATTTTTACATTGATAAATTAAATATCATAATTCCTACACTCAATTATTGCATGTACATGTCCGAGATATATTTGACATAGATATTACATTATGACCCGTGGTATTAAAAATACATCAGAAAAAGTTTTTTAATTAATAAAGAAATTTTAATTATAAATAATAAATAAATTAAATGGAATAAAAGGGAGTATTGGTATTACGTAAAAAATTATTGTTGTGATTTATATTTATAAGTGTTAAAATTAAATCATTTATAATCATTGTTTAATATATCCTTATTTAATTGATTTAATAATAACATTATTTTTTTATTATTGGATTAATTTGGAGACTAAAAACAAGTTTTAATATTATAGTCTGCATAATTTAAAATTATAGCTGAACTAAAGTAGTTGTTTCATAGTTGTTGTGTTATATCTTGTATATAATACGGCACTTTATTATACTGTATCTAGGATGTGAAGAGAGTTTGTCTACGAGGCAGTTGAGCAGTGTTAAGTGGTCTGTATATATAAGATAGAGACTATAACTCAATATTTTTCACGTTCATTATTTCACATTCATTATTATCCTTCTAAGAAGAATTGATATAATTTTATTTTCTCGCTCTACCTGATTCTCTCGTCCTTTAAAATCAAAATTTCAATCGAGTGAGCCGAGATAAAAAGCCAATAAAATCATGACAGAAGCGAAAGTAAACACAAATTTATTCTAAAATCGCGTAGGTCATTAATTCTAATTTTTCTCCAAACTAGTTAAAATTCAGGAGCGAGCGAGTTATTATCCCATTTGCGCCAACACATCATATCACTGGCACTTTTTAAAGTCTCTAAGCGATACTGATCGTCGTACAATTCATCCTCACCCTCCAAACATCCACTTAACTTAAAAACATAAATATTCATGATCGCGGTTCTCTTCCCAGTCCGACAGACGCAGTTGTTCTCAATGTCTTGTTCCTTTTCCGAAGGTACATCACTCTCGAGGATCACGCGCCACTCCGTTAATGCGTCGCGGCATCCGGGAACCCCTACCTTAATAAATAATAGAACACATAAGGTGCTTTAGGGGTTCAGCTAGGGGGTGGGACTTAGTCTCTAATTACTCTCTGGAGAGACGTGGATTAAGTTTATTGAAGGGTTCGTATCAGATCTGTTGAGCCAGCAACTCCTACGCAATAAATCGATATCTTTTATTTTCTTTTTTTTCATTACGCTATTCTTTTCAAATATCAATCGCTGGCGCATTATTAACCTGAAATACTTTATGTTCGACTGCCTAAAGATTATATTTGGGTCGTATAACATTTTTAACCGACCAAATAATTTTAAAATGCACAATAATCGAAAATTTGAAGATGGTCGTATTTGAACGTCAATAATATTAGTCCTTGTATTTTTCTGCTTCTGATATATTCACCGTACTTTTTAATAATATTGAAATAAATTTTCATCGTTCTAAATTAATTTTTAGAAAAATTGTAGCTATGATTCAGAATAATACGTCAAGATTCTTGCATTATATTCAAATAAAATTATTCTTTTTTAAGTATGAATGCACCTTTTCATCTTGAATTTCAATAAAAATTAAAAATTATTCGGTATCTACCACATTATTATCAAGCTATGAAGATGAAATGAAAATGAGCCTACGCTTTTTTAAGTAATACAAACTTGAATTATTCTTTGTAATTTTTATGAAGAATACATTTTTTTCATTAATTTTATAACTTTAAAAAAATATATTATTTAATTTATATGTTTTTAAAGAATTTATTCATTATATTGATTATAATATACTCAAATATTTTTTATATGTAATATATATCTCAATTATAATAAAAGAAATTATCTGTACAAGTGTTGGAAATATTGGTTCATTTAAGATATTATTAATCTTATCGCATCATTTGGTTTTAAAATTAATTTACTTTAACAACTATAAATGGTATTAATATTGTATGTGAATTCGAAAACTAGACGTAAATGTATTCAATATGTTACAAGTTATAAATAGTTTCATATGTATTCAACTATACTTGAGGTCATGTATTATTTCAATGCTAAAGCTCAGTTTAAATGTAACGTTGATTTTCAATAATTTTATAATAAAATAATTTGTAGCTATTATTAGTAAATTTTATTATATTAGTAATACTGTTTAAAAATTTTATGATTACATTACTTTAAAAGTCGTAAGTTAAAATTCAGTAATAGTTGATTTTATCCTTTAAATTAAATTATATGTTCTGTTAACAGTACAGTAATAATAGTTACCAATAATATGCTTAAAAATTCAAATTTCCAATAAAATATATGTTTAATTTGTGTTTGTAATTGTTTGTAAATTTAAAAATTTATAAAATATTTAAAATGTACAGATATTTATACCCATGTGATGTTTTAATAGTGGTAAATTGTAACGAAAAATATTTAAAATAATTTTTCCATTTTTATTTATAATATAAATTATTATTTTGCTAATCAAATGAATAAATTGATATATTATTGGAGAGGGAACCAAAATATTTTATACAATTATAGATAAAGGAATGTTTACTAATAAGAAATTAAAAAGAATTTTATATTGATGGTTTTGTAGAATTTAATGCAATATTTTATTACAGGTAAAATCAAAAGTAAATTATATTTAGTAATTAAAATTTTTGAAAAATTATTTGCTTCTTTCCTTCTTTGAAGTATGTATAAACGTACGTATTGTGACGAAATGTATTTTGTTTAAATAAGAAAACTACTACCCGCGTCAATATAATATACAAAACAGACTTTTATCCAACACAAATAAAGAAAGAGAGCTTGTAATTATAATTTTCTATAATTAAACTATGACACGTAAATATAATTTGTGAGCGAGAAACTCTACACTGGAAATCTGTATTGAAATTCACGCTAAAGAGAGAAAGAGAGCGGCACTACTGAAGTTCCATTTACTCTTGCACCGATGGTTCTCCTGTGGACTTTGTATACTGTGATCGGGCTTTTAAGTTTGGGGTTATTAGGATTAGTGAGCATCGTCCTTGTATCTCACCCAAGGGCTCTTGGGACTCTTAAATTGGCGTTTGGCGATTTGTGAATCTCGATCAGTCTGCGTCATTGGCTATGTGTCACCCCCCAAATGCTTTTCAAATCCAGTTTAAAAAATGGATGCATGTTAGCTCCTCGTGCTCTCTTTTCTGTCTTCCACCCTCTCTCTTTTTTTATAGTGGCTCTACCTATTTTGTAGTATTATCAGTAATAAGAACACTTAAAAATTTATGACGTATTATCCATTGTAGATTCGAATATATCTACTTTTTATTTTTATTCTATTTAAAACTTGTAAAAGGATATATATTTTATGAAATTTGATGCGAAACACCTTCGATGTTTAATTGATAAAACCGACAGTTATAATCAAACGAGGTACACTTAACGGAAATACTTTTAATTTATGACAGTCACGTTGTAGATTATAAGTATTCCTGCTTAAAATCAATGCCTCAGAAGAGCAAGGGATTCTTTGTGGAAACGTAGGCATATTAATTAAGAAAAACTATGTGTTTTATACAAACTGTATCTCGTTGAATCTCAGCTATTCTTTATATCATATATATTTTATGTTCAAGATAAGATTTTATATTCTTCTTTTCTCTTCTCTCTATGAATTCTACAGTTTAAATTGCCTACTATACATTTTATCTTTTCTCGTACAAGTTTTTAATTTTGAAAGTAATTTTTGACTGATGCAACATCCACGAGTCTTTTAATATTTTAATAATTGAGTATTTTAATATTTTGTCACTATAAAAGTTTTTGTAAAATGTATTATGCATTGCATCCTATATTTAAATGATTACATCAAACAATTTTTTCATTTAATTTTTAATTTCGTATTTACAAAAACTATTCGATAAAAAAATATACTATATGTACAAAAAATTTTTTACGAAAATTCGTATAATGTAAGAATTTTATGTTCTATCATAGTGGAATTAAAACAGAGCAAAAGCGAATATAGATTAAGAAGAAGAATGTAAGAGAAAAAATTTATGCCAGTAAAAATACAAACGAATGGATTATAATTTAAATAAAAAAAATTAAAATCTTAAAATTTAATTTTTACATTTAAAGGCCTTTCGTTCTGCATTATTCTAAAGTTTTTTTCACATAATATTTTAGATTTTTTTGTAATCTATATTAAATATTAAAAAAACGAGATAATTTACATTTTCTTATCATCATTTTATTCAAAAATGTTGTGAAGAATATTGAAAGTAATTTAAAAACCGTTTGTTTTACATGTTATGATTATAATTTAATAAAAGATGTATGTTAAGTTAAATTTCTATTCCAACGAATAAATTAAGTTCTCGATGACAAATAAAAATTACTGGTAAAAATAAATATAATTTATTTTTGAAAATTATTTTTGTGTAAATATATTTTAATGATTTAAATTATTAATAAAATTTGAATATTATAATTAGAAAGATGCAAATGAAAAAATATTTATTAAAAATAAATTTCTTTTACAATTTATTAAATAATTTTCAGAAATGTTGCCATTTTAATAATTAATCGATTATGCTTTAGCTCTAACCGTGTAAGAAAAAATTGTATAATTGTAAGAATTCTTATTTAAAAAATTTGATTTCGAAGGCTTATTAGTGTTTGCACAACATTTAAATTTTTTTAACGTGATCATATAACATTATACAAATACAGAATTTTGATTTAATAGAAATTTTTTCTCGATTAACTTTAATTTATATTCCATTTAAGAGAAATATTTATACTGCATTACAGAAGCATATTTCACTAGAAAGTCTTTTTGAAACTGCTTGAATTTTTTATTACTGCTCTAAAAATTTCGACAATTCTGCTTCAGTATTTTAATACGCTGCACCAAATATAGCTTTTGATATTTTGGTTAAGTAACTTTTTCCACGTAATAAATGTCAAAGTGTAACCATAACGACGAAAAATCTTAGCAAACTTTAATCTTACAAGTCACATAAAGTACTAAATGGATTTAAAATCCAAAGTAGAAGAAAACTCGCTATTCCCTTCAATTGCGGAAAAAAGTATCCACCTTCAGTCTTAAGCAGTCCGTGCAAACTCAGCGATAATAACGAAGAGGAGTTTTCGAGAGGGTTTTCCATCCCTACACTCTCAATCCCCGTGCATTGGCTCTTTTATTTTTAACAAATTTTAATTAACGAGATCGAGTCGCACCGACCCTCATCCCCAATACGAAATTGCAATCAACGCACGGGACTGTCATGTCTCGTCTTCTCGGCCAGCCAATTAAATTAAACTCACAGCAGCGCGGTGTCCAGTGTGTGCGGCGATGAAGAGGAATCTTTTCTCCCAGGGGAGGGTCTGAACATCCAGGTCGGGTACAGCTGCAGCAGAACTGGAAAGAGAAACGGGCCGATGTAACGATGATGGCGGTTGGAGGTTGGGAGGCTCCTGGAAAAAAAATCCTGTTTATTAGAGACAGCTATCGAGTGTTTCTTCCAGTCGTGCGAGCCTCTCAGCAGGTTATTTCTACCCTTGTCGGGGGAAAAGTTTGTGAAAATATATGAATCAAACGGCCGCAGATTGCAACTCGATATACTTTCCAATTGAAAAACATTGTTCTATTGTGAGCTTAGAAGGGTCATTTCTCGTGTTTCATTTTGCTCATCAGTTCGACCATTGTTGCACTTGAATTAGTTCAGCTTTTGTCTAATGAAGCAGAATAAATACGTGAGTTTTATCGAATGAATTTTACATATATAACTATATTTTCCAAGATTTTTTTATACAAAATCAATGCCACCGAATGCTTATATATACCAAAGTCATTATCTAGACCTTCGCTTTTTACAGGAATCTTATCAAGAATTGTAAAGCTATGGAACACTAATAGCATTGCATCTGGCATTATTTTAAAGTTACGGCGAAATAGAGAATTCGCATAGTTCCGCAATGGCTCCTCCATTCTTTCAGACTTGTGACTTTGCTCCAAAGTCAATTGCAGTCAACGCCACTTATTACCGTCAATATTTGTACAAAAAAGCTAAAGGGACGTTTTAATTATGAAATTCATTTTCGCCTTGCAAATTTTTTCCCTCCCTTTTTCCATCTCCTCAATTGAGGGTTTGCTTCATTTTAATAAACAGAGTTGGCCATTGCGTTTTCCTTTGGTTTTTGTTTACTCAAATATTTGATAAGAGCGAGAAGGGGATATTCGCAATTGCCGTCAACGAAGGAAGCTTCTACGATAACTTCTTCGAGTATAAGCAATGAAAATGAACTTCTCCATCCATCTCCAAGTAAATTCCTTATTAAATTACGATTTACATAGCTTCATCTCTTCGCAATTTCGTAAGCGAGAAGTCGGAGCTCGCTTAATTTGTCTCAGCTTTTCTTTCCTCAGAACGTGCATGGAATATGCGAGACTAAATTCACAGAACTTTTATAATTTCCTTTATCATTATCGTTTAATTCAATTGAGATTTTTGAATAGTAGCTTTTAACATGTAAGGATTCTATCTATGTGAACGCTTTAAATACATATCAATATTTTTTCTGTATATTTTATTATATATTTTTATGCCTTTAACCACTTACTTGAATAGACTATATATTGAAAGATTTTATTTTATTACTAATGATGAGATTCCACTTATCTTTTTGGGATTTTGAATATTTTTTGGTCTTTAATCAACTCTTATTTTATAATTGACACTTAATGTCAAAAATAAAAACTGAAAAAAATACTAGAATACCTCACATCAATACGTTAAAGTTATTAAAATAATAAAGTGTAAAAGCCAATATTTCAAAACAGAATGAATGACATATATTAGCGTAATTGAAAAAGACATTACTTGGTTTATATTAAAGAATTATATAAAGAATTATATTAAGTATTATATTAAGTATTAATGTTTGTTAATGAATCATATATATATATTTAAGCTTATTTTATATTTATATTATTATCTTGAGTAGGTTAACAGTTATATTTACCAGATTTGATCAGATGAGGAATTTAATGTTTTTTTCAAATAATAAATGTATAATCCTAATCAAGCACCTAAGACTAATACTAATACTATTTTTCTGCTATATATAGTCTATTTTTCTGCTGTTGGAACAGATATAAATTTTCTTTTCCGAGCTCTTTTTATGGTTTTATATGCTCATTGGTGTAGAATCAATAGTTTAGGTTGTGGAATCTTGGTACGACCTCTTAATTTAGATAACTGTATGTGCGCGTGCGTGACGATATAAAAAGTCTTCTGTATCATGATATTTCAAATATTTGGTTGTTATTATTTTATCTCAAATTTAATTACTATAATACGTTACAGTAAACATATTTTTTATTTTTATAGTCTACTCATTTTAAATTAAATTATTTATACATTAAAAAATATAATTAATAAATTTAATAACATTTGACTAAAAAACATTACTTTGTAAAATATTTAAATATTATAGAAATTTTTATTAAATAAACATTTTTATATAAAGTTGGACATAAAAAAATGTCTTTATATTTTACAAATTTTTTGTCTACAAAACTTGTACTGTTACCAATAGTTTAAATATGACTGAAAATAGTATTTAGAAATGTTGAAAATTTTAATTTACAACTTTAACTACAGGAATAATGAAAAGAAATAAAAAGAAAAAATAAAAAGAATAAAAGGAATAACAAGAATTTTAATTTATTATCATTTGAGATTTATATAGTAAATGCGTATATAATATTTGTGTATTAAATTTTTGAATACATATTCACTTAATACAATTCAGTTTTTAGTTTTTTTTTTTAATGAATTACACTAAATATATAACTGTATGAAATATTATATATTTAAATAAAGTTAAAAATGATCTAGTTATTTTTAAAATATATGTACGTAAATGAAATTTTTTTCTATATTGTGTTATTAATTATAAATGATGTAGATGTATTTAAATTATATATAAAAACGTGTAGTAATTCATAATATAGATTACAAATTATAAAATATAGTATATATAAAATAAAGTAATACAAATAAATTATTTTATAATATGTGATAGTGATATATTGCTTATTTTTTAATAGACAATTATAAATAAGATGTTTTATTTGAATATAAAAGATTCAAATCATGAATTTATTATTCTAATAAAGAAATATTGTCACTGAATTTTAATGGATATTTGAAATATACTTTTTGTATTATTTAATTTTATATAGAATTTATTACGCATAACACAATATAGTTTTATAATTAAAATGATATTACAAATGATAATTTGTGTTTTATTAATCTTTTTCTAAATATTCTAAATTTTATTTAAAATTTTTTAAAAAATATTATTTATTTTTTTTATATTTTTGGTATTCTGTTCTCTATTTTATGTTCTCTATTTATATTTATTGCTTTTATATAGAATAAATATAAAAAAGATTTATATTTTTATTTTATTAGTTTCAATAAAACATCAATAAAACAATTTTTATGATTTGGGATCTTTAAAAGTTTACAATTTTCTGTTATATTTAGATTATTTAAAATAAAAATTAGTTTTTTAATTTACTTTGAACTGAATTTTTGTTATTATTGTTACATTCTATTCTATTGTTATGTTAAATCTATTTATACTATATACATAATAATTGCAGGTAAGAATAATTATGTATAAGTATTGTAATATACTAAAAATTTATATTAAATTTAATTAACATAAACTTTTCCCGAAATATAGTATATTAGTCATTAAATATTATATTTCACTATACTTCTTCACTATTTAATAAATATTATTAAATAAATTTTACTTTATAATATTTATTATTTAATAATAAAACTCCAATACTTTCACGCTATTAAAAAATATTAAATATTAATAAAATATATATAAAGGGGATGCCAGTGTCAAAAAGGTTTTTGGAGCGAATCTCAAGTATTCTTCTTATAAACAATACTAATTAATAATATTTTTAAATAATTATTTATATAAAATCTTACCTTACTTCAGTTGATTATTGTATTGATTAAATTTAATAATATATATATATTTCAAAAATGAATTATTATATATTATAATGTAATATTTATGAGAAATATTATTTGAATATCTTCCTTGTGATAATATCCAATTTATTTAATAATTAATAATTTTAAATCCTCTTTTAAATAATCTTTGTTTATAATGTATATAAATATATATTTATTTATAAATCAACTTTAATGATATATGTAATTCATCAAAAAGGAATAATTTAAATTTTATAAATTTTCACAATTTGTCAACTATTCAGTGCACTATTTTATATATAAAAAAAATTAATATAATAATATTAATACTATAGTTATATAACTATCGAAGAACAGAAAATATACTCACTGTCAGTGGAACTTTTCCTTTTCTTCAAAAAGAAAGTTCCACCCTCTCACATCACTATTTTATTTTTAAATTAATATTAACCAATAATTAAATTTACTGATTTTTTATTTAAATTTAGAAAATTTAATATTGGTCGCATTACAACCAACAAGTATTTCTTCCTTTGTACTTTTTATGATTTAAATTTCAATTGGTTATTATCAAAATAACCAATTAAAACTCTCAATTCAGGCACAAAAGAAAAATAGCATTTAACCGATAAGTATAGAAACTACATCTATCGGCCATCTTGTGGCGGCACATCACTAATAATTTATACATCACTTACACTAGTTCACTTATGCAATTTAATATATATATATATATCAAATATACTTTCGCGCCTCTATTTGTCTCGCTCCAATTCACTGACCTTAGCACCGTCTACACTGATAACACTTCGCTAATACAGTAAACTAAAATGAAATCGGGCGACCGCATGTTGACAGTTTGTCATCATAAAATGAAATTATTAATTTTATCAACGCTACGACATCGGTTTCGTAAAATTAATATATATAAAAATAAGAATTTATTAATTACTAACATTTAAAATATTTACTTTCCTTTATAATAACTTTTATTATTATTTTTCAGATTAGATTGTAATTTTATTTAATGATTTCAAATAATTACAGTATTTGAAAACTCAAAGCCTCATTTTTTTATGGTATAAGAATACGTAAAATTTTATATATTATTGATATAAAATAGATAAAGTAGTAAGGTAAATACTAGGTGTTTTTTTATTAAAAAAGTTCCACTAATTATTTTATGGGGTTAAATTATTGTACCTAGAGGACAGTTAAGAACATTAACGAAAACATCTTACTGTCCTGTGAGATTACTTCAATTGTAAAATTATCATTAGCGCTGGGAATGAGAAACCATTTGGAACTTTTGTTAGTGCAATTGCGACATAAGGGAGTTATTATCTAGGAATGAAAAAGATGCTAGTTTCACAAAATTTATAAACAACCCCAAGTCTGGTGCTCATCACTTGTAAGGAAGCATAACTCCACCAGTTACCATCCCCTTTTCAGTACAAAGATATTTCTCCTCTAATATTCATTTTACATAGATTATCCGACGAATTTAATTAAAACCTATGACGATATTCATTATCAAGAGTTGGCATAACAAGTTTATGGGGCGAAAATTCTATAACCAGGAAAATGACGAGTGGACCATCGAAACCTATCTTTTTTGGTAAGACTTTTATTCTTGTTGGTGTGTGCATTTGTGAAATAGGTTCAATCGAAACGAGAGCACAGCGCTTTTCGATTTTTGATCGAGCGTAATTCAAGATTTTTATGATTAATCTTCTCAAGATTAAGAGAACGAGATTAGACGTGGAGATAGAGATTTTTATTAAACATTATATTTTTGCTGCTACGAATACATACGAGTATCGTAATTTTCAGATCCTCAGTTCTTGTTGCTGCTTCATTTTTGAAATCGTATTTTCTGACAATTTTATGTGTATAGAATGGTTTAGGATTTTGAGGGTTATTTATAATTTTTAGAAATGTTGGCACTAATTTTCTGGTATTTTAATAAAATAGATCTAGTATATTGCTCGAAAAGATTCTTTTACGGATATTCTGTAGCATAAATCATCACGACAATATCATTTATTATTAAAGTTTTTTGATATTTATTGAGAAACTTGGGTTGTATAAAATAAATTATCTTTCAGATTTTTTAAGTTACACGCTATATTTTTATCTAGCTTCATTATTGTATAATTTTACTGAAAATTAATAAAATATTTTTTAAATATATTTAAAAAAAAGACGTTCATTATCAAGAGATTGTCGATAAATACTTATTATGCAATGGATTATTACCTTATATTAACATTTAATTTACCATAACTCCTAAATTTAATTAAATTAAAAAAATATTTAAAATATAAATAATTTTAATGAAAAGCATTCTTTAATAGATTTTTTAAAACCAGATTTCGAAGTAGAATTTTCAATAAACATATTGAAATTCCATTTATAACCGATAGAGTTATTTGAAAATTAAAATAAAATTTTCTACGGAAATGTTAGTACACACCCTTAGAAGTTAAGACTCTGTTTCTTATGAGATTCAAAATAGAAAAAAGAGTTGACATATTTCATGCTCACAAGAGCAGATTTGCAATTTACGTTTCGTCAAACGCACGAACAGAATTGAATGGAAGGGGAATCTCACGTCTAAGAGAAAATAAGTTATCCCACGTGCTCGAAAGCTCCCGACGAAAGTCTCATTAGCTATTGTCAAAAGATGCGTTATATATTCTGGTGCATAAAAGTATGGAAGAGCTTCAAGGAAAAACGGGAAAAAGTACGAGGAAAAGAGGAAATAAGAATGTAGCCGCAGTTTGGATTTTTTATACCGACACTGAGGGCTCGTTAAAAAAGCTCGACCAACGTAATTCCCCATGGTGGCTCGCATGGAAAAATGCGAGGGAAATGGAAAAGCAGAAAGGAAGCAGCGAGAATTTTGCACTTGAAGTAGAAACGAGCGTCATTAGTCGGACACTCGGCATTTTCAGTACTGTTGCGCGCGCACTTTTCCGGGTAAATTTCCCGAGTACTAGAGGTGCCTTTACGAACCGACTACCACTGCTCAGTCGTCCCGAGCTTGAGCTTTTAGAGCTTTATTTATCTTTCAGAGCAGGTGAGCATCAAGCGGAAAAACTGCCCTTACAGTTGTTCCTTGGTGTTTAGTTTCTGCTTAATTTAGTGTTTTTCCTTTGACACATACACACATCCTACTCTCGTTTACCCTTCACTGAAACTATTTTAAAGATTTGGGGATGTTTTATTTTACTTAGACTCCATTATTCAAGAATAACCATCTAATTTGAAATTATTTTGGGAGAAATTTTGTATTCATATTTTTTGTTGCATTTAACTTTTATTATTAATAATTTATCAATTTTATAAAAAAATTAAATCATTAGTGAAAAGTAGATATTTCAAATATTCTTATGTTGTAATAATAACTGTTTTTTAAGCTTAATTCATCTAAAAAAACAAGACATCAAATTAAAAAAGAATATGTATTTATTTTAGATTAAATTTTTCTTTTATATAAATCAGTTGTAATCCAGTATAACTCATTGCAACTCTAAGTGATCAAATTTTTATTTTCTTTGCACATATTGAAGAATCAATAAAACATTAATATTATTTTTACAATCACAAAACTCATAATTTAATTTAAATATATATTTGTTATCTATTATAGAAATTATTTATTGAGCCAGTAAAACATGTGATTTTATTTCATAGAGAAATAGTACTGAATAATTTATTATATCTCTTTCTCAACTTTATGATTCATTACATGAAAATACAATGACAAAATTCCAAGTACAGCTGGGGTCAATTAAATCCATTTAAAGCTTTAATATTCAAATTTTAATTGTGTTGAACGTATGAGTTTGGTGAATTATTCAAGAAATTAATAGTTAATGCTATTCTAAAGTACTCTAAAAGCATTCCTATGTTAGAATGTACGTTCTTAATTTTACTTTATTCTATTCTACTATACCCGATAGAAAATGCGAGAAAAATTATAAGTTTAGAACTTCTACAAAGATGTCTAATCGTTAAAATAAAAAACTTTTAATTTTATTAATACAAGAAAAGAATATAAATATATGTTTTAGTATAAAATTTAATACGTAATATATTATGTTCAAGAACTCGTTTCTATTAGTATACAATCATAAAATATATTTTTAATATAATAGTCATTGAAATATCTTCTACAGTGATTAGAATAACTATAATTTTATAAATTTTCTCTTATAATAAAAGCTATAAAAAATAGTTAAAATTAACAAAATATATTTTCAGTAAATAATTTTTTGGAAATGCTTAATTATTGTTTAGTATATTCGATACAATGTTAAATATTTAGAGGAAGAAAAATGAGGAAAAGAACAACACTGATGTAAAGTAAAAATTAAAAAATAATGTCGGGAATGCTCTGAAATTATCGATACCGCTTGAATACTTATGGATCCAAGAAAAATTCGTATTTTGCCTTTGAAAACTTGCATTTCTCGTTTCAAGTATCACCCTCTTCTTTTCTTCTGAGCAAAACTGCTTCCAAACGACGTATATCGGGGATTGTGTATGCACATCAGCTGGAATTATCCATTTTCGGAGTTTCCTTTGGAAAACTTGCTGAATACGTCAAGCTTCCTTCCCTGAAAAAGAGCTATCAAGGGCTAAATGCAATTTTAGATTAAATTCGAATGCACTCAGTTCTTCGTCTCAATTCTCTTCCTCATGTGTCCTATTTGAAGCGTTATTAAGTGCACAAATGGCAAGGGACTAATGTCGAATATCTCACCATAACCACACGAGTGACACATCTACGCATGTGATTGTGTTCGTGTTAGTCCGTATGAAATCATGGGGAGGGGATAAAACAAACCCGTGGCTTTACTGCTCGTTAATAAAATTATGATTAAAGTCTAAATCCCATGAAATCGGGCTAGTTTAGCACGCCCGAGCTACTCGCTTCGCCCGATCACCGTCCTATGAATAAAGGAAGTAAGTTTTTCTCTCTTATTCCTTCTCTTTATTCCTCTAAGGTAGGACGTGGCTGCCCTAAGCTATCGATCTCAATTTACACGTTTGATAATGATGGCGATGGAAAAAGAAAGTGAAGGGCAAGATAGAAATGGAGAAAGTACAAGATCGACCTTGTAATTATGGTGCATTAAGGTTAAAATTTGAAATCTATTCTCATTCATTTCTTTAAAATTCGTTCTCATTTTGTTTCACTCACTCTAGTGGCTTGACGTATTATTTGAAAATTTTTTTTTTCTTTTATTTTTATAGCCTTAATTTATTGTTATGTTTGTTAGACTCTGAAATATTTATATTTTTAAATTAATTTTATTTTTACGTAATGCATATCAGTACTTTTTATATGAATACGTTTATGGATTTTTGGACATTAAAATTTTACTTATATTCTGAAAATACGAAAATTCTTTAACGATTAATATTTGCTAAAACCATATTTTTTTAATTATGTATTTTTAAGTATTCTTATAAGAAAATAAATAATTGTTATCCAATTAAATATAATTATTTTTCCAGTTGAATTTAATTATGCGTTTTATTAATTCGTATTCATAAAATTGTAATTATTGCGTAAAATTTTGAAAAATGTTTATTTTATACTTAAATTTGAGTACATGAATTTCCAATGGTAATTAAAAATTATAGATAAATAAGTGAATAAATAATTAATTTTATTTATTTTTATTTATATAGTGGTTAAAAGTTTTATGTGATTTTTTTCACACGATATTATAATATTAATTAAAAATTTCAAAATATCTTCAATATAATTGCAGATAAAGATTAATAAGTAATTCCATAGATTAATCATAATTTATTTAATATAAAAATTTTTAAAGTTGTACGTCATTATAGACTCGTGAGGACTTGCTTTATATTTTTCAGCCACCTTACTGTAGATGCAGTTTTGGTAACATTCAATTAAAAACATCAAATGAAAAGTCAAAAACAAAAAATGAAACTTTGAGATTTTTTTTTGCTGTACTGATCTCTGAAAATAAAGAAATACTAGGTATAAAAATGAGAAAGCGATAAATCTCATTCATACAGAGTAATGAGCCGACCTCGAAGACTCGACAGAATCCGCATCTCGCAGCATCACCGTTGTGTCACAGCATGTTTGGGTAGCTTGAAAGACGGAAGTAAGTTTATTTAGCGGAAGTCGAGTCACGGCCATGTTCGCGTTCTCTTCCACCCTTCTACCTTCTACCTTCGGCCAGTGCACATCCTCGATGGGGTTACTCAAGTGACAAGGCATTTCTAGTGAGCATAGAAATTGAATAACAGTCATATCTGAATAATACAGATACGTAAATGCCTCGGGTATGTGTCTTGCAGGATGAGGGAGATGGTGAGCTTGTGCAGACAGCATCGTCCATATTGCATTAGACCCAAAACGGTGTTTTCTGAGTTACACGAAGGTTCCCAAACCCCCCCCCCCCCACTACATTCGTCGAGACCTAAATTCAGTTCTAACGTATTCTCTACAGCACTTGACTTAAATTTTTTATCTTGGTAAGCTCTAAAAACAAACCTGCAGTTTTTTTATGCAGAGTAATACTGTAACATTTTTAATTTATTATATATTTTCTCAAGAGCATTAGTAATCAAGCTTTTAAATGCATTATGAGATAAAATTTTAATTATTATTTATACAACGAATTACTTGAAGCATTAATTTTAATCACTTTGACGAATAAAGATATTTAAAAATTTAGGAGGTTTTTAAGATTAGGTTTTGGGATTTAAAAAATTATTAATCGGTAAATGTAGTTTTTATGAAAGAGTTGCTGTGTCGTACGTTTTTTTTTTTTTAAATCCAACTTATTTTACTTAATTTATAATTTTAAATATTCAGAGGAAAATTTAATCTTATCTGACTAATTATTTCAACATTGAAATTTTAATTTTGTATTTCCATACTATAAAAAATCTTATCCTTACTATAAAAAATTTTTACGTATGAATTACACAATATTCCAACGTTGAGTTATTTTATTAATATATATAAATAATTAATAATATTTATAAATTTTATTAATATGTATATAAAATTTATTGCAAAAGTTTTTGATATATATTAGATCTGTAAGATCTATTTACATTGATACTTTATTGAATAAATGTCAATGAATTTTTTTATTTTTATACTATTGTTACGTACATAAAAATATTATTTTACGCCAGACCGATTTCATGTTAAAATAATATATATCTATACAAAAAATTCATGTATAACCTTAGCGTATAAAATGATTTAAATTTCGTTCTAAGTATTAAGAAGGCGTTACATTATCACCTGTTCTTGTGGAAAAAGTATGTATAGAATTTTTTAATAATTGTTAACACTTACTTTGAATGTCAAATGTTTTATGTAAGAATAACTGATGTAGATAATATTTTCAAAATTCTGTATTATAATATAAATAATATAATATATATAATATAATAAATGATATATCTCCTTAAAAGGTACCATTTAAATATGAATACAGTTTTTAATTATTTAATAATAAAATTATTTAATGTTTGAATTTATTTTTAAAAGAATACTATAATAATTTATAAGACTATTATGTTTCAAATTTGAAACAGATCTTACTGATTTATAAAACATGATAAAATTTAAAATTTTTCAAATGTTTTAGTAAATAAGAATTTTAAAGATCAAAAAATTTAAATAATCAAATATCGACACAAGTATAGATAATGTATTATAGATAAGAACAATTATAGATAGATATTATTTTATAAATATCAATATTTAAAATATTTGTACTGCAATATTAATTATGAATAGATAAATGTTTACTTTATTTTATATGTAGTATAAAAATAAAATGTACGCTTATTTTTGTTAAATAATTAAATTATAAAATAAAAAAATATCAAGAAGAAATGAAATGCATAAAATAATTAATAATTTTTTATAAAATAGTTGTGAAAATATCTTTAATAATTCATTTGGGATTTTTTAATTCCATTTTAAAATATTTTTCAAAAATATGAGTAGTGTTTTTTAATGTTACGGGATGAGCACTGATTCGCGTAAAAAGAAGTAGGGGTCCAGAGACCGATAGCGAAAGGAACGAGCAATAAGGAAAATAATTAATTTTACGACAATTTCACTCAAATATGCAACACTGTAATTAACTAAAATTACAGTATTTCATATAATTATATTACGCACCATGTTATAATCTAAATAAATTTTGTAAAAATTTGATATTTAGGATAGAGAAAGAATCACGCGTGTCGTTACGTCGGCGCCAGGTTGCGAACTAACAACCTTTGGGCTATTTTCCGGTGTTGTCACATTTATTTTCGCGACTATTGGTATTGGCACACAAAAATTACATTTTGCCTTTACGGCGTGAAAGGTAAACAATTTTAAGGGGTCAATGGTGACCTTTGATTCTCTCGACTATTAATAATATTGAAAAAGTAGTAATAAATTATTACTTTTAAAAGGTTTTTCTTAACTAATAAAATGAAATATCATCCGTGTAGTTTAAAACTGATTAATAAATTAATGTAATTTTAAAAATAAATAGTAGAAAATGAAATAATATTTTTAATCATTTAGTTGACATTTATAAAAATTTATTAGCTTTAATAAATTAACCTGGAAATAAAAAAAATGACCATATCGTTTAAATTTCATACTTAAAAATGGTTGGATATAAAAATGTTTTAAGTTGTTAAAAAAAATTATTTTGATTGAACTCGTGTATATTATTTACATACAAATGATAAATTAGTTTTATTTTTTTCGAATAACTTATCTTAATTGTTGTTTTACGTATATGTTATTTACATTGAATTTATTGAAATCTACGAGGTGAAAAATAATATATATAAAATATAATTGTTCCTAAAATGTAAGCTACTTGAAGAAATTATTGTTTTATTATTGTACAATTTAATTTTCCCTTCCTCCTTATGAATTTAACGTGTAAGGAACAATAATTTGATGACACTTGGCGTCGGTACAATTCGTTACATTGAAATGTTACATAATGTTAGTGATTAAGTGAAATGAAACGATACTGTTAACAAGATGGAGGGTGAGGACAGGTGCAAACGGAAAAAATAATATATAAAAGGAGAGAGTAAGGGGGTGTTGGTGTTCGATTTGATGAGCAATTATGATTCTACACGCCTAGGTAACGCATACGTAGAGTAGTACGTACATGTACAGAGGTGTGAGACAACGAACACTTTATCGTATGAGCCTTGAGCTTTTTATGCAAATTGTAAAGGCGGAGTTTTCCGCATGAGGAGATGGAAGAAGCAGAGCTCGGTTAACTGTAAAATTCGGTAGGAAATACGATTACTTTAACCACGGCCGCGTGTATTCGGTGCTTTATATTTCCACAATCTCCGAGCCAATAAGATCAAGGATTCCCCGTGCACACTGTTGATTGAATTCTCAGACGTCTGAAGAAAATTACATTTATTCTTATCTTACTCAATCCTGCTGTTCTTATTTCTCTTTCCCTTGTCTTTAACGAAGCTACAATGGAAATCAGAGGTACTGCAACGTCTATTGACGATATGACTTAACGTGCATTGTACTCCTTACACATCGTACACATAATTTTTTTCTCGCTTTCAATCCTTTCCTTTTTTTTTTTACATAAAAGTAAAATTGAATTTTTTCTAACTATTTTAATTTTAATTAATTAACCATAATTTTCATTTGCACAAATTATATAAAAAACTTTTTATAATTTAAAATCTACATTATTTATCGCTGAATTAATTGTCTGACTATACCTCAGTCAGCTTTACGAAAAATTAATCGAATTGTTGGTTTTATTATTCATTATTATCTCTTTGTTAATAAATTCTACAAAATTATTGTTTTTAGTCATATTGAAGGTTTTTTTTATAGTATTCTTCAAATGCAAAGTTTTACTTTTAAATCTGATTTCTTTAAAAAAAGCACAGTTTTGCATTTGTAAATATAGTGCGTTTATTTCAAATTATGATATTATTGATGAATTAAAGCTTAAACCATCATTTTTGAGTTAATTGTTAAAAATAAAAAAAAAATATTTACGTTTAATAGATTATAATTTAAAATATATACACGATTTTCATACTTTATTTAGTATGATTTGTAATACAAGATTTATATTTAATTATCGACTTTTCAATTATCTAAACTTAGTATTTTAAACACGTATAAAAAAAAAAAAAAACTTGGTAAGCTTTTATAAATACGTTTTCAATGTCTACTACATTCACTATTTGATAACATTATATCTACTGAATATTCGAGGAAATGGGTTCTCAGTCTTATAAATACATAATCATACTACACTATCTTTTATTTAGTTGGGTCACCTTAACTAAATAAATAAATCTCGTCCATCACTGACCATCACCAGCATAGGAATAACAGTACTATTTACGTTAGTCGTCACCGGTAATCTCAACAGAATAGATTATTACAAATACATTTCGAATTTAATCTCCTATTTTACTATAAATTAATCCAATTTAATCTTCTTTCTTTTGACGTAATGAAAAACGTATATAATAATTTTTTTTTATCGTTAATCAATATTTCATTATGTAGTAATATATTATATTAATTTATGCTATATATATTTTTTGAAAGCAATAATATTTATGTAAAAATTCATTGTGAACAATCAGTATAGTTGAAACACAGTAAAAATAATGATAGGCTATCAGTATTTTTTAAAAATATCTTTCGTCATATTATAATTCTTAGTATTTATTTATAGTATTACGTCTAATACGGTCTTCGAAATATTCTAATTTTGTTATCCTCTCTATTTTGGTGAAGTTTCATCGAAATTTGTCCTCGTCTAATGATTATACTGACAGATTTATTAATATAACAAACTGTCAATGACCAAAACTTTAATTTTATAATTTTAATCACATAATTTTATATATTTAATATGTTTGGGTATTAAAATATTTTAATCATTATTAAGATATGTTTTTTATTATCCGATTTAAATAAGACACAGAGATAGACACAAGATTTATACACTACTTGGACAGATTAAAACTTTTCTACTTAAAAAATATATTAGTTGTAATACAATTTTTACTTATTTAATTTTACTTATTTGACCATCAGTGTTTTATGTAAAAACCTTCTGCAATTATTAATTCATTACAAGTTACTAGATTAATTATTATTATAAATCGGAATAGAAGCTTTTTTAGTATAATGATATAAATATCCTATAGAAGAATAATTACATCTACAGATAATGAGCTTTAATTTATATAGAGTACATTTTTTCTTCATTTCTTTATTATACACTAAAGTATGTTGAATTTTTTAATAGATGTTTTTGTACTTTATAATTATAAATAAAATAGTAGGTTTCTTTGTCTGTAATATATTTTCATGAAGATTATAATTAATTTAAAATAAATGTGCTATTAAATTATAATAATAATAATTCATACCCTACATACATGTGTATATTTTCATAATTATTAAGATAAATAAGTAGATATATTTTATGCAAGTATTAATGATAATTTTAATTCTTGTATATGAGTAATAATATAGTTATAATTAAAATGATTAAAATACAAATATATCTAATGGTAGTTCATTTAAATTTTGCTAATTTTTAAAATAATTTCAGTGTAAGTAATTAAGTGTTTTCCAAAATTTCAATCATTTTTATAACCCACTTCTACAAGTTTTTTGGATTTTAGTTTTCAATCCCCACGAGGTAATATTTTCTTTTTTAATATAAGAGTAGAGCATGTAGAGCGTTTATAGTTTCCCAGAATAGGATAGCTAAGGTCTGATTACCTGTTTAGCCATCTTGCCGTTGAGTTTATGACCCTCTTGACTTAAGTATCTGGGCCAACATTTTCTCTGATCCTAAGGGGATTCCAATTATTTCTTCATTAAAGCTTAAATTGAAAAAAAATAATGCTTTTTTGTGTATCTTTTGTCGATAATAAAAATCCTGTGAAGTTTAACCAATATCATTTACAGTGATACTTATTAAGTTTTACAAGGAAAATTTTTTTTTAATTTCACTTGAAGTGTGAAATTTCCATTTGATTGATATATAAAATTTAAGAAATGTTAAGTTTTACAAATAGCAACAAATATAAATTTTGTCAAACAAATAATTATAATAGTATTCATACAATTATGATTTAAAAAAAATTGTAAATATAATAAAATATTTGAAAAATAGAATACATAATAAATATTTTATTCATATTTTGCAGAAGAATATTGCAATTTGATTAAAACAAATTTTTTTTATTAAAGAAGTTGGAATTTATTAAACAGGAACTTTACTCAAACACTGCATTGCAGGGTCTAAGACATTCTTCAACCACTAATGAATACGTTTTGGATAAATTCTCAAGGTAGTATATTAAATAAAAAAACTACTAGTCTATGAAAATCTAAAGGGTTAATTGCATTTATTTTTTCCTTTCTTTTCAAAAGTGAGGCAGGAATGAGAAAAGAATAATGTCTAAATTTTATCGCTGGTAATGATTTAGCGTTATACCAAATTAGTTGGTATTTTTATTTTTTAATTCTTTATGATTCTGAGCTTCAAACAAGCTGAAGTAAACGATTTAAGAGAAAAAGAGAGAGATATGGTCAAGCCGGAATATCTTTTAGCTGTTGACTACGGAGACGAGGCTCTGAGTAGAAACAGAGTGGATGAGGTTATCGACTTTTATAACAGTTCAAATATAAGCAGCGGTTTCCTCGTTTCTCCTCTCTCCCTCCCTCTCGATGCATCTCGTTTTCTGTTGCAGTAACGAAAGACCTTTATTTTTCTATTCTTCTACAGCCATATGAGCTTCTACTTATCCTCTTGAAGGAAGATAACGTGCATCAATTGTATCTTCCTCCTTGACATCTTTGCTCGTTGGTATTGAAAATCGTTATTTACGGTACTCGGTTATTATGAAATCTCTAAACATCGGAAGTTTCATGAAAAAAATAAAAATTTATTATACAGAAGAAAGCTAAATGTTTTTAGTTTTATCTATATATATCTGTAAGTATCAAGAATGAAAATATTAAAGAAAAAAAAGGTTTTTTTTAAGCATATATGATTTATTAAAAAAATATAGATCATAATTTTTATATTTTGCTTAATCTATACAAACTTCCACTAGTAAAATTAACAAGGATATATAAAAAATAAAAAAAAAATAAAGAATCTTTAAAGTATTTTTTGAACTATTTATATTACATAAAAAAGGACTTCAACAAGTAAGTATATACGTTGATTTGAATAACAAAATAATACTCATTTTTAATTACACTCAAATATCTTTAAAATTTGTTAAGCTTATATGTATTCCTACTACTAAATTAATAGTTATCTTATAATTTATCCTTTTGATATATTATTGAAACTTGAAATTTATTTTAGAATTAATTTTTAATTTTGATTTGATATAATTATATGAACAGAATATTATACTATTTTAGATGATCATTATAATATAACATACTGAAGTATACAGAATTTGTGTACAGATTTTCTATTAAAACATTTTTAATATAATATTTAATACAACTAAATATACTATAATATAATATAATATATGTATATATATATATATATATATTCACATTAATATTTACAAGGATTTCTATGTCTAAAATGCATATTTGTCTCGACAATATAATTTAGAATTTCTTGAAGCAATAACATTTCTTTCACCTTCTTTATTTTGCATCTTCTCTCTTTAGAATAGGTTGACTTTTGCATCGATTTTAAAGGTTGTCGATCAATTCATTTACTGTTCTGATCTTTCCTACCTCAATAAAGTTTTACTAGGATTTATTCTCTTATCGATAAAAATGAGATTGTATTGAGAAAAAAAAAGAATTCTGAGAGAGAGAGACCAAAATAGAGTGATAAAATTTACTTTTTCTTTCAATGGATATTAATATGATGATACTTTTCAATTTATTTATACGCATTATACCCTGTTATTTAATCAGCTAATGAGCATTCCATCATGATTATTTAGTCTTTGAAATTTTAATTTTTGTATTAAAATATGTAATAATATTAGTTGAGTATTAATTATTATTTTAATTGATTTTTAGTGTATCAGTATTAAAATAAATTATTAAAATAGATTAGTATTTATTAAATAAATCTTAAAACTCATATTTTAAAATATATTTATATCATTTTAATAGCTTTACATAGGAAAAAATTATTGATTATATAAAAATATTTTTTTTTTAAATCTAAGTTTAATTTATTTTACAAACTATATGAATAATTTAAAAAAAAATATAATTTTCTTATATTTATTTTTGTTTGTTGTAATTGAATGATTTTATCATATATAATGATTCATTTTTATAATAAATTTAAAATAAATTTTTATTCATTCTTAGTAAATAATTCTATATAAAAAAATCTATTAAAAAAAATTTTTAAACATGGATTAGTTCTTTAGAATTGAAATAAGATTAATGTTTTAGGTAAAGTATTATAAGATGCCAAAATACAAAGTATGTATAAAATTTAAGAACAATATTAATTGATTAAATTTTTATTACGCTTTAAAAGGAAAAATTCAATACGAATTAAGTGTATTTACGCAACTAATAATAGTGAGAAAATATTATAATATGCATTCATTTATTATGAAATTACGTAAATTAATAATAATAATAATTATTATGATCCAATAATAATAATAATAATAATAAGGATGATGTTGGTAGATGGTGGTTGATGGTGGTAATACTTACATGATATTGATGATAACAATATCAACAATATATTGTAGAGATATTAATTCTAAAAAATTTGAGGGATTGATAGCAGGGAATTAATTTAATACTTGTATTTTTGCAATTAAATTTATTTTCAAAATAGTAAATATTCGTTTAACAAATATATTATATTTTCATATTTGTTATTAAGTGAACTAATTTTGCATAAAATCAAATAATTATTAATATGAAATATGTACTACGTAGGTATTTTATTATTATGTATAAAAAAATAATAAATAATAAATGGATTAAGTCCTTATATTACATTATAACGACATGTATCTACAAGTATGGAAGATTTTTTTACAAAATCATGTACATGCGTACAATAAACAACAAATATTTATTCCATCAATAAATATTAAGAACGAATAATACCCAATTGTAATTCTGCTTTGTACATTATTTATTATCTTAATAGTATTTTGACACTGGTTATCTTACGAAACATAACATCTAGGTTATTTACCTGATCCTTTTTTTAATATAAACTACCATTCCTCTGGTTCTTTTATCGTTATTTAGCTGTCTCTCTATGTTAAAGCCGAAACGTGCAATTTCTTGTTAAGGAAGGCAGCTAGAATTATGCTCTTTCATAAAAAGAACAATTTTATCTAATTTCTGAACTGTTTTATATTTTTCTCACTCTCGATTCAACGTTAACTTTATTTTCTTGTCTATTTTTTTTATAAATACATTCTGTCACTACAGTTTATTTGAATTCATAGCGAAAATTCGCTTTTCATATTTTTCAACTTTAGATTTCGATATCACTTTTTTATTTTATTTTTTTTATCATTATTGTCAACGTCATTTGCGAAATTTTGTCAAAATCAGTACACTCATTTCAAATTCATAATTCATTATTCTCTAGAATGAAAATGCGAAGACAGGTAGTGTTGCATGAATTCGAATGATAGATTTTTAAAAGTCATTTCTCCACATTTTTACAATGGCTATTTAGAAAAAATTAACATTCTTTCCATTGATTGCCAAGTATTTTCATTATTATAGTCATACAGAGAGGTACAAAATAGTCAAAAATTAAGCTTTCTATTCTAGTTTTAATCACCACAATTCCAACGTTGGAGTAAGTGCATGTACTTCAATATTTTCATGTCGATGATATTGCCGATCTCTTCTTTTCACAGTGGCGTGTCTTGAAAGAACGACAGTTAATGCCGCCGCTGCACCAATTGCTGCACCAAGAAGTACCAACATTCCCGGATGTGTACCACTAGATAGAGATTCAGATGTACGAGCTCCAGATTCTGTTGTTTGACTATTTAATTTTTCAGCAACACTGTTGTGCTTGGCATTGTCATGAGACTCTTCATTTGTAATTAAGAGTTTAGAGCGTGAAAATTCATAAAACTCATTCGCTGATTTTCCATTGGACATTTCCTTATCATTTTGAATAGCTTTGTATTTGTGTATCTTAATTTTTTTTATTTTTGCAATTGGTAGTTTTGTTGTACTCATTAGTATCATTTTAGTAGTTTTGGGTATAGCAGTCAGGGGAATTTTTGATGTTACTTGGTTATCTTGCGCTGTTGATGCAATCAATGTAACTTTATTTACTTTATGTCTATTAACATTAGTTTTCAAAAATAATTCTTCCGTATTTAATATTGTAGAAACTGACTCCTCATCTACGTTGTTTTGTATCAAACTACTTTGTGTAGTATACTCTATAGGTATTTTGGTTGATTCTTTTTTTATAATTTTTGAAAGATATTCTTCAGCGGGTGTAGAAAATTTTACCAATTCCTCTTCATTAGTCGTAATAAAATCTTGATTTTTGAATTTCTGTAATGATAGTGTGCTAGTTTTACTTTCATTATTTATTTTTTGAATTTTTAAAGGAATATTATTATTAATTACATTTGCAGGTGGTGCGGTATTCTTAAACGTATTTTTAATGTCAGTTGTAGATAATAAACTTTGTTGATTATTATAGTTATGTATTAACTTTTTCTGTTTACTTGGCCGTTCTGTAGAATTTTTCAATGCCACTTCATTATGTTTAAATTTATTTATTATTTCCGTAGATAAAGTAGAATAAATTGTTTTAGATATTTTTAATATTTCTGTTATGTGTTGAGTATCTATCATTTTTTTAGTTGTTTCACTTGTTACTAGATTTGGCATTTCTTCAAGTAGCTTACCTTCAAGATCATTAGGCGTAGAACATCTTGTGGAATAATTTATAGATTTGTTGTGTTGCTTTATCCACTCTCCAAGCCAAAACTGATCTTTACTACAATTCCATTCGTTTCCAATTAAATTCAACTTTTGTAATTGTGGAAACATGTAAGCAAGATCAGATCTTATTGCGCTTATATTTGTATAAGATAAATCAAGTTCTATTAAACTTTTACATGCTGATAACGCTGCATTATCAGCCAAAAGTTGAGTGGATAATACCGGACTACGTGAAATATCCAACTTGACAAGTCTTTCTGGTGTTAATACCGGAAAAGCTGTATCGTGATTTTGATTTTCTTCGGTTTCTAGCCACAATAGACCAGACATACGGAGTATTATTAAATTACATGGACCACTTAAACTATCGGCTGATAATTTTTTAATAGGATTGTCAGAAATATCAAGTACTTGTAAAGATTGAAGTTCACGAAATGTTCCTGCTTCAATGATGCTGATTACATTGCCAGACAAATATAATTCTTTTAATGTATGTATTTCTTGTAAGTCATTAACCTTAAGTTTTGATATAGCATTTTGTCTAATATCTAATTTTATTAAACCGCTGGGAAGACTTTTCGGTATATTTAGAAGAATATTTCCAGATAATATCAATTCGTCCAAATTGTCTAAGCGACCTAAAGCATCTTCTTCGATTATCATCAGCCTATTGCCAGATAAATCTAATATTTTCAAAAGTGGATAACTATCAAGATCACCGCTGTAAATGGATGTTAATTGATTTCCAGATAGGACTAGTATTTTGACAGATCTTGTTAGTGCTGCAGGTATTCTTACAAGTCCAAGTCTCGATGCATCAACATTTTCTAAACGTCTTCCTGTACACAATAATAACGATAGATCTCTTTCTATTAGTGGATTTTCAGCTAATTTGAAAATCGATAGACTCAATAGGGGTCGCAATGCATCAGCTGAGATAAAAGTTAATTTGTTCCGTGATATATCGAGTTCAACAAGCTTGCCAAGATTCTGAAACCAATTGGCTTGCACGTGTTCCAACTTGTTACCTGCTACATTTAATCGCTGTAAGCATCTCAATGAATCAAATATTTTCTCCAGCGTTTGCAGCATATTATCCGATACATCCAAATACTCGAGGGAGTTGAGATACCTTAAGCTGCTTGGGCTAATGTAGTATAAATTGTTACTCGCCAAACTTAACCAAGTCAACTCAAACATATGCCTGCAATTGTTGAAAACCACATGGTCAATTTGATTGTGCCCGGCATCAAAAACACGCAGTCGACTAATTATGTTCTCATTAAAAAGTATACATCGGTCAGGTATACTTTTCAGCTTATTATGTGAAATATTGAGGGCTCTAACATTTAATAATACAGGGAAATCTAAGCTCCCACCAGGAGGTATGTCCCACCTCAGATATTGTTGATTAGCCAATGTTGAACAATTTGTCACCTCAATTTCTTGCAAGCGCTGGAGGAAAGTCGAGTTGGGCATACTCCCGATGTAAGAACGGAGCTCTTCTTGCTCGACATTACGAATCTTGAGTTGAGTAAAGCTCGGCGACAATTCGTCAAGCTGATGTAGCTTGGGCGCGTGACCGCGACACTCGATCACCGGAGAACGACACTCACAGAAATCTGGACAAGCAGAGCCACTCGCCATAAAGGCAAACAAAAGCATCGAAAGCCACATTTCTTATCCTCCTCTACACAATCGTGTGATTGTATGTACGCCTGTGGATGAATCACATTTTCGTAATTTCTTTCACTCCCGGTGAAAAGCAAGAGCACTTTGTTGACACGGAGCGACGTGTGTCAGGTCATTGCCAAGGATCGAATACTTAAATGTGTCCTTTCGTTAGACTTTGTTTTTCTACAATTTATTCAGATATGCAAAAAAGTTAAGGATCGAGGCAAAAAGCGACTTATCCGTACGAAGGATCGAGCGACACTGTTCTACGGGCGGAGGGAATTTCGTTGTCGGTGTTCCACCTTAACGCCACCGCTGCGTATTTGTGCGATACGAGAGAGTGTGCGTGTGTACGAGTTTACGTTCACCCTTCGGTTCAGTCGCTCACCCCGTATCTTCGTTTCTCTGCATCCCGTGGTCCTGAGGATACTCAATCCGTCCTCTTCTCTCCTCCACCCTCTGCCTCTTGGGCAGACGTGGAGGGGCAGAACGTCACCCCACCACGAAACGGCGCAAGCCGACGCTTTTGCTTTCTCGCTCCGTGTCCCCATCTATCTCTCTTTTTTCTACTTCCTGCGCATGTGTGTATTTTCATGTGTATAGGCACACGTAGGTTTAAATACATAGATTTCTAACTGTTCTCATACTCACGTATACACACCCCTTCCTTTCTCATTGGAACTCGATAAGGGGCGCACGCGCTTCCCGCTCCTTCCGATATTCGTCCCGTAGTGACTTGTCCTTTGTACTAGCTTCTTTGTTTTGTCTTTCAATTTTCAGCATTTTCAGGCACCAAAATTTTTATTTTTTTTATTTGCATCACTGTATTTTTAAACCCAGATTGACTTGTCGAAGATTCCTGAATGTGACAGTGATGAGAGTTCCGAATCAGCATATTACCGATGATTTTTTGTTGTGGTTTTAATGAAAAAACTTTCTTTTCTTTATTAAATAGATATTTTTCCCTGAATGTTTAATTTTCCAATAATTACGAAAAATCATTTGAAATATAAATAATGTATATTTTTATTCAAAGAAAATATTTATAACCGCGTATTAAAATGGTATATTTTGTTCACTAAATTATCTTTGAATAGAGTTCTAAAACTTGTAAAAAATGTGCATATTATTTTTTAATAAAATTTTGTACATTATTTAAAAAAAAAAAAAATTTGTAAATTTCAGACAATTATAAAGTGTTTAATTGTAAGAATACGTGCAATTAATTGAGTATTTTTTTCAAATTACTTTTGTATAATAATTTTTTGACTATATTAATATATCATCATTACTACCATTAATGAAAGTATAAACATATATGTGTTGAACCGAAAATACTTTTACATGTATTAAAAATTAAGGGCATTAAGAGTTTGAAATATGTTGTAACTAAATATTCTTATATATTAACTTGTAAATTTTAATAAGAATGAATTTTTAATAGAAATAAATATTTTGACAGATATATTATCATACTTGAAATTCATTAAAAATTTTTATATATTAAATACTCATAAAAATATTTTAAATTTATTGAAATTTTAAATTTTATAATGAAATATTAAAAAAATTTTTCAAAATAATAATATTTACAAATTATTTAATTCTTATTTTTTCAATATTTACCAATTATTATATGAAATGTAATCAATCATACGATATATATAAAAAATAATAAAAATAAAAAGTAAAAAATTGCATTACATGAAAATAATAATATCCAAGTAATAACAGAATGCGAAATCGTTATTGATGATGACAACATCACAAAAAGGATTAAATTGCTTAATTTCCAACTAGTTCTAAGCTAATCCAGTAACAATGAAACGAGCGCATTTCTTGTTAAACCATATAAATTTGAAATTAACAAACAACGCGTTCAACAAAATTTATATTTTAATATAAATTTATAGCAAAGCATTATTGTAACGTTTAATATTTAATATAATTGTCAGTACACAATACACGAATACTTGGATCATATGTAATGATACACATTATTAAAAATTATTAATATATTTGATAAATGATATTAATAAACATATTATTATATTTATGAAATAGTATTTTTTCTTTTCTGTATGATTTTGATAACTTGATATTTAAATTCAGTATGTGCACATTCTATTATTTAATTATACACTGTAAATAATTTGCAAAAGCAATTATTTGAAGCGTTATTGTGTAGTTGATTTGTGTTAGCTATTTTGCGATCATCGATAGTTGAAAATACAATCAACAGGCATAACTTGTTTCATCAAAGTATAGACTTGGGAAACATTGTCCTTTATTGATAATTTGACGAATATCATGTTCCATGCGTAGTTTCGATTTTGATTAATCAATATTTCAAAACATTATTACGCATTGTGTAGTTGTAAAATACTGTTACAGATCACATAGTTGTAAAACTTTGCCAGGAATCAAGCGCTCGAAGCACAGGATTATAGTATTAAGACTTAATAAGTCAAGTATTCGTAAATATTTCCAACCTCCATAATTTCATTATTAGGCGCCGATGCTATTTAAATAAGATGAGAATCTTCTAGATTCAATTTCCTTGAATTAATCGAGGGTGGAGTAAGCTCGAGGCATTTATATGCGAACTTTTGCGCCTTTGTCGAACGAGTGAAACGTTGGCTCGAGATTGATTTGGTCCTGTGAGTAGTTTTGCATCCGCTTTAGGAGCTAGGTTTTTCCGCGGATTTTCACTCGTAATTAAAATACATTTATTGATTCAACTGCTCGACCAACAACAAACTTCAACACCCTTCCTTGTTTTTTTTTCATACTTTCGATTGCAACCATCTGCAAAAAAACATCTACGACAGTTCCTTATTGCTTTACTTCGTATTTTATCGTTTTTTTTCTTTTTCATCGTTATTTTAAATTAATTCGCGGTCGACCCAAGCTAAGCACTGTCAATGAACTTATTTGTTCTTATTATTGATTCAGTATCGTTATTACTTATACGTAAATACATATTATACTTATTATTTTTTCAAAATATGATCAAATAAATTTTACTCTCTGCCCGGTTTACAGATTTTATTTAAATATTTTAATAAATACACAATAAAATACATGAAAAAATAATAGTCTTCAAAATTAATGTCATTAATTATTAATTTGTAATCGAATATTTCATTTTCATTCATGAGAAAACAATAAGGACACTGAAAATTAAAAAAGTTTCCTCAATAAAGATAATAAAGTTAAAATCAATTTTATTTTCGAGTACACTTTAAATGAAAGTAAAACCATTGTCTTATTCGAAGTTAATTCATTGTAAAGCTTTAATTCTTAAGCATTGAGTGAGAGAGTACAAAAATCTTATTTAACAGTATTATCTTATTTAAAAAAAAATTGGAAAAAATTATCATTGATTCTAAATATGTAGCTATAATTGAATTACACTATAAAACTAGAACATTAAAGTCGTTACACTAGCGAATATTATTTTTGCTTTTAAATTATATTCTGTTTGAGTATCACTTTGAGCTTTGTCACTTTCTACATTTGCTAAATTAAATATCAACCTCACATATTATGAGAGCAAACATATGTGCTTCTTTGTGGCCAAATCGATTTTTCCTCCTCCTTCTTTCTCTTCAAACTTCTTTTTATTACTCTGCATTTCATTAAGCTACAACTTTGTATTTCTTTCCTTGATAAAGATTATCGTGTCTTTATTTCGGTAGTTTCCTTTAATTTTTTTATACCATATATATTTAGCAATTTCAAATTAATTTTATTTCATAATTTAAATTGATTTATAAGTTATACGAAAGCTTTGCACACATTAAATTCTGGAATATATATATATATATTATAATATAGTAAAATTTATATTAAATTTAATTAACATAAACTTTTCCCGAAACCATATTATTGCTATTGTTATTATTAATAGCTTCACTTTACACTACACTTTAATTTTATAAAATAATAATATAATTTAATAATCAATTTATCTACACTACTACACTGAAAAAACTATATATAAAGGAGAGGTCCAATGCCCAAAGATTTTCGGATGAATCTCAATTACCCTTGTAAATTCCAACAATACTTATTTAAATAATATCATAAATTAAAATAAAATATCTAAATAATTATATATATATAAAATCTTAGCTTATTCTGCTGTTTAATAATATAGTTATATTATAATAATTTTATTTGATAACCAATTATGTAAATATTCAATATTGTAATTTAATTTTATATTTTCAAATATATATATATATATATATATGTTAATAATTTCTCCTTTTATTTCTCAATTATCAATTCAAATAATGTGATTTTCTATTTCCTTGTAATTATGTATAATTAAATATATAAAAATATATTTAATTAAATAATTAACACCAACAAGTTACAAAATAACAATTTAATATAAACAAAATATATATAAAAGTCTCACTACACAAAAATATGAATTAATCAATATAATCAATATTATTAGATATATTTCTAATGAAAAAATATATTTGAATCTATGTATATCTCTTTAATACTAACAATATACTAACTGTAGTTCGAACTTTTATTTTTCTTCAAAAGAAAAATCACCCTCTCACATCACTACTTATTTAAAATTTGACCAATAATTAAATTTACTGATTTTTTATTTAAATTTAGAAAATTTAATATTGGTCGCATTACAACCAACAAGTATTTCTTCCTTTGTACTTTTCATGATTTAAATTTCAATTGGTTATTATCAAAATAACCAATTAAAACTCTCGATCCAAGTACAAAAGAAAAATATTGTTTAACCGATAAGAATGGAAACTACACTTATCGGCTATCTTGTGGCGGCACTTCACTAATAATGTATGCATCATTAACACTACTTCACTTATGTATTTTAATATATATATTAAATACATTTTCGCGTCTCTATCTGTCTCACTTCAATTCATTGACCTGAGCGCCGTTTATTTCGACAAGACTTAAGCTAAGACATTGATTAAAAAGGGAACCGGGAGACTACATGTTGACTGGTTGTCAACAAATAATAAAATTATTAATCCTATCATTACATCAGCTTCACAAGTTTAATATAAAATATTTATTTTCCTTAATAATAACCTTCATTATTATTATCAGGTTAGTTTATAAATGATTAATAATTAATAATTTTCAAATCATTACAATATATATATATATATATATATATATGGAATATATTACATTATTGAATATATATGAATTATATAACAACTGACAAAATAATTATTAATAATTTAAGAATCATTGAAATAGTATGGTTCAAAAAATTATTCTGGTGGAACATTTATAAATGTGAAAACAAACCATTATTAAAACAGTATTCCAGCGTAAAAAATGAATGAAAAAAAAAAAAATTTATATAGGGAAAATTTTAAAATGACGATTAAATTTAACTCAATTTTATTTTATAATTATAACAATTTTACTTTAAATGTTTTTTATTAGGAACTTAAATTACTTGAAGTATTATGATCAAAACTTTTTCTTATGTTTCAGGTTTATCGTAATTATTTTTTGTTGATAACACAAACATATTTATATATATTTTTTATTTATTTTTTATTAATTATTATGTTTATATTATTTAATTAATAATTAATTTTATTTTAATATTATTATCTATAAATATTGAACTTTTACATAATAAGTTATTAAAATTAATAAATTAAATTAATCTTTCCATATTTTTAGATGAAGAAATTAAATTTAACTTTTAAAGTTAACCATAAATACATTATTATAATATTATAATTATTTTAATTTAAAAATAGTCTTCATCGTTCCAATTAAATTTTTTATTAATATGTTGTGGAATACTTAATGTATATACTTGTAAACAAAATTGAAATTCCTCGAAATTTTATCTATTATTTGAATTAAAAATGTGTAATTTAAGAAAATAAGAATTACAATATCACTGTATAAATTCTGTGAATTAGTTTTCAAGCACTAATTGCTTTAATTTCAGTTTTTATAAATATGTAGTTCAATGATCATTTTCTTGCTGGTCATTATCAACGAATGCAGCTTATAATCTTGGGAAATTATGTTCATTTTCATTGCTTCTATTTTTTTAATTAAAATAAAATAATTTCTTTTTTTTATGAAAAAACATGATATTTTCGTCAAAGCATTATATTTGTATAATATGAATATTTAAGAAAAATTTGTTTTATAAATTTGTGTCTAATATTCGTCGATATTTTTTATCAAGAATATAACAGTATATATATTGTATATTATCATATACAATTATCATATACAATATTATTTCTACTTTTATATCTTAACATTTTTTAAAATTTATATATTATAAACTAGAAAGAAAAAAAATAAAATTGCCGATAATATAGAAGTATGCTTTAAATAAGATCATTTTTAACAAATTTGAAAGTTCGATTCTCTCCATTCTCTACAATAAAGTTAAACAAGAACACTATATCGATAAGTAAATTTAAGCAAAATTAAACCCAACCCAAGATAGTTATAATTCTTAATTACATTATGATTTGAAATTACTATGGCTACTACGGCTATGAAATTACGGCTTTCGTCAAGCCATGATAATAAATAAAAATTCTCAAGAAAACAATAAGGAAGATTATCAATTAGAGGGAAACCACCTCCTTACCCAATTTCATTACGAAGGGTGTTATGGTGGGAGAAAAACGAAAAGATTATAAAACACGTACGAAAGGGAGGAGCTTTTGTTTTTGCAGTTTTGATAGTTGCTTGAAATACATTTAATTAGTGCATCAATTACGGTACAAACTTTATTCGCATCAAATTTTTATTTTTTCAAAACAAACAAATATTTAAAACACAGCCGGAACCGCCAGATCCGAAGTCACTGAAGCGGTGACAGTATATTACTAGGAGTTATTCTATAGTCACATCTGCCCTTTTGGGTATTCGAGCGAGAATCCTCAAGTCATCTTATCAGCGAAACAAGTCAAAATAATCGATCGAGTAAAATTATAATTATTATATTCCACATTTAGAAGATAATGTTAAAATCTAAATTTTGCGCTAAAACGGTTTTATTATTTATTCTTACTAGGTTATGTTAAATAATAACTAAATTGTTAAATTTAATTTTTTAATTTTTATAATACTACAAATTTTTTAATAAATTGTAACTATTATATTCATCATTAATTAAAATTCCATTTATATTTCCTTGAACATACTGAGAATTATCATTAGTATATTGTATCATTTTATTTATCTCTTTTATGCATTTATATTTTGAATTTCAAACAACTTAATATCAATAATTAATTTTTTTTGTCTATATCATTGCTATTGTATAAACATTCTATTTTATATTTAATACACTTCATAAAAATTAAAGAGTGCGAATAATATTTAATAGATGATTTTCAATAATTAATGTCTTTTTATTTTATATTTTAAAAAAGTGTTATGGATAATACATATTACTTAAAGCCTTACAAAGTTTGTAAACTCTAATGTTTGATGAGTTTCTTAACAATACTGGAATTTTGCAAAGTATTTGACTCAATATATTCAGAATACTTTTTGGAGGGTGTTCAAATGTTTTTGTGTATAATGATGAAAAAAGCAATATAGTAGAAAGTATTCGCAATTTGCATTAAATCCACCATTTCTGAACTGTATGTGTATCTTATACAGTGTCTGAATATACTTAGTAAAAGTCTTGACAAGTGATTATGTTAATTTATTTGCATTGTTAATTAGTTTTATAACGAATTTTTCATTTACAAAAGAAATAGATTTCTTTATGATTTTGTAAATATTATCTAAAATTTAAAAATTGATTTTTATTTAATCTTTATCATAGCTATTTTTAACAAATTTGTGATTTGATATTTAATATATCAAATATCAAATTTAAATTAAATTATGTGTAATACATTAATTTAGTAGTTTTCTTGAAAAATAAAAGTCTGACCATAATTTCTTTAACAATGATTAAATAAATATTTCAATAACTTTATAATTAAATAATAAGTATCTATATATTTTAATTACAAAAATTTAAGTATTTATAAATTTTTTTAGAAATGCTAAAATAAGTTTAAGTTAAATAGTTCTAGATTTTTATGATTTATTATTTCAAATATTTTTTTGGTAACAAGGGATTATCAATTAGTGGTCTAAAACTTATTAAAATTTATAAATATTAGTTTGATTTAAAATTTTATATCTTTTTAAACAAAATATTATTTAAATTAAAATATATATCAATATAATAAATATTATATTTAAATAATATATAATTTTATACAAAATAATTTTATTCTTATAAAAAGTAGCAGTATGGATATGTTTAAAGCAATAGCCATCAAAGATTTTCTTCAAAATTTAAATGGAGTAAGTGAAGCAAAATATGCATAACTCAGTTTGTTATGTTAATTTCATAAATGTTCTAATTAAAATGAATATAATAAAATGTATCTATAATAAAGTTATATAAATAAACTTAAAAATTAATAAAAATTCAAGTCATTCATATTATATTCAAATATTCATACTTCTTACTTATCTTAAATGAAGTGGTAAAAATCATATGTATTGTTTTTTTTAATATTATGCATATATATAGCCATCGTTTAATTGTTATACGTGGTTTTCAATATATATACAATGTACAATTATTGTTTAAACTACATTTCGTAATAAAAATATTAATTATAAAAATTACGATGATGGTATGATGGTAAATATACCAAAATTTAATATGGCATGTTTAGTTAGTTGAGTCAAAATTTAATTATTTCTTTAAATTACTTTTTGTTATAAATCACCCAAATTCATTGCCTAATAAAAATTTGAAAAATATTATATACCAATAATGGTTAATAATAATGAAAATAAAATTTAATGTGCATTATTATTTTATGAATAGTTAACAATTCGTACAACAAAAATATCACAATATAAATTCATTAGAGTAAGATGTTGACAAAAAACAAACTGCTCACTACAATTGAATAAATTAAAAAAGTAATAAATAATGAAAAAAAAGGAATAATGTATCATAAAGTAACAAATGTAAAGAAGAAATAGAAATAGGTCTATATAAATGAAAACGTCAACAAACTTATCAATGGATGATCAATTTCTGTTTTATATCTGCAAAGGAATATGTGCCTTTTTGTGTCCCTTACATATTACTTCCATATATTTTTTTTAATTTTTCTCAATCTTTATTTTTTCTTTACTATCGCATTCATTATAATTTGTTGAAATAAACTAAAACCAAATAGTGAAGAGGATAGAAAGAAAATATTGTTGGCTCAACTGGTTATGTTTTTTGCTAATCTGATCAAGAGCATGAAAATGAAAGAGAGAGAGAGAGAGAGAGAGAATTATAAGTGGAAAATACAGGGGAAAATGATACCTGTCTATATAAGCAAGTAATAATGCAGAAGCAAAATGAAGATTTGCTTTAGAGTACACGAAAAGATTTCGAGTAATATATAAAGAATAAAAAAGATAGTCAGAATAAGTACAATTGAATTTGCTATTGTGAGTATCTTATTGAATCTCTTGTAACTACAAATGTGTAAATATTTTTTTTAACTTTATAAAAATAAAAAATTATCCATGATATCATTTTATCAATAAAAATATTGTATAATAGAAGTATTTCTAAACTCGTACTATAAAATCGGATTTTTTTGTTTAAAGAAAAATTTCTTATATTAGTTATTAAGAAAAAGTCGATTCAAAATCCAAATTATTCCAATTGAAGTAATGAATTCTCCAATATAATTGATACTGACTTATATAATAGAATTTTATTTTATAAATTTTAAGTCATAAAAAATAATTATTCATTAGGATATTTTTTTCCTGATTAAATAATACAGTTAATATTTATATTATAATAGAATTATTTGAATGTCTTAAATAATATACTAATAAAATGAAAAATTTTTTTTTTTTAACACAAATATTGGTTTGTTTACATATCAAATCTAAATAACCTTTTTTGACGGTTTATGAAGAGTATGAAGTAAAAAACAAGAAATAATATCCAACAATAAATGCTTATATTTAAATTATTAATAAAATTATTATATTTTTTATGTATTACTACAATTTTAAAACTAGACAAATTTTATGAAAAACTTAAAAATAATTAATAAACATTTTTTATAAAAATTTTATGATAATATATGGATTTAGTTAAAACATAATACTGTAAGACAATCTAATATCAATTTATCAAATAATATATATGATTCAATATTTTATGACTTAAATAATTGATATAATTTTTATGTAAATTCAGAAAAAACGATTATATTTTGAAAATCTTTGTCATAATATTTTTAATTTATAGAAGAAATGTAAGATGCTCAATTTTTTTTAAAAAAGCTTAATCATAATAAAATTTTTAAACATTACTATAAATTAATTAAAAATAATACATTATAAATTTAAATATAAAATATATTTTTTTTGCTAATTGTTTTCATTTGTTTTACTAAAATTTATATTAGAAATAATTATATTAATAATTATAATATTTCTTTCATCATTTATATTTTCTAGAATTTTAGTATAAATTTTAATATCATGATAATTATACTAATTTAAATATTAAATGAAAGGTTTCTGAAATATTAAAGTGATAAAATATATGATGAATTTATTAAAATGTTATAGTAGTAAAAGTTAAATGTAACAAAAAAATTTTTAAAACAATTAATTTTTAATACAATAACATTACAATGTTACATAAAAATCTGCATAATTTTTCGCATTTTTCACAAAAGTATTAATAAGAGAATCTATGGGTTTTTATGTTAGTGAACTAATAAATCGAGCCTTAACGAAATGTATATCAGAAATATATAAATACAAAGCATGCGAGAATAGTTTCCGAGTTTACCCTCCCTATATATGAGTATCATGAGAAACGTAGGAAAGAGAGAGAGAGAGAGAGAGAGAGAGAGAGAGCTGGAAAAAGAAAATGCAAATGCAAAATCGTGAATATTCTTTTAATAAAGAGAATTTTTTATGACTCAGAACTTTGATTAACGTTTTATTGTTTTCTTTTTCGACTACTCAAGCTGCCGGTACTTTGGCGATGAATACAAAGATTTTTTGTGAGGAAACTGAGCTTTTCGAAGAATGAACTTTCACCTCCACCCCATATGTTTCTAATGTCATTTGACTTTTTGCCCAGGTCTATCTGTGGTACTCACTGTAACTGTTAATTAGAGATTTTGCCAGAAATTTTAACACGAAGAGGTTTCAGGGGTCTTGATTTTCACGTTCAGGAAGTGTATTTTATTGAATGGCAAGAATTCGGATGCATTCGAGGGAGTAGGAGGATCTATGAAATAAAGGAATTTGAATTTCCATAACAAATTCATGAGTTTTTTTTAATGTAATGATTTCGAAATTCTAGTTATGTATTTCAAATGTAATTTTAAAAATATTGATTTAAATATCATATTTTATATAAACTGTATCCTTGAGTTTACTCAGAATTATATGATTACCATTGTTTTTGTGCATTTCCAAATGAAATTAAATCTAATTTTGCATATTATATAAATTTATAATATGACATTTCATTTAAAGTCAAGTTATTTTGAAATAATTTTAATTACATGTATTGTTCATCCAAAAAATATGTGTGAATGATTACAAATCTATTCAAAAGTTTTTATCAATTTTTTTGTTTTTGTCTGATTGTAAAATTGTAAGTATTCAATAATTATTACATAGTTCAAAGAACCTAATTATTTTTGACTAAAGTATTTAAAATGTATGGTAAAAAATTTACTAATATTTAAAAGTATAAATATTTTATATATGAAATGAATTTTATACTTCTAGATTTTTATTTATTCTTATTATACGTTTTCTGGAATTACATAGGTCACTTTCTTATATACGTGTAAAATTATTATACAACGTTCTTTGTATGAAATCAATCATTCCTTTTACGTATATAGTTTTCATGATGAATGATTTTTTTGATTTCAGTTTTTTGTTTTTATACCAGAGAATATTGACGTTGAATACTCATGTTAGAGTCTCATTTGAGTGCACTTAATACTTATTTTACACATAATAAGGTGAATAGCAGTCATTATTTATTATATCAGTGTCCATTCTTGTAAAATAAAAATTTATAATGAAAATATATGTAAATAACATTGCAAATGCAAATTAATACCGTGGTTGACATACACGACAACTCACATGAAAAAAATGTCATAATATTGAATAATGTACAAGTTGTTAAGCAGTTGACACAGCTTAAACATTAAACATCTTATCTGTTTTGTTGATATAAATTTTATTAATAGTTTTCTATTCTCATCTTTTCATGTTTGTATTTATTATTATTTATAGGTAATTGAATTTTTCGACCCATTCAATAAACTCCATTTGCTTCAACGACATGATTGACATATATTAGAAAACATCAATCTTATTGAAAGCTATCTTTAGCTAAACAAAATTTCAAAGTACATACTATTATATTGATTAACGTCTCCTTTCATATATTGGAATAAAATAGAATATATACATAAAACACATACAATAACAATATTCAATATTCATAATGAAATTTACTGTTATTGAAATATAATTTGTTTTTTCAATTCTGATTTTATAACTGTTATTATCGCTTTTTTATAACTTTAATAGTGATAAGTGAAATTCCTGAAGATTTTTTCTATAAATTAATAATTTCAAAATATTGGTTGTAAATTGTGATAAATAAATTATTATTAAGTTATTATAAGAATTATTGTTATTTTTTTTCAATTGGTCTAAATTTGTATATTAAAGAGGATATCAAACTGATTCTGAAAAGTAATAAATAAAAAAAGTGATGTAAATTAAAGTTGATTAACGGTTATAGTATAATCAAATTAAAAAATGAGATATAATATTTTTATAATATAATAAAAATAGTTTTTATTATAGTATGAGTCTTGAAATTAAAACCCTAAATATGAATGTTGCATTAATCATAATTGAATTTATTGTACTTAACATGTAACGAAGAGATTCCAATAATAATATTTAAAATAAAATTAAAATCAAAATCACTCGACACAAATAACATTCACTAATTTTCACTATCTAATAATTCAAACAGAAGGGATTCCGTTAAAAACTTTAAATATATTTTAAATATAAAATATTAACAACCACTACCAAATAATATTTAATAATAAATCTATATTAACAAATTTAAAATGATAAATAGAATATCAACTCAATAAATTTAAATAATATAAATTCTTACCTTAAATTGTAGAATATTTCAAAAGATAGATAAATAAATAATTTATTTTATTTAGGTAATAATTCCTTCTCTTCAATATTAATTTAGCTAAATATATTTTATATATATCCTTGGAAATATTACTTACTTTCTTCAAATAAATAATCTAATGATATTAAATTCCAATAGATGATTATTTATTAAATTCTCAAATTATTTATATTATTATAAATAATTTTCCACCACTACACGTCAATCAATTATATATATAATAATTTATTTATCACAATTTACAACCAATATTTTGAAATTATTAATTTATAGAAAAAATCTTCAGGAATTTCACTATATATATATATATATATTATGATAATATAATATTATCAAATATATTCACACACTACTCACTAATAATTAATAATAACCAATATCAATAATAATTAATAATTTGAATTATTATAATAATATAAGAAATATTAACAATGATAATATTAGATCTTTATGTTACAAAAGACAGTTGTATATTGAATTATGAGATTTTTCTATAACTGAAAAATCCCACTTCGTCCTATCACTACTTTATTTTTCACCAATTATCAATTTTCCTTTATAACTTTACGCCAAATAGAAAATTCATAATTGGTTAATTAACACATATAGTCCTTCTTCCTTTCAACCTCAAAATCCCCTATTATGATTAGCTAATCAATCACATTATTAAATTAAAATCGAAAACAAGAAAATTATTTCTCTGCCGATAATTATACAATCTGTAATTATCGGCAATATCACGGCGGCACACTTATGCAATTTTTCAACACTCACACTACCTCATACATGCATTAATTACATAAATATATATACAATAAATTTTCGCGCCTATTGTTGTCTCTCTCTATTTCATGATTATCAGCGTCTCCTATATCATCAAGACATCCGTTTATGTTCAAGTGATATGGAGCCGGTAAGCCTCATGTTGACAGATTGTCAACAATAAGTTGGGAAAATATAATTACAAGTAATACCAGCAACAAAACAATAATATCAGTTGTAAGTAAATAAATAAATTTTATTATAATACATAACAATTAAAATTTACATATTTTTTTAAATACCTAATTACTTACAATACTTAATCATTTTATTTAATTTTAGGTTATTTCTGTGTTTATAATAAATAATGAATTATACATTCATTACAAACATAAAAGATATGTATATATATCAATAAGTAACGATAAAAAGCTACTTATTTTTATTCATGAGATTATTTTCTACTTTACTATATACATAAATTTTCTATCAATATTTAATGAAAATTTATTCATTTATTTTTTTAAACGTAAGTGTATAACTGTTTTTTATTTTTAATAGATATACAATAATTTTTTATTAATTGTTGAAACATAATAGAATAAACTTGTGTTTAGAAGATCGTGTATATTATTTTCAGTATTAATGTTTAGTAAAATAAAGCTTTCGATAAATATTTAAAATAAATGTAAAATAATGTAAACTTTAAATTTACATTTAAAATATGGTATGATATAATTTAAATGTATAAACGGATTAAATATAACAAAAGTGCAATCTGATTGAATAAGGTTAAATTTTTAATATTTAATTTTGACAGCGAATTATAGTATTTCACTGGAAATTGTACATACGTTTGAGGCTGACTTTGAGAATAGAGATGCTGCTTGAACAATACAATCTTCAAATATTTCGCAGTCATAAATGTCCTTTTCATCAAGTTCGGTAGGTAATAAAAATCAGTGAATAAAGCACGAGTAAAATGAGTTGAGGTGAGTTTGCGAATTCAGTAAGCGAGAAAGCACACGAGGGTATCGTATATGGGTGTATGCGCATGCAGGTATTCGTATCGAATCATAGATTAAACATTGCGCAGCATCCACTTTTCTCGAGAGGGTCGTTTGGTCTATAACATCTTTACTTGCACTCGTGTACTTATACATGCATGACACCTCGTCGTCAGTCGCTAAGTTTCTGAGTTTAGAGTAAATAACTTCGCAATACACTCACTATATTTTGTTTACAGAGTTTATATTACAGTACACATATATTTCGTAGTTTTTCTCAAAAAACTCATGTTGCATACGAAAAAATAAATTATGCCGAAATCTGGAGTTTATTCGCAGCAAATATTTATTGTGGCATCAAATATTCACATGCGTTGCAATTATTTTATTGTTTTAGAAATCTGATCCATTATACCTTTTTAAATTTTCTTAAATAAATTCTTTGTGAAGAAATAAATAGATCATTAAAATTTCTTTATATTTTATACGAGAATACCTGATATTTAAAATCTTCTTAGGAATATCTATAATGCATTTTAATATATAATTTACAATTTTTACATTAATTAAAAAATTTTGATTATTTTAGGTATTTAGTTTATTTATTTAATTAAAAATACAAACAATATAATGATAAAATAATTATTTATTTTTAATTATATAATCATTTTTTAAATGCTGTTAATTTTTTTTAATTACATTACAATTAAGTATTTTCAAAGTCATGAAATATATATTTAAGTGAAATTATGAAATATTTTTAAGTAAAATTTTTTAAAAATTTTATTCTAATGTATAAAAATTATTAAAAAATCTACATACTGTTTGACATCTAGTAAGTTGTCTAGTAGTTGAACCAATTGAGGATGTAACTTGTGAGCTATTAATGAAAAGTAGAAAGAGAAAATATTTACACGAAAGAAGCTAGCGAGTTAGTCCTTTCAAGGTTTTTATTTTAAATTTTATTATTTCAATAGTTCACAATTTATTTGCTCCCTTATGGACTTTTTAGCAATTTAGTGAAGTAAAGGATACTGAATGCATCTTCGAGAAGGTCACGGAATATCATCTAGAAGTTTGTTTCCATTTTGTAACCTTTGTCCTTTTCTGAAGGATTTTTGACTTTAAACTGAGGAAATATATCTTAGCGATTCTACAGATTTTTAGTGTAACCATAACCATATTGTACATGTCTTTCTCTTAATCTCATAATCACATATTTTTTATATAATATAAAATTTATGTTACAAATAATTTTTTGTTCAGGAGGAAAAACGTTTTTTTTGCGATGAGGAGATAACGCTCAAGTAAAGCAATGCTCAGAAATAATAAATTTAAGTAAAGGAAATAAATTATTGTAAAAACGATGCAAGCTTGTAGATTTCATAAAACGGAAAAAAATAATCAACATTTATGATGTTAGTTCGTAAAAATCCTTCAAGTTGGATACGCCAATGAACATTTCTCTTTGTGGTTTATAGTCCCTTTTATCAGTCCAGTTCCCTCGTACTCTCTCGTTTTCATATTTTTTCATATCTGTATGTCTACTTTATATCCACTCTCCGTTTTTCCCCATTCTTTTTTTTCAGTACACAATTCACGAGGTTCATTGTCAAGCATTTGTAGATGGAAAATGGGAGATGAGGAAGAGTCGGTGAAAGTAAGAAATTGTAAAATTCCCGTCAGTCACGCAGTTTCGCATCTCTCTTCCTCGCATTGAGACCAAGACTTTATTGTTCTTTTCCTTTGCTGCATTACGTGTCTACGATGGTCAAGAAATTGTCTCCAAGATGTTTTACTTTATACCATTTGTATTTTCTTATTTTTTGTTTGTTATTTTCAACTTAATAGCATTCTCATTATATGATTAAAATAATATGTTTAAAATAAATGTTTGCGTTCTAAAATATGCAACTATAAAATATAAACAAAATTATATTGCTTGAATATGACACAGTGGATGTCAAAATTCTTTACTCAATGGTAAAAAATGTTCATATTTTCTTTGAAACTTATTTTATTTTGAATAAAGAGCTTCTTTGATTTTGATGACTATTCTTCTGTGAAGCATTATACATGCTACAGTTTATAAAAGTAATAGAAAATTATTCACATTTCTTTGAAATTATTCCTGAGCTTTATATAAGCGTATGTATGTGTATTTATTAATATCCATGTACTGCAAAAATATAATTCACTAATACAATTGATATTTAAATTTATAATGTACAACAGCTGGTACCTTAATAAACGGCACGGTATCATTCCAATGCCATTAGGTTTTTGAGAAATTAAAATACAGTAACCTCAATTCAAAACTTGTCACCATGAAAAATCGTAAAGCGGAACTTTTTTGAGTAACTAAAATTAAGTCAAGAAGAAAATGCGCCGAGAAAAATAAGCACATGGAAGTGTATGTTTTATACTACTTTTCCGCAGTCGTTCAATAAGAGAAAAACCACCTAAGGAAGCTGAAGGATTTGTCTCACTTATTTTCATTTGCTTCCTTCGTCAGTCTGTTTCTTTTTCGACATTATATTTTCTTTCAATGCAAAATACAGAAAAATTGAAGCTTAGTTTTTGAATGTTTCTCAAGTATTTAACATCAATGCACTTTTATTTAATAACAGCAGCTGTTGTTCGATTAAATGTAAAACTGTTTCATCACTAATATATTTTAAGCCTTAGAATATCATTATTTTAATACTAAATTAGACAAAATATGAAGGCATATTTTTAATTAATATTTATTATTATTAAATTTTTAGTTAATTTTAATTAATCACAATTTTTTATAATAAAAATATTGTTGATATAATATCCTATTAGAGATTAGACATTAGAGATGGTTTTACATAATATTCATATATAGTATTAAAACTTGAATTTTAATTAAATGAAGGAGTATATAACTAAATTATTCACTTGTAGTTACATAAAAACATGAGTTAAACAATAGATAAAATTATTTAAGTTAATTAATAGATAATGAAAATTTTTAATAATGAATAATATATTGTGCGAATTATAAAAGGTAAAAAAGAAATTTGTAATTATTTGTGCATCAAGCTTTGCTGTATAGTTTCTATGTTAATAATTTTTAAAAATTATTGATTTTTCTATGATAATATTATTAACAAAGTTATCATTTTTCTTTTTATTTAATTTAAATGGTAAAGGTAAGCAGATATATGTTTTTCGTTTCTAAAGACATTCATAAATTATATTCCCAATTGAAAGAATGTTTGCAATTAATTTTAAGAAACAAAGAAAATTATTCGCGCAGTTCTTTTTAACGATAGAAGATTCACTCTAACGATAGAAGATTCATTCTGCCAAGAAAAAAAAATATTGAAAAACTATTAAAATGATAAATAGAAAAAGAAGTACATTATTAAAAAAAAAAAAAAAATAACTAAAAATTTTAATACTAATTATACCAATTTTTAAAAATTTTCATTACATGTTTGTTATTATAAATAGAGATAGAAGATATATTTTTTAATTTTTACTCTTAACAGTTGTATTTTTATATTGAATTTATATTTCTTATGTAATTGTTTTTTGACTACTTAAAACGCAAAATCAAAAGGTAACTGATATTTGAAAGTACTAATAGTATAAACGTCTATTAAAAATCTACTTTATTCAAACGGATGTTCGAGAATTTGAGAAATACAAAATTACTGTGCAGATTAATCAAATCCCATTAATACATAAAATATAATTAGATTGAAGTTACGATTTGGAAAATTAAGCTGTCCGTCTCACTCTTTCCTAGAGAATTAGTACAAGTTTGAGGAGTTGGGCTTTGCCCGTCCACTTTTCCTGTTCGTGCGTCTTTTTCCTCTGGCTTAAGAGTGAGTTTTTCCGAGGTCGCGAGCTGGTCTATGTACCCTCTTACGCGTTATTGCCGACTAAGTCCTCCGACATGCAATTCCCGCAGAATGGCGTGGGAGAAAAGGACGGCCTCTGTTACAAAGTTACTTTTACGAGGATACTGGGCGAATGTAAATGGAGAAGTGCGAGCGTAAAAGAAAGAGGGAGACAGACGTAAGTTGGCAGTCGTGGACGTTGCACTCGCGTCAAGATCCACTGTGGATGCTGTCGTCTTCCGCCCCTTTTCATCCCTCTCTTTTCATTTGGCGAGTTAGTTGCCCAGAAGAAAGGTGGAGAGCAAGGAAAGGAAGGAAAAGGAGACTTGAGAGTAGCAGAGTTTGTAATTGCAGAGGCTTTAACGCGCCGGTGATGGCCAATGGCAGACGGCACTGGGGTAATGGCTTGTGCCAAATACTTCTTCCTCCTTGGACTTTTAAAGATTGAAGAGGGTGAGAAGGGGATAATCCGTGCGTAGGGGTGGATCCAAGAACTGCGAAAACAAAGACGAAGGTAAACCGAAGAGGGACGAACAATAAGAATAATATTAAAATGAATTACAGATGGGTTAATGCTGTTGGCCAATTCCATATCTAGATATTGAAATAATATTCCGAATAACGAAGCTCATCGGCTTTACATCATTTATTTTTTTTTTTTTTGAAATACGGCAAAGCTCTTTTTATTTTGTCATTGTAAAAAATTTATACTACTCATTGGGTTGTCTCTGCTTAAAGTTTCCCAGCGATCTGTAAACATGAAATACTCGTTTTTGTAATTTAGTGAAATGTTGTTACGTACACTTATCAGAGGTATTTTTATTGTGTTAATATCGTATTACCATCTTGATAAATTGTTCACCTTATCGTATAATAAAAATTGTAATTTATATAAAAAAGCATAACTGGCTTGGTTTTATTAAAAATGCTTGTTCAATATCGTTGAAAATTAAAATTATTAAAAAAGCTGTATAGCCCATGAAAATACTTTTAGAGCACCGGAAACCTTGAGAAAAAGCCCAAAGTACGAGTGGAATAAATGTTGGTTGAAAGTTATTATACTTAAGGCATGTCAGTGGGTATACATGTATGTATGAGTTTGCATATATTGTCCTAAAAAACATACATAACACTACATCCATTGAATATGCTTTATTTGGTTTAGATTAATTATTTCATTTTATAAATTTTAATCCTTAATTTTATAATTATTAACACAGAAAAATACATATATTTATATTTTTTAATGATAAGATTCAGTTTTTCTATTTTATGAAGTATAAAAGAATTTTATTCAAAAGACTGAATTATACTAATTTAATAAAGAAATTTTTTTTCATGTTTTTTCTGTTTTAAGTTTTTATTATATTTTTACCAATATTAAGCATTTTAAATTTAATTTAAAATTTTAAATGTATCAACATTACAAAACGAGAGAAATTAAATAAGCTCAGTATTTGTCTTAACATATGTACATTTCATGTTTGCACATCGTTTTTTGTGTTACAATATAAAAATTTGTTTCTGTCCATTGGCATAATGGAAAAAATTTTATTCTAAGAAAATCAATAAATTTTTCATTGCGATAATCATTATAATTATTGTTTATTTTTAAATCAGTATTTAGATATTTATAATAAAACATTACATTGAAGGTGATAATTATGAATGACTAATGAAGAAAGAGATGCTCATTAAAAGAGAATACTAAAACTAAAACTAAACTTGTCAAAAAGAAAAAAGGAAACTTCAAAATAATATGGAAAAAAGAAATACAAGATATCACGGGTATGGATGATAAATAAAACTGAATAAGTAAGTGAAGAAGAAAAACTCAAGATTTTTATAACAAAAAGCGTAGATTGTAGAAAAATGAGGTACAGAAAAAGAAATAAAAAACTAGTAAATAGTTAAGGGACAATAGAAGCAAAAGATAGATAAGGACAGAGGGGAGAAATCTAAAAACGAGGAACGTAAGAGCGGGTATTAGAAGCTTTCGGGGTAATACAGAAAGATAATTTATATAACCGAAAAAAGTAGCAAACGAATACAAAGAGTGGTTTAAACGAATGTACAAGAAAGATGACGAGAATTGAGAAGCAGAAAAGAATAGAAGAGAGAGAGAGAGAGAGAGAGAGAGAGAGAGAGAGAGAGAAACAAAGTCGACAGGTTTAATGGACATTGTTATGTTAGAATGAAATTAACTTTGATGTAGAATTGTTAATTTAACGAAGGTAGTAGTGCAACTTAATACACTTCTTTTGAAAGTTTTTTTAGCGATACATATTTGTATCTCTCCTATATGATCAATACAACTATATTTTATTATCTTAAAATATTATAATATGCTTTAATCTTTACTTTATATTTATTAATTTGTATGCTCACGAAACAGTGTTTATACAAGAAGAATAATATGGATAAAGTTTTTTATTAAATATTGAAAGAATTTTACGACAAAATAAATCTACCATTTTTAACAAGTAGGAAGGGATGTAAACATGAATTCAAAAGTTTCGACGCATTAATAATGTAATCCTCAAAATCCGACAGTAATTTATCGATATATACAATCTGACTGCTTTATTTATCAATATAAAATATAATATAAAATATAAAAATATATAATATAAAAAAGAATTGAAAATTCTACAACGTTTTTCCACAAAAAGAAAATCTCATTTAATAAATTATACTAATAAATAAAATATTCGTGAATAACAACAACAATAACAACTATAATGATGATGATGCTGATAATAATAGTAATAAATAGTAATAATAAGAATAATAATAATAAAAATATTAAAAAAAACAAAAACAACAACAATAACAATAATGACATTAATATTAATTAATAAATAAGAATAAAAAATTCCAAAATGCAAAAAATTTATACCCTCGCAGTAATGTAATAAAAAAACTAAATATTCTTAAAAGTTAAATATATTAGGACATAGAGGATTCTTTTTAGTAGCAATATATATATAAAATAATATATAAAAATGTTTGCAAGATGATATTATTAATAAATTATTTAATCAATATTTATAATCTAAATATACGTGATGTTATGCAGTATTTTTTAAAATTTATAACTATGAATGTAATATCATTTAGTAAATAAATTTATTATAAATAATCTGAAAATATATATATTGCTATGTACAAATTAACAACTTAAACTGAATTTTTAAATATATATTTAAATTATATAAATACATAATAAACTTCAAATACTTTCAATCAAATTTTTTACTTCTAATAATTTTTAATAAGTAATATGAACATTAATTATCTATTTTCATTATTCTCTAAATGTCAAAAATTCATTATTTTATAAGCATAAAAGTTAAAACCTATCTTTTTAAAATTATAAATTAATTTTAAATTTATATTACCTTATATTGTATGTGATAAAAATAATTTAATATACATTTTCACTACTACAATTTTACACCTTGCTTATGCATTATTCCTTTGGAGCAATATCTTTATTCCATTTTAATGTATACAATTTAATTATTTTTACTATATAGGATATACAAATAAAGTTTGTTTATTTCATGATTATGAGAAACTGAATTAGCATTTGAATATCTCAAATGGATTTACATTGAACTTAAAAAATTAGCTTTGTGATAATTTGTAAGTACTTTTTACAAATATTTAAAAAATAGTATGTATAAGAAGACTAACATTTTTTATATAATTTTTTATCATAACATATAAGGTAATAAGCTAATTAAAAATATATTATTCTATCAAAGAATCTCTAAACATAATAGTGGATATAATAATTTCATTTCTTTCAAATTTAATTCATAATTCAAATCTTAAATTACAATTAATTAACAGTTTTTGTTTATTTAAACTATATCAATTATATCTAAATATAAAATATTATAAAAAATATATCAATAAATTATATTGCTATAATTTATACTATAATTTATTTAATAAAAATATATTACATATTAACATAATTTTATTATTTTATTATTTATCATATTAAAATATTAATATTTTATTATGACTTTCTAATTTTTAACTAATTAAACCATTAATATTTTCGAAGTGAAAAAATTATAATACATATTCACTAATGGACACTAATTTTTGTTTTATATATTTTAATCCCCTTGAAAAGTTTTATAAAATAGTTTTCTCGTAGTTTGAAACTTATTCATGTTTATAAAAGTTTTTCTATAATTTTATTTTGAATATTAAATTTTAATTAGTTTTTAAAATTTTAATTAACAAATAATAATATTTAGTATCATGATTTTGTGAGTTAAAAAATAATGTTTATTAATTTTTCCAAAATTCATTGAAAAAAAAAAGATTAATTCATTTAAATTCTATGACATTGGTAAAAGTTAAGTACTAAAAATATGATATTTATTATGTGGGTCAAACATACATATCCATTTAAAGAGAATACTTTATGAAAATTTAATCTGTGTGTAGGAAATAACATGAAATTATATGTGAGATTTATTATCCGAATAATGAAAATAACTATATGAATTTCATGAATTGTCTTAAAATTCTTAAAAGAATAAACAATTACTATGTATTAAGCTTGTAATTCTTACAATATAGAAATTTCTCTATTATCCATATTTATTAATTTAAGCAGATTTACTCCGTGAAAACGATCAAATTCATTAAAAAATATATTTGAATATATTAAATATTTGAATGGATGCTTAAAAATTTTTCATATTGATTGATAAAGCAGTAAGGATTTACATGATCAAACACTTGTTTATTCAATTACAAAAATCGATATTGAAATAGTTAAAGTCGAATTTTGAATTAAATAAAAATTAATAAATTACCTTGTAACTTTTTTTATTCTTTAAATCAATAAATGTTATTAGATTAAAAAAATGGACATATATATATAGTTCTGCAATTTCTCGTAATAAGCAAAATTCTGTTAATCAATAATTAATTCTTCCTTCATCTGAATTATTTTCATGATAAAGCGGAATATTCTCGTAAGGCTATTGTAGCTATTAAGCACGTGACTGCAGTTGGGAACAACGAGTGAGTCCTATTATACAGTTTTCTGCAGTTTTTTTTCGAGATTTTTTTCCAAAATATTTGCTTGACAATCCACGTGGTATATTTATGATTTTCTTTTAGTCCCTGAACGACTTTATTTGAGGAATGACGTGTGGAAGAATTTTGTAATTTTGGAGGGGTGCATGCGAGTCAAATTCGTTCACAGCTCGCTTATTGAGAAGAATATTACGCAAACTGGGTTAATTGGGGGATGAAGGGGGTGTCGCGTGTAGCGTTGGTTGCGCTGGAAGCAAAGGGAAAGGGAAGCCAAGTCGCGTTGTTATGTTAACGGGAAGGAATCTTTTATGCGTGCGCTCGCGTGCATAATTCGCAACGAGATTTACCTCGACATTTTTTCTGACAGCAAGAGAAAAGTTTTCCCCGCGTTTTCTTGGACACTCAATGGAAATTGGAGAGCAACTATTACGTGAAAGAGTTTCCAAGTATTTAAGTATATCTACCGTAATTGAACCGATAGTACACATTTAGCTTTATATATATTATAGAACGATTTTTCCATATTATTTATTATATAAATTCATTTTTCGAATATATTAATTATAGTTTAACAAATTTTTCTAAATTACTTGTAGATAAATAAAGTACACGAAACAAAATATTTTCGATGAATATAAAGAAATTTTCAAATTAAGAACGTGAAATTGTGCTAAAGAATAATTAATAATATATGATCTATATAAAAATATCTGAAGTTATATTTTATCTATCAACAATAAGAAAAAAACCAATTAACAAAATTCAAATTAATGTTTGTTGCAAGTTTTTAAGATTATCAATTAAAAAATAAAAATGATATGTTTATTTTTAGATGTTTTATTCTTTATTTTCAATGAAAAAATATGCTTTTATGTCTCTTAAAATGAAAATTAATGTTCTAGATTGTTAAAAGAAATATGCTGCATTTTCAAAAAATTTATTTATGAAAATATTTATTTATATGTATATTTTCAATTAATATTTTTATTCAGTAAATACTATTGAAAATTAATTGTCTCAATCGATAAACTGTCCTTAACAAATAAGATATTTTATAAATAATATTGTGTTGATTATAAAGATTAAAAGTCTGTCACAAGGAAAGGAATGTTTTAAACCCATTATTATGTAATTATTTGAAATATATTTAAGTAATTGATAATTTTATATTTTTTTATATTAGCAAAATTTTTTTTTTTTTTTTTTTTGTGGCTAATTTTTTTAGATAAACAACATTTTTATTAACGTTGTCTGAATTTACCAAATAATTATTTACTCATTTTTTTTTTTTTTTTTTTAAATTAAATATTAAATGATATCTTTAATGTTAAAATTTTTAAACACATTAAATGATTTTGTTAAAATTTGCTGTCTATTTATTTAAAAGATTGATGTAAGTAAAAGTTAAAAATGAAATGCATGTATTTTCCTTTAAATATTATTTTATAACTATGCATAATTATGTTGTAAATTTTATATAAATATTAGGAATAAGCAAGTTTTTAAAATTTTTTTTACGAGATATCAAATTTATTTATTTTTTTAAAATTAACATTTGATGTGGGTGATATTTGATGTATATTTATTAAAAATACCTATGATAATTTGAAGAAATTTATTTTAATTAAATCTATTATGAAAATATTATAAGTATATTATTTCAAAAATTTATTTTTATATAACTACAAGAAAATATTTTATAATATAAATAATACATTTGAAAAATAATATTTAAAATTTGTTTATAAAAAAAACTGGAGTTATATAACCACATAAACTAGGTATAAAAGTTTTAGAATAACATAAAATAGATTTATTAAAATCTTTTTTCTTTTCTTTTTTTTTTTTTAATTTTACAGTTTTACATTTAATTCATAGAAGTAATTTATCTAAATATATTTAAAAATTAGAATTTTTGTATTCTGTAAAACGTGTATTCTTAATTTTATTTTATTTTTTTTTAATATGTTTTTAAATATTAAATTTTTTTTTGTATCCCTGTTTTGCATGACTGATATTTATATTTTAGAGAATTATCTTTAATCATACATTAAATATTTATTTCCATTAATACAGATAGTTAATAATAACAACCTTTTATGATTTAAAAATAACAAAATATAATTGAAAATGTTAATCGGGTAATTTTTTAATGTATCAAATATTTTTAAGGAGGTATATATTTTAATGCAGTTGTTATTATTGAATATAAACAGTATCTGCATAACAAAAAGTATTCGTGTTTAATAATGACATTAATCACAATGAGAATTCATACAAAGTTTTCCTTCTCATTATGAAATGTATAAAATTCTAAAAAGTAAGTTACACATTTTACTTATCAAGATCCTTTAATAAGACTCATATCATTATCTATTTTATATCCGAAGCATTCTTTTTCAAGAATATTTCTTCTTTAAAAATTTTCCGCTAATAACCTTAAATTTTTTAAACATGTATTTACATTTGTTTTAAAAAGTATAAGAATCTTGAAATTTTTATTGGTAATAAATAAGATGAAAGTTATAAATAAAATAAAGGGATTTATTGATTTATTTGATATGGAAATTATTAAAAATTATTAGCAATTCATGCCAATTAAAAAGAGCTCAGTATAATTTACTAATTATAAGTTTTAATGACCATCATTAAAATAAAATAAATATTTTATTTGAAATTCAATTGATATTCCACAAATAGTTGACAATTAATGTATTTTAAATTAGTTTCGTTTAATGAAATGAAATTTTGCAACGTACTAAATTTGACGCGTAGCTTTTAGTTTCGTATAAAATCTTTTCTAAAATTTAACCGCCAATTTGAAAAGGTTAAAATTGTGATTCTCCCGAATATTCGTATTCGAAGCTCAATGAACATGCACATGAGTTCATACCGTTGAAAGTGAACTATATTTCTGTATTTCACTGTTTTCAATATTCTTTGAAAAAATTGCGTATTCTTCAACATTTCACTCTTTTCTCCTCTCCCATATTTAAACATCAGTTGGTCAAAGTACACTAACAAGTGTACAACCACACTGGTAATGTCTCGGTTCTTCTTTCTGTGTTTACAGACTCCCTTATATTTTGCATTTTCACTTTGAATATGAAAGGTAAGAAGGTTTATTATTCTACCTGAGTGAGCAGATTATAATTCACATGCATTGTGCACACGCTTACAAATTCAACTAGAAAATGGGAAATGAAAATCGCTTGATGAATGCTAAAATTTATGGCATTCAATTGTTAATAAAAAGTATTTCAAAATATAATAAACAAAAAACAAATATTAATAAAAGCAGTAGCAGTTAACAATTTGACCAATGCACAGTTTAAAAAATTATTTTAAAAAAATCATTTGTCTTTTATTTTTCTTTTATTTTATTCCATTTATCGTGTAGAGAACTATTTATTCTCGTGCAAATAATTATTCCATAAAGCATTTGTATTGAATAATAAATTAGGTTTTCTTATATACTTTCAACTAATAGTTCACTTGTATAATTAATTTTCTTGTTAATTCATCAAACCATTTTATTAACGCAATAATTCTTTTTTCGAAATTATCCAACATTTTGTATAATATCTATTTTTTCATATTCACAGTAAAATTTAAATGAATAAATAAATTATAATAATTTATGTATATTCTCTATATATTTCTATTTTATATTTTATTTTTTTATGTAATCAATTTTTTGAGAGTAATATTAATTGAATAATAATGTTAATTTTTAAAACTTAAAATATAAAATAAACATTGATTTTTATTACAAATACAAAAAACTATTTGTATAAAACTAAGCATTAATTTTTTATTTACATTATTTTGCAATCTATATATATAATTTTCAAATTAATAAAAAAAAATCTTTTTTTGTGTGTCTAAAACAAATGTTTAATGTATGTTTAACATATATTATTAGTTTCTTAATAATTACATAATATTCTAGACTTATTTCTTATTTTTTTTTATACTTTTACAGCCATATTTTTTTTAATTTTAGTTTTTGTTAAACTTTGTATATAATTAAATTATAATTAAAAAATATCTTAAGTGAAGCCTTTTCTTGGTATGCGTTGGAATTTTTTTTGAATAATAATAATTTAATAACTTAATCTGGAAATAAGAAAAACTCATGATAAATCAAGAAAAGATTATACAAATAAGAATTTAAACTTAACATAAATTAATTTGAAAAAATTAACAAAAATAATTTTTCGTTTGCATAAACTTTCAGTATTATTGTATTAAAAAAATATAGCTTGATATTAAATGGTAATTCGTAAATTAATAAATATAGATTGTGAAATGTAAATATAATCATTTAGTGGGTCGAAATAATTTTAACAAATATTTTGTTTAAATTATATTTAACAAATGAATTTTTAATACCGATAACAATATATTATTAAACATTATTTTCGAAATTTATATGTCATAAAAATGTTTGATATATCTAATAAACTATTATATTAATGTACTCATTTCGGCATTTAATCGGATACAAAGCAATCATAAAAAAAAGAACCAAAATTCAAGTTTATTAATCCTTTCCCAAATATTTGCAGCACAAGCTTACCTAATTTATTTACTCAAATATGATATAAATGATGCTTATACAAAATAATTTTTTAAAATGATTTTAGCTGATATACCAATTGTAACAAAAATTACGATAATATAACTATGTACCATTAAATAAATAAAAAATTTTATGAAATCTATATTATATATAAAGATATATAACACAAATTTCTATAAATTAAAGCAAAGTTAAGAAAAAGCTTTTATAATCTCAGAATAAATACAATTATATTTCAAAATATATATATATATTATAATTTTTGAAAAGAATTTGCACTTGCATGTGTAAAAAAAGGGTAACGTATTATATTTTTCAATAATATTATTATATAAGTAAGGGTCAAAAATAAATAAAAGGATATGTATCAATAGCTTAAAAAATAAAGATTCGTAACAAATAATTGAAAGCTCAAATTGTATTTTAACAATAAATTTTTTTGTTTTTTTTAATTTACACATTTATGTCAATGTCAATACTTTAAATTTATAATAAATTATCATCAAGTATTTAAATGATAAAAATATTTTTTTTAAAAATAAATTTTTAATATCTTGAATCAATAAAAGCTGTGAATTTATGAGCTGTGAGTGCGGGGTTTTGGTTTGCCATACGGCAAGGAAAATCCCGTGCACGTTGAAACCTCCATTGGTTAAGGAAGCACTTGCTGTTCTATCCAATCGGAATACATAGTAACAGCAAGTGCACACGTCGCCAATTTCCGAGGTACCTGAAGCCTCGTCAGGTGCCGAGACGATTATTACCTGATCACCCCAACATACGAGTGCACGCATCCACTATCAGTTAAATTTTGTACATTTTAGTTTTGAATAAAGTTTGTGTAAAGGAAACTTTCCCTACAACCCTTGGATATTCATTGTATAAATATAAGACTACCAAAACATTATCATTTTATATATACCATTACATAAATTTTCTTATATATTACATAGCTGTGTATGCTATTTTTCTAGTTACTAAAACTGAAAATTAAAATATAAATATAGTTGATTTATAATTCAATTATATATATATTCAATTAAAATTAAATTTAAAATTATTTTGAGTATTTAAATTACTATTATTATTATTTTACAATTTAATTTAACTATTGGTTTTTTTATAATAACTGTTGTATAATTTTTTTTTAAAATTATTCAATTATTTACTATTATATATATATTTTCTTTTTCTTTAAAAATATATGTCTTTAAACACTATTAATCTAGTATCCTATTTTTTAATTTGAGATATTTTTCTTAATTATTTGCAATATACGTATTTAATTTAAAATTAAGGGTATTTTAGAAAGTAATTGTTTATATTTGCTTTTCTATCTGAAATAAATTTTCCCTTGATTTTCAAAATTTCATTGATCATTTCAATTTTTAAATATATTGTGTTTTAATTTCAATCAAATATTCATTTGTTTACTTGTTTTATTTGCAATTATTGTTGCATTACATTTACGTTGCATTACATTACATTTTAACAAAAGTATTATAATTTGTATTAACTTAATTTATTAGAAATTTTGTAACATTCATCATGAACAATGTTTATAGAATTTTCAATATGTACATTATTGATACATTATATATTTAATCTTAGAACTTAATAATTTAAGATTATATACAATACAAAAACCTATTATAATACAAAGCTTTAAATTTAAAACCATACAACCCGTATAATTTTAAAGTATTAAATTGCTTTTCTTTTTTAAAATTATAGAAGATTATATATTATAAAATTATATGCGTATTTTTTAAACCAGTGGTTTATTTTATAATAAATATATTAAATTTTTAAAGTGTGAAGTATGTTTATTTTTTTGTAATATTATTTTAGAAAGAATTACAAAATTATTAAATAATAAAATTGATGTTAATAAGACTTACCTTTGTTTTGTTCGTCATTATTCTTAGAAATTATAGAGATGGAAATTTAGATATCTGATAAATTTAAATAAGGAAAAATATGATCCTACGTATGCCTCGATAGTCATTTGATATTTTGTTATACAAATCGACCCACTTGATTTTTTCTTTAAATTTGATACAGATAAAACTAGTGGAAAGAGATCTTCATAATGTATATGAATCTGTAAATATTTTATTGATCTTGTGTTGTGTAATGTCAGAGATAATTTTATTCGTTCATTTTTTAGTTTAGGAAAAAAGAAATGTAAATTTTAATATTTTAATGCAATGCTCTTTAAAATAGCAACACATTAAAAGTTTTCATTTATGTAAGCTTAACTCTATGCATTTAAAAATTAATTTTAAGTTGATACATAATGAACAATTTTTAGAAATTTGATAAAAAGTTATGTTTAAAAAGCTACACAATGTAAATATTTTGTAATAAAATTTTTATACTTTTCAAAAGTTATAAAACTTCTTAAAATTTTAAGTATTATATAATTTACATTAAATATTTTAATATACGATTTATCCGGGGATTGTATTTTGAAAACATATAGTTTATCAATTTCTTTGTATTTTATTACAGTATAAATTTGAAACAAAGTATTTCTGAAGTACAAAGTTAGCTTTTTTTAACATAAACAATTAAGTTGATGGTTTTTTCTATTATAAGCATTATATTCATGATTACCTTGTCGTGTTTCAATATTTATTTTATACGCCAAATTTTATTTTAGTTTACACAGATAATATTTTGGCTTTGAGGATATTTTGATTTTTATAAAATTTAATATTTCTATATTTTGACAGTGAATATCCTAAGAGTGATAATAACCATAAGCTTAATCAATATTGCAAGCATAATTTTTATCAATGGTATTAGATAGTAAGCGTGTTTAAGCCGATATTGCTATTGTACGTCAAAGAAATAATGATATTATAGATTATCCAGGTATATAAATTAGCTCAAAGTTGCATAAATTATATTATGATTTTATGCATTTATTCCTTCAACTATTCTAAAGGCACATAAATTCTAAGGAGTTTGGTTAGATCCATGAATAAAGCTATTGAGCGAAGGCACTGGGCAGTAATAACCACGTTAAATTTTGGGTCAATTCGTCAAACTATTTCATTTATTTAAAATTTTTATTATTTTATTTAAAATCATATATAACTTTTTATCATTTAGGATTTTTAATCCCAATTTTCATAAAAATATTTTGAAATTTTATATAATTTAAATGTTCCAAATTCGAGTGGATTTTACAAATGTATCAAACTTTGCCAATCTCAATTATTTGGTACTATTCATAGGAAAGACATAATGTAAATACTAATGCATACATTGAATTTATTTAAACGTTGTTTGATAACAAATTTTATCTTTGTTAATTCTTTGTTACATAAACATATTTGATTATAAAACTTTATCCTTTATATCACGCATTGTTGATGTTCTAAATAACTAAATTTAGTACAAAAATCAATACTTTTAATGCAGTGTAATGCAGATTTTATACTGCTGATACAATTTTACATTTCTGGTCTATAAATAATCGGCTCAAGATACAAATTGTTTGTTGTTGATATTTTGACATATAACGAGTTGTTTTGTTGTATGAAGACAACAAAATAATGCTAGAAGTCCTGTCTTTTCACATTTATCTTGAAATTATATATTTTCTTAACCATTCTCCATTTTTTTATCCTGTCTCTATTCCTTTCTTTCATTCTCAAGTACATGCGTCTTCTCGCGTGCAGAGTATAAATTTTTGTACGCGCAGCCATTTCTCATGAGTACTAGGCCGAGGTGTACTAGTACCTCCTTTGAAATTACTTTTTTGCATTTTTCAAGAGACGCGGATTTTAGTCTAAAGTTCATTTGATTCTCTTGAGTTTTTGGATAGGAAGTTTTTTTTGTCTTCATTTTCTGTTTTGTATATACTTTAATGTAAAATAATTGAATACAGAATTCGCACCTACTTTGCATTCCTGTTCAACACAGGAAAAATGTACTGAATATATTACATTAAAGGTTATAAAAATTTAAGTTATATCTTTAATAATCTGCAAAATATTAAAAAATCAATATTACATTTATTTTGATATTTTTTGAAATTTAAAACCAATTGAAATACTTACACCGATATTAAAAAGAATATAATCTATATTATCAATAAAAAAAACTAATATTAAATACAGTAAAAACAATAAATTAATGAAAAATAAAAATAATGGTACAGACGTGAAACATTGAGTATTTGACACACAAAAACTGATAGTGGATTTAAAGAAACTTCAAATATGTTTAAAATGAAAAGAAAATTAGTAAAATAGAAATAAAAGCTTTTTAGATGTATTAGCTTTTTCCATAAAAAAAAAAATGATAAATAAAATTTTCATAAATATGTAATGGAAATACTTGATACAAATTAATGTAAATAACGCTACAATTAAAAAACATTTACTTAAAGAGAAAATAAACTAAGAAATGTGAAGAAAATTTTCGCTGATCATTTTGATATAGACTTCAAATTTATAAGGGACATTGAAAATTATAAAACAGAGCTTATAAATATAATATTGAATAAATTCATTGAATTTCTATTTATAGAACGTTATGAATTAGTAAAGAATTAGTAAAAATAAAGAAATACAAAAATATTTAAAATTTAGTGGATTAAAACTAAATTTTAAAAGTAATTTATACTAAAAATTAATTTCCAAAAATATTTCAAATAGCTTAAAATAAATGTATGATGATTCGACAAAAATCCGAATGAATAACAAATTGGAGAAACTCGTCTAATTTTGTATTGATTTATATAAATATAATTTTTACAAGATAAATATTACGTCAAAAAATAAAAAATATATAATAATTAATAAAAATTGAATTTCAAGTAAATATCATGTATGATATTTAAACATATTTATATTTACTTATAAAATACGTATATATTTGAATATTTATATGAAGTTTAATTTATTCAGATGCTAAACTAAAATAGAATATTCATTTACGATTGATAGAATTTTCCGTAATATTTATCAAATATGATTTGATGCTTTTTCACTAATTATATTATTTCAATTATTTCGTAAGAAGAATTATCGAATCAGCTTTAATACTCCTGATCATTTCTGTTAATTAATATATAATAATAACTGAAATTTAATTCGATTTCCTGATATACTTTTGCAAATGAATATCTTATTATGCTAATGATAAAATTAAAATCCCCGCAGGTATATCAACGATATGTTGGAATATCATGAGTTTTATCTTTATTTCCAGACGAGTAGAATTATAATAATGGAATATTCACTTCGTCACAAAAAGTAATAAAAGATTACCTCGATTTCCAACCACGTCAAGTTAAATATCTTCTTGTTATTTTAGATTCTACCCCAATTCTGGTAACAATAGCTATTCTTCGTCTAAGTTCATCATAAGTACGTAAAATTAACTGAGCTCAAGCCACCCCAATAACTGTTTAATTCCTCTGGCTCCTTTTATTTTCAGAAAAAAAAATTCATCTTCGCCTCTTATCGAGCATTCTCGTGATAATGGTAGCCAATAAAGCGAAGTCCTGCTATTCATAACCATTTTCCTCTTTAACTCCAACGTGCATTTCTTGCATTTCCTCCATTTTTCTTCATTCTTTTCATTTTTAAAACTCCAGCAAAAATTAGTTGATAATAAACAAACTTACATAATAGATAAATTCTTCTTTTTTTTTTTTTTTTTTTTTTTTTTTTTTTTTTTTTATAAATCTAGCCTTAATGAGAATGCTTATAGAAATGTGGTTATGGCTCTTTGTATGAGAATTATCTTTTTATTTGATCTTCTCTTCTCAAAATTACTCTAAATTCTCGAGAGGGGGAGATTTTTATATGAGGTTATCAGTGTACAAAAATACACATTTTAATCTTGGCTTTTTGCTGTTTTCAAAAATCGTCAATGAGAGATTTATTCGATTAATCGATTTCAGACCTCATACTAATCAAATATTTTCTTTCCTTTTTGCTTCTCTAGTTTTTTTTTGTGAATCTGCGTGTATATCAAAAGTTGTCCGGATCTTCAGATTTCTAAGTGAACAATCTAATGCGAGATTTTCCCCTTTCATGTTCCGCGTTTATTTTTTCAATGGACTGTTGTGTGCGCATAAATAGAATTTTACGTTGGAGACGAGTATTTGGTTATTTTATAGCCTAGATAAAACAACTGCAAGAAAAATGTATGTGCCTAAATGTATTAAATACAGAGCTTTTTTTTATTTAAAGCATCTTAAATTAAGCACCAATACAGCATAATAATACATAATAATAATACATTCTTAATTAATTCACTTCACATGTTTAACGCACTTTTTATTGTATTTCAAGTTTTAAAAATTTATTTTTGTATTTATAATTAATTTTTGTATTTTTTAATTTATCAAAAAATTTAAATGAAATATTTCCACAGAAATTTATTTTAGAAGTTTTTACATTTATATTTACACAAAACGATAGAATTTTATATGTTTATAAATGGCGTTAATTTGAAAAATGAACAGTTTTTTAAATATAGTTAATACACTCTTTTTTCACATAATAAGTCAATATAATATATAATTTATTATAATATTTTTAATAATTTGCATACCTAATATAATATACTTGCATAAATGTATTAGATGTTATTTATTAAATAGTGTAACGAAATGACATGTATTTAAAATCGATATGTGTTTCAATTACACAATAAAAATACAATCATTTTCAATGATTTATAAACTGAAGTCAGTTTTTTAATAAATTTTAATTAATTAAAGAAAATGTTAAAGTTTTGAAAATAAAAAATTGATATTGTTATCAAATCAAGAATGGACGATGACTACGATCGTTATTTGAAGAAAAGAAAAAGAATATTTTTATGTTATTATGATCCTCTCTTAATTATTGTTTAAAGCGAGTTTCAGCTCGTTAATATCGGGAAGGAAAATCCTCATTGGATTAATTTAAGCTCGCTTTATCTAAATAAGAACTTTATTTCGTATTTTGATGAAATTATAAAGCAAATTCCTCGAGATCCACTCGTGCAGACACCCCTTTGTTCTATACTATCGAATGCACCTCAATTTTTTATTTCTCAGTCGAACCTTAATTTTTGCTACATAGCTCTTGAATTAATTATCCGGTCAATAATGGCGGAAACGGAAGATTTATCGTGTGCGCGTTTGACCTCTCGACGACGTGTGGGCGTATTTTTTCCTTTCAGAGTTACGGATCACATCCTCTTGGCTATGCTCGCGCTTTTCCAGTCTCGGGTTTTCCGCAAACTCATCGAGCCTCGTCACACCATTACTTTCCTTGATTCATTTTTCTTTTTGCAACTTTGGAAAACGTCGATACGACTTGGTGGCGTACTTTTATTGTCGGTTATCACCCGCCATCGGCCGCCATCACCGGCGCCAACCACGAGACTCTCGTTTTCACTCCTTCCAACCGTGCGAATAAATTGTTCTCTAAGGTTGCCTCCGAAATTCGAGATACAACCTTTTCGTCTTCGTTCCGGATGCTGCAGGGTTTTGGAGCAACTGACTGGTGTTATTTTGAGTACTACGAATGTAATAAGTTGCATCATACGACATCATAATAATAAAATAAGATAATGTTTACGACTCTTGAGATAAGTGTTGACTCTAGCATTATGGAGGAAATCCGTTGTAACAAGTTTTATTGCTCCACATTATCAATGAATGTGTGACTAGGGTCAATTTTTATTAAAATAAAAAAATTTTAATATTTCAATTGTTTTTTTTTTTTATTTTTAAGAGCCTAAATTTCTTGTAAAATCTCAAATTCAAGTTTGAAGTATTATAAATTCATAAAATAGAAAATAGTATTTACTGTGGGGTGACCTAGAGCATGAATGGATAATTATTATTATTCGTTTGATAAGAATTGCTCTTTTAAATTTTACAATTATATAATTATGCAATATTTTTTTAAGAATTTATAATCATTTTCTGTAGTTGAACAAGAATAATATGAAAATTTAAATAATTTTACATAGAGTTCAAGATCAACAATCGCAAGATAAACATGCTGTGGGATTAGCCTCTGAGTATACTTGATGTTGTAAATTATTTCATGAATCAGCCTCCTTTGTGTAAATGCACGAATAGATGTATACTAGACAAATAATAGATTAATGTTATGCAATGCATTTAACTACATAGGTACATGTTTTCCTAAAGTGTCTATTTAGATGTCTTTATATGAAGTTTATCGATAAGTTTTAAATCAGCTATAAGAATTATTGCTGCTATATGGTGAAGTATTTATCGATCAATTGTTTCACATATTAAAAGCAATTTATAGCATTCCTTTGAATTTACTATCCATTATTTGATTTACTCGAAAACTTAAAAACTAGAGTATGAAATGTATTTTGAGTATTGTTGAAGAGTTTTGGTTTAATTAAAAAATTAACAGCTACGCACGAACATCCGGCTTTAATTTTAATTGATGAAATTTGTTAAATTTTAGATGGACGATTTTAAAAAACATTGGAAAATACAAATGAAACGACATGGGAGGGGATAAACTTTCGAGAGCTTGGAAATTTTTCATAGATTTAAAGCTCAACTCAGCGGGGAATATATGGCCAATAGCCAATCCCTTCAATCCTTTCCGATGCACAACTAATGCTGACCTTTCTGACGGTACTTCTTTTAAGTATACATATTTATGTATATAAATTCTGGAGACACGCAAAAACTCGTATAAAGTAAGAAAGGAATGAGAAGAAAATTCCAATTCTATGTCCCTTTAAGGTAGAAAAAGGAGTTTGGTCTTTTCGTTAATCTCGGTGAGAGTATCCTTCTGAAAAGATCTGGTCGTTGCCATCACTACCACCATTGCCATCGCTATCTGACTGAAAAAAGAAGATGAACGATAACGGATTTCACTTTCTCCACTTTCGTCGACGAGAATAAAAAAAAACCTTTCCCTTTGCTTCAACTAGTGAAGCTTTCGTACGCTTTGTCAAGCACTACTCGATTATTACTAGTAATGGGCTGTTGTCTATTGCTTTTAAATGACATCGAATTTACTCGAACATAATGTATTGTTTACGCAGGAAATTAATTTCAAATTCAGAAAATTTCATTTGATAGCTCTCTGATATTGTTATTTAAAACTATGTAAACTGTCAATGTTAATTATTGAATAATATTGATTTTGTGTTAAATAATAAAAGTCAATTTATTTGGAAAGCTACATTTATTCAAATTTATAGTGATATAATGATGTAGGAGGAGACCTACTAACGAATGAAAACTTTGTTCAACAATTCATCTAAATTTCATTGTTACCCCTATCTCTTCAAACACTTTTTATGTTTTTTTTTTTTTGGTTTTCTTAAAATCTAATGATGGGCAGTTATTCATTACGATGTAAATATTCTACCACATTATAATACTTATAGTTTATAAATTTTATTTGTTATTTTATTTGTAAGTTTATTTCATGTATAATTTAAATTTACTATAATTACTGTTATTAAAACAACTTTCAATTTTCCTACCAAAGAAAACTCTATTCTAAAATTCATAATAATTTTTACACACTCAAAAAATTACTTAAATTTAATTGTTTTTGTGTGAACGATTTTTAAATTAAAGTAAAAGGAAATATTTACAATTATGAGTGAGACAGAGACAGGGATATAGAGAATAAGGCAAGTAAAAAAAACATAAACACAAAGTTACAAAAGAAATGAAGTATGATGTGTGAAAGAGAGAGAAAGAGAAATAAATAATTAAGGATGAACTATTTATACCCGATTATATTATATTGATTTCATATTCGAAAAAGATACACACATACATTTTATGTTCATTTATCAAAATTTAATATCGTATGCCATTGTGTATTTGCGTGGGCTTACATTTGACTTGTTGGATATGAACGTTTCATACCACCGTTTCCGGAAAACACCGAAAATTTTGCCATTTGTAAAGCTCGACGCTTAAATTGAATGTGCTCTCGCAATGCGACAGCTGCAAAACCATAATCACATACAAAATGTTCAAACCATTACAATTAAAATCTAAATTTAAAATTGTTACAAATAGAAACATCTAATTCTTTGTATTCAGAGCTGCGATATGATTTTTTTTTATAAAACGTTACTTTAAAAACCATTGTTATTTTTTAATATAAGTGTTAATAAACTCATCAAGCCTTGAAATCAATTTTAATTAAAACGTATTCATGTAGGAAATAAATGTATTGCTATGTAATATATTATAAGTATGACGTTATTAAGATAATTACTAAATATAACAAATTAGATAATTAATTGATTAAATAATATTGAGTTCGACTTCGAGCCCAACGAGGATACGAAAAGCGTGAAAAAATTCATATTATCACTTGTATGTTTAAATGAGTAGAACAGCAATTAAATATTAGTTTTGTTCAATTATTTAATAGTCCAAGCAATAGAGCACTTTTTAGGTGATGAAAAAAGCAGCTAGTGATGCATATTAAAATTCGTAAAAAAATCAGTAGATTCTCATTTTCTAAAATGCCACTCATGATATTCAGCGTTTTTTTTAATAACAATTTTAATGAAAAAACCCATTTTTTTACACTTTATTTTTTTTTTAAATGAAATGTCTAAATTTAACACTATAGTATTATAGGGCAATTTGTAGCTAAGAAAATTGTGAATAAAATTCATTTTTTCATAAACCAAAAGGAAAATTAGAAGCTCAGAAATTTTTTAAAAATTGAAAAATGTTTAAATTAATTAAAAAATTTGTAAATTTTTTATTTTTTAATATTTAGAACTTTAGTTTTGAGAAATTAAAATGATTTATATAAAATACTTTATTTATTCAAAATTTTAGCTTATTATTAGTTTGCAAGTAATATTAATGTTAATTACATTATGCGAAAATATACAAAGTTATTTCCAGCTCAACTTACCTCACGATTTTAGTTTTTTCAACTGTAATTTCCAAAATTCTAAAATATAAATTTAAATTAATAGTAAATTTTGTACAGTTAAAAAATGAATCGTTTGTATTTATTTACATATTTTGACTTAACTACATTTATTAGGATATGCGGAAAATTAATTTTTTCTTTTTGAAAATTAGGGCATTATTTGAATTTAATTTAGAATTATTGAATAACTTTTAAATATAAAATAAGGTTTTACATATTTACGTTTATGAAATTGAGAATTTTCTATTGTATCTGAAAAAGCCATTTTACTTTTCTATTTTTTTTTATGTATGCAGATTAGTCGATTGTATTTAATTCTACTGAAGTTCATTTTAATAATACGTGCGTCTTCGCTTGTTTCTAACTGAAAATCATGTATCGATATTTTGTTTTAATTATTGCTGAAACAGAATTTTATTGAGAGCACATAAAAAATATTTATTATGGATGCTCAGTAGAATAATCGCGAGAATAATAATATTGCTGCGGAAATTAACAACATTGAGATCTAGCAATTTCACTTAGAGTTATTAAATATTTAAAAGACAACAAGTTGCCTCATTTTTCGTAATTTTATTTTTTGTACTCTGTTTCGTTAACATCGTTTAAAATAAATGAATAATGAAAAAGATGTTAGATTCTAGCGAGCAACGCAACAATACATACCTTTATATACGTATGTATGGCTTCCTACTGTGAAAGCTGCATCAACTGTACCTATCTCTCTTATAGTTAATTAATGCATTCTTCGAAATCCATCGCCGAAAACACCTTTCCATTCTCTCCCTCTTCTACTCTCCTTTTCTCTCAGTTAAATAGGGGATGGAGAGAAAAAGGAAACGTAGCTCAGAAATAGGCCCATTTATAAGTAGCTGTAGTACGTGTAATACGTAACTTTGTTTTGTTCCCTGTGAGGTGAGAGTAAAGGTTCGGAAAGTCGGATAAAAATATATATAGAAAGAGAGAGAGAGGGGGGGGAAAGGTGCATGACCGCTTTACCTGCTAAGAGGCGATAGGAAGGAATCGGGTTGAAATGAATATGGATGGCCGGCAAATGAGCCCGTGCAGCCACAGTCATCGAGAAATGAATTAATTTCAACTTTTCCACTCGTCTGCTGGTCACAAATTACTTATTTAAGGGAGAGGTGGGAGGGAAACCACGAGGGTGAGTTGATGCAGTACTGGTGATTAAGTTAGATGTATTTACATTCCGGTCGGCTTGGGGTGCATCATTTTTGTCTTTAATTTTTCAGTATAGTTTTTATTTTTATTTTTATTCTGATCGACTTATCTTTATACTTTTTAACGCTTCATTTTCAAGCTTTTATCATAAAACTACCTTTCAACCAATCAACACTCGCGTTTTCGTAATTACTTTCGTGACTTTATTTATATAGTGCGTAACTTTTTTATTGTTTTAATAAGATAAATTATGAATTACTAACCTTTAATTTGTTCATTTTGAATTTTTTTTTTCGCTTAATGCAATAACATTCTAAATATTAATCGGATATTAATAGAGTATTTACCTTTTATATTATATTAAAATTATATTAATAATATATAAATACACATATATTATTTTAAAATTTCACCTAATCTAGATTACAATAAACTTTTCTTAAATTATAATAATTTAATATATATTGAATTAACTCTGCAACTATACTAAATGCATGCATATATCGCAATTTAACATTCACTTTGTTAGTGTGTACATCGTCTCATCTAGTATTTAAAGTAAATTATTTTCACAAAACTACAATTTTAGTATAAATTTATCATTTTTTTCTCGAAAATTTTTTTGCATATAATCTGTTTTAAAATTTTATAAAGTTAAATTTAATGTCAAGAGTATAATTTACTTTTGTAGATATGATCAAAGATATATACTAGTATTTAATTTCACAATTTCATGATTTTATAAGAGCATATACTTTTAAATATTAAAAACGAATTAAGTGTATCAGCGATTTTTCAATCAGCAAAATTCAAAATTATTTTTCTGTATAACTATTTGATGTACTTACTATCTGATTGATATATAAATAAAATTAAGATTGACAAAAAGTTATAATCATACTTTCTATACGATGAATAATAGTTTCATATCATTGTATCAGTGGAGAAAGATTATTAGAATGAAAAGTTTGAGAAACATTATCCTCTTAGAATATATTTGCTTATGAAGAAATATCTTTGAAGCAGATGGCACGATGTTTACTAAATGATTAAACTTTACACAGTAGTGATACATTTTAATAGAGTTTCATGTCACCTGACTGCAAAGATGTAACTGTATAATCACATGAAACTTATCTTAAACTATATATATATATATAATGCTTTTACCAAAATAGATTATTAAAAATTAATATGAATTGTATGAATATATATTTTACACATCTGTTAAAATATTTAAATGCGTTTAATATAGTAAAAAATAATAAAGTGTATTAAAAAAAAAACTATATCTTTAAATACTTTTCATCAATGCTATTAAATTAATATGTTTGGGTTATAATTTTATGTAATTTTCTATAATATTAATAATGAATTAAGCTAATTTAAGATAAATTCTATACAGAAAAAGTAAATTTTTAGTTCTTTGTGAATGTATAGTCTCAAAATATTTTTCAAGTTTTTTCTGATCACTACAAAATTTGAAAATTAATTTGCATATTTTAAATGTCTCAGAGATTATTATAATTTCAATTTAATTACTTATAATTAAAAAAATAAATAAATCTTATTATAAAGTTTAACTAATTTATACATAAAATAATGGAATTTTCTGAAAAGAGATTTTTTTATTATGTTTAAAACAGTGTATGTGGCATTTTAATATTAATAATTATAATAATTTCAGCTCTTCCTCCTCTATCATTCTCATGTTCACTTGTGCCCTTCCCCTCAAAAAAATTATGCTCTTATAAATTTTATACTTCCTTTTCTACTTTGAATTTTTCCCCCCAATATTTATTTTATTTGTTTTGTTTTCCTTGTCTTTGCTTCTTTTGTTTCTAATTCTCCAGTTTATGTTTTTGATAGTTTCAATTATTGAATTTAATTGCAGTTTAGTCACCAAAGGATTACAAATATAGAAGGACAATGAAAATAAATAAAAGAAAATATATATTTTAGAATTAAAGATAAATTAATATTTATCTTCAATTTATCAATGAGACATTTATAATAAATTATGATTATATCAGCAATAACGGATAATAATATTACATATTTGAAATACAAAGTCACCGAAATTATTTCCTGAATTCATAAAATATAAAATTTTTGGCAGTATTAATTATTGTTCAAACAGTAAATTTTATATTGAAAATTCAATCGATAAATATTTAAATTTATAATTGCATTTTTACTTTAATAATTCACAATTAAAAAATAAATGTAATGTATTTAGATATAAAAAATTAATAAATATGTTCTGTAAGCCGGTATGAAAAAAGCTTTTCATTGCATTAAAAAGAAACAATTCTATTTGCGTCTTTTTTAATATTATCATCAGTTTCATGTAAATTGATATGCAAAAAACAGAAAGAGAGAGACAGAGGAATGGAGGGCAGAAATTTTATTAGTGCAGATAATTCCACAGTTGAATTAGAATATTTTATTATAATAATATAAAAGTAATATATAATTAAGGCGGAATATCCGACTGTACTTAACTTTATATTTAAATTTAAATTAGCATTAAGATCATATACCGCTGTTTAATCTGGTTTAAGACAAGAGAGAGTGATAGCTAAATAACAATAATAGGGATAAACTTATAGAAAACAAATACTAATTTCTATTCGTTCATTAAGAAATGAGTGGTTAGTTTAGATCAACCCTTTATTCATAATTCTTATAACAAAATATCAAATTCTTCCCTTTTCTATTGTTTGATTGTCGTTTTTCATAATCATATTTTAAATTAATTAAAAAAAAATTCTTTCCATAACAATTTTTAAATTGTTAAAATAATAAATAATTTCTTTCGATATATTTGAAAGTACAACAGTACTCATAAAATTTATTTGATTCTACTACAAAGCATAATAAAAAATATATTTTTTTTAAAAGCTTATAAAAATATAAATAATTATAAAAATATTTAACATTAATCGGAAGTATTTTTTAATTAACTATATTACATTTATACATCATCGAAAGTAATATATTAGATTATATTTCATAATGATGATATAATTTACAATATAACTTCATTATAATTTACTTTTTATATAATTTACTGATAAATATAATACATAAGTGAGTTCAATTACGTGAAATTAAAAATAATTGTTTCAAATAAGTACATAAAGTTTTGAGATTTTAATTTCTACATCTTGTATTTTTTAAAGAAAAATTTTAAAAAAATTCAATTACATATTTGCGTATTAAAAAATAACACAAATTATACGATAATAGAATATTCATATTTGTTAATGAATAAGAAGTTTAAATATCTTCATTTTTCGGAATAATATGGAATCATCTAATGTCAAAGAAAGTAATATAAATGTACATGTATAAATTATAATAATAAATATAACTAGATTTTTCAGAATTTCTTTATTTTTTATTTAATTTTATTTACTATTCATATATTAAAAATATTATTTTCTTTTTTTCTATTTAAATATCTTAACTTTTCAAATATTACTCTAAATTTAAATATTAATTTTAATTTGACATTATTGAAGTTAATTAATGTATAATATAACTACGTATTGACATTTAAAAGTGAATTATATAACATGAAAAATAAGCTCTTCATATAATGAAATGAGTTTTTTAATATTTTATTTAGTAGAAAAATATGATTAATTATATGTGTACATGTCATTGGAATATAAATAAGTAAATCTGTTAAACATCTTTAAGTTGATAGTTCAAAAAATATTCATCTTTACATTTAACTTTCTACTATAATGAAATCTTTTTTTACTATTAATAATTATTATAATATTATTTAAAAAATTCTACTGTACTTAAATCCTCTGTAACGAAAGTTAATAAAAGAATAATAAATAAGACTTTTTTCGTCCATGGCTTTTTCTGAAATTTATGATGTAATTAAATCTTTGATTCAAAGTCAGTTCTGAATCAAAGTATTAAAAAAATAAAAATCTGAAAAGCTATAGTATGAATGTCTAGGAAGTTCTTATGGTTTTAGCTTTGAGAAAATGAATCAATGCGGTCATTCGTAAAAAATAAACAAGTTCATTTTTCTTCTTATATTTACATTTATCGTAAAAACCAACTGTCTAAGTTCATACTCAAAGCTTTTGATTTGATCTATTATTGACATAAATTGCATGGAGATCCGAGATTTTTTAAAATTCTTATGTAACTGTGAACGTCAATTTTTTTAATTTTCATGTAAAATTTTAGATTTGAATAAATTATTTTGTTTTGCTTTCATTTATAATTTATTTCATAATTTACGTACATATAATTATTCAGGTTTGATTTATTTCATCCTAAATTCATAATTTTTGTATCCACCATAATCATCAATTATTTTTTCTTCCTTTTATTATCCTTAAGGATAACATATATGTTGATAAAAAATGACTAACAACTATTAGTAATATAATAAAAAATAGGATGTTTGTGAAGTTGCTTTTATACAGTTTATAATACATTTTTTATCTATTCAAAGTCTACATGTGACACGAAGCAAAGTTTATGTACTTTTACTTTTGTGTACATAGTAGCAACTCGTAAACTTTCATATAATATAAGAATATATGTCTCTTTCTTCTTCTAATGTATAGTTATACATTACTTTATGCATTTCTTTTTAAAAATATTTGAGTTAACAGACAAATTTTTGTATATAATTATTTTTAAATTAAAATACAAGAAATATCCTTACTCTTATAACCATTCTATTTAGTTAAACAAAGTAACATTTTATGAAATAATTTAGAAGTAGTTCAAGTATTTCTGGTTAAGTTCGATTATTAATTATAAAGTTTTTTTGTAAATGATAATATTCCGTGAAAAAGTGTGAATACAATGTCTATTAATTGGAGATTTATTGATAAAAACAGACTACAGATTATTTTTATTACTTAATAAATTATAATGATACATAACACATCTAATTTACTATGTTAAAAAGAGTTTTACTTAAATTAATTTACACTAGAATTAATTATGGATTAATGATAAAACTGAAAAATCAAGTTGATTATTAGAATCTATTATTAGAATTTAATTTAATTTATAGCAATCCTTAAATGCAAGAAAGACTGTACAATATAAATTTACTAATACCTTAAGCAATATTATAATGATGTAGCCATTATTAAATTCGAATCTACAGATTGACATTTTATCCATCGAAATTTGCTTTTGTCATACCTTTAACATTTATTGATTAAATTCAGATTAAACTTGTTTATGCTTGTTTTGAAAATACTAATGTAACAAGCTCTTGCTTTCTTTTGCATCTCTTATCAGTGAAGCTATTTGACATGCAACAAAACTACTTTCTACACAAAATTTTCTCTTTTAGCTGAACCAAAACGTTGCCGAAACTAATCGTTCTCCTGAGTTAGTTGTACTTAGTCCTGTAGTTTTATTATTTTATTATGCAAAATTAATTATTATAATTGTTAGAATTGATAAATCCATATTTGATAAAAAGATTTATAAATGTATATATTGTGTAATGATTAAAGTGATATTTTGTTTATTAATAAAATGATTTATAATTTGTAAAATATATTTTATGCAATTATTTATTTGTATCTGTAGTATTAATTACAAATTTTCATAAAAACAATAGTTGAAAAAATGAAGCTTTTCAATGCCACATATTACATATTATTATATATAATTTATTATAATTAATATATTATTATATATTATTATATATAATTAATATATAATATTACATATTACATATCACATATTACACATATTACAGTTGATAATTTAAATACTAGAAATATTAAAGTAGTTTGTATAATATTATAGTGAGTTTAACATTAGTACTTATATTTCTAAACATATTGTATTAGGCTGAAAAAATTGTAATTTTATTGAATTTTGAACGTAAAAAAAGACTTTGTTTTAAGCACATTAGTTGAAAAAAATCTGCAAGTATTTTAAAAGTAAATTTTAATACTACTCACCAAAGCGAATACAAATCATTCGATTTGATAATATCCACGTCCTGGCATACTGCTTTATTTAATATAAACCGAAATTGTTAAAAATAAATAAGTGTGTTTTGCTAGTAATCAGATAGTGGGGTTTAAATACCGTACATCTAGTTTAACCTAATTCATATCTGTGGTCTAATTTCATTTCACCACCACACACCTGAGCCTCATATCTAATGCAGTTCGGCTGTTACTACTTGCGGTCCCGTAGCTCATCATTCGAGATACATCTTTGCGAGCATCAAAACAAGCATTATCCGATCGATGACACGGATATTGATCGTTAGATAGCACAAATGCAATGTTGGTGTACTTGTAGTAATAAAGGTTCGAGTTCGGATGCAGTAAAGGTCGAGGTTTCTCGGTGCAGGAGAACAGGTGGAACGATCGCATAAACAGGCAAACAACCACCCACGCGATTATCTTGTGCATGGCTTCTCTAAATACACCAAGTGATGTTCTGCTTTTACATTGGTGATCCAGTGGGCCGACTTGTGATATCCTCGGGGGAGAAAGAAATATCTGGCTGTAGATTAAGGATTACGTCATTAGCTGATTATGTTTGATTTTGATAGACTACCTTGTATAAATGCCGAAATACATATTAAATATTCGATGCGATTGAGGGATGTAGGAACCTGAATGCGGAAAGGTAAACGCTATATTATCTGATTGGTGGTTTTGACTCCAATACATTTTATTTATTTCAATTGACACGTTCAAATCTGTATAGTGCTTACGGAGATATAAAACATGGTGGATATATATATAGTTAATTCACATTAAACATGGAATAATAAAGGTCGATTGGAACGGTTTTAACGAATAAATATCAGATCTCTTACTTTTAACTAAAAGTTTTTGTACTTTCGAGAGCTTCCTCATTAATTATAAGATTTATTCGGTATTATTGATCGTTAAAAGTGCAGTGCTCGATCTACAAGCAGGTATAAAGTTTCATGACTTTATGGTGCTTTAACGATAATCATATTGAAATAAATTAGGGAAATAATTCATTAGAATTACATACCGAATTAAAATGAGGTAATACTATATAATTTATACTTTATTCAATTTATTTGAATTAAGTTATCAAATTATAACATAATAATGTAAAAGTTTTTTTTAATCCTATAATTTCAAGGAAATTGTATATAAGTGATCTCGATTTAGTACCAGATAGTAAAAAAATTACGATTGAAAAGTATCTGGGTTAAAACGTGATGGAAATATAGGTATAAATATGGGTATTTTATAATCATTATAGATTAGATAAAAAAATTCCACACGTCAATAAAGATTTTAAGCATAATTAAATCTCAGTTCATGCCCGGTAGAGTATATATTTTGAGTAAGAAATAAGAGAAGAGAATTAACGATACCAATAAATGATAAAAATCATTAATATATATACTATATATAATATATACACTACATTATAAAATATACAATATAATGCAGTCTTAAATTTATCTTGAATATAAGATAATATAATAACAATTTATAGTAATATATTAAGGTAATATATTTAAGCAATTCTATATCAATATTAAATAAGTATTTGGGTTCACTTTCGTCAATATGTGATTATTCTTTCTACGTGATATTTGTTTACGTTTTCCCTTAAAAATTTGGGATCCTCGAACCATTACAGACTTTGCTTACCGTTTCGATTTAGTTTTATCCGTCGCATCATCAACGGAATTGTCTGCCATAGCCACCAAAATCCATCCCAGATTAATGATTTGTGCAATGTATTGAGCCCGAATGAGTTGTCACATTTCAGCGAGCACCACCGACAAATCCATTCAGAAAAATGTACGCAAAATCCTCAGCCGCAACTATTGATCAATCTAATTAATTAATTGCGCCTCTATTATCATGGCTCTTAGCTCCATTCGCGACATTAATCACGTTTGATCACAGTTTCTTAATTGGCTCGACAATGCTTTTGGCCATGATAATTTGATAATTTTGTCTCAGATTTTTCTTACAAATTTCGTAGTATGCGGTATTTTTCCGCTGTCTCAAGTTTCGAGTTATCCCTTCCATCCCTCTTACTTTTTACGAGTATTAGCTCATCTAACCCCGTACCATCACGTCAGATTTCTTATAGTAGCTCATTTTGATTTTACTCTGAACATATCGTTACGTGTAGCTCTATCCAAGATTGATATTGCAACTCTCAACAACCTCTTTTTTAGTAGCTTTATCAATCCGTCTCTAGGTGCACCTTCTTAATTTGTGAATACTAAGTTGAATTTGAATTGCTATTCAGCACCAGCTCTAATATTATTACATCGAAATAAAAAAAAAAAAAAAAAAAAAAAAATAGTAAACGCATCTAACTTATAAAAAGTGTTTACTATTGCCTGTGTAATGGTTTTTATTGTCGTCACTGAAAACACAATGTGATCTTTTTTGCCGAAATGGACAAGTTACAAATTTGAAATTTTACACTTTTTAATAGCAGGTTAAATTTCTTTTGCACTGAGTCCACTACATCTGTTTATTTAATTTAGAATTTAAAAAATTATAAATCGATGTATTAAGTTGCTTTGAAACAAAAAAAAGTCTTAACATTATCGATAAATATTTTAAAACTGATTATGTATGAAAATGAATCAATGCTGGTAAATAAAAGTATGCAAAAATTAAAGAAAATGTTGAAGACAGAAAAATAACATTTTATTTATAAAATTTCACTATGAAAGAGCCGTGAGTCTGCATAAGTGCATTGACAGTCTTGTATTAATAATGTTAATAAATATTATTTATTGAATATTAATAAATAATTAATTAAATAATCAGACATTAGTAGAATAATAATGAAAATAAGTTTGAAATAATTGTCGATAATGGAAAAAAAATGAATTTGTATTTTATAAACCAGTCACATTAGTATTATTAAACTTTTAAATTCACGTTCTGTTGACTCGACTTCCTATTCAAATATCATTGTATCGCCATTCGATTCTCTATCTCTTTGAAAATGGCTACACATTAATTCGCAGTGCCTGGTCTTTCGTCATCAGTCTACAAGTCACCTTCGTCCTCATATAATCATGGTATTTTTGCCCTTGGAATCTTAATTCAGCATAAAACGTGCACAACCTCTGCGCTAGTAATTTTTATTTTTACCGGTTTTTTCTTCGATTTGTGAATCTCGATTTTGGGAACCAGTTTTAAATTAATTTCGCTGATTTTCCTCTACGACTGGCCAAATGTGAAGGTTTATAGATTTATATAGGGAATTTAACTAATAAATATACAATATTATAGGAAAGAAATTGTTATTCATAAAATAAAAATTTTCTCGCGTTGCTCTCGGCTTGCCCGTGGAGGAGATATCTTTTCCTGCATCCTCCTGTTACCGATTTGCAAACATTCGAGTACTTATTATGGAATTATTTTTTATGCAAATTATTCCTTCGTTGGTGTGAAATAAAATTCCTTTGCTCTAAATGGAAAAAGTCACATAATTTATATTATGTCGGACGCTTTCTTGCTCACAACTCCGCCCAATCCGATCACAGGGTTGTAAATCTGCCTGGCTTTACGCTAATCTACCAAGCAAATATTTCTAATATTTTCCGGTTCCACGCATATGCGGTTCAGGTATTGGTTTTTTTATGCGTCTAGATCGAAAATCACTTCTTCAGACTCAACAGAGCAGACTCGTGCGCCAATCGGGACAGCCGAATTTCTGGATCTGCGAATTTACCCAGTATAAATTTCGCGCCATCTCGTCCATTTGACACTTTTAATTAATATAACATAAGTTTAGACAAATTATTATTAGATCCAATAAATTAATTGCACTCACACAATTTTATAAGTAACATATAAGTATGGTAATGAATAAATTAAAATATGTCAAAAGGATTTATGATTTAGGAAGAATCAAGATAAATAAAATAAACTAAAATATGTTTATAATAAATACTACAAGAAATCTACATAATATCTATGTTAGTAAATTTATAAATTATCTTAAGACCATCCATACATCTACTATATGCCATAAATTCATCGTACATAATCTTTTATCATTCTTTATTAAAATGAAGCTAAAAAATGATGTTTTAGTGTTTCATACTATAATTAGATCAAATAGATATCTTCAATATTTATTTATTATTTAGAACAAATATTTTTAAATATAAATAGATATAATATACACTTATTATCTTTCAAAAAAGTCTGTAAAAGTTTCAAAAATAATTAACAATGTCTTTGGAGTATACAATATTGTATCATTTATATATTATTAACATTAAAAGTAAATTTAAAAAATATTTAAATTAAGAACAAAAATGTAACAGATCGTTAAAAAAAGTTAAATTTTTATTTAAAAAATTTGAGACATAAATTTTCATTCAAAGTAAAAAATTAAATTTTTCATATTTCTTTATTAATATTCTTATCACGATTCTCTTAATGAAATAAGTCGATTTAGCCCTTATAAAATTTTTTTACAGTACTGCATTAATGAAAAGTTGAGTGCGCTAATCTGTTAAAAACCTAAAATCCTACGTTATTTTCAGAATTGGCAATATAAAGGTTTGATTTAATTTTTTTTATCGAGTAAGTTTCAAATATTTTTCATATTTTGCCATTTTGATACAGTTTTTAATGAAGCTTTATCCTATAAATTGGTACCATTCACTTTTAATAAATTTAAATTTATGAAATGATCAGTGTTAAATAGGTAAAAAAAATTAAAAGAAAATGAATGGATATAAATAATTTTATTAAAAAATCTATTATTTCCATATGGTTTATGATAATCTTAATGCACTAAAACACGTTAGAATAATTATTTTACAGAAATTAAATAACTTTTTTAATTGTATTCATGATTAAAAAGAAAAAGTATAAAAGATAGAATAATGAACATAGAAGTTTCTTAAAAACGTATATATTTACTGGATTATTAATTTTGTTGAATTAAATTTTAGAATTCTTATAATTAGGATGTAACTTGTAGATAAAACTGCGTAAAATAATTATTTAAATATATTTTCAATATATTCTCAAATTAGTTTGTTGGAATAATATGATATTACTCTAATTAATGTAATTAATTACAAGTTTTTTAATAACATTTATTAAAATATTTATTAAAAAATACATGTATTATATTTAAAAACAAATTTTATACCATAGAAATGAAATATTAATAATATTTGTAAAATTAATTTTCAATTACTTGTAAAATTCTTTTATCAAATATTTATTGAAATCTACTCAAATTACTTTTAAAAAAACACAAATTAGATTTAAAAATCTGGATCATCATTCATTTAAATATAAATATAATATGCGCCTATATTCGTATATAATAATAATAAAAAAATGTTAACAAATTTTTATGTAAAAAACGTATTTTATAGGTATTATTATAAAAACAGTATAATAGTTTTGAAATTAAAAATTAATGATTACATATACATGGTTCATCCACAAAGTATCGAGTTTTTTTTTTCATTTTTCACCTATTCGTCTTAGAAATTGGGGGAGGATCTTAAAATGTTGACAAACTCTTTTCTCATTTGTCCCCCTTTTTTTTGTTTTTTTTCGATAATTAGATGCGGCAGGATTTTACCTCGCGCGAAAGGTGTTTTTCAAATTTTTGACACGGCTCGCTGAATCGATTAGTGGAAAACCACTACGCGAAAATGTTTTGTTTAAACATTAAAAAAAAAAAAATTCTTATCTTTTTTTTATGAAAGATGATTTATTGGTGGAGTTATAAACAGTGTGAAATAAAAATTTTAAATTCTTCAAAATAATTTCCTCCTGTATCAATACATTTTTGAAGGCATATTTTCCAAATTTCAAATGCATTTTAATCTCTTTAGCTTTAATGTTTTTTCAAAAATATCGATATTTATAAATTTTTTTGCACTATATTGTACACTGTAGACCTTTATACTGCGTTAAATTCAGTTTTTTCTGAATTTATTTATCTGTTAATCGACAGTCCAAATTTGAAATTTCTAACACGCGCTGGGTGTTCCTAGCCATTCGAAAGCTTTTTGGCCACCCAGGCCATCGAGGCTCGTCGATGATTTTTTCTCGGCCCTCTTTAAAAGTTCTCAGCCATTTTCCACTCTGCGATTTTGACATGCAATTATGTCCATACGCTTCTTGCAATATTTTATACGTTTCCACACTGTTTTTTTAAGCTGCAAACAAAACTTTATCGCGTAAAGCTGTTCGAGTAGTCGTTCCATCGCGCCGTGTCAAAAAACTGAAAAACACCCTTCGCGCGAAGTAGAATCCTGCCGCACCTAATTATCGAAAAAACAAAAAAAAAAAGGGATAAATGCGGAAAGAGTTTGTCGACATTCTAAGACCCGTCCCAAATTTCTACGGCGAATAGGCGCAAGATGAAAAAAAACTCAATACTTCGTGAATGAACCATGTATGTAAGATCGATATTTTTTTATTTAAAAAATGAATTATGGATTATTTGATAAAGGGAGCTTTTAGTAAAAGGAAAATATTATCTCAATAGTATTAATAATATTAGAAAAGAAATTATTTTTTAAATTAAATTCTAAACATGCGTGTGTCTTAGGTGGAGAATCTTCGCTAAAGCAGATGTAAATCTTTGTTTAATTCGGATTATATAGTCCAGGTTTTGGGTAGGAAAAACCTCTTTCTATGTTGAAAAATGTAAGGTCAAAATGTAGTACAATCTAGTTTCGATGCAAAGCCACCCTTCATTTAATCTGCTGTAAAAAGGGTAAAATAGGATTGATCTCCGGGCTTTATCCCAAGCCAACATCACATATTCAGATTATCGTGCACGCAAAGTAGCATTTGGAATATCCTGAAGGAGTCTCATCTCTTCCAGGTGTTCACAAATCATTTGAAACTCATACGTTCTCCAACGTCCGCAGGAATCTGGATGAGCGATACCTCGGAATCCACACGGGCATCCCAACCCGGATCTGAAGAAACGACGCGACACTTCCTTACCTTCGACTTTTTAAAGTGGCGTCGGGGAGCACCCACGGCAATAAAAAATCTTGCTAACGTGATCATCGAGGAGATGGGGATTCGAAAATAGCTTTCGAAGGCGTAATGCATGTGCGAATGCAAATGAAAAAGGAAAATGCGATCAGTGAGAGTGATTGAGACTTTTCGAAGCGCCTCGACCCAGTTAAGAGTCAAGGGCTTTGCGAGTGTGAGTCTGACAAGGACGAAGGGTTAGCTAAACTGTGGAGATTGCAAATCGTAACTTCCGCTCAAATGTGCTTTTTCTGATAAGGAAAAATGATGCCGATCAAACTCCTTACACGGGATTTGTTCCTACTCCCCCGCGTTGTCGAATAAAATTCCCTTGCCGAGGCTATCCTCGTCCATCAAAGCTTACGGCTCTTCCCTCATACCAAAAACGAGCGCTTAATCGTTTATGGATAATTTCTGCCTTAAAATTAAACTGATTCCTTTCGCGGCTGAGTTTCAGAATTTTTCGCTCCGAAACTCAGTTACCTTTAGTTTGGTCCGAAAAATATCTCTTAGTATGTCTACAAGTGTATAAAAATTAGCATGTGAGTTTGATCTCGTGATTTTTTGGATCGTAATTCGATTCATAAAAATTTATCAGAATTTATCTTGAATAAAAATCGATAATCTTAGTAAATGAGGCTTTTTTACGAACTGAAACCTAAAAGTTGAAAAGGTTTTATAAAAATTTTTTATTTCATCTTCTGCATTTTCTCCTCAATGGAATCGACTTTTAATTAATGCACTAATTTATTTATATTTAATTTCTTTTATTTGTTTCCATTTCATTTTTTTACTCGTGTACTCTTGTTTTATATGAGTAAATTATTATTAAATTTATATTTGAAAAATTAGCACAAACTCAAAAATAAAATACTGAATTGCTAATCAATGATGTAAAAGTAATATTAAATTTATGCTGTGCACAACAACAATTGTAAAGCAAGCTATAAGAATGATAAGTTGCAAAAAACATAATTGTTCGATTCAATTTTATCCGATCCTTATAATCTATTAATAATAATTCCTAATTTTTTAAATGTAATTGATAACAATAAATATTTTTTAGTAAATATACTTGGTTGCTTACTAATAAAGACACAAAAAAACTCTGTATTTATATCTTATTTTATTACTTTTCTTCTTTGAACAACATAAACTGTAATTAATTAATTAATAATTCTTGATTAGAATAATACAATTAAAAAGTTAAAAATAGTTATACTTCTAAAATGGGAACAGAATAAATTGAAAAACGATAATATAAAATCAATATGATAAATAATAATATTAATATAATAAATAAAAAATTTATAAAAATTTTTAGGTACATGTACAAAATATTCTGCTTTTAAAAAAATGAATAAGTTAATATTATTAATATTAAAAAATAAAATGTTGTACAAAGTTTAAATGAATAAAATTTTTTTATTTATTTGAAACTTTAATGTTAAAAATAAAAATAAATCTACATTATAGATTTTAGAGCTTATAGACAAGATTGATTATTTTTATTAATTTTTTAATTTATTTTTACGATTTGAGCTTTATATTTGGATACCTTATTTTATGAAAATTTTTACAAGATTCAAAGGGATAATTTAATTCTTCTAAATTATTTACTAAATCAATTAATAAACAGAGTACATAAAAACATTATATTTATGAAATTCAAGTTTTCATTGTTGAAATTGTTTAATTTCGTGCATCTCTTTTTATTAGTACATTATCTTTGCATAAACAATTTAGTGATAAATACATGACCAAAATAATTTTATTATTTAGAAGTGATTATTTTTTTTTGAATCGTTGCAATTATTTATGTATATAAAAAATTTAGGATTTTTTATTATTATTTTTAAAATACAAAATGTAAAGTGTTACTAAACTCGCAGAATGTATATTCCAAAAGAAAGAAAAAATTAATGAAAACATTTTATGATCAATTGCAATTTGTTATTTTTATTCTTTTATGTTACTTGCACAAATTCGTTGTAATTAAAAATTTATATTCCAATATTTTATTAAACATCCATTCCATCTTCGTATTACTATTTCACAAACGTGAATATATGTGTATATACGTGTACACTTGTAATTAGTTCTTAAATTGTACTAATATCAAAGTTTCTTTTCAGTAAATATTTAAGTGAGTAAAACCCTACTTACCTTCTGCTTAGTTGTAATGAAATACCAAGTGAGCGAAGCCCAAGTTATATCGGTATGCTAGCGAATGTAATTTACAATAAATTAGTACCTGTTGCCTTGATCAATTCTTCTGATTGGAAATTTCATTAAAAATATTACACTTTAGGAAAAAACGAGAAAAAGTAAAGAAGAAATTATGACAGGACGATTATACTTTTTCTAAAACGTTTTCTTCGCCCAAGAGCGCATTTTAATTCCAACATATGTGTATGAATGATAATAAAGTCCAATAATTGAATTCGCGAATCATCCGTCTTGAGCGTTTACGAGTGCGTCCGCACTCGAGCAACTAAAGTTACGTGAGTCTAAGTAATGAGGTTCGTATCCATATCCGTGCAGCATCCATCGACCACTAAATCGAGATGAGAACCGTTGAAGGTAGCGTGGCTGAAGGTGGTAGTACGTGTAACAGTTGCCCCGGATGCTATAATCGAGGCAGGTCGATCTTAATGAGGGTCGCGCGGTTGCCGAGTTCGAGATTAGACTCGAGCCCTCGCGGGTGAAACTCTCGTAACGCCAAGCCAACAAACTTCCTTTCGCGGGGGTGCCACCGATTCCCTTCACCCATCACCCCTCACCCTTCGCACTTTAAGTAATTAAAACTAGGGGAAGTTTTGTTTTGTCAAGATCTGCTCTCTTTTATACATACAAGTCGGCCTAAGGTTGGGACTTCGATACGACACTTGTTGACTTTTTCAACAAGTACCACTCTCTACTCATTATAAACAACTTTCCGACTAAAAACATTTTTAAAGGCGGCGATTCATGCAAACACTCTTTCTTCGAGTGTATTTCCGTTGAACTTCTTTTTATTATTCTTTTCGGAAAACATTTGTATTTGTACTCGTGAATCGGATTTAGGGCAACTATATTATCATTAATGCTTTATTAAATGTAATCATAAATATTAAATTGCAATTATTATTATAATCTTGTGTGTACAATATTTCTTAGTCGAGGAAACTGATAGATTATTTCACTGTTTGTTATTTTATTAATTGACCCGTCAAAGAAACGAAATTAAGTAGCATATTGTAGTACATAGTATAACATGAAAGCTAAAAATTAATTTATTGTTCAAATATTGCGGGATTAGGAAAAGGGTTTAGAAAATCAGAAATCTATTTTGGCAGCTAACTTTTCTTTTATTTAACAGAAACTCGTACGGGTGAGCCAGATCAGGAGTAGTATAGTTTTTTTGGCAGCTCACTATCATCTATTCAATGCGTTCAGGTTCAAGCTCATTGTGCGCAAAAACGACAAGCGTTACCTGATAAATCAAAGGTCGTGGCTATGGAAATAGAGTCGCGATTTACTGGATCAGAAGGGAATCGGCAGGCTTTCCTCACCTACTAAATTGATCCATGATCGAAACCAACCTCATCCCCCTCCTCTAGGCATTCTAAATAAAATCTATTCGTTAATTATTAAAATGATGGACTTAAAGTGAATTTAATTTTCATTGTCAGTATTACATGTTTTCTGTAATCTAAGTATTCAATTGTATGAGTCGATTAGCGCTGTATAAATAGCGCTGATGATACTTAATTTGATTCAACCCACAATGAGACCAATGAATAAATTTTTTTCAATCTCACTAATGATAAAGTAATGTTTAAAAATTGTTCATTTGGTACATATTGCTGACTATTATTGGTAAATTATATTATTTTCGATCGTATATTTGAAAAGCCGTTTTTTTTAAATTCATATTGCATTATTTATTTGTAGATTGACATGATTACACGATTTGTATTAAAAGTATCGAGATTTTATTTGTTTTTAAAAAACACTATTTGTCGCAGCGACTTCGAGAAGATTAGAAAATGAGTGGTTGAGTTTTTCCTATTTATCCCTTTTTTTTCTTTATATTTGCAAGATTTGCATTCGCACAAATGTTTTTCAGTTTTGTAAAATAATGCGATAAGTCCACTGGTGAAGAAATCTAGATATGCGGGAAAATTTTCGTTTACGACTTTACAAAAATACTGTGGAGACTGTTAAATGTTAAAAAAGTTTTTTAAGAGTAACTAGATGAGAATGTTGATAAATTCTGGGTGTCACTGTTGCTCTGATCCTTAAATAGTTGAACTCAAAAACGTGTGCACATTAATCATTAATTCGAGTAGTTTCTGGGTGCAGAAGACGGAACTTATCCGTGACCTTCTTGGAAGCCTTATGCGATTTTTTAAATCGTGATTTACATTTAATTTTCTTTAAAAAAATTTTTTTAATATTTAAAAGTCTTTACAGTATTTTATTAGGTTGCACACAAATTTTCACAGTGTAAAGCTGTTCCAACACTCGCTCCATCGAGTCGTGTTACAAAACTAAGAAACATCCTTCGAGCGAATGAAAATCGTGTCTTTGCTAATGATCGAAAAATAAAAAGAGAAAGAAATAAATAGCAAAACTCCCCAGCACAGTTTCTAACCTGTTCGAAAAAACTACGACACAGAATGGCTAGAGAAACAATATAAAAACTCAATAATTTTTGGAGACCATGCATATCAATATATATTACATAGCCAAGAAAAATAATTTTTCTTTTTCTGCTAACATCAGTTTATGTTTATAATTTAAATACGGTTTATCATTTTTATTCAGATAAACTATGTGCGTCAATTTATATAATATTTATTTTTTAACCACATTATAATATAATTTTATTAAAACATTTACCTCCATATCAAATAATTTCGTGGCATACTGCAATAATAAAGCTCTATTAATAGACATACCTCATTATGTTTCCAGGTGTTTATTCATAAATGACGTAGTGTACTCAAACCCGAATGCAAATTTGACGCACGCCAAATTTTGGTGTAATATATTTTTAATAGTGTCAACCTTTATTAGAAACTTTTAATTTTATATAATATTGTTTACTATTATTGAGCAGTTGAATTTTCAATAATATCAATAATTTTTAAAATTCTAATATAAACAAATTATCAACAAATTATATTTGTATTAAATAAAACATATCAAGAAAGCCTAATATCATAAAAAAATGTATTGCATGCAAAATTTATGTCAAAAAATATACTATACAGTATATTATTCTATTATTTATTTTGGAATAAAAAAATTTTTATTAATTTCTTATTACAATAATAAATGAATTAAATCTATAATTAATATAAATAGATAAAATTAGGAACTGAATACTATTTTAACTTCAAATTAAATTATAATTAAATGCAATATTAATATATTACTGACTATTAAAAGATCATAACTTATTTTTATAAAGAAACATTTATATTTTTAGAATTCCACGTGGAAAGTTATATTTTTATTATTGATAGTCTATTGTGGCCATCTAATTTATACATATGTGTTAGCTTGAAATGATGTATCATATATAAAATCGCGGTGGTATGATATGAAGAACAAATTTAATAGGTGCAGAAGTTATAGTTGAAGAAGAAATTATTAGAATATACATACTTCGGCCTCGCGATCATATTTTTTTTGTTTTAATTGATTAAAAAAGTAAGAGTTAAATTTTGTAAAAAAATAATTTTAACATTATTAATCAATATTTTTCGATATTTTGCAATTTTAATTAATTTATAAAACTAATCTCTGCTGTTATATGAGTTACAAAATTACAATAGCATCGAACATAAAAGTAGCAGTCTGACTAATAATTTATTCCAATCGGTATTGAATATTCTATTCAATATGGGTGAAGATTATTGCCTTCTGTAATTAATATAAGCTATGTTTTAATACCGAAATTGAATTAAATTTTAAAGATTCTCGATTTTTAATTTAACTTCATACCTTATTTATTGTATTTATTGTAAATCGATGGTTCGGATTTTCATTTAAATATTAGATTTCAGTCTGACTGAAATTGTATCATTGTCTTGGATATTCAAATTTGATTTTAAAAGTTCAAATCTATTAAGAATTTTATAAATTTAAACGGTCTACAGTAACAAGTAATATTCTCAGTAATAAGTGATACGTTATTTATGAAGTTAACATTGGTCCTTAAATTAATGGGTGGAATCAAGCGAACTATTTTGCCTCCATTATTGCTGTCAGTTTATAAGTATTAATCTCAACAAAAATCCCAAAAGTAAATTTTGAAAGGGCATTGAGCGAGGCGATGAATAAAGGGTCAACGTTCTTTACCTTGTATTAGATTGCCTGAATGCGAGCAGGTGTACGGCAACGTGCCAATAAATTTTTATCGTCAGTTTATGGTGATAAGACTAAGGGAGATGGCGTTGTTCGTTGCTGTTTTCTGTTTAGTGATTGCTGGTTGCTCTTACTCCTTGATAGTGGCAACGAGTCGTTTTAATATAATGGGATATCATGAATCATATTTCAACATTGCGAGGACTCTATCTCAGATGGTTCGATCGGCTCTGAGTTTATGTTTGGAGCTGGTTTTTTTTCTTCATCCTCTCCACCATTACTTTTTCCCCCGTATTTGACCTGCGTATGTGAATCTAACGCAACCATCGTCTTTGTTGCACCCTTTTTTTATTTTCAAAAGCCTATATAGTGTATGGCTTATACGACATCATAACAAGAGTCAATCCTCATTTGTTATTATAAGTAGAAAATATTTTTATAGAACAGCTCGTAAATATTGTTTTATATATTATCATAAGTATTATCATAAATCGAAAACGTGTTTAATTACTTTTTACTATGCATTTTTTGTTATTTAATCTAAATAAATGAACATTAAAATATAATTTTTAGTAATGCCTTTAATACAAATTTTAAATCAACAAATTTAATTAATAAATTTAATGGAACATTTTTGATACTTTTATCCCGTTATAAATATAATATACAAGATGAAATTAATTTACTCAATTAATTAATCGTTCTCTATAAATATTAATACTGAAATATTTAAGAGAAAAATATTAAAAATAAATATTAAAAGAAAATAATTATGTTTTACTGTATTAACCTCTTAATAACTACTTAAAATTGTGAATGGTTTACCAGAAATTAAATTTATATTATTGAAAATACGATTAAATTTATTGTTATTGATAAATACTATAATAAAGTAAATAAATTATCGACATTTTCATAATAGTGTGTCTATTATTTACAAGTTAATAAAATACTTTACAGATTAGGTTAACAATTTAAATATAAGTCATTATTAATTTTAAGTTAAAAATCCGTTTTTTCCTATTAAGCTTGTACACATCGAATATGCACTCCCTAAGTAGTTGCCTAAGTAATTTAAAGCCATACCTAAATATTAAAATTCTGCTAGCACTTCGTACATACCTTTGTTTCCCTCCTGTTCCATAAAAATCTACGACAAATACACTTGGGAAAACTTTCATGCATAATCCAAAAAAATCAAGCTTTATATTTACCAGAAGTTATAATGAAAACTATAATTCGAAATTATAAGTTGAATTTTAATATTAATTATCATTAGTTTTAATTTTATGAAGGTATAAGTAACCTTTCTTGTGAAAAGAACTCTAAATGCTAATTATATATATATATATAACTTTTAATTTATTTATAATTAATATATTGCCAAAAAACTTTTTATTTTTAATTTATTTACGATTTATTAAACTTATTTCGATATACCTATAAAGGTCAGTGATATATTTAAAATATAATGCAATATATGATTTATTAAATAAATTTGATTAGGAGAATTTATTACAAAATTTAATTGGCCTAGAATGATTATCAGATATATAGTTTATAATTTATTAATATATCGATTATCATTTACAATTCAGTAATTTTTCAACTGATGAAAATTTAAGTATTTATAGAAATATGATTATTTAAAAATCAATTTTCAATGGTTTCTCTATATGTAGCACGAAATAGTAAGAAAAACAAAAGTAAAATAAAAATTTAAAGTTCCACTTTGTTATCTTGATTAAAAGGTGGGATTTTATATTAAAAATATACTTTTTTTTTGCACTTTATACTTTTTAATCGTATTTTGTACATTTAAATATAAATAAATATTTTTTAAGAATTATTTTTTTTTTACAATTATTTATTCACAACTAATTAAATAAATGTTCTTACTTGCATTTTAAATAGTTATATAAAACAATAATATTTTCTTTATTGTAAAGAATTATTTTTCATAACGTTATATTTGAATTTTCCTTATTCTCAAATTTTGCATGTTTTATCAAATTATGAATAAAAATTGGATGGTGAATTTTTTTTTAATCGCTCTGCTTCTATACTTACGAATTTTCTCAACTTAATATATGGCCTAATACCTTGCCAAAATTATTGCTTGCTTTCGTAAATTTATTATACAAACTATGTCAATAAAAATCACGTGATTTATTGAAAAATATTAATAACATAATTATTTCTTAAAATTAAGTGAAGTGTTAAAATGGAAACTTATATCTTTTTTACTTTTATTAAAAAAGAAGTTGTAATAAGAAATTCAATTATATCATTTAATTTTGTATTTCAATTTTTTTTCGGTTTTCCCTGTTATTGTATGGTATGAATTATTTAAAAAGAATTACTTTATTACTTTAATTTTCTATTTAAAAAATGCAATTTTTTATAAATTTTAAGATCGATCCATTGTGATAAAAATCAATTTTCACATAAGATATAAGCAAATAAAGTAAAATTGTATAAGTACACAAAGTTCATTTCAATAAATGGAAACTCAGTGCTTAATACAGATTTTACGTTTATTTTATATGCGCACATGTTTGTGGTTCAAAAAAAGTTTTTGAAAATTTTCAAATTTTCCATTGCAATGCAGTACCTTTGAAAGTATTATACCTTACGCAGGGTGTCACAAGTTCTGCTTCTCTCTTTTTCTTTCTTGCTCTTTCGTAAATGTACATGTGTGTACATATTGGCTTTGTTCCCTTAGGCATTTTCTCTCATTCACTCTAAATGGACTGGAGATTCTGCACGAGGCCGCAAAACTGCCATATGATTCTCATGTCGCGACGAGAACAACGTGACCCTCCTTTGCAAAATCAATGCATGAAGGTCTTGGCTTGGGTGGGTGGCAGACACTCGAGCCGCAGATTAACAATTTGTGATGCAGCAGCATTTGGTTATTGTGATGCAAAGTGCCGGACGTTCTCGGCCCATTGAGTATTAATATGCAGAGGAGCTGGATGATGCCTCTGATCGATCGCCCCCTCTGCGGAGGACTTTAGTATGCTGGGGTAGCGAGGTGAGACGTGGCGCAGAATCCCAATCCCACGCATGGTCCATGATAGTGTGATTGTTCGACGGGCAGCTACCATACAGTCCTCGTTCACTCTCTTCTCCTACACGACCAATATCACTTTCCTTCCCCTAAGCCATCCTTTCCAATCTATTTTAAGACTAGATTTTTACGCCATTTATTCATCGAATTTAAATTGGAGGCCAATTTTTGACCGACGTAAATCAACAACTGTTTGTCATACGCACTCTGGTGTCAATTCCACATTAGTTTTTATTTTTTGAATCAAAATTCGAGAACAAATAAATAAGCTTTGGATAAAGGATTATCCGAACAATAAATATTCTACAATTCCCGAAAGCTGATAAATGTACCTTATTTATTATATTTTTTATTAAATAAAATTCATTTTTTATCAACAAATTTTATAATATTATAATTGTTACTGACGTATGATACTTCGGTTTTACTCGGGCGCGCGTTATTTATTTTACGCAGAATTGACGGAGATTTTCGTTATTTCCTTCGCGGAAAACCAAAACGTAGGGTCGTCATGCGATACGTTTTGGTGGGGTTTTGATGGGGCGCCGTACGAGTCAAAACCTCGGCGCGATACAAGAGGCATCGCGTCTAAGTACGAAAATTACACGAGGGTAATTGTCGGAAAGGCAAGCGAGGGAAATGCGATAGTTGACAGGCGATATGTCAGCCACACTGGGTCAGTTCTGCGCATTATTATTATTATTTTCGTTAAATTTTAAGGATTAGCCGTAAAGAAAAATTGTAATGCGAGGCTTTTTCCTCTCGGCGTCCAGCGAGAGGTTTTTTATGCCGATAGCGAAGGAATCAATGCGTTTGTAAATACGTAAATCACCCGCGTCTTAAATAATAAAGAAAATATCAGATAGGCGATATTGTTAGAGATAAGTTTATGTGTAAGGTTATATTGTAAAACTCGAGGAAAAGGGGCAGCTGTGAGCGGTCGAAGAGAGAAAAGAAGAAAAAAGCTTCACTTTTTCTTGAGCTTTTCGATAGTGAACATCGATCGCTAAAATTTTCCCCGAGTCGCGCTACATATAATTTAGCATTTTGTTGTATAAATATATCTTCTTTGTAAAAATAAAGATCCTGGACTGAAATAACATTTTAATATTTATTTACCATCATTTATTGTTTAATTTTTGTAATCATCCAATTAATTTTAACTGAACGAAACAATAATAAAATGCCGTATTCAAATATTTTATTATTTGCATTGAATAAGTTATGCAGCAGATTGTTCATAAACTATGAAGTGTATGTTATTAGAAGAGATTTTTTATAACAAAGGACAAATTTTATTGAAATTAGTAACAAATATAGGTAGCCAGTGGCTATTAATAATGTATAAGAGAAATTCACCTACAATTGATTTGGACTGCACATCTAAGTATTTTCCTAGATAGAAAAGAATCTTCCTAAACATTTTACTTGTGATTGAACCCTTTTTTATATTAGCCATAAAGATCAGTTAAGATCGGCCGTGTCCACCGATGTTTGTAGAATTTAACTTTAAATAAATATCAATTAATTCATAAAAATTTATATCAAAATTATATTATGCATCTAATTCACAATATTAAACTAAATTATATTTATATGATAAAATAATTGTATAATTAATCATAAGTGTAAAATAATTTTTGTAGAAAATATTTTTCAATTAAAATATAAATTAATACATCCGATAATTTGAAAACGATAAATGATACAAAAATAACGTTAATAATAAATGAAATAAATATAGTTATGTTTTAGATATTAAAATTAAATTAAAAATTTATTGAAATCAAAATTAAAAATTAAACATGATTCGGTAATATAACTTAATTTAAATGTTTTTTTTTCATATGAGAAGAAAAAAGTTTTTATACCAGATGTAGATTTTTAAATATTATGTATTATAGAAGTAAAACATCGAGAGTTCTGATTTGATATCAAGTTACATTTTTGGTGCAGTTCAAATGACGAGAAAAATTAATATAATTGATATTTTTACAAAATTTAAAAACGAAAGTTAAGCAAATTTTAAAGAAAATAAAAAGAATAAAATCACTCTTGTAATTTTAAGATAAAAATTTGCTCTTGATTAACTTTTGCATTTTGTGATTGAAAATTTAAGATATTTAATAAATTTTGTTTTACTTTACATTTGCATTAATATGTATTTTATTAACTTTTAACACTTTCTAGAAATAAATTAAACATGTCTAATATGGTTAATTTGGTATATTTTCAAAAAACAAACAAAAAAAAGATAACTAACTTTTAGAATTCTTAGAAACACTCACAAGCTCCTTAAGGTAGTTGCAGATGAGTGTCCTCCTGTTAGGTGCTCCAAGTTTTTCTCTAATCTCTTCGGGTTAGCTTCAGCTGGATTATACTCTTAGTCGTGTGTTGACTCTCGTCTTCACACCACGACGCAACGAAGCTATTCAGCTTTTAGCACTTCAAAAACTCGTGACAAAACTTAAAAAGCGTAAAACACGTTTTCAATTTTTGCGCACGTTCTCAAACACGGCCGATCTAGCGATCGAGTCACTCAATATTCAGTTTGAATATCGATGGCATGGTCGATGCGCAGATCGATTGTTATCGATTACTGCGTATCTTCCACACTACTACGGAGAGAGTGATTGATATATTTGAATGTGTAGGTTCTCTTTACGCTGTGGCCGTTGATCTTGATAACAGGGGGAACCTTCGTGTGAAGGTTTCCCTTAGCCACTAGCATCGCACACTTACGTAATGCGAGGCTCATTTTATTAGAGCAATATCAGGCAGCAATTATATCTACGGCTTTTTGACCTTCTGACTCTAACGTCTTTCTGGATTGGCCTTCCAGCAGGAGCACCAGGTGATCTGCATATGCAATCGCCTCGTATTCCGAGGTTTCAAGCCTCCAGAGAAGTGGGTCGTAGGTATGGTTCCACATTAGGGACCCGATGACCGATCCCTGTCGGCAACCTTTGTTTACACTTTTTTGGACTTCCAAAAGTCCATCTCACATCAGAATTTGCCTGCCGGAGAAGTAGTCCACTATCAGAAAGTAAATGTCTCTAGAGCATTGCTTGCTCCTGAGTTCTCTTAGCATTTTAAGCCACCAAACTTTGTCAAAAGCGCCCTTGATGTCGAAAAAGACAGCCAGAACGTACTTTTGCGTCGATTTCTCAACAGTACATGTCAGCTTTACGATGGCATCCTCTGTGGAGCGGCCACTTTTGAAGCCAAATTGTTTTGGGGATAGTTATGGGTCTACTATCTTGTTTAGCTTCTTAAGGACCAGCATCTCAAGAAGTTTGCGTAATTGTATATGTTTCTTTACGACGCAGGGTCCGAAGGATCGCAATCCTGTCTTTTTCTGATTGTTACGACCTGCCCCACTTTCCATGCCTTTGGAAACTCTTTGAACTTTAGATACGCATTAAAGGTGTTAAGAAGGTAATGCTCGATGGTGGGTATCACTATCCTGATGATGGCCAAGTCGTAGCTGTCCGGCCCTGGGGCAGATTCATTTTGGCGAGAGCATCCTTAAGTCCTGCCATCTAGAAGTTCTCAGTCACTCCTTTTGGAGATAGCGTGGGGTCATTGTACGTTCGAATCTGCTCTTCTATCTCTTTAGCTGTGGAATCAAGTTGAAACAAGTTGTCCAAGACTACTTTAGCTGTGCTTTTCCACTTCAAGGTGAAAGCGTTGTCGACCTTGACACTGCATGCCACTTCTCTGGTACTTATTTTCCCTGTGAGCAGCTTATACGCCACTCCCCAAGGATTCTCTTTACCTTTGATTGTAAGAAACTCCTTCCACTTGCGAGTTTTTGTCTCTTTTACGAGTCTTATGTCTTATGTCTTGGACTTGAGATAATCATTTCTCAAAGCCTCACGTACGACGGGTCCTTCTTGCGCTGGAAGGTCCTTCTGGCTCTGTTGGCAAGTTTCTTGGCATTCATTAGCTTCGCATTCCACCAGGCAACTCGTTTGATTGCCTTTTGCCTATCAGGTATCGCTTTATTGCGAGCGCGTCTGAGGAGAGTATTCAAGGCTCTGACACGCGCAATCGTGTCTCACACGGAGAGTGGAATCTCCTGGGGACAATATTCAAACTTTCCTTCAATGCAGCAGCGAATTTGGACTAGTCGGCCTTATCAGTTCGATAACCCTTTATTCTAACGTTATCCAGTTCACTTGAACGTTCAAGTTTACCACCATGGTCGGAGATGGTCATAGTTATTGCTCTGTGGTCACTGGATGTTCAGTCTTCTTATACCCGCCAGTTGCCTAGCATTCTGTCGAGCCCTGATGTCACCAGTGTCAAGTTCACATAACCTTCCCCAATTTCACTCGATACAGAGGCCAAGGCATCTGGGTCATTTGCTATGGATAGTCCCCAGTGGGCCACGAAGTTTTCGAGGATCTCACCTTTGTAGTCATTGCACGGAGCACTTCATAGGGGAGATCTCGTGTTGGAGTCCAGACTGATCAGTAGATTTCTTCCACGAAGTGCTTTGAGTATCTCATCAAGATCGTTAAAGTAGCTCTCAATGTTGTGACTCATTTGGATATTTCCGGAGACCACGTACATCGAGAGTATTTTGCAAATCACTTCTGATAATGCAAAGTAAGAACTGCAGAGATTCGATATCTTCAAAACAGTAATCTTCGGGTTGAGCACCACCAAAGTGGCCCAGGGAATGTCAACATCACTTTTTATGATGTCAGCCCCTACACCAAAGCCCTCTATGCGTTTGTGCCTCTGGTACGGCTCTTGCAGGAGTAGGATATCTATTCCTTTTTCGACAGCCTTTTGTCTGAGTACTGGTAGAACATTTTGTGTTTGTCTGCAGTTGAGTTACATCATTTTGAGGCAAACCTTTAGTCTGCGGTCTTAATGTGCCTGCTTATGAGCCGTAATCAGTACTGTTGATTAATCTCTCCATTGCAACTTTATATTGCAAGCATCTCTTATCCACTAAACTATGATTCGAGGGAGTTGTTTCTCCGGCCTTTGGATATTGAAGTTGACTTGGATGTCCAAGTTCTCCTTCATTTTCCTCAGGTCTTGCTCGGTGCCGGTCTCAACCAATAAACTGAGCTTTATCTTGCGCACGTTCTTGATTTGCACCTTCTCCGCAAGCGGGTTGAAGGTGCTCATTAGCAGCACTTTGGCATCGATTTCACCCTTTAACTTGCCGTCATCAGTTTCTTTCAATTTCACAAATAAAACATTCAGAGGCCTATTGACAGTTGCAACTTTTGCTCTGACGTACATTTGCTCTAGTTATACATTACTCACAGTAAGAGTATTAATTAAAAGTACTAGAGAGCCCAGACTTCGAGAGCTGCCTTTCCTCCCGACCGCTCAGTAAGAGCCATCTTGACTTTTCTCCAATGTCCATAGACATATTGAGGAATTTCTGAACTCGCTGCTGGAGTCGTATTAAGCTGAATCTTCTGTGATTTCGATGTGCTTGTAGCACTGTTCAGAGCCTGAAACATTACCTTCCTCTTTTTCTCCAACTCGAGAGACTTATCCTTGATTAAAGGAGCAACAGTCCTTTAGTTGATTTTGGCTCCGTTAGATGACGGCTGTCTGATGGACGCCGTCAGACGCTGTACTATGATCTTTGCTTCTCTCTTATCCGCGGCAGAGTGACTTTCTTTACACCACTTTGAGAATATTCCGGGGAGGTCACCTTTACGGGTTTCCTCACCTTAACCTCCTTCCATTGCGTGGTGTCTTGTAGATTTTCATTGCCCTTGTTGTTGTTCTGGCACGTTTTCTCCTTTCTTTCCTTAACTGCTTTGCCAGCTTGGAGAGCTTTTTTCTCTTTCTTCGCAGGTAGCGGTGGCAGTGTGGTTACGCTCACATTGCAGTCACCTTCTGAGCCACTACTTGCTTCGTTTACTGTTGTGGTGAGTAGGCAACTTCCGCTCATTTGAACCATTTTAGATTTTTTGTGCATTTTAATTGTTTAATTGATTATTAGGCTTCATTACAGCATGCTTTACTATTAAGCTAGTGGTCCCCAGTCAGATAACTCCCTCAGCACAGTCAGAGATCGATGTCCTCCCGTCGAGTAGTGACTTTAGCGAATCAACGTGGCCCCCCAAGAGCCACCTGGCACGCACAAGCAAGACCACTTTTTATACTTGCTGACGTGAAGATAGTTTCCATGCGCTTGGCTAGTTGAAACTACACCCGCCCACTGGTGCACCACTCCAGTCAGCCCCTAGACGTATTTCTGCCCACTGGGACGCACCAGGCACCCATCGTTTCCTCCTCTTACGACGCGAACGTCTACGTTTGGTTTTTGAGAGGATTTCGACACCAATAGTTTATTAATTCAATTCTACGAACATGAAGATCAAAACAAATCATTCACCGACTGTGAGACCAAAATTCATGGCAGCGGTAGTTTATCTCGTAATTCGCTCAAGCTCAGGTACCAAAATCTCTTTAGTGATATCAAATACAAAGGTCGCACCTTTGAAGAAGAAGTTAACAATTCCTAGGCTAGAACTCTCAGCACCTCTACTCTTAGCAAAACTCAATGAGCATGTTCAAGCAACCTTGACTGTGAACGTGAAGGAAACATTTCTTTGAACAGATTCGCAAGTCTCTCTAGCATGGATCAAAACTCACCCTTCCAAATGAAAAGATTACGTGAGAAATAGAGTTACCAAAATTCAAGAGCTAACATCAAATTCGCATTGGAGATACATTTCAGAAAAAAACAATCCAGCAGATTGTGCCTAAAGAGGAACATCTACAGAACAACTGAGGAATCATCCTCTTTGGTGGACAGGACCGTCATGTTACCGTCATCTATCCCAAAATTCATTGCCTTCTCAACTATATAAGAACCCAGGTGAGCTCTGTGCGCAGGAGTCTCGTCCTCAAATTTGCATGTATGTTTCACAATCTTCGAGAATGCAGCAATGGGATTTGATAGATACTCTTCACTGAAGAGACTGTTAAGAGTAACAGCATTATGCTCAGATACATCTCAAAATCAAAACAAAAGGTGAGAAGAATAAAATGCAATGAATGAATGAGTTGGAGGAAGATTGGAAAACTCAACACTAACATTCGAGAATAAATACCCCGCAATCATGCATCGACACTCTAGACTTTCAAAGTTGATAATAAATCAAGCTCATACAGAAACCAGCATGGTCGCACTCAACTAACCCTTGCACTTATACGACAACACTATTGGATCATAAAAAAAAGAGTTCCTGTGAGATCTAAAATATTACATTGTGTAATATGCGCTCAACAGAGAGGTATGAAAGCACAACAATTAATGGGTCAATTATCCACCGCTAGATTTAACTTGTTTAGACCATTTACTCATACTGAAATAGATTATGCAGGTTCAATAACCATCAACACTTGGAATGGTAAAGGCGCAAAAACTCATAAAGGCTAGCTCTATATCTTCATTTGTTTGACCACTTCTGCAGTACATCTTGAGGTTGTGTCAGATTATACAACTGACAGTTTCATCGCAACTTATAGAAGATTTATATCCTGAAAAGGCATTCCAAATATAGTATATTCTGATTGTAGAACCAATTTTCTAGGAGCTGATGCTCAAATAAAGACATTGTTCACTCAAGGAACTAGAAGTTTCTCAACGTTATTTCTCTTATTCTTTTATAATAAGACTCATTAGAATTTCAATCCACCAGCTGCTCCTTACATGGGGGGGGGGCAAATGGGAAGTTGTTGTAAAGTCTATCAAATATCAAATATCAAATTTGAGAAGAACAATTAAGGATACTTGACTCACCTTTGAGGAATTAACAACCTTTTTGTGCCAAATAGAGTCTATTCTCAATTCAAGACCTTTGGAGCCATTGAGCGATGACTTTGAGGATTTATATAGAAAATTAAAAATTTATATTGAAAGTAGACATTATTTGGTAGTAATAATTCGATATAAATTGTTTTGAGACGTTTAATCAATTATGAAGATTCCATTTGATCACTCTTCTTTCTTATTTTATTATTTAAAATCCAAAAATTTCGTTGAAAATTTTAATCAAACATTTAATTTAAAAAATCAAAATCTTTTATCAATAGAATAAAACTTTAATACTTGTGTGACATTTAAATGTAGTTAATAAAAAAAATAAATTGTCTAAATTCAGCATTTAATGTGAGATAATATTTGTTAAACTACTTAAAATATTCGTGCACTAATGTAATTAATATAAAATTTTTTTATTATTCATAATATAATTGAAATGTTAAAACTCAAAATAAAAGTTATTTCATTAGGGTAAACTAATATTTTCCATTGTGGCATATTGTTGCTGATCTATCTTAGTTGTTCACATTTGATATTTTGATAATATTTTCCAAATACTTTTTATATAAACCTTGCAACTCATAAAATGTATTTTTATCAAAATTAAATTCAGCAGTTAAATTTCTTAATGAGATGCACAATTCGAAAGTATCATTTATAATTGAATTTTAAACATTTAAACATTGGTTTATAATCAATGCTTATGTTATGATGAATTAAGATTTCGAGTTGCACTAGAACGATACTTAATGAATTGGCAATGCCACTCAAACAATAATTTAACTGATATTTTAGTTGAAAATATTCCTTCATTTACTTTAAAACCAAGTACATACCGCTTAAGTTTATAAAGGTTGAGACCAATAAGCAGTGACTTGTTTATATTCAATTGGAGAAATTCCCCATTAATTAAAATGCAAAAAGAAACTCACAGATGCGCAATAACACGAACCACCAATGAAAAATGATTTGGTGAATTTAATGCATTAAAACTGCAGCGTTTGTAAATCGACAGGTACTCATGTGGAAATAATCTGTGCAATGCTTTGTGCATAATGGATGATTAATAAACAAGTCGGGTTCCCTCTGTAGATGTGGCACGAGAGTTTAATTTATCGACGTTATCTCGCTTATGGCTAATTTCTATAGCATGTGATAATAACCATGAAACCGTGATTATACGTTACTGAGCTACGATATTTTTTCTTATTTTATTTTTTTCGTGAAAATATTTTACAAACAGTTTGAACGTTAAAGCAATAACGAATTGAATTACGGATGAATAATTATATTATAGATTATATATTCTGTTATCATTATTCGTGAAGTTACAGCTGAATATCAAGATTTGGAAAAGTAAAATAAATATTCTTAACAAATTAAAAAAATTACTATTAAGTAACGTTTACGTTGTGAAGACAATATTGTAATAATATAGAGAAGTTTAATACAATTATTATATTTTTAACAGTCTATTGTTCTGATACAATAATAGCTAGATCAAATGTTATATTCTATATATAACAAATAATTGAAGTATTCCATTCATTATCTGGTTTCAAATTTAGTTCGTCATTCAAATAATAATGACTCTCGTTATTATTAAAAAGCATTTTATCAAACAAAATGAGCATGTACATATAAATATTGTTATTTAAACAAATGAGTGTATATTTTAATTAATGACGTACCTACTTTTAACATTAATAATTGATACGTAAATTTAATTCAAAATCAGTCATTGATTGCAGAACTCAATTTTAAATTGTATTACAATTATCTAGTTAATATGATTTTTTTTTAATATTTGGTATTACTAATTTCCGAATGACTCAATGACTAAAATAATTTTTTTAACGTCTACTTCAGTAGAGTGTTGTATAATTTAAATCGTATTTTATTCTGATTTACTATCTGCATGCATAGGATGGGTCTTTAGATATATAGCTTTCCTCTAAACTACCAACCTTTCGGCACAAATTAATTTTCTTTGGTACAAATCGTATTTGAAACTAATTATGAGTATGTAAATGAATATGTTACTAATATTATATATGTTACATTTTATTCTATATTTACAATTTATACGTTATACTTAAAGAATAAAATAATAAAAGATTTTTTTATCCTTTAAATAAAATGTAATAAAATATGAGTACTAAGTAAAAGTATATTAATAAAAATATATTCAATTCATATTTATAAATAATTAATTTATCTATTATAATTGTACTTATTTTAAATATAGTTTATTATTCAAAACATAAATTAAGAGAAGATTAAAAATCATTAATCGTTTATGAATTTTTACATAATTAAATTATTGGTCAACTAAAGGAAACTATAAATTATGCATACATTTGTAACGCCACGATCTCTCTGCAGATCGGGGCCAGGAATGACTCAGTAGGAGGATAGGTATCCAAAAGAAAAAATTAAATAAAATTTATTTTTTTTAATATTTTTAAATTTCAGGTTTTATTATATTCAGGTAATTATAATGTTTTAAATTTCGGCGGGTTGATTTGTTCGGTCTGTTGCCAATGTTTCCTCTGCGATATTCTGAAACAGAGTTTATTCCTTATTATGCGTGAATAGTAAATAGACGATCGTGCTTGTTGTTATGACACAATGCACGTCGTTATTTACGTTCGATACAAATCAATATATATACGGCGTCCTTGTTGTTATGACGCAAGTGACGTCATATATGATTTTATCAATACTACTGTTCTTACTGCTATGACATAAGAACAACTAGTGTCGCTTTACAGTAATTGTCTTTTAAAATTATATCTGTGTAATCACAGAAAATAATATTAAAGACAATAAAATTTCTACTGTAATTCTCATATTTTGAACTCAGCTTTCGTTTAATCACGATAGCTTCGTTCAAAGTTCCAAGCAAAAAGGCTCCCGTCTGCATTTATTTTCCCGTTTATATACACGCGTTTTACCGCGTTTTCTATTTTCTCCTTCCTGCGGCGAGGGGATGCTTGACATCAGTTTCTCAGGGGAAGTCGGACCGACCGCGTGCGATTTGCGCGATTTGAAAGAATCAGTTACTTCAAACGGTTTTTCGTGGGAATCGGCAAATCGCGAGTGATAGTTTTGTTCAGAGTGTCCCACCATGAACAAAACTCCCACTTTGATGTCAGGTAATCGACCTCGGGAGGTTAATAAACTTCTAACCTCCAACTGGATTACGCGACGATGTGCAAGATCATTGCACATTTGAGTTTTTATTTAAACTTTTGATTATACTTTTTTTAAAAAAAAAATTATAATGGGCAATTAAAAATCAAATACATTAGGAATTTGATCAAAATAAAATATATTTTTCATAAAATAAAAATTGTTTGATTAAAAAAGTAATCTAAAGTATAAATTACGAAACAAATTATAAAAATATTAATGCTTAAATTAAAAATCATTTCTTAAAAAATTGAATTTTAATTTATTTGTTAATGTTTTTATAAATGCTTAAATATAAGCAAATTATATTTAATTTAATTTTATAAGGTTAGAAACATACATGGTCTGTCTTTGAAGTATCAAGTTTTTTTATATTATTTTCCTTATTTTTTATTCTGTGAG